>JAUMJJ010000044.1:6130000-8530000 GCA_033556795.1 Tapera naevia
CGCACAGCCACAAGACTCTCCTCCAAAGCCCACTCTCCCTTTGGCAAGCTCCCTTGTTGGGATGCATCAGGGTTGAAATATAGTGGCAGTGTTGGGTCAGCTTTGAGCACTGAGTGTATCTCAAAGTACACAAGCATGAGCAAAGGATGCAGCCTACTTTGTCTAACCTCTCCCAAGATGGACATTAAAACAAACAGCTCCCAAACACATTCTCAGAGCTAGGCAGTTTAAAAAATGCATTTTAAAATTGTTTGTGCACAGGCTGTCAAAATGACAATACAAAAATAAGGGTTAAGAGTAGCTCTCAGGCTCACCGGACTGTATCCCAACCTGACAATACTAAATTGCAATCACGTTGCTTTCATCAGGTTGTTATATCCTAATCAGCTCCAGAAGATCCACGTGATCTGATTTTTATCCCTCCATTACAGAAAAATAACAATAATTTTTTTGGTTTAGTTGTCAATGCAGTACAATATTATTAGCATGCACTGAGTGTTGCTTCTGTGGAAAGACAGTTAAAATGAGATTTTATGCTGTTATTGATTGGAATCAAGTACCTCTGAGCTTTACTGCATCAGCTTGTCTCAAGGGAGTTCTTGGGATATTTTGTTCTGATAAATACAGTAGTCAGCACAAGACTAGTATTTGGGATGTGTTTAGCCCTTCTTTTTATTTCACTGCTTCTTTGCTCTAAAATAACATGTTCACCTCTGTTACATCAGAAAGTGACATCCTAATGCACAAAAGTGGCTCCAGCTAGAACACACAGAGCTACAGCAAATTTTTCAATTCCCACAGCTTTTCCAAACATTACATTTTCTCAAAGACTATTATCATAAAATGACTGCTTTAAGGATTGCACCAGAGAAGCCTGCCTTTCTGATTTTTAAAACATGACCTTCAAGGCTGAATACTTCCAGAAAACATCATATTTACCTGTAAAACTTCCTAAACCTAGATTATAAACTGCCATTGCTCTGTCAAAAAGAAAATAATTTATACCTACATCCTAAAAAAATAGACACCCTGCAAAAGAAATGTACAGTGCTTCTTTAGGAGAATTCTCAGTCATAATTAATATTACTTAAATAGATGTTCATTTTTCCATGGCATTTTTCAATAATGAATTTTCCCCACAGAATCACAATTCAAAGAAAGTCGATAATTTTCAGCCAATTCTACAAGATATTCTTTAAAAACACTTATATCCAGGTATGTGTGAGCTGCAGTACCAATGTAGCAATCAGCTGTGCAATGCTAACTGTACATGAATTCAATCAGATGTTTTAGAGGGAATTTTTTTTTTCATAGACTAGCACATTTTTAAGTAACATGTATAACAGCACTAATTTCAGAAACATGGAGGAATCAACGTAATTAATAATGAAAATTTCTATTTAGGTTGTCCTCACTTGTAAAAAGTTATTATGCCTTAAGAAAAAAATAAATCCTCTATAGTGTTAATCTAACAGCTGAGAAACGGGGGATGGAGAGTCACATGCGTATCAGGGCACTTCCATGTGAGTTCTGCTGCCCCAGGTGAGTAAGCACCTGGCGTAGGAACAGATACACCAAAACACCCTCTAACTGGGAAACGCAGCCCACAGATCTGCCTGATAGAGCAGGAAACATGTCAGCTATCAAATACTGAAGAGAAGAGCTCTTCGACAGTCTCATCAACAAAGAAAAAAAGCAAACCGACCAAAAAAAACCCAAATGTCCAGTTTAAAACTCTGCATTTGCTTTAGATACAGATATCTGAATCACTGGTTTTGCTCCATGTATAACTGAAGCGAGAGGAGTTTCAGTGGTAAGGGTGCAGTATTTCTCCACTCTAAATTTCTTCAAAGCCAGATGTTTTCAGACCTGTGTAGCAGTAGATGTGCAACACTTGCATGGGTTTTACTACAAACTGCTCCACAGGAGCTGCTTAAATGTAGTTCTTTATGAACACAGGCCTGTCTCTCATTGTCCTTAAATCTAAATACATTGCCATAACTTGAGGCTTAGCAGCATATCATGGTGGGTCAGTACTTTACATGACTGCCTTACGTAAATCAGATGAAATGCCTCACTAACACAGATTACTATGCCAGGATTCACGTCGCCTGAGCTGATCTGCTCACCTGTTGTTGCTTGAACATGAAAATAAGTATTATTATCCAGTATGACAGCCAGCAACTCATGGAAAATCCAACTCTTGTAATGCAAAATGTAGTGCAATATGTACACTGAGTTTACACTTCTCTGACAACTCTTTACATCAATTCATGTCATACATTGCAACCCATGGCATCACTCTATCTCTGTGAGAGCACACTGAGGTTAAATTCATATTCAAAATGGGCATTGCAGTGCTGAGCTTTGGCATGTACCTTGGAGGCACGGTATCCCCAGCTGAGGTCCTTGGCACTGAAGTATGCTTTCCCTCAGACCACTTCCAGAATTGCTCAACAACATGCTCTTGAAGGGACAGTGTCTTGACCAGGCAACTGCCTAACCTGGGAGCTACTGAGAGGGAGAACTGAGACCTAATTCAAAATGCAGGAAATCAAGCAAGCCACTTTTGCAAATCTCTCAAATATAAGTAAATAATTGTATAATTAAATAACTACAGGAACTCAGCCCTGCAATACAATATACATGGTTTCAAATTCCTCTATCACCTTATTTGATGCTAAGATGTTACTATATTTTTTTTTTTTTTTTCCTAAAAATGCTTTATTAGGAAAAAGGGGTCAAACAAAGATGGAAGCATGCAAGTATGCATGCACGTATTAACAGTAGTAGAGTTCTCACCCCAGTGGTTGTACCTGGACAAAAGGGCTTGTTTTGAACTTTTCAAGGCCTTGGCTTGAGTGAGGGCTTAGAGTCACTCAAAGGCATCAGGAAAATTGCGTTTTACATGCGTTCAGCAGCAAAATTTTGCTGGCAGCTGAGCACACAGGACAGTCAATGTGCCTCCACACCAACGGCCATACTGAAGAGCAGGAGAAATCTCTTCCTCAACCAAGGACCACTTTAGAGGTAGGAGAGTGCTGAGTAAAAGTACAGCCCCCTTGCAACTGCATTGTACAACACCTTGGTTTGTAATACAGACTAGCTGGCACATCACATACCTAGAAACAGGGGGTATGTGTTTTGTGTATCTGAGTTGTTGCTAAAAATTCACAAGTCTGGCAATGACACAGATATATTACAGTGAAATCTCAGAAGCTCACTGCATGTTCAGGATAATTGTCATCTTCTCTAGCAGCAAGTTTATTCTAGAGAGGGATTCCCTTCTTCCTCCCCATTGTTTTTGGTATTAGAAGATACCAATTGTTACAAGGTTGATTTTGAGCTACCTCAAGAGGTTTTACTGAAAATGAGTACAATCTCTGGCTTGAGTTCCCAGATGGAAGTAAATGTCAGTGTAAACCTGAGAAAATCCACACTTTTCTGAAACACTTTCCTCAGTTACAGAAGATTGAGGACAAGACCTTGTGAAGAGCATCAATACTGAAAGAGAACTTTGAGAAAATATCCAGACAATCACATTAAAAGATGTAGAAAATATGCTGAGAGACGCTGGCAATTTCTAATTCCTTCTCTCAAATCCACTTACATTGAATTTTGCCTGCCAAGCAAGATAAGTCTGGCTTACCTGTCCAGCTTTACTATTTTCAAAGTAGACCTGGTTTTGCAGCAGTGCAGTTCTGGCAGATAAGGGTCAGAGTAATTAAATACTATTTATGAAAACTGAATAAAACATTATAGACCATTCCAGTCAGAAAATGCATGGCAGGAAATCAAAATAAAAAAGTGAAAATATAAGGTTATTGCAGATTCATACAGCTAAACTCGTCAAGCTTTACCCACTGCTTGTAACAGTTTGCAGGGCAACCCCTCTCTTATGTGCGAAGAAATTCATATTTCAGCCTCTCATCTGCACATGAGTTGAAAAGGCCTCTGTCAGAGCTGTATTTTAGAAGAAATTTTGAAAACTTGTACCTTACAAAATAACGATTTCCAAGTATATTATAACAGTCTCCTTTGTGACTGCACTGGGGACAAAATTTATGCATGGCTGATTAGCAAGTCATGTCTACATTTGCATATTTTTAAAACTTCATTTCCATTCCAAATTAGGTAATCATTTCAGCTCATCTTTGAAGCAGAAGTCTATCTAAATCATATTGAAATATACAAAAACTTTTATAAAATCTTTGCCTAAACTGTATTTAGCAGGACTTGAAAATATATCTATGAGATGTGACTTTGATTTATGAATGAGAATTCAGAGATCAGGCATCTGAGCAGCACTGCTGAATATTTCCATTATGTCAGGGATTAAAAGTCCACACTAATAAATCCACCACATTTCCCAAATGTGAAATAATGGTTTATTAATCAAAACTCTTTAGTAAGAATTTGTTGCAATGATTTGTCATAAAGCTGTAATGTTTGTTCTTCTGTTTCCCTGCACACTTGGTAAAAACCTATCTTTAAACATCAAAAATGCAAAGCAGTATGTATATTTTATTGTTTCTTTCTCTCAAGCTGACCTAACTTACTGAGTGGAAAACACCAAACTCAGCATTTCAGTAACACAAAGATAAGGACTCTGAAGTATCTCTCCCCCAACAAGTTGTATTCCTGTACAAATTGCTCATACTTCTAGCCCTGGTGCATAGGAGTAAGTGGCCACCCGTGTGGGAGAAATTCAATAGATGAACCTTCAGCATACTGCTGTTTGTGGTTACACGCAGCTGTCACAGGAGTGAGGCAGAAGCTAATTGCACAGGGAGGTAACCACAGACCCTCTCTGCAAACACTTGTTTGTGTGGCTGGTAGGGGTGTACAGTCAGTGCTCATCACCTCCTCCAGATAAGGGTGCAAGCAGACAACACGCATGACTTATACCTGTGGCTGGTGTTCACATAGGGTCCGGCCCTTCCAGCAAAGCCACGTGGGTCAAGGAGGCTACTGCATGATGTCCAAGCTTGCAGGAATCACATTGCACTGTCTGGTTTTCCAGCAATAGCTCCACAGTTAAACTTTTCTCCTCAATCGCTCCTACTGAAGGCTTCTTGGAGTCCTGAAATGATTATACATTTTTGAGCCAGAAAATGAGATATGCAAGGTTTAAGCCCTCTAAAACTAGTATTAATGATATATGTTGAACTAAATGTAACATCTTCACAACCCTTCTCATATAACAGCACATTTCTGTCTTTTTCCAGGAATCAGGATGAGGAAGTTTGTTTCTCAGGATAACCGCAGTGCAGTTTCACAGGCTGCGCAGAAGAGCAGAGCAGAAATATTCAAATAAAATTAAAGGTGTTGCCTTCTTTTGGGATAACATTATGAGCATCCAAGTATTTAGGTAACTTACAATGACCACTGATAGGGAGAGCTGCTTAGAAGCTTGCTAATAACAGCTCATTTGATAAATATACAAAGCAGTTTAGGCCTAACTGGTGGCAGGTATATTAAAATGTGGTTTCCTAATTAGAAGAGCAAACAAGATAACTGCAAAGTAGTAATTACCTACAGATAAACACAAACAGAGTCTTTGGAGAGAGGCTGTTATTGTTCAATTCTCCCCACTCATCCAAAACACCTTACATTTCATAGAGCTGTGGGGTTTTTTGTATCTCTTTCTACACTTTTGCTTTAATTACACAAGGCATTATACAAGGTCCAACACAAACAAATCAAGACTAGCCCTATAGCTTGGGAACCAGTAGTGGGATGGGAGAAACAGAGATAGTCGTAGAACATGTTCCAACCTGTCAGAGTGAAAAAGGCTCAACTCAGTCACTTCACTGAGTATGAGTGGATGCGTATTCAAACATACAGATTTTCTTACCCTGTCAGAAAATATCAGTGTGTAAGAGTGAAGAGGAGGTTTATATCAAGTGTCTTGTGAAATGAAGAAATCTACAATGGAAACTTTTCAATTATTGACTGAGGCTTATGGTGAAGAGATCCCAAAGATCAAGTCGGTGCTCAAAGGAGCCCATTTTCTGTCAGTAGAGGATGTGAAAGCAAAAATGATAGAAATCCTCAACAGCCTTTCAGAAAATGATCTGCGGAATTGTTTTAAATGTTGGTAGAATCATATGCTACTGTGTGACAACTCAGAAGGTGATCATAGCTCATTTTCTTCATTTGTTAAATAAAAAGAGTTACAGACATTGTCTCATTTTATTTGTGTCGGGCCTCAAGATTCTCAGCATTATATTAAATATGCAAAATAGCATTTAAATCAAATTTGCAGATGGCCTAGACAAAGTTTTTTGGCTAAGCTCTTCTGTGACATATGTTCACTTTATATGATCACTGTCAAATCAACAACTTCAGTTACAATGGTGATGACAGAATGGGAAGAGATGCTGTTACTCCTTTACTAAGTGCTTTCTCAGATACTTAACCAGAAGCAGAGTCCCCTTGGTAAGTCAGTGTGAGAACATCTCTAGTATATCCACGTGTACTGCAGGTGTTATAGGAGTATAGAGAAATACAGCTGGGTCCTTGCACAACAAAGACAAAGTTTATGGTTTTAAAAAGATGACTCTGTTATCTTCCAGGTTAAAATACATTAGCTTTGTGTTATCTCTTTCAAGCTGTGTCAAAATAGGGTTAAATAGCTAGTCAAGTAATACATCCTTTATAAATGAGGCTGGAATCCTAGAAGGGACCCTTTCCACTTTCTTGAAAAAAATATTCTTTCCCAAAATGTGTTTGTAACAGGGTGAGTTTAGACCACAGTAAGGGGTATGAAGTGGAGTCTCAAAAGCTACCTGCAGGACGGGGTCTGTGTCCAGTGCATGTAGACAAACTTGAGCCAGTGATGCTGAGCACACACCAGCCCCTTGCCATCACATCGCAGACCGAAGAGGAAGAACTTCGAACAGATACTTGGGTCTAAATGCCACTCATTTGTCCCAGAAAGCTAAAGCTACTTACAGGAGCTGTTGTCCAAACACCTCACTACCAGTGCTGGTCCATAAGCATGAAATATTCAGGGCAGGCAGGCATGCTGAGATCATTTTTCAGCCTCAGCTGTGTTTTACAAGGCACTGAAACCTCTAACTGCAGCACCTGGGAAAGAGTCATTCAAAAGTTATGAAGCTTAACCTAACCAGCAAGAGACAAAATAGAGACAGGTCTAAATTCACTACTCAGCTAAGTACCATTCCCAAATACCAAATTTAGACCTGTTCCTGATTTTTCCCATTGCTGGTTAGGAAGGGAGAACACTGGCAGAGCTATTTCAGCTGAAAAAAAACCCCAATCAAATCCAAACCCTCAATCCTCTTTCTAAAGGCCTCTTTATTTTTGTAAAAAATAAAATGAAAAAAAAATATGCATGTCCTGTGATCCTTTATATATTTCCTTTCTGGCTGTGATGCTATATATTTTTTTTCCTTAGATAAGCTATCCTTTCACTATTCTTCTGCTTTTCAGTGAGGTGGTAGAAAAGGACAGCACGTTTATTTAATGTGTTTTAAACTGCCGAGGCAGTAAAGCGTTTCCTCCTTTCCTTTTCCTGTGGTTCATGAGTAACAGAGACAGTTTGTGAAGATGTAGTCTAAAACTTCAGGGTTTTCTGTAGGGCCGTTTGTTTGACTCAAAATCCATGATGTATGCCAAGACCACGACATTATTTTCATAGCCAGCATTTTAATGGAAATTGTTTCAAGTTTTTATTTCCTACCACAGGTTTTCTGAAGCAGTCCCAGAATTTTCCTTTCAGGTTAAGCTGAAGCTGTTCTTTATAAATATTTATATAAGGGCATGAAGGGAGAATCACCTTCCGCGCTCCACCCAATAAAAATGTTGGAAAAAATGATGCATTTTTAGTAGTCTACTTTAAAAATATGTACAAGGGCAGTCTTTGACTGGATTTCACTTTCTTACTGGCTAGCACCCACTACAGACTTTGGCAAAGTAAAAAACTACAGAAAATATTATATTTTTTAGAAGCTACAGGAGAACAACTTTTTCCTGACTCTTTCAATTTTTTTCTGAGTTACAGTACAGCTGACTGTAAAAGTACGACTTCTGCTCAGGAAGTCAGATCTAGACATGAGTAAAGCACTGCCCCAATCAATTACAACAAAAGAGTGTTTTAATGGTGTTCTACACTGGAAAAATAAAACAGGCTGGTTCTGTAACATGCTACAGCAGGTAGGGATTCCTTATTGCCTGTTTCTCTCTGATTTCTCAGAAAAGCAAGGGAGGGAGAACTTGTCATTAGAAGCCATGGAGCCAAATAGGTATAATTTCCAGAAGAAGAGAAACTAGAGGCCAGTTTAGCACGTTTTTCACTTGAGGTCTGGGAAGTTCAGGATCCTGACATTTCTGACTACATCCTTAACTCTTAACATGTTTTTTCATTTTGCTTTCTTTAGTTTACACTATTACATTGCATTGACTTCAGCTGCGGTTTACTCTGGTACCCAACTAGATGTGTGGCAAAAAGACTGGGGTCCCAGAAGACCTCACTAAATAAACATGAGTCCTTCAGAGCAAGGTCACCATGGAGCTCAGTACTATGACACTGCAAAGTGGGCTCAAAATTCTATTTATTGTTTGTTGAAGGAGAATTTTGGAAGAATATTACGATATTTGCAACTAATAGATGATACCATAAAGGTAAATGACTGCTGTCACAGGCCAGGGTAACTTTGAAACCTTGTGTATACAGCTATCATTTTTACCCTGATCATTGCATTGCACAGGGTGGCTTTTGAATTACTGATGTTTGGAATCTGTATTGAAAAGTAATTTTGCTGAGACATATTGTCTTGTCAGACTTAGTTGTCTGTTGGACAGAGCTATAATTTAGGTTGGACTTGATGATCTCAGAGGTCCTTTCCAACCTTGTGATACTGTGATATAGTTCTGTGACCTTCTTAAAGGACAGCAGACTCCAAGTCATTTGTTTGATCTCTTGTGTGCAGTCAAACCTGTTGTACACTCTACAAGTAGTCAGAGGGAGAGACATATGCACTGAGACTAAAGAATAAAATAATGAATGAAAACTAAGAGTGTGCCATTTAATTCCCACATTTCATTTATTTGCTTTATTTTTGAACACATACAGTTATAACTCTATATCAGGTCTTGCTCTTAAGAAGTTTAGATCAGTATTTAAGATCTTCACTTTGAAACTATTTGAAACTCCCATCATATTAAGTTTATATGTAGTGACTGACTTCTAATGCAGAAGTAATTGTAATCAAAAATTTGGCAGTACAAAACCATAGTTTCAAGGCAAAAGTTCAAAACGGAGTCTGTTAATTCTTCCCTTGCTCCCCAAAAGAATAAATTTTATGCCAAAAAAAATCTAAAGTAGTTTTTTAATCAGATTGAGACCAATAAATTTGATGGAATTTGTCATTTGTGGACATTCTCTATAACTTTAAACTAGTTTCCTAGCCTTTAAATTAAGACCAGATGATTCTTTAACAAATAACACTTACCAAATAACTGGGATAGTACAGGAAGTCACTAGGTTAATTTTACGATTATCTGGAGTTCAAATTCTTCATGAAAGATAATGGAAATTGTCTCTTGTGAACTGAAAAAAAAAAAACCCTTTAGCCCTAACACATTGGTTTATGAAGGCAGTAGGCATTTCTAAACTGGTATCTTTCTGACCAGCACTGGGGCTGGTAGAGGTAATTTGGGAACTGATATTTTTCTGCAATGGCTTTTCCACCTGCAGCACATGTACCACTGCACATGGAAAACTGATCTAACACTGTCTGAAAACAAAAAAGAGACAAAGCGATCAGGTTCCTATATGGGTGAAGGTTCACATATCAACGTGCTTTCTTTTGGAAAAAAAAACCTCTTTTTGGGAAATCACAGTACTTTTCAAACTCAAAATTTCATGTTCCCCCCTTTCTTGTTTTCGGACTCTGTCATAAGGAGGCAAAAGTTTTCCCATAACTTCTCTAATTCATTAAGAAAGCATATGTTTGCCATAAACTCATCTGTTCGATGACATATTCGGATTTGTTGTCCCGATTCTTACACAGTCTTGTACTGACTGAGAAGAGAGTGTGCATAATTTCATCCATCCTGGCTGCAGACAATTTTTCTCATTACTGGAGAGTGCATGTGCAGAGGTTTGTGTTCCAGACTGCATGGAAGTCAAGCAATCTCCAGATCTTTGGCAAAGACAAGAGGGAAGAAGAAAGGGAATAGCAGACTGCATTTCATTGCAAGGTGAGCACAGCCAGTGTACCCTAGCAGCTTCTTTTATAACATTCATTCGTCACAAACCTGTCTTTAAATCTGGTACAATAAGTTTTACATGGAATTATGAAAAACCTCAAAGACAAATAATTTTCTGAGGATATCCAAGGGCATATATTCCTGCAAAATGGACATACCTTTGTGAAGAAATAGCTTTGTGAAGCAGCACAATTTATTGCCTAGAAGGGCTGGTCCTGCAGAAAGACAAGGCTCATTGGCTGTGATGCAACACAAACTAAATCCCACGACTTCTACGTGCTGAGATATACCCCAACAAAGTGCTGTGCCTTTGGCTCTAAGGATCCAACATCCAGGGCTCACCCAGAGCATTTGCACAACATCTTGCTGTATGGAACAGCCAGGCTTTGGCATCGCTTTTGACATGCAACTGCCTGGCTGGCTGCATCTTATTCCAGGCAGAGCATGGAAAACAAAAACAAAACCTAAGCTAAACAGCCCAAGATAATTTGTCAGCAGTTTGCATAATGATTTAAAGGCAAATTCAACACAGTAAACTGGAATTTTCTTAGCTGTACACAGCTTGCAAAATTTTTGTTCCTTTAGAAGCAGATACAGGTCTTCTGTCTCCAGGTTTCTAGTCTTGGTCAGTATTTGGTTCTCTGCCATAGTCTGGGGATAGACCTCGTGCCTCCTGTCTTTCCTTCTGAGCACCTGGAACCTCACACTCAGCCTTAAGAACTCCAGGTCCAGCACTTGTGCTGCTAGCTGAATCTTCCCCTTTTCCGTTTACAGCCATTACATTGCTTGCATTTTAACCTAACTGTATTTCCAGTGTAGGCTTTTGAAGGTTCCAAGTAAATGCAGAAGATTTTGGTTAAGTAAACAGCATCAGAATCTGTGTTAGTTTGTATTTAGCTTACACTCACATGGAACAGTGCAAATCCTCTAAATATTCTTGTTCTGACACAGAGCGTAAGCACCCTTGAACACAAGTCATAGCAAAGCATGTCATTGTGTTGGCCAATTGTGTATGTCAACTGTAAGCACTGAAGGCCAAGACCTCATCAGAACCTTGAATGATTCATTGCACTGTGTTTGTGACTCAGTTTTCATTGGCACCTACATTTGGCTGAAATATTTTGGCTCAGTAGATTATTTAATCAAAAAATACATTACAAGTCATCTCAGCAACTGATCTTAAGAAAATGAGGGGATAAGCAGAGGAATGCAGCATTTGTCATATACTTTTGTTAAAAAACAGATCTTTTCATTCTGAAGCGCCACCTGCTCAGATACACCACTTTCAAAAATGCAACAGTGTTCAAGAATTGGATACCTATCAAAGAAAGATAACAAAGACCACCCATTTGTGAAAGAAAACTTACAGCTTTCAAAATTCAGCAAATTCCGATTGCTCATACTGTCAAAACAAGTGCTTGCAGGTAGCTTATTTTGTATCAAGTGCACTACTCAACAAAATAAGGTAGACAAATAATTGTTCTCCTTTAGATCAGCACATTGTCAGGAGTTTAGCAGGTAAAGCAATCAGTGTCCTGGGAAAGGTGGGATCACTTTTTAAAATGTTATTTCTTCATGCTATGTTAGCAGCACTGCTGACAAGGTCCACAAAGACACTGTATAAATTTGCTTAAGAAAACTAAATTCAAGACTTTTGAAGTGGGATGTAGTATTGGTATAAAAAAAAATCTAATTTCAGTGACGCTTTCCGTTTTCACCCACTTTTCTTCATTATCACAAGCACCAACTCACAGGCACTGGTCTGATCAGTACTAGCGATGTGCAACACAGACAAAAAGGGACACCAACTATCAATTTCCCATTACGACTCCTAAGTTTTTCTTGATGATCAACAACAAGCTGTTCTTTGGATAAGTCCCTTAAACCTTTCCGGAGTCACAAGTCATTATAGAGTCAGTTTCCACTAAGGCTGCTGCCTTCCTTACAAATGCCCTCTCAATTGATGTCATGTGGCCAGAGACTTTCTAAAAGGTGCGTAATCGCAAGGTCCTTTGGTATTTTTATGGTCATAGTTTTGGAGCAACTCTAGGTCATGAACCAGCCAGCCAATCACCTCTTCCAAGAGAAAGAAGCAGCGATTCATAAAGCCCTCCCACAAAGTTCTGCAACATCACACAGCTTTTACTGAAAGGATATTTTCTTTGTCCCACATAACACTGAGGCCAAAAACATTGCTTTCAAAAATCAGGAAAAGGACCTCATTGGTAAGTTGAGGGATGTACTAAACGCAACGTATGACCTAGTACTACTGTGCCCATTTCCCTCCTGCCAAAAACTATCAAGTGCCATTGCTCAGCTATGTCACTCTAGCCAAATATTTCCATGTTGGGTCACAGTAATGTACTTCAATCAGCACCAATATAGTAGAAGAAATAATAAGTGCCAATTTCCTAAAAGTAAACCGCCAAAAAAGCCCCCTCAAAAATACACAAAACTAATATTTTCTGCTGCAAAATTTCAAACACCATCAGTTACTCTCAATCTTTAAACACTCTCAATAAGCCTGTCAGGAAGACGTCAAGCAATAGATTTCATTGGAAGTCATCCAGTGAACACTTCACTTTGGATTGCTATTTTTGTAACTGTCTGTGACTTGATCAGAGAATCTTCTTCCCTCTTGCAATAACGTCTCTCCTAAGGTGCAAAAAGAGGTTAGTGTAGGTGATAAGGATGCTTAATTTTTGTACAGGCTGGATTAAAGCATTTTACTCAGCACAAAGTCCCTGTGTCATATAATTCATTTCAATATTTTCCATGTATGTCTCATGTAAAAAGGAAACAATTTTTCCCTACCTCATTCAGGTTGTCATGAGGCACAGAGACCCTACAGTTGTAGGACTCACACACTACTCACAACAGGTCAAGTATAAACCAAATTATCTGACTGGAGAGGAACCCAGTAGGTGATCCCAAATGATGCCTACTAGAGAAGATAGCGCCTCTGCTAACATCCATATATACAGAATAGAAGGGTGATTGGCACAAATATCAATTAGAAAGCTTGGAAACTGATCTTTTTCCTTCAGTGTGAAGGAAAAACTTCAGGAGAGCCCTTCAGGTCTCAGATTTCAGAGGGAGGATCAGGACGCCATTTGAAAAACAGCAGGAACTCATAAAATGGATGGGAAGGTACCCTAGGCCCACAGAGGAGAGAAAAAAGAGATATTAGTAACCCCTTCATCTTAAATGTTGATTTAGCCTCACTGACTGGACATCTCATGATGCCAACCATCTTTTCAAGAGACAGCCCTGCTGCTTACTGTCTTTTGTCAAAAGATCAACAAGTTTTTTCTGTGTCCCAGCTGGAGTTCACAGCTGTCATCACCGAAGTCATTAAAGTGCCTTATCCAAATTCTTGACTCACAATTTAGCACTTTGCACAATGCTTGTGGGTCTCCTTTGCTGCTAAGCTTCCACCGTGCACCATCAGCTACATCTCCACTGCAACACAGTATTACAGTACAGTAGCACAGATTACCTTTTTTCTACTGGTCTGTTCATTTGTCCCTTTAACCTGTCAGTGCATTTCAGATTGTACTTCCTTTACTCATAAATAGGACTTCAAACAGCTGTGGTCCATAGCACTTCTGCTGTGATCACACCATGGTACTGAAATCTCCCCTATTTGTCAGGGTGTGCATAAAGTAAGTGATAAAGCACCACAGGACCATGCACTTCTGCTGTACCTGAGTGTATCCTTTTGGCAAGAAGAGGCTTTCTGGCTTAAATGGGCCTGTGCAAAGAGTAAGACACTATATATGATGGTGGCAGAGTGTAGTTCTAGACTCCAGGCTACTTGAGGCACATGGCCATAAAACCACCACCTCCAAACATCAGTGCACAAGTGAGCAGCTGTCCTTCCAGGGCAGCTGGAGTTTTCCAGGGTGGTCCCCAAGAGGTCTTAGAAATTAAAGCACTGAAAGTCTGTATTGATCTCTGCTAATTGATGGCGAAAGATGTTACTTTCAACATTGAGACTGAATTGTCATATCCATTGAGTCTCAAGACTCGGGCTGGGAGAGGAGCATACAAGAGCACAGCCAGGATCCTCTTCCATACCCCAAATCAGCCTCCACTCCTTCACAAGAAACATTTAATATACCTCATTACTTGTTTTTTTTTTTTTAAAAAAAAAACACGTACTGGTCAATAATTAGTTCATTTTATTTAATGCTTAGTTTTGAATAGGTAAAAAGTTAATGAACTTCTTTACTATTTGAACCCTACTGAAGTTTATCTGTTTCACTCACTAACTCCATGGCTGAAAAAGAAACTGAGCTTGTATTAATCAAATTACCAAAAAAAAAAAATCTAATAAATTTAGCTTCATAATCAAAATTGTGATAAAAAATTTCCACTTTGAAGGAGATTTTAGCTAGCAAAAGTAACATTTTTCTCTGGAAGACTGGTGGTGCTGAAATTTGACTCATCCAGGTGTTGGTCCTTAGCACTACTCCAGCCCTTTGCATTTTTCTGGCAATGCAAAAAAGATGGAAAACTGATTTACATTACATTAAATATTCCTCTTACAGAAGATGTGCAAATAACTATACATTTTCCATACTTTAACACTATTTGACAGGTTTTGAGTGGAGATACTGAGGATGCTGCAACTCTAGAAATGCAGCTCAGATTCATGACTCTATTGCTCTTGCAACTTAAAACAAAAAGCCAATTCTTACAGCAGCCCCAGTATTAATGGAAGACTCATTCAGTAGAACATGTTCTGATTTCACTTTCCAAGCTGACACTAACCATGCACAGCAGGACCTAACTGTCCACTGTAACTGAGTATTGGACTATATTTGGTCCCAAAAAGGATCCTTGTAATGTGCATCTGGAAAAATTTCATGGACTTTAAAGGCTGTTTAGAAGAAAAAATGAAGAACTGGCCTAAAATAAACATCGAAAACAATTGCTCAATATTCTTTTTAATTATTTTGTATTACTTGCTACCTGCTGTAGTCCATATAAACAATCTCTAATATGGTATAACCAGACCTACATTTATCTCTGATGCTTCTCCCCATGTGTGAGATACCACAGCTCTCAGTTTAGAGCATGCTTGGGTCTTCAGGCAGATCTCTAGGGGATCTTTACTGTTTAGTTTCCTGCAGAAAAATAACAAAAAGCAAACTAAAACACCACCCTGCACAGAAATGCTTTGCTTTATATACCAGCAAGGCTTTTATTTTGCAGAGTGACTTTGGAAACATAAGGTTTTAGAAGGAATAAGAACTCATACAAAAGTTGCAGAGGTCTGTATTACTGACAGAAGAAACTGTGAGATACATTGTGAGTAATTTTTGCTCTAAGCTGCCTGCTTGCTGCTTCATTTGGGTAAGATATTACACTATATCTAAAATTAGGGTTTCTTTCCAAATTTTCCGGTTTACTGCCATAGTAACATAAATATCACTACTAAAGTTTTAAGAAAATTCTGGGGAAATGCCCTGGGTGTGCGAAAAGAATACATAACGAGAACAGGAAAGTAAAAATGTGCCTTCCAAATGACAAATGTCTTAGAAAAATTATAGACTATCCAAAGTCAAGGAAAAAACTGAAGCATAACTCTGGAGATGCAGGAAGACAAAATAATTATTTAGTTTCTAATATCAGGCAAATTTTTTTTCTGGTCACTAGTGGGTTGTATATTGAGCTTTGATAGATACTGGAGCTCACAGGGGCTTTCGGTCATGTGACCTGACAGCTAACCAAACCAAGAACAACTTTTAGCATTTGCTGTGCAATAGTTACAACCTGATCCTCAAATGATCCTGGAAGAATGCAGACAATTGGGTGTAAATGTAGACAAGCAAAACAAGTCAGAATACAGACCAGCTGTCAAATCTTATGAAAAGGCTGTTTGTCTGCAAATTCAGCAATGGATTGTCACACCGTGACTACATTTGGTTTGAGGCTGGCTTCTTGTTCTGAGCACAAGATAAAATAACCCCCACCTGGCTGACATTTGCTTTTGGTATACAAGTCTAGGACCACTGTGTTGCGGTTTTGTTACAAATGGCCTTGTGGAAACTTTTGCACAGCAAGGGAAGATACTCATCTCTGGCTCCCACAGCAGGAGCACTGTTGGCGCTCAGTGCTGGTCCCGGGGACTCTCTCCTGGGCTGAGGACTAAACCAGTATCTAGGTAAAGAACAAATGCTAAATCCTGAAAAACCTCATTAGCACTAGGTAGAACATTAACTCCATAACATTGCAATAACCTTTGAATACTGATGGTGTAGGGGTTATTTCACTGCTTTACGACTATGTGAACCAACCCCATTTTAAATATCACTGAATTAACTAAAAGAAGGATAACTTGCAGGTTATTCTAAACACCCTAAATCTTGTCTGGTCATGGAAAGAAGGCAGTCACTGAAGTATTGCTTCACAAAATGAGAACTTCCAAAAAATCACTTAATTATAAACCAAATGGAAATGTGTTTCTGCTTCCATTGATCCGCCCAAGAGTTTAGCACTGGCCTTTCATTCTGACAGCCTTATTTCACTTCATACAGTGCCCATTTCCCAGGCACAAGTAACATCAAACATTGACTGTGAATTATTCACTTGATTAAAATGCTGGCATTACTTGATGTATAAACACTTTTTCAGGACACTCATGCAAAAGATATTACTGCATGTCTGTTCCACATGACATCATAACTTACGAATAACCTTTATAATATTTAGTCACACTATCCTGCACCTCAGGTACTATGGCTCAGCAGATCTTTCTCTCATACATTGGTTCTTACATTTGTCACTTGCTGAGACACTGTAAATCTGTTTGAAATCACATGCTCATATTAAACATTGTAAGGTTGCCTTCTCTCTGATCTATCAGTACTTGTGTAGAAGCAAATATTCTTCTCAGTCCTACCTAATCTGCATCTGACCATTGCAGCTGTGCCATAACAAATGTAAATTCTGGATACACTTCAGTTTGAACTTGTTTTTTCTTGCAGCCAGTATCCCTTCTGTGCTAGCTATGTATTGTAGGCAAAATATTGACTCTGATATTTGTGCAAAAAATATATGCACTGTAAAGAATAAAGAATCACATTATCCCAGTAAGTCTTTTGAGAATAACAACTGTAGGATATGACCTGCAATAAACATCTTTTTAAAATTATATACACATAAACACTTGATATATACATATATATCTATAAGTGTATCTGTATGTTACTACAGACAAGGAAATACCAGAGTGAGTCAGTCCATCAACAACCCACAGAGATGACTAAAGGACTTAAACATCCATCACATAAGCAGGGGTTGAAAGAACTGTTCAGACTAGAGAAGATGAAGTGCAGGGGGACTATATGCACAAGTATAAATACCTCGAGGGAGGGAGAAAAGAAAATAGAGTCCGACTCCTCTCAGTGATACCCAGTAACAGGACCAAAAGCTGTGGACACAAACCCATCTGAACGGGTGGTCAAACACTGCCACAGGAATTTCGGAGAGGTTATAGAGTCTTTACACATGGACATACTCAAAGCCCCTGGTTTACTCTGGTTGACCCATCTTTGAGTAGTGAGGTTGCACTGAGTGATCTCCAGAAGTGCCTTCTAACCTTAGCTGTTCTGTGTAAATAAAGGTATGACAGTGTCACACTTTCATTAAGGTACTGCACTAATATCACATAAAGGTTAGAAATGCTAATTCTTGTCAGTGGAAATACTTTGGGTTTGAAATTTCTTTTGACATTGAACACTTTTCTCAGCAGGGGACAGAGATTTCAATTACCCCACCAGAGCACAGGTGGGACAGAAGAGTGAGTCAGATTCGCTTTTTATCACACTAGCCTCATCTACCAGCTCTGAATAATTTAGGATTATGGTCATTAACACAAGTTTTCAGGTCTGTCTAATCTGGGAAGCAGGTCCCTCCCATTCTGAGTTCTTATTAATGATGTAACATTATAATCAAATGTAGCTGAAATCTTGTGAGACCAGACAGTTTAGTTGTGTTTCTGAAACACTGAATTCTACTCTCTGAACATAGTCTCTAGTCTCTTTTCTACATCCAATCAGAACTTGAAAAAACACCCACAACCAAACCGGGATTTGAAAACTAGTTAATCTATTTTTCTTTTTTTTTGTTCCATATTTCTATTCTAGTAGTTAAGTCATGCTACTTACAAGGCAACAGCTCTTTCTTCCCCCAGGCAACTAACTAATTGTAAAAAGTCATGATAATTTAAGGTTTTAATTAGTACAGTTAACATTTTCTACATCATTTATGACCACATCATTATCTGACCCTGTGGGCTGCCTTTATAGAAACTGCACTACTACTTAGCTGGATAGGAGGTTTAGAAGTATCCTGAAATCAAAACTGAAAACCTTTGAAAAAATTCTTTGGCAGGACTCAATGCCAGACATAAAACTGAAGTACAGGTCCTGGGGACTGACATCATTGTACTGAAACAGATTTTCAAAGAAGAAGGGATTGCTGATGTCCTGCAAGACCTGCTGATTGCCACATGCTATAGTTCAGCTTGAGAGATGAATGTGAAGACAGCTCTGGAAATCAACCTCCTGATACCATGGGATGTTCAATCTTCACCAGGTACCTTGTATTCTTGTCCAATACTTCACTTACATAAATATGTTCACATTTATCTTGATAGAACAAGCTACAGAAAATTCACAAATTCCCTTTCATTTCAGTGGTAATTGTACAGAGGGTGAAAAATGTGGTTATGTTTTCTTCTTCAACTTTTTGCAGCATTGATTGTTATTCATACCATCTCACAGTGACAGAGCTTGTCAATGTCATGCTGTATTCATTT
The DNA here is from genome assembly GCA_033556795.1 of Tapera naevia. NCBI lineage: Eukaryota > Metazoa > Chordata > Aves > Cuculiformes > Neomorphidae > Tapera > Tapera naevia. The sequence continues at coordinate 6,149,070 of JAUMJJ010000044.1, forward strand.
TCCCAGCCTCAAGCAATTGTCACTATGCTTGTGCACATATTTTTTCTAAACCATTGTGTTAATACTAGAGCTGTGGTCAGCAGCAGGAGCTGGAGCAAGCACTTGCTTTCTTATTTTCACTCTGTACAGCGTTGTTTAAAAATCCGTGTGGGGGAAAATAGCATTCTGCCTATGTATCTCCCTTGAATTTCTCAGATTTCAAGCATTACATTCACAACAAGCAAATCTGTACACAGCATCTCAGATGCTGTATCTATCTGTGTCATCTACCATGTTGGCAGAGACTCCTGACAGAGAGCAATCAAGAATACCTGAGGGGTTTTCTTCCTTGCTGTGGTGACTCCACTGTTTCCACAAATACTGTAAACTTGTATTTTACATGTGCTGATTTACAGACCTGAGGAGGGAAGGGTGGCAGGGAAATATGTATGTGGACTGCTGCAGAGGCTTGGAAGAAAGATTGAGGAAGCTGCAGCTCACTAGAGGAAGCCACTTGAAAAGTTTTAGAAATCTTTAATGAAGAGGACTTGTTGAGACAACACCACAGGGTATTTCTACCTACACTTCCAGGTTAGCACAATTTTACAAGTAAATCTCTGTTGTTTGGATCAGGTTTTTCCATATCACCAATAAATTCCTTTCTCAAAAATTTCAAAATTTAACAGAAAATTGCAGCTGCCAAAGCAGTATCTATTTCTTTCTGTTGACAGAGTAACAGAATTATGTGATGGTAAATGTTGGGATCTGGGCCCCAGGCATCAATTAACCAGCTGATTGCTGGTCATAAAAACAATAAAGGCAGCCAAGCTCTGAGAATGAACTTCAGGACAACTTGCACAACGCCATTGGGGAACTGTAGTGGTTTTAATAGAAATGAGACATACAGTGGAATACAGTGGACACCCCTGCCTCAGAGAGTCTCCAAATATTAAGAAATAAAAGGACTGAAAATATGATTTGTAGAATTCTACATGATCTATGGGAAATTTAAGGCTCAGACTTTAATTAATAAAAATATTGATCTTTACAGCCAGGAAAAAGAAAGAGTTATCAAGAGCGAAACAGAAACCTAGACTTTTCACTATTCTACTCAGTACCTAATGTGGTTTGAGAACTGAAGATATTAATGAAGAGAAGATGAGCAGTTAGAATTGAGACAGCTCTCAGTGTACTGAAAAATTATGTGATTTATTTGAAGCATCTAGTGCAGCTTTGGCTTCATTTGAATTTTCGACATTGCCAGTAAATGCAGCAAGAGCTTGCATTTCTATAGTAGCTTCCAACAATCTCAAATGTCTGAAAACATAGTTTTAAGTAATCTTCACCTGCAAATGACAGTTTACCCACTTCAAACAAACTTAAGTGTGCTTTACTTAAAACAGAGGCATGATGAAGTCTAGATTAGCTCTGGAAGCAGAGAAGCCAGATCCCAGCTGCCAGGCTGGTGACAGTAAGAGAGCATTATATTCTCCTTCGGATAACATATGAATGACATCGGTTTTATTTGTTGCGTAGTGAATATTAGTATAGCTGTTGGTCTATTATGAGTTAACCCTTAACTGCAGCTGAAAGATGCAAAAATAAAATAAAACAGGACAATTGCTCACTCGCAGGCTTCTCCCCTGGCCCCCGCAGCTGTCCCCACCGCACCTGGCGCTGGGAGCTCCTCCAAATCAGGTAGTGGAAGTCCCCGTGCAATAACCCTCCTACGCGTGACATCTAGCGTTGGCTTGTGTGAAGGGCAAGCGCCGCAAGCCCTGTGCTTGCAGCCGCGCATCTTTGCAGAAGGGGTGCCAGAGCCCCCCAGCCTCAGCCCATAGCTCAGCGGCAGGCAACCTCGCTCCTCCAGCTCCCATTTCCACCCCACTTGCAAAGACAACCTCAGAACCACAGCTTCAGCTAGCCTTTTCTCACCCAGTCACGTTTTTATTTGAACGGGATACCCTTTGGCAGCGGAAGCCCTCTCTGGTGGGATAAAACAAGGGATGACCACCGGCAGCATGGGCAACACTGTGCAGCCACCAGCCAGCCAGAGCCCATGGGATCCATTAAAGATGCAAAAATACACCCATGTTATCCAAATAGAGGAGAAAACCTGAGGCAGCTCAGATTTTTAACATCTAACACAAAACCTGACAATTTTGGCCTAAGATGAGACAAGTTCTGAACCTCTCCTCCACAAAGGGCAGAGGGGATGGCTGGGGCCTGGACTCAGGAGGTGATGATGCTTCTCTCCCACATCACTGTTATTTCTGTGTCACCCTTTTAATACTGGAGGCAACTGTCCTGCCACACACTGTAAAGGAAAGTAGAGGAAAGAGCCTGGAGCTTACAAAGGTTGCTTAAATTGTCCCAACCACTTACTTATGCCAGAGAGTATACCATTATGATGCAGTTGTTTGATAACAGGTATGGTTTTCTTTGTCCCTTCTAGAAAGACTATTACTGATACTGGAAATAAATTAGCCAAGATTATTACACTGGAAAGGTGAATTAAATACAGTTTCATAGGTATTCTCTCAATAGTACACAAGATCAGTTCATAACCAAAAAACAGTTAAGAAAATAAGCTTCACTGAGTGAGTTTTAATGCTCTAATTTCCATGTAAATTGCAAGAAATGTAGTGTCTTAGATTCTTAATTGGATATGAATGTAATTGCCACTGCTGTACGGAGTTATGGACATTTATAATTTCAGTCATTGTCAGTAGACAATCCAAATAAATAAAGCACACAGAAGAGATTTTCAGAGGCTTATTGTAAGAAAAAAATCACATGTAAAAAACAAATTGTACTTTTGTCCCCAGATCCTCTTGATTCTGTTATAAATCTACTTTCAGCTTTTCACCTTCCTGGTATCACATTTTTCAGGTATTTTCAGAGGAAAAAGTGAAATCTGCTAGAATCTTTCTTGTTGACTGAATGATAGGAAGAAAGAATATGCTTTTAGACACATGGTTTGTAGTTTCCATTTGAAAGAGTATTTCTTGCTTAAGGTTAAATTTGCCACAGTTCATTGATACCCAAAAAGCTACCATGTACCCCATCACGGCTGTAGATTGCTGAAGAAAGCTCTTGTAAAATTCAAGGCTGCTCCTACTTTATGCAAGAATATCCCTGTACAAAGCATATCATTCATTTTCCTTGTAGAAGGCAGGAAAGCTCACCAACTCATAGGCCACATGCGGTCATAGGCCACATGCGGTCACTTCTTATGAACTGGAAACATCAACAGATGGTGTATTTGAGACTGATTTGGCCTGGCACTGCCAGAAATAAAATCAAATTGAGAGAAAGAGACCCCATACTGCAAAGGACAGTAACTAATCACAAAGCTAATAAAAATAACACTGCCCATACTAACAGAATATAAAACTCTAAATGAAGTAGAGACCCCATACTGCAAAGGACAGTAACTAATCACAAAGCTAATAAAAATAACACTGCCCATACTAACAGAATTTAAAACTCTTAATGAAGTAGCAGAGACTCAAATGCCTGAGAAACTAATTTAGAAAGTCTTGGTCTCTAAAGCATTGATATTTCAACTAAAAATGCCCGGTCACAGTCAGTTGTTAAGGTCATCAGTTTATAACCTTGAGGGCAGAATGACAGAAGTTTGTAAAGCTCTTTCAGCCAAGGACGGTGAAGTCCAAATAAGTTATTGAAGATACATGCAGAAGAAAAGAGGAAATCATAGGTGAAAGTTTCAAATGTTTCTCCACTATGGTAAAGGGAGAGAGTTACATCTCAATCAGAAATAAATGTTAGCCTTAAACCCCATCTAGGCTGGGTCTGAATACCATAACCATCTCTCAAGGTCAGTCCCCCAGAAATTAATCAGGCCGCTACTGACAGCACCTTGGAAGTGATGTAAGTAATATGTTCCACCTGTTCAGTAGCAAAGAAAAAATATCCCCACCATAAGAGCAAACAGACATTGTGCAGAAGTTTTGCTGCGTGGTCTGACCATAGTGTTTGAAAGGTGAATTTAGAAAACTACAAATACTGGAAGCCAAAAAATTAGTTGTCGTTGATGTCATTGAATTTCCTTAGTTCTAGACATTGATGTTTTTATATTTTGGAAAAAGGGAGTTTATTGTTAGTTTAGTTGACATTCATCTTTGTGAATTACATCTGATTTAAAAAGGTAACATAGTAACCACAAAGCAAGCAGACACTAATCTTTAGGTAAGATCCGTTAAAATTATGTGTTACCTAGAAAAGCTTAATTTCTGACTCAGGTAGTTTTGACAAGGAAATGAACAGCAGCTTGGCACCAGATTTTCAAAACTTTGTTTATTTTTATTTACTTAGCTTTATTTCTTCTTGAACAGTGCAATAATTTAGATGAATGTGCCATGCTTCAGCACACATGAAGAAAGCATGTTCTGAGTACAGGCAATTCATTGGAAGACCAATGCAGCCCTCATCTTCCTGGCTTTCTCTATCAATATGCACATACCTATTTGAAGGGATAATTTTGTCACAAGTCAATCAGCCAAGCCCACTCCAACAAAGTAGGCCAGTGTTTTTTCTTTTGAACTTGAGTACGCTCTTTGCAGTGTTCTTAAACTCTTTGCTCTTCTTGCTAGTTTTTCAATTCTTTCCCCAGAAACTGTAAGCTCTGCACTTGAGATTTCTCTCTCTTACACAACTACCTGCATTTCTTACAAAAAATAACCAGGATTTTCAGACGTACATAGCTCACCTGAGCTTTGCTCCCAGCTAAAACACCCAGAAGCTTCAAGGGCAACAAGGTCGGTGCTCCTATAAATCTCTCTCTGTTGACGCTATGGAGGAACTTGTTTCTCCTATTTTTTCCCTAACTCACTTGCAGATATCCGTAACCACAGCTGCCTTGATATACCTGAAGGGAAAAGGCTCTGTACGTGTGCTCTCTGTATGCTCAAATTTGACAAAATGGTCGTTAGAGGGGCCTCATGCTACTTCAGTAAAATGCAGAGACAAGAAAGGAAAACAACTGGATGTTTCAGGATTGTTGTTTTAGAAGGACAGACAGACAGCTGAGAACTTTATTTGCTGCACAGTATTTGCTGCTGTTAGTCTTCCCAGTGACAAGGAGGTGAACATTTTGCACTCTTACTTCAAGGTTAAATCTGAAAACTGATCCTAATAGGATAAAAAATGACAGATTTCTGTTGAAGTAGCCAGGCCACAAAGGGGAAAATAAAACAAGCAGCAGTTTCACACAGCCCACACATTTTACAGTCCCATTAATGTTTTCTCCTTTTATAAAGGATACAATATTCCACCATGAAAAGCCAGATTATAGAAGGAAATAGTGTTTTTTCCACTTATTCTTTCAGTAATTTTAACAGTGGTCATAATGAAAAATATATTAATATTATAGGCACTGGAATTTCCCAGGTCAGTTTACTAAATATTATCAATAAAATGTACATAGTAGTTACAAGAGCAAAACTATGCCTATCCATAACCTGAGAAGTCTTCTCTTCAGTTTCCCTTGTAGGCATCAGGTTAAAATTTTATAAAACAAGCCCTGCAACATTCAGGGCTTGTCTTAAAATCCCCAGTAATGCAACTGAGCAGATCTCACTGAGAAGAAAAAAATGGTCTCATAGATTCCAAGCAAAAGCTAAAGACAGTTGAACAAATTGCACTCCAGCATTTTCAAAATAATTTTCTTAAGAAATCTTATAATGTCTGGAGACAAGAATTTTCTTGAGTGTTTGACATTAACAAGACTTTCCTTTGCTAAAAATACTAAGCCTGAACAAAAAAGTAAAATAAAAGTCATTTTGCCCACCAACTTTATACCAGTAGATGGAGAAATATTGGCATCCTTATCATGATTTTTGTTAAAATAGGATAAAAGTCTGGCATGAAAGATGAAAGGACTGAACTGTAATGGCTTTTAAAGACAAATATGCTGTAACTTTAGAATTCTCAATATAAACATTCCTATTGTTTGGCCTGATAGATGATATTAATGACAACAAGTTAAAACAGCTGTGATCTTGTAAGTACTAAAAAAACCCAAAAAGCCAAAAAAAGAAAATTCAACCCCTCCCCACCACCTCAAAAAACAGCAAGAAAAAGGAGATATAATTGGACTTGGAAGGGGAGATTTTGCTTTTTTCTTAAGACTAATATTAAAGTTTTGTGCAGACATAATATGGACAGCATGCAACTTGTTGGGGACAGTGGAGTGTCTGGTGGTAGAGACCAATCTACTACCTGCGCTGTGGAGGAGGCCAGGTCATGCAAGGTCAGAGATCTTTAGGAGTCAAGTCATTTTCATCTGATTAGGATACGAGCTTCAAACGGGGAAGAATAGGGGTTTAGAAAACTTGTCACGTTTAAAGCACAAGGCTGAGAAAATCATCCTAACCCCAGTGTTCAATGAACAGATCAGCAATGCATGATGCGATGCCAAGGCCCAGGAGAAAGATATTAGCAGAATGGGAAAATTAAAGTCTACAGTGACATTTTGGCTGTGGGGGTGTCTTGGGAGACACAAGTGCTGGAAATTCAGAAAGGATTTGCAAATATTATGGAAATGCAGGATCAGCCTCCCTTTCCCAAAGTGCTCTGTAAGGTAGGATCCAGGAGGTGGGGAGGTTCTTTGCATTAGAGACTAATAGGTTGATTAGCAACACAGGAGGAGAACTGGGAAGACTGACCTGCAGTAACCAGGGGAGGAGGGGCTCTTGAATGCGTCTGGCGCAAGTGGTGACTGAAAGATAAAGAAAGGTACCAGGACCATCCAAGACCACTTCTACAAAACAGAAATAAGATGAGAGATGAACAGATAGAGACCCATGTAGACAAAAGGGAGATCGCTGTGGTCAGTTTATAATACACCAAACTACATCCAAGCACAAATAGCAGACAAGAGGCTGTAGAGTTAGACTCCTGTCTCAGACTTGCCCCTCACCCTCAAACATGGGTGTAAATATCCCATAGTCACCCTGAAAGGACTTTGGGAAGGTAGGCTTTTATCAAATGCAAAAACCAAATTTTACATCCGTCTTATATTTCTCAGGAAGTATCTGCCTTGGCTAAGCTTCTACGTTCGCTTTCAGGGGTGTGATAGTAACTCCTAAAAGTTACAAGCTCTAAAAACTGAAACTGGACAGTGCTTACAGTAAATAGAGTTTCCTAATTAAACATTTTCTATCTGAATGTCTGATATTGCAGATAGCCATATTTTGTAATTCTCCCCTTTAATCCAGCTGTTTTGAACTTGCTCCTGAACACGCAACAAAGCAAGACATGGAAATCATTTGTTTATTTAGTTGTCTTTGACTTCAGATTGGTAAACATTGCCTCTTGGTATAATATTAAGCATATTGTACAATATGATACTTATTACATTAAATATTGGAGCAACACCTCAAATCTCAGGTGTACTGAACCATCTAGTATTGAAAATTTGTTTGCACAGCCCAAATCTACTCGAAAAACAAATACAAAGTGGTGCTAAAATCTTGCATGACTGAGCTCTTCAAGTTAACACATTTCTTCATGGTGTTTAGACAGAACATACTTCCATGCAGTGTATTGAAATGGTATGCTGCTACAAAAAACAAGTCTTGGCATTGCTTGTACATTGGTAAGATTACCAATCAGAACACTCATTTTTTAAGCAAACATATTTTTCCTTCTTGACTCTGATCCGTGTCAGAACAGGCTGTATAAATCTGCTGCTGAGATAAAACTGACATTGTAGATACTCAAAATATTCCTTTGAATATCTGAACAGCAATATCAATACTGACTCAAAGTATATGCTGTAGATGTGCAAGGCATCTTAAGATATGACCCCTCCTTGATTAGTTCCCAGTGAAAAAAAAGCCTTCTGAATTACTAGGGGATTCATCATCAACAAGAACAATTTTTAACTTGATGACTTTTAAGGTGGTAGCACATATTTCCTCTGTTCAGGCCATATTTCTCCTGAGATTTTGGCAAAACCAACCCTGATTCTTTTTTCCTTTCTTTTTTTTTCCTGACTTTTATAGCCTTTTTCACCCTACGTTTGAACTTTAAGCAAGCAATTTTACTTTTCAATAAATACTAGAGGAGAAGCAAATAAAGATCTTTCGCCTCCAACTCCCTGAGACCATGTCTCAGACGTTAGGCAGCTATATGTTTATTGCAGGAAGTGAAATACAGCCCCTTAAAATGCAAAGATTTCCATTCCGCTCTTGTCATCCTGATGGCTATTTCATCAAGAGGTGTTTTACTCTAGGGCATAAATACATGGGTTTAATTCTTGTTCATGTGTGAAGTTGAAGAAGTCATAAACTTTAATAAAATCCATGTAGTCTAATGCTTCTTGGAACTTATATCATTCTTGGATGTGGAGAGGCTTATCTTGGAAGGCGAATTACTAACACCCACCAAATCTCCAGATGATGATGCTTTTCATAATATTTCTCGTTTCTTGCTTTTCTTCCTTATCCAGACATGCAACATTTATATTTATTTGTGTTGTTTATGCTAAAATTGATGTTTTCCCCATTGATAAGAGAAAGTTGAATTAAATGCCTCCTTGTGCTTGTATCTTCATGTACCGTGTTAACTTGTACAATTAGTCCTTACTTAATTTACATGGTAGGGCTAAAGTTTTTCCCCATAACCTCCTGAATGCAAGCAAGGGATCCCAGAAAGCATTTTCAGCAGCAGGTGCAACTATCCCTGCTCATTTCAGAGAGAGAGATATCCCAGGCTAATACAGCTTCTCAATTCAAACACAGAAGGATTTGGAGCACACAGGTACTTATGGAAGTTCAAGCTGCCTCTCTGCCTGGCAGATGCAATTTGTCGCTGTCGCCCTCCATGAAGGGTAATAAACGACCTGCTTTCTCAAGTTGTCTTCACCACACAATGTCAGTACTGAGTTGGGGGAAGAGAGATGTAGAGGCTTGCATTAGATCATTGTTACATTGTGTTCCAAAGCAAATAAGCATAGGAATATTTCCCAGAGGTGACCTTAAAACATTTATTAACTCAAAATACTCACTCAGCAAGCTGTGCTGGTAGGTCAGATTCTTGTACTCAATACTTGTGATAAAGCAGCCAGGAGTAGTTATGAAGCTGAATATATTGGATCCAAATTCAAGTGAGTACCAGTCCCTTGATTTGGGAAGATCCTTTCTTCCCCTTATCTGTATGAGTAAATACTACTTTATTCGTGCACATTCTGGCCCAAGTTTCAAATGAGTTTACCTCTGCAAAGCCAGGTTACTGTAAATCACAGCAAGGCATTTTTCCTCTGTCCTGCTTTCTATGCTACTTCCATCAATGATTTTTCACCAGTCTTTCAGCATATATCTGTGCCTTTATGTTATTCATGGACTTCATATCATGGATGATTTAGTGTATCTGAGAACAGATACTGGACAACTCTGCTGATGATCTGGTACTTAAAACAATGTCTTCACCCTCCCTCCCGGGAATCTTTGCTGAGTTCTGCACTCAACTTGCACATAAACAAACAAATTATTGGGTGAATAAATAAAATACCAGGAAACCGCTACTCAGTTTTTTTCAGTTTGTCATTACCTACACCTTATGTCACAAAAGTGGTTATGGTACAACTTCCATCTGAAGAATCTGCAGTTGGAATAAGGTGATATAATAGATGAAAGCTAAACTTGATTTCTCCAGTTTTGAGAATATAACATTCCATTTACTTTTGACTGAATCTGTTCTTAAAGCATGTGATATGACTATTTCACACAAAGATCCACACTGTAATAAAGTGAGATTAAAGCTACTTAATGTCTGCTCTTTCTCTAGGAGAGGCATTTCTTATTATGATACACAATACATAATTTGAAAAAAAAAAATCTGTCAGCATTTATTAATTTATGAATTCTGGAGAGAATTAATCCATTAAGCACTTCTTGAGTGAGATAGAGAGAAAAATGTTGATATGTTGAGAACTTAGTTTTTTTAAATATTTAACCATGGAGTGTCTGTGTGGGATATTACCATTACATCTGAAGACACACAGGTCTCAGAAAAATCTGTTATAAAAAAATAAGGAGATAGGAGCAGTTAAATGCTAAAACTACAGGTTATGTAATAGTGATGTAGCAGAGATGAGAAAGGAAAACTTTCTGTACCACACAGAATTTACTTGTTTCCATTTTGTGCTCTTCTCTTACCATCCATGGTGCACAAGTTGAAAATTTATAGCCAAAAAAGGTTATTTACATGATGTGACATCAGCTAGAAGAATTTTCAGTCAAGATCCAAAGAGGTGTCTCTGCCATGAGGTCCTCAGAGAAGACATAAAGAGGCAGTCCTGCGTGTCCAGGTACAGACAACACTGAACTCTTGTAAGAAGGTAAGATAAATAAAATAGTGTGTTAACTTTGGTGTATCATTATCACAGAGGCTGAGAGAAGACTTTTTACTGTGTAATATTATTTCTTTGCACAGGATGAGCAAAATATATAAACTTCACACAAATAAAATGATGCTTAGCAGCAGCAGAGAATGATTTAAAGGATATATGACCTCAAGGGAAACTGGCTGCTCCAAGCAGTGAATGAAGCAGAGTAGCTGACTTTGCTACATAGACGGACAATCGTTTTGATCTGCATCCATTTTTGAAGAGCCATGGTGATTTAACAGGAAGGAGAGTTGTTCCCCAAGAAATGAACTGAAACTGATCTATTAGCCTGATAATTTGTTGAATTTGAGTATTATAATTTGCCACAAATTTAACAGTGGTTACAATTATATTACCTTGACCATTTTAGAATTGGGTTAGCCTAATAGGAATATCCCAGCTCCTTCATACAGCCAAAACCATAGGCCACATCACACCAGGGAAGGTTTGAGATCTAATAACCTGCCAGAACAAGGTGATGGGTCTCATGGTCTCCCTAGCTGGTTCTCCATGGGATGGGGCTCATCTTAGCAAGAGGTTTGCTCCTGCTTGGGCCTGGTGACACCATCCTTAGTTATCTTGCTTTCCTTTTACAGCACTCCCTTGCCCTCTTGCTGACATTGCTTTCCTGCTCCATGGGCCTGAGTAATATCTCAGCTGCTCAACAGGTGCAAACCCAGCAACCCCAGAGCCATCCTCAGCAGCCTGGAGCAAACTCCACAGCCTTTTAAAGATCAAAGCTGTACTTGGACTCAGCTGGGGCAGTGTGAGAGAAAACGGGTTGGGTTTCTGTAATTTTATTCATCTCTTCTTTGGCAAATATTTTTTTCCTCTAAGGCTAGACTTGATGCTGTTAATGATGCCTCACATAGTGAGTCAATCAAGATGCACGTACATGATTTTTTTACCCCTGAAAAATGAAGATTTACTATCTAAAACTATAAAACTATGTCCTAGGAGGACAAATTACATGTTAGTTAGTAGCCAATATACTCTAAAACTCAGAAAAGCTTTGTAGTCTAAACCCCAAGGTTTTACCTAACTTATATTTGGAATCTCTTCTTCAGGAATAATTTTCCACTGCAAGTGATGCTGGCTGTCTTAATCTCTTTTTTCTCTAAAAGTCATTTTGCTTCAGTCATATGTTAATGTCACTTCAAGCAACTTTAAAAATCTTTGCATTGCCTGTCATTTGTAAATTCAAATGTTTGGCTTTACAAGTACAATCAGCTATTCCTGACAATTTTGAAGATGAGTGACTCAAAGCACAGCCCACGTGTGAAAACACAGGTTAAAGATCTGTCTTAAAAATCCTGAAAGATTGAAGCAGCTTTTTTGATAAACACCTGTATCCATACAGTGAAAACAAAAACTACTACCAAACAAAAAGCATACACATTTAGGTCTGTTCATCAAAAACTACAATAGCATATGCACTGGTGTGCACTTACTGGGGATATTGCTGTCTGTCTGGTACAGCTTCATTGATATGAATTCAAATTTTACTCTAATACAAAGTTAATATGGATTGATTTTCCATTTTCAAATCACACATATATTTTTCCTCTCATCATTCTTCCTGCATTTTTATCTATGACATCGCAATTCCCTTTCATAACAATATTATTTTCTGATTACTTTCTTATCCTGACTTTGAAAATGTCAGTCTGGAAATCCCACAGGAAGGGAGTTGAGCTGCTGGCCTGGAAAGGACAGGAGACAGAAGAGATCAAAACATCAATTTTTCCAATCATGTCTTTTACCTTAAAGCATCTTCCACTAGTCTCTGTCAGTGATGGTGAACTGAAAGCAGACAGACCTCTCCTCTGACACGCTGCCGATCTTCTTATAGAGATACCTAATGGAGGTGGTTTCTGCAAGGCTCAGTGGGGTGCAATTGATTTGGTACCAACACCAATGACACTGTGCTGGATTTAGGATTCTCTTTATTGTCTGCAAGCATGAGAAAATCAGCACAATCTGTTCAGCCTGAGAGGAAAACTTCTTTATTTTCCTCAAAAGCAAAGGAGAGTAGGTAACATTTCAGCACTGTACCATCGGCCGTTTTCAAGCTGCAAATACTAGCCTGATGTCAATGTGGTTTGAAACACACCACAGCCCATGGTTTTGTTAGCAGAGCATATATTCCTACTGAAATGGCCTTTTGGAAGACATAGGGCATTAGGTCCAGCCTGATATTTGCAGTTATCAGCCACCTTGCACTGCAGGTACACCATCATCTCTGCAGCCAGCCACACGGATCCTGAGGGCTGCCACCTTTCTCGCCAAGCTGCCGACATGCAAAGTGTACTGGGTATGGTTCCTGGCTCTGGTACTCCGCCAAGGAACAGGTATGGCTTCCACGATCAAATGGATCCTTCGTTCAGCAAGCAAATTACACTCTCGGCAACATCTGCTTTTTTTTTTTTCCTTTTCAATGTTTATTAAGTATGTATATATATTGACAAAGATGTGGTACCTGGGTGAACCCGAGGTTTGTTTTAACCCTAAAGAGAGCAGCCTGGGATCCTACTGACTTTGGGATTAAAATCTCTGTCTCCTGCTTAGAAAAGGGTCTGTATTTTTTTCAGACATCTGCCGGAACAGGGACCTTAGTAAATATGGGTTCACTGTTTGGGTCTGCTGCAGGATTTTTGTCTATGACTACTACCAAGCCTCTGCCTTTCTTTTTTTCCCTACCACATAAGAACACTACTTTTAAGACCAGTGTAGTGTAAGAAACACAAGATTAAAATTCCTGCTGTGCTCCTGTTAGTGATGACAGCCACACCATTTATTCCCTTTCCTAAACCAATTACTTCCTACCTTTTACTCCGTCGAAGCTTCTTGCCACTGCATAATGGAACTTCTATAGCTTAAAACCAGAAACCATGCAATTGCGTTTTAAGATTGTTACCTCTGTGCAGGACCACCACCATCAGTGGTTACCCACCCTTTATCTTCTCCATTTTTCTGACCATCCCACAATAGGGCAGCTGGACCGTTTCCAGATTGAATCCATTTCTCCTAGTTATTGGGAAATGGACACCTGGAGACATTTTGATAGTATCATAAAGCTATTTTCACCCTTTGCAATAAATTCCTGAATAATACACCTTCAAGATCTAATTTCTCCTTTTTATCTGCTTTTACACAATAGCCTCTATAGCAGTAACAGCTGGTGGCTTCCCAACTTGAAAATATTTATTGGTCATTGAAGCCAAAATTTGCCATTAAATTGTGTTTTACAGCTTCTTAAGTTTCCTTCCACGACTATTGCTGGAGTGTTCAAACAACACACCTCTTTTCTGGATGATATTTCTGTCCTTAAAATGGCTATACTTCTTGGCTTTACCACTTTAACCACCTTACATGGCCTGTAAGCTTTTGTCCGTGCTTCATCCAAGCATCCCTTGTACCTCTATCATTATTTGCCAGGAAGAACAGCGTGCTTGTAGAGTACTCTGCACATTACTGCTTACAATCAGTAGCACAAGTTGTGTGTTTTCTCTGAAAACCAATGCATTTTTGCTTTGTGCTTTAACCCAGTTGCACTGAACCCATGGATTTTCCAGTCATTTTCATAGACTTTAGCACATAGGTTGAATCTCAGGCAATGTTCCTCCAGCCACTGCCTTGGCAGAGGAATTTCTGACTTCCAAGCCCACTTTGCAGGCTACCCTCTCCATTGGCAGCCCATCCTCTCCATTGGCAGCCCCTTGCCAGTCCATTTGTATTTTGCCAACCCACCTGTTTCATTTTCAGGAACTTGTGTTTTCTTGTGTGGTTCATCTATTTCCCATCTCTGAAGGATCATTACTTGCAGAGACATCTCAGGCAAATGATCCCATAGAAACCAATGTCCCTCCAGAAAGTGAACCCCATGCACTGATGTTCATGCCAGGAAAACAAATACTGTCAATATCAGAAGGGACAGAGAGACATTCAGAATCATAATAACTACTCTACACAGATTTTTCATGGGCATGCAAAATGCAATAATTCTCATGCAGCTTCTTGAGATCTGTACATGAATCTGCAGCCTGAGCCTTGGTTGAACCACATACTCCATGTGCTGCCCGCAACCCAAGATGTGCAGTGCACATCTCAACTCCTTTAAGATATCAATGTCCCATTCTCTCCCAACCTTTCCACCTACTAGTCTATGATGTTTCTGTGTCCTTTTAGATGGCAGACAGTGTTAGTAGAGACAAAAGGTTTAATATTTATGCAACAGGTGAAGATGACACTAATGCTACTCTGACATTTGTGTTGCCTGTACTTGTAAAACATTTCAAAGAGAATTCTTCTATCTCTGCAGCAGATGCAGGGTAAATAAGAATAATTCTGGCTTAATTTGAAAGGCAAGAGAGCAGAGCTAAGGAACATTCACTCAGAAATTCTGTATTTAAATCTCTAGTTTCATCTTCTATTCCCCTACTCCAATCTCAAAAGGCTTCCACATACTGGAGTTTAGAGGTGCTTTATGTAAAGAAGTCATGACACTTATTTTGGTAATGTCTTGGCTTCACAGCAGACCTATCTTTGTGATATGAGTGGGTGCATTTTGCAGGGATTTGGTATCAGAGCATTTGAGGTTTATATCAGTATTACAAAAAGTCTCCAGAGCCAAATAAAGTTCCATTCTCTGTCTGAATAAACAAACATGGGTAACAGGATTTAGGTTTTGGTTTGTTTGTTGTTTTTTTTTTTAATAAGGAGTGTTGTCAGTCCTATTTTATCATGCATAATAGAAGGAGATGAAAAAAATCAATATAAGCCTGTATCTAACCTATTTAAAGCTACAATCACAAGGTTATCTGAATGCCTTACAACATTGCTTAAATCCAACAAGTAGACAAGAAAACAACAAATCTATGCAGGGGTTTTTATACATATGCTGAGAAAATTTGCAAAGTGTTAAAATATATTTTCTGTTCTGTATGTTTCTGGTACAAGTGATGTGTAGTATACTGTATATTTATGAACAGAGCCTTGACTTATACAAGCAATAATCAGCTTCAAAACATACAATGTATATCTTAAAATATCCCCTAGAACTGCTCATATAAAGTCAAACCCAGCACCTACTAAAGTTCAGCCAGCCAACTCTTTTTGACTCAAATGGGCCCTTGACTAAGCCCATAAGAACTGTGAAATACCTGACAGTCTAATTGTATTCAAATGAAAAAAAATCACATTGCATAGGTTTAAACAGGAAGACATGCAATAACAAGACAAGTCACAGTATAGCAAAACCTTGTTTCTTTGGTGAAACAGAAGCAGATATAAAAGTTACAAAGATTTTAGACTTTCATTCACAATAAAACAGACATTCACATTATACACTATACATGATAATAATATAAATACAGAAAACTATTATGTGCATTGTCTGGGGGCAAGGGGTGGGGAATGAACCAGCCAGCACAGCGACACACTGTAAAAACACCAAGTGTGGGTACACTCGATGGAGTGGTCACTGCAATTTCTTAAGAGATCTTGTCTGGAACTGCAATTACTGTTCCAAATGAGCTATGACAAGGTCACTCCATGGGCACCTCTGCCTAGTACAAACTCTTAAATGTTGGCTGAGTTTCAATTCTTTCCTTTTCCCTTTTAACATTTTACATTGTATCCCCACACTAACACAAAGGCAAAAACCTCCCATCTGTGTTTGTACTCATGATGTTGCTTTTAAAGGTATACCATAGGAAACTTACTGTTCTTTATATTCACTTTTTTTTTTGACCTGTGCCTAAAGGCATGTGAGGCATTTTGCACAAATAACAGTCCTTTCAGTGGAGAGGTCATTTCAAAAGTTGCCTTCTACACATACTGTACACATCCAATTCAGCCATCAAGATGACCAAGGTAAGAAATCGTAATACAAAACTTCTACATACACACTGCACCAACTACAACCTATAATCTCTTTGTGCACACATTTCTTTCTAGAAAGCCAAGATTCTGATTCTTCTGTAAGTCACACAGTTCTCACCCATCTAACTGCAAACAAATGATCCTGTTTAGCAGGAATTTTGTTCTTCGGGGTCATTGCTCTTGAACTGAAAGATGGTTCCAAAAGTGGAGCTCAGAGGCTGATACTGCACTGGTGAGCTCTTTTAATCTTCTTTGCACGGGTAAAATAACATCCAATAAATTAAATCAGTATGGCTTACTTCATTTATTTATGTACGCTTCACAGCTGCAGCATTCATACACAAACATTCATTACTTTATAAAAAGATTAAAAATGGTTATATATACAAAATCATTTACCTTTTTGATTTTTGTTTGTTTTTTACAAAAAAAAAATCCCCCAAACACCAGGTCTATCTCCATTTTAAAATGCAGAGACCTGTAATATAGACCTTGTGGTTAATGTTGTGAAAGTATTTTTTCTTTTTTTTTCTTTCCAAAAAAGCGGCCATGGTTGATAAAGTTAATATATTAGCACTTGGATTTTTACAAGCCCTCCTTGTCATACACAACTCCTTGGTGCAGTCCGTTCTTATGAATGGTGAAGCTGGAATGGAGAGCAGAAGCGAAGTTCCACATTGCAATTCCTAGTTCGTGCTTCATGCCACTTTTATGTGCTCTGTCTAAACTTTGCATCACATGGACACAAACTGTACCTTAGATGGGAATTGGCACAGTTCCCATTAAAAAAAAAAAAAAAAAAAAAAAAAAAGTCATGTAGCTTTTGTGTTTATCTTCTCCTGATAATAGCAAATTTCAGTCACTGAAGCTGCTTCAACCATTTCCAGCCTAGGTAAACAACATAAAAACAACGTCATAAATGACTGAAGACCTCTGAGGTCATTCTAACCATAAATATGCCTGAAATTAGTGTGACTTTTCATTTTATATACAGGATTTAAAAAAAACCATACAATTAAACAACATTAAAATCATCTTATTTACATTTTCATTGGTGCTAAAATTAAGCTGTTTAAATATTGCAAAAGGCTGGTATATATCATAAAATGGTCCACACTGAAGGCATATAGAAAACTCATAATCTTTATAGGCTGGAAATGGTTTCCTTTTATCCCCATAAGCATATCTCTTTTTATTTTTAATTTTCTGATAAACACCATATTTTTTTCGAAACACATTGTGACTACGGCAGTCCATAGTTTCAAAATTATTTGATAATGCTCCTGTAAGTGATAAAAAGGCACAGAAAGTTATGACTTTGGCTGAAATGGTGGAAATCCCGATTCACCATTTAGCTCTCAGCGCCTTGAGTCCTGCCATGTCCTGATCCAGCGATGATAGTGTTTTGATGAATTTAATGATGTTCCCTTTCCTGATGAAGAATGTTTATAGTAGTATTTCTTAGAGTAAGTCCTTTGGTATGTGGACGCTACAATGAGAAGGAGAAAAAAATGTAAATTATTTCAAAATTATTTAACTATGAATACACTAGTAACACTTCGCTTACAGTCCTATTTATTCATGATCAATTAGAGGCTTAACAAATTATTAACTTGTACTATGGCCATGTTAGAGACAGCAGAAGTATCTTACACACAGTTATACCACAGCTGCAGAAAGAACTATTAGAGTTATTGGGAATATATTAATTTATTTCAGGGGATTTGTAAGAAAGAGTAGTGTTTTTGACTTGAAAACAATCATAGTAGCTTTTGTAAAAACAGAAGAGGAACATTTTCATTAGTTTGGGAGGTCTTAAGTTTTTTCCTACAGAGTGAACATTATTACTATTATAATCTGTCATACCAGATTAACACTACTCTTAAAATATACGCTCATTACTTATTGATCTTAAATTAACCCATTGGTCCTGATCCAGAACCGCTTTGCTTTGAATGGACTCACGATTCATGCAAGTAATTTTAGGCATATCCCATCTTCCATTCCCTTGACACCGGATGGTTGGAATATGACGCTGGATGAAACCATCTTTGCAGTGATATCTAATAAGGGAGTTGATCTCATAACGGGGTTTCATCTTGCCAAAGGTTTTCGCATTTTCCACAACAGGAGGCTGACCACAAGCAACTGAAAGGAAGAGAGAACATAACCCAAAACATCAGTTTGTAAATGCACTTCTGAATATTGTACGGACCTGTAAACCCTCACTAAGGGAAGATGCTAGGGTTCCTCAGTTAAGACTCCCAAGAGATACATCCAAATAACTACAGGGAGATCAGTCTTTTCTGTAGTTCTCCAGTTTTGTGAACCAAATACAGTAATGATCAAAATTAGAAAACAGCAGATAGTATGGTTAGCATTGCCTTTTTGGTTTAAATTTCTGGTGTAAATTTGAGCCAAAAATTTGGCAGATTCACATAAAGAAATTATTTTCACAAGAAGGCTGCAAAACCTTAAAACCAGTGAGGTTATTACAAGCATTTCAGAAAAGATTTCATTTTCAATACGTCCTATGTCTTCCTCAACAACAGAGTATTTAATAGCACTTAAAACTGGTGGATCTATAAAGGCCCAGAGAACAGGTTAACAAAAAATTATAAAGAGTTATTGGGACCAATGGAGCGCACAGAAGATTTTTTACTTTCTTTACTTTCCCAGCCTGAAGATACAGAAGCAGTTGCTGAAGTATTGCTGTACAGCTCCTGGCAGTCAGGTTTCCTCTAAGTACCAGCTCTAATGGTATATAAACAAAATGGGCTTTTCAGTTTCCAGTGGTGCCATTAAACTAGATAGTTTTGGAAAAGAGGAAGGCAAAGTTCAGTAGGAATGAAAAGTATACTCAACTGAAGCTGAAGAGCTAACCACGTATCAGTGGTCAACTGCCTGTTCTGATTGCCTACCAATATACTGCTGACTACATACTTCACTATGGAAGGTGAAGTATGAAAGGAAAGAAAAGTTGGCAATATTTTCATGGCATGCAAGTCAAGCAGGCCAGACAGGTATATGAAAGTCTCTTTTAACAAGATATGTACCTAAGAAGAAATTTGGTGTTTTTTAACAAAGAGTTTCAATTGTGTACATTTTTTTGCCCAACTCATGAACAGATTAGGTAGAGATGAAACGTGGATACAGAAAAAGGATGAGTTTGTGAGGCTAACTCAGCTGAAGGCTCAATGTGCTGGTCACCAGAAATCAGCTGAAATTCGTAATTTTAACTATATTAATTTAGAGAAGTACACTATTATTTCTCGAAAGTTTGTACCTGTTCCTTTCTTGCAGGTATAAGTAAGGTGGTAATTGCACGGTACATCATTCCATTGCCCATTCTCATGCCATATTATAACAACACAGTCTTCTCCAGCAGAAAAGAAGCTGTCTGGCTGGTTTGGTCTCCAGTTCTCGTATTGCTGCAGAAAAGAGGAAAAAAAACATTATTCGCAGTGCTGGAGTATATTTACATTCCATTTTACAGAATAATAGGATATTACCTTAGGTGAAGTGCAATCTCATTTGTTTGATTCAGGCTTATTTCCTGATAACCTCAGTGGGAAAAATATTCTGATTTAACTTCTCACTTACCGTAAACTGATATCAGATGAACAAAGTGACACAATTCAGCACAAGAAAATCTTATCCTAAGTATGTTGAAACACACTCTTTCCATAGAAAGACATAAAGTGGAATGTGAGGAAATTCAGCAAATAGTCTATAACTCCTGTTAGTTCACATCATCTACTAAATCGCAAACTGCAGGCTAGCTTCTCACACTCATCTTTATTCTCTGGCTTTATTTAATGAAGTCATTCAATGGGATTATGTGCATAATTAGGTGAAAAATAAGTGAAGATGTTAGAATGCGCCCCCAGATCATTGCAGACTGGTATTTCCATTAGAAAGGTCTAGGTGGCAGACTGAGCATATACAACAGCCTCTCATCTTAAGCAATTTTGATCCAGATTCTGCCCTTGGTAGAAGACTAACCCAGACACCTACATATGTATGAATAAAACCAAAAATTGGCACTAGTTATAAAAGTAGAAAGCATTATTGGCACATAAAAAAAAAAAAAAGTAAGAACCTTCAAACAGCTGAAAAATATCTTTATCAAAAAAATAAAGTGTCTTAATCCTGCACCTGATGCCACAAATCTGGCATATCTATTTGGGCAGGCTTTGTTCTTTGGGATTCAAGCTGTTTACACGTGAGTCTGCTCTTATTTAGCCGCACGGCTCAGCAGATTTAAGCTCTGCATCTACCTGAAAACATATCTGAACCAAAAGCTGTGCTTGCTGGCTGCTGGCAGGCTGTGCACAGTTCCATGGATGGGCTAAACTTATATTTATAGCACCGTAGAATGCACTCTTTCAAGCATGTGCTAAGCTTATGGTTGTATGATGTCACTTTTGGATGAAAAATGGGGAAGATTCAATCTCTCCAATCAATAAGCAAGAAAAATTGAAGCAAAGAAAGAGTCTCACCAATTTAAAATCTGTGCAGTAGTCCTTGATAGGTGACATATAGCCTATTGTCCTTGCAGTTAGCACAGGAGGGATAATCTTTATCCCTCTCCATGTTTCATCTTGAACCCAAATGAAGAACAATAATTTGTGATTTGCATGACATTGTGTAAAGAAAAGCAAGAGAAGATTTGGGAAACCGTTCCTAGTGATTTTCTTTGGGATTTCTGTTGTGTCACTCCAAGAAGAATTTTATGAAGGATAAAAATAGATATCTGAAATAACTGGAATTCTCATAAATGCCAGACATTAATCAGGCAGCTAGCCCCTTGTATGGTCAAAATGACACAGTTTCTACAGTGCTTGTATTTTCCTTAATGGTTACATCTCTCTGTATAGAGCTGACCCATATAAATGTCATAAAATTTTAGCTTTCTATTTTCTTAACTTCATGAAATAATCACTATTCACTGTCTGGGTGACTACATTCTAGAACTAAAGTTAGCATACCCCACACAAGTAGTATTTACCTTATAATGAATCAAACTATGAAAAAAAAGAGTTAAATACTTCACCTTTTCCTACCATAAGTCCTCTTACCCATCAGATTTTAATTATCCACGCAATTTAACAATTATGGTCAAAATAAATTCATACTGCACTAAATTTATTACCTCTAATAAAAATATCTCTCTTTTTCATGTGAAATTAACTTAATTTCATCTCTGTGTTTCAATGTTTAATAGTCCTAAACTACAATATACACTAACTCCTTTACTCAAGTCCAGTATTCAGCATTTAACATCATTAGTTTATAAATCCCAGTGTGAGCCTTGCAAACACAGTAGTCAGAGAACATACATCTGAGTTAAATTTGATCTGTAATGTGGAGGGCCTTCTGCAATACCTAGTGTGAAAAAGAAAAGCAAGCTCTGTGCATATCTCCTGAGCCAGAAAGAAGGAAAACAGGGAGGAAAGAATATAGCCAGGCACAGTATAAATCTATGTAACTTAGAGTGCTCAAGGCCCCTTTTCCAAAAGGAAGTTTTG
This sequence comes from Tapera naevia, assembly GCA_033556795.1. Classification (NCBI taxonomy): domain Eukaryota; kingdom Metazoa; phylum Chordata; class Aves; order Cuculiformes; family Neomorphidae; genus Tapera; species Tapera naevia. Next base: position 6,170,877 of record JAUMJJ010000044.1, read on the forward strand.
GAATGGCTGCCAAGCCAAAGGTCTAGCATCTTTTTACAGCAGAACTGGTTAAGGATGAAGGAATTCAGTCAGAAAAGTTCATGCTACCACAACATAGAAAGCCTGCTAAACTCAGGCTAGCTGAGTGCACGCACGCGCTGAAGGTTTAGGCTTGCTGAAGGTACTGCCCTAGATACCTGCTCAATCTCCTCTGCCTGGGGGGCTGTGATGCAGCTTCAGAAGCAACATGAAGTACAATGCATCGAAGGAAAATTCATGTAGGTTTCACTTGCATTGCAGGCAAGTCCATTTGAGTGTTGCAGAGGAAGGGTAAGCAGAAAGAAGTGATCACCTCTTACTTTCAGCTCTGAATGTCTTACTACCCAACCCAACTAAAAAGTAAGATTTGTTAATGTAAGTCATGAGTGTAAACATGGTTGGTTACACTGCTCAGACAACGGATAGTCACATCTTAATCTGAGACAATCCAATCACTTTCAAGAATATGCCCAGAAATAATGATACACAGAAAATTTAAATAAAACAGCCAGTTTACTGGTCAAGAAGTTTCATCAATTATACCCTGACAGCCAAGCAAAGACTTAAATAATCTGCAGCTGCTGCTTGCAGAAATGATACTAGGGGGTACTTTGCTTCTGTAAGGATCAGCGTGGGAATGAAGGATGTTTAATGGATAGTGGAGACATGTGAGCTGAAGGTGCTCAGAAGCTTGCCAGCCCCCACTCTAAGCACATATACTCCATTTGCTCTTTCTTGCCTTGCCATAACGACTCCAAAATTTGTATTTGCTTTGTTGACAGGGCTGCAGTGTAATGGCAAAGGTTTTTATCTAGGTCTTGTGGTTTATTCAAGAATGTCTGATATCCTCCAGCATGACTTGCTGTTGCCTCACATCTGATATCATCATTGCACGGATTTATTTTGGCTGAATAAGTGATTTTGCTTGGTTTTAGTGCCAGAATTGCTTAGCAGAGGAAGTTCCAGACTATTGAATTGCTTTTTTAGGTCTCCACACAGATTTCTGTAGTTTTTCAATTCCTTATTTAGTCACAGATAATGATTCAAAAAGATTCTCACAGTTTGAGTGGAATAAGTTGCTAGACAAATAAACTAATATTTTACTTTCCTCTTACAGATTACAATTTTGCATCACAATGACCATGATTCTGGTTTTCAGTTACGCTAGGTCACATACTGATCTGTACTGTTTGTTTTCAAAGGTTACCCTTACAATCTTCCATACCAAGTGCATTAAGTGTAAAGACTTCCCTAACCTCACAATAAGTGTAGTAATCTTCTAAGATACTCAGGTAATAATTGTTCTGTAGGGAAACATTGCTCAAAACATCACGATCAAGATGCCCTTTTTGAAGTGGCTATGCCATTTAAGAGCCTTATATTTCAATCTATTACTGTCCTTTAGAAAAGCATATTTTACAGATGGAAAAAAAACCCACTTCGTTCCTTGGCAACATGTACCGTTCAGGTTTGTTTGGTTTCTAAGATCACATCCAAAAAACATCAGCTATATTCACAGATGGGCCAAAAACTACTGGTGTTGTTCCAGCCACCTTGCTGCTAGGTTATATCTTCAAGTAAACTGTTATTGTCTCAATAGACCAGTGAAACCGCACTAACAAGGACTGGTTTTGAATTGATAAATCTGAGGAGAGCCTTTTGCCAACAACCAAGATTCAATCAACAGCTTTAGCAATACTTTTAGTTGCATTATTCATAACATACAACATATTTTCAAAAACCTAAATGGGTTCAAACGTTAATAGACGGAAGAAAATCTGCTACTATCCTTTTAGTCCTCAGCAGAAACACTTGCATTGGGTGATTACAAAGAGGAACCTAAAAACTATTTCTACGCTGTTTTTTAGGCAATATTACCATAACACATGTGAAGTTATGCCCTGGATTAAAGCGCAAAGCACTTCCAAACTGTACATTTTAGTAATAATAACCTTAGCTATGTACCCAACTCAAAATCACAAATCACAGAATGACCTGAATTGGAAGGGACCCACAAAGATCAAGTCCAACTCCTATTCCTGCAAAGGCCAATCCCAAAATTCACACTGTGTGTCTGAGGGCATTGTCAAAATGCTTCTTGAATATTGTCAGGCTTGGCGCTGTGACTGCTTCTATGGGGAGCTGTTCCAGTGCTCCACTGTCCTCTGGGAGAAGACGGTCTCCTAATATCTAAGCAAAACCTCCCCTGGCACATCTTTCTGCCATTCCCTCGAGTCCTATCATGGGTCACCAAAATGTACTTCAAAGGAGGTCTGGCTTACTACACTTTTCTGTTCCGTCTACAAAGCATGCTTCACTGAGGTGGCTGAGGAGAGTTAAGTGCAAACTAATGCAGGGGAGAGAAGGCTGGAAGCACAAACCTCAGACTCAAGCAGACACCACTGCACCAGCCACTCTGCAAAGCCCTCAACATCCCTGATGGCAAGACACTTGGGTTTTTTAGTCAAAAAGCTGACGTGTCTATGTATCAGGTAACCGCAGGACCTAAACTTTGGTCCCTGTATATTCATTTGGTCCTTTAGCAGCCACACCACTAGTCTGTCTTGCCCTCATTTCAAGTTGAAAACTAGAGCTGCTATTATGCTCTTTATGCATTTAATTATACCATAATAATTAATTAATCTTTCTTGTACAGTCTTTTTGCTGTAGGCAAAGCCTGCGGTAACACATTGTATTCACCTGTTCTAGCTTTCTCTGCTAAGGAGCACGGAAAATTTTCCTGCAGATCAAGGGTGGATGGTTACATGGGTTAGAGCTGCAGCTGAGATGGGGTTCAGTTCTTCAGGTTTCCTATGTGACATTAGAGAGTGCTGATTAGCAGTCTGTGAAAAAGTGACAATGTATCTTGTTGCCTCACAGGAAGATCTTGGATATGATGACAAGAGCCCATGAAGGTATTTTATCAAGTCCCATGTCATTTTTGGGAATGATTTCCTTATATGGCATGGAGATAAATCACAGCCATATTCTGCCAGATGGGTGACAGGCTGTCTTATCACATAAATCAAATATAAGAAAGCCAGGATTATAGCAAGAGCTGTAAAGCAGCTAACTTTATTAGCTATTCACCACCTTTCCTCATTCAGATAGCTGCTAAGTAAACTGAATGAGTATAGTCTTCCTATCATGAAAAAGATCCTACCTTGTGGGAGATTTGTTATGTAAATTTTCGGATAACCAGACTTATTTGAAGGACTCGTTTCCTTATTAATGACTAACCCACTCAGTTATTTTGAATGTTTGCACTGCCAAGGTGAATCTACGAGTAAGCAATATCTCAGCTTTGTGATACTCATTTGGAAATTTCAGCCATTCCTTTGTCTCCAAAAGGCGCACCAAGTGACTGATATTAATTGCTTGGATTTTACATTCCAAAATAGTCAACAAGCATTGTGTTTAATGAAGCATAACAAAACAAACTACTGATACAAACAAAAGTTAACTGCTTGACCTCCTTATTGTGTAAAGGTCGATAATCTTTTGTATGTAACTAAAGCTAGGAAATAATTTACCTGATATAAATCTACTTAAAGTAAAAGGGTTAATACTTCTTTTGTGAAAAGGAAGCATGTTTTTAGCATGTTTAAATAAGCTTAAAGTACAAATCTGTCTTATACTTTTGGTCACTTGGTATTTCCAATGTGATTTTTATTTTCTTTCATTCTGACTACTTCCCTATCTGATTGCTCCTTAAAGCAAGACTGAAAAAAAACCAAGGACACATTTAGCGACTGACTGAATGGATATTCTTTGTACCATTTCATATTAAACTGAAGCAACATTTCCTGCCTGGTATTTACCACTAAAAAATCTGAAGTCACCACTGTAAAACTTATTGGCCATTGTTCTTTTTTTTCTCCCTATAACTCTGTTAAGAACAGGAATATACTTTTTTTAACAATAGTAGAGAAATTTTCAGAAATGTTTATCAGGAACACTTCAGACAAAGACCCTGACTGTGCAGGTTCTGTTATAATTGGATAGCTTAACTAAAAATTACATGTCACTTCCAGTAAGTCCTGGCAATCACCCAGTTTTATAGGTTGGCTGAACTGTAACAACATCAGCACAAGGTTACAATGAATGTATGGATCAGTTTAGAAAACACTCATTTGTGGCTCATGCTGTTCTAAGGTGCTGATTCTGTTAAATGAGGCACTCATGGGAAGTTTGAAAGGGATTGCATTTCCTTTCAAGACAAAAAAAAGTCAAACAGATTGCTGTGAAGATTTGGCAACGTCTGTAATAATTCCATTAAGTTCATCTAGAATTTAAATGCATTTATACATTGGGAAAGACAAGAAACTACTTTATAGCATAGGTTCTGTTTCATTTAATTTCACCCCATTCCTGCAAAGGATTTTTTTTTTTTAATTCCACAAATGGAAGCAGCCCGACAGAATTCAACAAAAATATTTGTGAGATTAAAAACTCCATTCAGTGAATGCTTAAGCATGTATCTTTCTTTAAAAACATAGGTGGCAACCTAAACTCTACAGGATAGATCACATGCACAATTCAGATGCATACTAAAATAACTTTCTGAAGTACAGACCAAGCTAAGTGTTTTGATAAATCTTTGCTGGGAAAATTGACTTTTGGTCAATTTGAAGACAAGTGTTGTATGTAAACTTATCTACAAGTACACACTAAAATAACATGTCAAGATCCTGATATTTTTTAGATCATAGTGGAATGGCTTCCCTCAGGCTCTTAATCTGGGTTTTATTTGCATGGGATTTGGGAAACTGCCAGGATTTGGATGAGGCAGGCACCCAACACTCCCCATTACAGAGTCACACTGTGAGCAAGACAGACTCCTAGAAGGAGTTTTGCTAAAGATCTCTGCAAAACATTACGCTGAAAAGATTTTGTGGTGGGTTTTTTTTTTATTTTTTTGGTTGGTTTTGGGGGTATTTTTTTGTGACAGATCAGTGGAATATATTGAAAAATGCTTTGATTTCCTGTGCAACATCTTGCAAAAAAGGAATGAATAACATACTCATGTATATCCATGCATATCCACAAGCACTGAACATAGATTGAATAAGTAGTAAGTTCTATGCAAAAATAAATAATTTGGGGAAGAAATCTGAAGGATACATATGAAACAAGTAAAAAAGGTTAGCTGATGAAGCTGGTACATAAAAGCACTATAAATCCTGTCTTTTGGTGGGAGTTGATCATGTGGTGAAGCAGACAACTAGCTCTGACCTTTGTGTTAAACAAAACTATAGTATGACTAGTTCTCGATGAGCAGTAGAATCCATTCGGTATGGCAAGAAGCTCCCACTAGATGGCAATGTCTACTCACTGACTCCTGATACTGTGAGTTCCAAAATAATGACTATTCAGAAAAAGTGTCTATTTTATTAACTCTGTAAAAGATAATTAATGCCAGTGGAAACAACTCCACTGACTTTATCTGCTCTTCTTAGAGTAATAACTTTCATCATGGTTCACACGCTCCATAGTTTAATTTTGTCAGTATGTTTTGTGTACTGGGCTTTCAGAAGACGTCTTCCCATAGAGACTGAAAACTGAGTGGTAGAGAGCTGGTGAAATTCTCTTGCTAATGGGCAGACATTTCACAGTGGAAGAAAAGTATGGTAGGGTGTTAAATGCTGATTAGTATAAGGCAGGTTCTAAGTTAATTATACATTATCAACATAATGGAAATTGCATCGGTGACTTATTCTTTTTTGAACCATGAGAATCACTGAAAATCCTTCACTTTCAATTATGTCAACAATTGCTGCAGGTCTGAAGCTGTCCAAGAGTTTTAGCCCAGAGCCAAACATAACTGCTGACCCCCAGGATCAAAATAAAAAAAAACCACACTTTTTCAAGAGGCCTTTCTTAGGCCCTTATTACTGCCTACAATATACTGAAATAAAAATATATCTGTCATTAATAACGTCATATAGTTCTCCTTCATTTAAGCGCAGGTCAAATGAGCATCTTACAAAAAGTCTGTAAATTCTGATGGTAGCATAAAACCAAAACATTCGGTAGATTTAAAAACCCCTTCTCCAAGGATCCTGTGGGACATGGGCACAATGAGCTTTTTGTTTGCAGCTGACTGCAGTACTTTTTAGTTTGTTTGCTTTATTTAACCCTCAGAGGCAGGCCCCTTCCCTACATACAATACTTCATGGCTTTTGAAGGCTTTTGTGTTCAAAAAAGTTACTCTTTTTGAGAAGGGTGCAGTTACAGATTTGCTCAAGTTAAAACATTCTGATTCACTGACCAATAAAAGGAGGAAAAGAGAGGGCTTTGTTTTTGCCAGAATTAAACTTCTGGTTTGTTTTACCTTTTTTTTTTTTTAAATGTAGCTACCAAACACTGACAGCCTGAGGTCCAGGACTGCAAAACACAAAGCATAAATGTTCCTACGCTGAAGGGAAAAAAAACTAATGCAGAGTCTCTGGACAGTTTTAAAAGTGGCAATATGGCCCATTACTTTCCTGGCTGGCAGCATTCTCCAAGTGACAGACAATCTGGCCACAGACACTAGCCAGCTCCTTATTACAGCACTAATCTTATGTAATGGGAGTGAGCTCACCAACCTACAAAGCACTAATTACCAACAGCATTTTCCAAAGGATATGAATAACTCCCCTTGTGAGGTGGAGGCTGGAAGCACAACCCCAAGTAGCTATATGTGCTTCATCCATAACATCAATAGCTCCAAAGGACTCCTTTACTGTTGTGTCTGCTAACAAAGTTCCTTAACAGTGAAAAAACAACAATCCAAATACAATGGAGAAGCTGCCAAAATCAAGAGCAGATTTTTTTCTATTTGGATGAGTGTGTTTACAACTGTGAAACTTTTTATTCACAGAATTAAGTGAATCATTTAAATTCAATTTCCCTAAGATGTGTTCAAATGTCACATTATGTTCACTCTTCCTTTGATCAAGCCAATTATCAAATGTGTCCACTGATAATATGTATTGTTATTTTGTAGTTTGTATTTAAATCTGATTTGATTTAAAGTATACAATCATCCAAGCAGACATGGACAAATTCCCTTTTTCACATAGTTGTGTGAGTATTTCAGCCTTACTTTCTTCTCCTGCATCACTGTGATTTTCCTAAATGTATTTGTTTGTGTTGCTTAGAGCTTTTTATGATAATTGTGGGATGAAGATTGTCCATGATTCATCCCTAAAGTGTTGTTCATTATCAGAGATATGCTGTGAGAAAAGTCTAAGAAAACTGTACAATAATTTTGATTTTGCAATTTTTAAATGTAAGCAAAATCTTACATATAGCCATTTTTATTTCTCTGTAGAATATAAATCAGAGAAAATCTAATGCTTTCCCACACCAAATGCCAACAGTAGAGCACTATAACTACACTGCAAAAGAAGAAAAGCAGAGCTAAAAAACTATGCTTTATAAAATACTGTATTATTTCCTTCTGCCTCTTGCATCTATCAGTGTACTCATACCTGAAATGCCTTGAGCAGAAAGTTGCTTGACTTTCAGGTAGTAATGAATAATGAAGCTCTAAAAAAAGCTGAGCTACTGTACGATTTCTGAACACACTTCAGTACACGTTCTCACTACCTTCACCTTTGAGACCAATCGCCAGAAGTTCAGGACTAGCCAGAAATGCTGAGTTTGGCAGGGGAGAGGAGAGGAGGGGAGGGGAGGGGAGGAGAGGAGAGGAGAGGAGAGGAGAGGAGAGGAGAGGAGAGGAGAGGAGAGGAGAGGAGAGGAGAGGAGAGGAGAGGAGAGGAGAGGAGAGGAGAGGAGAGGAGAGGAGAGGAGAGGAGAGGAGAGGAGAGGAGAGGAGAGGAGAGGAGAGGAGAGGAGAGGAGAGGAGAGGAGAGGAGAGGAGAGGAGAGGAGAGGAGAGGAGAGGAGAGGAGAGGAGAGGAGAGGAGAGGAGAGGAGAGGAGAGGAGAGGAGAGGAGAGGAGAGGAGAGGAGAGGAGAGGAGAGGAGAGGAGAGGAGAGGAGAGGAGAGGAGAGGAGAGGAGAGGAGAGGAGAGTGCTCTGACTTTAGTCAAGAAGGTACCAATTTGTTTCTCAAAGAAATTGCAAAAAAGACAAACATAAGCAAACTTTCTTGGCCAATAAAGTCCAGTAAGATGAAATATCAGTCACCTGGAAACTAACTTGTTTATGGAAAAATAGTATCTGGATGGACAATTAAACTTGAGGGCCTGAAAAGTATGACACAGTTACGTTATTCAGGTTATTTTGCACTTTTAAGGACAATCTGTGTTTAGGATTTGGTGGGTACAGCATGCTGAAAAGGTATCTAGTCTCAGGAGATTGTGAGACTTTAGTCAATCTAGTCCATTGCTCAAGATGATGCCATTTTGCCTGAAAGGAAGGAAACTACTGAGCAGTTTTAAACTAAAAAACACTTTGCAATTAAGAAATAAACCTGCCAGATTCCCCTCAAAGCACACAGATAACTATTTAGCAAAAGCTTGAGAGGTAGATCAAAAAGCCTCAAGTTCTCTTTGCATAAACAGAGCCTATGCCCTATGATTTAAGAGCGTATCCCTTTCTATTTTGTTAGAATAATTTCCCTTGTCTTAAAAGTTCTTGTTAGGGAAACAGGTAGACTCAACACCGATATGGACAAATATCATGTGGTCCAAAAAGTTGTAAACACTATTGCTTGCTTTCTCAATGAATCTGATTGTACTTGCTTTGTCATTCAAGACACCAATATTTTCCTTGAGGAATTCTGAGAATCAGAGCATGTAGTTACAAGATCATTCATCAGTTATTCCAAGACTTGCTTATTGGCATTATTTTTGCAAGTTAAACCTAAATTCCAGTCGATAGATTAAAAACATGCACATTAATAGAGGGGCTTTTTTTGAATGCTGCTGTTTTTAATGAATTGCTGTCAGCCAGTATTTTCTACAGAAGTGTAAGTATTTAAGCTTTCTCACATTACTAGGCCAATGACAAAGGAGAGTTTATCACCTGCACCTCACAGGAAATGACAACAAATGTGCTCAAAAAAAAACCTACCCCTGTATTTTGGTAGCCAATGAAAGTGTGACAGTATGAGATTTGTACACCAGTGTTGTATATGACTATGAAGCCCAGAAAATATGGCGACGGTAGGCATGTGTATTCAATAACTTCCTATAGCTAGAAACAATGTGCTGTGCAAAAGTACATTTGTTGGTTTTCACTAAAGACTTCATGTACGTTCTTTGTTCAACTATCATATGTTGGCTGGCACATAGATTCAGTTTAAAAAAGCCTAAAAAACCATATCTTAGCCTGAGCTAAAAATGTCAAAAAATGACTGATTACCTTCAACTGAGCTCATTGGTTGAAACACCTTCAGGTGCAAAGAAAAATGGCATTTGATCCCTATTCCAGAAACTGCTAATAAAATGCATGCCAACAACTGTCAGGAGAGTCCCTTTCAATATAAGGAACATTTCAGTTGTGGGTTTTCCTTATGTCCAATGGAAAATGTTCCATAATCTCTGATGGTAGAGCTTATGGTTCAAGGAGTCCTGGTTCTACTAGGGTTGGGCTGTTGGGTTTGTTTGGTTTTGGTTTTTTTTTGGTTTAGAAAGAAAACTCATGAAAGTGAAATCACTACAATGTATCACAGCTATCACAGCTATTTCATCTCTGCAGTACTGAGTCAACTTCAGTCCTAGGCCAACGATTCCATCCACAACATCTTGTAGTTGCTGCTCATTTCATTCTTCTTTTAAGTCTACTAAGCATAAGAACATTTTTTATTCAAAAATAATGTGAGCATTATTTTCAGATTAAACCAAGCTCTTACTGGCAGAAAATTCAATCAAGTACCAAGATAAAGATGAACATACATCACTTGTAGGTGCACAGTCTGTCTAAAATCTGGAGTGACTCTTCTGATAGTATCTCCAAGAAAACTCTTATTTTAGTGGAATCCTCAGCAAACGTGACAAATTTTCCTCACATTGCAAGAAGAGTTGAATAGAATTGCAGATAGATAATATTATCTTGGAGAAAGTATGGAGCTGGGAGACAAGGTTAGAAACAGCTGCAATGCAGATGCACCCTGACATGTAAAACACAAGTCAATTTAGATTTTGGCTATATGTAAGAGCTACCTCTAATTTCAGAATTAAAGTTAGAACCTAAGTGTTGATGTAATAACGATTTTTATGATAATAAATTATATTAATGCATTTAACATTATCATGACTATTTTTCACTTTTAAGTACATAATTGATACAATTTTTTTAACCTACATAGTATTCAGATTCATTGGAATTTTAAAATATCATCAGGGAAATGTATAGGATGCATATATACAATAACCCCTCTGTTCATGTTAATTACTAGAGAAATAACACATCACTGTAACCAAAAAAGCAGTTAGCAATTATGAAAAAGAAAGTTAAAAATTAGGGAAAAGGAGAAAATGAGGAAGCCGCTCAGAACCATGGTATCCAGAAACCATACAGAATAAGTTATGAGGGACAGCTACTGCAGCAGTGAACACAAATTATTTCAAGAGACACCTGAATCGTTTCTGAAGGAAGAGACAGAGGAAAGTTGTTAAAAAGAAAAGAAAAATAAAGTGGAAAGAAGATCAATGAAAAGAGAATTACATTGGATAGACGGTTTTACTCTGTTCCTAGGATATCTTCATTTTTAAAACTGAATATTAGAGTAAAAAAATGGAATCTCAGCCCTAATTTTAATTTCCTTGAATTCTTAATTCAGGGACACATCAAATTTCTCTTTGGAATATATTAACACATTCCTTGTTTTACATTTCATTGTAAAATGGGCTGCTCCTTCAGACACTGTATTTATGCCCAAATTTATCTCACCTACCTTTGGATCCCTTAGTGATGTATAGGCTCCTTGACCAACCTCTGCAGACAGCCTGGAATACCCTTGAGTTCCAACCAAATGTAAACCACCCTTAGAGGGCAACTGTTATTGTCATTGATGTGTTAGAAGCCACATCAGGAGACACAAAATGAACCAATCAAGAATGAGTAGAGTTCAAGACCACAGCCCACCTTATGCTTCCAAAGATACATGAGGATAGGGAAAATAAAACAATGAAATTAAACTCTTCCGCTGTCATCATGCAAGACTTTATGGTTTCAGGCACAGATGCACCAAGCACTCAGTCAGGCTACATAAAGTTTCATCACCTTTTTCTTTCCTCCCCCCATGCTGTCACCTGACATATGCTAGTTTCCCTAAGAAATGGTGTATTTACAAAACATTTTAAAGGGCTTTAAATCTCTGGCTATTTACATGAAATGTTAGTAAATGAAGCTTACTTCATCCCAGGTGTCTTTCTACTTAAGTTGTAGCCACATGGTATGCAGCAAAAATTATTGTGTACATGTGTAAGCATGTGCATATGCGTGTCCAGATGCTTTCTGCTTTAAGTAGAACTCACAGATGGAAAGGAAAATGATCAGCATAACCAGTTTTGGTTTGTTTGTTTTTTTTGTCTTTATTTAACCCTCTTCAATTCAATAAATTGTCTGTCCCTTCTATAAAAGGTACTGTTTTGTATTGGAAAGAACTCAATCATTTCCTGTATCTATCAACTCTTTGATTTAGGTTAGTTAAAGGTGGATTTTCCTTCTTGTTTTAAGGCTACAAGAGCTATCAACAGCATCTTAAAATTTTATAGACAGATTATTGGTTACAGACTTCCTGAACCATCTAAAGATGGCTGCTTCTCCAGGCTAGCTGCAGAGCTTCATAGAGACCAGAACCATCTCCAACAATACCTGAGAAGCTCTGATGTGCAGTCTTACAGACACAGCAAATGCAAAAGCTTGAACGTCATATCCTTGTCTGAAAAATGCATTCTGTGCCACACACAAAAGAGAAAGGAGAACTGCCACATGTATCATTGTATAAGACCAGAAGAGCACAAACCATTTCCAGCAGAGACCTGCAAATTACAGTCTCAGACTTCCTGAAGTTTTTTTTTTTTGGAAGCTTTGAGAGCTCCCACATATAAAATAATATGAGCTAAAAATAATATTTTAGAACTATACCACAAAATGGTAGTTATTCCGAAAAAAGAGTTTTCTGGCTATTTGATTGGGTACATATTTAGTGCCTGTATTTTTCTTTTCAACACAATTTTCCTCATCACTGCTGGGAATTTGATAAGCCACCTCAAAAAGAAATGAATGAATGAGTTTATTTCAAAGGCATCTTACCAGTGGGCTACCATCTGTCCAGCGGAAATCACGTTCAAACATCTTGTCATTGAGGCCAATCCATTGGTAGTCATGTCCAATACCTAAGAAAACAAAAGAATATTTTTATTAACCTTCCCATAAATGGAAGAAATTTCACCAAAGATAAAAAAAAAAATTGCACAGAATGAATCAGACATCCTGTTCTTAAAATTCTTCTGTGCATTATGCAAACAACTATTCCAAGGATGGTTTTCTGCTTTTAAGTTTAAATTTGTGTTGCCTATAAAAATTCAGATTTTTCAGCTGACACTTTCAAACAAGTCTGTCTCTTCATTCCTGATCGCATCTCCAAAGAAAACAGATTAGTTTCCTACCTGAGCTCATATGGGGTTGAGGCAGAAAAGATTGAAATGATAAAAGCACATATTTTAGTCTACAGGTTACAAGTTTTGGTTAGGCTGTAATCAGTGTTGTTTAGATTGCACAACACAACATCCAGGAACTATTTCTTTATGCCGACCTAACATAATATATAGTGGCATAAAATATATGGTGCACAAAAATCTACAGCCATCAGGAAAAGAAGTTTCATCAGTTTCTAACACCAAAACAACAATCTCTGGTTTCTTTCTCAAAACCCAAGTATATTCTGTGTAACAGATAATAACTTGATGGTGATAAGAAACTTGCATTTACTGCAAAAGTAAACATGCAGAACACAAAGTGTGCTTTTAAACATTCTAAAACATATTTTAAAATGGACATGTAAAAGCTGAGTGATCAGTGCCCACTGTTGTTTAGAGGAATCTTAACAGTACATACGGTTCACAAAGATTTGCTCCTCATGAGACAAGATGCTCGTCAAGTGTGCTCCCTGGAGACGGCATTCCCTTTCGGCTGTGTCCCACGTACGCCGATGGGCAAAGTATTTGTAGCACTGCCCTTGGAACTTGTGCCAGCCATAATCACAGGTCTCTGTGTCTGTGACAAACAAAGAAATCACATCTCTGTCAATGTGTGTGAAACATAGGTAGGGTTCCTACAAGTGGATGGATTTTCCGCAGGACAAATGTTGAAGGAGATATCCACCTGTTAAGCAGTACAATGGCAAAAAATCAACACTCAGCTTTGAGATCTCATTACACTTACAGATAGTTCTGTTTTCCTAGTTTCAGTACAAGCTACATATTTATTACTTACATTAAGGAGTATAATTGCACCTGGTAACACCAATCAATTTGTGCTGAATCTGGACAATCTCAGGAGGACATCTTCAGTCCATAACTCCGGATAAATTAAATGCCTGAATGCTGGACATCAGGAAGCCTACATTTCACCTGAGTATTCTAAGTGTGTTTATCCTCTAAAACGCATCTTCCTTGACAAAGTCTAACAATAATTTTTAGCCACCAGTTTCTAAGGAATGCTGTAAAGCTGAAATGTGTAGTAATGAAATGCACATTCTCTGTGCTTGAACGGGGGATGGTACTAATAAGAATGTTTAACAGACAGAAGTTCAGATCAGCCAGTATATCCTTTTGAGCTAAACAGAAATAAACATGAGCCTTGGAACAGCAAGAATCCATGGATTTGAAGTTAACTATTTTTTGTCAAGGTTAGACAGCTGTAAACAGAACAGATGGCAAGAAACACGAAACAAACTAAGTTTGCTTCTGCAACAACACTGCAGGAATGAATCACAGATAAAAAACAATATTAATAAGATGGGCATAACAAATACGATGCCTGAATTTGCCAGAGCTGTGCTTGATGATGATAACTTCCCACTTAAAAGATAGAGCTTTAGGAATGAATGGGAAAAACAACATGGAAAAAGACTGTTTTAAGTTAAGGCAGATAAAATGTCGCTGTAAATGATGCTCAGCACAAGATTACAGCTTGCTCGACTACAGCCAGTTCCAGCTATCTGAGTACATACTGGCTCACCCTGAAGGACGTCAGTTGCAGGATGTTGAAGAACACCAACACAACACTTGGCCTTCCCACACTACATATCAAACAGCAATATGCCAATTCCCACCAAGTTTTATCGATCAACAATCAAAATGGGCCTGAAAGCAACTCTGCGGCCTTTCTAGAGGTAGAGATATGTTCTGGATATGAAATCGAACTTCTTATTTTCAGTAAGTCAGTACAGTTAATAGTTAATAACATGCTTTGGCAAAAGGGACTCTTTTTGCATTATTACAGAAAAAGACAAATTATACATATTATGTCAGCTACGTATAACCGCAAATTCTTTAACTGGTATTTCTTAGGTTTGAACAGCTACCTCCTAAAAGACAATTGTGGAATAATATTTTCATAGCAAAAGTCTAGTTCTTAATTTATAGCAATAAGAGAACATTCACACTCTGAATCACAGAAGTGTGTAATTTTTTTTAAGTTTTTCAATCTCTCAAGATAAAAAAACTTGACATGTATATAAATGGATATAAAAGAGCAAACACATCACTTCAGGGGCTTACCAGATTTTCTCTGACAATTCCTGGCAACACTAATAACATAGCAGTCATTGTTTTAGGAGTATGGTATCAAAATACTTTTCTAAAAGTCATTAGTTCAGCCATAAATATAGCAAATACAAAGGCATAATAGAGCTTACACTGGTTATCTCTCTTTTAACAAGTTAAGCTGTAGAAAACTGCTTGTGCCTTGAGTAATCTCAGTTCTGAAAAAGGAATTTAATCCATGCTATCAACTTGTTAGTTTTTTATCTTTCCCTCTTTGTGTTCTGTGTGAGGTGCAGGCTGCAGATACAGCTTTAAACTTTGGCATCCAGGCCATTTGCGTTCGGTTTTCTAGAACATCTGTTTAACCACACAATGCTGACTAACAATGCTATGTCCTTTCTGAAGGCAATTAAGATTTATTATTCATCTTGTTCAGAGACTCCCTTGTCTCACAGGAAAGAAGTCAGATAGCAACAAGCAGCATTGCATTCTTGAGCAAATCGAGGAAAGAGAGCATTTCCACGCTATTCTAATGAAACCTTCTCTGTCTTCTGCTATGAAAGAAGTACATGATTTCAGAGAAGTTCTGCTGAAAGGCACATGGGGGAAGCAAAGAAGCTTGGAAACACAAAAACTAGAATTTTGAACAAAATTTCTCTTTTTAAGACAGAGGATATGAAGCACTGACGTAGGTACTCTTAGTTGAAAACCACATAGTGCAGTGCACATATAACACTTCCCTCTTATCTGAAATGGCATGTTGTTTTCCAAATAGGGAAAAGTTAAATAACTTCTTTCATACCAGTTTGTAGCCCAAATCTACAAAGACAGAAAAACACAGGGCTGATGGTTGTACAATACTTAGGATTTTTAGAAGGGAAATAGAGGATTCTTTTTTGAGGGATAGGGAAAGAAAGTGATGATAAGAAGAGGGGAAAAAGAAATGGGAAAAGGAAGTGTCAGGATGCTAGAGGACAAAAAATGCAAACAAGGCAAGTAAAAATGTGAGAACTGTTTGATCTCTGCAGTGCTTTCTCCTACATGTGTGTATCTTGCTACATTAATAAAGCTGGAAGTGGAATACAAAGGAAAGGGTTCCATGTAGGTAGACATTTTTAATGCCTTCACCAAACCAGGGAAGTCTAATTGTAGGTGGCTGTAAATCTTCTAACCTGATCACCTGTGAGCAGAATAAGTGCAAGCACTCACTGAATACAACACTTCATGTTCATTATATACTTACCCAGAGAGATAATCACAGATTTCCATAACCTTATTCCAGAACGCGATGCAAAGACTGAAACATAGCTTGCCATATTTATGGCGTTTTAAAAATTGTCTGACTAGTCTTGATATTTACAACAATTGATGGGCTTTTTCAGTGATATGTGCAGGGAGTTACTTACACAGCTTCTGTTCTCTGTAACTGCAATTGTGTATGTACATCAATGTCTCTATACATTGCACCAAAAAAAAGTTCTGTGTGTGTTTCATACACAGATTGGTACTGCATTTTCAACAGCTGCAATAAGCTGCTGACAATAAGGCCTTTGTCTTTAAAGAAATACTGTAACAGTTTTAAAGAAAATAAAAACTGAAACATGGGTACTAGAACATAATAAGAGTGTTACTCAGTTGTGAATTTTGTCTGCCACTGTCTGCCTTCAGCTAATGAACAAATGGCTGAGGCCCATTAGCCCATACATCTTGAGGAGAAACCATTTCTCTGGTAAATCCCTTCTCAGCTGAAAGACTTCTGTTAGACACCATTTGATTTCAGAAACTGTATTTGCACTGAGCCCTTCTCAGATACTTTCATCTCAAAACGCCAAGCCTTGGGAACAAAGTGAAACAAATGAAACCAGAGTAGTTTCAGACATTGAAATATTAAAATTTGATTATAAAAAAAATTGTTCATGCTACTATGGTTAAAACACCCAGTTAGTTTTGGTTTCAGAACCTGGAAGTTAGCAGTTGGTTGTCTTATCCCAAGGAAGCATGTTCTGTAACAAATACTTATGTACCATTTTGGCACATAGACCTATGCAGGCAGCTGCATTTGGTAAACAGGCTAGCCTAGGTGCACCCGCAGAGATCTTGCACAAGAGAAAGCCAATCCTTAAATTTAAAACACAAACACCATTCCTTGAAAGATAGTAGCCACCAGTTAGAAAAGCAAACGAAGGCAAAAAAAAAGGAAGCTCTACCCAGTAAAGAAAGGAAGAGAAAATCTAAACGGATGCTCATCCAGTTTTCATAAGGAACACTTATTCTTGAAATAAAAGTTCAAATTGCAAATCTCTACCATTTCCCATGTAACTATTCATAAAGTACAGTATATTTCACCACAAATACAGTTGTCCAGATAATGCAACAACAGCCACAGACTTTCACAGACTCCTCTGGTCCCTGGAGGCTATTCTCTACAGTTGGTTACATTAGTCTGGTGTGAGAGGGGGTATCAAACAACCCTCTTCTTTTCTTTCCCCAAATGTGGAGACTGTAAAGCAACGCTTTAGACAGGAAAATTAGTGGGATATGAGCTCTAGGCTCATTTATCTGGACACTAGGAACTCTCGTAAGGGCTTTTCAGAAAAGGAAAGACTGGTGGCTCCCCCCAGACAGGACTCGTATTAAGATCTACTGTAGTCTGCTGTCGTCCTTTGAAAAAGTGTTTTGGGGATATTTCTACATTTTAAAAAGTGAAGTTCAAATGTCACCA
Source organism: Tapera naevia (assembly GCA_033556795.1). Classification (NCBI taxonomy): domain Eukaryota; kingdom Metazoa; phylum Chordata; class Aves; order Cuculiformes; family Neomorphidae; genus Tapera; species Tapera naevia. The sequence continues at coordinate 6,188,287 of JAUMJJ010000044.1, forward strand.
AGTGACTTTGAAAAGAGGTGTGGTGGGCAAAAGAGGGTATTATCTAACACAAGTACTTTAATTGCTTTTGATTTAATCTGAATCAGAAGTGATGCAGGCTCACTGAGCTGGTTTTAACATGGGAACATCCTCAGCTGCTCTACTTCTAACATCAGATAACTTTAGCTCTCTTTAGGAAGAAGTTCATGGGCTCAGATTGTCTGCTGAACTGTTTCCACTTGGTAAGAAAAATGACTGTCAGGCACCCAGTCTCAGGATCGATCTCGCTCACCCTAGGTTAGATCACCCTGAAGGGTCGTTTAACTTCTACCACCTGCTGGAGCTCCCTAATGGGTAGCTGCACTGTCCTTGTGTCATATCCCCTCCTGATGCTGACATAGGAATGCTGTAACAGCTGAGGATCTCCAAGTCTAAGAAATTCTCAGGGGGGATTTGGGTGGTATTCTGAGCTCTAATTTTTTTTTTTCTACACCAGTGTAATGGGACCACGACACAGTGGAATTGTCTGTGACTGAGCTTCATTTCCAGGGACAGTGTACACTTGCTGCTTCCATTTTTTTCCACAGCATTTGGAATACTCAGCACTGTGCCTAAGAAAGCCCTTCAATTGGACTGTTCTCTAAGCTCTCTACAATGAATAGTAGATACCAGGGAGAAAAAGGTAACGAAATACAATCTCAGTGTGTTCAACTCCACCTTTCCTGTGGCACTGAGGTGCATATTCCGTCTTTCTGGCTGATCTCTAAAATCCAGTGAGCTCAGGACTGTTGCCTTGAAATAAATCCTGCTTGCCAGACAACCTTGTCTTAATCACCAGCACAGTTTTATTTTGTCTGGTGAAGTGGAAATTTGGCACTGAACAGTTTTCCCAAGTCCCAAACCACTGCAGGACTTTAAGTGGAGGAAATTTGAATTCCAAAGCTAAGTGAGCAGGGCTCTGGTTCTGATTGACAAACTAGGAAATGTTCCCATTAACCACCTAAAATGCACTCTCAGGTTGGTCATAAAAAACAGCTTGAAGTTGCCACAGTATATAGACCCACTTGCTACTATGGATTTGCTGGAGTGAAGGGGAGGAAGAAGAGAGCAAGAACATTTATTTCTTTTGTTTTGAAAATGTCAAATTATAATTTTGGGGAACAGATTCAGAAAGTTCTTTCAAATTACAAGATTAGTCAGGCTACTGAAAAGTTAAAACGGTGAAAAGTGTTGGAGGTGGTCAAATTTGAGAGTTTTCAGCTCTAAAAAATATAAGTTGAGATCTGAGAGTTTGCAGACTGCCTTTCAATAAAAATAAGAAACAAATATGAAAATATGCAATAATAATTTAGAAAAATTCAAAGTTGTATTTTGTTCACCTGAAACTATTCAGCTGAAAAAGAGAAGTATTTTCATAAGCTTTAGAAATTATACCTTAAAGCACTAGTTCTTTCTCCCGTGGAAATACGTTTATTAATTTTACTTACAGAATACATTTTGCTACCCTATTCCTTCTCCTATGCACACATATTGGGTGAGAATTTTTTATTGTAAGTATTTCTCATAAATGCAGTGGGACTTCTTGCAGGCAATGTTTTACAATTACAGAGACTTGAACATTTAGTCTGATTCAAGTTGTCCAGTTTAGAAAGGCTTTTGCAACTTCTTTGTAATTGTGATCCTGTGATTCTGCACCTACTTTTCCTAAAATAATTACAGAACAAAAAAATCTGGAAATTCTGGGATGAAGTTGCCAAGGCTGTTGTCTCCAGTGGATGGATATATAACCTGGCATATTTAGTAGATTATTCCTACTTTCCAGTTGTGCTGCAGTGGAAGTGATGAGTTCTGTTATGTCTTTCACACTGAATATAATTTTTAAGACAGAAGCTCGGCCAGAGTGTGATACTGCACCCGCTCATTATCCCATAAGCATTATTACAGTAATGGAAGAACCTTGTTATGTATCTTCCCAGCAGTCTGCAAGCCAATATGAGCAAGTTTTACTTGCCTCAGAGCTACCTGAAATTGTCATAGCTGTCATTATTTTGACACAGTGGCTGTCCAACGCATGAGTTTATATGCAGTACAGTGGTAATGTGATTTTCAGTCAGTTTAGCGTGTGGATAGAGTTTCTCTTGTCAGTCTGCAAAAGATGGTGCAGATATAACCTTAAAGAAAAAGTCCTGAACCACAAATCATGGGATACTAACATACTTACATTTTCTTTTTAGCACTAAAAATTATCTTTCCTCATTACTGATGACTTCCCAAAGATTTTGACAATTTCTTCTGTTCATTCTTGTCTTTAGAAGGTTTTGCCTAGTTACTTTAGAAGGGTGTTAAAATGGAAACAGATTACCTAGTTCACCATAGATTAAAAAATACACCTTACCTCGTTCACAGAGAGCACCTATGTAGCTTGGCAGACACAGGCAAGTAAAGGTATTTAGACCGTCTATACACGTGGCTCCATTCCGGCATGGGTTGGACTGGCATTCATCAATATCTACAACATAAAGAGAGAATCCACCCACCTTTTAGAAGAGAAATGTTCTTCAGCCTTAGCCAACTATCGCTAAATCCAGCTCAATCCAGAGGAACGAAGTATTGCAAAAGATCCAAGTGATGGGTTTATTTACATGATAACTGATTGCATTAAGCACAACCTTTCTTTCTTTTCATTCACAAGCCAAGAAGCAGTTTCCTCAGGAAATGTGACATTATTGATCCCCAATTTTATATCCCACACTCTGACTTCTGAGTTACTTTCTAAAATCTAGACCTTCGATTCCGCATTTTGTGGCTGAGAAAGAAGTGATACTGAGCAGTGTGTAGCATTTTCCCTTACTTGCAGAAAATCTGACTTGAGTGTTTCACCATGGCACTCATTAAATGCAGGAAGCCTCAAATATCTTCACAAATTTAAATATTGGAAATCTAATTACACTCCATCAAAAAGTGCTAATTTCAGTCTGAAAAGCAGCGTGCCCTGGCATCTTATCGTTCATTTACAATTCTATTTGTTTGTGTGCCCACACATCTGCACTTCATGGAGAGAAAGGAGTCAGTAGACTTCCTTAACTTTATTTGTTCTCCTCTTAAGTATGGTCTCGGTGCAAATTTTTTTTGAAAGTTCTATGTATTCTTGAACACTGCTTCTGCAGATCTCATGTATTAATATTTTATAGCCAAATTAATCTATAGTCAACCCAGTGGTTAGATGGTATCAGCTTACCTAATTCACACTGCTCGCCACTGAAGCCTGGCAAACATGTACAGATGTAATATGAATCTCGTGAGTAGCAGGTGCCACCATTAAGGCAGGGGTTGCTTTTGCACAGATCTTGTCCTGTTAAACAAGAAGAAAAAAGAATTTGCTCTGTAGTTTCAGAGAACTGGTGTGGTTTTGAATTTCTGGAAGAAGAAATCTTTCTTCGTGTCTGAATTGAAGTTGCAAACTTTACTGTAGTTGTAGAAACTGCATTAACCTAATAGACTACTGAAAATAAGACAGTTCTGTAAAATAGTAAAGCTTATTTTCAGGCATCGTTATTTTCAACTTTAACAACAACATGTCATTTACCATGAACCAGTATAAATAATTTTCAGAACTACATATTTTCATAGCACTATATTTCATAATACTATATTTGGAAGTCATGATATTCTATTGAGGATTTAGTTTGCATGACATGACAATTAATTACAGCTGAAATCAGTTAAACATGTGCAAAATGAATGGAAATGCTTTTTTGGCTTTGAACAGTGTTAGTTCATGTAGCATGATTGGGTACACAGAACATACTGGCTTGCTGCTGCTGTTTCACTTTGTTATACTTAATCAATCAATGCCCAGAAAGTCTTATTTCTTTGAAGGATGTTTTCACATATGCATATTTCCATTTGTCTCTTAAAAATACATTTCAAGAATACAAATAAAAATACTATGATCATTCACAACTGAACTAAATGTTAAAGTAAAAGCTTACCTGCTATGAAATCCTCAGTTCTTATGGGAGTTCTCATTTAAACAGCTTTTCCTTGCAGAGCTTTGTGCCTTGTAATGATGTTTATTTCAACTGACTTTAGATACCTAAATATTTGAGTTTGATAAAATGCCTAGGAGCAATCACTCACACAAAGAAGTAAGAACTAGATAAAAATTTCTAAACATTAGCTTCTCAGAGTCAGAGGAAAATCATGAAGACAGTGCTTCTGGGATACAATAAGAAAGCTCTGGCTTTGAAAAGTTACAGAATGGGTAAGAGAATTCGCAAGTAACCTAAGATGCTTCATAGACAAAAGAAAAGTTTACATTTTTGCTTATGTTTTCCAAAGCCATCTGGCTATGGCTTACAAGAAAAGAGATAAGTAACAGCTATTTTACCCTTGCAAGTCAGACCATCAAAGAAGCAGCCTTCTTATAGAGCCAAGTTCCCTGTATAGCCACAGAAAAGCAGAAGGTTCTGTTGAAAGTGTCTGGAAGAAAATCCTATCGACATAAGTTTGGTATTGCAATTATGTGGGCAGGATCTTACTTTGGAGATTTTGAAAAGAATCTGATCATCTCTATAAATGGGTGCTTAGTTTAGGACTGCTTTGCTGAAAGTCAAAAATACGTAAGTATGTTTACAGCTAACTATGTTTACTGTGTCTTTACTGTCTGTTTTTCCTCCTACAGAGTGGATATTTTCCCAATAAATATTTTCAAATTGACAGTTGCCTGAATTATTTGAGGAAAATTAATAGAAAACTCTATAAAATTAGATCAGTTCACTTCTTTCCTCAGCTATAATTTGATAAAATATGAAATGAAGTGACACCACTCATACTCATCCTACCTGTATCATTTGTGTATTTGGGGAAAAGTTGCCAAATAACCCCTAATTAAAACAAAGTATTACTGCAAAAGACATCTAGCAAAAAGTTCTGTAATTTATAAGAGACAGGCACTGTATCAACTAGTAAAAGCTACAGAAATATTGTAAACATGGAGTCTCGGCTTTCTCCTTTCTGGAAATTCTTCTTATATGTTAAGAAACATTATTTTTTATAAAAAATTTTGGTCCTAAATACACAGTAGATCTGCTAAGTCAACTGCAAAAGGTTGTAAAACAATCCTGCCTATAACCAACTGTGCAGGTACTATCATCATGCCAACACCGCAAAGGCACCAGGCAAAATTATTGATTAGAAATTCAAAAATTAAATAACTACAGATGAATTCTCTACCACAACCAATGTTACCTGCCTGTCTTTTACACCTGCCTGGTCACCTCATGTCTGACCTAGAGCTCCACGATGCAAACACTCAGGAAAAGCCAATGAGCCTGTGTTTTATACTCTAATCCTCCTTCGCTTTATATGGGTTACAACCATGCTCTTTTCAAAGCTTACGACACAGGAGTTCTGTTTTTATTTCACACGGTGCTCTAATTGTCATACTTCTTATCAGAGTTAAAACACAGGTTTATAAGTATCAAAAACAAACATATACGACAGTGATCATATTTGGAAGTTACCTGGAATTTGCACTGCTGTGCCTTCAACTGAACCCACACTGGTGCCAATCAGGAAATCTGATCCATTAGTGACTTCCGGAAGTGAAAATGATGAAGTTACAAGTTCAATAGTATTTGGCTCCTCAGAGCTTATTGTTGACTGCTCATTTTGATACGGACTATTTTCACGGGCAATGCTGTTTGTTGCAATGTTAGAAGAAATTGTTGTAATCTCCTCTACACCAAAGAAAGTTGATTGTGTATCCATGCTTCTATCCAAAGGTTGTGCTGATGAAGATAGAATTGTAACTGCTTCCTGGTCAGGTTTAAATACTTCACTTTCAATAATACTGTGTGAATGTGGAACAGGTGTAGAGAAGAGCCATGAGAGTTCTCTCTCAGTACTCCTGCCATCTTCTTGATGGGGATCGTTCACTCTCCTCCCTGAGGAAGGTTCAGCTTTTATTGTGCTAACTTTTGGAACATCTGTGCTCACTCTTTTTCCAGAGTTCAGAAAAGCAGTAGGTAATATGTGTATCAATGGAGAATCTCCAGAAACAGTAACTTCTTCCTCAGAAGCCAAATCATTTATAGAAGCTTCCGTCTCCTTTGTCCTGTCTGTTGTAAGTCTATTTAAGTGAGGAGTACTTTCTGTAGTTGTGTTTTCTGAAACAAGCTTGGTAGAAAACTCCAGCACAGAAGATTCTGTTCTGCCGAGAAGGTCTGTAGTGGGTGGTTTATAAGTTGCTGCAATATCAGAACTAACCTCCTTGAAGTTTCCTTCTGATGAAAGATCAGACTGATGCAAATTCTTTGACGATGAGGTACTTGGGATGTTAACTTCAGGATACTCAGATACTCCATTAACTAACTGAACTGTTACTGAGGATTTAGGAGTTTGAAGTACAGAGTAGAAGCTCACTGAATCTGTTTCTTCATACTCTGCTGAAGCTGATTTTGTGTTGGTGTATACGGTAGGATGCTTTTCTTCATTCTTGCTAGATGATTCAGTTGTCAGTTGGGATGTGCGCTGTGTGGTGACAATACTTAGATCAAGCATATCTGTTGTCAAAGCCTTTTCTTTCTCAGCAGATAAAACTGGTGTAAGAGAAGGAACCACAGGCTGCTTATCATCCAGTTCTTCTTGGCCCATTCCAGAAAAGCTAGAAACAGAGAATGCTTCATTTTGATCTGCTATTACTTGATTGTTTGCTGGCGTATTCAGCTCATAGGTGTCTTCTGATGAGCTTGTAACATGTTTAGATTCATGAGGCATATGAGGGCCTACCAGTGATGGTACTGTAGGATGGAAAATGCCCTGTTCAGAGAGTTCAGTAGTGACGAGAGTTTCTGTCTCAAACTTCATGGCATTCCCTGAATCCAAATATTTGTCGTCTGATTTTATTCTGTGCCTAGCTGTTACTGATTCATTACTTGGCTGACTGGACATAGTAAAAGACAAACTATCACTAGATCCAAATGTCTTCTCTTTTGTTATGGAAAATTTAGGTGTTGAAGCGTATCTCTCCACTTCAGCTGCCATGCTTTCATCACTGTCGTATGTTGATTGTATGACAGGATTTGGCCTTGACTGCACACTTATTATGTCTTCAGCCATTGATTTTGAGTGATCCATGTCTATAATAGTCCTTTCTTCTGATGTGATTTGTAGTCGTTCTTCAATTAGTGTAATATCACCATAAACAGATATATTCAATAAAATACTTCTTTTATCATCAATCATAGGAATTACCTTCTCAGTTAACCCAATATTACTTGTTATTTCTTCTGATGTGGCTGTCTTTGGTTGAACAGCAGATGGATTTTCCACAATCCCTTTTTCTTCTGTAAAAATAGATGCTAGTCCTGTGATTGCAGTCTGTGATCTGTCTATCGATGACTCAGTTGTCATAACTTCAGAAAACATTTCCACAGGAATTCTAGATGAAGCATTGTGTTCTAGTTTTGACACAGGAGGTACTGACAAATGAGTAAACATATCAGGAGAAGACGAATCCAAAACACTAGCCCAGCCAGATCCTTCTCCAGAGCTTTCAGGTAATACTCTGCCTGGCATTTTTGTTGATGTTACAAGAAATTCTTCTGTTTCAAGATTAGAAGTTCCACTCAGAATTACAGAAACAGGAGTTACACCACCTTTAATCAGAAAATGTGAAGGTTCCTCTTGAGAAAGAACTTCAGAAGTAGCTGTTGTCCCATCTGATTCATTTTCTCCTCTCCTATAGTTAGATTCCTTATCGAGAGGTTCTTCAATCACAACAAAATAATGTGTCATCTCTTTAATCTCCTTAGAGCTGAAGCTCTTTGAACTCTCTTCTGCTAAAGTTGGGGAGCTGGTGGTCACTGAGCTGGGAAATCGGTCTTCTGTTTCAGATAGCAGCTCAGTTACAGCCCTTGTAACTTCTTCATTAACTTCGGCATTTGATTCAGTGCTTCCTCTTTCAAAGTCTTGTGTCTTATCAGTTGAAAGTTTGAGTCCCATATTTGCAGGATGAGAAGTCTGAGGACTTAAAGTACTCATTTTTTCTTTGACAGTCAATGGCATAGTAGAAGGAATAACTGCAAGGTCGTGTCCTGATCCTTGTCCTGAAAATAATGGATCACCAATTAACTGATTATTTTTTAGCTTCTCTTCTTTAGATGTGGGGAATGATCTGGGAGTATCTTTCATAGAGAAAATATTTTGTACCAACTCCTCCTCTTGCTCTAAAACTGGAGAGCTTATGTACTTCCTTTCTGTCTTTACAGGCTCAGTTACTCTGTCATCACTTGATGGCAAAAGTATCTTTGTAACAGATTCAGTTTCTGATTCTTTTCTTTCTGAATATGGACTTACAGTTTGAACAAAGTTAGCCCATGTACTCTTAAAGAATGTTATTGTTTCTTCAGAAGATTCTATAGCTTTTGGTGAAATTGCACTTGGTCTGTCTTCCACAGAGTGTGTATCTTCCACTGAAGGAATCTTTGCAGTAAAAGCTCTCATTGTCGGTTCATCAATTGTTTTCTCTTCCATTCTTATTCCAGTTACAGTTCCCACTGTGGTTACTTCATGTTCGGTACTTTGAAGTAGCTCATCAGATTCGGTAGTAAAGGTATGGTCAATAAGTGGCATGCTGACAACTTTTCTGTCATACTTCTCTCTTGTTTCTGATCTCCCAGTGGGTGAAACTGCTGTTTTTGCAAGTAATTCAACTAATGTGTCCACTTCTCCTGATCCCTGACCACTAAATGAGAAATTACTTCCAAGTATTTCTTCAGTAGGTCCATTAGACATTAGTTTTGTGGTGCTGCTGTCAGCTTTGAATTCTTCTCCAGAGCCATGCTCAATCAGGAGAATCTTGCCTAATGAGACAGTTGAAGAACTAACTTTTGCATTTTTGCTTTCTGTAGATTCAGCTGCTATTTTTATACTGCCAGTACTGTGTGTCACCATGATGTTATGAGGGCTGTTATTAACCAATGGATCTGGAGATGGTGTGGCCTCACCTATTTCTGAAACTTCAGTTTTAACTTCTGGTGCAACATGAGACATTATCTCTTTTCTAGAACCAGGACTACGTTTTACTTCAGAAGGAGTTGTGTAAGTGGGTTCTGGTTCCTGGTTTTGTTCTCCTGGGTTTCCTGTACTAAACACATCCTGGGACATTCGACTTGCTAATCCAGTGCTTAAGCCATCTGACCCAGTGCTTGAAACCAATACTGCTGATTGGTCTGTTCTTACACCTTTTTCATATTCTGTTGTTGTACTCTCCACTGAAGCATCATCTGTACTGTAAACTTTTCCTTCGTGCTTTTCTGTTTCTGTGTCAGGCTTTAGTGGAACTGAAGTCAAAGTAGCAGATTCAATGATAACACCTATGTCTCCAGAACCTGGATCAATAAGCAGGGAGTCAGTACTTACCACTTTTCTGGCGGGACCCCCTGAAAATATGTCTCCTGGTTCTTCTGCTGATCCTTCATTTATAAAAAGCTTCTTCTCTCTCAAGAGAGGAATGGTGGTGACCTTTTTGATTTCGGAACGTATGGCACCTGTCACTGGTACCCCGAATGGGGTGGGCTCTTGACTTATAGCTCTGGTTTCACTAGTAGTGCTCTCAAGTTCATTCAACTCTGAATTTCCTTCTGCAGTAGTAGTTGTATTTTCTTGACTTGAATAAATAGTGTTCTCCATTTCTTTTTCATCTCTAATATTCTTTTCAGTAGTGAGAGAGCTGGAAACTACTTTTTCTGTAATAAAATCAGATACAGAATTGGTTGCAACCGTTACTTCAGAGCTTTGATCAAAAGCAGAATAAAGAGTGCTTATTCCTCTTGGCAAAGGAGAAGTGGTTCCAGTTACAGAAATTTCACTTGGCACTACTGTGCTAGAGCCCAAAGAAGTATCTTGCATTGAAAGTGCTTCTGTTACTACTGTTTCTGTTATCATGGCAGAAGTTACAGCAATGTCCTCTTCTACATCTCCAGAGCCTTCTAGAACTATAAAAGAAGCACCACTCATCTCAGGCTTTGCTGTATAGCTACTTGTTTCCAGAAGACTGTCAACAGAGGAATCTGCATTAAGTTTAATAGGTGCTTTATAATGATCTCCTGGAGGACCGGTTGCCACTTCTGTAATAAGGTCTTTCACACCTGTGCCAACCATAGCAGTATTGAAAACTTCATCTAGAGAAGCAGTTACAGCAGTACTTTCCACAGTAAATGCATCAGGAGCTCTAGTTATACCAGAATTTTTTTCATCACCTTCCTTTCTTGACATTGTCACAATTTCTGAGAAGACAGAACTGGATATATCAGATTCAGTGGAGCCATCTCCAGAAGATTCACTAGTAATCAAAAGCAAATTTTTTGTACCTTTAGTAGAGTACTCCTCACTTCCATGCCATGTTAATGTATCTTTATGTTTTTGCATAGACTGTTCATATGAAGAAGTAATGATTATTGATTTATCTGTTTTGGCAACTTCTGACTCACCACTGTAAACAGGTTCTAACATTGCAACATCTGCTGTTGGTTTTGTAACTTCAAATGCCCCTATTATTTCCCCAGCTTTGTTTGGTTGCATAGTACCAGAAGCTTCAGTTTCAGGTATTATAAATGAATTTGTTTCATTGTCTTGAGAAAAAGTTACATTTTTGGAATGTGCAACACTTTCAATTTGGTCACTTCTCGCTTCCTCAGCTTTTGTGCTCTTAGGTGCGCTAGTAACTTGTTGCTTTCCATTGATGAACTGCAAAGCTGGAGGAGTTGTAACATCAGTAGTGTTTTCACAGTCTTCCTCTTCTTCAAACTCTATAAAGTTTGGAAAGAAAGGATCCAATATTATATATTCAGATGAATCCTGCACAGAGTCTGAAGTACAGGGTTCAGTCTGAGCTGATTCTGCATCAATGTGGGATTCATCTATTGCATGAGGAAGCATGTGGCGACTGAATAGATCCAAAAATTCATTCACCGGATGATCTGAAAAAAAAAGAGAGCTTTTCATAATCCCTAAGTGACAGCAATGGTTGTGCATTATAGTAGATATATGAAGTACAAGCAATCCATTGGAGAGAAAAAATAAGTCAAAACGAAACGTAGTAAATTCAATGTGTTCTTCTAATGACACAAAGTTAAATGCTGTCACAGTGTTTGATTTTCTAGTTAAAGCCTTTGTGTACATTGAACATATTACGTTATACTATTGTTTGCCACTTGTGTTTAGTTCCAAATCCACATCTGAGCAACTTACCCCTGTGCTATTCAGCAGAGACAAGAAAAGTACGAGATCAAAATAATGTTTAGACCAAAAGACTCTGGTCCCAAACTACAGCAATTGTTTCCACAGGTCTGAGACACTAGCTAACCCTCACCAAAACCTGAACTTCGACAAAGCTAAGCAAGGTACGTCTAAAATAAAACAGAACATATAGAATATACCTCTGCAATTCAATTTATGCTTAGTACAGAGTAATTCAAATTACTAGGAACATGCCAAAAACTACATAAATTGTTCTATTCTGTGCACTTGGACCATACGTCAGTAAACAAAGTCTCGCTTTATAAAACTAGTGCTGTTTGGTATTATAAAGCATTATGAAGCAAATAAGAAAAAATATTCCAGATTCAAAGATACATGACCATTCAGACAGTAACACGAGTAAAGTCCAGGTATTTGCCTGTGATTGCAACTCTGAATTATTCACACAATCCCACAGACTGCAAGCCTCTTTTTTTTCCTACGTGGCCAAGCAGATCAAGAGGAGGAAGGATGTTTTAAGTAGACACTGTTTTAGTTGCAGAAGCCCTCATGAGTTCCTCAAAGATTTTTGACTCCAAATTCCACAGATGCTTTTTAAACCTGCCCTCTCAGCACAAACATTACTTCAAACTTTCTTTTCCAGACAATAGACACTACCCTCATTTAAAAAAAAAAAACAAACAAAACAAACCAAAAACAAAACAAAAAAAAAAAAACTCGTATATAACACACTCAGAAAAAGCCAAATTTCAGGCTTAGCTGACTAACTTGAAGCTGGAAATTCTCTTTGTGCTGAAATCTTATTCCATGAGTATATCTTTCTTCTATGTTTATAACTGTTTTGTCCAAAGCATAATTACAGTTGGATGGTATAAAATTCTGTAGCCAATGAAGCTTTATCTACACCTGCCAGTAGAAGATCTGAACCAACATATAGGACTCCTGTCTTACCTTGCTGTCAGCAATGATTGCTTTCTAAATAATATTTGCAGATATTCTGGTATGTATATGACAGAGGATAATTTTTAAATAAATCTTCCTCATTAAAAGTATTTACAAGCTGTAAGAAGGTAAAATGTTTGACTAGTTTGAAGTCAGTCCCCTACATACGATCACCATTTAACCTCTATGACTACTTAGTCCTTATAGAGCGAGTAATCAGGTCATCATTGTGGAAAATAGTGTATTAAATCACATTAAAGTGACTCGAGGCACTGTGAAAGGCTTGTGATTTTTTGGCTTGAGGTGTTTTGTGTGTGGAAATTGTAATGTCATTCTTGAAAAAGTCATTAGAACATTCTTGAAAAGGTCATTAGAATGAATTTTCTAATATCTCACTCTGTGTTTACAGCTAAATTCCTAAAGTATTACTGAATCTTCATTTGTCAAAAACCTACAGCCAAAATGTAAATGATAAATTCGGGTCTGTTTTACAAAGAACAATAATAAGGTGCCCTGAATCCGAGGCTTTGATCTAATTATTAAACACCTTGGGAAAAGATTAAGATCCATGCCAGCCTTACAGAGCAAAAATCACTTTCAGCATTGTGTATTTCCACTAAAATATTCAGCTTGCACAGTGCTAAGCTCAGCATTCACAGTGAAAAAAAATAGAAAAAAAAGTTGCTTTTAACCTCATCTCTGCCTGGCTATTCCATATTGCCCCAGTGAAGGCTGGTGTTTACTTTGTGTTACGACAGGTTGATTATATGACTACAGAATTAAAACTTCTCTTTCCAACATGTGCTTGTTGGTGTTTAATGCAACACTCATAAAGAAATAATTTCTCCCCATTCCTTCTTCCAGGAAGTCAGAAATATTTACAGAGGCTGCCGGGTGCCACAGAAATACAGTTTCTGCAGAGACTACTTGTTTTTATATTTCCTTTTAAAATTTGTTTGAGTAGAAAAGCAAGAGTTCAGTTATTTGTCCAAGATTTGCAATAGGATCTGGAGAACCATATCTAATAATTCACTTTCAGAATCCACAAATTCTAGAAAATAGCAATGCTAGTCATGCTGAGGAATCATACTTTCATAAAAATAGAATCTTTAATTGATACAGAATTGTACACCTTTTTTCAAAACTGTAAATGCAACAATACAAAGGAATTCAATAACTGAAAAGGGAATTGCAAATCAAAGCTGTCAGGGAGATTTGAAAGCTTCTGCTTCTGAGTAAATTCAATAAAAAATAATGTCATCAACACAGACAGCTAGAGAAATACATGTAGAAATGTGTACGGGCAAGAAAGATGGTTTGTACTCTGTGCAAATCTTAAGAAGGAATATGTATAAATAACCTAGTATGTCGACTAATGAGGCATAAGGATTAATTATGATTTCTTACAAAGCTATCAGAATTGTGTGGACGAAGCATGGAGTGTGCTTCTGCACAGAACTGTATATTAAAAAAAATTAACAGCTGGATGGGACTAGACAGGCTTTAATGTGTAGGAGGGTACCATGGCTAACAAGTTTTGACCAGTGTATTACCTTTGTTGCAATGCACACCTGGGAGTCCCTCAAAATACTAGCTCACACTAAAACATTTAAGGCAGTTAATAAATTTAATGAACAACATCTGTTCCAAATTCACCTAGAAGACATATACAAATCCTTACACGTGAAAAGATCTCTATCAGACCTTACTTTTACTTTGTTAGCTTTTTCAAGATCTCACATGCCACAAAGATCCACATAAAAGAGCATTAGCTGAAAGTGTGCTATTCCAATAATAAACTTTCAGGAGGCTCTTTCATTAAATATTAAGCATATTTATTCGGGAGTTTGGGTTCTTTTTTCTATTTTGTTTTGTTATTTTTTTTCCCCAAGAAAAAATATAACCAGCTTTTAAGAAAAGAGCAAAGAATCCAATTGAATTATTTTTTAATTAGAATTTCTTCTCCTTTCTAGAGCTTTCATTATTCAGTGTTGGCAATCAAGTTGCCAATGCTCAGCGTTAACAGCTATGGAAAATTCTCTTACAAGAGGCAGTCAATAATCTACGTAACATATAACCTTGTCCTCTAAGAATAAGCAAGACACTAGGATGAAATCCTGGGTGCTACCTTAAAATATGAATACAGGAGAGAGGTCTTATTTGTTGAACTGGTTTGTTAGACCTTTAAGGAAGATACATGAACACCTGCCATAGTTTTAAAAAGACTAGATAAAGCTGACGTATTTGTCTCTATTTATGTTTATGACCATTCCAGCTCCATGTAAATACATACAGACTACAGACAATTAATAAGAGACATTCACACATTGTCATCACAAATAAGCCGAAAAGAGCATTTGTTCAAGAGATGCTTTAGTCATCTTAGAGACAACTCTAAGAAAAAGAAAGCAAAAACACGTCATTAAAAATTGGTAAGACCGAGGGCTAAAGGTTCTTATTGAGAAAAGTTATGAGGTACGCACTGAAATACAGATAGAACAGGTAGGTGGCTGAGTGCATATGCAGCCTAGAGTGTTTCTTGATCCATTTAATAAGTATAGGTGTTTTAAATTACCTGTATGGAACAGGCATCTACGTCAATAACAGTCAACTATGTGTAAGAAATGGAAAACCCTCTGTCTACATGGTGCTTTTTAGCTGCAACAGGACTTGAGTGCTGCTATGTAATCACAGAGCAACTGACTGAGGCAGCATGAATTTCCATTACAATCCTTCTAACGATAATTTTTTCTAAATTCACAGTAATTTCCCACTAGATCAAATATAAAAGTTACGTCTATGTTACTGATGAACAAGTTAACTTCTGCACTCTAATAAAATGTGTAACATGTAGTAATATTTTTATCTTGAGAAGAATCTTAATACACTTCAAAGAACCCTAAAGCACTTTTCCAAAATCATTTTTTGAGGGGACAGCCAGTAAAAAGCAATTTATCTCTCAAAAATCTTCATATAAGCAGCTGAAAAATAATTAATAGATAATTAAATGAAAAAATAGGTTCTGATGTTTTCCAAACCTTCCAAAATCAAAATATTTCATTCAGAAGACTTACAGATTTAGTTCAAAATATGACTATTACCATCTAAGCCTGTAGGTAACAGAATAACACCTATAGATTCCTACAATCAGCATATTGCTCTGAAGTATCAATTACTGGCATGTTCCTAAACTGCAGCATTTTTACAGTTATACCATTCCCCAAGCTCCATCTCGACAGAGTTGTTGGCTATGATCAAAAACACCTGTGGAAAGTGGATGTCACTTATGTGGACATCTGTTTTGCAAAGGGCTCTGGTCTGCATGGTTGTGCTTAAACAGCCCAGCCAAATTTTAAAGTAATAGACATGTTGATGTAAAAAACATGTCAGAAATAAAGGAATCATTTTATTATAAAAGCGTATCATGAAGTCTACCTGGCAATCTCTGGCATTTCCTTCAGTTTAATTGCTTCCTGTGCTCCCGGCCGATGCAGTAGTAAACTTGTTAATGAAAAACAGATTGACTAAAATGCCAAGTTGTTATAAAAAGTAGCTTTTTAGTGTTAAGTCTAAGCCCCAGCAATGCATAGTTCCCTCGATAATGACTGAATATTTTTTCTATAACATTTTAAGTAGTATTTCCACTTCCTTTCTAATACAATATGTCATTAACAAACTGAGGCTTCAGACAATGGTATCTCTGCCTGATAAGTCCCTGACACATGCATCTTTCCAAAGACAACATTTTGCTTGCTACCCACAGAGAAGACAATTCTAAAACTCTGCAGGGTTAAACAACCCAAAACCAAAGAACTGGCAGATAATAAGTCACTTTCTTCAGCTGAAACCTAAACAAGGCAGACCATGCAGTCACATAAAATCTGGAATAGCTGGTCTGTCTGGATACGTGCATAGAAAAGTCCAACTCCACTGGACACCTCACCAAGTCATGTGCTAAAAAGCGAAGATGGCTAGGAAGGAGAGCCACTGCTCACCAAAATGATTTCAGCCTTGATTTCATGTGTGATTAAGGTGGAAACAGTGAAACACCAACGAGTCTTGCATGTTCCTAGCTCACTTCACTGCCATCCCTTGGTTATATATACACTGTGTTACACCAGCACAACCTCAAATGTCTCTGCCGTTATGCAGATGGAACAAGGAGGAACAAGTTCCAGCCCTACTAAAATGGGAAGAGAGTGTTCTCTCCCAAATGAACCAAAAGCAACTTATCACAACAAGAATAGTCAAAATACTACAGTTACAATGTTGAAGTAGACGACCACCATTTGACTGCTACTGTGTCTGCACCTATGTGAAATAACCTTTAGAGAATATTCCTTCCCCTACCCCTTTCTTCAGAAATGTCAAACTTAGAGTATTTTCCTTAACATGGCAGTTCTGGAAAAAAAAATAGGTTGATATTATGGTACTGTGGGAGTAATAAATTTTGATTTTCCATGGTAGTAATTTATTGCAAAGGAAGAATTTTATGTGGCCAAAAAATTATAAAGGAAGGGAGGGAAGGAAGGGAGGGAGGGAAGGAAGGGAGGGAAGGAAGGAAGGAAGGAAGGAAGGAAGGGAGGGAGGGAAGGAAGGGAGGGAAGGAAGGAAGGAAGGAAGGAAGGAAGGAAGGAAGGAAGGAAGGAAGGAAGGAAGGAAGGAAGGAAGGAAGGAAGGAAGGAAGGAAGGAAGGAAGGAAGGAAGGAAGGAAGGAAGGAAGGAAGGAAGGAAGGAAGGAAGGAAGGAAGGAAGGAAGGAAGGAAGGAAGGAAGGAAGGAAGGAAGGAAGGAAGGAAGGAAGGAAGGAAGGAAGGAAGGAAGGAAGGAAGGAAGGAAGGAAGGAAGGAAGGAAGGAAGGAAGGAAGGAAGGAAGGAAGGAAGGAAGGAAGGAAGGAAGGAAGGAAGGAAGGAAGGAAGGAAGGAAGGAAGGAAGGAAGGAAGGAAGGAAGGAAGGAAGGAAGGAAGGAAGGAAGGAAGGAAGGAAGGAAGGAAGGAAGGAAGGAAGGAAGGAAGGAAGGAAGGAAGGAAGGAAGGAAGGAAGGAAGGAAGGAAGGAAGGAAGGAAGGAAGGAAGGAAGGAAGGAAGGAAGGAAGGAAGGAAGGAAGGAAGGAAGGAAGGAAGGAAGGAAGGAAGGAAGGAAGGAAGGAAGGAAGGAAGGAAGGAAGGAAGGAAGGAAGGAAGGAAGGAAGGAAGGAAGGAAGGAAGGAAGGAAGGAAGGAAGGAAGGAAGGAAGGAAGGAAGGAAGGAAGGAAGGAAGGAAGGAAGGAAGGAAGGAAGGAAGGAAGGAAGGAAGGAAGGAAGGAAGGAAGGAAGGAAGGAAGGAAGGAAGGAAGGAAGGAAGGAAGGAAGGAAGGAAGGAAGGAAGGAAGGAAGGAAGGAAGGAAGGAAGGAAGGAAGGAAGGAAGGAAGGAAGGAAGGAAGGAAGGAAGGAAGGAAGGAAGGAAGGAAGGAAGGAAGGAAGGAGTAGTAATTCAGGTTACTACATTATCTTCATAATCACTTAAATACAAATACATATTTTATAATACAGAATTAGAGTGATTGTTCACATAAATATTGACTTACATGGCATATGGATTTTTGCATAGAGATCTGAGTCTCGTGCTTTGCAAATATTATTCAAAAGACACAGAGTGGATTCAGTAATTGCAATTTTAATGGAGTATTCTTAGCATAATCCCTTGACTTGTGGAAAAAACAAAGCTGAACAAACCCCTGAAATTCAGTTATAGGGGTTAATAAAAATTATTGCTTAGGGTATTAAACCCAAAGCTGCCTAAGGATAAAGTGGATTCTCAGTTGAACCAACACAGGGCTGTAATAGCTGCACTGCTGCAGAGAGAATGACAGAAGGAAATGTGACTCCCTCTTTCAGACACAATTTTAGGAACAGGAGTGCAATGTTATGTGCTTGAAAGCCATTAAAAAAATTAAGTACTAAACAGTAATTCAACACATAATTTCTACCTGGATTGGCTTTTGGGTTGCCTTTGTTCTTCATACTTTCCTGCACTTTGCAGAAACATGTGAACAGCAGATGAAATAGACAGAAGAGCAGAGCAAATATGGAGGTCTGATATAGCAAATACTGTAGAATAAGCTTATAAGTGGCAAAGACTTATATAACAGCAAGCTGCAGTATAGTTGTAAATATTTAACCATGCCATTTCTTGAATTTGGGACAAGAATATATAATGCACACAGACATGAACTTCTTTTTTAAACACATAATCACATGCGTATACAAAAATGAGAAATAATTTAACGTTTCTTTTAAAAGCAGAATTTTTACTATCTATTATTTCTTGGAAAAAAATGGAAAATTTTATTTTGTAAAAATCTTATTTTTTTTAGAAAAATTTGGTTTCTTTAAAACTATGTTTTTGTTGAACAACAGCTGACAACAAAAGCTTTCAATCAACTATAGTTAAAATTATAGTTGAGCGCTAGCTGTGGTAAGACTGGTGCTTATCGATTGCACTAAAAAATGGCAGAGAGGGCAAGACTTTTGGCTACAAACTCCATCCTGTACAGCTACTGACTCAGAATTAGTTCACACATAACACGTTCTGAACGTGGGCAGAATAAACTGAAAAGAAGCCTATAGCCCAAGAAGTCAAATAATTCAATTAAGTAAGAACAAATAAATTTTGGAGATGTAGAAATACTTCAGTTCCATTGATTTTCATAGTGCTCCTACATAACACATGACAGAATACCAATAAGGTCATCTGGAAATCCAAGTAACTCAATGCTGTGCTAAACTGCAATCCATTCTGCACACTGCGATGCTCAGCAGAGTTTCTCTCTTGGCAATGCTGGACTCCTACATCCAACAAGCATAAACAAACATCAGTGTCTTTGTAACTATTGCTATTCAGAAATTTCCAAACTGTGACAAGTTTGAAACTAAGGTTATTCTCCCTGAGAGCACAAAATCAACAATGTTTAATTGTTTTCAGATGATTAGGTCTGAGAAATTATTTGGGAACCAACACTTATTTGTTTTTTTCAAGCATGAAATGAGTACCTGCATTAAGGCAAAAAAACCCATGATCACTGAAAAATTTTTCCCAGGTACACTCACCATTACAATCCTTTTATAACTACCTGATTTCACCAGAGGATGTACCCTGTGGTCTTTATCTTTGCCTGTCTGTTAGACCAAGTATACATAGCATATCTAAACAACTCAAAGATTTCATATTTAGCTAAATATGTCACTAGAAGCTCATAACAAGCCTGAGTAATAAATATATGAGTAATCCAAGAACGATTTCACTCACTAATTCCAAGAAAGGAAAAAATAGTTCAGAGAAAATCCCACAATAAAATCTTATAGATAGTCCTGATGCTATTCGGTATATATATAGACATATTCTTTGTTGTTATTTTGCCAAAAATTAAATTCAGTAAATATATCACAGTATAACAGTATCATAAGGTTGGAAAGGACCTCTGAGATCATCAAGTCCAACCTATAACCAAACCTATACGGAAATCCTTCTCTTAATGCCAAAAAACCTGGAAACTATGGAACTCTTGCTTGATGAGGTGAGGTACTACTTGAAAAAATCCAGGATCATGGTCTAAAAAGTTAAAAATTAAGGTTTCTTATGCCCTCTTTAAACTAACACTGGATAACACAGAAATAATGATGTACAGTAGAAATAATACCAAAGCAAACATAGACTCCTGGAAGATAAGATTGCACTTCATCAGAAAGGAAATTCCAACTGCCTTTCTCCTTCTTAGGGATTTCAGCTCTAATCACTAATGAAGAGAGACTTCTATACTATTTTTTATGCTGAGTTCTCCTCATTTAGGTGAATATAGTAATAGGGACTGTCAGACAAGTCTTACTATAATTCATTGAGCATTTCTTTTAAAAAAATTGTAAACAGCTCCATAGAAAAAGCTAGGTAACTTCATTTCCAAAGGCAATACAAAATATGCAACAGACACTCTGAACACATCCTAACATGTGCCAGGAAATAATTCACGAGTATCTTGAAAGACTCCAGCAGGTATTATGTATAATACCAGATTTATCACTTAAACACTTTCAAAAAGATGGACATAGAAAAAGACTAGCTGGATTAACGAGGATTAATTCAATCATTAAATCTAAAATACACAAAGAACAACTGGAAAAAAAAAAAAAAAGACCACTGAAAATTACATACCCAGAAAGAACTATAGAGTCATAGACTCTTCTGGTTGGAAAAGATCAAGTCCAACTGTACCCATCCTCTGCTAAACCATATCCTTAAAAAACTCATTTACCCCTTTTTTAAAATCGTCCAGGGATGGCAACTCAACCACCTCCCTGGGTAGCTGTGCCAGTGCCTGATCACCCTTTCAGTAATGAAATTCTTCCTGATATCTAGTCTGAAGCTAACCTGATGCAACTTATCTCCATTTCCTCTTGTCCTATCACCTGTAACTTGCGAGAAGAGATCAACACTCTCTCTGCTACAGCCTCCTTTCAGGCAGCCGTAGACAGCAATGAGGTCTCCCCTCAGCCTCCTCTTCTCCAGGCTAAACAACCCTAATTCATGGAATCATAGAATTGCAAGGTTGGAAGAGACCTCTGAGATTGTCGAGTCCAACCGTGCCTGTCTCCCTACTAAACCATACCCCTAAGAAACTCATCTGCCCATCTTTTAAACACCTCCAGACTCCACCACCTCCCTGGGCGATCTATTCCAATCCCTGACCACTCTCTCAGTGAAGAAATTCTTCCTAATGTCCAGAACTGTCTTCCTAAAGTATGGCATATTACATAGATTTAAATAAATCTAATAAATAAATTTAAATCCTGGTTGGGATGAAGGTTTCATAACTAAGTGTCTCTGTAGTTTGACAGATACCTCTGCTGGTCCAGCAAGGGTTTCTGCTTGCAGTGTCTGATCATACCATGAATTCCCTCACTTACTCCTCACAGAACTTGTTCTCCAGCCCCTTCACCAGCCTCATTGCCCTTCTCTGGACGCACACCAGCACCTCAATGTCCTTCTTGTAGTGAAGGGCCCAGAACTGAACAGAGTACTCGAGGTGTGGCCTTACCAGTTCTGAGTACAGGGGCACAATCACCTCTCTGGTCCTGCTGGCCACGCTGTTTCTGATACAGGCCAAGATGCCGTTGGCCTTCTTGACTATCTAGGCACACTACTGGCTCATATTCAGCTGGTTGTCAACCAACGCCTCCAGGTTCTTCTCCTCCAGGCAGCTCTCCAGTCAGTCTTCCCCAAGCCTGTAATGCTACAAGGGGTTGTTGTGCCCCAGGTGCAGGACTCAGCAGTTGATCTTATTGAACCTCAACCCATTGGTCTCAGCTCATCGATCCAGCCTATTCAGATCTTTTTGCAGCGCCTCCCTTCCTTCAAGGAGATCAACACTGCTATCCAGCTTAGTGTCATCTGCAAACTTGCTAAGCGTGCACTCAATCCCTTCGTCCAGGTCATTAATAAAGATACTGAACAGGTCTGGACCCAGCACTGAACCCTAGGCGACACTATTCGTTACCGGCTTCCAACTGGATTTAACTCCATTTACCATCACCTTCTGGGCCTGGTCATCCAGCTAGTTTTTGACCTAGCAGAGGGTGTGTCCGTCCAGGCCAATGGCAACGAGTTTCTCAATCAGAATGCTGAGAGAAAGGGTGTCAAGGGCTTTACAGAAGTCCAGGTACACCACATTCACTGCCCTTCCCTCATCCATTAACCAGGTAATCTTGTCATAGAAGGAGATCAGGTTGGTCTGGCAGGATCTGCCTTTCATAATCCCGTGTTGACTGGGTCTGATCACCTGGCTGTCCTGCATGTGGTGTGTGATAACAATATGATCTGCTCCATGACTTTCCCTGGTACCAAGGTCAAGCTGACAGGCCTTGTTGGCTGATAGCCAACAAACATTTTTAAAGTGCTATTATCAGACCAAATATCAAGTAACCTGTCTTAAAGCAATGATTTTCTACTAAAATCTTTAGCTTTTGAGCAACTTAATATCTTCATTTACATTTCTGGCATCACATCCTGTATTTACTCATATTTTCACTGTATACAATGAAGCATTTAATGTAAAGTAAAATGGTGTAGATGATATTTTGTGAAAGAGGCAAAAAAATGATATGCACATCATAAACACTAAGATTTGTTAGGATCTGCATAAATTCAGAAAACTTGGGAAAAGTAAACCACTTTTCTCAAAAAATTAATTCATATTGTGTTTCTATAGAAAAGACAGCTTATCTTTCCTGCAACAGAATTTCTTCAGACTTCCTCCACACATAAACAAAACATCTAAAAGCATTCCTCTCCTTCACAACGAAAGTATGAAAAACTACATTGTACCTATGAATAAAATTCCTTCATTTCTCTCATGAATAAACAAAGAGCTATAAGAAACCCCCAAATGTGTAATCCCTGTGTCTAGATCTGAGATACTTCCTTGGAAACAATGCAAAAACAGCAAGGAATGTGTAGGCATCCTCTGAACAGCATTTAATGTGAGGGCAATGTTTCTTGTATCTATGGAAGTCTATAAAGGAATGCGAAAAAAAAAGATTATTGTTCTATAATAAGTCTTCAGGAATAGCCAGCAATAGTGGTCTAAAAATTACTTATCATTTGTGAGTCTTAGCTTCTTGTGAAACTTTCTAAGCATCAAGTTTCAGCTCTGTTGGCTACGGGAACTTTTTTTCTCTTCTTTTGTTTTAGAAAAAGGAGCAGTATACTAAAATCTTGAATTTATTACAATTGCTTGTTTATTAGGGCTTGCTTTCATACAGGACATCATTGCATTTTAAATATGATTAATATGTAATGGTGTCCAACTTATTTTAAAAAGCTCTCCACAGTCTCACTACAAATATTCTAATATAAGAGTCCAACAGGTTTAATTAAGCAACAGGTCTATCTGTTCAGGTTAAATGTGTGACACAAATTCATTCTGAAGAAAAAAATCACCTAGTTATAGAATGAACCAGAAGCTGTAAATGTTATGAAGCTTTACCTGCCTTCTCCACATCCTCATAACAATACTGCTCTCAGTCACCTCATTGGAATTACTGTGGTGTAATTACTCTGGGGAAGATGATATCAGAATCTGGCTATGTTTCTTAGCATTTAATACCACAGGTACTCTGGACAGAATGAGAACTTGGCTGTTTCTGTGCCAGGTTTCGTGAATAACACAGAGAGTTCTGTTACTCAGGGCATGAAAATGGTTTGAGTAGCTATCAGACATTGACAAACCTGTTGAACATACAAGCCCAGGGCATTAAACAAAACACTACCGGGTAGGACTACAATACTAATCCAAAAACTGAAATAAGACCATGTCCATTGACAGCATCACACTCAGGGCAGCAGGAAATGTGGTCTTTCTCCAGGACTGATGAGGAGCATCAGCTCCCATAGTCTTAATGTCAGTTGGAACATTATAGTTAATAAGGAAACAAGCCCAGCCCTCCATTATAGGAGATTTTGCATTTAGTAAGATGTGAAGTTGGTTCAGCCTACGTGAGGCCATTTTCACTACTTCTTAAACATTCATCCAGAAATTAATTCTGGTCAGTGTAGTTGTGCAATACCAATAAATTGTGGCAAAGGAGCTCCCTGTACAAATGCACACAAGTTGAAATGTACTTATAGATTAAATGGTACTTTGCCCACTGCAATGTTTAAGTAAATTTATAACTCTTCTTACATATCCACTTGTGTGTGTTATCAGTCACTGCATAAAGCCATAGAATGTAGTGAATGCAAGACAGCATCTTTTCTTTACCATGATTTGAAAGAAGTCCTATGACTAAACAATATGTTTCAGGAGCATATACTTCTCATTTTTGGAAAAACAAATAGTGGTTTCAGCATATAAGAGAAGAAGTCTCATCGCCTTTTGTAGAAGTCTCTCTAATACAATAATTTATACACATAATTTTTGAAAAGTGCATCAAGAATTGCACGTAGTAAATGTGTGTATATTACTAAGAACAGAGTCCACATAGATATTTGCCAGTGGGCATAAACAAAATGACTTCAAAGAGAATAATGTGCATACAGGTGCAGACAGATACAAGCCTACGTGCTGCATACTTTTAAGCTAGTTCTGCTCCCAGTGAGGTGCTGTCTGGAAACAGTGTTGCAAAGTATGCTGCCTCTGTTCATTGGTCCAGGAATAGCATTATCCTGACATCCACAGCCTCCAGAAGAGAACCAGTGTATTTCCTCCCAGCACGCTTCCGGTGCATTTTCACTCTCCAATGCACATATTCCCCTCAGAAGTTAGCAAAATGAAGACTGAAAGGGGACATGGTTATTATCTGTATATGAACAGAGAAATAAAAGAGTCAAGGGATATCTGTCAGGAAGAAAAAAGACCTGTTCAAGTTAAACACAATGCTGGCAAGAGTAAACATGGGTATAAACTGAGCAAGAAGAAATTCAGGCTAGATATTAGAATCAGACTTAAGCAGAGTCATAACTACCTGGGACAGCCCTACAGAAGGAGCTGTGAAGACAACAGGATTAAATGAATTTTAAGACAAGGTCCAAGATGAACCTGAAAAGACTCTATTCTGCCTCCTTTATTAAGGTTTATGACTATGACTCATTATCATACTGCATTTTATTGAAATTTCACATGCCCTTTTATACTAGTAAGACAGAAATATGCATGTCAGAGAATTACATGTTGAAACACAAAGGTTAGTAACCTCTTTCTGTAAAATTCCACATCTACAAAGCACAAGATCCTGCAACTTCATTCTATCCAAAGCTGGAGGCAACAAGAAACCAGAATGAGCTGGTGTTCAGTCTCAGGGTCCAATAAGCACTTGGAAACATATTAACTACATGAAGACTTTTAAATGTCTCCAAAAAATGCAGGTGTGCAAATTACTCCTGATACAGACAGGAGTTAAGTTTCCAGCATCCTCTCAACTACTGTTAAACAACACACCCACAAGCATTTTTCAGCTCATAAAAGCTTTACGAGCTGAAAAGTTCCTTTAGGTTTGGGGCTTTTTTTCAGCTGCTAATTCATTACCTTCTAGCAACAGCATCAGCCCTCACTGCTGCAATACGTAGAAGCTATGAAAACATAAAAGCCTACAAGGTGGCAATGTCTGCATCTTTGTACTGAAAGACAAACTCCTCTGTCTTATCTGACGCAACAGAAAGCTGGTAATGTGATAATGTATCACAGTGCAGGGCTATTTTGCTTTCTCAGTTTCACAACACAAGGAACAGCCTGTTGTTCCACTCAAGTGAATGAAGTCCAAAGCTCCTTCCATTATGAAACATGTGCATGGTCCATTTGTTAACATAAAGAGGGATGTTTCCTCATGCACAAACATATTTTCCACATTAATTGGAACACCTGCCCTAGATCTGCCTGTGTGCCATAGACTGTCTGAAAGAGCATGCCTCGTATCCCTCATTCATTCATGCACCTGCTTCACACTTACTCACATGGAAGTATATGGAAACTTCATACAATACATTTTCTCAATGAAAACTACTGTATTCTCATACAAGTAAGAAGCTTAATGCATTCAGTAGTGTATTCTTTCTCATCAGGACTAGAGCATATTTTCCAGAGTTTCAGCTAATTAAATTGGCCTTCCCAGGCCCCCAAATTACTTCTGTTTCCACAGGTAATTGAAACTTCCTTTAAGAAATTTTTAATGAATTTCAACCCTGGTTTTTAAAATTAAGATAGGAGAATAACACTTTACTTCCTGGATGGCATAAGAAAAGGAATCCTCTAGGAGAAAACTTTTCTAGTCTGATAAATTTAAAGGCTTATTTTATTAAAATGAAATGAAACTATTTAATAGTTGCTTTCATTTATATATTATACTGCTTCATATTAAGAAGAGGAGTGTGTGTTTGACAGCCTAAGACTGTTGCTACTGTAATTAACTGAATTTAACACAGTCAATATTCAACATCTTCCAAGGGTAGCTTGTGTATACAGTAATCATGAAGAATAATATCCTCCACATTCCACATATCCGCAACACATTCCATACATCGACAGCACATTTCACCCAAAAACTTCAAAGTGTTTCGGCAAAGTTGATGCCAGTTTAGCAAAGGTTTGAGACTGAGGAGAAAGGCACAAGAAATCCTTTCCGCTTCTCTCTCTACTACAGGTGTACTCACCAGACCCTGAGCAGCAATGGGCTGCTCTTGCCACACTTCACTGGGAGGTAGAACACCCACTAATTGCAAAGGGGCTCTTGTGCTGCAAGGGATATACTCTGTCACACTTGCTGGGAACTGCTAAAAATGTCTGCACCACTCAAAACTCCCTTCAGTTGGCATGACCCTTTTCTTCCACATGGAGCATAAATTATTGCTCATAACTAAGACCAAAAGTACCTCTATGGAGAAATTAAATATTGTTACACCTATGCTATAGATGGTAAATGGAGCTACAGAGAGTAATATTCAGCTGTTAGTAAAACAGCAAGTTTTTACTGTATTTAAGTGATACAGCTGATAGGAAACAAAACTTTGTACTGTATTTCTGCTGAGCCTTGTTTCACTACTTTACTATTAAACTATAGCTTCTGGTAAAAGCTGAATAAAAAGGAGGTTACGAAATACATATAAAAAAACTAATGTCATAAATGTTTCCAGCACTTGTGCATGCAGAAAAATGCTTGTGCATGCACAAAAAGGAAAATATCATGTTCATTTATGTAAAATATATTTTGTACAGCAGAACTCACATTATTATTCCTATTTGAAACATCTGTTATTTAAAGGGTTTTGGTAAGCAAGTTGTCATTTCTTGGGAGGCACTTTTCAACTCCTAAAAATCACTAGAGCCTTTCCTTATAATCCTCAATAATTAATTTATTTAAGAATATTAGGAGATGTTACCTTGAAACATGCCAAAGCAAAGGAGGAAAAAACTTTATCAGACAAGTGCAGTGATGCAAACTGCATTTCTTACTCCCATATAGCTGAGAACAAAAAGCCAAAGGAAGACTTTATATAGTTCCTGTATAATAGCAAATCAATTTACGGAGAGAGATAAAATTAGAAGTTGAACTACATCTTAGAGAAAGGCATATGTTAATAATATCTCCCAAATTAATCCCTCTTCAGCACCTCCTATGTACTTTTTCTTCAGCACAAATTAAAATTTATGGACTGAGGAACAATAAAGGGAAACTGGGCTTGACAGGAGTTTTCAGATGCAGCCTTTCATTTCTGGATAAAGAAACGCTAACCCAAACCCTCAGACAGAATAAACCTTTGGCAGCTCTTACTTAAATTGTAGTAAGTAGGTATAGGCTGCCGTTTCTCTGTGGAGCTATATGAGTGAATTTCTACTGTCAAGATTCTGAAAACAGAAAACAAAGAAAACTCCTTTTTGACCTTGCACTTGATACACTTATGTTTAAAGAGAATAATAGTACTGCCATATACAGAATGCCATAATATTTCAAGAAAAATATTTTTTTTCTGTGCTGACAGACTAATTCTTTCCTAAAGGCAAAATTTAAGGGATGTATAGCTTTAAGTCTGCTTACGAACACCACCACACATATGCACATATATACCTGGAAAATTAGAAAGTTTTTGAAGATGCAGAAGGCAAATCCTGAAGAAAGTCTGTTCTAAGGACCTGATCACCCAAATAAAAGCCAGATTAACTATGAAGAGTAGCTATGCATTGATTCATTGCCCTTTAGCTAATCCAGCTTGAACTGATTTCTAATTTGATGAACTACAGTATCTATATGGCTATAAAAAAAGTAGAAGACTCTATTTAAGTGCAGAGAAATTGCGAATTGTATAAATTGTGCACCATCTGAAGAAAACACCAAATTTCTGCATCCTCCCAAACCATCCTACTTCTTCTCGTCCTCCTGGAATTTACAGCTGCACAGCACAATCCAGACTCCCATATGTAATAAACTCAGCAATGCAACAGGGAAAACTAGTTCACTATTACACAGTCCAAGTGTTAATTATTAAGCCAAATTAAAGGAATTTCCACAAAAATTTTAACGAAAGTTTTTAACATGTGTCTTAATGCTAGCTGTCAGGAAAAAAAACCCTTCTGTTCTGACTTACTGGACTTGCTTCATTTAATTGAGACTTCCAAGACATTAACAACATTTTAAGCTCCAGACAAAATAATGACAACGTACCACAGAAACAAAAGTACAGTTTAAATGGCAAAATAACTATTGTTTTCTGAAATAAGTTAAGCTACCACTGATACGACTTGTACAGTTTTACACATGATAAATATAAAGTAGGATAATAAGCATAAAGTGAACAAAGTTACAAAATTCGCTGCACAAAAACTCCAATAATGATACTGCTCAAGGAAACTACTTCTGCCTTTTGATTTTTGAATGAAACTCTACCAAGCACAAACCTGACAAAACCAACCAAAAGACTTCCAGAAATTATGAATTCTGTTGGATAAGTTATTCAAAGATATGGATGTTACGGCTGATAACCAATGAAAAAAACCAATTATAACCATTCAAAAGCATTATATACATATTTTTTAAGATATAAACCAAATTTTTACTCCATTCCTTCAGAAAATAAAATAATTATAAAATAACTATAAAATAATTGAACAGAATGCAACATAGAACATAAGAAATATTTTGAACTTTTTTCTTTTTTGTCAGATCTTTTACATTTCATTTTAAAAATAAAGTTTTACCAAGACTTCTTAAATAAGTCAGTTGACAGGCTTCTCTAACGTAAAATTCCATAGCCTTCAGCTATTGCATTATAGAGACATATTCATTGCAATTTTCAACAGTTCATTGCTTCTTCAGGAGCTTGTGTTCTGGATACCCATGGAATCGAAGCTACATACACATGTACAGTGCCATCGGCTAAAAATGTGACAAATCTAAAAAATAACGTAAACTAGCATCACTAATTCTGTAAAAAGTATTAAAAAAAATATTATGATATGGTACAAAAACATGATAAACCACTTCCCCAAACCACAGGTGGTCCATTTGTGGACACTTTAGAGTTTCTTAATATTTTTTTAGCTGACTACACTGTACATGGCATTGTTAATTGCTACAAAGTCATGGAATGTTAAAAATAACCTAGTGCTTTGTTTAGGAGTAGTAATGCATGGAATGGAAGCTATGAAATTAAAATGCTTGTTTCACAGATAAGTGAAGTTACATCAGTTACTTGACAACATTAAATAAGAATACCAGACTATAACCATACTTATTCTCAAATAGAAATTAATCTTACCCCAAACCATATATGTAATGTACTTCCAAATTGCTTTTAATGGGTAGAAAAATACACCTACGAATATCTACTAAGTTGCTGTCTAGATAAAACTTGTATTTAGCCTTCTTCAGTGATCCAAGAAACATTCCCAGTACATTCTAAAGTACACCAGTTTGTTATGACAAACTGTCCATTCTGACGGACTGCAGGTCTAAAACGCAAAACCTTACCTGTATCATTGCCTGTGATTTGAATAACATACAATCTTATGTCATTTCCATTATCAGGGTGCGAAGTAGAAGGGGACACTTCTTGTAGTGGTAAAGCCTCTGTGACCTCCTTCACTTTGGGTGATGCAGTAGGTCGCGCAACTGCAGTAGCAGTTGATGCTGTGAAATATTCTTTATCAATTTCTGGTTCTAACATCTTTCCTGTCAGATCATCAGCAGCAGTGGCTTTACTAGGAGAAACAGATTCACCAATTATGATGATGTCATTGCTTGTTACCTCCTCTTCTTCATCAGGAATGATACGTGGTGACTTTTGAGTAACAAAATGTTTGGATGTTGATGTGGGCTGAATAGCACTAATGGAAGGTGTTGTTCCATTGCTGACTAACGCTGTCTTATCTGTTGCACTGCCTGAAAATATAGCTGGTTTGATTTCTTCAGGTTCTTCTGATATTCCAGAACCTTCTAAGGTTTGGCTTGGAGAAGCTCCCAAAGTCAGATGAGTAACGGGAGAATGACCTGTTGGCACTGTATGAGGAGGCAACACAGGTTCCCAGGTTACTACATCACTGTCTGCTTCCCTAGTGGGTGTTCTTCTGCTTTTGTCTGTTTTATCTTGGGTACCCACTATTATAGACATCCCTTCAGTGACCTCTTCTAGATCAGTAGCAGTTTCAGCTTTGGGAGTCACTGTGACATGCAATATGCTGGTACTAGTTCCATGAGGTCCCAGGACTCCTCCATAATCTGTGAACTTCTCTGCAGGCACTGATAATTCTGTTGCTGGATATGTCTCATCATAACCTGAACCTGTCTCATCATGCTTTTCCTGAATATAGGTTTGAGGTGGTTCAGATCCTTGTGCTGTCTTTTGTTCATGTATTTGGACAGATGTCACAGATAAGGTGGGCTCTGTGGTAGTATCTGGTTCCTTATCTTCATCTTTTATGGAAATTTCCTCTGGGAACACCTCACTATATTTTGTAGTTGTTTCTGTTGCTTCTCTATGAAAGATACCCTCAAAAGGAGACTGATTAGTAACTGGCATATCTCTAGTGACCTCACTCTCAGTAGTAACTGCAACTAGGGAAGCGTCATGTTCTTTCTGTGGAACTGTAGTATCTGCTTCTGTTGCATCTGTAAATATAATAGATTCCTTTGTCCCTTCAAAGCCAGATAATGGTGTTCTTTTCCTGTCTGGAATTGTTGCTACTGACTTCTGGTCAGCTGATATTGCAATGCTTGTCTGGCTTTCCTCTGTCATTGTGTATTTTGAGATCTCCATTTCAGTAGAGACCTCTTCAGCAGGTGTTGCTACCAATGTCTCAGTAGACATTCTTTGTTCAGCGTCCAGGATAGGAAAGGATGTTTTCAAAATATATCCTGATTTTTCATCTCCTTCATGTTTGGTTACCTCCATGACTGTATGCATAGTAGTTGGTAATACAGTAACACTTGAGGAGCTGAAAGAATTTACTGTTTTACTACTTTCATCCACTGATATTTTAGATATTGTGGTCATTTCCAGATCCAAAGAGGTGCTTAAGTGGGAGACATCTGTAGTACCTTCACCCTGATCAAAATCAGCTGATACAGTTTCTTTATCACTTTTCATTTCCACTGGTTCCATGCTTGTCACAGTTTCATCTGTAAGTGCTGAAATCAGAGATCCTGGATATTTTGTGTATTCGGTAATTTCCCCTGGAGATGATGTAGGCTCCATTCCAGAAATACCATCTTCTTTATCTACCTCATCTATTCTCTTAGTATGAGATGACTCTTCGGTCATATACCATTGATCTTTATCTGTCATCAGCCACATGCCAGAAGCTGGAGGTCCCTGTGTAAACTTCTCATCACTTGCAGAACGTTCCTCAGATTCTGCTGTAACATAAGTAGGAACAACGGTTGTGGCATGAGGGATCTTGATATTCATTGTTCTCATTTCTGGCTCCTTTGGTTTTCCCTGCCTCTCTACAATGGCTGACGCTTCTGTTTGCTGAGATGAGTGGATAATAGATGGAGAGCTTTCTCCAAAGTTCTGTGGGGATATAGCACTTCGTGAGAGAGTGATGTCCTCAGATTCTCTTTGATTAACAGTTGATACTGAAAAGTATACAGGTATTCCAGATGACATAGTAGGCTGCACGTCTCTCAGGTCCTCTCTACTTCCTTCAGCTGATGCCTCATTATCAAACACTGCTGCAGAACTAAATTTAATGAATGGAGTTGACTCATCTACTGTAGAAAATTGCCCAATGGTTACTGCATGTTTGTCTGAGAGTGTCTCTGATGCAGCAGGCACATCTGACTCTGGGATGCTACCAGTAGTCATGCCAGCAACTCTACCAGGCATAACGGTGTATATGCTCTCTCTGCCCTCCCCCTCTGTAGTAAGATCATACTGATCAGTGAACCAAGCTTTAGGGATTACAACAGTTGTAAGTTTCTTGTCAGATTTTGCCTCCATTGACTTTTTTGTGGGTTCTTTTGTTGCATGAGCACCAAGATACATACTTTCTTTTGTTAGCGAAACTGAAGTCCCTGTCCTGGGAAACTCTCTCTGAGAAGTAGTTAACAAGCTATCTGTGGCTGTCATCATAGGACCTACTTCTATTTGTTCCATCTGATTACCAGAATCATGTTTTTGTGTATCTCCTGTTTCAGTATTTTTCCATGAACCAGTGGAACTCTTAGCTACAGATGTGCTATCCTGAAAAATTATAGAGGTCAAGAAAGCGTCCTCAATGCTTTCAGACCTACCTTGCTCCTCAGGTAATTCTGCTTCAGAGTAAGTGCGATCCATTTCCAAAGCTGCAGATGTGCTCTCTGTTAACTTGGGTGAAACATCATATTCAGTCCTTCCCAGTGTATCATAAGTGCTTATTTCACTATCTGTAACACTCTGAGGCAGAAGGGTGGCTAACTTGACATTCTCCATAAGCACTTCCATTTCCCTTTTTTCCTCAGCTACATCAGTAGTCATTTCTGTATCTTCTTCAGTCTCTAGGGTTGTTTCCTCCAAAGCAGGGACCTCTGTTTTGGTCAAAGCCACTTCAGTAACTGAAGTCTCAAAAACAGGAGGTTTAAGAGTAACTCTAGCAGATGATGGTTTCACACTGTCAGTTTTCAGAGATGTAATCAGCTTAACAGTTGTAGGCTCTGATACGATTTTTTTACCTTAAAAAGGAAAAAAAGTGTTAACAAATAATTCAGTCAGAACACAAACTAATGTTACTTTAAATCAGCTTGAATGCTACCCACAGGGCCTAAATACTACAGTGAGAAATAAGTATAAAGATCAAAGATTTAGGTAGTTATTTAGCATACAACAGAATTTTGATGATATAAAAAATACATTATAAATCTGCAGATCATCTAACTTAATGTCAGATGAAATGAGGGAGTAGCAGTATTCTTCATATTCCTTGTTTATATAATCACTCTTGGGAGTCCTCATATAATACAAGTACCCACCAGACAGCTAAGTAGCAATCAGGAATTATAAAAGTTGAATAAACCTGTGGGTTTACTTAGAAGCTTACTGTAGCATAGAACTCAAATAAAAGGAAACAAATATCACTTTAGCTTATTTTTGGCACATAATTGCAAATTGCAAAAGGGAACCTTCACTGGAGTGAGAGCATGCTTTAACAACAGGAATAAACATACCATCATACAATGCCTTTAGAGCTGTTGCCCTGCATTAAAACTACACTGAGAGAAATTTGTTATGGGGAAAGGTGAGAACAGTAAACTATAAGATCATAAACTTAATAAAATAATGATGTTGATCTTTGGAAAACTCTTCAAAGATATGTATCTGAAACTCCTTCACACTCAAAAATGCTTCTACAGGAGAACTGAACATGAAAAGGCAGAGTTTTAAACCCTCTGAATGATAGGAAGAGTAAGGTGGTAGCTTTCCTACATTCACAAGAGACACAAAGAAAGGTTTTCCCAGTGAAAAACATTGTAATATAGTAAAGAATCTTGCTGCCTCCTGCCTGTCCACTTTCGCCCCAGATTTCCATCCTATCTGAGGAGGAAATATGTGCCAAAAACTATGATGCAGTAAAGTCTGGTATCAGATTTTAAACTTCCCAAAAAGTTCAGTTTATGCTCAGAAAACAGGATTTACTCAGGAAAACCCCATAGTGGAAACATATTCCCTTCTGTCAGTTCTTTAGAAGGGCAATGGGAGCAGACAGGTGGAAGATGTGAAGGTCTTAAGTCAGGGCTGTTAATTGCTTAGTGACTGAAAGTCAAAAACCTTGTATGGATGCAAGTAAAGAGCAAAATATGGTCCTTTAAACCACACAGCATATGAAGATTACATTAAAAATGCTGTGTATAAGAGGACAGCAGACCAGACGGGCACAACTACATGTACAGCTTCTTACAAAATAAAATATTGCTCAACTTCTAATAGCGCAAAGAAGTCAATTTCCCTAATATGCAGAAATCAAAACATTTACAGTATTTTACACAAAAATATTGAAGCCAAAGGTTCATTATTATAGCTGCCAACTAATAAAAGACACAACAAAATT
The DNA here is from genome assembly GCA_033556795.1 of Tapera naevia. NCBI lineage: Eukaryota > Metazoa > Chordata > Aves > Cuculiformes > Neomorphidae > Tapera > Tapera naevia. The sequence goes on from JAUMJJ010000044.1 coordinate 6,222,513, forward strand.
TTACTCAATGAATACCAGTTATCAAGGGAAAAGTCCTGAAACTGGATTTTTAGTGCCTGGCGTATGGAGATGAAGCTATTCTAGATGATGGTGCAACCTCTGACTGACAGTATTTGCAGTATCTAATGGTACTATCAAAGAACAGAAAGAAAATAACTAAAAATTTTAGAAAGACTCAACTAAGTCACATATTTGTGCAATGATAGTTTATACTCAAGCATATGCATTATGCATACACAAAGCAGTTCTTTTCACACACTCATGTCTAGTTAGGTACCCCTCTTCTATGTGTAGATAAAAATTTCGCATGTGTAAATTTGGGTCACACAAATATTTGTTTAGTTTCACACACTAAGCCTTGAAAATGTCACCTTTGCAAGATACGTATTTAATTTACCCTGAAATAGACAGGCTTGCCAGATGATGGTTGCTTAGGGTTTCTGGAAGAATAGGAAGATTTACAGGGTAGGAAAATGATGAAAAAAAATGAATATTTCAGCTTTCTTGAATGAGAAGTGAAAGTGAAAAGGAAATTCTGAGGGTAAGAAAATACGACACTATGTTTAGAAGTGGTGGTATTCTTTGTCAACAGAAAAAGGAATGGATTATTTTCCCTATCATACGTTAAAACCTTCTGTGGTTTTATGAAGAAGACTTAGCTATTTATATACACTTTTTTTGTAGGTTAAAATATTCATTTGAGCAAGAAGGAATAAAGTTCTTGAAATCCCACAGGGCAAAACATAGGCTTCAAACAAGTGAATTTTGGTTTTTAGGGTTCTACAACCTAAAGTGGATGTTTATTGCTCTTTTCAATGCCTATGTGATTCAAGAGCGAGATGGTATTCACACAATCAATAATCAACAAACTAGTTTAGACCACAGAGCCTTACTTCACAGCTAGGGACTGAAGAGTGCACACAAGTAAGTTAGCACTCTCCTGAGTGGTAATTGGCAAATTTTAATTTCTACTAAAGAATCCATCAATATGCCTTAACAGCCCTTCTTTTTATGGCAAAAATAGAAAGGAGAGAGCATAGCCTTATATTCTCCCTTCTAACCATGTGATAAGTGTCCTTAAAGTTGATTGAATTTGTTTTGCAGCCAACATCAAGTACTAATTCAGACCTCAATTACCGTATTTTAAGTGAATACCACAATCACTATTTGAAACAATATGAAAATACAATATCCATTAACAAAGCTAGACAGAAATGAGGGTATGAGAATAGATACTAAAATTTGTAGGAAAAAAAGGGTAAATCTTCCATGACTGCTGGGAAATTGTGTGCACTTATAACCATTTATCTAGCTTCCTAATTTCCAACCAGTGTTTCGAAATCGAAAAGTTCTCATATTTATGCCTGAGATGCAGTTATTTGTTGTTCATAACTCATTGTCTGCTAATTACTTGATAAAATAAGTACATGTTTATGAAGTAAACCTGAAAAAAAACCCCAAGGGTATTTGGTTTGTTTATATTAATAAGTGAATCAATAAATATTATATTCATATACTTGTGGAAGAAAAGCACATATTTTTCAAGAGTTTATCAATAAACAGCCAGTGGAAACTGACACGGGGTTACGATTGTGCATAGAGTCATTCTGGTTAAAATTATCTGTAGGGCTTCTAAAACTGATGTGTCATAAGTATCACATATAAGATTTTTCACACAGATCATTCAGGTTTGCAAACATGTTTGAGTAGATCGAAAGGTGTTTCTTCAAGGAAAAATCTATCAAAGCTATTTTTTTTCTGCAGGGAAAAAAAAAAAAAAAGATGGTTGCTTTTTTAACAGTCTGAACATCAATTTGAACTGTTGTCCACTCCACCCAGATGTTTTGCATTACTGTAGTCCTTGCATCATGCATCCAATATGCTACCTCTTTGTCCTTCTTCTGACTCAAGACATGAGGCAGATTTTCCTAATAAAATTCATGAACATATTAGCAGCAAAAAAACAAATTATCTTACCAACAGTTGCTCATATCCAAGACTACCTTGTCATTTCTTAATCAATTCTTTTTATACTGAACAACCTGCACAAAGTTGCTTTTGGTTAGAATATGTGACTTTGCAGAAATACTAATTATTTCACTCTCTGATTTTTTATTTTATCTTTTCACTGTACAGCATTTTCTTCCTCTCCTCTCCCACTCTTGTTTAAATAAGGATTAATATATTGAACCAATATTAAAAATTAACATTTTTTCAAGGAAATCACACTACAAAACTTTAACATAATTCACCTTTGCAACTACCAAATAAGGATTTTTATATGTTTCTGTGCTGCTTAATAATAATTTTAGGATGTCTGAGTATGCTTTCTGGAGAAGAAAATGCTTATTTTAGAGATTATATATTATAATTTATAAATATGCATTTTCAGCATAACTAATTCTGCAAATTTTTTAACAATGTGTCTAACTTGAACCCCTTAGGCAGTTTTTCTGCTCTCAGAAATATTGTATGTATGTTTACATTTAGGAATGTTCTTAAGATAGAAAAAGAAATGATTTTGAATCATTGCCAACAGCCAAAACAACAAAAAGAACAAAATCTGGAAATGAACATTTTTTTCTTGTGAATAACAGCCAAAATAAATTATTCCAAAAATACAAGTAATGCTGAGACAATAAACATTAATGGTTTAACATTTTCCAACCCATTTAGCACATGATACCTATGTAGAGAGGTTGCTTTCCTTAAATTTTACATATCCTTAGATCTTGTTTGCTGCCTTATTTGTCCTATGTGCCTGTCCCTTATCTGCTACCATGCCTGGAAGAGAGGTCAGTCCTCAATGTCTCCCTGACTCCAACAGTTGTGCCTACTGGAGTTTGAACTACTGTCAGAACCTTCCAAACTGAGTAAATCTAAGAGAAAAATCAGATTAAGAAAATAATAAAAATTGGCGTTCTGGATTACAGACTGAGGCAGAAACCTCTCAATTATTGCACTGTCTCAGTATCCACTCATTCACTCATTTTAGGAAGGAGGACAGCGCATGTGGAGGTTTGTTCATTACTTATGAGAGGTGTGGTAGCGTAAGGTGAATTCAACATCTCATATAGCAGATGTAAGAGTTTTGCTATAACTCCAGGTGTATACTCCTACTTATCTACACTGTGTTTTGATATCAAAGCATGAGCCAATGTAATGGGAAAAGTAATTAAAAAATCTAAATGCAGTACTCATTCCCACTCACAAAATATGCCCAATATCAGAGAAACTGAACAGGGCTATTGAAAAAAAAAAGAGTCGATTTAAAAGTTATTAGTCCATCTTAGTTGTAAGGAAAAACTTAAAAACATAATGAAAAGTCATGCGACCTCTTCACACCACTGCCTAAGCTGCAGCTCTATTAGCTCTATGAACACAAACACTCTTAAGTGAAACCACTTGCTAGTTCATAGCTTCTGAAGTCAGAGAGGTAAAGTGGGAAGGATATGTTATCTCCTGTTTTACCCACATGCAAGTGTAGTTCTGCAAACGAATTACAAGCTGTCAATCTTTCCACATAAGAATAATAGCAAAAAGCTGATTCTTTCCGATTTATTTATAATGAAAGTGCCAAAGAGGACAAAAAAATCACTAAGCTGTGTTAATCAGCTCTTCCTAACAACATCTGTTCCCAGCACCAAACAAAAGCACCAGTCTTTGCTTCCTCACTGCAAAAAAACAATTGAAGAACAGAGACAAGACTGTCACTCAGGTCAGGAGCCGACAATAAAAATTCTTACTGCTTTGCTCTTCCCACTTAGCACAAAAGGAGATAAATTACCCATGTGTCCCACAAGTGGCATCCAGTTCCCACAGCTGTGACCACAGAGCAAAACGAATTTAACTTTCCTATACCTGACCTGAACACTTTTTTCCCTCTTCACCTTGTTGCTCCTAATCCCATCCGTGCCACTTGTCACATACAGTGATCTGAGGGAACAGAAGGAAAATACCTTCAGCTGTGTTTTGTTTCTTCTTCCTCTCCACAGTGTCTGTACTTAGAGACTATTCTTCAGGAACATAGTTTTTAATCACTTGGATAAATGCTAATTCACTTGCTCTGGCAAAAAAAGCATTTCCTCCTGAAGCTCCACGTCTTGAGGTTCCAAACAGTTTTTCCACATACATCAGATTGATAAATCAGGATCTCCTTGTTCATACACACAGCATTTAAAAGGCCAAGCTGCAGCCAGCCACCACCTCCTCCCCCTTCTCAGGTTGAGGTACTAGTGAGGTCTATTGCACAGGATTATCTGAAGTGGATTGTGATCTTTTTGTCATTTTCAGCATAGTCTGATTGACTTCTCAAAATTCCTTTGCCATGCGACAGAAACAGTGTGGGATATGAAACATGTTGCAAGCTACTAGTGTACACAGCAGTTTGTGATCTTTGTCTGTTGCTATAAATCCAGCAGAGCGTTTCACCTGGTCCAAGACATTACTGGAGATCTCTGTAGCTATGTAGGTCTTGCTAAACTTCATATCTGAGAGAAGCAGAGAAATCTACCTTCTTAGCAAAACAATAAAATGTAGAGAACTGCTACCTAGTGGCAGCTGCCTCAGTGAGGTAGTTTAAGCCCTTCACACAGCTTCACCTTCACAGAGGGGAAAGGAAGCACAAGCAAAGCTAACAGCCTTGTATACACTGTGGTCAATGCCATGACCTTGAGATGCTTACCTACTCAAAGGCATTCCATACATTCTGATACTGTACTATGAAAAGGTGGAGGATACTGGTTTTATTTAGCTCAGCACTCTATTGTGTTTCTTCTAAGATAAACTTTCTTCTGTACTTAATTTCAGATCTACAGTTTTGTTCCCTGGGTGTCACCATGCTTTATGTCTCCAGTATTCTGTGGTCATTCCCAAACTGATCAAAAAATCCACAGAATTCCTGTAATACAGTCCCTAACATCAGGCTGGAATTAATTCCCTCATCCAGGCAGGAAACACTTGGGACATATAGCTACTGACAGTCACTCTGAAGAAGGACAGAACTGCCTAGTTATTCGAAGTTTTCCAAAGTAAGACACACACAGCAAAAGGGAAGAGAACATTTCTCCTGGCAGCTTTTGAGCTATGCCTAAAAATCTTATTCTTTTTGCTGCCTGGCAGGTGGAGCATAACTGATGTTTCCCAAGCTTTAGCCGGCAATTGTGGTGGCTCATGCTTAGGACCTCCCATAGAAGGGGATTGTTTCTCTTTCCCTGCTCTGAAGTTTTCCATTGAAGAACGTTACTTGCAAGTCACGCCGCATTATCAAACATCCTTGCCCTAGTGAAACACTCTTATTTGAACTGACAAGAAACAGAAGCTTTGGTTGGAGAGGCTTTGGGGTGGGCAGGAGAAAGGTTTGCAGAGAGACGATGACTCTCCAATTTCGTCTTGGAAAGGTCTATCCTGCTACATACTGTGAAGGTTGCTGCTTCTTGTATTTCTTCTATAAAAGGGCACTCTGATTTGGAGTTTTAGATGAATGAAGCATCAAAGAAAGAGGTCCTCAGGCACAAGCAGCAGTTAACTTAGAAGTGCTCTTGACGAGGTTGTATTGGAGAAAAACAACATGGACCCCATTTGTGATAAATACATATAGTAACACTGCTTCAAATCTGGAACTCTCTGATCTCCAACTAAAATGAAATCACAATGTCAGACCAAAGTGGCATAACTAAAGAGAAGTGACAAATGCGCATGAAATAAAGTAAAACTTAAAGGGCAAATCTGAAACCAAAGGGTCAGTTTCAGAAAAAAATCGTCAACATGTGTTTTGAGTCAAGCAAAAAATGTTTTACTGAAAGATTTGCCAAAATTAATACAGGTCTACAAAAGAAGTCAATCCCAATAAGTCAGTGTTTCTCAGCAAAATGCAAATTTGTTTCAAAAATTCAAAATGTGTATGAAGTTCATCAAGTTCAGTTTTGTTGCAGGTATGCAAAATAAAAAAAGTATATATTTTGATTAGTGCATTTCTGGAGTGCAATTTATTTTACAGATGCTGTAGTATGAAATGCCCCATCCAAAGTCTGTTGAAGTCTGTTGCAAGATTCGCACACGCTTCAGATTCTGCAAGAGTGGGGGGCTGAGGGATGGAATTAAATATATACCATATAGCTCTATGCGAGAACTAACTCTTAAATAGGTACCCATTAAAAATGAAATCTTTTTTGCTGATACAATGATACAATTTCTTACAAATAAACATAAGTATTCAGCAACAGTTCAGCCTTTGTTTTTACTTACAAATATGTTAATATGTTATAAATCCTATATGTTAACACATGAAAACTTTCCCCTGATGGCGGCCTTCAAGAAGCTTTAAGTACTTAATCATGTTTCTAATCTGAACCTTGTTTCAAGCCCCATCAGATAGATGATTAGGTAACTCTCAAAAACAAAACAAAAGAAAACAAAAGAACTAAAAAGTCTGGCAAAAATCTTGGTGGGATAAGATGAAACACCTGGATAGTGTTTCAGAAACTCAGAGCCATGTGTTTTCTGTAGAGTGAAGAACTCTTGTGATCAAAGTGAAAAAGGTTTTTACTTTTTTAACAAGATTTTTAGATTTTAAATCATGTATTATTAGTCTGGTCCTTTTTTATTTTCATATTCGAGACACTTTGTACAATATAATTCTGTAACAAGGACACTGCTTGACTGAAAATCCTGAACTTAACGGTACAGTTAAATATTGGCCAGGTTGGCTGTTTTGTTGAAACTAGTGCATATCATTATTAAGATGAATTTACTGCTTGGGTTACTGTTTTTCATGTATTTTAATAAATACGATTCCTTTTCCTTTTTTTGAAAATGTTCCATATATATATTGGGGTTTCTTTTAACTGTACAAAATTAATATTTTGAGATTTTCCAGAGACTTTTAATCACACAATGGGAGTGAAGACTAAGGAGTGCTGAAGAAAGAGGTATCCCCTTTCTTATATATACCATTTATCTTTGTAATGACTTACACAGATGCCTGCTTTGCCACAAATACATTGCTTCAGAGTGTGCATAAATTTGAGCCCTGGACTCGTCTTTTCTGTAGCTAGGAGGCATTTATTTTGACGGCCTTATTCAGGGAGCACAGTATGACTCAGTACAAGTAAAAGTGGAAGACACGGGTCCTTCATTATTGCCATTTCACTTCAGACTAAAAGTGCAGCTATTACCCAGTCAATGGGAACTTTCCTAGCTTTCTAACAGGAGACAGAGGAATATCAAAAGGCATATGGTAAAAAACTGCGAGCATCACATGAACATCTGTGCTGCAGACTTTTGGCGCTGGTGCTACCTGGATAGCTGGCTTGATCCTGCTCTTTTCACAGAAGGACTCTGTGTTTTTCACTTTAGTTGACTAAGATCTCATAAATGCATGTAACAACACTCCTTTCTCTGTTTTCTGAGCAATGGAAGTTTTTTCGCTGGTGTGACTGGGTATTCAGGTAAGGAGAGAAACATAAGAATGTAATGTGAGACACATAACAAGCACAGTAAAAGCTATATGAACTGGATTGGAGTTAGGTGGAAAGACTTGAGGTCTTGGGGAGGAGAGTTATGTTTTCAGGCACGGTGGGAATCACTATGTAAAAACTTCATATTGAGCTAAAAGCAGTCAGAGCCTGGAGGTAGTGGACTTTATACAATGGACTACTGCACTGAAATTTTGAAAGAGAGATAAAGGGGAGTTGTGGAAGAAATTTTCAGACAAAGGATGGTTTGAAATAAGAACTTAAATTAAAGCCTCCTTCTATACTGTAGAGCCATTTTTTTTCTTTCCTTCTTTCCTTCTTTCTGCCTCAAAAAAGGGACTTACTCACCCTACAGCAATTTATTCAGGCAGCTATTTGAGGTGTGAAAGACCAAGATGGTAGGCAGCAAATCTAATTACTCACTGCTTGCGTAAATCTTTTAGTCAAAGAGATGAAGAGTTACAGCTGGTTCCTGTGAGATCCCAAGCCCCTTCTGAGGGGGAGAGAGAGCTTTCTGTAACTTCTGAAATACGTGGCAGACAGGCGCCGTGGAGGAGGGTTTACAGTTCAGCATTACTCTCCTGCATTTCTCTATACAAAAGCACACATATTTGGCAAGACCTAAGTCATCTAGCTGGCAGCATTTAATTAATTCTGGTGTAATGTTGATTGCAATTTAAAATGCTAGACAGCAGTGCAGTGTTTACCAAATTGTGTTGGTTTTGTTTAGATTTTTTTTTTTGTTTCTTGTAAAAGGTTTGATAGTCTCTGACTGTCTACTTCCTGGTTTGCAAACTGATGAAATATTTATTCTTCCTGTATCAAGGGCAAGAATTTGCAAAGCAAAACAATTATGCAGAAAATAACAATCCGGTACTTATCAAGAATGTTTTTAGAACAAATGGCATGTCACTAGAATTTGCTACCTAAGTCTTCCATAAAAAATATTGAAAAGGCACATGTTTGAAAGGGGCGAAATTTACAGAAACAAAGAGAATGGTGGAATTTGTCCTGATTAAAGACTACATTACAGGCAAAATATTCAGTTCATACTTGGGTCTTTTAGAGGACTGACGAATTTTGTCCCATTAAAGTCAATTTTACCATAACATTTAAAACAGATTCTAAACAACCTGCGGAAGAGTAGTGATACAAAAAAAAACCTGCTGTGCAGTCAGAACAGAGACTGCTGAACTTAACTAGTCTTTATTCCTGTATGCAGTTGCCTTGAAGTCCATTAAAACACCTTCCACATGCAAAGTTTTAGAACATCTTGCCCACAAGAAATAAAGGAAAAAAAAAAAGTCCTATTTTAAAATGCTGCAGAGAAGAATGTCTGAGAACAGCCAGACTGTAACATTACAGTAATTGTAACAGTATCCAGATACTGGGATTTGTTCTGAAGCAGTAATTTTTCTTCATGAAAGAGATTTAAATGCTTGCGTTGGAAAGATCTGCAGCTGCAATTTTTTCATCATCTGCAAAAATGGAGACAGTAAAGGCTGCACATTTCAAGCAGTTCTGAATAACAGTCACAGGACTGCACCAAAAAAGCCAAAATATTCAATACTAAAGACCAAGTTCTGAGCTTCAAACTCAGCACAAGTAGCCTTACATATTAATGTCGATCACACTATTTGCAGCCACAGGAACGTCCTTGAAGAGAAGGAAAACCATTGAGCAGTATATTTCTGAGGAGGCTGCCACTCTCAGAGAATCAGGACATTCAGCCGAGAAGAAACACTCTGATCTCTTAGATGTGATGTACCTTCCAACATTTTCAGTCTCCTCTTGCACGAAGAACACTCCTATGATGGAGGAGATCTTAAAGGATAGAAGCAAAGGATGGAATTATCTCTTAACACACACAGATAGCTGGTCTGTGGTTTCTGAAAGCACTACACAGAAACTTACATGTTGCACATTGTGAGATGCATGGACGGTTTTCTGGATGTGAGGGAAGGAGTCATCACTAATGACAGAAAGAAAGGTGGGAGGGATGTTTGGGAAAAGGCTAGGCAAATGAGACAAGGACTTCCATTAAAGAAAGGCCTGGGAGATAGGCAGGAATCTGGAACCAATGCACTGTTGATGATATGGTACACTAGAATCTGCTGAAGCTTTCAAGACAAAAGGAACATACATAAGGATAGGCTGCACCATAATAACAGCAAAGCCAGTCTGCTGACACTGAAGATGAAAGAGGTTACAGAAGAATATTTAACCCCAAAGCCAAAGGAAAGATGATAGGTGTGATGGAGGTGCGTTTTGAATATGTGACAATGCATGATGCACCGCACCTTTGAAAATACCAAGGGGGGAAACCATCTTGCAATAAGAAAGGCAATTTAGACCACCACCAGGGGAGGGGAGGGGAGGACTTCAAAATTCTTTAGAAGCTGAAAAAAATATGCTGGGACAAAACACCTGGAAACCAGAGACAGCCCCCAAACTACCAGCATTTCAGAGAGCTGAAATGACCAAGCTTGTATGTAGTGTGTAAACAGCGTCTCTTATTGGCATGATTCAATGTAGAATATCAAGTTAGATGACAGTCATTCACCTGGTCAAGTAAGACATTTTTTCTGTTCTTATGTTCACTGAGATGACGCAAAAATACGAGGGTGCACAGGCACCAAAGAGGTAGCATCCACAGTGTCAGGGTGACTGTGAATATAGTGTGTCATTCTGTGTAAAAACACTACTCAGGCTGAAATCTTACCTTAAAACTGCCTATCTTTGCCATTGCTACTTTAAGACATTTGCTTTAGTATGGCTTTTCTCTCTTTTTTTGTAAAGCAACAGTGATAAATTTTTTTTTAAAAAAACTCATGCACTCTGCAAAAACTAAAACAAAACACAAATTAAAGGAACAGTTTCTAGAGTTAGCATACTGAAAATGATAACTAAAAAAAGCTTACGTTCATAGCAGTAGGCATCAAACTTGCTATCTGGGTAAGGAAAGCCTGTTTGGTTCTCATAGCGATACAGGGTTCTCACCCCAAGTAAACCTCCACCACACTGGGGCCTTGCCACCGAGGCCGGGTAACGAACGCTGCCATCTGCCAGCCAGCCGTAGTCACACTGGTCAAAGCCATTCCTCCAGGCAACATACATGTTCCCAACAGAAGCAAGAACGCCATCTCTTTTCTGACACAGTTCTTTAGCTTCCTCAAAGGTGAGCTTCTCAGGGACTGAGACATGAACCACTTCATCTGTAGTAAGAAAACAAAGATAATTAAGACTGAGGATCACATGCCACCATTAACTCAGATTAGTTCCCTTCTTCCAACAGTTTTTTTGCTTTAAAAACTTGGGTAGTCAGAAAATCAAATGTCCCAGATTTGAATATGAAAATGAACCTACCACTTGAGTATTTAGATGCAAACTTTATGCAATGAAGTACACTGTGGTTAGAGATTGAATCTCTTCCATGGTCTCTAGGCAGTGGTAACAACATCTTTGAGGTCCTCTGTGACCTCAATTGCATTAACTAAATCCAGTGCAACAGAATTTACAGTCTCAATAAAACAAATCTTTTACATCTGCATGCCTCTTAGCTGACCTTTTCAGTCAGGTGGAATTCTACAGATTGAAACACACAAAAGAAGCAAATACTTTGGCTGCTCCACAGCAGCTTCTAATGTCATGTTTCTATCAGTCTTCATGTTGCCCCATGGGGAAAGAGAAGTGAGGGAATGCATCCAACATGTTGCATGCACGTGAGAAGAGGAACTAGTGTAGAAAGCTGGTAGTATAATTGTGCTTTTGTGGAATAACAATTTATAAATAATAGTCATCCTGTTGGAAAATGAAACAAAGCAAATACCATAGTTAATATTTTATTTCCAAGCTAAACGACCGTTATGCAGTTGTCTTGGTTGCCTCATTCACCCAGACACTACAAACAAAATCAAGGCTCTAACATGCACATTCTGGGTATGAAACAGTAAACTGCCTCTTTTCTAGTTTTTGCTCAGACTTCAGATGGAACTGCCGAGACCTAAAATCAATGTGTTCAGCTGTATAAAACAGTGCAAATTCAAAATGTTTGTTACAAGACAGTAATTCTCTTCCTCAGCTGCAGTAGGCCAGAACACAACAGTCACTGTTGCAGGAAAGTACTGCTTATTCATATTGGACATGCAATCTGTCTTACCTCTGCAGTTTTCTCAAGACAACCTAGCAAAAGATAGATGAAAGCTGAACCACCTCAAGCAGTTTTATTCATATCAATATTATACTTGTTTTGGATCTCAAAAGGAATGCAAGTGTGAAAGGAGGCAATGTGCCAATTTTCTTTTTCCTCCTAGGTAGAAACTCTGATTTGTTATTACAGCTGTAATATAAATTCGACAGTGTAAGTTGCTTTATACACGTTGCAAGCAGTTTCTAGCTTAGAGGTAAGGGGACAGAACTTGTCTATTAGAGAGGGACAGATAAGGAAAGCAAAGAATCATTCATCCTCAGAATAACTCAATTGCTTCATTCAGGTTTTCATACCACATGGGTAATGCACTTTTCTACAAAACACATCTGCAGAAGGCAGCTGTATCTGTGTCAAAGGGCAGATCTAGTAACATGGACAACACAGAATGATGGATAGAGTTATCCCACCCTCCTGTCCATACAGTATGACACAATGAAGCAAAGAAGGACCTCTCCCCGTTGTTCTAAGGACTATTCACTTGTCCTCTCACACAGCAGCCATGATGTGAACTGAGATTAGCTGTTAAAATGACTACAATTAATATCAGATATTGGCCACGTTAGATAACAAAATAAGACAAGTAAGAAAAACAATTCAGTGTCATCGTTTCAGGAACACAAACATGATAGATCAAAAACTAAATAAAGTCAAACAATCCCACAATGTTTCTTCTGGGAGAAACTTTTTGAATACACAGAAAAATGCGTAAACAGTGCCATAGTAACAGGAAAGCAATTTTTCCATCAACTCATCTGGATCACTACTTCCAAACAGAGTTCGAGTAACATCATTAAAGTCACTGGTATTTATGTGCTGCATTTTGTTAAATCAAAGAAACTTAGTGAACAGTTCTGTGTTCCTATAAGACTTCAAAATGCAGAGTTCAATTAGTACTGGTGTAAGAGATATCCCTTTGCAGAGAATTTACTTATCCAAGATGTACAAGAGCATTCCTACACGGAAAACCACCTTAAATTTGCCTTGGGTTGTTCTCATATATGCAATATTGATAATACTGCACTTTTAAAAGATGGGTGGCATATCTTTCTTTGCATTGCATCTATTCTGCTGACCCCACATCTATTATTTTGGTTCATCTCTTAAAGTCAGTTTCTGTCATACAGAGGTCTTTATCAAAGGGTGTTATACCATAAATGTAAGTTATAAAAGACCTCATGTCTTTAAGGAAAAATGTATCTATCTAACCCAAAATTGTCCAATAAATAAAATCCAAGCTCACACTCTTTACTGCCTATTTGGTATGTTAAAGGGCTTGTGGTGATTAATTTCACAAAGAAAGAAAGAAGATGCCAGAGCAATCAGCAAAATGCCCTTATTATAATTCCATCATATACCAAATACACACTGGTTTTTTTCCAGGAATGCTAGTGGTAAGATAATGTGTACAAAGGTGTCAAAACATGGCAGCTTGCAATTGCTCTAGTTAAAGAGTGTTTTTCTATGATTCCAGAATTCTTGCTTTTTTAAAAGTCACTAAATTGCAATAGTCAGGCTCCAAGTAGCAGTCACTTACTCTAGCAGATAAGACTACACAATTTGCATGTCCAGATTGAAAAAAAAATAATCTGTATGATTGAGTGTTCACTTAATGTGTGTGTAACTTGGTGGAATGAAATATGAACGTATAAAGCAAGAGTCTAATAAAGGTCTTGCTTGCTATATAAATCCAGAAACACTGAAAAGTTGTCCTGAAGACTTCCAAAAAACCATTTAACAAAAATGAGAGAGAAAGTTTTACCTTCTCTGTTGTGTGTTTGGAAGGAATACATTGCTCAAAATAGTTCACCTGAGAGGCATCAGTTTGATTTACAGCAGCTCTAAATTATTTGAGGAGAAAGCTTGTGCAATCTTTCCTGCGCTCTTCACCTGGAGTGGACTGTGGCTGAGCACACTTCATGCACAGCAGAACTAGCACTTCAGGAACATGGTGACACATTCAGCACAGAGACAACTAACCAGGACCTACTGTTGTGTGCAGTAACTGTAATCACTTGGAATGCGCAGGGATGACATTTTGCCGTCCATGTAACCTCTCTAACATGATAAATGCTGAGACACTTACTCACTACCAGTCTTCTTGGTCAGAAAGAGATGGCTACCAAACTACTGATACTGTGGGTGCATGTTCTGGAATTGCTGCTTAATAATCTCCCACTTAGTTATCCTCACAGCAACGTGGAAGTTCAGTTTATCTTATGAGCAAACTGTTAACATGGGCGCTTCTCCCATACTGAGAACTTCACTGGAAATCACATTATTCCCCAGCTAGCCTACAGAAAAGCTGGGCAATGGAGCAGGAAACACAGAAGAAGGCATGTGAAGAAAGGTGCTGATTGCTGAAGTAAGAACAGTGGGAAGCTCTAGGAGCTTCCTCTGGCATCGCCAAGAACTTCAGGAAAAATTGCACAGTAGAGCTCAGGTTCTCACTCAGCCTCAGAACTGAAGAGCATTTCAAGAGCACCAAAGAGAAAAGGACTTGTGCTCTGATTTTGACTTTCAGCTTGTCAGCCAATGTGGTTGAAACACCTTGACTCCTTTAAAACACCAAAGAGAAAAGAATTTGAGCCTTGCACAGAAAATTCCTCTAAAAAGAAAAAAAAAACTAATGGTGAAGCTAATAAAATGTATTTAATCCATAGTGTCTAAAATTAACTGCTGTTTTCGGAAACGCAACGGGTTCCATATTTAGCGAAAGAATGCATCCTGTCACACTCTTACAGTGTCATTATTATGATGTCTGAAAGCACCTCAAATTCCTAACCAAAACTCTGAAAACAAGGAAATTAAGAGAGAAAACTGGTTTAGTTGATAAACAAATGCCATAGTCACCAACACCAAAGAGGAGCAGTCCGGTTCCGTGTGTATTAAAAGCCACATGCAATGTTCTTATAGCTGGAGCATGCAATGAATATTATGCAGGTAGACTCCATTGCTTAGACCTCCAGATGAAGAGAAATTGATTCTACAGTACCAGGAGGTGAAATGGAGACTTGGTAATGTTTAGACCGCAGACAACAATGTAACGTATGTTATTGTTGGTTCCCATTTCAAACCAAGATTCAGGTCGATCATCCAGCCTCAATGGTCAGAGTACTTGAAGAATCCCCAAGATTCTCCTGTTACTTGTATTTGTTTTGCTTGAATAAAGCAGACAACTGATGAAAGTTATGCTTTTCCTCTGTCTTGTAAATATGCCAAGCCAGATGAAGGAGCCAGACTTTTAAGACAAAAGCTGATTCACTACAGCCACCAAGGAAAAAAGCTTAAGATCTACAGACTTATCAGTTGGTTTTATACCAAGTATCATTTCTCTGAAGCTTAATTCATTTATTCTCCCTCATCAGGAGGCATCTTACCGAGCTGGCTGTATTTATAGATGTGAATTTCATTAATCGGATATCTTAAAACCAAGCACAGAAATAAGGGCAGGCTAAAGCCATAGCTGGGCGTCAATACACTACATGTATTGACTAGGGTAGAAGTAATGGATCTAGATGTAAGACCTCCAACACAGACCTCACCAGTAATTTCGTTTTCTATAGATGAAACCACACTCCTCCAGAGCGGAGCACCATCTTCTCAACGTCACATACCATCACCCTGTGATGTGCTAAACACAACAACATGAATCACTTGTACCTGCAAGTCTAGCACAAAATTTTACAGATATATGAAGGATTGTCCCAAACTGCAGAGAAACTTAAGAGGTAACTTGTGAGTACCCTACTGAATATTTCTGACACATCTGGCAACACACCAACTATTCTAGATGATGGCTGGTCAACCACCTAAGAAACATCCTTACTTATTACCCAATCCAAGTAACGGAATGACAAACACTAAGAAGACATTTAAATTTATTTGATTACAATGTTTTCAGAGCTTTTTTCTCTCATTTTGCGTTCCCAGTGCAACAGGAGCCTTCATTATTACTGTCCCATCTAGAATCTGGTGCTCACAAACCTTACCTTGTTGGGTGCTCAGATTCTACAACCTCCACTGCCTTTAACGTCAATCAAAGAAAGATATAAGAACATCCAAATGGATATAAAATACACAAAAAGCTAATCATTCCCATAGATGGAAATGCTTAACTCTAACAATTTTAAATAAAAGTAAGACAGAAATTTCCAGTAGACAAAACACATTGTCTCAGCTGCAGTTTTTTTCCTTAGTACTGCTGCTTTCAGCGGGTGGTTGCCTGGCACACCAGACTAATAAAGAGGTTTCCTTAAAGTCACAAATTACTGTGAAACTCTCTCTAGGACTGGAAAACCACAAAGACCTAAGTAACTAGGTTCAACTTTAAAGTAGAAGATTAGACAAGTTGAAGAAGTATTTTTCTCTTACAGGTTAGAAAAAGTTAGTTGATTCTTTTTGATACAAACAGTAATGACTTAATTAAACTCATCTGAATGTCTTAGGTCTATTGAAAGCAAAACCATAGGCTGAACAGGAATCCACTAGATTTGACAAGACTGTAAGACTGTAATTTTCCCAAAGGCTTGACATCAAGCAGTAAGGGATACATGGCAACTGATATACCCTCAGCAAACTCTGCTGTAGTTGCAAAGTGTCACTTGCTTTTACTTATAAAGAGTGGGGATAGGAACTTTGCTTCTATATGGCTCTTTGGTTTTTGTGCTTTACTTTTACAAAAAACATTTAAACATCAAGATTTTCAGATCTCACCAAAGAGGAGATTTATTATGCTATGAGGTCAAAAATAATGTCATGCATACAAGGCATCATGGCATTATTTTCTTCCTTGCTTAATTTATTTGGGCTCTGTAACCCTTTTGAGAGCCCCTGGATCTGTGATTCTGCATTAGGTGATGCAATTCAAGGCTGGAGAAGTGCCCAGTATAAGCCAATGCAAAGGCTGTGACTCTACCACAGACACTTAACTAAGAAAAAATCTTTTCTCTCTGTCTCTGTTTTAAAATCTAACCTAACTGTTGCTTCAGAATCAGAATGGACTCTGGAGAAGATCTTTAGCTGCCCACAACAAAGAAGAAACTTCTCACCTGATGCCATATTTTAGGCTGTGACTTCTTTGATTTTTATTATTCTCACAGAAATTTCCATGACAATAGAAAAACTACATGAGACTAGGTGGAAAGTATTTAAAAGACATCTGGCTTTGTTTTTTCTTCCCTGCACTGACTGTGGAAATGAAAACAGTGCATGGAAGGGAGACTGTATAATCTTCACCACAGCCACCCCAAAATAACTTCCTTAGCATGAGCCCCTATCTGCGTGTTACATACACTTGTTAGATATATATGGGATCTAACTGACTTGGCCAGAAGACAGTGCTGCATAGAGTAGTTTGTGCTTTGGCTCTGTACCACACACACTCACAGCCCCACACTTCATCAGTGGGCTCTGGCAAGCAGATCTCACTTTGCCTCCATTTCTGACACCATAACGCTCTCCAATCACATACACACTTATTCTGAGACAGAATGGCACCCCTCCTTCCCCCTCACACATTTCCATTCATGGGATTAGTCCATGGAAGACACCAGTGCAAACACTGTTTCAGCTGGAGGTGCTGGTGGTGAGAGTTATAACCAAACCTTTGCAGCTCAGTCACTTCAAATTAAACTCTTCATTAGCAAATCATGGCCTGTACATAAAAGTATCCTAAATGTTTTTTTTAATGCATGTTACACTGAAGCATGCAATGAAATATAAGGAACACAGTTTGTAATAAGAGACCATAACCAGTACCTATTTAAAGGCATTTTGACCCTGAATTCTTATTTTTACCACTAGGAGCACAGAAACTTTAAATCCTTCCCGTAATCATTCTTTTGTGTGTTTTAGTAAAATTGAAAACATGTAATTTACAATTGCACTGCCCTTCATCTTTCCAGCTTTCCTCAGAACAAGGAAATGGTAAGAGTTAGCCTAGACAACTGTTTTTAATTTAATAGTTTGTGTTTTAGGGAGAAACTCATGTCTCTGGCAAACTTTGTGATTTCATATGGCCAGAAAGGAAGAAAACTGAAAGGGTGTTGGTCCTGCAAATCCTCAGTGCAAATACCCAAATTACTACTGTAAATTCAATACACATTTATTTTAAAATGTATTCCAAGAATCCCTACCCGATGGGGTAACATACTAATAGTGATCAACAGATCAATAAGTGTTCAATGACTTATATGATAACATTCTTATTACGTTCCAGATTCTGATATTATTAAGCAAGCACCATCTATCCATGAATAGTCATCCCACTGACTCAGATTCTCCAAATAAGGAGTCATTTAGTGTAAGTAAGTCTAACAGATTTGGCATTGAACCAGAATAAGCTATGCAGATATAAACTTTCAAATTCACATGGGGAGAAAATCGTGTTTAAGCACAGTTCTACAGCTTACTGAGTACCATAAAATGCTATCAACGAATTGTTGGAAATACTCATTACAAGGGAAAGGTCATACCTTGCAAAATCAGCCTTTGGTGGATAGGGCAATCAGAAATTTGCCATAATCTTAAATCTTGAAGTAAGTCTTCTATCAATGAATGAATGATACAATACAGAAAACAAAACATAGGATCTAGGTTACTGCAATGATCACTTTGCAATAATTTTCACTGACATTTTATTTCATATTCTGTCTGTTGTGGATGAGGAGTTCCAAACTGTAATCTCATTGATGCTGTATGACTACAAATAAGCTCTGCATTTGAAATTAACCTTTGTTTTAACAGAAACTGATTCTGTTACATAGACAAATCCATCTTGGCTCCTTAGTTCCATCTTAAAAAGGAAGTCGGTCTCAAAGGCTCAGATTTCTGTGAAGGCACTGAAGAATAATTTATCCTGCACTCTACCGTGATATGATATTGTGTCTTTCCTAACACGCCTCTGTTTCTTTTCATCCGAACAGCATAAATTAATTCCTCTGCATGTCAGTGTAATATGCCTGCCCCATGCCTATACTGCATATCCACAAAAACATCACTTATCCTGACTCCTAGAAGTTATTTTCATACCGTAATTAATTTGAAAAATATTTAGAAAGTAGGAAAAAAGACAAACCAAAAAAACAGAGGTGTGGGGGCAGTATCTTCGTTTAATATACTGCTAAAATAACCTGGCATTAAAACTGATTCATATAATCAGAGGAAAAACCAAACAAACAAACAAACAAAAGTCTATGTGGTGAGTTAAGGCTGTAGAGCTAACTGGCAATCATCTTTTTCACAGCAGTCACCTCTTCATAGCACTTACAGGACCTTCCTGATACATAAACAGTTTAAGGATGAGTTTTCTTATGATGTGCTCTGTGTTAATGTGGCTCTACTTTCTTAAAGCCGATGGTACAACTGTAAAGGGAATTCTCCTCTCTTCTGAGATTCAGCTTATTACCACAGTAAAGAGCAGCAATGCCATTATCTATTAACATAACAAAAGATGCAGTCATCATTATCATACTGTTTTGTCCCACATGCTCTTCACTGAAAAGAACCCTGTGCTATACATACCAGCCTAAGACGGAGTGTTCTTTCTCTAATTTTGGAGCTAAGACTCTAGGACATTTCTATAAATGTGTATTCCAAAAATTGTTTAGATAAAGCTAGGTGAAACATACTTTACTTTTGGGAAGGACAGTAATGAAAGGTGTAGGCATCTTTACCTCGTACGGATTTTCATTCTGAACATCTACTCATCTTTATGAGCATTCAGTTATCACACAACAGGCTTTGTAATGGTTTTAGAGAATTTCAATGGATCACAGAAGTGAAGTGATCAATGACAGTCTTCAAGTCAGACCTACATGCCCT
Organism: Tapera naevia; assembly: GCA_033556795.1. NCBI lineage: Eukaryota > Metazoa > Chordata > Aves > Cuculiformes > Neomorphidae > Tapera > Tapera naevia. The sequence goes on from JAUMJJ010000044.1 coordinate 6,242,019, forward strand.
TGTAGGTCTTGTCCTTGTAGGTTTTTAACCCTTGTCATAGTCTATTGAATCTGTAAGATAAATGCCAAAACTGTGCATTTGATTTATCCTGTTTTCCACAGAAAGCTACTGTGCAAAGAAGAAAATAAAGACAATGTGTTACCTGGTTTGATAGACCAATTCTCCCCAATATTTTGTGCTAGTTTATATTTCTGAAATGCTGAATGTTTCATACCCAAGCATATTGGTAGTCTGGCTGATAGGTCATGAAGACATGCATATGTTTAAACAGAAAATTACCCACAAAAATAGGGCAGAAATGCATAACTATTCAGAGAGAAAAGCCAGTGAAAAAAACTCGGTAAATTAAGTTTTATAACAGAATAATCAACTAATGTTCACGAGAAACTGAAAACCTATAAATGTGCATCTTCACCAAAGAAAACTGCACAGTTGGTGCAATCTCTTTTGCCTGGTTCTAGGTTTTTCTGAGCAAAAAACACTAGACTCAGCAAAAGAAGCTTCAGTTTTGACTTCTTAAAATTTTTATTTTTAAAAGCTCAAAGAGAATATTTGACTCAGAGAAACCGATGGCTTACCTGCATCTAGGATAAGCTTGTCCACATTAGTTAGACTTCTCTGTTCTTAAGATATAGGAACAACGCATTTCTTTTCATCCACGAATTATACAGTTTAGTCAGAACTTCTTTTTTTAAGGTAAGGAATTTATAAATGTGAGGAATTTGAAAGCCTTGATCCAGAGATAATTCAGAATTCAATCCCATCAAAGACTTGTGGAGGATCAATATTGTGAACTCTAGATGTCTAGATGTGCTGTTCACTGACAGATATTTGTGTAATAAAAGCAAAATTAAGACAATGTTGAGCATTAATAAAATTCTATTGGTTATTTTTTAGAGTTCTCAAGCTTATATGTTTTAGGGGTCTTTGCAAGACTCGTATTGCTTTTATTTTATAACTCTCCAAGGTGAACAGAGTCTGGCACAGTTCCTCAGCCACTAAAAGTAAGAGAAAAATGCTTACTGATTTCAGTGACTAAAGTGTCAGTAACTCACCACTAGGAGAAAACTTTGTGTGATGTGTTTTACTTCTGCTCTAATATAGAATACAAACACTGAACACCTTAATTTTGTGATTGCTTGTTACAAACGCAGGCTTGCTCGGAACAACAGCTGACTTACTTTTTAGATGACTTCAAGAACATCAAAGTAAATATGTATCAGGCAAGGATCAGCCCAAAAGACATTTAATTAGGAACTTAACTAGGAGTAAGTATTTTTTTAGAAAGGAACAGTGAAACCACAAAAAACTTTTAAAGACAGAAGCAGTGTAACACATTCAGACCGCTGCAGTGAACAGAAAATTAACTTTGGTCCTGGTTGTAAAGTATTTCTGGACCAGAATGAAGTTCCTATGTGCATAATCAGCACGAAGCCAAAAAAATATGCTAAAAAATATGCTACAGGATAGGAAAGGCTATTTCTGCATTTGTATTTTGGTATACGTATTTAACTAGTCACAGTAATTTCTAAGCACAAGGATATCTGGTGTCTGGAACATATTTACAAGGCCCACAGAAAGGATTTTATTAAATATATTTCCAGAAAAGAGATTACAAGAAAATATTACCACATCACATCTTTAATATACAGATCTGTGCATGCTAGAACTGCCCAATCACAGAAAAAAAAGTGCCATATTTTTCTTTTTACCATCAAACTCATCATTGAATAAAGTCCAATCACAGTGCCCAAACATAGATCACAAGGTAGCATGGGGTTTTCAATATGATCCATGGTTTATAGTCACCATGTGGCAGAATCATCATCACTCTTCTGCATTAAAGCCATTTAATTAGCAGCTTTTTGCAAAGACTATACTTGCACTATGGAATTACAAAAAAATTTAGTGAAGAAGATCCAGATTCCTCAAAGGAAACTTTTTACTTGTTTGTTTTTTGCTAATGTTGAGATGCCCCTTTTTAAAAAAGTTATTATTAAACTTCGACTGCAATTAGATATCTGCCTAATTTTATACCACGAGTGTATAAAAGCCTTAATTACATACTTTACGAACTATCATACGGTTAGCACATGTATTACATCAATCTTTTTATATATACAGTATATGTAGTTTCTCAAACATTAAATGTGTTTCTTTGAAAATCCTTTTATAACTTTTGAACTTTTGTGAGATCTACTGCACTAACTATAGCAGATTTAAATCTGACTGTCTTTTTGTAGACTCCACATTCGCTTTTAATCAAGGCCTACTAGACCATAAACCATAGGTTCACTTCATTCAGCATCTCTCTTCGGATTCAAAGCAGCCACAGAATTTGCTATTTCTTTGCCTTTTCACATTTGAATGTTCAGTCATTTTTAAATTTTGCAGAGTGGAGTAAATGTGGACTTGTCTTACCTTCCATGTGTTCCACATAGCAATACACATCATAAGTTTCATTAGGAAAACGACGCCCATATGTTCTGACTCCTTTCTTTCCCATTTTATCTCCAAAGCAGCCAACTCTTGGATGTCTAATTGGATACCTGAAACACAGCATGCTCGTATTTATTATTATCGTAAGTCAGCATTTTAAGTCTGTACAGGCTAAGGATAGTAATTTCAAGACTCTGGGTCAAGGAGCCTTTTAAATGTCTCACCTTACAGTCTGGTCAGACAGCCAGCCAGCATCACATTGCTCAAATCCATCTTCATAGGCTGCTTTCAGTTGTTCTGGGCTTGCTATGACAGCACCGTTGTCCACACAAGTCTGCTGAGCTTGTGTAAAATTCAGAGTATATCTGCTAGTTGCGGCACGATAATGAAATACGACACCTGAAAGGACAGAAAACTTATTTTAATGACTCATTTTGCATTTCTGCAACCATCATTACACTGTAACTTTACCTAGATATTGTTACAATGCTGAAAAGAGGTGGGTACAATAAAAATAATCAAAAACTAGCAGATGTGCTATCATATAAATGATGTATCCTCCCTCTAGTGGCTGCTACCAGTAATTATCTAACACCTAAAGCTGTTAATAGCTGGTGAAATTATATTCACTGTAAACGCACACACACACAAAAGTAATTAAAGCATATATGCATTTTCACTGACATATTATAGAAAATTGTGATTGAAAGGAAGAATGAATGCTAAAATACACCAATGAAACCACATCATCATATGGACCAAGTGCTGGCTGGTTAACCACACTACATGCAAGTCTGTTTATACCTTACAGTGCTACAGGTTGCCTTGCTGGCTTATATGACACATCCAATTGCAAGTCAAACTACACAACCAGACAAGACTAAGCATATCTAGCCCTTGGAAAAAGTGGGCTTTAAAGTAGACTTTCCAAAGCAGCCAGCTGCAGTAACTGCATGCAGAAGAGCCAACAATGGATGGGGGAATCCCTTGAGCTCTGCTAGCTGCAGGGAGACATGTCACTAATGGCAACACCAAAAAAATTATGGTTTTTATGTAGATTTGTTAATCAGTGATGTCTGTTCCTATGTACCAAATCTTCCTACAAATATAACATTTATAAATTTATGGACAATTTTCCATATGCATGTTTTCCTGCACGCACTGCAAATGATACAGACAAAACAAATCTTGCTTTTATTTAGGGGCTGGCTGGTTCTGGAAAGAAGCTCAACAATTTCAAAAGTTACTTGGGCATGTCAGACACTTGGAGAGGGAGGCCTACAGTTAAGACAGATTTGGTTAAGATAGGATCTAGCTAGAAGCCACATTCTATGTTCCATATACACATAATTCCCACTGAACTCAGCTGCACACCCATGCCTAAAAGAAAAAGCAAAGGGCAGCAACAACAAAGTGACAGAAAACAGTATTCTACCTTGCAAAATCATATCCTTCCTATTGCCTGTACTTTTACAGTTTAGCTTCAAAAGGATATCCCTTGGTGACCTCTGAAAAATAATATTCAACCTCACTTGCAAGTCTTCAGAAGCATTGCAACACCATAAAATATCCACTGCATAGAATAGCTATGAAGCAAGAAAAATAAAGCATCCAATATCCTTTTTTTCTGATTATTTTATTGGAGAATTTCATTATAAGGAAATAACACGCTGTAATAAAGTTGGGGAAAATGGGGGCATTGTAACAATAATGGAGTTAACAGTAAATCTTCAGTGTTAAAACATTGTTGAAAGACAGATGAAATCGGCTAATTTATGAGTAAATGTGTAACGTGGTAAAGGGTTGATTCAAGAGGTTCCAGCATATTTAGAGATACTCTCTCTCATGCAGACAAATTCAGCAAAATGTTGCTGCTTGTCAATGGTCTGGATAGAGCCAATATACAGAAAATACATATTTTTGATCTGGTGATTCACTAATAATATTTCTGATATTAAAATCAAATACATTACCTATTCAAAGGTAGGTTAAACCTCAATCATTAGATCCTAATATTATCAAAACTACTGGCAGAGAAACAGGAAATAGAAGACGAAATATTGTGAATTGCCAGCTGCAGCCACTACAGCTCACAAGCATCCCCATAAAATGCCTTTTCAGAACCACTGGAACTCATCATGAACAGTGTTTCTTCCAAGCAGTTATGTGATTTCAGCTTCAAGTGGACCCAAGTGTTGCTTGGCTATACTGACAAGTGAAGAATACACCCTGAAAAATTATGGCTGTGCATATACTACCAGATTAAATATTCCAGGTGTTTGCAATTCAGTCATCAAGACTTATACATCCTTAGATTAGTTCACTGCATTATTTGGCCCAGGCTCCATAATTTCAGGATAGGCTGCAGGAGCTGGCAAAGACCAGAACAAACTTCCAATGGGCATCTTCGTACTGTGCTGGGAGCCACAGGTACATAACAGCACGGATGAAGGCCACAATGCTCCAGTCAGCCACAGTGTTAAAGCACAGCCTCAAGTACATTTTCTTATTTATGTGAACATCTGTACCAGGAGACACTGAAAGGGAATAACAGAGACATAGCTTTAATAGCTCTTGTATCCCTGCACTTTATTACAGAGCATCTTCCATTGCCTGATTACGGAAAATTTACGCACCATTTATATTGCCTTAAGATGAGCAAAACTTTCTTTATACATATATGTGCATGGGCATGTATATTTTGGCTTTGTGTACCCTAAACAACACAGTTTTACCACACACCCAACATAAAACATAACCTCAAAACATAAAAAAGTTAGGCAAACACCTAATCATGTTTGGAATTTAAAAGATTAAAATTACGAAAAAAATATTTTGAGATTTTTTTAAGAGCATTAAAGAATGCATTAAAACATTTTAATATAGTCAGAATTTAGTAACATTGACACTGAGAATGAGTTATCTGCTGCCATAAATGAGTATCACTATATTCAGTGGTACAGTAGTAAATAAAAACATGAGTTCAGGTGAGCTGCTTGGTGTTCTGAGTGTAGAAATAAGAAAGGGGCAAGTTTTGCAGAACAGGATAAAACATTGACCCAGAAACGTAAATGTGAACCCATAATAACATCCACAAGCCAGGTATCTGGCTTTACTGAATATTAATCCTGAGTATAGACAAAATTCTAACCGTTTTTTGTAGCATTGGAATTTCTGTAATGTATGATATTTGACATTGACTGCATAACTAAACGTCAAACCAGAAATGCCCAAATATGTGAAGCAATTTGTTCATTCTACTTGGGTTTTAAATCTTAATTAAAATTTGTTTTATATGAATTCAGATGAACTGCCTCTTCATTTGTTGGGGCATTTTCGGTTTTTGCAAGATTGCTGAACTGATGCTATAGGACTTCAGCTGGACACAAGAGAATTGCTACTCTGTATAACCACAAAAACATTCATTAACTTAGAGGAGGATGGCAATACATTTCTCTGAACTTGTATTTCTTTAAAGCATCCTTCTGCTTAAATGTGTAAGTGCATTCTCTATAACCAGCCATCTCACCTCTCACTTTTTCCACGTTGCAAGCGGCTTCTGCCCTTCCTGCTGGTATAGTTTTGGATCCTTGTGATAACTGAACAAGGTACGACTAAAGAGTTTATATCACTGCCAATTTAAAGCAGCTTTTGCAGTCTTGAGAAGAGCCTTTGGTCATTTATAAATCCTGGAAAGGAACTTGAAGAATGCTTTGTTCTCCTCACCCTGATCCAAAAGGTAAACTTCACCTATTCTTAGAGCTGAAGGTTCTTCCATGAGCTAGTGGACGATGAATGGAAAGGAGGACATCAGCATGTATAAGCCTGCACAACAGCTGCAATAATTAGAAGACCCCCTGGGGCTAAGAAGATTAAAGTGGAGGACTTTAATCGTTTCAGTGATTCAGAAAGAGAGCGGCAAAATCCATTGTCCGAGTTTTTGCACTTTAAAAAATTTGTAAATTTTTTTTTTTCTAAATCTTCATCTATTTCCACACTGAAAGAATAGGTAAGAAAGGAGTTGTTTTAGGAACAAATAAAGCAACTGGAAAAGAGACTACAGCAGTATAATATTGTCACTGAACATCTGGCAAACAGACTCAATGTAATTACAGGAAGGAGTAGAAGCATCTGCAAGAAAGCACTCCCAGGAAAGTAATTTGGAGCACTGAAAATTCTGTTCCAACAAGAGAGAATGTCTCTTAATCATTTATCTCTGTCTTATATCAGAAAATGAAAATATAAAGTATTTCACTTTTAAAAAGCTAGGGCTTCCACGGGTAAAAGCCTGGTTCTGTGGTTTCGCACCTTTGGGTTGCAAATTTGCTCTATTACTTGCCAGGGCATTGCACAGCAGAAACTCATGAAACTGTAGGGGAAGGATTCCTGTTATGGTTAATAAAGTATTGTTCACTTTTACTAGTGAGATAAAACTGCTGCAACATGCACTCTTATAGTCACATAAAGGCTGAATTTCAGAAGTTGTCTCACAAAGCAAAGAATATCTAAAGAGAAAAATTATGATGGCAGGGGTTGTTATTCTTTTATGTTCTATGTTCAAAACATAGACACTGTGGTGCAGATGCCCGAGATAATCCTCAACCCACTGTCAAAGCTACCATACAGTTCAGTGATCCTTCTTCTCCATAATGTAGAAGACAATTTACATTACAAACACACAATAAAATAGAGGTTAACAGGACAGAGCACTGAATAAAAGGAACGAATAAGGCAGTATTTTCAGCTTCCTGCGTGAATAATTCATTGTGCTCCTCATTTGAGGTTTTGCACCCATCTTTCTGACTGGTCTTGGTCTTTAGCAACCTGAGAAGAACAGGTCAGCGTTGCATCACCAGGATCACCTTCGTTTCCAGACATCTCAGGAAACTTCTGCTAGGGACAGAAAGTGCATACCAATCCCTCTGTTTTGGCAGCCCCAGCACTTCCTGCTCTCCCTGGACAGAAACTTCTGCACTAACTTGCTCCTTGCTCCTCCAAACAAAATCTTTCATGTCCCTCCTCACAAAGCAACGCAGTTGTGTGCATATATACACAAGAACCTCTGACCAAGTTGGTCCAGATAATGCAAGCAATTAGTGCTGTACTTTGCTTGTACTTCCCTCAGGGGAGGACTTCTTTACTACACCTGTATTTATCTCTGAATATACAGTGGGATCACCTGCAGCACCCTGTTATTTCTGCACAGCAATATACCAGGTCGCACAAGTGTTCACTGAGGCAAAGGTACTGCTACTTCACTTAAAATTAAATAAACTAAAGTACACAGCCTCTCAGAACTGTCTTCATGTTGGGGGATGACCAACATCCTACAACTAGTCTAGCCATTAGTGCTAGCTTCTGCCCTGCTATCCTGCAGGTGAAGGCACATCATGCACGGCCTGGGCCCAGGCCTCTCCCACCAAAGGCCCTCCATCCAGCCTGATGAAGAAACACTATCAATCTACAATGTTCCTAGTCCCTACATGAAGTACATGGCAGCTTGGTTGGAACATCTACTCTGCTGTTCCTGACTTGCACTCCATGTAGATTCTGAGTCTTTTTCAACCAGAAATAAATTTCCTTCTCCCATACCTTGATGGTTGCTACCCATTCTGTTTTCTCCTTCCCAGCCACAGAAGTCAGTGATTAATGGGATTCATTCATGAAGCTTAAAAATTCAGCAGCTCATGTTAACTTAGTTAGCAAGGAAGAAATTCAAAGTCAAGAAACCATAAGATTTTAAGACAGATAAGTCTAAAAGATTAAATAAAAGCATCTCTTCAAATGCCATACTTAGGAGATAAGGAAGGAGAGTTCCCGTTGAGAGAATAAATCAATTAGGTTGTCAACACACAATCTCTCAGGGCTAACAGCACAATTAACTGGTAGCATTCCCACATTGGAAACACTTCCCATTTATTATCATTATAATGCCTGCAAGAAAGAAGAGTTTGCATAAAAATGAAAATGTGAAATACCACCTAATTCTGCTTCAATAATTGCTGCTTCTTTCCATTAATAAGGTCAATACTTTAAGCCTAGGTCTTTCTTTACTTGCTTTTTTCAAAAAAAAAAAAAGAAAACAAAACTAAAAAGACTAAAAAAAAATCACTTAGACTTAAACCACAATGAAACAAACTACCAATGAAAACAGTGGTTTCCCAAAATATCAATAAGAACCCAATGAAGTTCCCTCCAAAGATGATAATAAAAATTTAGCTCAGAAGAGTGGTTTGTTCAGATTTTTTCTTTTTTATTACAATTGGTTGTTTATGTTATTATTTTAATGCCCAATATCATAGCACCAAAAAAAATAAGAATTCCATTGAATATTCAACTGTGTTCCAGAATGAAGAGTACTGTTACATTGTACTTCTATATCAGTGTTTTTACAAGGTATATAAAAATTATTTATATACAAGTAGACTTTGTATATAACTATAAAAAAGGAATAAATGTAGACATAGACAGGTACAGCAATACTTCTATAAAATTCTTCATTCCTGGGACTGAAGTTGCCAAAATTTGCTTTGCCTAAATGTTAGAAGTCTACTCTAAAGTAATAATTTAAATTTCTCCAATTGGAGACAAGGTACATGGACTACATGAGAGAAGATGAAGGTAGCATGAGCCGGTGTATTTAGAGTAGACCAGGCACATGACCTTAAACTGTCAATGGTGAAATAAATCCTACCCCGACTCTATATCCAAGTCAAGGTTGTGAAATTGTGTTTTGTATCTATTAGCAAACAAGCGAACACTTGAGGATAATCTTCAGAAGGTATTACTTGTTGATCATCAACCTCCACTTTGTTTCCAGATGGCTCTGCAAGGATACGGTGAAAACTTACTGGTGTTCAAAAGTAGCTTAAAGCGGGAAGGAAGTGGCAGCTCAGTGTTAGCTACTGAGAAGGAAAACCACCTCTCAAGCATCTGAAAGCTCCTGAGACCTGGCATTTTCAGAAAACATTGACAAGGGACCAACTAAAGACTAAGACAAAATATTAAGCATTTGAAAACTGCGGGGCTAAGGACACTTAATATAAGACAGTTTGACTTTTGGGTTTAATAACACCAAGAAGAGTCAGAATAAAAGCTCAAAATGCTGTAGAAAGATGGAAGTTTCTCCTGAGTAGAAGGAAAAATTTCAGCAGGATGGGCAAAGAAAGCAGAGAAGACAATACATGATAGGAAAAATGAACATGAACAACAACTTCAGCATTTTTCTCTTCCTGTAAGAAGCTGAAGCATATAAACACAGTAACACTGTTAGATCCATTTTTAACATAAAATATCCCTGTCTGAGAGGTGTAATGTAACCATACCAGCAACCAGAGTGCATGAAAAGCATTTCCCATAATTCGTAACAGGAAAGGAGGTATCTACTGAGATGAAACTGCTCTTTGGTGCAACCTGCAGACCTGTTAGCACTGGTGTGGTCCTCTGCCTCAAAGACGGCTCTTAAAAAGCAGGGTATCTGGCTGCTCCAGAACTTCCTGCATGAGCTAAATCTAAGCATTTTGCTCCTCCGTCTTACACTTCCACCAGCTGTAAAATGAAAACAGTGAGATATAGGATACAGTTCAATCTAACCCACTGATCTTAGAGATGAAATATGCAAACCATCTGATAACCCATGTGAATGGGTGCTTGTGCTCCATTTTGGGATTAATAAAGACATGTAGTGCAGCACGTAACATGATTACTTGCAGTAAACAAAGGAGTTACATCAAGGGATCCTGCATATCCTTCTTGTCCTTCATTGCTATGACTTTCCCAGATCAGATCCCCAGGACTGTGCACGCAACCGAGTCACCTTGGTTACTCACGTAAACAAAACCACTCTCATAATCCTAGCAAAAACAAGGCAGTTCAGACTTCACTTTAAGCTGAGCGGTTTAAGGAGAGTTCAGATCGTATTATTTTACCTCTATCAGAAGCTAATTATGTACACATGAGTAAGCACTGCTCAGATGACACAAGATATCATGTTAAGCCACACAGTCTTCCTCATGCCTCTTAGCTCCTAGTGAATAGACTATAAACAGCTACTGATACTGACAAAGTAGTATAAGTTGTGTCTATCATTCTTTAGAAAGATTTTACCTGTGAAAAAAGCATCTAGTAGAAATATGCAGTGTGTAGATAGAGGCAATGTGAATGATTAAACATGCCTGTCTTCCTTGTGAATAACAACCACAGCTGGTTAAGTTAGCTAAGTTCTGGCTTAACCAGGAGTCCAGCTGTGCATACTACAAACTTACATACATTCAAAAATAAATGGGGAAAAGAAAAATCTGTGCAGAATTGTCTAATATAAAGCCATCACCTTTGCCCCAAGAAGTCCATGAGTGACAAGTCTCTGATAACAATAGAGTAAGCAAGAAAAGTGGTTGCGTGTGGCCTTTGGTACCAGCTATTGTTGCTTTCATTAGAACACTAAGACAGATAAATCTTTTGTTTGAAATTGTATAAACATGAGTCTGGTTTTATGAGGAGCATAAATTAGGCATATATATGAGGAGCATAAATTACCCTATACAAATAATCCTATGGCACGGTAGGATTTGATGCTGAACCATTTTGAGCAAAAGCACTAAAATACAGATTTGTGATGGTCAAAGCAGGCAGTTTTGTATTTGCATCCCATGTTCTTGGTAAAGCTAGTATTTATGCAGTTGTTAATATCATATAAATCTGACTTCTAAACTTCAGAAGATCGTTTGGCATCTAAAAACAACAAATTAACTGGATTAACATACAAACTAATTTGTTGTGATAGTCACACAGGAAAAAAAGGCAGATGCACAATTGCACATCTTTTGTAGACAGCCTTGGTCTTTAGACTCAGGCAAAGGAAATTGAGCATTAAAAGTTTTACTGTTCACATTCAATGATTTGTATCATCTGTTCAGCTTGTAGAGCTTGACCTGGGAAAGACTATAAGTTACACAGAATATTTTCTCTTTGAGAAATCCCATTTTTTATTCACAATACATTCCACTACTGGTAAAATACATTCATTTAATGCACAATGGCTTCAATAGCAGTTTTATATTCCTAAAATACCTAAACAAAAGGATAGAAATAGCAATCACAGTAATTTTTTTTCTTAAAGTTAGTTGTCCCAGTTATCTGTTACCTTACTTGCAGAGGTTCATTTGAAAAACAAACAGCACATCTGTCTAAGCTTATCTACCTGGCTTCATTGATACTGGAATGTGCTTTTTATTTGACAGTTTTCGATGAGGGAATGCCTCAATTCTCATTTCTGCTTAAACCAAATAAAAATCTTGAAAATACCTAGAATTTAAGTCCTGTATTGGTTTAAAAATACCCAAACAGACAAGTATATAATCCCCACAAAGTTACTACGATAAAAAACAGAAGTTTAACCTACTTTGGCAGAATAATGCGAATAAGCTTTGGATTACTTCATTTGGCCACTTCTGAGAAATTTATTGTTAGACTTAGCATGTGTAGCAGTGTTGACACTTAAAGATGCAGATGAATGTTTCTGAAGCATTAGCAACATTTCTTCCCACACCTAAACTGCCCCATGGAGGGAATTCAGCAGAAGCTTCCCATCTTTGATAAAATTATTCTGCTTCAATTTAGGATTAAGCTATATGATCAAGCAAGCACTATCTGACCTCTTTTTCTGCGCACTTATAATACACTAAAAAGCTGAAGCAACCTATGCCTTCTCAGTCCTCAGAGAATGAGTGCTATGCATTTTATGTTTCACTTGTGATGAGCATAAAGTGTACAGAATAGCAAATGTGGTGATAATTTTACCAGGACTTCACGGGTGGCCCTGCCAGCACCAGTCCCATCCCAAGCTCCAGCTGGGATTACTGACCAAAGTGCAGCGCAAAACTGTGCTAGTCATCAGCCTCAATTTTAGAGCAATTAACATGGAAAGATCTCCCCACACCACACTAACAGCACACAACAAAGAATGCATGGATAGTGTACAGGAGATCGTGCCTCTCCAACTGTTCTCTCTTTGGAGCGCAGATTCAAAAAAAACAAAATAATAGAAATAAACTACATTTGGGACTAACTTTTTTTTTTTGAGTAAAAGCTGAAATTCAAAAAAACTCCACAAAGGTAAACTGAAATGAAGGCAGAAGGTTTGAGCAACAGCATTCACATGAAATCGTTATGAGTCTGATAAATGGCATTTTTTTACTTAATGTAAAAAATAGAAAATGGAGCGCAAAAATGACAATATAACAGTGTTATTTTCCATTTGGGTCAAGATCTGGCTTTCTCCTCACCTGAAATTCTGACATTAAAACCATCATGGAAAATAACACTTATAGAAAGAAAATGGAGTGTGTGAAATTTCTTTTAGTCAAAAAAAAAAATCTGATCAATTAATCTCTTTGCAGTGTTCTGCAGGAGCACTAACTATAGAATCTAAAGCATTGCTAATAATCATCAGATATTTTATTACACTAAACATCTGCTGCTCCTGGATAAAAATATATAGTCAAGGGAGTACCTGAGAAGGAATAAGGAATGCCAGGTACTCTAGACACTGAAAAATATTGTTCAAACCAGGATTTCTTTTGCTTTTGCCATTAGAGCTAAACAGTTTATGAATTTTACACATATTAATTGGTTACACTGATTAATTTCCAAATTAAGACCAGACTTTCCAAACCTTTCATTGATTCAATGCAAAAAGATTGCTCCAATTTAGGTTAAGCGTATTGGAAGAACAATTTAGTGTTAAGCTCAGAAAAATCAGCCAAATACATAATTTCCAGCAGCAGAGGTTAATAATGTTTGCTTGGGGATTCATATTATATGAGCAAATACTGAACTATTAAAAAACACCAAGATGCAAAGGAGTGCATGACAGTGTCCAAACTAAGGCTCACACGAGCTAGGACATCCACACAGCACAGTGTTGTTCCAAGTACAGAGAGTGATTTGGTTCCTGAATTTGCATTTACATGGCACACAGCCTGGGCTAATATGCCCTGCCTTTCACAGTTCTTAGCCTAGGCTCAGTGTCAAACTCTCAGGACTATACAGCACCAGGCTCTGGAGCAGTCTCTATGCTCTATTTATCATGCCATGTAAGTTGACTCTTGGAAGCAGAACACCTATAGATCACATGCTCCTTTTTGCTACTTAAATTCTTTTCAAATCCTCTCTCTCCTGTCTCTTTACATGCACACCTCCCTCTCAAAGTTTTAGAGGCTATTTCCTTACTAGTGATGGCTAGCAAACTCTTCCACATGGAAAAACATCAGTAGCCACCTCCATATTTGATTTCCTACACCTTGTTAGGTGGGTTTCCTCCTACTTCTCCAGCCTTTACTGCTGGTACAACAGATGCTCTTCGTTTGTGCTTGACGTTCCTATCACAGGAAGAGTGGCCACTAGCCACTAGCTTTTTTGGCACTATGGTTTCGTAAAGCAAGAGGTAAAATAGGGTAATCACAGCTCCAGCAGCAAGGCAGTTGCTTCTTTTTGTCCTACGTAAGTAATTTAAAAGAAACTGCTTTAGCCTTCCAAGTCTGTATTCTTGTAAAGACACTGACATTTCCAGACAGATGTATTAGTACAATATGTATATGTTTCAAAAGGGATGGTTTGAGAAGTCTTTAGATGTAACTTTTAAAAAAATAAAAATATAAAATCAGCACCTTGTCCTAGAAAGGATATAAACCCAATTAAAGTATCAAATGACTTTGGGAATAAATGAGTAGTTTTCATTTCAGGAATCAAGACTAGCCTCCCCAAAGTTGTAAGTGAGAAAGGAGAGCACTACAGATTAGAAAAGATTCATCAGAATGAATAAAAGACAGAAAGAGAATGGGAAGAGTGAACAGTTAACTAAAAACACTCCTTTAAATAGTCTCTAGTTATATGTTTATTACTAACTTTTATTGTTTCAACTGGAATCACTGTTGAATACAAATGAAACAGAGAAATCCTTACCCTCAACAGCCAATGACACAATGCCTTGTGTGTCTTCAACTCCATACATAACATCACAGCGATACACCCCTGCATCACTTGCACGAAGCTTAGAGAAAGTCAGCGAAGCATCGCCTGTCTCCTCCGAATTGGTTGGAACAGACACTCTGTCTTTGTAGCTTTGACCTATTTTGATGTTGCCATTTTGGGCCACCAGGACTGTGGTTTCTTTTGCATCTTTTCCACTTTTATCCAATTCAACTTTTGACCACTTGATTCGAAGATATTCAGCTGCATAGCTGGAGGCTATAGTGGGTGTCGTTGAAAAGAAGCAATGAAGGACTGAAGTTCCAGAAAGGGATCCCTTTACCAGGGTTTTTTTTTCTGCTTTAACTAGAAAAAGGAGAGAGAGTCAAGGAGAAAGGAGAAATCACATTAGCGGAACAGTGAAATCAGAAAGAGATACATTTCATTGTTATTTAACAATTCATAAATGTTTCAGACCTGAAAGCCGGGAATATTAGCTGTTTTGTAGAAGAGCCATTTAGTATAAGCTAAAAAAGACTTTGCACTTATGTTCTAGACTGTTGATGGAGCTCTTTTCTGTTTGGGCAAATTTAACTTACAGCTGTCTGACTTATTCTCCCCATTTGTTATAATCACAAAGTTATTGACCTTCTTCAGAAACTCTTCTGAAATTTTTGAGAACGGATGAACTGTAACAGCTATTGTTTTTTGCTTCATAGGAGGAAGACTGCTTTGAAAGACAGGGAGTAGCCTCACATCTGTCGCTGGCCAAAAGCATGTGTACAGGGGAACTACTAATGCGTATCCCTTGCCTTACCGCACACTAGACTGTTCATTTGATCCTGTCCTAAAAGCAAAACATAACCCATGACTTCGTATATGTGACATCACTTACTCCATTATTCTTCCAAGGGTTAACTCATTTTATTGCATACATGCTGAAACAAAGGCCTTTCCACTGAGATTCCTCCAAATATTCTTTTTAAATTATTTCCTTGTAGCCCCAAGGTTTCTAACACATTGCACAAACAAAGTATTCTAGGATGTTAAAGAGAAGAAGTAAAATGCACAGAAAGTCCCTACTTGGCTCAGCTTGACATAATAGGACCTTTATCATTTCTTTTGACACCTCCAGCTGCAAACACTTTGCAGTGAAATGCTTCCATCTGACAATATCCTGAGGGGAAAATTGATTACTGTTTGTTCATCCTGCACACAGCAACTGTATAAAGAGAGGATTTCTGTCAGATTTATCTTCTATGTGATATTATTCATAACAGCTTATTGAAGATTAAAAGTTGATGCCCAACAGTATATGTCCTACCTCTTTCACCTTCCTTCTCTCTAACATTTTTTGTAAAATGGAACATGTTGATCATTAATCTGAAGTGAGCTATGATTCACAAGATTTACAAACACTAGCCACCAACAGAGTAATACATGAAATGGGGAACACTAGCACATGAAAATTATCTGGCTATTTATTTGTCATCAAAAATATAGCCTTTCCAAAAAAAGTAGAGGTCTGGAGAGGGGGTGGAAGGAAGGGGGAAAAAAGGAATAATTGTTCATTAGGCTGATTATTTTTAGCAGAGACAGAAGACTTTGAACAGGATAAAGTATTAATAGTATTATCTAAGAAGATTCAATACAAGAATCATCAGCTTGATGGCCAAATATTTTAATAACAAAGTACTAACTAGAAAAAGAAAAAAAAAAAAAAGAGATGGACTGACAAAGCAAGACCCAGAACTTTGAATGGAAGTCATCAAGTCTTTTCCATCATGCCTACATAACTAGAAATTATTTGGAACACAAAGCAAATACGCTCAAGATGACTGTATCAAAAACAATTACACCAGAGAGAATAATAATCAAATAGTGCCAAAAAGTGCTGCATTGGTCCTGAAGCTCAGCTGAAAAGTTCATATGCAACACCACTGTCTGTTCACTTTTATCAGCAAGATGCTCATTCTGCGATTCAGACATGTGGTGAAATTCTCATTCTCCCCTTAATCCATTAACTGAGATCAATGGTGGTACAATTCACATTTAATAGTCAAATAAATTAACTATACATACATTTTGGGTCCAGATGTAGCAATAATCTATTTGTAAAACATGAAGAATTAAAGATATGTCCAATATAAAGAACAGAAGAATTCATCAGACTTGAAGACAAGCATGTAGGTGTTACTGAAGTCAAAAGACCAGCTCAAAAGCTTTGATTACATTAATATTTCTTTAGAGGAAAAAAATCCATTGAGTGTTTGGTTGGGGCTTTTTTTTGGAAGGATATAAAAACACAATTAGAGTCAGTTGATATCTAAAAACTGAAGATATACAGTATGTAAACACCACCTTTATATCACCTTTAATTTCTTGAAATTTCACTGAGTTACGGGGAGGTACAGATAAAGAAACAGAACAAATACTCAGTCCTATCAGATGTGATGGAATTGCTGCCAAACTGCACAGGTGGGAGATTAAAATCAGTCTGAAAATATTTAGTATCTATTATGATCTCTTGTTATCCACATACATTACAGGAACTTCTTAAATGAAAAATGACCTAGCTATAATTATTACGACTGACAGAATTTTAATAAATTTTAAGAACATTGTTTCTGGTTATGAGCAATCTCGAATATCAGCACTGAACCCTGAGGAAATACCCCCTTCTTTAAAATTTGTGTCTTCACATCAGCAGACTGAAATCCTTGGCAAACAACATATTTCATGATGAAATGTAAACAACGTCTATCATAAATTGGGCTACATCCCAGAATAGGACACCTTGTAGCTACAAACATGCCCATCCAAAAGCAGAAAGCATCATAAAACATCATATAAAAGTGCTCTTCATTTTGATGAGAGAAGAAGAAGTTGGGGTGAAGGTAGGGAGGAGAGGAAGACTAACAC
This sequence comes from Tapera naevia, assembly GCA_033556795.1. Classification (NCBI taxonomy): domain Eukaryota; kingdom Metazoa; phylum Chordata; class Aves; order Cuculiformes; family Neomorphidae; genus Tapera; species Tapera naevia. Next base: position 6,259,347 of record JAUMJJ010000044.1, read on the forward strand.
TGAGCCTGAAAGAAGTTTTTTTCATTAACTACAAATCTTTTCATGAATATAATAGTAAATTAAACTGGTGATTTGTGGTAAGTAAACAGAATAAGAAAATGAGGCATAGAGTAATGAAGAATCAGCTACTTCAATATTCTGCTAGAAACTCACAGGAAGCCTGGTAAATGTAAATCTCAGCTGCAGAACTCAGCATTACATATGTAGGTATCATAGGCATGTACACATGTATTTTATAGCACATATAGAACATATCAAATATAAACATGATCTTTGAAGGGACATGCTACGCACTGCAATCTAGAGGATTGCTAGTGTATTCCGGATTACAGGGGTTTCATGTAAGTATACTCATGGCATGACAAATATTCACTTAAAATGGGTTAAGAGAAACTCCAACATTGATTATAATCACAAGGCCCAGCTTGTAAACTGCATAATCCTCCTAACACAAGCTAACTCAAAGTGAGTAAATGCTGCATTGGCAGTAGATGTAAAACTTGTTTGTGAACTTCTGTCATTAGTCCTTCACATGTACGAGAGCAAACAGCAAAAGTCTCGCACAGTGGCACTCCCGTGACCCCAGGAGATTACATCTTATTTTCTGCTGCCTTCCTGACACACACTTTCTGAGAACTTAAAGTCTTAAAGAAGCCATGCAAGACCATTCTCAATTTGCCCTCAAAGGAAAAATACTTTTGTTACTATATAAAAATTTAAAGAGCAAAATATGCAAACATGCTATGTATTTATGAACTCGATCATTCACAAAACTGAGAGTGGAAGAGGAAAAATACACTGGAATAATGATTAGTGTTGAACATATAAAACTTTGCACATTTATAACTTCCTGTGTTTTAAATCAAGCTTCACTTTTGTTACAAATTAATGTTAAGAATCTCTCAAATTCCGGGATTTAAACTTTAAAAGTAACTGCTGATTTTGACGAATTTCCCATATGACTCTTGACAGAAAAATTTTAAACTTTCAGAATAGTTTTTCCTAAAAGATTTCTAAAGAAATACTGCAATGCATCATATTGAAATTACTTAGTAATTAATTAAATCATATGGAGTGATGTGGAAATAATGGAGTGGTCATATAGAGTGGTTCCATTGTGGCAAGGGGAGCACGGAATTTTGTGTTTCTTGAAAGATTTCAAAGCTTCAGTTTTATATTCTAATTCAGGATTTAAAACTAAAAAAAATTGAAGCTTAAGATGTCTTAAAAAGCTTAAGTCTTCAAAATGCAGAAATATATTTCAGTTTGGGATTTTTTTTTTAAAAAAAAGCATCTGTACTTGTAAATATTGTCTGTAATCTTTCAACATTCACCCTCAAAAATGTTATTACAAAAACTGAGTACAGTTCTCCAGGTTTCTGCTCTCGTGAGACCTCACCTGGAGTGTGGCATTCAGTTCTGGAATCCTCAGCACAGTAAGGGCATGGATCTGTTAGAGTGAGTCTAGAGGACAGCCATGAAGGTGATCAGAGGGATGGAACACCTCCCATGCGAGGACAGGCTGAGAGAGTTGGAATTGTTCAGTCTAGAGAAGAAAAGGCTCCACGGAGACACTGTAGCAGCCTTCCAGTACTTAAAGGGAGCCTACAGGAAAACCACGGAGGGACTCTTTATCAGGGATTACAGGGAGAGTACAAGGAATAGTGGTTTTAAGCAAAAAGATGGGAGGTTGAGATTAGGTATGAAGAAGAAATTTTTACTGTGAGGGTGGTGAGGCACTAGAACAGGGTGCCCAGAGAAGTCATGAATGTCCCATCACTGGAGGTGTTCGAGGTCAGGTTGGATAAAGCTTAAAGCAACTGATCCAGTGGACTTGGAACTAAATGATCATCAAGGTCCCTTCCATTCCAAACCAGTCTATGATTCTATGAAACTGACAGACATTTCTACAAAACAGAAGGATATGTACTGATCCCACAGGCTCTACTGGATCGATTCATCAAGAAGAATGTTTTGCATCTTTGCTTCTTCTCCATGGCCATACTCTGAACATGTTTAAGATTCTTCTATGGCAAAGGTGTGCCTACCAGCTTCAGAAATTAAAACTGCAGAGTCCACAATGTATTCTAGGAACATAAGAGTCTTTCTGAATTCCTTCTGAAAGATTTATGCAAAAAACGACCAGTCAGAACCTGATCTATATTGCTGAAAAGCCTTTACCAGCACATTCATACAGAACTTGCTAATTACTAAAAATTCTACATTGGACAACGCAAGCCATTTAAGAACTGATAAAAGGTGGAGGGACAGGAGAATATGTAAAGGTGCCATCCCATCTTGTACAACTCTAATGATCCACCACACTCCTCTCTAACTCCAGTAATTCCCTTCTAGCCCCTAAATTCTGTCAGCACTAGCATTTACCTAAGGCAGTGAGCTACATTAAAGACCTGATCCAGTAGAAAAATAACCTGCAAGTGGCTTATCATGATATGGTGATCACATTAGTGGACACCGGAAAAGCAATGGATATAACCTATCTGGACTGCTGTAAAGCCTTTAACTCGATGCCCAGCAACATCCTTCTCTCTAAATTGGAGAGATATGGGTTTAATGGGTGGACTGTTTTGTGGATGAGGAATTGGTTGGATGGTCATGCCCAGCAAGTAGTGGTCAACAATTTGATGTCCAATGCTTTTTTAATATTTTCATCAATGATAGAGTCAATGAGATCAAGTGCTCCCTCAGCAAGTTTGCAGATGACACCAAGCTTAGTGGGGCGGAAAGACAAGATGTCATCCAGAGGGACCTCAGCAAGCTGGAGAAATGGGTCTGTGTGAACATCATGAGGTTCAACAAGGCCAAATGCAAAGTCCTACATCTAGGTCAGGGAAATCCACAATTTCAATATAGGCTGGTGGATGGCATGATTGAGAGCAGCCCTGAGGAGAAGGACTTAGGGGTGCTGATTGATGAGAAGCTCAACATGAGCCGGCAATGTCCGCTCACAGCACCGGTGGCCAAAGGCAGTCCAGGATACATCAAAAGAAACATGGCCAGCAGGTTGACAGAGGTGATTCTTCCCCTCTGCTCTTCTGAGACCCCACCAGGAGTATTGTGTCCAGTTCTGGAAACCCCAACATAAGAAAGATATGGAACTGTTGGAAAGGGTTCGGAAGAAGGCCGCAAAAATGATAGAAGGCTGGAGCATCTCTGCTATGAACCAGGATGAGAGAGTTGGGGTTGCCCAGCCTGGAGAAGAGAAGGCTCTGGGAAAACCTTCTAGTAGCCTTTCAGCACATGAAGGAGGCCTGTAAGAAAGCTGGGGACTTTTTACAAGAGCATGTAGTGATGGATTTAAATTTGAAAGGGGAATATTTAGATTAGACATTAGAAGAGAATTCTTTACCATGAGGGTGGTGAGACACTAGAACAGGATGCCCCTCCCTGGAAGTGTTCAAGGTCACATCGGATGGGACCTTGAGCAGTCTGGTCTGGTGGGAGGTGGCCTATGGCAGGAGGTTTGGAACTGGATGATCTTTAAGGCCTCTTCCAACCCAAAGTATTCTATGATTCTAAGTCACTTGCCTGATTCAGCTGGCCATTTACCCACATAAATACTAGCAACAGGGGATGGAAAAGGGGCAGGACTATCTCACCTAGTGCTAAAATGTAAGTGTGATTAGACTGACTACCGAACCATGCCCTAAGTAAACATGAGGAGACCTTGAACACGTTGTCAAAGAAATGTTAAGGTTACATTCCTTGCTAGATTCGTTTGCTTTATTTATTCTATCTCCTCACATATTCTCCATATTAGGAGAACATTTTATATTTTCAGCTAAAATCTTATCTTTAGACCTTTTCTTGTGTAAGTGATTTACTCCATTTTCCCATATATTAAAATAGACATTCCTACCTTAGAGAAGGCTCAAGACTTAAAATCACAGAGTGGTATGTTTTGGAAGGGTCCTTCAAAAATCATCTAGTCCAAATCCTCTGTCATGGGCAAGGTTATCTACCACCTTATCAGGTTGCTGAAAGCTCCCTCTAATCTGACTTTGAAAACTTCCAGGCAGGTGGCATCCACAGCTCTTTCATGTGAGCTGTTCCGATGCCTCACATCCCTCACTGCAAAAATTTTCTTCCTTATGTCCAAGTTAAAGCTAGTCTATTTCAGTTTAAAACTGTTACCTCTTGTCCTACTTTGGTAAAAAGTCTCTCTCCGTCCTTCTTAAAAGCCACCTTTAAGTATAAGTAACTTATCAAATATAAACATCTACGCTCATTGTGTAGACTTACATTGCAAGTTCATGACCTCTTCTGACAATCGCTTACTTTGCCTCTCCAAATGCCTCATATGAGCAAATTATTAAATGTCAGCTGTGGATCCAAGATCTATACATCAGTCTAGACTTACAGATATTTTACTGGGGGAGAAAAAAACCTTAAAATTCAATAACCAAATGAGTCTCACCTTCCACAAATAAAAGATGGAAACTCAGTTTTAGTGGTTTGCCCCCTGCCTTAACGTTTCAAGCCTGATTTCCCTAAGAAAAGTCTAAATGTCCTGACGTGTTGTATTTTTAATGAAGAATGGAAAAATAAAACCAGTTTTAAGGAGGAAGTGATGGTAGAAAATAATAAAGGATGGTGGTCCCAGCCTGTTTGAGGGAAAAAAAAACACCTCTTTTTTTCAATTGGCTCCACCCTCCTTTATCTTACAGTACTGCCTGAAGATTTTGCTACCAACACATGGTTTTCCCAGACTAAAATCAGTTTGAGGAGTTCCTGGAAAGAAAAGAAGGAAACCAAAAATTTATCAAGAAAAGTCTTGCTTTGAGGCTTAGGAGATATATTATCCCAATTTAGTGAGCATGCAGCAGCTGCAGGGATATTATCCTTGATAAAGGCTTGGCTTAAACTTTCAAATAACCATGGCAACTACACACGAATACATATTTTAGTGTTAGCATGCAATCTCCAAGAGAACTAGTAAGGTTTCCTCCTTTCCACCCAGACCAAAGACCTGCAGCTGACCTAACACATCCTTGCTCCAGATGCCAGCAGCCAAGGGACCTGCCACCAGGCTAGCTCACATCTCCTCCCCCACTACAGCAGACTGGCTTCTAGACTGCACACTCCAGAAGCATGTCGCTAGCTGCTACTTGACAGATCACAGAGCAAAGCACAAACTGGGGCTACTGTTTTCCCTTACCCAGTTTGCACATGGCACCTTTCACTCTGAACACAGAGAGGGTGCAAACTGTGACCTGTAGACCCAAAAGGCTGCTGGCATGACATATATGGGCATGCACTGGGATCAGGCTAGGAGGTAGGCCAAGTCAGTATTTCTATAGCCCAAAACCTCTCCCATTTCACTCTGAACACAGAGAGGGTGCAAACTGTGACCTGTAGACCCAAAAGGCTGCTGGCATGACATATATGGGCATGCACTGGGATCAGGCTAGGAGGTAGGCCAAGTCAGTATTTCTATAACCCAAAACCTCTCCCATTTCATTCAGCACTTCTTCAGGCTGGCTAGGTCTGACCAAGGAGCCTTATTCAGTGCCACCAGCACTTCTCTGTGCTCCCTCTGTGGCACTAGGCTGATGCTTTCATGGAAGGTGTTTGCAGTCTACTAAAATTAACCCTCACCTTACCTACTGCAAGGAGCTCCATAGCGGATCAGGGAAAATGGAAGTGTGAGACAATACCTGGCCAACAGGTCCAACATTTCAGAAGAAGATATTAGACTAAAATACATTCCTGAATATTTGGAGAAGGCAGTCTATTACTATTTGGATTACAGTCATAGCATTTAAAAGCCTCCGGAGACATCAGACAGGCATGTAAAAACCTTATTAAACAGTCTTCTATATAAATTACTATGGCAATGAGAAGAATACGGAAACAAAGTTAGTTACATAGTGCAGCAAAAAGAGTGGCACAGGCAAGATCAGAAACTGAATCTGTCACATTTGCATTGTCTCCCAAGTCCAGGGGAATACCCTTTCAACTGGACCATTGAAATAAATATTAATAAATGGTTCTGTGTATAACAGACTTACCTTTAGGTAGCATATATGTTATAACTAACGTAGAGTACATCCATAAGATACTTTTTATACTTAACAACATCTTGACCTACAAATAAATAACAAAGGAGTAAGTGGTTAGTATTGCATTGCATCCTTATCAACTGTTGTAATCAATATTTGCCATTGATATTAGAAACAGTCACCTCCTTTAAAATGTTATTCAGTAGGGCAGTGAATAATTTGTAATATATTGATTTTCTGCCATTTTATTCACTGTTTTAAATGTATTCTCATACAGTGGCAGCAGTATAAGAGAATAATCATTTTCCTGCTGTGGCATTGTCAGTTCAGATTCAGCCTCCAGGTATTTTTATGCCCATAACAAAAACTATCGTGTTAGCAACAGTTAGTAACCTGGTTCACATCAGGCAGGGCTCCCACGACAAACTTCTCATGAATTTTGACGATGAGTCAATAGCCATGCTATGATCCTTCCCATCTGCAAGTAGGTTGCCAGATGACTTTCTCCTTTCAAGATTTCTCCATATAATATTTTATGATGGAAATTTGTTATAATGACAACGTGTCCCTATTGAATACAGATTCATCGTGAGTCAGGTTGTTGAGTCCAGAATGATACTCAGACATGACAGTTCCTTATGGGTTGCTTCTTACTTCCTTTACAGACTCCACCTTCTAATAGCTGAAAAGTTTTCCACATATCTTATAAGTACCTAACAATATATTGCATGTTTCATATAACAGTATATCTTAGATTTTATTCCAGTTCTTAGTAACACACATTGAACCTGAAAATATCCCAGAAATTTCAAAGGTACACTAATAAAAACATTACTAGTCCCATAAAAGTCAAATACTATAAAGGTTTTATGTTGTAAATAGTTGTTCTTCCATACAGTTAAACACATGTAATATCTAGCCAACACAAGAAATGACTTTCAGCAATGGTTTGTCAAACACTGCTGTTGAAAAATCTTTATCAAAAAATCTTGAGTTTCCTCATATTACTGTCAAAGCATGCTACTTAGGTTCATTACTTGGGCAAGTAGACTGAAATTATATTTTTTTTTTCCTGTCCAAGAGAGCTTACAGTTGAACTGCTTTAAGGAACAGTGAAACAGAAATTTAAAATATATACGTCTGTGTTAAAAATATGGAACTTGTATTGCACATACGTATTTTTGCTTTTTTTTTGTTAGCATTTTAGCTCTTCAATACTCGCATATAACGCTTTAGGGTTAAAACATTAACTAATACATTTAAAAACCTCCACAAGCTATCCTTAACATGATAGTAAGATACACAGAGAAACATCTTGAGAAAAGTATTGATGATGTGTTCAATCTCAGGAAAGTTTTCTCCACAGCTTGTAGCTGCAGCCCAAACCTCACATGAGCCTGTGTGAATTGGCATCAATCCTGTAGTGGCTGTACAGTTCAGAAAAGATGCAAAATATCTCAAACCAAGCCTTTCCAATGAAGCAATCTCTAACATAACAGCATCATGCAAGAAATTCCCACCCAAAACGGCTGAGAACCAAGAGTTTTCACTCCCTATACATGGATGTCCAGAGCCAGCTCATTGTACTGAGAAACATATGCTGCAACTTATTCCCAGGGTGTGGAGGAAAGACTACAGCTGCTTTCCACAGAGCAGACTGTACTCTGCCAAAGACGTCCCACCTCTGCTTCAGCCATTCAAGAGAGCTAAGTGTATAACGTGATATCTCTTATTTTGCAATATTAGCTTCATGGAATTTGCACTTTTTATGACTGAGTCCCAAACAAAAACCGAGACTTCTTAAACTTCATTCAGTTTGAGGACTCTAACACATACCCCCAACACCATCTAGCCAGAGTAATATCTCTCCCTTCACTGACACAAGCCAAGCTGTACACGGAGAAAATGAAAAGAGCTATTTAAAAAATAAATTCAAAAACTTATGCTGTTCCCAGGTATACTATCTATGCCCTAGTAATTCTCTGTAGAAGCTTATTATTAGTGAAGAGGTTGCACAATATAAGAGCTGTAGACATTGAGGTCCTTTTAATACAATGGACCAGCTCTGAAATAGAGACAGTCATGTTTTTGCTTAAAGGCTGAAATGATCCTCATTATTACACAATATTTTATAAAAATGAGAGGTCATGTTGAGCCTACAAACGTGCACAGACTAGAAGACCCTCCAAACAACCCTTGTGTCCTAAAACTGCTGGAATCCTCAAGCACCAGAACCACTGCAGACTAGTTCCTTCAGTAACACAAGCATTCTGAAGAGTGCATAAAACCAAGACGAACAGACTTCTCCATCTTCAAAGGCAATGAATGCTGGACCCGCCTGTAAGACAATCCAAAAGCTCTGGCTCCTGTGAAAGTCTAGCAGCTCCAGATCTTCTATCCACATGTGTTTCCCATGCGTCACAAGCTGGCTACATCAACAGCTAAACAAAAATCTAGAACAAACTGTTTACAAGTTTGGCTTTCCATGCTTACCCATACACTTTACCTCCTTGCTCCCTCAGAAGGCAAGCTTGGCTTTTGTGCCCAGAAACAAGGCAGACAAATAAACTTGCCAAAAAATAAACTATTTCTTGTTTCCTGGATGATGAGCTTGCTATATCTAAACAGGGCTGGTCACGTGTTTCAACCACCACCCACTCCACTGCACTGACCTTAACCAGGAGTAACTATGCATTTATCACACATCAATGGGAGGCCCATTGCCCTCAGAAGCTCATTGCAATATTGGCATGACAAGAGGTGGTCTAACCACTTCCATATTTGGTAAGATGACAAACCCTGCTGCTACACTTAGAGCCGGATCAGAGCTCTGAGTGTGAGTTTCTGCCCTATACTATAAGTCCAGAAGATGAGGGAAGACCTCACCTTCCTATTCCTCTCCACGTTGCGCACAAGCACTGATCCTCCAAAGTCATGTTGGCAACTGCATCACAAATGCAGTTTCAGGAATTATTGGAAAGTCCCTCACATCTTCAGCTTCCAATCACTAAACACAATACATACACGCGCAATGAAATACGAAAAGAGAAAGACCACTGTGAAAGGATAATTTGAGATATCCTGTGAATACTGAACTCAACCATCAGTACGGAAGAGAGCATTCATGGCTAAGTGATGGCTACTAAGCCTTTTACTTGGGGATAAAGGAATTACATATGATGCACCAAGAGCTTGGATAGCACAAAAATGTTTCACTGTTTGAGCACAGAGTTTAATATAAGACACTTGCCAAAAATCCCCACCCGACTCTCAGAAAACCATCTCTCAACATTTTCTCTAAATCTCCTCCTCCTCTACTGAGGTCCTTACTCAAGCAATGAAAAACATTGGGGGAAGGGTCCAACTTTCAGCCCTTAGGCTTGCTAGTATGATTCACATGCAACCCTCCATGCATGGGAGTGGGTTCTTGGTGAGTTCCCATAAACACTCCAGACTTACCGGGTGGTGTTCCACTACAGCTGTCAGAGTTAAAAGAAATTTCTGCTTCCACGCTCTCCAAAAGACAGTGTGCAGGTTACAAACAGCACTACCTCCTCAGCAGTCCAGAGAAGCCAAGCTTAAGAAAAAGCATAGCCATGCAGACCCACTACCAGCAATCCTCCTCAAGAGTCACGGGCAAGGCAGGGGTTGCGGCTTACACCTAGCAACCCAATTTCCATTCAGTGCTGCCCACATTTCCAGGCTACCACTACCAGATGTGATTGTTCCTGCCTCCTCCTCTTTTGCTGGCCGAGCCTGCAGCTGATTGTGCTCCCTTGTAGCCTCCCAGGCAAAATTCCTGCTCTAAAACTGTAAACTCTACAGTTTACAAAGACCTCTGCTGGCTGGCTGCTCTACTACCCTTAAGTGCACTGTAATTAGCCCAGATGCTTCTAACCATACCTTCTCCCATGAATTCTTTTTCTTTTTCCCTTGATGTCGCTACACCTAGAGTAAGAGAAGGCCATAATATTAAGAATGCAGTAAAGAAGTCCTACCAATTCAAGACTGTAAGGCTTGAGTAAGTGTTTAATTTCCACTTTCTGTTAAATGTGACAAAACTTGGGCTGCCTGCTGGCTAGTTTCCAACTGGACTGGTCCATTTCATTAGGAGCTATTAGAGGAAGATCAATCTACAGTAGTAATTAGCACTACATTTTTAAACTAGATACAACCCCGAGCATAGCATCTTTAAACTAAAATGCCAAGTCCTTGACAAACTACATATTTTAAAAGCCAACAGGGGAAAACAGGACTCCTATTTTTGCAGGCACTGCTACCTTTTCTTACCACAGCAGACACTCATACGAGCAATAAGTGCTGATCACATTCCAGCTCATGTTTAGTTTACAGTGTAAGCTTGATCTCACACCAATGCTATTTTAATTTAACCAGATGGGAGAACATCATGTCCATCTTCCCCTTTTACACTCCAGGTTAAGAAGGACAGTGAGTTGTTCTGGTGTGGAACAGACTAAGATCTACCATCCAAAAATTATTCCAGATTGCTCTGAACTTGGGACAATGAGAAATTAGCTCCTTTCTTAGAGGTGGCACCGTATGTAAAGGCTGTAGCCTCTCAGGTCACACTGAGATTGATTCCATATGTGCTCTACAGCTGTTTTGTGAAAACTGTACGTGTTCGTCAAACGTGTAAAAAGCAGCCTCTGCCTATTGACCCACCTTGCCTGCACAGTGAAAGTTAGGTTCACATGAAAAGTTAAAGGAAATAAAAAAGGGAGGGAGGAATCATAACAGGACCTAGCACTAAAGAAGTGAATTGAGGTTGCTGCTCCTACTGATGAATGAAACAGTAAATTAAAAAGCTTTCCAGTGAAACCCTTGAGATAGAAATTACTAATCCCAGACATAGCACACCTCTTGCTACCTTCCAGGCTCTGCCTGAAACCTTCACAGCTGTTATCCTTTCCCAAAGGCATGGAGTCTGCGCTTCCTTTTACATTCCTTGATCCCTTTATGCCATTTGACTGTTAGTTACTGACACTATCAACCTCACCACAAGTGCTGCCTAACCACCTTTGCCAGTTTCACCACTTCTCAGTCCTCTGTGCTGCTGCATGGCGGACATGGCCTGTCTCTGATTCATCAGTGACCTCTGCTCCCAGTAGCACTGACCAAGGTCCTTCTAAGGCCTCCGAGATCTTAGGGGCATCTGCATCATCCCTCCCTTACCCTCGCCCAACCCCCCACCCCAGCACCGGGGGCCCTCTTCCCACGCTGCAGCCTCAACAGGCAAGCAGCTCTGCCTCCATCCCCAAGTGCAGGCAGGGCACGGACTGGAAAAGTAACCAGAGCACAGCATGTTCTGGTGCTTTTCACTCTGGCAGCTGCCAAGAAGCTGCTGCCTGAGGACATCCCTCCCAGCCCTGCCGGTAATTGATGCCGGAAATGTCTCCGGGCTCTTAGACAGAGTGGAGAACTGCCACAGGCAGCACATGAAGCAAGATCCCAAAGCTAAGTCCCTGAGGAGACACATGCAGCCCTGTGCTCCTTACAGCATCACCTAGAACACAGGCTCTGCCACCTCTCACCTGCCAGCTTGCTCTCCAGGACTGCTGTGGCCCTATTCTGCCCCACCCGAACCAGCACCAACACTGTCAGCACGGTGAAGGGAGCCAGGGGCAGGTGTGAGGAGCAGCAATGCAAAAAAGATGTGAAGACGCAGGTCACGGCACCCATTGGCACAACTCGGAACCAGCATCGCGGGACTCAGTACAAGGCTGGACGAGGGTTTCCTCAATGCGTCTTACAGGCTCGTTTGATGTCGGCGATAATTTTAAAGAATTACTTTATTACGGGTTTTCCGCCCCCACGCCCCACCCCCATCCCCCGCCCCGAAAGTGAAGGAAAACGGAGCCCTCTGGCGGGAAACCAGCGGCTTCAGGAGCGCAGCGCTCGCTGCTGCCGCCAGGGGGTGCCGCCGCGCCGCCACCGGGCGTCCCATTCCTCGAGAGCGGCCGGACCCCTGGCCTCGCCGTCCCCCGCCAGCGCACCCAGGACGCAGCAGCAGCCGTCGGCGGCCCCAGCAGCCGAGTCCTGGCGGAACCTCTCCCCCCAGCCCGGGCCCGCCCGAGCACCGCGCATCGCCGACGCAGCCAGGGCTCCCTACTGGGCGCTGCTCCCCTCTCGCTCCGCCAAGTCTTACTCACTCCTTCTGGGAAGGAAACTTCCCCTTTCGCTCACCCTGTTTCAGGGAAAAAGCCAAAAATACATAAAAAAAAAACCCAAACCCAAATTCAAACCCACCCAACATTTACACATTTCAACACCCATCGCTTAAAAAAAAAAAAAAAAAAAGACAAAAAAAAAAAGGGGGGAAAATATAAAATAAAAGAAGAAAAGCCACCGGACTTAATCCCGACAGCCCGTGCCCGGAGGGAGAAGGGGTGGCCGAGGAGGACGTGACAAGGGGGACAATGAGGGCTGGCCGCGGCCCCCGCCCGATCCCCGTCGCCTCTTTGTGTGGGGACAGTGCCCGGGGTCCCCAGGGGGGCTGCCCGCGGGATCCCGGTTCCCCTGCCGATGCCGCCCCCAACACGCACCCACCCGCTTTTCCCGCCGTCGAAGCTTCCTTAATTCCTTCCACGATGCTCTCTCACTTTTTCTTTGTAAAACAAAGGCGAAAACCCGAGGAGCGGAGGGGAAAGGCAGTGTCCGTGCCCCGAGAAGCTGGCCGGGGGTGTAAAAGGGGGCGTTTTGCTCCACTGACCTTGTGATCTTCCTCCTCCTCCTCTCCCACCGCCCCCCTTCCAGCAATGAAAATGTGGCTAAAAGGGCGCCCGCTCTCCCTCTTCTCTGGAGAGATGCTATCTGAGCACCTCTGCCGTGTGAGCAGCTTTCCAGGAACATCGTGGAAAGGGAGAGGAAAAAAAAGAAAGGGGGGTGGAGGGGTGGGGAGGGAGTGAAAATGGGGGGAACACACAAGAGCGGAGGAGACTAAGCACACGTTTTTCCCAAACCAAGAAAACCTGGTGGTCGCAGGAAAGGTCCATTCTTATCTCTCCTGCCACACGGAGGCTTTGTGTATTTAACACCCGTACCAAATAGATTCCTCCTTTCTCCCTCCCGAGCCTCATAGCACACCAAGGTGCAGCTCTACCTTCTCAGCGAGTCAAGAAACCAGTACCAAACACATCTGTCAGGGTTCCCACCCCAAAGGCTTTTATTTCGTAGCTCTCTTTGTTCTCTTCTTTGCACAGGAGGATTTTTTTGTGAATCCCCGAGCATCCCTTCTCCACACTCCCCGCGTATTGTTGAACTTTCCACAGGTTGTTTAAAGTCACCAGTCGTCACTATTCTTTCCCACTTAACGTTGCAGTTCAACTCTTTGTCCTTAACAGATACCATCAATAAAACAATAGTTTTAAATCTTATACTAGGTGTTTGCTGGCAATTATACGTAAAGAAAAAAAAAAACAATCAAACACCACAGCAACAAAACCCGCAAAAAAACCCCATCGCATATTAAAAGTGTTATAGTTACCTTAAAAGGTAGCGTATCGACGAGATTGCAAAAAAAATCACGTGGTGGCTAGGCTAGTCCAGAGATCTCAGTGGCCGCATGAGAAAAGAGTAAATTCCCTCGTTAGTGCTGGAAGGAGACAGTGGTTCCGGGGTCTTCCCTTCTCCCAGAGCTCAGTCTCCCCTCCCTCCCCGCCAGAGAGCACCTGACTCCGAGCTGAGGAGCCTAAACGGAGTTGTGGGCTCGCCTGCAAGTTCAAATGCGAGGCTCAGCCACCCATCGTTATTATATCGTTGTACCGTCAGTGCTGCAGAGGAGGGGCTGGCTCAGGGAGAGGAGGGTTCACAAGCTCTGCAACAGCCTCCTTGCAATTTACAAAGCTCCCGCGGCTGCTGGCCGTAGGAGAGCCCCCAGTGCCTATCGCCAAGGATCGGCGCGCTCCGGGACCCCTCCTCCCACCACCCCCCCTGGGGAGCCCTCGGGGCCCCGCAGACCTCGCCCCCGGAGAGGCCCTGACAGCACCGGGGAGCCAAAGCCCGTGCGGAGAGACGGGTCCCTCCGCTCGCTCCGCACCGGCCCTCCGGAGAGGGGCAGGCGGGTGCGAAAGGGGCATTGTTCCCCAATTAAACAATTAACAGGGAAGAGAATGGAGAGACCTCCTCTGCCCTGGCTCCCGAAGCAGCTTGAAATGGGGAAAGTGACTGGGACTGAAATCCCTTTTTCCTTTTTGCCTCCCCAAACTCAGAGGAGGTTGCAATGAAAGAATATATTGGTGCTTGTTCCAAACTTCCCCTGCCGGTGCCAATTCACAGGCAGCCTTGCATCGTCAGCCTCTCGAGCCAAGCTTCTCCACCCTAGTTTTACGCATCTCCAGCCACTTTTCTCCTTTCCCCCTCCCTTTTTTTTTTTTTAAGATTTGACTCTGCCTTTTGCCATCCAAACTTCTCAAAGATGAAGTCATAACTCTAAACCACCCTTTCCAAGGGACTTTCACCAATTAATAAAGGGTCTGCTGTGCTCCTTGGGCAGCTCCTTTCCCTAAATATACCTGTCTCAGTATGTGGCAGACACTTAAGGCACCCTTCATCAGGCATAATATTCTGGCAAGAATGGTGCCTCTGGAGTGCGCCCTCTCAGAGGAGCATATGCCACAATCCCATCTCCTCCAGGAAGGTTTAAATCTGGAGCCAGAAAAGAAAAGCCTGGAGAAATACATGTGTCTGATCTCTGGGCTCCCTTTAGGCAACCCCAGATACAACTGCTAGGAAAAGGCAGGAGATGTTTTCCTTCAGTGCCTCTCGCTGTTATTGTTCCAGCTACTCTGTCCCCAGAGTTATGGTGACAGCCAGTCTGAGACAAGCCCAAAGCCCTTATTTCCAAAGATAGTTCTTGGAGCCAAGTTGGAGGAGAAGGAGGTGAAAGAGGTGACAGTCAAGTAGGGGAAGCATAAGACCTGGTAGTTTAACCCAGATCAGATTTGCATGAGATGTGGCTTGGGTGTGAAAACAGTTGGACTGTTGGGTGAAATCCTTTATCTCACCTTCACAGAGCTTGTTGGTCTTTCCTCCTTAAATAGGGTAAATCCATGCTTGCTTACTTGCTAGCAAGGGCGTTAAAGAGAGGCTAATCCCCTTCTCCCCTGTGACTGTAGCAGCAGTCTCTGTACCTCTGTCACCCCCCTGGCACCAGTCCCACTAGTTTGTCTGGCATGGGTTGGTACGTGTGCAGCACACGTCCCTCTCAGACCATGCCCCATCTCCACAGACTGGACCTGCTCCACATCACATTGCAGGTGTCTCAATTCTTAAACCTTGTATAGAGGGAACAGTTGACGAAAATGCAACTGTGTTTTCGAACAGACACTATAAACAGTTGCAGGCGCATTTTTCAGTCTTTTTAATGCAAATTCACACAAAGGCATTGCAGTTCATATTAAGTCATGGGAAAGGAGTTGTCAGAGTTAACTCCAGTCTTTGCTAGCCTGGCCTTCCCTGCTTTGCCATGTGTAGACAGCAATCTTCACTGCTAAGGCTCTGCACATTTCCTCTGCGCAATAATTATCATGAAAGGAGAAAACTAACATTGCATTTCTCCTGCATTGGTTCAGACAAGCCCCTTCATCCCTCCCAGGCACAAAGGGTTTGTGTGAGATGTACAGTTACGGCACTGTTCCCTCTCCCCAGGCAATCTCAGCCCTCTCTTAGGCTGCAGATAAAACCCTTGGAAGATGCATGCATAAGGTAGAATCTCTCTGGAAAAATGCCCTCTTTTGCACCAGTCCCAGTGGCCCATACCCTTTTTTGGGAGAAGCGGTGGAACTCCTGCCACCATCCCAGGACTCCAGAAAGGACATCCCCTGTGACATAAATTATCTTCCCTTCTCCAGGCTACCCACCAGGACAATTGGCTAACTGTTATGATCAGGCAACATGGTCAAACTGACATCTTTCCAGCTTCATCTTTTCTTACTCCACTCCCTGCCTGGGTTTCAGGTGATGTCTAACAAAGTAGAAGCCACCTCTGCAGCCCTGGTGTTGCTTCTTCATCTGCTTTTGACTCTCAGCCCCTGGAGATGGAACAACTTCTCCTGGCAAAGGAAGAGGAGCCAGTGATCCTGCTGTCCCTACCATGTGGAGATCTCTGCTGTGGAGTTGGGCTATGAGCATCTTCTGGCAGTTGTGGCTGCTCTGGGAGCATGTGAGAAGATCCCAAGAGGGGAAATTGCAGCTGTCCATGCCCACGGGGACACTCTCTCAGCCGTGAGTCCAGCTGAAGAGACGGCCAACCCTCCCGGGAATGGAGAGACAACGGGGTAGGACCAGAAATTTGGGAGGGTAAAAAGTGGGAGCTTTGCTATCTTTGCCTACAGGCACAACCAAGAAGCAACGAGGATTTAAACCCCGAGGCTAACCCAGCCTACGGTCTGCTAACTTGTGTCCCTTTTTTTTCACGACGGGAAAGAAAATAGATATTTCGAAAGAAAAGACCTCCCCCCATCCCCACCCCTTCCCCTCTCACTCCGCGAATGCCGGAGCCCTGGTGAGAACCGGACGACCAAGCTGCTCATTCACGGAGCTGGGAAGAAAGATTACCATGCAGAAACTACCCCCTGCCCCGCTGCTCCTCCTCCTCCCGCTCGCCAGGGACTCCCGAGGCAGCCGCACTCGCCCCCGGCACGGAGCTCCCGGCGCCCCTGCGGAGCCTCGCGGTCCCGGGGCTGGCGGGGGGAACTGGGCCGCCTACCCTCACTTTCCCGATGGGGGCAACCGAGTGAGGCAACAAAGAGAGGACGCAGACGAGGAGCCGTGTGTTCCGCACCGCCCACCTCCTCCCCCCTTTAAGTGTTAGGGGGGTCCAGATTCCTGGATGCGAGGTGGGGGTGGGGGGAAAAGGGGGAGATATTCGGGCTGGTGAGACAAAGGCAAAGGCGGAGACAGTGAGGGTGGTCGCAGTGCCCCCCATTTCCCGTGTGGGGTGTGCTTCTGCCCCCCACCAGAAACGCGGGGCCGGGTGGGAGGAAAGAGGAACTCATCTTGGGCCTCCTCAGCCCGGGAAAAAAGAGAAATCCCTGGAGGAAGGAACGTGGTTTTCAGTGGAGACCATCAGGCTTTTAATGCAGAGAAGGACTGGGAAAAGTGAGGAGATGATCAAGCTAGAAAAACAGACCTCAGCAACCCCTAGGTATTTTCATCCCACTTTATTTAACTCTCCTCTTCTTCCTTCTCAGCAAAATTTCTGCACTGAACCAAAACCATCCAGAAATGGGATCTCCTTTTCTCCTGTCAGAGAGACCATGCAAGCTTCCTCCATGAGTTATGTCAAGAGGCCTGAAACATTGTCTGATTTACTGTAAATGTCAGATATTTTTCTTTGTAAATATTTTAGGCAAAATAGAAACAGTAAACCTTTGCTCAGGCTGCCAAATGTCTCCCATGACAAATCATTGTTTTCAGATGTTCAGATTTGTGTGAGAAAATCCAACAAAAGGACCATGTTTAGATTTTGTCTCAATCCTAAAATGATATCACTGGAGAAAAGCCTCTTGCTAGTTACAATGCAGTTCTCAGATGATGAAAAATACTATTTTCATTATACACTTTTTAAGCACAGGTTCTATATTACTGACTCAACAATGGTTATCATTTTAAATGTGAAACACAGACCCTAAAATGTTCTTTATGAGAAACCATTGTTTTGAAGTATCTGAACTTAATTAGACCAGCCAATGTGCAAATATCAAACCAAACATCTGTGGAAAAAAAAAGCTTCCCATCACTTGAAAGGATATTGTGACTCTGAAACAGAGTCTATCAAGGAAAAAATAATTTGACTGGCATAGGTTCTTTCAAGCCATCTTTTGTGACTTTAAAGTTAGCCTCTCTTCATCATTTCCCATGCTTTTTTTCTTATTTTTTTTTTCTCCTGAGCTGCTGTGTGTGAAAAGCCTTTCGTAAAAGTCCAGGAAATAAGTCATGTAATTTAGATGCTACCAGCACTAAAGTCAGTTCAGGCAAAGCAAAGATCCTTGCAAAGTTACTCCACTTTGCCACTAACTCTGAAGGTCTAACTTCCCATTCACATCTAGTTACAAAAGGCTGTGCCTTGCCAGCTGTGCTGAAAATGAGTCCATTGGTCCAACTTTCCACTTAAAGCTACAGAAATGTAGGCTGCTTCCTTATTCTGCTGTGATTCAGTTACCTAACACCAAAGTGTTTTTGGAAACAACAACATCTTCCTCAACTTTTTGCAAGTTCTCAGATTCTATGTTTAAGAAAAGCTTTTTGCGGTCCTTCTCTTTCACACACTTCAAGTCAAATATATTTTTAGAGCCAAATTAAAACTCTTCAAAGGAGTCAACCTTAGCAGCAGTGGTAACCGTAGTGTATACAACCACTTTCTCAAATGAAACCTTTGATCGCTTATGTCAATGTTTCTTTTGTGGCAAAACCCTTCTCCACCTATTTTTACTCCATATTTCTGCATCAGAGGAGAGAGCACTCAGCTATGAAAAACTATGATTAGTGTTTCATTTGGTAACAGAACAAACCACAACTGATGGTTAGGTATTATTTCTGCATTAATTGTAATGATGCAGACATGACATTATCTACACTAAGATAGTCAGCTTCCAGGACAGAATTTATCAGGAAGAGGTCCAGGACACAGAAGCTTTCAGCAGCACCTGACAATGACAAAGCAGTATGTTTTTCTTCTGTATTTTGAGGCTGCCTTTTTTTCTCCCTCAGTGTTTCTCCCCTGACTCCAAAGACATGGGGCCAGGCTGAGATGTTTTCATTTATGTTTCAATGGCTAGTCCCACCAAAATTTGTGTCAGAAAGCTAGTGGCATTTCATTGTGCCTAATGTAAGCCAAAGTATTAGGCTCTGTTTTCAAGTTGGGTTCAAAAAGCAGTCTGCTTTACACAGGCAGAACTCTTTGAAGAATAGTTGCTTTGTAATTTTAGGCACAAATTTATAGGGTGGGCAGGTCAGTGATGAGATTGCTGTCAACCCTGAGTCCTATGAGGACAAAACACAGGACAAGGCAAGTGAAGGGGAAAGAAACTAAGAAACTTATCATCATGGGGCGGCCTGAGCTACTGTCAAGTGTTGTGCTAATGCATGCTGTCCTGGGTTTCCTCTGATAAACTCCATCCTGGACACCCATTATTTTTTTTTTGATAACTCTGTGGCTGTATCGTAAGATTTAGTGCAGAAGGAATCCTGAATAATCAAATGTGGTTTTGTTCACTTAGTTACCAAATGAAATGAGCCTTTCATAACTTCTCTTTCTTTTTTTTTTATTTTTGCTTTTTATTATACAAAGGTACCACCATTGTGCAATGAAGAAACGCTGGATCCGTTTCCACTCTGATAGGGCAAGCTCTTGAAATGGATTAAGAGAGATTTTCTTAACTAATTTTTCTTTCTTGGTCCTTCTCATCCTTTGCTAAAACAATAACAAATTCACAATGTGATTAATCTAAAACCAGCTGAATTCACTAGAAAGATCCCGCTGACTCATCATGTCAGTCAATAGTTTCTTCTCCTTTGTCATGTGTGAAGGGGAGCAAAGAAATGCCATAGAGCAGGAAGAGCTTAAAAAGAGGAGGAAAGGGAGTCTTTTCCCTCACCCTCTATCATGCAGGAAAACCTCTACTTTTCTTCCATGGGGAAGGTAGAAATTTTCATACTTGTTAGGAGGCAATGAAAGACAAAAAAATCTGTCTACAAGAAGAGTCATAACCCACCTCAAAAAAAAGGAAAGCATAAGTAGTTTGGAAGAGCTGAGCCAGGCCTATTCCTGGCACCTCACATCTTCTGGCTGGCTCTCAGACATGGCCAGGATAGTACCTGTGATACTGTCATTTAAAATAAATAAATAAATGAAAAGGGCAAGGGCGTGTCTGCAAATACATCTTGTATGATTTATAAGATTCTTGGGGTAGTTGCAAACATTTGCCCCATGAAAAGATTATCATTTCCTATGTAGGAAATGATCCTATTTTGCTCAGTGGGGAAAGGATGGGTATGAAAGTGGAGAACACTGGAGAACCATCTCCCTTTGGTGCTGAAGAGCAGGCAGAACTGCACGTGGTCTTGACTCCTGCCAGCAGCTGTGATGGCATCTCTTCTTTGTCTGCTAATCCCACCTTTGTTGACCCCTTAGCACAGTGTCAGATCCTTACGCTGCCAGAATCTATCTCTAATAAAAACTACCCTGCTTTGTTGAATGTTCTGTAATTTTTAATGTAATGGGATTTTTTTAAAAAAAATCCTCAAAGCAGGAAATGTAGTACTCAATTAGCTCATTTGAATTTAATACAGAACAAGAATCATCATGGTAGCAGAGAAAAGTTTGGAAAGAGGAAGCAACTTTGTCCTAAAGACCTAATGTTCAAACAAATATAAAGAAAGAGGAAAAAAATTGTGATTTGTAAAGCAATCTCGTTGTTTGAAAGGCAGATAGGCTAAGAGTTTTGGGAAGCCTGGAACTGTCGATAAGTGAGAATCCATTCATGGACTGCACCACGAGCACTTGCACTATGTTCTGCAGCTCATGCTTCCTCCAACAGCTGCTGCAGGCAGGTACAGCAAACAAACATGCATCCACAGGCAAGCCCTGAATGCCAGGAATCAGACATTGCTGCTAAAATGCCTCTGCAGTGGAATTAGGGCACTCTGCCCAAGGAGCCTCAAGCTTCACACCCCCTCCCCTCATGAGTGTTCCCAGGTTTCTGATGTGAGCAAGAAGCAGCAGAGCTCCATTACAACCAAGAATTGCTCCCTATTTTTTGGCACTCTGTTTGCAACAGCTGACTCCTAAAGACACACACCATTATGAACCTTTAGCTGTGGAAGGAAGGCTAAAAAGAATTGTTTCTGGTATCCAGATGTCCAGTAAAAAGTTTCCTCTGTCACAGTGAGAGGGTCTCCCGGGAAGAGGGAGAATCAGAACAACTTCCGTGCTTATAATGTGGGCCTATAGGAGCTGAAAAAATGCCATTTTTAGTATAAGATAAGACAAAATCCATAAAGTTTGTGAGACTTTTCCATACTGATGCGAGTGGACCTAACACTGCTGTTAGCCTGGTGCAGGAGTGTGACAGAGGAGACTTCTTTTCTATTTTGAACATGACGCCTGGCTCAGCACATGCCTTCAGCACAATAGCCCCAGCAGTTGACATTTCCATTCCCAAAGTGCTTAGATAGCAACTTGTGCTATCTCTTCTAGGTGGCGAGTTTGCAAACAGGGTTAGCGATGTGCTCTGGAGCAGATAAGGAACTCTCACGCTGGGGGCAAAACTCTCCTGAGACTTCCCAAACTCTGCTGCCATACAGACATCTTCTAATTGCTGCTAGTTCTCCCCACTGGTCCTACCAGCAGTAATGGTCCTGAGAGTCAAGAAATGAGGCAAACTGTGGTATGTACATAAACCCACCTGTCTAGTGTTTTATTTGGAAAGACAAGAGGTGGTCCAGGTCTGCTCAGACTGGGAGGGTATGAATTTCTTTTTCTTGTCTTTGGCCTCAGCTACATCATTGCACAGAATATTCAAAAAAAGCCACTTACGAAGGAACTGTTTGATCATTTTCTTTCGTCTTTCCTTTTTTTTTTTCTTCTCTTGGTTCATATGTACAAGGGATAAGGGAAGCTGTGGGTTTAAGTATTTCTGCTGAAACTAATAGTAATTCTACCCAGTACCATACTCGGTTTCAGAGATTCTATGTTTTGCCTGTTACCAGCATTGCAGGTTATCACATTTTTTTTGTGTGCGTGCAGTAGATCAAACAGCTAACCATTCAAAGATAGTGTTAGCCACACCAGGGTCCATGCTGGTCATGGGATGGTAGGACAGATCAGAGGTTTGGGGGAGTTTTGTTCCTGTAGACTTCCTTTTGGCTAGTTCCCATCAACTGTTCCACAGTCCCAGAATGTATTGGGCCCATGAGGAAAGCAAAGTAATACAGAGGGTGTAAGTTAGAGGAAATCTCACAGCATGGAAGCAAAACTCACAGTGAAGCAGAAGCTGGCTAGTCCTTCGGACATAGCTCTGCATGCCAACTATGACTAAGGTGTTGCAACAAAACACTCTGAAGTACAGCAACTTCCCTCTCTTGCATTAAGCAAGTCTTTAGCACTGCAGACTCCAGTCAGTCCAAGAACAGAACAGAACTATAAATAGCACAGGGCGGGAAGGTCTTGCTTCTATGCATAAAAGCAAAAGTTTGCACCAGGGAACTTGAGGAGCCATTGGAACGGCAGAGACAGAGACTGGACATGGCAGAAGTAAAGTGAAAGTATTCTGAGGGATGATGTAGCCTGGTCACAGGAGTATTCTATCTTGCAGGTAGCCAGGCAGAGATAAAGGAGATTGAGGTGCAGTAAGATGCCCTGAAAATGTAAGAAACCAGGGGACAGAATAGCTGAAGGCGGACAAATGTCAAAATGAATTCCACAGAACAACAAAAGGAAGGGGGAAAATGTGTTTGTTTTGCTCTCTGTTTGGTTTTTAATGAAAATAGGCAGGTCAGTGTTTGAGAGTTGTTAGCATTTCTTGCTGAGCTGCAGCTGGTGCGTTTTTCACCAACTTCTGTCAGAATTTATTTGAGTTTGGTATTGAACGTTGATCAGACTTTGCCCATTGCTTTACTTAGGCTTGGAATTGCTTATACAGCAAACACTCTCTGCTAGGGTTCTCATTAATCCACTTCTTTGTTGAGGTTTCCTAAAGGAATTCCTATTTGGTAAACCAAACAGAATTAAAAGGAATGCATCTGCACTGGGGATATCCATCTTGAGTCTCTGGGCCCTGTTATCCCATCTAAATTAGCCAAGGAGGCCCCCTGTGTTTGCCTGGTACCATGAGTCCCTCTGGCACTTGATAAAGGATTAATCACACGTATTAGTCTAGAGTATTTAGCAAATTTGTGGGGAGTTCCGGCGGTGCAGCACTGCAGCGAGAGCAGCGGTGCGGTCCCTGCCACTAGGTGGCACTTCCCTTCCTACAAATTACACTAATTAATTGGAACGTCTGATGCCGCTAATGAACACCGCCCACTTTTTTTTTTAATCAGCTAAAGGGGATGGAAGCTGATGAACAATATTTAAAGAAAAAAAAAAAACACAAAACCCCCACACTATTGGTGACTATTCCCTAGGTCAGCTTCTTATCTCTGCTTTTCTTCAGATGCTCACAGCTCAAAATGAGTTCTTTGCCTCTGCATTTGTTTTATGGATACTTGTCAGCCTCCTACACCGTGTATGAAGTTGGATCTTTTCCTCTAGAGATAGTAAGTGTTATTGAAAACAGACAACTATAATCCCAATTCAACATTCATTCCTTCTTTGTTGCCTTGGTATCAGACTCAACCAATATGCTGTGAGAGAAGACAAGACAGGAAAGCCAATTTCAGCCTACCAGCTACTACTCTCACAGCACCCACAGAGAAAGTTTAAAATAAGTGAAAACTTCAGAGTTTGACCCAAGAAAATGTACACTTTCTTCAAAAAAAATAGAGCCAGGTTTTACAGTGGATTATGTGACATTTCACCTTCTACTTTAAGTTTCTATAAAGTCTAGTTTAGGTCAAACTGATTTTGGCAGAAAACCAGGCATAACTAAGAGCTTCATATAGTTTCCATCTGAATACATAAATCAAGCAGCAGGCTCATGGACAGCCCAGCCAACGTTTGCTGAATCTTACAGCTCCAGACAGTGAGCCTTTCAGTGAAAGTACTCTGATATGTAGTTTTGGCTATGATATGTAGATATGTAGTTTGTTTGTTTTGCAAAGCATCTGGGTGTGAGGAGAGGAAGAAAGATAAGTGAAATGTGGCTTTTTCCAAGCTCAGAAACTGCCTCTGGCTCCCTGGGTGCTGGTGAACAGTGGACTCTTTTACACAGTCCTGAGTGGCTCGGTGGAAGCATCTGGGGATGCAAATAGGAAAAGGGCACAAGGGGATTTATGTTTTTTAAATGCATGCACAGAGATATACTGTATCATCTGAGATGCAACCAGATATCCATTCATACCTGCATGCTCCCATTGCCCCTTTCACTTTTTGTCCACCCATCTTTGTTATTTCCATTTTTTTTGGTGAGTTCAGAGGCCTCAAATTTGCTAAGTCTTGCATGCCTTTTTTGTTCTCAGGCATATTTAGTGGGATTGTTGTCACATGAGGATCAAGAGCTTAACTTGCAGGGCAAGGACTGTATATTTTTTTGTGGAGTATCTTGAGATGTTCACTGTAGTAGAAATATTTATATTGTTTAAAAAATGAACAAGAATACATAATTTTGTATTTGTGAAATGGCTTAATAAGCTCTCTAGGCTTCAAGCAACGCAAAGGCTTAAACGATGCCTTTTCTCAGAATTGCTCATTTCGTTGTTATTTTGATTTTACGCTATGAGAGTCTGAGGGGCTTTTAATGAAACCCTTCAGGTAGTGTAACCTCTGCTGATCACCCTCCACTCCCTGCCCTATTGCAATCATTTCACTCTGATTGACAGAGGGCTGGATTGTTTCTGTTTGTGACTATCCCTCAGGATTAATGCATTTTAAAACTTCCTAACATATTCCAGTCCATTCTGCTACTTTCAGCATAACACTGAAGACTTCCAGTGCACCACTCTGTATTACAGATTTGGTGCATTATTAACAAACACTAATTATGTTGCTACAGCCACACACTGCAATAGTTGCCTTATGTGCAGCCAAGGTATGCTAGATGAGGGGAAAAAATAGAACAAATGCTCAGTACAAAATGCTGTGTGGATAAAAGATGAAAATATTTTTATACATACACTACTTCAAGACTGACAAGAAAAAGCATGTTCCAGTTTGTGAACACAAGGATTGAACACTAGTGAAATCCCTTGAAAGGGATCTTTATCTGAAGACCGGAATTTGTTCACTGTTGGAGATACTGTATTGTTATGAGAAAGCTGTATGGACTCGATTGCATCAGGAGACCCTACACAGAGATGCTTTGAGGGCAGTGGAGGTCCTAGAGCTCCATAAGACCTTGGTAAATGTTACTGTTGTACTTGTCAGCAGCAACTGGAGAAATCTCTCCATGATCTTCACTTCTCCTTGCAAAGTTTGCCCAGTGTCTTCTGTTCAGACATGTCTTTCTTGAATGTAAAACATGCCTGCTTCCTTCCAGGGCCTCTCTTTTTCTTGAGCAAACACTCCTTCTATTTTGACTTAGAAGCTGAGAAAATCCTGACTCTTCATTTGTGTTTGAGTTCCCACACACCAATGCTTACAGTATCTCAGGGTGCTGATGGAGAACAGGATCTGAGGTCTTGTCAACATCTATTTTCACAGGATCATTCTTCAAATTCCCAATGCTGCTGAGTAGCTGATTGTGACCGAGGAGCATTCAGCAGCACTAATTCTGTTTCTGAAATCATAATCACTTCCATCAGCATGAGGGAAACTGAATCAGGGGTGCTAATACTCCTCTGCACATATATCCTTGACAAGTCTTGTTCCTCTTAATTAAATTAAGCAACTGCAAAATTAAAGAGAGAAAGGTTGAACAGGGCAAACATAGGAAGAAAAGGTTTTTGCTTTCTTTGGTCTGTGCTAAAAACTTTTTCAGAATCTTTTCTTTTGACATGAGAAAGGATTTAATTCCACTCCAATAAAAAAATCTAAGCAAATAAATCTCTAAAGCACAAAAGTTGAGGAATTCTTCAGACAGTTAGATTTTGTTTCATTCTTTTACAGATGATAAATGGTAAACATAAATTAAAGAGTTTGTTAAAATGCCCCCTAAGATGTAAAGTAGTAATAAGCTATTCACTACAGTTAGGGTCACACTTAAAATACCTGTGGGATATAAAAATGCCATCTCTGAGACAGCTCCCTACCAGTGTCTTACTGTTGGAATGTATTAAGTAGCTGACTATACATGCTCTCAGGGTGCCAAAAAGCTACAAAGATACTTATTGACTTTAAACACTAAAACTAATGTGTAACATTGACAGAAACACCTTACATAAAAGTTTGTACAAAATTTTTGCATAAAAGTTAATTGTTTTTGCAGTAGAACAACAGCAAAGATTTACGTCACAAAAATAAATTAGCTATTTCTTATGTGCTATAGCTCTTCAGTGTTCATTTACAGTTTTCATTTTGTCAAAACACAGCTGGTACCAGACTAACAGCACACCCTTCAGTCTGGATGAGAAAAGTAACTTATGGCTCCCTTGCTCTGAAAGAGAACAAGGGATACCATGGGAGGATGCAGTAGAGGCAATACCCCATGTGCACCTCATATTGCAGCAAATGAAGACAATCATAGGTACTGTGTAATTGTTGATGGTACAGCACACAGTTAAGTCTGATAAGGAACCTTCTCTCTTGGAAGAAGGCGGCAAAACAAGAGAGGAAAGAAATTAGTTCTGTTTGTTTAGGTTTTTTTTTTTAAAAAATACTATTTTTTTTTCACTAATAATATCTCCTAGTCCACATTCTGGACCTGATGACGCAGTAAAAGGTCTGAGCCATGGTTACAGTTGTCAGATATAGAGTAAGCAAAATCACAAGTATGAAATCTCTGTTGAAAAAGAAGGGGGCCATTACATCTTAAAGACAACATTTTAGCTGCTAACACTTCAAAAAATGCTTGGCTATCCATGTCTTGAGGGGAACTATTTCTGAATAAATGGAACAGGTACTGGGTGTCTCTAGTAGAGAATAATTTACAAAGAGGGAACAATGAGCCAAAAGAATACGCTTCATAGGTTACTTCTACAACTACTGTTAAAGACCCATTGCAGTCTTACCTCTGATTTTTTTTCTAATTCCCCAAGGAATTAATGGGACTCTTAAGATGTAATTTGCAATTTTTGCTTGTGGTATATGTATATGTAACCACATAGTCACATAGTCAGAACTTATCCATATGCTTTTATTACATTTTTATTACTTTTATTGCAATTGTATTAGTAATTATTAGATTTTATTATTAGATTAGCCTTATTTTTTAAAAGAAAATATTGGACAGATATATATTTCTTGTATGTTTTTACATTATTTATCTAGGTCCTAATCCCAAGTCTTTTGAATTTCCTTAGAATTCTTCTATTGACTTGGAAGACCTTTATGCTCTGAAGTGTTCAGTAAAAAGGTCAAAGAAAAGGGATATGCTGACCATGCTTGCACTTCTATAAAGGAAACCTAAAAGCATTTAAAAAGTAAAATGCTGTCTTTCTGAAATGCATGTTTTCAGGGCCAGGCATTTAAGTCCCCAGAAGACTGCAATAAGCTCTTTGTATAATAACACAATTATTTTAATAGACTAAGATAGGACACCCTATTTGTGTGAGTTCATGCACCCACATCCACACATACATACACCACACACTTCACTTATCAAGAGGACAAATAGCATTCCCTGGGTTTTGTTATTGCATGCCTATTACCCTCAGAAAAAACACATTACCATTCAGTTGAGGGGCTTAGTTCACAACTCTGAGTTTGCAAGCTGAAAGCTGAGCCCTGATTTGATTTAGGCAAGCTTTGAAGAAAGGCAAGATAAGGTACCATTAATCTAAGTGAGTGGTTCTTTTTGCCTGAAGGCAGAGAGAGAGAGAGCTCCTTTTGGAGACTGGAGGCCACCTGGGCATTCACTCTAACCCTCCACAAATCAGTTTGTTAATAGCATGTGTACAATAGCCTGTCAGAAAGAGCAGGAGCTATCTTTGAATGGTTCTCTACAGAATGGCCAGAAACTGTATGTTGGCTTTTTTTTTTTGTTTTCTGAGCCTGTCCCCAAGACAGGAAAAGTATAGCCTAACAGAGGAATATAGCCCAATGTAATTTCTCAATAGTCCTTATGATTTTGTATCTTTAGAGTTAGATGTAAGTACTCATGCAAATATACTTTTATGTATACAGGTGAAGTCATTTTGAATGAAGGATTATGGAAGAAAACTAATATAAATGCAGTCGCCAATGCTGATGACTGATTCAGGACAATTTCAGACTTAGATTTTCACTCTGACAGACTGGGCTATGTATCTATCAACTGCTTGGAGGAAAGATATGAGCAGATTCCACAGAATACTATGAAATGCCCAACTATAGTGTTCATGGCCCAATAAAAGTAAGATCTGAACCAAAAAGCTGTGACTTAAATGCACCACTACCACAACTCCTGCTGGCATGTAGCATAAAGGAGCTTTAGTTTAACATCAGATCACATGTCCTTCAAAAGGAGCTGATATTAGAGACCTTCTTCTTACATATTACCCATATATTAAGTTTTCTACTGCTATGCAGCAAGTCACACAAGAATGTTTTTCATATTCTTAACTTGAAAAAAGTGCTCCCACATACAGAGCAATTCCATTATTGGGTCCCAGATAGCAAATGAAAGCTCTTACAGAGAAGTACTTACACAATGACCTATTCAGATTAAAACTGCACAACCAACCCTTTTTTTCTAGAGCAACAGATACTCTGTTAGCAGCCAGACTAACTAAAAAGAGCAGATATTTTCATATTGTAGCTATTTCTAGTTTGGCAATAGGCATGGTCCAATAAATCTTAGCATTCACTGCCAAAAGACTTTCCCTGACCCACACCCCATACTAGTATCTCCATGGACAAAATGCTAAGCTATAAATGTTCAATGTCTTTGTATGATCTTCCACAAAGAAGTGGATAGGGTATAGAAGACATCTTGCCATTCTAACATTGGGAAATCAAGACCACATCTTTCTTTCATTCCTCTGAGTTTGTGATAGAATATCCCTATGTTATTACTTTTCAAATATATGTATTTGCAGCTTGAGGAAGCTTCATGTCTAGTGAGAGGTACATTAAATCATTTGGGGGATGGTCACCCAATACACAACTACCGTACAGCAGCAATACTGTATTTCTTCTACCCTTAAACAGTAACTTAAAATGTTTACAACTTGTGTGTAAAATTTACAAGGCAGCCAGACTGAAAGTAAAGATAATGGTGAGAACTCATATGTGCAAGCACTAAGCTGTGATTGTGTCTTTGGAAAGCAAGGCAGATGGACAAACTGTTGTTACAAGGTCCATGTAGCATATGGCCGATTATGTCAACTACAAGAATGTGTGGTAATTTGGAGAGGGAATTTGTCAGGAGGAAGATGCAGATCAAATTCAGATCACCTCAACTGCATCTGAGCATACATAACCAGCATTCACCACTCTGGACCATGAGTGATTTCATCTTTATTTTTTGTCACACCCAAACAATACAATGGACACTTAGCACTACCTTGCTGAGATGCCATTGCTATTACATGTTGTGGCAAAGAAGTCAAGATCTTTTGGTAACGAGGTTGAACTAGTTTCTCCCCTTTAGAAAATTAACACAGAAGTTTTTGGCAGCTGAGAAGTTGCCTTTTTTCCTGTTTGAGCACCAGGCTATACCATGATGCACAGAAAATACCGTAGTTTGTTAGCAGCCATGTGTATGTAGAAACAGGATCAACCCCACTTTGATTTAAAAATTACAGTTAATCTTTTGTCTCTCTCTCTCCTTTTAGCAGCTTATTCTGTAAGTAGGTCTCTCTCCAGAGGTGAGGCACTGTTGTGCAGAAATAGGAGTGTTCAGAAGGCTGTTACGAAACTGATGAGAGAAATAGTCCTGGTCTTGATGATATCAATCAGCTTTTAATGTTCCTATTTCTACAGACTTTAGGGCCATCAGCGCACAGTGATTGATGGTTCTGTTGTCTTTCTTTTTATACTGTGTTTTTATAATTAGTCTCACACACCACTTATGCTCAAGTATCACATTTGTGATGCTTATGTAGTCAGTGCAATAAATAATATGAAGAGTTTAATACATAGACCTCATAGAAGTTGCTGTCTTTTTAACACTTATTGTTTTCCACTCACTTTTCATGAAAATGTAAAGCAAATGTTTTTATTATATAACGTGACAGCACTTTCAGTTGTATGAAAGAAATTTTGAAGTTGAAAATGTCAGAAGCATGAGTACGTTAGAAGTGAGCATTTCAGTGTTCTCTTTTCAAACCTATTTGAAGAGGAAGTTCAGTAATCATAAATTTCTATTTTCTTTTTATTGTCGCTAGAAATGTCTCTGCCTACAGCTCAGCCAACAGCAATTCAGTTGTGATACATGGTTTTAAAGCCTAATTTAGCACAAAAGAAGTCATAAACTGCAGGAATTATTTTACTTTAAAGATGATGGAGTGTCTGCTCTGACCAGAACACTTTTAATCTATTATATTTCTTAAATAAATATGCCTAAGCAACTAATCACTTGCTATTAGCACTCTACTATGATCACTCCAACTAACATAACTGTATCATTTAAATAATAAATAATAATAAACTGGCAATATGCACAAGATAGATTTATAGGATTTAATTTCTCAGCTCACACTTGTCTCTTTTGCATTCAAAACAAATCCCAGAATGTAGATGTTAGCTGTTTCTGGGATCTATTTGTTTCATATTTTGAAAGCAATTATAATATTTGCCATCCAGTTTTTACTTTTATGTTCTGCATGATGAAAAAAAAGAAAACAAAACAACTAACAAGATAAGAACAATGCCTCTGGATAATATGATAGCATCAGAAAAAACTTTTTAAGAAAAAATTCATGATGACATGTTATCTATATTGTCTTTCCAGTGGAAAAGGTATGGTTAGTGCCAGCAAAAGCTTTATTCCTCTGCTCTTTTACATAAAGTCAAAATGGGGATCTCTGCTAAGAGAAATTGGCAGATGTCCACTAGATAGGAGTCAAATACCAAAATTTCAGTGGTTTGCCACTAAGACGGTGCCCACGTAGGTCACATTTTACCGTATATAATAAGCATGGGGTATCCATCAGTTGGTGTTAGTCAATGCCAGTTAGACATCAGAACATTTGAAAAAAAAACTGTTTCAAGTAGTAAAACAATGAAAGTTTAGCATAAAAAAAGCATATTAATGCTGATGGCAAAATATGTAAATTTAAAAGCAACTCTCCACCAAAGATGAACTCACCTCTGAGGCAGTTTCCATCCTTCACCTTTCCTAAATATATTCAGAAGGCCTCAAGGGCAGAAGAGTCAGGCTGCCTGGGTAGGATGGGGAAAGGTCAAACTCTCCTCATTGCTTAATTTGGATAAGTCCCAGAAGCTCAATTGGCTCTTCTTGCCTACAACCAGAGCTGAGAAGAGATTTTTTTTTTTTTTAATTTCTAACTGCTGGCTGAAAACAAGCAAAATAAAGGACAAGTAGAAAAGACAGCCCTTGTTTCAGGCGGATCCAAAGTATCTCACTTCCAGTGAACGCAAAAATTACTTTGGGATTAAGCAATATTTTCTCATCCTTAAAAAATAATTTTGGTCTGGATTTAGACATTTAACTTCAAGAAAACAAGGAACAAAAATGTAGCCTCAGAATAATCTGAAGCAATGCCTGAACTACAGTTCTCTTTCTGTTTCCATTTTTTTCTGGACTTTCTGGGAATTTTTATAGGAAAACAAACTTGGAAAATATCAAATTTGAATTTCTAAAATGTTATGATATCACACATCTGGAAGTTTAATAAAAAAATAAATTAGCTGGTTCTAACAAACTAATCCACTAGATAGAAATGTCATATGGCGACCATAGTAAGTACCATTTGGAAAGGTGATTATTCACCATTAATTACTAGTCCATCAGCTGGAAGTGGAAAAAAAAAACAATTTTCCTGTTTGACTGTGAGGCAGTATCTTTGCCAAGCAATGTTTCACTCTTCTATAATTACTATTTTCAATTTTATTTTATTTATAGAGACATTGTATGGCATTGGAAAGTTATACAATGGGAACATGTAAGCAGAACCTACTTTTGATTGCCTTAAAATACCCCGCTGCAAAATGTAACATGCCAGCAGCCAATCCACAAGAAACTCACATATCAAACCTCAGGACAAACCAAGGGGCGGAGGTCTACCATCTCTAACCAAGCTACTGTACAATCCTGGATGTGGCTATGACATCCAGAGAAGAGGCTGATGCTAGCTGAGATCACTGCTGGTGTGATGCCCAACAGAAAATGAGAGGGTGCTGAGCTCTGCAGTATCCTGGGTCTAGAAGATCTGTGTTGGATGTTTGCAAGGATCTGTGTGATCATAGAGACAAAAGCTGTCTGTGCAGCATCTTTAACTGACGTGAACAAGCTCTGTTCATTCTTCGAGCTGCTCTCCAAGGCTATGTTATTACTGAGGCAGAGCTGTAATTGCTGCCTCCTTGCAGCCACTAAGAGCACATTTGCCTTTGCTGATGTCTTAATAACACGTCTCATGCTGGTCACTCCTCTTATACATTCTGTAGATGCATCTCTAACCAAATCTGGCCTGGCGTATCCTTCGTGCTCTCGACTTCCATTTGTTTCCTTCAATTTTCATTGGGAAACCACTTATTTGTGAGGACTTCTTGGTATTATTTCACTCAGTCAGTCTGAACTTGGTTGGAAAGGGTATGCATTAGGTGACCTGTGGTGGCTGAGTAGTAGTCATGCATTATGGCATCCAGGTAAGAGTAAAATTTACCATGGGGAACAAGAGCAGTTTGCTATTTTAGAAGATGAATGGGTTTTGGACAGGAGTTATATACCAGGGACAACATCCTGGAAAGATTAGTGGATGTTCAGGTTTGGGTCTAAACTCTGTAGCAGGTGAGGATAGTTCTTCAACAATGACCTCAAGACAAAATGTACAGAGCGTGGTCAGCTTTCCGAGGCACCTCAGGTACTGGAGTTACTGAGAGATTTCAACAGTATCTGGACAAATTCAGGTAAACAAAGTATTTTGGGATGCCAACCACCAAGATATCTCTCATTTATCAGCCTATTATCCTAACTAAGAAGTGCAACTGGATTTAAATTCAGGTACCTGTTACGGAGAAGGTGACTGGGGAGGATAAAAAAAAAACCAGTATTTTTATTTGCTGGAAGTTTTCAAATTGTTCTAAGTTCCTCTATTTCATTGGTGGTTTAACTTCGCATATATTAACTGCAGCAGTTATTTCTGGTCCTTGCAAGAGAAGAATAGAATAAACTAAGATTGCATCCATGTATACTCTTTCCTCTCACACACACACTTGTTTAGGTATATACTAAGCCAAGGAAAAAAACCCTACCCCAAAACCAAAAGAACCAGCAAAATGAGTGATATTTTCAGTGTTACATTACTAACATTTTTCTTTAGATTATTGAAGGCATTGGAATAGGAGCTTCCTACTCAGAGTAGATCTGGGCTTGTTTTGTGAATCCACACTTAGAATTCATCTTCAGTCTATGTACAGTCAGAAACAGTCAGGTCACCTGCTTTGGTCTAATTTGAGAGAGTAAAAACATCCACCTAATTATAATGAAATGTGTGGTAAATCAAGCCTAGAAAGCCATGTCTTTTGTCTTTTCACATATTCTGTTCATACCACACTCTGAAGTTAATTGGCTTGGTTCTGTAGGAAGTATTTTTGCAGAATCTAAACATTACTTTTATTTAGTTTGTGCTTATTTTATGGAAAGTTACATGTTTTCAGGTCAGCTCAGTGGAATTCTTTTTACAGCTGCCTCCTCCTGTTTATCTTTATCTGTCAGTAAAGTAAACTCTCTTCTAGTTGTTTAGGAATTAAAGTATTCTTCACTGCTGTGTCTAGGCACTGAGCCACTCACAGCAGAGTATGAGTTATCGTTACGTTACAGGCAGTGCTTAGAAAGATGTGCTCTGCACAACCGGAGAAAAAACTCCTGTTTTCTTCAGCAGGTCACTGTGGCACAAAGACCAGAGCTTCTGCATGGGTGGTGGACAAAATGACTCTGTATCTTTAGGGTCAAAGGCGAGTTATAGATACCCCATCTCTGAAATATTCCAGGTCAGGTTGGATGGGGCTCTGAGCAACTTGATCTAGTGAAAGATGTTCCTGCCCATGGAGGAGGGTTAGATTTATATGATCTTCAGAGATCCCTTCCAACCCAAGCCTTTCTACAATTCTGTGATAAGTAAAATTAATTTTGTTTGTTATCCTAGATCTACCTAGTTCCACACCTACAAATTACATCTGTGTTAATTAAACTTGCCTATTTATTGAGTCACTTTGTGGTTGGCTTTCCTGCTATTCACTTATACTCTGATCCATTAAGGAGAGTCCCCCAGGACTCACCACCTCCTACCCCCTAGGCAAGACACATTCATTGTATTTCATATCAATCTAAGCTGTTCTTCACACCTTGTGTGCTCAGTGATTTTGAATTGCAGTGATCACACTTTAACCTGATCTGTCCCTAGAATCTCACCCCTATGGCTGAAATACAGTCTTCGCCAAAAATTAGCACTTTATATATCTTGAATATTACATATCTCGAAGAAATATTCTTACATTTTGGAAGGAAAGCAAGCGGCTTAGATGCAGCTAACAACACATGTCAGCTTTTTCCTTTCTCCTTCCATGAGAACAGCATTTCCAAAAAGGTAGATTCCTTCTTTTATTTGTCCATATCTCTCACTGTAACTATGTTCTTTTCATAACAAACTTATACTAACCATATATTATTAAACCCCAGAGAGAGCAACTTCATTTTAACATTTTCTTGTAGGCACTGTGCAAACCTAGGGTATATACTAATGTCTTCTTTTTCCCTGCTTACATTTTAAATTTAAGGAGAAGGGAAGTCAGTTTTAATAAAGAAACAAAACCTGATCCAGTGCAGAGCATCCAAATTTGTATTATTTTCTGGTATAAAAGAAAATGCAGGTGGTAAAACATCTGTTCTCTCTCTGGGCTTTAGGTATCCAGCATTGGCTTGTACTTGTACTCTTCAATATGTGTTTCTCATAGAAGATTTAACACATACTTGTTGGACTCTCTACAACCTTACAATTCAAAACAGAAAAAAAAAATGCTTTAAGGAGTAAAGGATAACGTTATTTTCCAATGTTTCTGTAATGAAGATTCCCCTCTAAGTTACAATAGTTAGCATTTTGTTTTGTGTAGAATCAGTTACTTGTCTAATAGAGAAACCAATGGTCTCCTCAGGTGTATCTGCAGTACCCCACTGCTGGTAGCACCATCATCATCAGTACACTGACCAGATCAATCAAATAGGAGCAAGATGGCTCAAGAGACCTAAGAAAGAAACGTATGATTAAAACAAAAATGAAATACACATATTCTGCAGGGCAGGACTCCAGTAAGGAACAGGATTCGCTTGCTGACTGCATGAAGATGTGATCTCAGCTGTGGACTTTGAGCAGATCCACCACCAAATGGAGATATTCTGGAGGAGGAAATGGCAAGAGTTAGCTTCCAGCCTCCTCAAGGCACCAACTGATGGTTGCTGCTCCTGAAGATAAGACCACTTGGGGAAAGAAAGAGAAGAGATTTTCTTAAAAAAAGCTGTTCAGTGTTAAGTCAGCTGTCGAAGGAAATAGTCCTTGGAGAGCTCTGGCAGCCAGTGTGACAGGCGCTGGCAGTGGGTGGTGTGCACTGGCACGTGCAGCTTTGAAGGTGGTACACGAGCACATGGCCAATGGGTTTTCTGAACACTAGTCCTGTGAGCCAGGTAAATGGAGAGTAAAGTATAACTCACATCTTGATTGATGGACTGAACACAGAGACATGTTTAAGAAAAAAATTTTCTGGCCCTTTCCGCTGCACTTCAGGGAAAATAGTTTATATCAAGACATCTCAGAAAATCCTATGATGTCTTAAAAGTCTCAAGCTGAGGCCTGTCAGGATATAATTAACAGATGTAGACAGCCACTATCTTGGCATGACTAAGCTAGTTTTACACCGGATAAGCCTGAATGATATTTATTTTCATTTCACAACATGTTCATAATTTTAATGAATTCATGCAAGATATGAACAGGAAGATGTGGCACCGTGACCAATCCTCCTCCCTAAACTGCTGGGTCTGGTATGTGGAGACAGCTAAAATAGCAATTGCACAGCAACGATCTTCCCAACAGATTAAACAATGCAGCTGGCAGGGAGAAGATAGAGCAAGCAGCTACCAGGGCTGATTCCCTGGGACCAGGTCTGTTACTATCTGTTTACTATCAAATCAAACAATCATAGTAACAATATCCCATGAACAATGTACTTTAATCCAAGAGCACTTGGCCACAGAAATCAAATACTATAATTAAACAGCAAAGTGTGCATCTCAGGCTGAATCATAAGAAAAGGTTTATCACACAGGGCAACACTATGCGAATGTGTAGAAAACCAAGTGGAGACAAAGTTGTTCTACACAAAACTGCATGGGTATACAACAGGCTGTAAAGCAAATTAGACCTCTTCCTGCTGTAAGGTTATAGCTCCTGCTCTTGGACCAGAAACAGCATTTTTCTACAATTGACCACTAACAAGAAGCCTAAGGATTCTCCGCAGTTGTACCTGTGCCTAACATCTCCCCTTTATGGGTTGATACCTGTCTGTGCCAACAGCTGGCCAGATGTTGACTGGCAAAGGCTCTTCTGTTGAAGCAGTTGCAAACGTATGAAGCAATTTTATGGTGTCCAGAGAGTGCTTCATTTAAATATCTGAATAGGAAATTTTCAAACATAACTCACTTCTTTGTGCCAAATTCCATGGCAAAACGTTACTTTTTGGAAGCTGAAGTGATGATGATTTAGTGCAGGGCCAGACTCAGCTCTGACCTTGGATGTAAGGACCCAGCAATCACATCTGCTGCTGCCATATGATGCGCAGCATGGCTACACACATAGGTGATAGGGAGTGAGAAGCACTGAGGAAACAACAACCTGCCTTGCTAACAAATCCATCAGTTCATTGTAAGTTAACATTCCCCATGTTCATTACAATACCGTGTGTAGGAATTTCTCATTTGCTATTGCAGCCACTCTACCTCCTAGGCAAGGTATACAGCAACCCATTAATAAGATACACTCATAAGAACAGTCGCTGCTAGCTTAGACCATAGGTCTACTCAGTTCAGCATCTGACTACAACAGTAGTGAGAAGCAGTTGCTTAAGAGACCTGTAGGAACAGTGGAATTCGTATGATATTTCGCCCTCAGTACTCTCTCAGCCCCTAGGTGCTGTCAGCTCAGGGGATCTCCTGGGTCAGCATTTAGTGACTCTATTCTAGAATATTTGACCCATTTCCTGTTGGAGCCGTTTTGGCTTTTAGCATCCACCCTGTCTTTTGGCAATGAGCTCCAGGGGTTGCACGAAGAGGCGCTTCCTTTTGTTTTAGTTTGCTCAGTTTGTTTGTCAGTTCTTCTTCTAATAGCTGCGTTTGAAGCTCTGTTACTCACTCCTTCTAGCATTCTCCACTGCCTCATGCTGCCTTCCAAACTCTCTTTGTTTATGCTATAGTGCTTTTACGTATTCTCTGTGGATGAAAAATATTGGACGATACTGCAATTTGACCCAGGATTACTCCTTAGTATTTTGAAAGCTCACAAAACAAATAATCAAAGACCTTACAGCAAAGGTACCTTTTGGTTGCACAGGCTTGCAGGTCTTCAGGCAATCCTATATTCAGGGCAGCTGTACTCAGTTAAACTTATAGGTGTGTGAGGTTAATTCAGAAGTTATCCAAAGCCTGTTTTTGGTATACCTGGATAACTCAGAGCATCCCTCAGCAAAGAGAGGAGGAAGAAAGAGATTACCACTTAAACCGCACCCATCTTTAGAACTCAGGCCAACAGTGGTACCACAGCCTGCAGCCTAGGCTCTTGTAAATGAAAAAAAATTAACCTCCTGTTTTTCAAGAACTCAAACAAGGACTACCCCATTCCTCCAAAGGATAGCTAAGGGAGATTCCTTTTAATACATTACTCCATCCATCAGAGCCCTCCTGTGTGTAAGGTGTCCCTGTGCACTGTCTGTTTTGCTTCTGGTCTGCCATCTGAGCCATTCAGTACCATTTTTATGAACTTAAAAAAGCTGCATAAGTCTGCATAAGGTTTGGGGTTGACTGCAGTGAGGTGAGGACTTGCCTCATGAATCCCGTTAGTAAAACACTGTCAAGCAATTACGTGCTACAATGGAAAGCAATTCATTCCAAAAGGGCTAAAGTAAAAATCCAGTTAGGCAAATTAAGGAAAAGCACCACTGTCACTTGAATTTATTGAGACATTTTTGAGGCCCTCAAGGGAATTTTATTTTGTGACAATTTTCTATTCAAATTGTAATCACAGGACTGGGTGTGGAATAACTTCTATTTAGCAACACAGTCCCGGTGAGAGGGAGGGAGAGTGTGTTTCAATCACAAGTAAGAGAACAAAGAACCTCAGACCAGCTCAACCTAGATGTGAACATCAATTTGAACATTTTCCCCTGAGCTAGGAAACAGAAATCACTATTAAGCAGTAAAAGCTGCCCAGAATGTGCCTGCCTCCACTTTAGCCTGATTTTTTTATTTCTCTCAAAATCACTTACATGTTGAGGGAAAGGGAAATGATATGAAGACCTTATTGTGAAACGAATGTTTATCTTTGTGAAATCAGAGACTGCATCTTTCATTTTTTTTGCTTGCGTATCATGTTGTGCTAGTGAAGTTTCATTTCTCATTTTATAGTCTTGAACTGGAGTGATGAAACCAAGCAGGGTCACTCTCCCACATCCCATTGTTTTGAGAAATGCCAGTATTTTACATGCATAAAACTTTAGTCTGAGCTGCCTAATTTGGGGACTTTAACTTGAGAGGTGTCTCCTCTACAGCACACTCTCATCTAGCAAGTCTGTAGGTTTCATGGCTCGGACCCCAATTCTTTAGGAGGAGCAACACACAATATCACTTTTCCTCTGGATTTTACTGATAGGTCTTGTAAACCCTGGTGTCATGAAAGCAAGTTTGTCCATGAACTTTGTGACAGGGAACAGCTTTAATCAGTGGGGATTGGTACCTGAATCTCCATGTTGGATCTGAGTGAACCACTCAATTAAAAAAGGAATCTCTCTAGTCCTTCTAGAATCTTTCTTTTGACTAATCTTACTTTCTCTGGTGGCCCAAATCCCAGCCATACGAACATACATGCCTCCGGTTAAGCTTAATTAAGCAAATGCACCTGCTTAAAGATGCAAAAAGCTGACCCAAGGGTAGATGAACTATCTATTGAAACTGGTGATACTGACAAGAAAATCCTCACAGCAGTTCCAGCTGGAGAAAGAAGGCTGCAAAATCAGAAAATTGCTAGCTTGTTCCTGCGTGCAAAATTGAAAGCAAAATCAAGATTAAAAAAAAAAATTGCAAAATAACATCTTATTCCAGGCTTACTGCAGTTTATTATTGAGCAGTTGAAATAAATCATCATCCCATTTGGCTGCTAAGTTCAGCTGTCAAAGAGGAAGACACAACATTCCTGGGATTTGTCATGATGAGGTTTGTCACATCTTCCCAAAGCTTGTGTGAGGAAGAATGAGACAGGCTGCAAGAGGCCAAATGTTAGGCAGAATTATTTCACTTCCTCCATGCCTTTGCATCATAAAATATTTCTCGCCATAAATCAGCTCTGATTAGTTTATTATGGATGTTTACGATAACTGTCTCAATTGCTCTTTTGTTCTTGGGAATCCAGTATTATTTTTATAGATATTTATTAGTACAGCTTCTAGGCAGCTGATTTCACTTCCCATCTTCTTGGTTTTGGCTCTGTTTTGGGAAGGATGGAGGGAGTCATAAAGCTAAAATACTGACGGACATAAGAAGCAGGACACAGGCTTTTGTCTCTATCAGCCATGCTGACATCACACTGCATCATTAAAAAGGGGAGGACAAGAAGTTGCTCAGAAATGGACTCTCAGCTATTATTTTGCCACAGACTTTGGAAGAGATGTGGTTAGCAGGGCAATCTTGGAACATGACCACTGAATGAAAGCTGACCTAAGACATGTTGTCTTGCTGAAAAAATGGTCTGCAGGAACACATTCCTCTTGCTCACAAGTAGGAAAGATTTGTAGCATTAACTTTTACTTATTCCTGATTTGAAATCATTATGGTGCAATGTCCTGGGCATGAGATGAGGATGTTCTAATCTGGGCAGAAGAGCAGTGCTCTGCATTGCTGAGCTTTCTCCACTCTCACACGAACAACTTTGTGGACAACTTAGGTTAAATGGCTCACATCCTCAGTCAACCTGTATGACAGGACAATCACTACCTACCTCAGCTGTAGAGAATAATTAACCAGACTTCATAGAGACATCATTGCAGGAGAAATATAGAAGTGGCAGTTATTTTCTTTAGCTTTGAACCCTGGTTATTTCATATCAGGGTCTGGCCAAACATGTTAGGCATCTGAGCTGTCAGCCTTACATATCCATTCCTGAGGACTGGTCATACTGCTGCACTCTCTACATACACACCTAATATAACATTTGCACTTGGCTTCCACCACAGCTGCTAAAAAGAGGGTGGAGTGAACTTTACTTCAAGATGTCTGGTAAAAGTTCCCTGTAGACAATGTCTAACGAGGTTTTGATTTTCCAAAGTAAACTTACTACAGATTGTACAAATGCAGAATCCTTTCTGCTCCGGCCACTCCCCTCACAGAATTGTACTACCTGCCTGTCCGCCCTTCTGCCTCCTGTGTGCTAGCATCTCTGCAGGATGCTCTGCAGGATGCTCTGCACGATGCCTCTGAGTGCAGTGGAGAAAACTGGAATGCACCACATTAAATGGAACTCTGCTTTGCTAAACCCTAAGTGATAGAGTAGTTCCGTATGAGTTGAGAAGGCTACTTTCTGGCAGTGTTTCAGTTTGAACATGCTCAGGACAGGTTTTCTGGATGTAGCTGCAAGACAGAGGCTACAGGGGATAGAGCAAATGTTATTTAGATCACTGTGTACTCCAGGACTGCCAGCAGCCTCTCTGCCTGTAAAAGATAAAATTTAACTTCTTCCCTCTTTATGAAGGAAAATTAACCATGTGCTCACTATGTGGAAATGGTACTGGAAAGTATTGCTAGTGCTTTCTTTCCTAATAGAACAAGAATTCAAAACTAGAAAACAAATTTACTTGGATTATGTAGGAAAATGATAAGAAAAGCCTCTGAATTACCCAGAATATGAAGAATACCAAATACATTAATCTGTGTCATAGCAGATGGATTTGTGTTTAATCATAGCATTTCATACTTTGATATATAATTTTAATGACTACTTAATACACATATTTCTTTGATTCTCTGTCTCCTTAATTCTTTGTGGCACAAAAGCTCTTCTAAATAAAAATCTAAAAGCCAGCTTCCTCTTTGAGGTGATTTCACTTGAAATCTGCACACTACATGAGGAAAAAGCAGCAGCAAGGCAGCCGGATAATGTACTTTTCTCTGAGGGCTGCACAGGCAGGCCTTGGGGATCTGGACATCAGCTGTGCCCAAGTGAAGCAAATGGGACCACATTCAGATTGCCTACAGGCAACATCGTTGTGCACTGTGACTTCATCTGTCCACCACCTTGACAAGATCCGATAACCCTCTATGTGGGGCACCCTGAACCACTTCATTGCTCTCAGGAGTGCAGAAGCCACAATGATGGTGGTTACGTGGCCACCCATTATCACCAACTTCAAGTATCCACAAACTTCAATGTTTGTCATCTATGTTCCCTCAATATTCACAGAGAGAGATATCATCCAAGAGCAAGTCATCTCATTCCAAAATGAGTAAGTTGAAGATACCCAACTTTTCCTTGCTGCCAAAAGAGCTGGAGTGACTGTCTTAGGCTAAGTGTCTCAACCCACACATTTTAATCCAGCTCAGAGAGTTTTCAGCTCACTTTCATCCTTCATGTGCAGCAGCTTCCCACCATTTGAGACACGGCATTAGGCTGATCAGTTGCACTCAGCCTTCCTATGCTCACCACGGGAGGCATAGCCAATGTGGGCAGGAGGACTCCAGCACAGGGTGGCTGAGCAGCTCCTGCTCCCCAGGAGCAACTGCACTCTCTCCCTTCCCAAGCTCCGCCCATGCCTTACCTCTCCAACTAGTGCCTCTGGGCACGATCTTGCAGTTTTTCCCCATAAGTCTGGCAAATGAGGGATGACGTGACTTAAATAGGGTAGGGCCTTTCCATTGCCATTTTTTGTCATTTATGACACAGGTTTTCACTTTGCATTTCAAATCATTAATAACAGCCAAGCATGGAGGGAGTGTTAGCAAAGCTGTGTCTTAGTTGGTTTTTTTCTTTGTCACTTGACAATGAGAATAGTGTTCAATTTAAATGGTCTGGGCAGTGACTTTAATTTCACTCTGGAGTCAGCTGTCCATACTGGGCTTGTGAATACTCCTGAAATATATTACTGCCTTTTTATGTCTTACACGGCCCGAGCAGTCTGGAGGTGCATCTGGAAGACAGTGTGCAACTATCTCCAGCCTTTTATGCTTAGAACTCTGGCTTTGGGTTAGAATTAAAATAGATTTTTAAAACCACCTTTCAACTACCTTGGAAGTCAGAGAGCATCTAGTAATACCCCAGAAAAAACCCTAAAAGATAAAGGGCTCCATGAGAAAATTGGGGTAGATTCTTTGATTAAATCCAGGGCTCACATTCAACTGATATGAATCAGAACCATGCTCCAGAAATGAGAGTTAGGACTTCAAAGTGATATTTAATTAAGCAAGAAAAGCACAATATGATGTTTGATGTACTCAGAGCAACATAGGGACTTCATGATTTAGTGATGACTGCTACATGATGAATATTATAACAATAGTAACTGCATAAAGACAAATAATTAAATATGTACCTTCATTCCCTTCTAGAGTACTAGAGTGGATATCTACCTCTGGACCTGTGGGATTATTAGGCAATTCAAGATCAGACAATGCCAGGCATCTGCTACAACTCTGTTTCCCAAATAGAATGAATTAAATACAGCCAGGTGTCTCTGCTAAGTCATCATGCCCTTTTTCTGTCAATATTTAGGCCAAATTGCTCTCACTTTCTCTTACTATACTTCTTGGTATCTCTCATGTTCCCTCTTTCTCAGTCTGGATTCCCAGTGCTTTTCCGAGCTGTGTCCTTGGTTTTTCACTGCTTTAGTATTTTTGTCCTTGGTGCTTCTTCCTTCTCTGTATAGACATATAAATCTCCACAACTCAACACTCATCAGAACCTTCTAATCCAGCATGCCTTAATCATGCATTGTTTAAAGGTTGTAGCTGCTTTAATTCTAAAAAGAAATAGCTGTTTCTCAAAAGGCTTCCTAGATACTTATCATCAACAGGTTTCATTGGAGTTTCTACTTTTTGTGCCAATGCCACTGATGAAAATGCTGAATGAGATTGGTCCTAAGACTCATTCCTAAGGACCTCCAGACATAATCTTCCTTCAGCTTGGTATTTTCCTTTGTAGTAGTGTCAAATTTTAAAAATACAAAGTGCTCCATTTCCTAACATTAGCAGATTAATACAGATCGTTTCTAAGAAT
Organism: Tapera naevia; assembly: GCA_033556795.1. Lineage (NCBI taxonomy): Eukaryota > Metazoa > Chordata > Aves > Cuculiformes > Neomorphidae > Tapera > Tapera naevia. The sequence goes on from JAUMJJ010000044.1 coordinate 6,302,768, forward strand.
TATGTTGAATTTGGAGTATAATTATAATAGCAGTGAAATCAGGTTATGGTCAGAGAAGGATGAAAATTCAGATCTTGACCAATGCTATATGGAAAAAAATGAAATGGAGGATGACAGATCACCAAAAGGAAATTTAGGAAAAAGAAATTGATGAGGCCTCAGACTTTTTGAAGGGAATTAAATTTTTGCAGAAAAATATTTATCAGAAAAGTAGTACTAACCCCTTACCAGGGGACTGATAATTTACTGGAGACAAGAGGAAGTAGGAGAGGACTTCCAGAAGATGGAAACCCTCTCCCGTCTGCTCCTCTTTCAGTAGGATAACTAGCTCCCACATATTTTTCTGAATTATTATTGCTTAAAAGAAGTTCAAATATATTCTTTTCAGTCTCTAAGCAGTTTGCACATGATTTTATTACCTTGTTTTCCTACCATTCTTACTTCACTGTTTCCACATTATTTTTCCCACAAAGCAGACGGTGAGACAGAAAAAAAACTTTACCCTTAAAATTTAGCAGCGTCTTAATTCCCATGTGTAAAGGATTCTTCTTTCCTCAGGTACCTCCAGGCTGCTAGATCAACCTGCAGAAGTTGTCAAAGCCAGTTAAGACTATACCACACATTTCCAGGGATTTATGTTTATACACACAATCATTTATGCTACAGGTAAAAAGCAAGAAAGAACAATACACAAACAAGTGTCTACTTCTGGGAATAACACTGAGAAGGTAGTTAAAACTGGTATGTAGATTACCACAGCATTATCTCAAACTCAAAATAATATTTTTATCCCAAAGGCATTATTTTATACAGTACTTCCTTACAAAAATAAGGGCTTTTTGATTCAGAACATTTTTTTCTCTCTTGAAAAAAATATTATAAATCTTTCTGAAAGGAAAGATTTGCTAGATAAACCCAGACCTCAAACAACAAATTTTTATGCATAAAAACATACATTGTGTTTAAGTAGTTACATTTAAGGTATAAGACTCTAGATAAGTCTAAATCTTTAATGAAAGGCAGCACCATTTTCCTCCTGTAAATCAACTAGTTGTTATATCTTCCACAAAAGTACAGTTTAAACTGAAGGAAGTTTACCTGGGAAATCCTTTGCAGAATAATAGCAAAGAGAGGTATTAATTAAGGATGACCTTTGAAATTTGATTTCCGTTTCCTAACTTGGGTAATTTCCTGTCTTGAAAAACCATTTCTGGGCATGTTTTTCTATTTTTTTTCTATCACCACTGAAATATTCTGGTCAGGGGTGAACCAATTGACTGACATTTCATGTCAGGCTATTTCATGTGACAGTTTTATAGGCATGCCTGGAAAACATGGCCTTCCAAGAGGTGATTTAGAAAACCATGCTGACAAATCATGTATAAGTTAATAGCTCTACTAAATAGAAGGATGAATGGATTGAGCCTTACATCCAGAACTGTTGCATGCTTTCATTAATGATCTGGGTGTTAGCAATGGAGAATGAACTTAGTATGTTCACTCATAGTATCAAAATGAGGAAGAATATGTATTCAAGATTATCTTGACAATCTAGAGAAATCAGCTACAAAAATTGGACACAAGTCAGTACTGTTAAATGCCAATTATTAATCCCATATGGGAATAGTCAGCTGCACAAACACAGAACGGAAAAACAATTGACCCAGTAACTCTGCACCAGAGAATCCACATATAATGGTGGATCATAGCATGAACATAAACTAGGAGATTCTGTGTCATTGTGAAACAGGTGAATGCTATATTTGATACATGAATAGGACCACTGTCTATTGACTTGCTTCTACTCTGTAAGCTTTGGAAAGCCCTTGCAGCAGGAACTTGATCACCATGGAGAGATAGCAAAGATCCCAGCTTTTCTCAGAGCCTTAACCAAGCAGCACTGTCATATTAATTTCATATTTTTTAAAAAAAATGTATTATGAATGTTCTTACTCAATTCCTTTCCCAAATATAACAGGTTAGTTTGAAAGAGATTTTTCTTGGCTTCATCAATACAGTCCATTTAGTCTATTCCAATGCATTGGGATGAATGAGTTTGAGGATAAAGTCAATGTCCCCACTTCTTATGGACAAATATGCATCATAAAGAAGCTTCAGTGATTTTTCTGCAGCTTTTGCAATATCACCTCCACTCTCACAAATATCTGTGCTCATTTTGGTGGATCTTTCCTCTTCATAGTCAACTGGAAAATGGAACCTTATCAGCAGAAAAGCAAAATTTTCTCACATAAATATTCAGAAAGGAGTATTTTACTAAAAATTCTCACATGGCTGTGGAGACTGACATATTTTAAGTAGGCTTCAAGGGGAGAGGAATTGTCTCAGCTGATTGGAAAGGGGCTCCATACCATTACTACCTCTATCTAGATGACACACCCGTGCTCCCACAGACCAAGTTGTGTAATTTTCTGCTCAACTCCTGGCTTGATCCTATAAACCTCAAAAAAGGAGAAAATAATAAACATTTGGACAGACTTTATTACATTTGCCAACTGTGTGTAACATTTCCTATTTATATAACAACTATTTTCCTATTAGAAACCAACAGTTTCTTGAAAGCAGAGTTTTGTGGCATGTTGAGCTCCATTTATTGTAATTTTCTGCTGCAGGCACAACTAAACCAAGCTCTTGTATTTCAGGTTAAGTATTAGAACATTTTCACATTAAAACTGAAACTACATACAAGCTTTTTCTCAACGTATTGTCAGATCAGCACTGGAAGATTTTAAATCAGCCAGTGTCTGTGATTGGATATATGAATAGGTCTTTTGTGGTCCCGTCATTTCTCAGGCACAAAGCCTTTGTAGCAAGCAAAATATTTTGGCCATTCATGTTTTACTGTGTGATTTATAACATTGTCCCACAGACCTTTGTCAATGTAAAATGCTGTGACCATGTTTTTCAGAAAGGAACGCTTATACATAATATTCCCAGATCCTCATGTAGGTTCTTAATTGCGGTCATGATCCTGCAAATGTTGACACGGATGCTTTTAGTTAAATACAGGATTGAATATTGGCAGAATCAGGGCCAAAATAAGCCACCACTTTAAAAATACCAAGTGGCTTCCAAGGCCCATTTCAGCCATGGAGCACAGAAGCAGGACTATGTTGCATAGTCCTGCTGACTTCAATGGGAATAATCACATTACTTAAATTTAGAACCTTTGTTGGATCGCATCCTTTCTGAGACAGAAGAACTGGCTCCCTCAGCTTTAAATAAGAATTGATTCAGGCTCTTAAAATTCCAAAGCAGAAACCCGACATCCATGCTTAGTTCTGTTCACTTGATTTTGACTGCAGAAGGTAAATACATGTTGCTAGCTTTTTCTTTGGTGAAGCCTTAAATCTAAACCAATGCATCAGCTCTGAGCAGGAACAGGTCACACATTTACACACTTTGCTAACTAGTCCCTTTACTCATACAGGGTCTAAGAAAATAAAACCAAAACTATGTTTTATTTTTTTTATAAATCACATTAAGAAAAAGTATGGAGTATCAAAAATGACAATTTTAAAGGCTACAGGTTTCTATAGAAGGTTAAAATAGAGTCAATTGTGACTTTATAAGCACTTCACTCCCCAAAGCAAGAATACTTACAATGAGTAAAGCCTCAAGAGAATCTTCAAGTAAAAAGTGAAAGGGCATTTCTTTGGATGTTTCACATCCAAAGATATCATTATAAACTCACAGTTTAGGAAGCTATATTTCAATCAAAATTGAAGATGATTTAGCTAGACCACATTATGCTGAGTTTCTAAAGAAAGGAGCAGTATATTACGAAAGTACACTGGTATCCCTAATCTTCTTTTCTCTAGGGACATCTCGAAATCAATTGATCCTGGATACAACTAAGATCAAGAGACTGTTAGGATGTAAAAATGCAGTGATGGTGCGCTCATTCCCCATACACAAATGATAAAAGATCTACAAGCTAAACTGATTTCAAGCCTAGCAGGCCAAGGGTCTACAACTGCATAGTGAAGAATGGGGACAAGTGCAGTGCAAGAGGATTACAGCAATGTGTCATCAAATACCACCTCAGAGTAAAGATTTCAGCTCAGTGTCTATAACGAAGCCTTTTAGTTTTACAGCTTATCTCTACTAGAAGCAACAGCCTTTCAGTTTATCAGCCAACACATAGCTAGATGTCATCAAAGAGGTCCTCTGGCTCACAAGTGTTCTCCAGTGTTTCGAGAGACATCACATCCTGGCAATGCTTGCCCAATGTCTTCTGTGAGGCCAGATCAGGTCTGAAAATATAAAGCAAAGAGATTCAAGACAAATTTAGATATAGATATAAACAATTCCAGCATATACACTGCGAAGGTTACTATTTAATAGTGTATTTTGAGCTTTCTGTTAAGGTTATATATAAGAAAAAAGTGCTTTTTGTAAGACCTAATTACTTGCTAAGATGGCAATGGCAAAACAGACAAAATTTAGCTTATTCATGTTAAGGCTTCAACTATTTTGTTACAAATTTTAGGACCCTAAGAATGACCATTTCACCTACAATTTCCACATGAAGAGCTAGGGAGAGCAGAACAAATACAGAAAACATACAGAGGATCTGCTCTTCTACTAATCACCCTAATTTTTCCTTGGCACTAAGTATGTGTCTATTGTAACTTGGTTTCACATGGAGGCACATGAAAAATCACACTGAGCTGAGTCAAAGATCCTCTCCTCGAAGGTGTAAGCCTCTCTGCTCACAATAGAGCAGAAGAAAAAAAGGCAAATGAAGAAAATCCTTCCACAATACATGAATCCAGTTATTTGGGGACTTTCAAATCCCTGGCCTTCCCCTGTACGGGTGTTATGTTTACATTTGCTATAAATGTATGCAAATAGCAGTACTCGCCATTCTCTGCCAAGGTGCAGGTTGGCCCTCAGCTGGACACAGAGTTCCACCTGAAAACTTCACGCCTGAATCAAACATCCATTATACTGAATAACATGCTACTCTGTATCAACCCGTCCTATTTAGCACTCCTCTGACTGTCCTCATTAACATAGATAATTTAAATGTCACTATTTCTTCTCTCTCTCTGAGACACCATTCTGGTAAAGACAGCTCCACGCTTACGCCCGCGAAGGCAAGGTATCTTGTTCCAGAAACAGTGGGATGTGCAGCAGCTTCTGACCCTTAAAGAAATGAATCTTATATGAACAGGCTGAACCCACAAAAAAAATCTTTGAATTCTGCACAGAAAAGGTTGTGAGCCGTATGAGGACAAATATTCATCACAGATATGGGCATTTTCCATGGAAGGTATTCCAAGTCAACATCATTAGCTACTTTGAAAATAAGACATAATCTCTTAATCTTGGCTCAGTATGCTGTAGGGAATCTGTGTAGTAAGCAGGGAGCAGACTTGAAGTGCTTGTATTGCATGATTTTGGAGTGGCTGGAGTTTTGTAAAGGTTGATGGCTTCTTGCCCAGGTATATTCCACTGGTGTAATCCTGACAGAAGCTGAAAAATTTGTATATTACCAAGGCCAACACATCAGCCAACAGGATGAAAAGAACTACACCTAAGAGATATAAAGCATTACTCTCAAATGCTACCACAAGAGAGCTTAGTGCAAAGAGGCATGAAAAGCAATCTTAATTTTCATACTAATTGAAACATTTGCATTCTTTGTATTCAACTGCTTCATGTTGTAGAGCCAATATAGTTAGTGAAATTCAGCAATTTTTTTCTTTTTAAATTTGGTTTCAAACAGATTCAGATCCAAGATGCCTACATAGGGAGTAGAAGTTTTTATAAAACACTGCAATCTTCAAAATACAAAGAGTTTCCTAAGATTCTAGCTACAGTGTGATTCTAGATTCTCACACCTCAAGTTTGTCAAGGCCTTGGAAGTTCAAAGCTCTCACTATGATGTTTCCTGATGCAGACCTGAAGAATGATTTTCTTTTAGACATAGCAGCCCCCATGTTCCTGTGGAATCAGCAAAACCCCAGTAAATGATGAATCTTGGATGCCATCACTTGCTAAGAGCTCTCCAAAATTCGAAAGAGTCTCCTCACCACTTTATCCATCACTCTAGTTCTGCAAACCACTGTAAATTATATGTACTGGTATATTCAGATTATGATAATTACTTTCCTCAGAAGTCTAACTACCTTTCTCTGTGAAGGCTTCCAAAACGTTTTCTTTTAGATCTGAATAATTCGTGTTCAAGCATTTTTTTTTCCTTTTGGTATGCAGTGACAACTACACAGATGTGTGTCTCATCAAAAATCACTTGAACTAACTGTGAAGCAAACCTGCCAGAATAAGACCCTGAGCCAATGATCTCTGGTTAGAAGGGTAAGATCACTGAATGCTGTTCCATTTGCTAGTAATCTACTTATTTGTACTCTAATTTTAAATATTGGTAGCAAACCCCAACACAGTGTGACACTCAAGTTTACTTACCAAAGGTGTGTTGCTCTTTTCTGGGTCTATCTAAAGCATTAAGTCTCCAATGAGAACATATGTAAATCACACCATGTGGAGCCACACATTGACCATTTTAATTAATTCTGAAATGTCTCATCTGCAAACAAATCAGGGTGTGAAGACGTCTGCACCATCAGAGGGTATTTCAGTTACTGGAAGGTTTTTCTAGAGCATATGCACATATACCATACAGGCATGTACGACTAGGCATATTAAAAGACCCTACATTTGTTGACTTTGAGGTTTCATCTATTCTCGCATTTTTTGATTTTGAAAAGTAAGCCTGTCAGTACATAAGCAACATTAACAATAATTTTATCTTCATTGGCTAAAATAACTGTTTTCAACACCATACATGAGATCACATCTATAAGCCAAATCACTGCTGAGTTTTAACATTACACAGTAAGAACTAATAAGCTTCTGTGTTTTTCTAACAACTTGGTCCTCATTTAATCTCCAAAAGCTGTAATACCGTGCCTGTGAATAAACCCAACTACAACTGCAAAATGGAAGCAATAGACTCTTACATGAAGTTCATTAGCAACTTAATTTTGGTGTTAAGACTTCATGATTCTTATTTGCATGGCGATTATTCACTGAATGCCAACAGCTTGCTTTGTGTTGTGAAATTACTTTGAATCTTCAATTCTCACTGAAGATCAATTACCACATCCTGATGTATAATTGAATTAACTCTTTAAATTGCAGTGAGTAGTAGGGTCCTCTCTCATCAAAAAGCCTGTAAAGCATTCTTCTTGAAAGTTTATTCTTCTGTTGGATTACTTTTGAAGTCATTCCTTTTGGTAAACTTAAACTCCATTAACACATCTGGAGAACTGCTGACTATAAAAGATCATGTCATATTTCCTGATATTTAGTTCAAGCCCTTCATAAATTGAGACAGAAGACCAGATCCACAGCTGGTGTGAATCACTGTAGCACTAATAATGTCAGTGGAGCTCTGCCGACTTACACCAGCTGAGATTCTGGCCTAAGATCTGGAAGAAAGTGGTTGCATTACTTGATATTTCTTTTCCACAGCTGAGTAAGAAACATAAGAAACAGAAGACACACAACACTTCAATACTTAACAGCACAGAAACTCAAAGTCATGCAGGGTGAAGGCTTTGCATAGCTTGGCAGGAAACACACCACCTTCATTTGCAGGAGGATAGATGGATCACTCCAATTTGTTTTCCATGACAAATTATTCCCAAATTCACACAGACTCCAGAGAAGATCTGCACAACACCGTTCCTGCTACAACAGATGGCCAGTTCCCAGAGATAATGTTTGTGAAGCGGTATGAAGTAGAAAATAATCTACTACGTGACTGCCACAAGTGACAGAATTGAAAAGAGTATCCTAGTGACAAAATGATAAAACAAGTTGTAGCTGTGCTAACAGCTGCGGAAAATCAGGTCAGAGGCTGCAACATAAGCACAATTGCTCATGTTGAGGTGGTATTTTTCTGGAAAGATGAAAAGTTCTTGCACTTAGCTATGCTAGCATAGCCAGTCCAGCACATTGTGGTTATGATTTTACTCAATTTCGTGTTCTCAAGCAACTCTTGTGGGATTTGAAAAGATAAATACCCTTGTAAATTAACATAGCTATAAAAGTTTCCCAAGCAACTTAAGCAATATAGGAGGCATACTTGTGTCCTTGGACCATTAAATTATTTTCCTCATATTTTAGTAATTAAAATAATCAGTTCTAATCAAAAGCTGACATTTTACTAAGAGAGAACTCAGCTCTTGTGTAGCAATGTTTTAGGAAAAGTCTGAATTTTTCAGTGTGTATCCTTCCTTAGCTTGGTTTAACAGTATATTTTTGTCATTAATATCAAAAATGAAGGCTTAATACCATGAGAGATATTAACAGATGACACAACCTGACACATATTTTCTTTGGTATCATGAGAATTAGGCAGCAGCAGCAGGTCATAAACAGAGAATTGGTAGTCATTACAGCATTAGCACAGAAAAAAGGGTGAGGAACCTCAAACATTAATGAACACTTGCACTGCAAGACTGACAGGGCAAAAGCTCAGAGCAACATTCGTGTTCCAGATATGGTACTTTTAGTCCACTGCACAAAAAAACCCCTTGGATTCTTTGATTTACCAGCAATCTGCTGTCTTGTCTGTAAAAACATCATCTTCACAGAAAGTCCCCAGAAGACATGCACTCATCAGTCGCTATTAGAGGAAGGATTATGAAAGGAGCTCTGAGTAAAGCCAATGGCCATATGTAAAACCTTGGCCTTGATACCTCATGCTGTCAGCTCCTGGGAGACATCATATTGACTGCCTGTGACTACTGGCCAAAAAGAAGAAAGTTCAACCATGAAAAGAAAAAGAAATGGTGTAATGGAGAAACAACAAAAGCTTCTTATGTGAATAGATACGTCAAGAACACTATGTGCAGACAGACCTCTTTAAAGTTGAATGTTAAACATGTAAGCTGACAAAATTCAAGGTACATGTGATTAAAAACGTAATATTCTCCTTCACAGAAACACTACAAAGACTATAATACAAGATAAATTAAAAAGGTGCTTTTCTTTTTAATTCAATTTAAAATGGAAAATGAAACAATAATTTGGCTTAGGTGTCAGCAGTATTATAAGTATTCAATTTTCAGATATAGTCTACTCTAGCATTTATTCCTAGAAATAATATGAAAAAAATAATATATATCTAATAGATCTTGCAAAACATAAAAGCCATCAAGTCATGAGGAACTTGCTGGATGCAATCACCTTCTTGATCTGAAATTAAGAGTTGACCTTTCCCTAGGTTACATTAGTGAAGAATCTAGAATTTTTTCTGCCAATTTCAATCATCTGAAGAGAGTGGTGGTGTCAATGATCAGCAGAGCCCAAGTTGTACCTGACTTGAACAAAAGTCAAGAAGTAGCTGAAAAGAACGATTTTTGCCTTAAGGGATACTGTCGCCATCCCTCTTAGAGAATCTTCCATGTGTGGCATTTTCCTGTGTTCATTGTATAAGGCAAACAGAGCAGTCTCAGTTAAGGTCAGCAGGAGATAATACTAATGCTAACACTAATGCTAATGCTAATACTAATACTAATACTAATAATCTTGTTCAATTACCTAGTTAATGAAGAAAATTTTCAATGCAGCAAACACAAATTTAATGTTCAGCCAGGGAATCAATGTTCCTTAACAAGCTTCCACCTCTGTCTGAAAGCCAAGCTGCATTCATCACACCACTGCACAATAAGATAAGTCTGGAATTCCCCAATAAAGAAAACCTAAAGTAAAACTTTAAAAAAACACGGTAATTGCTAAACACTGACCTAAGCACTTGCAAGATCCAGTCTTTGTTCTCTAGAACTAGAAACTATCAAATGGGAATAATGCTTATACAACTGTTTTAACTTTACATATCCCTGGAATACTTCAGAGGCAGAAAAGTGAACTGGGAATCCCTTAAAACATCACAGAAATTGATACAGTGATTACAGCAAGAACAAAGTCACAAGCAAATCTGCTACACTGAGAATATATTCATATACCTCTTACTGATACAACTTTTAATGTTAGTATAACTTCCAGTGACTGGTCTAGAACAGTTCTAAATGCTATTAATCACTCACTCTATTTATCTAGTCCTACAAAACAGTCTAAAGATCCTCAGAAAATCACATGTAATGTTCAAAATGGCTGCACAGACACCACACCATCTGAATGAACAATGCTGATAGTACTTGTTTAAGGACTTGTATCCATTCAGTTGTAAATTCCCAATTAACTTCAGTTGGCATATCTGCAGGTCCTTATTTAAAATAAAAAACTACAGTTTTGTAATATAAATATAGTCTTGGATCTTTTCATCTGATCAAATGCACTTGTGGATATTTACTAACAAAAGATCTACTTAAAAATCTAACAAAAGACGTCACTTGTAGGGAAAAGCATAAACTATATTTGTTTTAGACAAGTGGCACATACTTCCGTGGCTCTTTTCCACTTAAACTCCTTCTTGCTTAAATAAACTAGACCATATTCACTTTGAGGAACGTAGTGGCTCCACTGCCTTCACTGGGAAAAAACCCACAAATCTCTTTATCACAACTAAAAGAGTACAGTAAAGAAAAACTTAGTTTGTTTGGGAATTTTGTCAAGGCCCACAAATCCAGTACATTTCAAATTTATTGGTAAATGCTAGAAGCCATTTCTCATAGTCGTTAAGTGCTATTTATCACATATACATTTATGTAACATTAGCACCAGCTAAATCATGTCATAAGCCTTTTCCAGGCTGTCAAACCCTGGAGCTGCTTTCTCTCCCTAACCCTTTCTTATCCCCTCAGGGTGATCATAAACCGTAGCTGGAGACCTAAGGGGGCAAATAAAAATCCCTGAACCAATTTCTTCCATAGGAAATGTGTGTCCTTGTGCTCCTCTGTCTGTTGTCCCCAAAAGAAGGGGTCGAGTTGGCTGTTGCAGCTGTTGGAAAGCAGTGGAGTGTCGAAGGCCATGTTTTCCATCTGAAAATATGAAGCCTGCAGATGGCAGCTACAACTGTAAAACCACATTGTACCAAACTACAAAAATAACAGCATTTAACTGGAGGAAAATCCAGCAGCCCTAAAACCTAGATTGTGCTTCAGGTGTTCCATATCTTTCAACTCCTTTACTGTACTGAGGCTCTGAGTGACTGTTTAAATCCTAATGACTTCAACAGGAGTTAAGCACTTGCTTAAAGTTAAGCATGAGCTTACAAAGCCTCCTAAACCACGGCCTTAGCTTGCAGCTCTCCCAGGTCCACCTTTTGCATTGATTGCTACAGAATTAAACCCACAACTTCATAGATTAAGAGATTTAAAAGTATTCCTAAAGAAAAATGGATTAGTCCAGTGCTCATATGACAAAAACTTCTTTCCTTTCCTATTAAAACACCAAGGTACTCTGATGTCTTTACAAAATTACTAGGTATAGCTAAAAACATCATCTTCTCAGAAGGATGTAGGAGAATACACGTGTGTAATTCTAAAACCGATCTTTTAAAACCCCCTATGACTGAATAAATCAAATTTTTCCTTCTTGCTGACCAATTTGTACATGTATTATATAACAGAAACCTATTACTGCCGGGATTATCTATTATCCACAGATCTGCTCAGCAAGTTTTGGACCATTCAATTTAATTGGCTCACAACAGAAAAACATTTTGGATCAGTACAGCATAGGGGTATGACTTATGTATATATATTTTCTAACAATCAAATGCACTTAGAAAGACAGAGCAGCAGCAAGACCTTAATAAAACTATGAGCAGCAAATTGAATAAACTAGGAACAGGTTTCAATTTACAAATTAAGGTAGAAGAGATTTCTCACCCCTCTGATAGGGCTCCAGTAGGTCTCTACGGAATATAGAATTGTTTTAGTACCAAGAATTGTTCCTTCTGCCCTCCTCCGTGTTAATTCATACTTTTCTGAAATAAGATCAAACTTTTGATATTTAAGATCAAACTCCTGTCTACAGTGACACCTGTAAGAGCTGAAACATGCTCAAACAACAGTACAAAAAAAAAAAAGTGAAAACAGTTACAGTTGGCTTTGGTGCAATTGGCTGAGACAGAACAGAACTGGATACTGCAACAGCTAGTATGTTTTCTGGCTATTTTCATCATACCTTACCTGTCATTGAGACACCTCCTCACCCAAGACAGAGATCAGTTGTCAGTTTTCTTCACCTAATGCCAACCCTACTCCTTACTTTAGGGTGCATAAAGCAAACGAATGGGGGCTAAAGAGCATGGTGCTGACTCCTGAACTTCTTAACTTTCTGGCAATACTTCTTTTTACTTTGGACATGTGGTTAAGGTGCTTTAACAATCTTTCTCTTAGAGAACCCATTCATCAAAATGTCTATTAGGTAGAGTAAAGAAACCAATTTCAAAATATATTTTCTATTATTATATGAAGCAGGAATTATCTGCAGTTTATGACGTAATTGCTATAAGACATAAGCAGGCTTCAAAAGTCATTTTTTTCTTCTCCAAATCCCCAATTCCATCCATTTCCACTCTCAGGGTCTGCCTAAGCAGCAAGATCTGCAGAAAGTACATTATTAGGAGCATTTCAGAATACATCAAATAGCCAAGTCATTACTTGTGTAAAATAAACAAATGTTTTTTACTTTGATGCCAAAGAGTCTAGAATATAAGATTTTTGAGAAAGGTTATACTACCTCCAAAACCAACACACAACCAACTAACCGGAAGGATAGGACTGGCTTTGTGTGTGTCTTTCACATGAATTCTTATATAAAGCCAGTTTTTCTTCCTAATAAGTTTCTCTACTTTCTTTTTCCATAAATGGTTAAATGATTCTTTAGCTCTTATATTTCAGTGGTTTCCTTTTCTGGCAGAACAGTTTGCATACATGTTGTACCAGGATCAAGGGTCAGTCTCAGCTTACTCATGCACGGACAGACCTCCCTCACTGTTATGTAGAGAAGGTCAGAGACCTACCAGGTGCTGAAAGCTAACCGGCTGTGACTGTGCTGGGGTTGATGCAGATCTGTCCCCAACGATGGTAAGGAGGAGAGCCCAGAATGGCTTTTGCTCGAGACCTGTCTTTGCATTAGCAGGCCACTCATCTTGGTTTTGAGAAAGAAACCAAGACCACCAATGGACAGGAGTTACAAGGCACCATTGATAAACACAGCAAGCTGAAAGACAGCAGCCAACCCTGTATTTTAAATGGAAATTTCTGATTATTACCTTTCCATCTCATGAACCTGTGCTCACCACCCTTACTTGGAGAGATCACCTTATGCTTCACACTGCAAGTTTGCTTAGCATCTTAGCATCTTACTTGGCACTAGAAATGGACACCTGCAAGTTTCATTTCATACATCATGCAACTGAAAAACATTCCATAACTTTGGTCAGCATTGGGCTGCCTTCCTACAATGAAGAAACAGACAATTCAGCCAGTCTAGAAGGGGTAATGAGAAAGATAATTTACCAAGTGTCTACAACGTGGGAACAGCTGTCCTTGGGTTAACCCAATGTTGCCCAGAACCTGCGCTCCAACAGCAGCCAACAGCAGACACCCCTTGAAGAGTACAATGTGCTTTTACAGCCTCCAGCCATTTGCAGCTCAAAGGCATCCTGAGCCAGGGTTTATTTCTGTGTATTCAGTAACATTCAGTAAATTTCTGGTTTACAAAGTGGCCCTACACTACCCTTCCCGGGCCCACTCTAACAGTCCCAGAATCTTGACGAATCTCCGCAGGTAATAGAAAGGAACAGGACAAACAGAGCAGAAAAGATAGAATACAATGAAAAGGGGACAAAACATGACAACATTGATTAGGTACCAGTGTATGATAACTTTCATTACAAAGTCCTTTCAGTTCCACAGACTAAGTCAGATTTTATCTTCAGTTTGATATATTAGTATAAATCTGAAATACATCCACTGAAGTTGTCTTGTACTGGTGTAGTTCAAACCAGCATTCAAACCACAAACGTTATAAAATTTTAATCTGCAGAGAGCCTTGATAATTGTGCTGGTGCTGCACCACTGACAAATTTAGATAGTTTGCCTTTTTCTGAGTTTCAGCACAGTGCTCTAAAGGGGTTTTTATCTTACCAATGCACTAAGAGAAAAGGAAGGATCATACAGGTAGGCAACTGGGACTTCATTAGGAGAACGTGGATGTCAGAGTAGAATAATGATGGTGTACATGTTGACTAGATGCTGCCTAAACCCAGTGTGCTATACATACGAATCACTGAAAATGCAATTAGACCTGCATCTTGTGTTATTGGTGACAGATCCACTTACTTGAAACTAGTCTGGTTTCACTCATGCTACAGTACTGGGAAACAGGAGAAGAGTAACACACATTTTTCAAGCACACCTCCTCAACTGATGCCTCTATTTTTAGTTTCCAGAGAAAAAAAAAGACTTGATAGTAGGTTTATAGTCCAACATCACAGACAAGTAACCGTCATCTGTTAATTACGATTGTGACAGTTTTAACATTTTGCATCTTGGTTGTGTCTGAAATAGCTATCCTTGCAAAAGAGAGAGGGAAAGAAAGTGAAAGAGCAAAACAGACAGAGGCTCCCATCTGAAACATAGCACATAACTGCCTTAGCCCTGGCATAAATTCTAGTGAGCAGAATGAGCAGTTCAGATAATGCAAATGGATGCAAACAATTTAAAAGACCTAGTAGTTTAAAAAGCGCTTTTTTTTTAGCACTACTATAAATAAAAATGTGTGTTTGAAAAGCTTCCCAACAAATCCAGCAGACAGAAAGCATTTCTGGTATCATTAGGAAAAAAACAAAGGATTTTTTTCCACAATTCAGTTTGAAACCTGGATTTTCAGTGCAAGATTAGTTTAGCTCTCCTTTATTTAATAAATGATTTAATAAAATCAGCTTCTTTCAGAGCAGAGTCAGACAAAGTCATTGGCAGTTTTTAAATGCCTGCACATGGAATTACAAAAGCTCTTTAGCTTTGAGGACTCATCTCAGGGGTGACGAGTTCTTGCTCTCACTTGTTCCAGCACAGAGTGAGTTGCAATTCCTTCCATGACATTGCGGACACACAGTCCTCCTAATCCCCCACTGAATCTTCCAAAGAGTTTTATTACTAACAATACGTAGCGTAACAATTGACTGTATTGTACATATGCATATAGACACTTGCCTGTTAAAGATTATAGGTCTGGTCATAAACCAATGGTATTTCCCCACTGACTTTATTTTGCTTTGTATAAGTTTTTTGTACACCACACAGCAACATGAGCCTCCCAAGACTCAGCAAGAGGTCAGTGGACTGTATTTTTAACCTGTTTACATTTTTTTCCCAGACATGACTGGATTCACTATTCTAAAGTATGTGGCCATCTTATTGCCTTTTATCTTTTAAAACCAATGATGGAATAAAACCCAACCAAACAAGACCGTCCTGACTATGTGCACTATTAGGTTTTGATATAAACCAGAAACAAGCAAACTAACCCAAAGCATATCCTACTCACTGGTTAGATTTCAATGGTGATACTTGTGTGTTCATTTTGTATGTAGTTCCTTTTGCATTGTTCTGTCAGATACACAACATTCATTGTAAATATCTGTCTCACTGTAGAGCATATAGCAGAATCAATAAAGAAATTAATAGATAGTGATATACAGATTCTATTCACATTTTTTAAACAATGAGAACATTTTAAAGAAGCATTAATGAAACAATAAATTAATTTATATTGATCCCTGAAAAAATAATGATAAAAGGTAGATATCTAGATCAAAGCAGCAAACTGTGAAGGGTGTTTAACTCTGTGGCTGTTTAATAACCAACATAGCTTTTAAAGTAATTTATTGACCAGCTTTCCACCATCTGTTAAGAGAAAAGGAATCCATTCTACCTTTTCATACTCAGTATTGCTAATTGTAATAAGTATTCAGGCAACAGTAACAAAAGCTCATTCTAAATCTGGTGGGAACTGATGAAAGCAATTATGGCAAGGGCTTGGTACTGTCAAACTGTCAAGTTTCAAGCCTAATGTAATACTTTAGAGTCTGTACTTTCTCTATTTTAGAAGCAAAAGACCGCACGCCATTTTCTACTGAATGCAATGAGACCAAGGAAACAAACTGTCTAACTGCAGAATGCGGAAACACTACATAAAGCACTGATAAAACTATATGTCATGTCACAACAATTCTTCAGGAAGGGATCTGTCCTGCACTGTTGGATATTAATAGTGATAAAATACGATGAGGGCCTTGAGGCCCTTGGTGTGGTGGGGTGTGAGAAATTTCAGATGTCTAGGAAGCGTGTTCATTTAAATTTTATCAATTGTGTCTGGTTTTCTAGGTTAGAGACATGTTCCATTGTGGAAGAAACAATGAAACCATATAAAATAATAATGAGTCATTAAATTTAGCCTGAATACTGCCATTATCAGCAGGACATATTCTGCCTAAAGTTCTTCCTACAGCTGCTGGCAAAACTAGTACTGGTGCTTATGCCCCATATGCGTGTTTCCAATTCGCACAAGCTCTCTCATTTCAAAATACATTGCACAGACAAAACAAGGTTCTACATCCCACCTGTGCGAAATTCAAGTATGGCATGGAGAGTGACACTGAAAATTTGACACTTAATGTGCCTTTTCTCCAACACCCTGTGGAGTTAGCTCCACAGCACCAACAGGAATTGTCACTGCTCCTTATAGAGCAACCTAAAACTAAACCATATGACTAACAGCGTTGTCCAGATGCTCCTTGGACTCTAAACATTGACTTAGTCATCAGCTCCTCATCTGAAGCTTCCTGCGATAATGAAAGTCTTCCTGAACAATGATTGGATGGACCAGGAGGCAGATCTCTCACAGAGGACCAATTACTTTACCTGTTTGTTTCAAGTATTCCATGAAACGTCAACTGTCAGTCAATAGTGAACCTGAACTGGAACTGAACTGCTTGCAGAGCAGCCAGTGAGCAGCCAGCAACAAACAATGCTGCATGAAATAGATTTCATGGGAAAAATACCCCACTTTCATTTGTTTTAATTCTACACTGAGGGAAGTAAGATTTTGTCTTTCAGTGTGGTGCAACACATGTTAAAACTTTGTGAAAGGCAGAACAGCACGGGCCACATAAGGGACCTAGATAACGTAGTGGAGATCTGGCAGAAATGCATAACCTAGGCAAGATTGACTGTAGAAAGACACCCCAGTTCCGGATCTAGAGTGCTAATTTGCCATCTATACCATCTATGCAACATCTGCTTGCCTCCCATAATGACGAGGTCTGACCAAACTACAGACAAATCAGCAAAGTATATGAAGAACAACTGAGACTTTGATAAGTAATATTAATAACTTTAACCAGTGACAACTGCTGCTTTTTTTTTTTTTTAAAAAAAACAACAACCTATTTTCCTCTGTTAGCCAAAAACATCCGAACAACAAAAACGTAATGTGCTAATCTATAGCCTAGTAGACTTTTTAGGGAATGAAATAAAAAAAAGTTGTCCACAGTCACAAGGAGTAGAATGGAGTAAATATAAAAGCTACTGAAAGCAACTAAAGAGCATAGTATCCTTTGCTGCTCACAGATAAGATGCCTATGTCTACTGAAGGGGAGGTTATTTGGGCTTACATGACTTCCATTGTTTAATGGACAGGCACATTTAACTGACTTTCTCTTCATAAAAGGAAGTGCACAACAGAAAGAAGAAAGAATAGGTAGACAAGATACAAAGAACAAAATTCTTCATTACTAAAGCTTCTGCAAAACCAAGGCAGAAAGAAACACACTTCCAGGCAGAATTTGTATAGTAAAATGTTATTTCCCTTCCTTTAAGCATCCTAGAGCTGTTTCCAACATTACAAAAACCAACAGATTCAGAAGGTTTGGAATTGGACTGGGGGCTTATCAAAACCACACAGTTCTCAAAGAACTCTTCTAAGATTCCTGTATTATTGCTTTCAGAAATGGGGGGCAGGGAAACAGGCATCCTGCTTTTACAAGAGTGGGATGTAAAGTGGGATAACATGAACAGTCAGGATATTCTTTTGAAGTTAGGATCGAAAGTAAGCCTTGGGGGATGGGGCAAAGGAAGGAAAGTTACTCATTTATCATAGAGTCATTCAACCTCAGCACTTCTGTGTGATGATTAGGTGTCAGTAATCACAAAAATAGACAACGAAAGTGCGATAAAACTAGCTATTCCTAGAAAGTGCTTCTTACAGACAATGCCTACTTTAGAGGTGTGAGGCTTTCTCTTTTAATCATTGACTGAAAAGAAAAATACTCTAGTGAAACTGTCTCTGGTGGGCAGTCCAGATCAATATGAGGTGAACAGCTAGAATTAATTCAATAAAGGGAATAATGAATGTAGACATGTCTCTTAAAAAGAAAAAAACCAGGTGATTTAAATTCTCTTACAAATACAGTCCTGCCTCACTGGGGTTTACTGGCCTCCACAAGGCTGGAAACTGATGTGGCACTGTACTGCTAAAATGCCTTATTAATAAAATTAAAACCATAAAATTATCCTGTTTAGTATTGCATCATTGTGTGAGCAGTCGTTGAGGCTTCCCCCTCTCTCCAACCCATAACTAGCGAAGGTAAGAACAGCTGCAGAGGCACATAAGCCCTTTAGGACAACCGTCATATGTCTTCCACCTAGCATCCCAAGGCTCACTAGCAGACACCACTGGGACACTGCTCTGTGCTCTGCATCACCCCAAAACGGCACTTGGCTGCTCAATGGACTCCATTCTTTTTTGCCTGCACCAGCAATATCCTCACTGCAATACTAACATATAGAAACATTAAAAAGTGTTACAAAAACCCAGGTGAGGGAGAGAAACACATGGGTCTCCTGAAGACCAGTCAAAGCAATACAAGCTTGGATGAAAATCACATTCATAGAGAGGCTGTCATTGGCAGACTGAAGGCGGCTGCTCGACAGAGGCAAGCAGATGTCACGCTATGTAGTAAAAGCAAGTTGTTATTGGCACAGGTTTAGAATAGTCACATTGCCCATGTGTGTCCAACTTGTGGTGGCTTATGTAGCTTGTCCCAAATGAGTGTAAAACCCATCTATTTTTCCACCTTGTCTCTCTAGGCATTTCATTCACTACTTCCACACTCATTGGGCAGCAGTTCAAACAGCAAAAAAAAAGTGTTGCCTCTGATGGGAACAGGGACATAGTAGCTGACTGGCACAAACCCAGTATGGGTCTGAATTGGGAGAAGCTGGACCTAAGCCAGCTACAGAATAGGCAGTTTTTGGTGACAGGAACAGTTTTCAAAGCTTATGTACATCACAATCTAGCAGAACCTCCAATGGATGATGTATTGTCATCCTTTCCAAATCCGAACTCCCTAAACTGAGACGCAAATCCCAGAATAACTAAATGGTTTGTTCAGTTAATGTGTTAATAGTGCTTCTTTGTCCTGAGGGAAATTAAAAGAATCTTCTGAAAAAAAAAAAGAAAGAAATCAAAACCCCGATCCTGGGAATAAATGCACCCAGAAAGGAGCATGGCAACACTAGCACAAAAATTTGTTCAAGATGTCTGTTGAAAAGACTACTGGGAAAAATCATAGAGTCCTGGCCCAAAACAATGATAAGTAATGCATGCTGCACTAACAACTATTTTGCAAGGCCAGATTCCAACCCTACCATTCAAGGGAAAACATAAACAATTTTAAACAGGAGATTTGGAACCATATTGTTCCAACACATCTTGAAGTCAGTTTGCTAAGTAGCTGCCCAGCTGCCCTTGGAGTCTCTGTGCTCCAGCAGTCGTCACATCTTGCAATATCCTACCTCTTTTGGAAGTCCAAGGAAATAACTGTGGTCCACAGCTGCCCTGAACTTGTCCCTACATGACAGGTATTCTGAGAGCTCTGTAGCACCAAGGGTGTATTTTAAAACTGAGAGTTTCATGGTATCTGAAATTGGTGGTTATTGAGCAAATTTCATGAAGATATGTTCTTGCCAACCCTCCTTGGAATAATCCATGTATCTGAAGCTATTTATATGCGTAGTTGCTTGGGAATTTTCTGGCTAAATTTTTCAGCCAAATCAAAGATACATATTAAATACACAACTATGTTAGGAAAAGAGGGCTTTTGGTTCATAAACCAATGACCTAATTATACTCACCCACATACAGCATTTTTCCTATTCGTGACAGATAAAATGGCTAGCAACATTTACTGATCTTCCTGAAATTTGTTGTGTAATGTTCCTGTGACCAATGGTACCCTGCTTTTTCTTAGTCAAGACTATTTTAGAAGCTAAACCTTATACATTGTCAGAAAGTTATTAGATCTCCCTCAAAAACATCCCACATAGGACTTCATTTGACGAAGCGTGTGCATCTTGCTTGGTGCAGCACTGAAGTTGTTATCAATATCCAATATCAGCCACTCTTGTCTCTTGTACAACTCAGGTGTGTGAATCAGTGGGTCTGAAGTCTAACTGTAACAGCAACTAACCACTTCTAGTAAAATGAACATTCACAGCCTTCAATTTGGCATTTTCAAAAAGTGAATTATTCTCTCCTTTGCATTCTAGCTTTTAAAAGTGTCCTCCCAATCATAGAACAAAGCCATTAATATTTTGTTCTAAAATATACCAGATACATCACTGGCCAACACACAAAGGAAAGATGGACATATATTTTATAAGTTTACCAGACAAAAAAATATGCATAGTAAGCACCAACTTAAATTTCGTTTTGAGGAGTCTATTTGGAGAAAGAAATGGATGAGTTGATCTGTTTGCTGCTGTGACAGAACAATGTTTATTCGCAGCTTTTTCAATTTCTAACATTCAATTGAACTCTTATTTCTGGGTGAATACATTAAAGACAGTCTAGAGGTAAATATTAAACCACTAACTGCAACGTGTATAAAAAGCCTTTTCTGAGACAATCTTTTACTTAAAGCTAATTGCTTCAGTACATTAATCATTTAGGATTGAATTTCTGTATTTCTGGAAACTTACTAAAGAATGTCATAAAACCAAATGACCAAACATGCCTTTCTCTATATACCTGTATGTCAAAGGAACACTAAATGAATATTAATTGGAGCAAGTCCTCTGATCTGGACAACCATACCTTTATTTTTAATGGAAACTTCCAACAGAACCACAGTCAACAAAATACATGTAAAAATAACTTTACACACATCTATCATAGAAATTCATCCTTACAAGCTATTTTTCAACTCAAATGGTTAATTTTAGAACAGAGAGGAGTATATATTGGTTTCTGTCAAGATAAACACTTGTGACATATAGAGCACAGAAAAGAATCCAAAATGACAAAACTGATTTTGGAAAATGATATTCACTTATACAGCTAATAGTGAGTAATTCCAAGTTGGGATTTACCAGATTCGATAAGCTATTTCCATAAGCTATTTATTGGTTTACAGCTCTACAGAATAATACTTTAAGGCACCTGTAGCAAATTTCTCATACCAAAAACTCATTCTACAGGCATAACTATTTTCTCAGACTAGTAAACAGTATCTCGTAATGATGACATTGTAAGAAACATAGATAAGGGGTTTATCATTGAAATAAAGACAGATCACATTTTAAATTCAGTTAGATTAGTTGGCGTTAATTTTACATAAAGTTATCATGTTGGTTCTATTTCCTATGGCTTGATTTTTTATAATTGCATTTCACAGAATTATTAGGCTGTCCTGTTCACAGGAGCGAACCACAATCATGGTAGACTGTAACAGGGAGAAAATGCCCATCAGATATGTGCCTGCCTTTATCACAGGTCCAAGGACTAAGCAGTTTCACCTCCTTTCCCCCATGCTCTCCACGCACAGATGAAATCCAATGATTCCAGTCTGCACTAGCATTATTTTTCAGCACCTCACATGAAACAATCAATTGACTGATTTTATAAGGATTCCTATGAATGAACAAAGCACCCTCCCTACTCCTTCTGGTTTTGGTCTACATGTCTCATTTTCTACTGTCCTCCCCTTTGATACTGTTTTTTCTACCTTACAGTCCCTTACTGTTGGTGCACAAACAGCTGAGCCAGGATTACAAACTCTTCTTACTTTAGACTCTGCCAAGAGTGTGAGAGCCCAGCATGAAGAAGCAGTTCAGTGACCCCAAGTTCCTGTTGCCTAATTGGTCCTTTCACCCTAGCCAGGAGGCAGTCATGCCTCTGTTGTGGTTTTGAAAAAAACATGAATTATATGGCAGTACAACAAACTATCAATTACTGACCCAATTTGTAATGCTGGGAATGAAATCCCAAAGAATCTAAATGATCAAAGAAGAATCGAAGGTTGCAAATTTTATTGCAGTATTTTTACTGGAACACAGTTTATCCCTCTTAAAATCATCCACATTAAGAAAATACTTGCATGGTCTGGAGCTGTTTAAGCAAAACCTCATTCTGCAATTCAACATTTCAAGGAAATTAGCCAAGTAATAAGACAACAGTATTAGAAATATTATTATTAACAGTATTAGAAAAAGTAAGAAATGTTTGGAAAAGTTAACTCTTGTCCCTGAAGCCTTAAAGTTTGGAAATCAACCATATAGCATAACTTTTCTAGACAATGAAAGAGATTTATAATGGATTTTACAATTAAGTGAATGAAAACTGCTAAAGAGTCTGTTAGGGATTATCAAACCAGTGTAAAGAATTCATTGTTACATCAAACTTACCATTAAACTTCATGTGCATTTAGCCACAGACATTAAAGTAGCAGTAACATTTTAAGCTGAAAGAAAACCACTCATTCAGAAGATAAGGACTTAATTTAACCTACAGGACAAAATGTGAAATTAATAAATTAGCTAAAGGGATGCATACAGCATAACGCACATGCAGCAGTGCAAAGAGCCCTTGTTTTTCATTATTATTTTCCACTCTACACGCCGTTGATGCATTATTAAAAACACTATAAGCAGACAGAGCACCAAATTGCACTCATATTGGCACAAGTGAGGTTTAAATCGATAATTTTCAGAATTTTTTGCTGCCACCAGCCACAGCTTTCATAGAAGGAACTTCAGAAAGGAATCAATCTTTGGCCACTTCCCAGTGAGGTTAAATCTCCAAGAGAAATTTAGGAAACACTAGACCATAACTGCAAAACAACATCCCCTGTGAATTCTGACAAGGGTTTGTCTTCGAGCATCTCTCCAAGAGATATCCCTACCCAATAACTGGGGGAAAGATGTTAAAAAAGACCTGTTCTGAAAGAAGACTAGAACAGAGCAGCAATGTGGTTGGGTTTTGGTGGGGTTTTTTGGTCATAGTGGACACACACAAAATTTTTTTCCTCTCTTCTTGAGAAGAAGTTTATTCTTCCTGAGCATTGTCAGTGCCAAACTTATCAGCCTTCTTTCTTCAAGCTGCCTGAGGCTTCAGAGGCTTCACGGGTTTTTTTCTGTAATTCCACAAACCAGGATCTTGCCAT
Organism: Tapera naevia; assembly: GCA_033556795.1. Classification (NCBI taxonomy): domain Eukaryota; kingdom Metazoa; phylum Chordata; class Aves; order Cuculiformes; family Neomorphidae; genus Tapera; species Tapera naevia. The sequence continues at coordinate 6,326,241 of JAUMJJ010000044.1, forward strand.
TGAAGAAAACAGAAAAGACTTTCGATGGAATCTCATTCTGCTAGGCTTAACTTGGCTATCGTAATCCTACTGAAAACAATGCTCCTGCTAGCAGGAACCTGTAGTTAAGATCCAAAGAGATGAAATTCCCCAAACATGCAAAGAGTACACTTCTACTCAGTCCTGACAAATAAGGAACACAATGGATTTAACCGATGAATGGAGAAGATAAAAGGCATCAGAAAAAATACAAAATTGAATGGGCAGATGCATATACCAAAGTGCAGTAATTCTGTAGGACCTGGTAGGGGGAATGAGTAGGTTATTTGACCATATGTCATCCACGTAGATCTAACCAGTGCCCTTAAATGCTTACTAAGAACTAAGACACAGTTCCGATCTTTGACCGGCTACCATACCAGCAAGACTTACACACACCTTTACAATCCAGAACACCAGATTCTCTGCCCTGTGAACCCCTGTCCTTTTGCAGCTCCTCCATCCCTAAAAGTAAAGACCCTGAGTTTCAACTGGCTGACTACTGTTAGTAAGCAGTGCAAGACAGCGACATACAAAAATCCCAGAAAGGCACTGAGTATGTTAGAGTTGCAAATACAGTCCATAAGAGGAATAAATCTGACTTGACAGAGAATGTGCTTAAACCCCAAAAGAATAAATTGAACAAAATGCTCAAATTAAAAGACATAAGCAGATTTTTTTACAAAATACAGTCATCTGCACTGATCTTGTAAAAGATGCATACACACTACGGAATGTTACTGTTGAATTGGAAAACGAACAGAATCATTGAATGTTTTGGGTTGGAAGGGACCTTAAAGATCATCCAGTTCCAAAACCCTGTCATGGGCAGGGACACCTTCCATCAGATCAGGTTGCTGAAAGCCCCATCCAATCTGGCCTTAAACGTCTCCAGTCATCCACAACTTCTTTGGGCATACCCATGACAGTGCCTCACCACTTTCACAGGAAAAAGTCTTCCTAAGATGTCATCTCAATCTCCCCTCTTTTAGCTGAAAACTGTAACCCCTCATCCTATCCCTGCACTCCTTGATAAAGAACTCCTCCCCTTCTTTCCTGTAGGCTCCCTTTTGGTACTGGAAGGCTGCTGTAAGGTTTCTCTTCTGAACAACACCAACTCTCCCAGCCCATCCCATAGCATGACTTTTCTGGGTGCTGCTGCTAAGACAGACACAGGATTATTCTCTTTATTATTAGTTCAACTAATCCCCACCATCTCCTTGATGGAAGGAGAAGCAGACAGAAACTTAGATATGTTCTTCCCTACTGCGTATCTTAAACAGGTTTATAAACCTATTCAGGCATTATGTTTACAGGATCACTCCACCTACATGAACCATCTGTGCTTCCACACTCACTAAAAGCTAAGAGAGCTTTGTTTCTAAGAGTTTTAAATACTGTAATGTTTTCAGTGCTTCAGAATACTGAACACTTTCCTTATGACACAGCCAATACATATGCATCACTTCAGAATTGCAGGATCAGACAGTAGAGGAGGCACTTATCCATACTCTCCATGTATGAACTATGCACAGAAAATACTATAAAGTGTTTTCTATACAGAACCAAGATGGGTTTTTCAATCATAGTAACTCATTTCAGCAGAAACTACTTCTTAATGTCGATGGGGACCACTCAGCAAAATAGCTATCATTTGAACTGGTCGTCTTGATACTCTTAATGAAGTCTCAAACCATGTTCAGCTCATCTGATATCAAAACATTAAAGTGTGATTGCAAGAAGCACAGACAGAGAAAATGAGGCAAGGAGACTACACCTCATCTTTATAAATAATTTCTAAGAAAACAAGGTGTGTGACAAGGAGGCAGGATATCCTAGCAAATGAAAAATAAATTCTCTAGAGATTTCAGTGACTTTATCTCTGTAAATAAATCTAGAGCTGTACTGGCTTTCTTGCAGGCACAAGCTAATTAATTTCTGTATTTGCATTGGTCTTCCAGAATACAGCATTAGCTGAGGGGTCTTTACTGGCAATTCCTTACAAAGGAACATGAAGAGAAACAAGCTGTGGGGAGTTTGTCAAACAGATCTATATTTCCTGCTACAAAAGAACTCTTCCTTATTAGTAGTATTTGTGCAGTGCAGTTTTAAATGAAGGAACAGATGCTGGTTCATTTTTCTCTGGACATATTATTTTGCAAGCCAATAGATGTAACTGACAATTTCTTCATATATTTTCCAAAAGCTCTTTTAAATTTCAAGTAATCTTTCATAATCTCTTTCTTCGTACTACATTCCTGGCTTTGTGTTGATATCCTTCAAGTGTTATCAAATATCTCCATTGTTGTGCTATAGCCAGCTTGTATGTATTTAACCTAAAATCATTCCTTACAAATCCCGGCTCCAGATATCTTTCTTGTATAGGCTGTTTTTCTCTGTATGTCTCCAGCTGTCAATATCTTTCTGCTAATAAGACTTGAGCATCCCGAGTGACAGGAGACCTTTGCTCATTAGACTAAAACTGAATTCGTCTTTATTGCTGTCAAATCAGTATTCTAAATTCATGCGTAATTTGCTGACAGCTACTACTTTTAAATCTGCCTCGGCATTACTCTTTTCAAGGTTTCTCTCATTCAAGGAATCACTATCAGATTATTTTTCCCTTGATAGGCTTCCACTAATTAATGTTACTAAAATGCTTTTAAAACAGAAACAACTATATATATATATATATAAATATGAAGTATCCTTATCCATATTGGGGAACATGCTCCACTACTATTGCCACATAAACTGCACAACAACACACTTTATGCATAGTCCTTTGTCATGGGCACTTGATTTCCTAAAAACCAAATACATTGATGGGAAATATTTATGTGTAGGCTATGTACACACAAGAGCTAGGGAATGCATTGCATGTGTTATATACACAAAATGTGGCTCAGTCCACTCCATTGTTTATGTATTTAATATAAACAGAAACTTAGTCTAGTTTGATATTTTGCATATACGTTTTACACCAATTTTCCCTATATAAACAGTGTCTTATTGAATTATTGACTGCCTAGCAACATGTGTTCATCCATTCATCCATACTGAATGAAATTATGTTTGTTAAATTTTGGAAGCTTAGGCACTAATTATTCAAAGAGTCAAGCAATAAAACCCCTGTACCTTTTGCAACCTAGCATTTCATATATTTGCATTTAATGTGTATCATTTAAAGTGCTCTGTTGCACAAAGAAATGCAAAATATTCCTGAATACTTTAGCAGTTTTAAACCTCAGGAAACCAAGAAGACTGAAAATCGTTGTTACTACAGATGATACTGCATAGTATTCATTCCGACCTCAAGGACTCACAGTTCATAGCTTGTGGCTTTATAACACAAAGTACATGCCCAAGGGGCTGATGAGTGCTGGGGAGACAAAGAAACGAAACTGATCTAGATAATTTATTAAAGTAAGCATAAAATAATTTGGTTTCTTCCAAAATCTTATATTCTTTGTCCCAGCCCAATAAATCATAGAATGGTTTGGGTTGGAAGGGACCTTAAGATCCCCCAGTTCCAACCCCTCTGCCATGGGCAGGGACATCTCCCACCAGACCAGGCTGCTCAAGGTCCCATCCAGCCTGGCCAGCAACACTTTCGGGGAGGGGGGGAGTGTGTAGCGTGTATCCACAGCTTCCCTGGGCAACATGTGCCAGTGCCTCACTACCCTCAGCGTGAAGAATTTTTCCCAACATCTAATCTAAATCTTCCCCCTTACAATTTAAAGTCACCCCGCCTTGTTCTATCACTACTTGCCCTTGTAAAAAGTCCCTCCCCAGCTTTCCTGCAACTCCTTCAGGTTTTTCTCCCTGGCGCCTTTTCTTCTCCAGGCTGAACAACTCCAACTCTCAGCTTCTCCTCACAGCAGAGATGCTCCAGCCCTCTGATCATCTTCATAACCTCCTCTGGACTCACTCCAACAGTTCCATATTCTTCTTATGTTTGGACTTCCAGAACTTGGCACAATATTCCGTTTGGGCTCTCACAGGAGCAGAGTAGAGGGAGAGAATCACCTCCCTTGACCTGCTAGTCACGTTTCTTTTGATGCAGCCCAGGATACGGCTGGCCTTCTGGGCTGCAAGTGCACATTGTTGGCTTATGTCGAGCTTCTCATCACCAGCATCCCCAAGACCTTCTCCAAAGGGCTGCTCCCAATCACATTATCCCCCATCCTTGATACCAGGGGTTGTCCTGACCCGGATGTAGGACTTTGCACTTGGCTTTGTTGAACCTCATGAGGTTCACATAGGCCCACTTCTCCAGCTTGTCCAGGTCCTTCTGGATGACATCCCACCCTTCTGGAGAGACAACTGCCCCACTCAGTTTGGTGTTATCCGTGAACTTGCTGAAGGTGCACTCGATCCAGTATCTATATAATTAATGAAAATATTAAACAGCACTGTTCCCAGTACAGACCCCTGAGGGACACTGCTTGTCATGAGTCTTCATCTGGACATCAAGCCATTGACCACTACTCTCTGAATGCAACCATTCCTCCAATTCCTTATCTACCAAACAGTCCATCCATCAAATCCATATCTCTCTAATTCACAGAGAAGAACGTTGTGGGGGACTGCATCAAAGTGTTTACGGAAGCCCAGAGAGATTACATCCATTGCTTTTCCTGTGTCCACTGATGTGGTCACCCCATCATAGAAGGCCACGAGGTTGGTCAGGCAGGGCTTGCCCTTAGTGAAGCCATGTTGATTGTCTCAAATCACCTCCCTGTCTTCCGTGTGCTTTAGCACAGCTTCTAGGAGGCTCTGTTCCACTATATTTCCAGGCACGGAGGTGAGGCTGACAGCCCGAAGTTCCTAGGGACATCTTTTTTACCCTGTGTAAAAATGGGCACAATGTTTCCCTTCCAGTCTTCAGGGACTTCCCCCAGCTGCCATGACTTTTCAAAAATTATGGAGAGTGGCTTGGCAACCACATCAGCCAATCCCCTCAGGACTCTGGAATCTCATCAGGTCCCACAGACTTACATATGTTCATATTCCTCAGGTGGTCATGAACCTGATCTTGCCCTACAGTGGGAGGGCCTATAGCCCCCTGGTCCCCATCTTGTTCCTTGACCCTAGATGGGTGAGAAGAGTAGGTGCCAGTGAACACTGAGGCAAAAAAGTTGTTGAGTACCTCAGCCTTCTCTTAACTTACCATAGAAGTAAGTGGACTTATTCAGAGATTTAAAAGTTAAATTTGTGTTTATATGTTTTGTTTGGTTGGGATCTGAACAGTTAGCATCTCCAGGATTGGTCTACCATTTAGCTTAGGTTTTTTTCGAGTCTACCACTTTTTAACTCAGAAAGCTCTGTGACAAATTTTCTGCAGGCCTCACTTTAAAGGGAAGTGGGTATCTTCACTTCTATCTGCGTTTTTTTCCTAACAAACCTATTTCTATCAGTCACGTTACAAGGTATTTTATCATATTCCCTTTTTCTGGAATAACATTCCTCTCCAAAGCTCAGACCAAAGAAGAAAAAAACAGCACTTAATCTTCTCTCCAACCACCTAATGTTTTTGGGTGACAGTTTATACTTGCTGGACTATATATGGCGATGCTCAGTCAGTGAGTGATCAACGTATTCCCACTACTCCTTTCCACAACTGGAGGCTGATACACCTGTGTCATATTTGCTAGACCATAGCAAAAACAGCAGATTGCTTATTTTGGAGATTGTTTATACAGAAAGCACACAGTCAATGCATCCATCATGCTACCACAAGCAAAAAACGTATACTTGCCTCCCTTATAAAACACAGAAGGGAGCCCTAAATTCCCATAAAATGTCTAGACTCTGTATAACTAGTCACCCAAACCAGTGCTGTTGCTAGTTAACTAAATTACTGTGAAGATGAAGCTGTACATTAACAGTGCATCAGCTATGTTCAGGGATGAGAAGCAGGTTTACAGTAATCTGTGCTCTCCAGAGATCTGCACAGTTACCTACAGTCCCACAGATGCAGCCACAGGAACACTTCCTCAGCTCCACCCAACAGAGCAGAACTTTGCGATCAACCTGCAGGTGATCCTCAACCCAGCTCACATCTTGACTCAAGTACATCTCACTTCCTAAGACCCAGTCAGAGTACATGAGGATTTGCAGTTTCTCTGTCAGTATTATTTATAATCGCTAACACCAGTCTCCTCAGCAGCATGACAAAATGCAGCTCAGCAAGTTACAAAAATATCCCCTGGCAGTTACAACATGCTCATGTAATTCATGCATCATTACAAAGTAGTCTGCATACAGAAGGGAAATTTAAGAGGAATCAATAAAACGCAAAGGAAAAGGTCATACTTTACCAGACACAGACAGTTCCCTTCGGGAGCACAGTATACTTTGTTGTAGCTTCACTCTGTTAACTTGGTCATACAAGTTCAACCTGCTTTATTTTCTACACATTGATACAACGCTTTCAGTTGAATTTTACCTATCATGTATTTTAGTCTTTCAAAATTGTTTCAGATTTTGTTTCCTGGCACAAAGTATATAAACTATGACAATGCAGCTTTGGGAAAATAATATCCAATATTGTCATGATTACAGGGACTAGCAGTAACGACTTTTACTTATGCTACTATTCATTTACTACAAAGATGATGAGGACTACCACAGTTGGTTTGCAAGAGATTTCTGTCTAAGAGATGTCTGAGGTGATTATAGCATCCTCAGCAAACATGCTGGAAAATCATGGCCATTTTAAAAAAGCGATAATGTTACATAAACCAAATACCTCTCTCAGCAGTGATTACGTTCCAAGGTAATGTCTACCTCCTACTTTATGTACTGCAGAAAATATTTATTAAAATATCAACCCTAACATGAAAGAAAAGCACACACTGTTTTTTTCACAAGCAGTGGTTTAAAAGACTTTGAAACTGGGACAGACAAATGAACTTTCCAGAATTGCCTGTTCTTTGGCTGCAAATCAGCTGTGCTCCTTGCCTGAAAAGGGTTGAAAAATATTTAATCAAATTGTCTGCTGGGTGTCTGTGATAGAGTGAAATATTTGGAAGAACTAGGAAAAGAAAATCAGATGCATTTACACCAGTGACCTAGGCAGAAGCTGGAACTGACAATTAAAGGCATAAGAAAGGAACAAATGCACTATTTCATTCTTCTCATATGCCAAGTTACAGAGGCATAAACAGATAAATACAGCAGTAAAATCAGCTTGCTATTACTGCAAAGTAAGCTCTTATGAATGACTAACTTCTCCCCACCACATTTTTTAAAGAATAATTTGTTCCTAGTCAAAAAGTCCATTTGCCAAGTTTCAGCACAGAATAAAACTTTTACAGTGGAGTTATAAATTTCTGAAAAGTGGCTTCTATGTACTCACATACACTTAACCATTACAAGGGCAGCAGGTGTCACTATAACAAATGATGTAAAGTTCAATTTAAACACCAGAGAACATACTGAAACACTTTGGAAATTGCCACAGGTTACTAACATTTTATATGAAAGGAAAAAAAAAAAGAAAAACCAAACTCCCCTCCCTAAACTTTAGTTTTCCCCCCCACAAGGTAAAGAAAACACAGACGCAGATTCTTTGTAATTAACAGGACTGTGGTTTTACAGCTAGACATGGGCCAAGAAGTGAAAAGTTAACAAATCATTAGACAACATTCATTGCTCTATATGAGAACCTTGTCAATCTGCAAAATAACTTAGGATACATGAGCATGAGGTCAACTGTTTTCCATAGATAATTGTACATATAAGCATCTTTACCTAACAGACAAGGCATGCAACATAACACAGGAATATTCCAGCAGTTTCAAAACAACTATATTTGTCTTCCACATTATTTAAACAAATACAGGAAGCAAGGACACTAATCACAGTTATGATTTAAATATGAAGAAAAAAATTGCGTGTATTTTCTCCCCTTTCCTCTCCTCCTTCCATTTTTCTGCAAGTCACCATAGTTTCAGCAGCAGTTATACTGTTTACAACACAAAGGACTCTTCCTCCTTCCCTGCTATGATTCCTTGATGTTACAAAGCACTTTAACACCTACTTAACTTTAAAGCTAAAGGATTCCTATGGGAGTGATGGTACCCTGTGTAGATTCTTAGCTAAATTCAGGGACAAAAAGGAAAGACACCATGTAATCTGAAGGAAAAATGCAACTATATCTATTCACTTAAGGATAGTCCTCCTTTCCCAGACTATTCTTCTGTTAAAATGCTGAATCCTAAACGTTAAGTCTGTGTTTCACACAGAATCCTTACTTCTCCTAAGCCTACATTTGTTCAAGGTTGTACCTGGTAGCACGCAAGTCCTATCAATATTGCAGGTAGATCAGTTTTTTACTCTACTATCGTCTCCCTCAAAAGCTTAGCTACATAATTAATAAGAGCAAGATTCAACTCCAGCCCAAGGCACTCTTTGGATCTTGTAAGAGCTGCAAGGAGCCTGAATGTGAGCCTGGATAAGAGCCTGACAGCTCATGTCAAGCTCATATCAGGCTCTGGATGGCCCAGACCACACAACTCTCCTCCTTAACCAGATACTTAATCTCTGCTCTGTAGCAACACATCCCACACCACTGCCCAATGGAGGTGGCTACGCAACACAACAGTGGTCTCACTGCTACAGGTGTCACTATCTGCATGCAACAGCAAACAAGTTATAAGAGCAGCAATTTTAACCCACTGGACTCGTAAAAACAATAATGAAATAGCACCAAGTCCAGATGTCAGAGGCTATTAGCAGCATCAGCAAAACTTAATATGCAAGCAAAAATATCCTAGGGGAAGGCTTAGATGGAAGCTTTAGTTTTAAGATTTGACCTCAGAAAGAGAGGCTGGGTGTGGGACTAGAAGTGGGCAGCAGCTACGAGTTAAGTCTGTCACTTTTTAGCTCCTTCTTCAGTTTACCCAGGGCTGCTTAGTACCGTTAGGACAGGGCTGTCAGGAACCAAAGACCTCTTTGTCTCATCATCCACAGTAGTAGCTGCTGCTTCTGGTAGCTTGACCTCTTAGTTCAGCACGATCTGCAGGGAATCACCCGGCCAAGCTGACAATACTGATGGAATAATCAATCTCATCTCCTCTGGACTAGGAAAAGCAAGCAATCCATAGCTTTCAACTGAACCCAGGTAGCTACTTTTTTCCCCTGTGCCTGAAGCTAACTGGTATTTAAGTTCTTCCTCTGCTTGAAATGAACATTTTAATCTTGAGAAATATGAATATTATCTGTCAGACACTTTTTGTGGTTTTTTTGCTTTTTCATAAGAACTCTGGCCCCGATTCAACAATGCACTTAAGCATGTGCTTAATTTTAAGTAGATGAATAGGACTGTTGAAAAAATGCTTCAGTTAAGCATAAAATTGATAATGTGCTTCACTGTTTTGGATTAGGCTTTAATTGAAGGAAAAGTTTAAAGCCATAATGTATAATACTTATCCACCCATAAGCAAGTTTATGCTTTCCCTTAAAAAAAAAAGTTACAGTACTGCTCCCTACAAGAACCAAAGTTAAAGATCCCTACGATGAGAACAAATACTAACTTGCAATGTGATAGACATACTGTAAAAAATGATTAGTGATTTTTCTGCTAATATTTGCTGTCTCAGACAAAGGAGACATTTTTCATTAGGCTCTGTAAGCCAGATTATATAGTTTAAAAATACCAGTACACTTAGGGTCTTTGTTGCTAACTTGTTCTGTTTTCAAATCCCAAGTTCAGTAATTCATGTAATCACAACTCCAGACCACCCTGATGTCAGCACCTTCTACTCACTTTACAGTAGACCTTTTTTTTTTTTAAAGGGGGAAATTATAAATCATCCTCAGCCTACTTAGAACAAGAAAAGAGTATTTCAGTTTTATTGTGCACTATCCCAAACAAGTGTCTCAAAAGGTAACGCACAGCACAAATAAAGCACAGAGTAGGCATTCCTTTCTTCCCTCCTTATGAAGGAAGCATCTATCACGATAAACTTAGAAAAAGACAAGATTTGTCCTGGTCTGTAAAGTATGATACCATTAAGTATTAATGCCTACCATGCTGAACTTCATCTATATTTGTGAAATGTCAGACAACAGTGTCACAGCAATCTTAAACCAAATCCAGAAACCTGAAGCGCTTTGCACATCAGTGCTAGATCAAATAATGCAAACCCAGAGATGTGCAGATGCCAGTAAGACTTTCTAGATATGTAAACAATCTATAACATAGATCGGGGATAAATACAAATACAAACTATACAAACGATGAACTTCGGCACAAGCATGAATAAGGATGAACTTGTCATGAAACATCAAGCATATGACAAGAACAAGAGGGACTGTGAAGTTCTGAAATTAAGGAATATGTTCTGTCTTCAGACCTAGCATTCAGCTGCTTTAAAGTTACCTCTTCTCTATTAGTGCAGATTAAAATTTTGTGTCTCATTTCCGATAAGGTCTTGAGCAAGGCAAATCTGGTGCAACCCCTATGCCAGTTAGAGGAAAATATTTATTGGGTAGTTGATAGGAAAAACATACAGCGAGAGGAAGGGATAAAAAGGCCAGAAGACATTTCTCTGCAGCTGTCAGTAGGAGGCTGCACACAAAAAAAGTGCTCCAAGAAGTTCCTGTAGCGCTTTTTTCTCAAAGGACATGGATACAATGATATCTATTCAGTAGCCTGAGCCTCAGAAAAGCAGGGACTTAAACTTCTCTACTTCTGTGTTCAGTTCTCTGTTCACATACATTGCCAAACAGCAAACGAGACACATATAACAAAAAAAAACAAAAAAAGAATTGTATCTATCAGGACTCCCAACACATTAGAAATGCCAGACTTTCATTCACAGCATATATGTAGCAAGACTTCTCAAAAGATAAACATTTTATCAGTCTGAATCAATACTAGACTTTCTCATCAAACACTGCAGCATTTCATTCCTACAGGGTTGCCTGAGAGCTATTGTTTAAACCACTGCCACCACATAAATAAATTTTTTTATTAACAACCAGAATTTTCCTTGCAGCTGTAGTGTGAAGAGCGTTCACTTATTGATTTCTATTAAAACAGTACCAGTATAGTAATGTAACAATCCTACATTGCCATGTTTGCAAAATCCCCAAAAGTTATACATCACAGGTAATGCCTCTAAACTATATGATTTCCCTATCTTGTATTACAAAAAACTTTTCAGTGACTTTTCCATATGAGACATGTTTTCTTTTATTCGTACCAGTCCATTATGTTCTTCCAAACCAAGCAGGGCAGTAAAACATTGCCCAGGTTAAGAGAGAAGCAACCGATCAAGATTTGATAGCCAATGCTACAGAATTTTTTAAGTGTAAGTCAAATAAAAGATATTGATGGTAAGACAGCAAAACAAACTCATCCATTGATGATTTTAAAATTCAAGCAGGAATAATATTTTTCCCTCAAAAAAAAAACCACAGTAAGAAAAGCAATCAGATTACAGGGAGCAATGACAGTTTATTACCATGTGGGTGCCTTTCAGAAAAAAAATCTCAATAGGGCATTTCAATACATTTTTACTTAATGATTTTTGTCTCTTTTGAACAGCACATACTTTATACCAGATGTGATTCTATCAGTATATTCCTTAGATAATGCCAACATGACAAGCTTTTGCAGTCAGAAAGCAATAAAGAAGAGATCTCATTATTCTCTGTTCTCATGAAGCAGGAGAAAATAGCACAGGTTTTGATATATGCATATGGTTAGTTCAATTGGATTTGAACCATGATCACACAGAAGAGTATAGTCTGTGACACTGCATTAGGTGTCCACCATATCAAAGCACAGTCATTGCAGCCACTATGGCTGGCTCTTTTGATTGACAGAGTATAAAATCAGAGAGCGGGGACAAAGGGAAGCATAGTAAATTAGAGTGACGCTATTAGTCACAGTCTCATACTTCATTAATGTTACAGCTTGCATGGCTAAGTAATTTGCATGCAAATAGGAAGAACTAACATCTTAATTTGGTCCTGTATCAAATTATTGAGTCATTTTATATTGGTATAGTTCCACCACTATTTTCAATAAATTGTACATATGGGAGCAGGTGGTGGGGAAAAGCAAGTTTAAGTGAGGTTTGTTCACACGAATTAGAATATTATTTACTCCACTTTTTATGATTAGATATAGCGACATTTAACCCTGAAAGTAACAAAAAAGTAGCAGGAATATTCAACACATGCAAAAAGTGAAAACATTTAGATGTAGTAACCTGCATTGCAACTAAAAGACTTACCCTACTCCATAACTTAACCATTTTTATTCAAAAGATGTTTCAAATTTCTCGTCTGGCAATTACAGAGAATTTTGAAAATGCATTGGTTTTATGCTTTCATTTCATGGGCAAATAGATATTCATCTTTGTATATAAACAAGATTATATTAATAAAGTAAATTCTTTGCAAAATTGTTTGCTTGTCTTTGGACTTGACAGTGATTTCAAAATTTCAAAGCAATATGGGTTTTGGTGTATGAAGCAACTTGTAAATTTCCCTGCAACAACTTTTTTCAGCTTAGTGATATAACTACGAAAGCCAACAATTTTTGCTATTCCAAGTAAACATTCAGGCAGGGCTAATTCAATTTGTCCTTTGCCAAAATGGGAAAGAAAATGAAATGGTATACATTTGAAAGATGAATGCCTTGAATCACCGGCTTTTTTATGAAGCTACATTTTTTTTTGATTCAATAATGAGTTGAATTTTCTATACTTCAGCACAGTGATATTAAGATGCTTGATTGTGAAAACAGGAAATTACATGGAATACGGTAAGACAGATGAGTATCTACTTTGAGGTGGATTTCCATGGCAATAATTTGCCATGGATATGTAATTGCTCAAGCTCAACTGCACATTCCACACTGCAAAAATAGTCTTCACACCATTGACATAATTTTCTTGTTAATTCAAAAAGTGAAAATGGATTTACATAAATTCAGATTAAAAAAAATCTATGTATTTTTTTCAAAGGGGCTCTTTTTTCCTAGTTCTGCAGTAGTACAACACTCTTCGCTTTATCAATGATAACATTGTCCTTCTTTCCTCACTATTTTTGTCCTTGGGCATTAAGTTCACAGTATTTTGAATTTTGCTTTGTTTACAACTTAAAGTTGTCCATTTCACAATAAGTCCAGTATCTAGTTTCTCTGAACTGTAACACTTAAGCACTTTAGGGATTAATCCATTTGCTCTCTGCAGTCTTCACTGAAACTTCAATTCTTCTCCCACCTTTGGCTCTGTGTATTTGTTTTCACTTGTTTAGTTTTTGTAGTAAATAGAGCAGCTTTCGTTGCAACACTTTTGTGGTCAGTATGGAAAGACTTCACCAAAGAGGAAAATGAACATGTGGTAGTTACAGAAGTTCTTATTCTCCACTGTATACTGCCTTCCCTCACAGCATTATCTGTAACTGCATAACAACCACATAATACTGAGAGTTTCCAGCACAAAGGAATTCTACTTTTTCTTACTTTTTGTTTTCTGATAAATGGAAAAAGAGTAGAAAGATATTTCCAAATTTGTTCACAATTATTGGGAATGTAAAATTAATATTAAGGTAACGTTGCGTATTTTTTATTTCAAGAATATGAACAATTGAGAAATCTAAATTGAGTTAAGATATTATCTTTCTGTAAAGTGACTCAGTAGGACAGGTCATAAAACACAGGATTCAAATGCCAAAAGGCATCATTTTCTGCATTACATGAAGTAAAACCCTACATGAAGCAAACTCTACAGTCTCTCCTATGCATAAGGAAACCCATCTCTTACACTACTACATAACATTATAAATGTAACAATGATAAAATGCATTTTCAAAAGGGCATTGTAACTTCTCTCACCTTCCTCCTTCTTGCATTGCAGTCTGTACCTTCATGTACCCATCTTAATGCAAGACTGAATCTTGCAAATGTTTACTCCCAGGTGTAGCGCTTACTACACTGAGGAGTTCCATCAAAGTCTGAGGATCCTGTCTAAGATGAGTATCCCAGGAGACCAGCTGAGACTGAAGAATGTAGATGGGGTTTAGAGGGTGCTGCACAGTGAATACAAAAACAGTCTCATGTTTACGTTGGTTTTGTAGAGTCTTCCCTAGCACTAGAGACGGTTTTTATGAACTAAGCAGGGCAAATCCAATGCTAGTTTAAAATACATCGGACTGCTTCAGAAATCTCAGCTCTATGTGTTTAAGAGTAAAATAGAAATGACTAGTGTTATTGTTTTTGCACTAAGTTTTCCATTCACACATTATTTAATAGAGCTGTTACTTACACAACTCCTATTATACTCTTCTTTTAAATCAACACTGCATTTTCGAAGCCACATTTACCCATACAGAATAAAGAGGAATATTCTCATCAAATACTGCAGAGGTTTAATGAAAAGCCAGCTTCAAGAAAAGCCAGCATAGATTTCAGATGGCTAGGTGAGAAAATACAGGGGGTTTATTTTCAAATGCTTAGCACCTACTATGAATTCAGTTTAACCACCAACAACACAAGAACAATGAAAATCTTCTCAATTCTCACTGAGATTCTTACTGGGTCCAAGTTTTCAGAAGGTTCAGAAGATCTCTGTCATGATACTCTGTCATAAGAATTGTTTCTTTTGACATTTCAGTTGACAACAAACTTTATAAAACATGGGTTTGTTTACATATACTGAAGCTTTAAAGTACCTGGACATGATTCTTCACGACAGAGAACGATATCAGCAGCATATCTTCCATTACATTTAGCAGTATTTGAGCAACTAATGGCAGAGCAGAAACACATTTTAAACAGAGACAAAAATAGGACAAAGAACCACCTCAGCAGCTTTTTAAAAGTGATGGAGGAGGAATATGTGGTCATCATAGCCATGGGTATGGTGGGTGCTAAGAGCCAGCTAAGAGCTACCCATAGAAACATCATCTTTCTTTCATCTGATAAACCAACATTGTGCCACTCAGAGTACAAGAGCTACCCACTCAACATCCAAGCATGTGTTTCACGCACACCAAACAACTGAGTGAAATTAAGTACTCACATTGTACAAAATACATGTTTAACCAAATGACTCACTGTATCCTACAGGGAATAGTAGGTGAACAAAGTTTCTCTGTTCTTAATAGTTTGTAGGAAAAACAAACCAGTAAAAAACAAGCTACACCAGAAGTGTAGCATTCAGAGATAACAGAACAATTACCCACTTCAAAATAATGAGAAAAGCCCCTTGCACAAGCAAGTTACTTTTCCTTTTTTTTTCCCTTCCACCACGTCGGCCCACCTCCCTGTCCAGAAATATGCTACAGTCTACATCCCTTTTATTCTTTCCATTACTTATTTTAAGGGCTACAGACAATCCTCTTGCAAAACAGACACAAAATATATGAGTATTTCACACAGAAAAGACAGTTTAAAAATGCATAGCCTTATGCCTTGAGCCTCTAAAACACTCTTTAAATCAAGCTATTCAATGCTTTTCATGTCAATCACCTACAGAGGTCTCCAATGCTTCTGAATTTTATAAGCTGTCACTCACTCCAATCCCAAAGGTACCCCTACTAAATACAAGCTTAATGATCCTAGAAAGTATGGTTGAAAATTTCTACTCTATAAAAATGTAAATTTAAGGTACACCAGTAACAGAAACGAAGAAAAAAAAAAACCTGGCAATTTCTTATTCAACAATATTTTTATGCTCTTGGATATGAACAGTCTTTGTGCATGTTGAAATATATATTTTGTTCGTGGATGGATGAAAATGATGCTCAAAGATATCTGCAGACAGTAAGTGATATTAACTTAAGCCAATGAGTATCTGGATAGTTTTGTTCCCACTTTAGTCTCCTATAAATACATAATGTCTCCCATTTCATTGTATTTGAACTCATGATAAACCATGAAAAAAAATCTATTATCAGTCAAACTTTATGTACAAGCTTATGCAAAGTCTACTGCAGACTTGGAATTTAAGTTGCATTTTCCCTTTATATTAAAGATTGGAATAACCTCTAAAATCTGTGCACTGCCCTGAAATTCAGTGTGCACAAGTGAGCTGTTTCACTGAGAGAAAGATACCACTGAGAAGGCAAGCTAAAGTACAGATACTGACTCTTTTTCCCGAGGAATCCACAGAGTGAAAAAATGAATAATTATTAATGCTTTGTAGAGCAATGATCAAAGAAACAAAATAGTCCATAAGAAAAGGAGATGGAGTAAATGGCTATATCTACAGCATTAAAGAGTCTGGTAGCAGAAAACTAATTTGGTATCAGATGTATAATAATGTGAAGAACTTATGTTCTCATTTGCCATAAGTCAAAGGGACTGTTCGAAATAGTTACACTGGCCTAGAAAATGTGTTATCTGCTTGCATCTTTGTTCTAGTTGTTTTTTAAAGTTTGTTTGAAAGATTCAGTTCATAGGATTCAGCTGATGCAAATTATCATACTCCTCAACTTCACTGATTTACATAAGCTAAAGTATCAGATCACATAAGGAAGCAGGAAAAATTCCAAAAGAGATTTACCTTTTTAAAAAAAAAAATAATCACCGTGTCATGTGTCAACAACATGGGAACTCTAAAAATCAAATGACCTACACTGTTAACTCTTGCATTTAACCTTTTAAGGCACTCCATACCACCTTTTATCTGATGTACAAATATAAAATACTAGTATTAATCATCACTCTTATATTACTCCTTAATACTTTACATGTAAAGGCATTGTTACGATGGTAGAAAGCTATTTCAAATTCCAATTGACTCATACAAAATATTTTTATTATAAAACTGAGGCATAATCTACTTTTGCAAAGGTTTCAATTAAATAAACCCTATGGCAAAAGTAGGTGTTATTGATGACAAAACCAGAACTACAGAAGCTGACACGTTTCCTAATATTGATGAAAATACATTCCTAATACTGACGCACATAATATTTTACTTGACCAAGTGGAAGAGCTAGAGACATGAAGAGTAACTTTCTAGCATGAACAGAACAGGAAACCTCCTGGAAAGCCTCTTGCCTACCGAAATGTGTAATAAAAACAAAGATCTTTACTTTCATAAAAACAATCAGATTTTCAAATGCAATACAAAATTCTTCTCAGATGGATACAAGATTCTTCAAGGTATTCCTCAAAAGACCTGGTTGCCCCAACTCCAGACCAATGTGCTGGGTGTTCATATAATATGGTCATATAGCATGCAACAGCTGTTTCACACACTTCTCGGCAACTTCAGCAGAGGAAAATATAGGATTTAATATGTCAGACCCATTTTCAGAAAAAATTTAATTGTGAATACTAATTAACTTTATTGACACTTCCCATGCTTTCTTCTTTAATTTTATGTTGTCAAAGCAATTCACATAAACTAAATATTTAGAGGTCAACTAACTTGATTATATATGCAAATTTTGTGATTTGGATGCATGCTATAATTTAAATGATATCGACAGCCTTATTATTTATGAAATAAACAGCAAATATACAGTGGAAAGCCTACCACCTAACACAGGGGTGTCAAACTCATTTTCAGTAGGGGCCACATAAGCCTGCTCC
Source organism: Tapera naevia (assembly GCA_033556795.1). Classification (NCBI taxonomy): domain Eukaryota; kingdom Metazoa; phylum Chordata; class Aves; order Cuculiformes; family Neomorphidae; genus Tapera; species Tapera naevia. The sequence goes on from JAUMJJ010000044.1 coordinate 6,343,828, forward strand.
TGCAGCATAACCCGTGTCACACACGCTGTACACATGACCAGTGCTGGCAGGAGCGCAGGGGCAAGGAGTCCAGTCCTACTGCCAGGTAGAAACAAGATGCTGGGCCGGATAAAACAAGGGAGAGGGCCAGATTTGGCCCATGGGCCATGAGTTTGACACCCCTGATCTAAGAGATCCACAGGATTAGCAGAAGTTTTATTGCTTTCTTTTGGTGTTAGAGTGGTCTTACTAAATCCTACTGATTTCCTTACAGGTAAATTTGATCCATTTTAATTTGGTTTTTCTTACCTCATTCCCTCTCCTTACCTAAAATAAGAAGTCTTGGGAAGTATTGTGGAACTAAGTGGATTATGGCATAAAAAAAAACAGGTCAGAAAAAAATACTCTTTTCAGATTTTATATGTTGTTCTCTGGACCTTTTTGTAGTCTTTCAGACAACATGAATTGAACAGGTCCAGGCTTTAGCCACAAAGATATCACTTGCTCTCACTTCTTGGTCTTATTTGATACAAAAAGAAAACAAACAAAAAAATATTTGGTGTATTTTACTGTTTTCATGGACTAGGAAAGCAAAAATGGAGCATCTCTGTGGGGAATGACCCAGCTAGGAATTAAGGGAAAAGTACTAATAACCTCTAGGGATGTTTTGTGGAGACTTTACTGATACCACCATAAAAAATAAGAATACAACAGAATAAGCATATGGCTCTTCAGTACATGGCTGCCAAGATATGTTGTTTCTCGGGGTACTATAGTTGTATCACAAAATTTTGAAACAGATGAACACAAAAATATTCCTTATCTTTACAATATGTGTCTTTCCTGAACAGTTTCAAATGAGTATCATAATGGCACAATCAAAGTTTGTGTTACAATCAGGAACATGAACCAAATAGCACCCCTAGATCCTTAGTAACAGACACATTCAACCGCTTTTCAAAACTCTTCCACTTCCTGGCTAAATGTTTTGAGTTTTAAATATTTCCAATTAATTATTTTTTCAACAATGATCTCTGCAAGCTACAGCTCTAATATGAAAAAGAAACAGACATTAGTTCTGGAGATGGATGGACAGCATCCAGTGTTTCAGCTGTTCAAATTCTGAAAATCAGGTTAACATTTGTGTTGAGAGCAAAAAAGGAAAAAGCATGCTAGCTCTCAGCTCTGTCAGGAGCTCACGCTCTGAGATGTGACCCATATACAATTCTGCTTTCCCTTCTATAATGCCCCTTAGCAGGCAAGCTATTTCATAAATAGACTTTTTTTCAAAAAACACTACAACTGTTTTCCTCACCAAAACAGAAATCCCATCGCTGCTGGCATAGCATTCTGGGACAGTGAAACAAATGTTATATATAACATCCATCAGTAAACTAATATTATCAGGTATTCAAATATACACATTGAACTACAGCATTTCCCTAAAGTATTCAGTCCTTTTAAAGATTCAGTGTTTGTGGTAGAGGTTAAAAAACGTTTCTTCTACTTGATTAAGAGAGCCATTTCATTCCCTAAAGGTATCAGATGTTACCTGTCAGGAAAAGAGAAAAGAATTGAGCCTTGTTTCATGGAAGAAATATTAAAAGACACTAGACAAAATCACTGTCACTGCAATAAATTGCTGAAATACAGCATTTGGGAAACAGGGCTTTGGTTAAAAAGCTGCTGGCTGAGACTTAATCCAGGAAACAGTAAAACCAATACACACATGGAAAAAAAAAAAAATTAAAAGAAAAGAGAAAGCTGCTTGGAAAGGCATTTAGAAGTCGATAAAGGCTATCAGCAAAGGCTTGTGTTTTCTAATAGCTGAAGAAGTAGACAGACTGTGAGTCACTGTGTCTAACCTCTCCAAACAAAATTCAGTGCTGATTTTAAGTGCTGACATAAGGTGAGGGCAGTGGCAGAAGGAAACTTCTTTACAGACTAAGGGAAGAAACAAACCTGTTTATAACTATTATTTTTAAGGGGTTAGTAATTTTACGATTAAAAAAATAATAAAAAAAAAAATGAGGAATAGTGTATCTCCTGTGCTGTAGGTCTGGGGCTTCTGAAGGGTTGAAAGATGAGTCAGAGCATGACTCAAAGAGATGCCATGCTGGCACAGGGGCAATACAGAGGCATCTTCTGCCTTACCCTTACCCTTACACATTCAAAGTGGGTGATCTGGTGTCAGCAGCACTGTAACATTAGTCATCTGACAGCAATAAATTTGTGGAACATTAAAAAGTCTGTGCCATAAACACACAAAGTCATAGAAACAGAAAAAGAATAAAAGAGCAACAAAGGAGCAACCATGTGGATGCTCTCAAGTTACACACACTTTTTCAAGACTATTTGGCTGTCCACATGCAAGAACAGTGGGCAGGAAGCACCTCCAAAGCTGATTGTGGCCTTTGACCCAGATATGGATGACATTTCCGCCTGGGTCTGGACACACCAAATGTATAACCTCACACCTAACAAGTACTCTACAATTCAGCAAGAATCATCAGCTGGATCCTTAAACTGATATCAACACATCATATCAAGCTCTGCCTGCAAAGCCTTGTAATTCCAACATGGATCTTCCTTAATTTTAAAAACAAGATTGTTTCTGTAACTTGAAATTTACAAGGAAGGGAAGATCTGTAGAAGGATGGGGAAACTATATTCCACCCTTGAAGCACAGTTCAAAGGAATTAAAAATAATCAGACACTCACACTTTCACAAGAATAAGACAGGAGAAATGCAACACCATCACAAAGTGGCCAGTTGCCACCCACGGGCTTGTCTGCTGTGTATAATTTCTGGATTTTGGCAGGAACACATACTAGTGTAATTTGCTTTTGCAAAACTTTGTTCACTTGTGGTTTCTTCTTACCAATCAACAAGCTGGTTTGAGTCACTACATCCAATATTGTTAAACATACACACAAACCTGAAAAGAATTTAGTGTATGGCTGCTCCATGGTTCTCCTTGAGGGCATATACAAAAGAAAGACTTTACAAATTACAAATATATCCAATATGAAATTACAAATTCAGAGCTATCCATCTCAGAAAATGGTCAGGAAAGCAATGGAATAGATTAAAAACTTTAAACTACACCATTGGCATGTGAGGCAAATAACCCTTGTGCTAGGTTTAATTCAAAGAAGCCAATCCAAACTGTATGCAAATAAATTTTGTGGACAAAGATTTCAACTTGTCAGTTCCAAAGTTATTTGAAACATTGAAAAAAATCCTATAAACAGTTTCAAGGAAAAATTAAGTCCTGGAATGGGTATCTAAAGGTGGCAGGAAGATAAGACTGTAAACAGATACACAGCTGTAGTGTGAAACTTATAAATTGATTTATCCATGATTGCTAAGTATTGGGTTTGCTGCTACAGTAGTATCATCAGTAATAAGGGGAACAAGAGTATATCTAATTTTATGGCACCTGTAACAATAAAATTATTTGATGTATGGCCTAGATTATGATTTAAAAATATACTTTCCAGAATATTTTCTGGTTTCAGAAATGTTTTTCTTCCTTCTCTCCCGCCTGTTCTTTTTCTTTTATCTAGTAAGATACACAGGAACTTCCTAAGTCTTGAATTAGATAAAAATAAATGTATAATACAACAAAACTAAATTACTAGATTTTCCATTCAGGATATACAAGAAGTTTTAACCTAATGTGTTAGTTATAGAGGAAAGTAAAAAGTAACGTGAGGACATCTTTTATATTTTTCTTTTCAGAAATGTAGCCTTTGTCTCCTAAACAGGCAAAAATCCTGCAAAAACTAATCACCTGAAACAGATAAAAAAAACATAAGGATTTCTACTGCCCACAACTTTAGATGAAGCTCTATTGAGGGTGCTTAACCAGCAAAAGGAAAGGAAGGGCAAAGTAAAAGCCGGAAAAAAGGAAATGGTATATTATCAAAGGACTATTAATTGCTCCCAAAGCAAGAGCAAATGATGATCTTCTTCCTTTATTTACTTGGACTTTCAGTTGCCTAATCAAAGAAATGTTGTGTTGGCTGTGCTGAAAGAAAACTGTACCTTTTGTTTCCATTATTGCCTACTAGACCTTAAGGGCTTTCATTGAATTGGTTTTATAGCTCATTGCTGCACTTTAGAGAAGAAAAGGAGCCACAGACAGCTTCCAACATCAGCTTATACGGATAGTAAACAGGAAGAGGATTACAGAGTATCACTTAGCTGAAGTTTTGCAGCTATTACTACTTGGTTGTTCCTTTCTCCAAAGCTGAAATTTCTAGTCATAGCAAATTTACCACATTTGGAAATCTGACTTTCTAATTATGACTGGTTTTAATATTTGAGCCATAGATCAAAAAAGCTAAACCAAAGGCTTTGGATTTCCATGCTTTCAAAGGAAATCAGTTTGGCAAAAATTACATTTCCAGTGGCCCTCTTGCAGCTAGTATTTATCTACATAGTAAATAAAGAATGGTTTATTACTGATCTGTAGGCTTCAATATATCAGATACTTGTCTTCAACTCTAAAACCAGGAAGAAGATGGAAATGCACTCCCTCTTTTTGTCTTGTGCTCCTTGTAACCTTCTCATACAATCCACTTACCAGAGTGTGCTCTACCAAAGCCATGTAAGTATAAAACTATCAAGTCCTTTTTCTATTCAGATCAGTAACTTTAATAATTTGCCTGCAGGCAGAATAGGAACAAGTAGCTTTTCAAGATTTTTATGGCATAAAAGAATTCTTAAAACAGCAAAGTTTTTTTGAAAAAAAGTTCTGAGTCCTGCTGGAGAGAGTAAAGATCTTCGAGATGATTTGTAAATAATCTATAACGTACGCTTATTTTTTCCTCTAAATTTCCTTTCTTCTACTTTTTTAAGGCTTTCTCAACATTGAAAATAGTCTATTTTTAATAATGAATAACATTAAAGAATGCATGTGTAATGGCTGAAAACAACCACAAGCACATTTCTCAGAGCACGTAAGTCGTTATTTCTGTCCAAGATGATGACTAAAGAAATGAAGAAAACCTACAATGATACTTTGTACCAAATTTTTTTATTCAAGATGTCCAGTGTACTGTAGATGTTACAGGTTTATTTCTTTTCTCTGATGATGGCTGAACGCAGCAAATTGTTCCCCTGGAAGTCTGCGAGCCAACGAAAATACAAGTATCCCAGTAAACATCTGCCTGCATCAACAGGAATCTAGACACAATTAAAAAAGCCATTCTTAAGGGGTTGACCAAGCTCACGCATCAGTGAATCTGACCAGAATTCCGGCATCTCAGTGAAATAAACACATAGAAAATGTGCACCCTGCACCTTTTACCCCAGCTGTACAGATGGGTAGTGAGATGAAAGAGGAGTAATCAAACCCATTAAAAGTGCTTAACTAGCAGAAACAGGGCAGGAACACTTGCCACAGCTATAACAGGAAGTAACAACTACACAACATCATTGTATCTCAAACCTGTCCTGACAAAGGCAGCTCTACCACTCTATTGCCTTTTCCCAGTTTTTCTTGCACTGCGCCTTTGATAAATTGTCAGGACTAGTTCTTCCAAGGATTACATTCCCTCAAAAAAAAACACCCTCTGCCAGCCTCACATATGGTACAGTTTATTGTGCTTCAGAAGCCTGCAGTTCTCATAAGAACTCTTCATGTTTTCCATAACAATTTTAAATACTTTTTTTCCATTATTTCTCCAGCTGTGTTGTGTACAGATTGTGCAGCAGTACAAATCTTGCCCTGTAACATTACTTACTGTTAGCTGGTGCTGCAAGCTTGTGGGTTAAGCTGCAGAAGCATCAAAAAATACAGATCAGATAGCTTAATGCCAAACATAGTCCCAGTGTATGCACAAACCAGATAACTTTATGAACGTTACCCAGGTGCTGAAATAAAGCAAATTTTAAATCAGATTACTTTAGTGCATTTGCCTCCAAACAACCAAAATGCTCAGGTTTCTCAGCTTCAGAGACATTTTTTTCAAAAGCTGATTAGGCTGAACTACCTCCCAGAAATTAGCACTATCAGTAGGCTTATATAACAGGATGTCTGTTTGATGAAATTACATTTTTTTCAAAGTTCTTGAAACAGGCAGGACTTTTCTTTTTTGAAACACCCAGAAAGAGCAATGGTGGAACAGTTCCTCAGGTGGAGACTCTTGTACTATAAGAATGCTTTCATGGGGTCCAGTTTTGTCTCCTCCAGAGCTGGGGTAAGCTGAAGCCCCAAAAGGGACAGTGTGGAGTAAGAGTGTCATTCAGGGACTTATGCAATACCATTGCTCTTTAAATTCTCTTATGAATAGACTAGCTTATTTTGCAATAATACATTTACGGAGCCAAGCTTGTAGCAAGGTCTAGAATGCATTAACTGTTAATACCAGGGTGTCTAAGCTGTCCGCTTGCAAAAAACAGAGAGAGAAAGGGGATAAAAAGTATATCTGAGGATAGGAAATGTTCCACACTGAAAGCACAGAATGGCCTTTTTCTGAAGAATGGTGAGTGTTCTGCAGCTGCCCTGACCTCATTACATTCACTCTGTTGAAATTCCAGCTTCCTATTCTGACACTTTCTTAGGAAGGTGACAGAAGAAGTTCTTTAAGTCACCAGTCACGGAAAATTAGACATCTTCCTTCCACTGTTAATTAAGGGGAATTAGATGCCTTAATAGTACTCAAGCTCTCCAAAATCTCACTCTTAGGAACACAGCTTCTGTCAAGCAGCTTTTACACTGAATAACTTCACCTGTCCATTTTCACTCACCACCCCTCTGAGCTTCTACAGCTACAGTTCAAAATGAGAGGTCACCTCTGGCAAGCCTGAAACAGATTAGTGATAAATTGTTCCTCCTCCTATTAAACAATTTTCAGAACATAATTCTAGTCAATTCAGTAGGTGATCATTCTCCCTAGGAAGGCACAAAGACCTGAGTGAATGAAGATGAAAACTTTTTCCTCTGTAGATAAACACAGTACATTCTGAAAGAACAGAGGATTCAGACCTCCAGACTAAATACTTTCCTGGTCACCTTCTTGCCAAATGAAAATCTATGAAAGGTATACATACAATGACACAGTGTTATTAAAAAAAGGAGGAAACCAGAGGTGCTATGAAAGTTCGCTAGGAGGTAAGCCCATTGCAGTAGCTCTGACTTACGTGTGTAGAACAAACCATTCAAAGACTAAAAGCAAGTCCATTTCCAAACGGCTTTTAAAATTGATGATACTAAGTGAGGAAGCTGGGTCCATACACTAAGGGAAAAATATTTATTTTGAACTTGATAAGTATCTATACTGATCCATTTAATCACACTATACTGGTCATGTGTTTGACAGAAAGAACTTTTCCCTATCCAAGTGATGTCCTTTCTATATGCTCATTCTGTTACATTTAGTATTCCGTTGAGTAATTTTTCAGGCAATGAGATGCATGTCATTACTAGTACAGCAAACGGATGCAGAAGAAGTCTTCAGTCACCTTCTAATTAGGGCTACAAAGGCACTATATCATCTGGATAACAATTTTCCATCATTTAATATCATGTATACTTAGTGTAGTAGAATATACGGTAAAATAAAATTAGATCAAGATATCTCTGGTGCATTCTAAGAGAACTTATTTGTGTTTTATGAATGCAAAGAGAGAATTGTAAACTGAAAACAGTTAACCTTCTGTGTTGATTAATCAGTCTAGGGACCACATGTCATGCATGCAATATTTATTACTCTGTTCTTTGTATTTTAGAGGTAAGTATATAAAACACTTGAAACTCTACAGCAATTGTCAGACTGGGCTTTGGAGATTATGTAGAAGGCAACTCCATTGATAGAAAAGGGACTATAAATAAAAACACATGATAGATTTCATTGATCTAACACCCTCCGAATGTATAACTCTTCAAGGTGTTTCAGAACATTTAGATGCCTTGTTTGAACAGCAATCCATGTCTGACAGTAATTTGAATTTTAGATTCTTGCATTAGCTTCAGGGAAAAGCAGTGAGTGTACTCAGCTGGCTGAAGGTACAAGGAAGAAGAGATAAGAAATATTAAAATAGAAAAGCAAAAAAAAGTACGTATTTCGAAGTGCGTACTGTTAATTAGAAGACTATGAGCCAAAAAGAAAATGCACAAATATTCCAGTGGTGTGGTTTGCAGTTCAAAACAAACTCAACTCAAAATTCAAAGCAACTCTAGCAGAATTATCTAGCTTTGTAGTCTAGAGTGGTAGAACATTGACAGCACATCTAAGACAGAAGGAAAGACAGAAGTGGGCACCCTTAGAGAACAGTCAGGTCAGACAACAACACGACAGAACCTGAACTTTGGGAAAGGAGGAAGAAACCGTCAGGCTCTATACCTCTAGCCTCCTAGCAGTTTGCTTAACACGGTCTCTAAAAAGACCAATAATTTTTATGTCCCCTATCTATATCCACGCACTGCTTATTCTTGATTATATTTTCTTCAGTAGTGCTTTTTAATAAAATTGAAGCCTGCTGCTTAAACCTTTGTCATACATCTCTGCCATCCTTGTGGTGTCAAGTTAATTTATAATTAAACACTAGAGAGCTTTATGATCTGCCAGTCAACATTTAACTAGGAGGCTGTCCTATTTATACAATTAAATAGGTACACATTGTTAACCTTTTACAATTTTTCTAAATAATTGCCTGGTCCTGAAGCTTTGTACCATTTCATTTAATCTGTGTACAGTAAAAGCTAGAGCATAATTCTTCTGAAATCAAGAAGCATTATAATAAAAAGAGTAGCTTCAGAGTTGATATTATCTATGAGTTCTCATGTAAGCTATTCATATACAGACTGAATACGGAATTGCTATTTATGCTTTAACGTGGATGACTTCTTCAGTTCTCTTTCAAGTTAATATAAATTTTATTATAATTTATATGACAATTTGGTTACTGAATGGAGAATCCATTTTGCTGAAAGTTGAAGAAAAGTGAGAAAATAAAAGTAGCACTATATTGAAAATAATATAAAATAAGGAAGAAGAATGAAATTTATATTTTCCTGTTTCTGTGAAAAAGAAGACAGAAGTCAAGGGACATGTCTTGCTCATGTATTTACAGTAAAACTTTATTTTTTCAATTATAACCTAGTAATATCTTATCCTGCAGCATCAATGCCTTCCCTGACTAACTACAAATTAATTTTGCATAGTGTAAAACAATCTTTCAAAAAAACCACCAACAAAAACAACAACCCATCTTCATATCTGAGGCATGCCCATTCTTCTCTGCCAGCAGACGCATGAATAATAATACCAAAGAACTGACATGTTAATGTCTATAAGAACTTATTGAAGGCTTAGGAACCTGATTATGTCCTGTCACTCTGATGACCTTCTTCAATTTCTTCCACACTACAGAATCTAAGCATAAAGAGTATCAGACGTCCAAAACTAAAGGCCTTGTCATCAAATGACCTTAAAAATCATCTTGAATATTCATTCAGAAGCTTTTAGTTAAAATGTGATTCTGCACTACCAATACGATTTGGATCAATAACCTGTAAATTAATATATACAATTATTTCAATCTCTGGAAAAGCTTAGCCTATCAAAAGCCTGCTTAACAACTACAATAGCTATTTGGACTACATAGGTTCTGGGAATGCCCTACTTCATAAGCATCTGAAATGATTAAGCAGCTCCCTAGATAGCCTAAAAGTTCCATTAGGGGCACATGTGTTTCCCACATTGACCTTGCACAGAGATTTGATAGAATCTAGAATCAGCAGGCAAGCTCCAGTACTACCAACAGAATCATCTAGAGAAGCCCAGACACACAGATTTAAGTCAAATTAAAATAATGTTAAGCTTGACATCATAACACATAGCGAGATCCCGGATGCTAGACTGAGAGACTAAACTATATCTGCTTTCCAGGAGATAGTCCAGATCCAGAAGCTTCCAAACATTCACATGGAAGAACCTAACTTCTCCTATTGGTTCCCAAGAGTCCCCCGAGGGACTAAGTTGCAGCTAATGGAGACTGTGTTGAATCTAAGCTAGATAAATCAGATTATTCTTCACACTTCTTCCAAGGTACCAATTTTTGTCAATTAATCCTATAAGAAATGTAGGTTGATATGTCTGTCAGACACGAGCTACTTTATCTTGGGCCAGACCTGAAACTGAAGTAAGCTAACTCGCTGAGTTAGACACCATAAATGGAGTAGACTGGATTCCAAAAGCTATTCCAAGATGCTACTGACAAAGTTATGAGCTGTCTCAAGAAAAAACTTGCAGCTGTGGATCATATATTTGTGTTTCCATCTTGTACATTTAAATGTCTAGGTGAAACTACTCAAAAAAGCAACCTGACTTCTCTTCCTTGTCAGGTAGTCACATTTTACTCTAGCAGACAACAGAGACTGTGTTACAGGAAACAACATACTTTTGTAAGAACATACAATGGATTAATAGTATTTGGAGACATGTCAGGTGATGGCAAGTTAACCTACACACAGGTGCACACTTATGCAGACAGCGTTAGGCTCCACTTCAGTTCATTTTCTGAATTCCATGTCAAATTGACTAAGTCTAACAACTGGAAAGTTTTCAAGATAAAAAGGACTTGTCAACACAACTCAGCCAAGGAATATATATAAAAGCAGAGAACTCAATTACATTTGGAATGTCTGTGCCCTGCTAAGGATAGCAATTTTGGGTGTGACAGATATTTTAATACTAATGATTGGGAAGTCTTAACTGAGACTCAACTTTTTAATGCTAAGGTATCAGCATATAAATTGATTGACAACTAAATGCTATGCTTAAATATTACTCAAGACAGGAATATCCAGTAAAAAAATGAAGATGCGAAACAAAAATATGGAGATATAGGTTAGAATCAGGTAGACTCAAGTAATTGAAAGGCTTGCACAGAATATGCAAACTTACCTGGCCAACAATACTCTCGCCTATAAAAACTAATACTGAATTTTACTAATACAAATGTCACTCAAATTAGCATTTTCTTTTACATATTTCTCTATAGAATAGAAATACATCTTTCAGTTGATAGATGGGCTAATTTTCTAAGCATCTGGAAGGCACTTTCAGTACTCTACAAATATAAGTCATTTTGCAGCCTTATCTTTTTAGCTGTGAAAATTCCGATCATTCAAAAGCTGACAACAGAAGATATGCAGACCAAAAACACATTTAAAATTACCTATCTACAAAAGAGCTGGTTTTGCAAAGGGACCTCAGCAACAGAAAGGTTAGAATTAATGAAGAAATAAGTTGTAACTTTTTAGCTTGGCAAAAGGAGAACATGTCAGGACACAAGAGATAGCACAGAACTGGGAGTGGTATGCAAGAAACCATGAAAAACAGGTGTATCTGGCAAACACTGTCAGGGTAACATGAGACATTGATTTTTTTGTAAATCTATCCTAAGAAAAGGTTATAACATCATCAGAAAAATCTCCGCCTTGCAAATCATTTTGTTAGAGATACTGTGAACTTTGGATTGTGGTCTCTAGCAACATCCTGCCCCCCGGTAATACTGAATGAACAGCCTGACAAGTATTCAAGATGTGATGGTTGATTTGCTGTTATTTAGAGCAGAAAAGGTGTAGATGCATATCAGCCATGAAGAATGGTATTGATATACACCTCTTAAGTGTTAAGCTGGGCAGTAAAAAGCAGCAAGACAAAGAGAAGACTAAGAAATCTTACACAAAAGCATGATTAAAGATTCAGTTGGGCAACACTAAATTCCTCTAATGTTAAATCCTATGCCACTACAAACCCTCCAGCTCTCACAAAGCCATCCCCATCATGTCAGTGCTTTAACATAATTTTTCTAAGTCTTCTGTTATATACATAAATGCTTTTAATTTCCTAACACTGGTGTTGCAAAACAACCATAACCATTACCTCCCCACTAGCATGCTCTCAGCTCCTGCCCAACCAAAGGTGCTAACTGGACAAAACTGATATGGTGCGACCATAGTCATATAATGAGACTTGTGGGCGTGCTGTTCCTTTGGCTAGTGGTGGTACCCTTGAACCTATGGGCAGCCAGATCAGTAAGAATTATTTGTGGTGAGACTCATCAGACATCACTTATTTACAAAGCAGCAAACAGGGCATTGCTCTTCTGCGACTCATTGACCCAGTCAACCACTGTTTCTCTCAGCTTTGAGAAGTAGTCAAGTACTGGAAGACTCTGACCAGGGAAGTGGTGGATTCTCCTTTCAGAGAGATGTTCAAAAAACATATAGACGTGGCCCTTCACAACTTGGTTGTCTCCCACACCATCATCACTGGATGGGGAATTCTGGTTTGTAAATTTTGCTTATACTAGCTCTGGGATCACTCTGAGTAACATGGATAAAAAGCTTATGACTTTGGCTCATTTACAACTTTGAATCTAGAGCTCATAAAATATTTTGAATCGTTTAAAGAGTCAACAGGAAAACTCATATAATTATAATATTTTAGTTTTATTTGGAAATCTTCTGGTTTTGTATTCTACTGTGTTTTTACTTTAACTGAAATAGCTTTTCCAATCCTATCACTTTAGATTTACTCAGCACAATTGGGTATAATCTGATGTTTTTTCTCATTGAACATCTTCAGGCACTGCTGTAGATACAGAGGTATATAACCAAAGAGGAATATTTACATTTGGAGAGATTCTTTCCTAATTTTATGCCAAAGAGGAATATTTACATTTGGAGAGATTCTTTCCTAATTTTATGTTTCAGTACAGCCTGACAGTGCTATAGCACCTAAGCACAAAAATAATCTGCATTCATGATCAGTAGCAAACCCAGTAGGTATAACGTTTGTAGACATGTTTTATTATTCAGTGGTGCATTTTAGCTTAAAGTTCTGAGAAGTTTTTTGCAAAAATATATATTTTTTCTTGATTCTTTTATTGAAGTAGAATTTTGTTTAGGTATTTTAAAAGTTATCCAGGAAGCAACTCCAGAGTTGAATGGTTCGCATCACCACTAGAAACTAAATGACATCCTTTATCATCACTTTACTTCAGTTTTACACTTGTGTAACTTCAAGGTTTAGTGAGTTGCCCCAGAATGCTGAAGTGATGAATAATGTAGTTTATTCCTCTCTGAGCAAAAAAATAACCCCTCTGAAAACATTCTGAAGTGTTGCTTAGGAATCTGGAGAGTGGGACAAAAAGCAATGTGAATTAAGCGTAAATATGTTTCCTTTCTGTGGTCAAATAATAATTCAGAACATGATAATTTAAAATACTACATGGCTAACTTTTCAATATAGAAATAAATACTCCTATTTTTCCAAACTTTTGCTAAATTCAGCTGAAGTCTCCCCTCAGCCTCCTCTTCTCCGAGCTAAACAACCCCAGTTCCCTCAGCTGCTCCTCATAGGACTGGTTCTCCAGCCGCTTCACCAGCCTCATTGCCCTTCTCTGGACGCACTCCAACACCTCAATGTCCTTCTTGTAGTGAGGGGCCCAGAACTGAACATAGTACTCGAGGTGTGGCCTCACCAGTGCTGAGTTCAGGGGTACAATCTGGTACAAACCTCTCTGGTCCTCCTGGCCACGCTGTTTCTGATACAGGACAAGATCCTATTGGCCTTCTTGGCCACCTGGGCCACTGCTGGCTCATATTCAGCCAGCTGTCAACCAACACCACCAGGTCCTTCTCCTCTACGCACCTCTCCAGCCATTCTTCCCCAAGCCTGTAATGCTGCATGGGGTTGTTGTGTCCAAAGTGCAGGAGTCAGTTGTTTCCAACAATCTTTTCACAAATTACTTTCTCAAGTTAGATCTCTTTTTAATTTTAGCTTTTCTATAGAAACACAAGGCTAGAGGTATCACTTTTTAATTTAAAAGACGAGTCTCTTACTTTGATGTCAACTTCTTTTTCTACTATCTACATAAGTGGCAGAAGTGGTACACTTATCTATTTCTATACTCTTGAACACCAATTTTTAAACAAGCACATTAGAAGTCTCACCTATTTCTAGAATGAAACTTAACTTCATCAAACAGTAGTGTTTACATGCTCATTTTGTCCTCTTCCTCAGTTTTAGTCATTATTACTGTGTTCATTCTAAATGTACAGGATGAAATATTAATGTCAATGCTGGACTACTGTCAGATTTGAATTCACTGTAGTACATGCTGTCTTTTGAATCATTGAGATAATTTTGAAAAGATACTTTTATTCCACTTCTGCTATTTAAAGGTACATTACAACATTGACTTTTGCTGATCGTTTTTTAACACTGAACATTTTCCTTCAGTTTTAGACCAAGTTCACTTATAATAGTTCCTATACAGTTAAAAATCTGAAGAAAATAGTAGCATGGAATTAATTTTCAAACTACTCTTTGTATGTACAAGCTTGAATTATGCAACAGGTACACAAAAATCATTACAAATGTTTTGATAATTGAAGAAAGTAAGGGATTTTTTTAAGTGTTCTTAAGTAATCATGGAAGTCTTCCTACAATATTCTATGTAAATAACTATCGTATTAATCTAATTATGTACGTCCTACAGCTGCTAATAAGCTCTTGTTTTTATTTACAATAAAGGAGACTGAAAATGTGGTTACATTATTTCAAGAGTCACATAACATGAACTTTGTTCAGCTCTTTCTATTATCCTACAAGTTTTTGGACTGATGCATAAGAATGTGCTATATGCCCTGCCACAGATGGCAGAACTCATCAAAGAGGATACTGATTAATTTCATGCTGAATTCTGATACAAGTTGACAGACACAGATGAGTCCTCTCAATCGACCATGAAAGTGCATTTGCTTGTACCTTATGTATTAGTCACAGTGTATGGATTTATGAATATTTATCCATACAGAACAAATTTCAGGATGTTCTGAATATTGTCCAAAATTCATTGTCATGGACTTCAAGTACTTAATAAACTGCATTGGGGAAACAGATATACAAAATAAACAGGAAAACAAATGCACGAATCAGTGACTCTCACCGTATTCCCTCTCATCTCTCTGCTCCTTAATGTGACCAGTACCATCTCTCACCCTTTTCTGTACTCCTCTTTAGATCTTTCCTTGCTTCTTCTCCAAGTCATTTTGAAAGATGAACTTGCTTTGTAAGGCAGACAGTACAGGGTTAAAATAAGATTCAGCACAAGTCCCTTTCCCATTGTATTTGCTATGTTTTTGAACTAGATTTCAAGTATTCTTGAACAGAAAATGTCCTGATATCTCTATCTTACTCAGTTTTCAACAGCAGCCTCGGCAACTATGAAACACCAAATCCAATGAATATGCCATAAAAGACATAAAAGGAGATGGAAAGAAAGCCACAGAAAATGTTACTGTATGTACTCTACATTTTATACAAGAGGATACATTTTATACAAGAGGTTTAACAGGTCAGCTAAGTCTGATACAATATTTCTTACTGGCTGGATGTAGGTCTTCATAGCCAGCAGTAACCAGTGAAATCAAGCAAGTGAAAACAACCAGCCAATCTAGACACGGGTATCACTGTGAGAAGCAAAGTCACTATTGGAAAAATAGGTCCTATGGATTTCATTCTATGGGTTTTATAGAGAAGATTAGCCACTTATTTTAGCATAAAGAAATCAAAAAGTGTGGCTATTTCTAAATCGTAAGTTTTTAGCCCTACTTTGCTGAGATGGTACATTTTTCTGGGAAGCAGAGGGAAGAAGAAAGGATGATTCATAGTTTAAAAGTTAAGTACAGAAAAAGGAGAAATGCAAATAAAAATGAAAATATTACTAGCTTCATGCAGTTAATCTGATTTTTGTAAAGTGCACTGAACTGAGCATAAGCTGAGCAATCACCTCAATGGAGCAGGATCATTCACAAGCGTTTGTGACATAATGTTCCAAATCCTGAGTTTTAGTGTAATTTGATGTATAGAATTTCCTGGGATCCATAATGAGCTAAAGGATTATTGGTCTTCACAGACAGTTGTGCTATATGGAATACTCTAATTTAATGCAGTAAAGAAGACATGATCAGTCTAATGAACAATAAAAAGAGATATTTGAGGCAGCTTTATCTCATTAATATAGCCAACCTTCCATCTTATTCTCCTCCGTGCTGTCTATCTTTGACATCACGACTGCGCTGGCAAGCATGGTTACTTAGACTTTCCATCAGTCTAGTCTTAATATACTGCCAACACATACAATCAAAATCTTAGGCATCTACATTGCCTGCTTCTTCCTATTAAATGTAACGTGAAAATAATTCTGCCTGAAGAGCTGTTCCAGGAAACGGAGGTTTAATTGACACCATCATTGAGAGCCCTTTACAGAAGTGTCCATAAAGAGAGCACACATTTGCTGCTGCACACTAATCACAAAGAACGTACAGGAATTTTAAATATTGCCTTCTTTGATGTTTTAAATGCAATCTCCTTTTCCTACTTCCCACTCCTCCCCCTAAAAGACTGAAAATATTGTAGCTTGGTTTACATCAAAAGCCAACAAATATTCCAGCACTGCAGGTTATCTCAACCATACAAAATCTTCCCTCCTTCTTACTGTAATTTACTCCTGAAAAACAACTCTTTTGCTTCCCACATTAAAATACCACAGCCAGGATCACAGTATTTAACAAAAATTAATCCATAGTGTAATAATTTAACTATACCAACACACAATCTACCTAAGAGCGCTTAAATTATAAAATTTAGTCCAAACATCATTCAAACATAAAAAGTTTCTTAGTAAAGCAAGGAGAAAAAAAACACAAAAAGATTACTAGAAAGGTAAAGGAAGAAGATATTTCTTCCATTTTTTAAGCTATCCTCTTATAATCTCATAGCTAACCATTTCCATATCTCACCAGATTTGTCAGAGGAATAAAATCCCGCTCTAAAGAACAGGCCCTGAGAAAACATATGGTAGAGTCTTGTCAAGTCTTTCTCAGCAATAACTTCTCCATCAATGGTCAATTATTAGGCTATTACTAGTGACAAAAATTGGTGAGATGTGTTATAAACTGGAGAGCAAAGTGACTTTGCTCAGGTGAAATTGCAGCCTCAGATGTCAGGAGACAATGTTCACTTTTCTCCGCCCCAGGCTTTCATTCTTCATATTTTCCCATGTTTCTCTGGCTAGTTAGGAGACACGGTGATTGCACATATAAATTCCTTGCACTTTTGCACTTCCCACAAAAACAAATCATCCCTTTCCACATGGATGGTGGAAACTAATTATCTACCACCCGCTGCATAGAAAGCAAGGGTGTCAACAAGAGAAAAGCAACTATACTGTGTTGTATTTATTTCTGCCTTATTCATTTCAGTTGGATGTGGAATAACTTTGGATTTTTCAGAGCTTTTTTTTTTTCAAATATTGCTATGGATTGTAATCAAAGGTTTCTATCCCCATTTTTGTACAGCCACAAGTCACGTAACACAGATGTTTAATACAACTCTTCTTTCTACTCCACCCTTAAACATTCACAGGTGACTTTTCAGAAGATGAGTATCACTTATCAAAGCTTCCATCAACCCACACAAAGTTACAGTGCAACTTTTAATATGTGCACAGGTGAGTTCAAACAGTCTATCCGGTATAACTGGTGACCGACTGCTGCTGCCAATGTCATGGCAAAAAGGTAATGAAAAAGAAACCATCCAAAGTGTAAGAGAATGCTCAGCATGAGCAGAACACAAAAAGGAATTAATTCAGCTATTGAAAAGATTTTTGAAGTCTCAAATGAACCTTACTGTCCACTTTTAAGACTTTCCTTAAACAGTGTACATTTCAGCCTGAATGACTTAACTATCAAAAATCTTCTTAAACATTGCATTCCATAAAGTTATAAAGGCAGGAATGAGCTTATTACTCCTGTACTCAGACACTACATTGAGTTGCTAATATACCAGTGATCACAGTTCTCTGCCACACCACACAAGGCTTTGCAAGTTCTCTCCATGTGCATTAAATAAATACACTTAATAAATAAAAAGTGATGTGTCAACATAAACTCTCAAATATATATTATTTTAAAAAAGGGTAATTTTTTTTTTTTTTAAAAGGGTAAACTTTACACTCCTTTTGGACCATGGAAGGTTGTAGTATCATTTTCAGTGGAATCCAAGTTTTATTTTCTCATTATGAGAAAGAATTACTTGTTGTGTAATACTGATGTCTACATGTAACCCTCTGAGAATGCCAAATTCCAGGACAAAGCTACGCTTTTGCTACCTGAATCATTGGTGGTGGCAAACCACATTTTAAGTAAACCTTGAGTTAGGAATTTAAAAATGTGAACCACAGGCAATAAAATAAAAGACAGGGAGATGATCCCTAGCGGATTCCTGACACACCACAGGCTCTGAGTGCTTTTAAAGGAGTGGAAGGTTATCAAAAGAAAAATGAGACAAGCTTATTCCAGTATTGGGATACTAACACTATGGGCTTTCTGTTCAAATAAATGATACATACCTGTGAAGACTGTAAAAACGTATAGAAAGACACAAGAGTTTGGAAATAAAAAAAAAACCCACATTTATCATTAACAAGCAAAAACTATGCAGCTGATTCTCCCCATAATTATATGTGTGACTATCTTCAATCAGACTCTTAAGAACTAACACTGAGCATTTGGATGGTAAAAATTGTATTTCAAGTAAAAATTACACTGTGTCTTTGGCCTCTTCTGATGGAGCAGGTGATGGCAATGCAGGTGTCACAAAACACCCCTTGGCAACTCCTAGCACTTCCAAATAGATATATGTTGATACTTTGAGGTCTATAAAAAAGCAGCATTCATATGTAAAAAAAGAAAGATTTAAATTACAGGTGGCAAAGATCCTACCAAATTCAATGGGGCTAAGACTGCATCTCAATGTTTCAGCAAAACTAAACTTACTGAAGTTAAGGGAAAGCATTTCTTTCCTTTAATTTAAATGTAGGCCTGATTCTTACCCTCAGTTTCATCAAGGAAGCAAGAGGTATCAAGCCAGCAAAAGTCAGATTTCAAATGACAAGCAAATAATTTCTGTTATTTCTCATATTGAATTAAATTAAATTGAATTCTCATATTGAATTAAATTAAATTGAATTCTTATACTGAATTAAAAGTATTCCATAACACTTGCTTCTCAGAATTACGAAGCATTTTCTCTGTAGTAACACTTTTTGGTTGTCTATACTCTTATTTTTTGAAGAATACAACATATTTGCATTCATATTAAGTTTTTTCCTGTACTTAGGATGCTTTCCCCAAACTGTTTCTGTAACTGTACATAGCCTCAACAGTATGTACACGTTCAAGAGCAAAGAATTTATAAACACTAAACAGCAGCCAGAATGGATTACACTTTGAAAGGTACAGAATAATTTAAAGAAATTTTTATTCTTACCCAGTAAAGTCTTCCTCCTACGAAACCCATATGTGAACAAAGACCATAAAACTAGATCCTTTATTAGTAAGAAATAACAGACAGACAGACAGGAATACAGGTTTTGCTTTGCTTGCCGTTTCAAATGAAAACAATTTTGATAAATCAAAGCAGAGAGTGAGATTTTCACTTGTGGAAACAAAGTAGTCATTGTATGCTGTATTAGAAAAGGAAGCTTTTTACTCGTTTGCTTTTGTTTTAGTAATAGACTCTAGCAATAGTTGGGTTCCACTCTATGACTACAGATTATGCAAGCTACACAAAGTATTCTGTATTCAATGGCTATGCTTAATCTATAAAATTATATTTAAAAAATCTGCCACTTTCAGTAGGTACTATGTTCTTTCAAATAGCTTTCAATACTTGCAAGTGAAATTGTTATAGAAACATCCTCTTATTTACAGGATTCAGGCTGACAGGCCATATACTTAAACCCCTATATTGAATGCATATTCTACATAGCTAAAAGTGCTATTCATATGCTGTCCCCTGAGAGACTTGGAAATGCATTAATAAGCATAATTTCCAACTGTGAACTGCGATTTTTCTTATTAATTTCACTCCTCCATGTACGAAATGCAAATTGTGAAAAGTAGAATTTGCATCTTAACTTGACTTATGTATTATCTCTGTTTTGCACCTTAGGAAATTGCCAGATATTAAGTTACAGTTCAAGCTTCACCAATACCATCACAGTTAACTGGAATCAGAATAATATTATCTTACTTCCTGACTCAATCATGTTTTGAACTGTAAGAAGCATTCTTTGTCACATTTTAGAAATGTGTAAATTACAAGCCATAGTTTGACTGTTATAAAATCTAAGTATCATCCGTCTGCCTAAAGAAGCATTTCCTTTAATTGGATGTCTCAGATTTGAAAAATGACCTGCTGGAGAGCTGGATAAATATGAATCTTGACAGTTCAGTGACTAATTATTCTGAATTTCTACTTTATCCTAGAGAAGATCCTTATCTCATATGAGAGCAAATAATTAAATAGTTCATTTAGAAAACATTGTTCGACAAATCCTATCTCTGTTCTTTGCTGATCTCATGTCTATACTACTTTCACTAAGCTTAATATTATCCAAAGCACATCTCTAAGTTTCATTAAAAACATTGATTTAGTCCTTGAAGAAATTACAACAGTAATATTAGATGCCTATATAGATAACTACAATTCAACTCCTTTTCCTGTCCCTGCACCCACACACAAAGCACGAGAAAGGCAGTATTCTTTTGCTCTAATTTCTATGTTGAATAGATTTTTATTTGCATTCTTCTCCGTATTCTTAATCATATCTAAGAAGATATTTTCATTCCAAACGACTACAGAATTGCTACTTAACTAGCCTCAACATCCATAAATCTAAAATATTTGTGGAAATAGAATAATTTCATTTTTCATTATTCAGTGTTTACTTTAGATGCTCTTAATTTAAGCATAAATGGTACTTTCTTATCATATTTTAAAATCTCAGGAGAAATATGTGCAAGATAATTCCTATTAAGTGATTACAATAACTGTGTTGAAAACTACTGTATTTTCAAAAAGCAATCTGAAAGCCAAAAATAAAAAAGAAACCTTGGATACTCTCCTACAGTAAAAGAGGTATTTTTCCTTCTGATTTAGGATTTTGTGTCAATTGACCTATGATGCAACAATATAAAGACAGCATTAGGCTCTTGATGTTTGGTTTTCATTGCCTGACAAACATGAAAGAAGCACTGATGATGTCAGCAAAACTTGCAAATGGAATATAATAATAAATAAGTTTTAGTTTGTTAAAGCAAGAACTCTGGGATATGATTTTATGTGATAGCACCTTAAAGTATTTACACTACCAGAAAAGAATCAAATCTTCCTGCAGGTCTGTGCAGGAGAGCTCAGAAATAAGGATTCATTTGTGCATTTGCAAATGTGAATACAATCTGTCATTTGATCTTCCAGCCAAACAGAAAAGCATGACGTGATTTCAAGGGCTGTATATCTTTCCCTGTTTGTGATGGAGCATTTCCAAAGGTGAAGGAATTTAGAGGTTAACTTCCTCCTCGCCAAACCCAGCAGGGGGCTGGGTGGCTTCCTGGGAGCAGTAATTTTTTGCTAAGTGATAACAATACTGGAAAACATTTTGGGCTGGACCGCAACGTACCATCAGCTTAAGATAAAGCCTTTCATACCATGTTGGATCTAAGCCTTTTGTCAGTAAAAATTATTGAAGAGGCTTTATAAAAAGAAACATCTATGTTTATGAACTCGATTACAATACTACTTATACATCTCCCTCCTTTTGACAGACTGAAGAGAACTGACAATTATTAGCCAAACAAATTGACGGAAGCTTCATTTGCAGATGGTAAAATATTCAAGATGAAGTTCAAAACCCTAGAACTAAGCAGGGACGCTGGGAAAATAATCAGCAAAATGGAAATTATTACAATTCAGCTTTTGTAATGCTCAAGATGAATGGGTTATCTTCTTGTCTAATCACCAAATTGGCACTGCCACTATATTTTAACTAAAAAAATGATTAAAAACATATTCCAGTATTGAGTAATATCACATCTGATTTCTGAAATCAGCATGGGATCATATAGAAACAGATTATTTCATTGTCAGATACATCTTCACAGCACGGGAAGGCATGTCACAGGCCAAGAAATGCTGTGACCTGTAGTGCAAAGCTTTTGCTTATAATACAATTCATACATAATGGAAAAAGAAAAATGAGGATAGAGGCTGGTAGAATGCATGTTCCATATGGTAAGCCTTAAAATATTACTAATTATGTTACTGCAAAGAAGGAGAGCCACTTTTCAGATTCAGCATGACTTGCTTCTGTAACCGTATATTAAATGCTTTGCACAGCATGAAAAAAAACATAATGTTATTCCATTTTTTCTAACATTTCCCTTACTTAAAGGAACTAAACAAAAAATATTAACATCCTTTTAGTCCTTCCCCTATGCACAAAGCTGAGATATTCATACACTCAGGATAACTCAGCCCAAGGTCTCTTTCTATATTCTCCTTTGCAATCATTTGGCTCTGTAGGTTTTTCTTCCACAATTGATACTAGAAAGAATGGGAAAACCAACCAGACTCTCAAAATTAAACTGACCACATACAATGCAGAAAGGGCATCATTCACTGTAATATACTAGACTCTAAAAGAATTTTAGCAAAATTTGACATTTTTCTAGACCTTTCTAAATATACATAATTTTTTTACTAATAAAATAGGATTGCAAGTTTAAGCATTCCTGTCTGGCATCAAATCCTGGCCTTTGTCAAAAAAAAATAAATCTCTTGCTGATTTAAATATAAACCTTTGCTAATGTTAGGAAATGTTTTTGTAGGCTACTTGCATCTGTGTCTGTTTAAACAGTTTACTATCCATTAGATATCACAGATAAAAAGGGAAGATAGTAAGTATTTTCAAATTTAACTTACCATAGATCTTTAAAAAAGATCAGTTTTGAAGAAAATACCACCAACCATACCACAGCTCCGAGGTAATTCTGCACATAAATAAGCACCACCCAGACCATGTGAAAATTCTTCCAAAAGTCAAAAATAATGTACGAAGAAAAAGACCTTTATTGAGTGTTATAAATTCTAACCCAGTTGTGTTTAAGAGTGATTTTTTTTTCCTCCCCACTGATCTTACATTCAAAAGAAATCTATTCTGGTCTACTAAAAATATTATTAATTAATTTCCCCTGAATTACTAAAACAGAATCACAGCATGGTACATCAGAAAGGGCTTCTGGAGACTGCCTATCCCAGCCTCCCTCCTGAACCGCAACTGGTCACCCAGGACCATGCCCAGTT
The DNA here is from genome assembly GCA_033556795.1 of Tapera naevia. Taxonomy (NCBI): domain Eukaryota; kingdom Metazoa; phylum Chordata; class Aves; order Cuculiformes; family Neomorphidae; genus Tapera; species Tapera naevia. The sequence continues at coordinate 6,367,045 of JAUMJJ010000044.1, forward strand.
GGGTTTTGAACATTTCCTCAGCAGGGGACTCCACAACCTCTCTGGGCAACCTGTTCCTCTGTTTGATCAAATTCACTAAAAAAGACGCTGGTAATTCTACCAATTCCTGTGACATGACTTAGCTGAAGCTCGCCATCTTAGTTTGACACTTGTTTCAAACGCACCTTTCTTTGCCTGCAGGATTATACAGCAACCTACAAAACAACACTGTAGTAGGCTTCAATCTATTTGCTTAAGGTTATCCAAACCAATTTAAGAAAAACATTTATAATTGTCACATTAGAGGCATATTAAAATCAATAAGCCATTTGACCTGGCAATTTAATCATTCACATCTACTCAAAGCTGGACAACATTACTGTAAATGACTGTACAGAATGCAATAGAAAAGTATTCAGTCTGAAATATGAAACTCCACAAGAAAATAAAAAAAACCCTCAAACCACAAACCCTCTGTCATCTGTAGACATAAAAACATTCCAGTGCATTTGAAAACTGCTTACTTTTCCTTGACTAGCAGATCTGCCTCATGGGCAGCCATCTTAGATTCTGTTCCAGTAGGCTTTGCTGTCCTTTGTCTTCGCTTTCTTCTTGGCTCAGCACCAATGACATCTGGGCTACCCAGAAGGGAATCCTTTCGTTCAGGTGCTGCCGAAAGGAAAAATAAATTAAGTTTAAAAGAACATGAATGTGATGTATTACAAGATAATTCTTAAAATTTTTTGTTTGTTTCTATTAAAATCTCTTTACTGCTACAATGAGCAGTGACAGCAGCTGGTGTCAAAACAAACAGATGACATAAAGGGAAATTAAAAAAAAGACCATATTTGAACTAGAAAGATAAGCTTCCCTCAACATCTCTACATAGTCAGTGGAGGGAAAGACGGGAAGTTATAAAACAGAAATATATGATGGTCTCCTCACTCCTCCTTGCAGACTCCACAGTAAATAGAGAGGCAGCCTAGAGAACCAGTATCAGCCACCTGAAGTTAGTCTTTGTCACCTAAAGAATAACTGAGGAAAATGTCCACGTGGCACGGGGAAAGGAGCTTAAGTGTTCTGCTTACCGTGTGGCTCTGTTCAGACCCAAGGTCTACCGTATGGACAGCAATACATAACCAGAACAAAAAATAATTAAATAATTTTCATTATTCACGAGGATATTTGAGAGAAGCTTATTGCTGTGATCAAGCACTGTACTTTGGTATGTACTCATCATTCTGTTGCTATGGTCTTCTGGACAATAATTCCTTACAAGTTCTGCAGGAGACTCCCAGAAGACAGTGGGCAGAAAGACTGATGGACAGTTTGATGTCTGTTCAGTAAGACAAGAAATCATCCAATCAGAGCAAGCCCATGTATAAAAAATGGTAACAAAGGCCTACTGCCATACCCATGAAACACGTGGTCCTGTTTCAAACTAAACCTCTCAAAGTCACAAAGAGTAGCTGCAGTTTGAGTAGAAAACAGGGAGAATTCCTAACTCCTTGCAAACTGAAAACGGATAACCTGTCTAGGTTTCGACAGACTCCTCTGCTGAAGGTAAGTAAAGTAGACTCTGTCCAGGTTTATTTACCGACAATATTAATTTTCATAATTACTGCATAAGCTACAATTTCATACATGGTTTGCATTTATATTATCACTTAAATTCACAAATGATGCATTATCTACAATTAAAAAAAAATCCCCTCTCTGCTTTGACGTTTAACTACTTGAAGCTCAAATGTCAAGACAACTGGATCCTTCCTTAAGCTAAAACTCTCCCTTCCCTTGCTTTTAATGCACTCGGAAGGTATGTAGACATTTTTATTTCAGCTATCAACATCCAGTGGCACACTTCTATTTAGCATGCCTGCTTTAAAAATAAAATTTTTAATTACTTTGAATTTTCAAGATAATGATATCTAGACCAGTACATATTTCAATGGAAATATATTAAATAATAATGTGGTGATTGAGGCTCATGTTATTATGGTAACCCCTAATTATTACTTTCTGTGTGCTTTAAGATGGTTTAATCTTCACATGGATGAAAGACACCATAATTCAAGACTCAAGGCTGACGGTTTTCACAGAAAGTAAATAATGGGTCCTACTTATTCATTCCTTTCACAGTTGTTACCCATATCTACTGAAAATGAAACAGGATGAAAATATGCAGCCCACAAGTAACATTTTCACTGTTTCTCAAAAAACCATGAAAACGAGGCTCCCTAGCACCAGTGCAACCACTGCTAATAATGAAGCATATGCTTAAATATCAGAACTTCTTAGATTTTATCAGCATGTGATACGTTACATTACAGGGTTACAGAGCTTTGTAGGGTGATAACCTGATAACAGGTATTAGCTGACATATTTCCATGGCACCAGCTAACTAAAAAGTTTCAAAGTCCAGTACAGACAAGATACATCGCCTATAACAAACGCTGAAAAGGGTTAAATTACAGCTTCATTTTCCACACTAAATTCCACACTGGCTATGCATGCTTTTCCAGTGCTAGATGTTGAAAATATGCTCATGATTGTTAGTTACTATTTATTGGCAGCATGTTCAGGGTAGTATATCTACCATTTACATTGATACTATTTTCTATATTTCAACATTAATTAATACACATAATATAGTCTACTGTTAAGAACCAAATTAACTTGAATAATTTTACTATTATAGCTCTTATTCCTCCTTGTTACTGTTCTCCTCCTACAGTCTCTGCTTTTGCCAAAAAGTAGATCCAGAGGTTAGCTACATATACATAACCTACATAATGTTGATGTTAAATAAATAATATTTCTGTGCTTTTTTTTTGCGTAATATGCAATGGTGCTCATAAGCCTCATGATCAGCATTATTTACTGTTTAGACATAAATCCTGTTGTCTCCTACAACAGCCCCACTGGTGCTCGAGTGAGAAACATAAAAGCAAAATGTCTGTCTTTCAGCATACTGCATTTGTGCTAACTTCAGGCTGCGAAAGGGTCTCAGTTTTCTACTAAACACCTCAAGATAATCTTTCCCATGAAAACAAATTTTGCTATTATGAACTATTAAAACCAACTAGAGCTAAAATATTGACGTAAATGATTCCAGTAAACTTCTGCAATAAAGCTGACAATATCTATTATGAGAATGTTTCTTTTAATAACACCAAGAAGGCAACTTCTCATTCAGTCTGGAATGTAGTCTTATCAGTAGTATTACTCATAGATAATGGTAGACCACCAGAGGTTTGTTTTCTTTGTTTTGCTTGTTTGTTTCTTTTAAGGCAACTACCTTTTATGTTAGAACTACTAGTAAAAAGATGTCATAGATTAAGTATATATAGCATATATAGTATGAGAACTTAAGAAAATCTATTCAGATTTCCAGACATTAGTGCCATCGTAGCTCCCCCAAATTTCTCTCTGAGTTCTCTGTTAACAGAACAGAATTTCCTGGTTGAATTCTGTTTAATTCCAGGCAGAATGTGTTGCTCCAGAGAGCCACTCGACCGAATTTTCAAGTTCTGTGTCCTCTCTTTAATGAAGCAAAGCATTTAACTTAAAATCAATCTCCTGCTTAAAGATCTTGCCATTTCCTCTAAGACAGTTTATTTGGGAAGCAGCCAGGCTGTCACATACAGTTACAGCCTCTCCAACTTTTGCCCTTGCACAGCCTTCGTAGCAGACAAACTAAACTGAAAAAAGACAAAGTGGTCATAAAACAATCACCTAAAGAGCACCAGGACTCCCTGTGACAGCTGCTCCCCAAGCCATGAAAGAAGAAATCTGCAAGGGAGCAGAACTCATCACTTTAATCTTTGACTATAGTGTAACTTCAGTGATTATGTGGTTTCTCAGCCTAATTCCTAAGGGATTAACAGAGCTGATAATAATTAGCATCTCTTTGACATTCTCAGCCGAGTCTCCTAAATGAATGGGTATGGAAATGAATGTGCCTCACTGACATAGGCAATTCCCACAAAGTAGGATGAAGTCATTCTTGACAGGCAATTTAGGAAACACCACTTCTATCCATGCAAAGTTATTCTGTATATGCACATTCTGGCCACAATCAGGCATTTTTTCATAAGAAATAGATTCATTTATATCACTCGGAGATCCAAAATTAAACATTGTTATTTACAGTTCATACATATGCTTCAATGCATGTAACAGGAATATGACACTATTCTAATTTCAGGAAAAGAGTAAGAACCATTCTCCACTGCTTTTGTTCTGTTCTTCTTTATATTTCATTCTTTGTTTAAATTTGAGTTTACTGTACTGTAATCTCCTGGGGCCTACAGGCAGCTGAGACTGCTGTTCTGTAAATTCTCTGTCAGCTAGTTATTAACATTTATTTTTCTAAAGAATATCTCCATGGGAAGTGTTTATGAAGTCACATTTTAAAACAACTCTAGCAAAAAGTTTAGATCCAATCATACAAAATTTATACATTTTATCCAGTTCAGTAAGGAAGTTTACATTTAACCTACCTAGACTGTATTACCACTGACAAAGCATCCTAAAACTCAACAAGTAGATTTCTCTGTCTGCAAAGCCAGTTCTTTTCCTAATCTCACCCTTTTTCAAAAGCTTTTAAAATACTCTTCTTTAATTAAAAAAAAGCTTATTTCAAACCCGTAGTGAAATTTATCAGTTTATAATAAAAATCTAGTTGATATACGGTTTCATTCTCAATGTTTATTTATTGGAGACAACTCAGGTGCTCATATGTTAGCAGTTCATATTGTCTTGAAACTAGATAGCAAAAAAAATCAGGATAGATTTGACAAGCAAATAATGAGTCTGGTCAGGAAGCATGAAAAAGTTTCTTCATTTATCAAAATACTAGAGGGGAAAAAACATTGCGTTTTTAGAAATATGTTCAGAGACTCTGAAGAATCTCATTAATTTTAATCATGAAACCCATGGTCTCTAACAGAAATCCCTCTTTTAAAAATACTTTAATATGAGGTGTTTCAGTGAACCATACATACTCCATCAGATGAGATATAAATTTTCAATAATCCATAATAATGTGTGTGGTTAAAAATACATTTGTAATGCCATAGTTCTGAGAAAGTCTCTGGTTATGAGCATTAAAGATTTTGATGTGTCCAGCGACCCTGAAAATTCCCACAGCGCACAGCTACATACCATGTATTTTTAGTGTCTCCAGTCTCTACAAATTAGTACCTGCCTTGCAACTCAACAAAGAAAGTTTTAAAATGTGCTTGACTCTTTCCTGACATTGGTCAGGTAGAGGCTCCCTGTTGAAACTGTGAAAACTAAGAGACTGCAATTTTGATATCTGAAACCTGCGAATAAAGTTGCTTTCCCTGTGCTATTTTTTATGGGTACTTGTCAGAAGTAATAGCAATGTTGGTGACTCAAATGCTCTGGTCATTTCTCACTAGTCCAAGACTGTTTGGTGACAAGTTAGGCTGCTCAGCAGCAGCATGCTCTAACTTTCCAGTGATCCACTGGAAGTCCAGATCTATTACATACAGTTTTAAGAATGGTTTTCCACCTCTGACCATTGAATCTTATTGAAACTCTGTATCAATGCTGCCCGGTAAGTGTACTTTTTGTGCACCATGCTTGGATGCACCATCTAGCACATCAGCACAAGTTCAGGCACGAGCATTTAAAAAGTCACTGAAAAGGTTTAGATGAACTCACTAACCCGGGTGTGACAGTTTGCTGGAGTAATTCCCTGGACTCCCTTGATGTCCTTTTTGGATCATCTGTACAACCCAGGGTGGAGGTGGGAGGCTTCTGAACAGCATCCTCAAGAGACATTAAACAGCATGCAGGTCAAGTAAACAAAACAACAAATCAGACAGATGGAAGAATTAAAAATATGTGGAAAAAATTTCTGGGTTGTGATCTTTTAATTCAATGTGAGGTAGTGGAGCCCATTTCTCACCAGGCATGTAAAACACATATCTCCTGACAGGAATTCCAACTGGCTTTATTCTTGCTCTAGTAAATTTTTCTGGTGTCTACAGCTTATCTTGCTAAGCCCACCCAGCGGATCCAGGCCCTGACACTGACACAGGAGCCCTTCCACATACCATCCCTAAGGAGACTTCATAGGTCAGACAATCATTATTATTATGCCTAACACGCGGCTCTGTGGATGTAGAGCCTGACATTTGAAAGACAGTCCTAAAGAAGAGTCTGAATAAGGATAATAACATTACTCCTCAATTTCCAATCAGTAAGGGCTTATTTTCCTAAACTTTATGTAAAATGGTCACCCATAATGCTATTAGAATGTTAAGATGAAGTAGCATAGCTATGAGCAATTTGAAACAAGAGTTCTAAATTCATTCTAACAATAAGTCTCAAACCCCTTGCATGCATGCATTTGTAAGAACCATAGCTATGCCTGTGCTAAATTCTTTACTCAAAATCAGTAAAATACATAACAGTGACTGAAAATATCTGTGAACAATAAAGCCTTTAGATTTTTTTTCTTTTTTTTTTATTTTTATTACTTTGGATAAAGCATTCAGTTGCTCTTGTGCTTGAACAGTCTTGAGATTACCTACTCTGTCTCCTGGAAATGTACATACAAGCTAGCTAGTTTAAAAGATTATCGTCTTGACATATTTTATTTAAAGAAAAAGTGGAAGCTGCACTCAGGCCATAACGTATCCAGGGCCCTGAAGTTGACCGTAACACTTTGAAATAGCTGGAGCTTAAACTCTTATGCCACAAGAATGATTTCCTTTCCCATTAAACATTTTTTGAGGAAATCAATACAACTCAAGGGAAGCCACAGGCTGCAATAATAAAATGTATGTTTTTATAATGATGGCGTTTCATGGTAGATAAATTACTAACCTCCACCAATAACTTTATTGTGTGGTACTTTCCAAGTTGCCTTAAGGTTTTTTTCAACTGTACTACAAATGCCATTTTTGGGGGTACAGATATTTCTACTTCAGGTTGAGCAAACATTTCAGGTGGAAAAATCTATAACAAAAATCTGTTTAAAAAGGAAGTTGCCTACCCTTATTTCAGTACATCTTAGCAAGGAAGTTCAACAATGTTTAAACAAATACTACATTCCAATCAGAAGTATGTTGTTACATATATTTATATAGCAACATAAATATGTGGTCCTGTTTTCTTTGAGAAATAAAAAGACAGATTTCAAGATTTAAAATCACTTACTGTAAAATTTAAGTATGCAAGCATTATGCCTCTTCATAAAGATACACAATTTTCATCTTGGAACACAAATCAGCTACATTAAAACCATCTTTACATGGTGAACATATATAATTAATGATTGGATAGAGCCTAATCATTCAAAATTTCATTGTTAAAGGAAAAACATTGAGGAAGCATTAAAGGAGTAAAAAGGAAGCAGTTCTGCATCACTAAGAGCAGCACTGGAAATATTCAAGGGTGGCTGCTTACTCAGAAAGTTAGTAATATGCTTTCACCTCTAGTTCCCCAATTTTAACTCTGTCTACAGCTGTAGTAACTAAAAGTCATCATTACTAGTGGACATTTTGCAGTTAGTGTGAAATGACACAATTTCAGCACACTCCCAGGAAATATTTGTTACTTGCTGATATTTTGGTAAGACTTGGATAAAAATCTTCTGGAATATAGAAGCTTAAGTTAAACACAAACACTTTTTTTCCCAATCCCACAATCTTCTGGCATTCCATACTACAAATAATATTCTAAGGATCAAAGTTACTCAATATGCAGGGTCTTGCACTGTAATCAGGAGGACATGGGATTTGTTCCTGATCCTACCATTGACTCTAAGGAATATCAGTATTATAGTTCCTTGTATGTAAACCATGAGTAATTTTTACTTGTTTTTAACACAAACAAATCTAAAGGATTGCACAAGTCAGGTTCAAATGTTACAGGCACCTCTGCAAACATAAGAGCAACACAGAGGTATTATTACTCCTGCAGACACATTCCGGTAATTTCAGCAAAGCACGAACACGTGCACTGCTCTCCTTCACTACTGGGATGCATAGTACAGACGTGTGTTGGGACTCAGGAATATGGAGAGGGCAGGGAGACTAATCCTCTGGGGAGAACACAGTGAGTCTTCCGGTGGGTAGGCATGAGGAGAGGGTCAGTTTTGTCAAGCAAGGTTCAGTCTCAAATGGGCATGGCCCAGTGAGACACTCTGATGACCCATATGATTCTTCAGTATCCAGAAGATTATACGGTGCTCCAACCAATGTTGATAACAGGTGAAAGAATAAAGTCTAATCAATACAATCAAACAGTACTACTGTCAAGATCAAGGGTTATGTCAATATTACAAACTGTGTAACTAAGAAAATAAATTCAGACATTCATGGATCACAACTGTGATGTATTTTCATTTAAAGTAAACCTTTTAAAGAATAAACCACTGCCCAAAGTACCCAATATTTTGAATATTGAAGTGAAAATCTGGGAAGTCAGATGTGACTCCAGGAGACATCCTCAGAAAAGGCTATGCTTTGCTCCAGCACCCTTTGGACTTCAGTGGTGATTTCTGGGAGAAGCCCATAAGATTTAGTGCTGCCTTCTTCCCCATCTATTCCTCATTCTGCCTTTAGCAAAATTTTAGACAAACTGAGTCTATTGTGGTGACTGCTAAAAAGAGGTCATTGCCCAGAAAATGACTATGCAAGGTCCCTGGCAGAATTGTAAAATAATCCAAACTCCTTCTTTCTGAAAGATCACTTCATGAGAAACTCATGCCCTTCATGAATAAATTTTCTGCAGAAGGGACTTTCAGAACACTTGTATTGTGCTTTTTATATGTAAATACTCTTTTCCAAAATTTAATATGCTTTAGATCTTACATTACTATTGCATTTTTTTAAATTTTATATAACCAGTTGATACACTTCCAAACTCTGCCACGCTTTTTCTTACATTTGCTGTGAAAGCAAGCTGACCTGAAGTCTCAAAAGTCATTCATCAGGAACAAAGATCTGCTTATACCACCAGTTTCCTTGACTCATTTATTTCTATCTAAATTAATATAAAACATGCACTAAATAAAAGACACGCCATGAATACTATACACAAATTGCTGTTAGCTACCTGCTTTTTTTATACAGTATTTCTAAAAGGCTTTTCATGCTGTGAATTTAAAGACAGCATTTAAGATGTCATTATGGAATGCCTTTATATACAGCTGTCATTATGGTTTTTATAAAGGATTTAGAAATGATGAACATAGAAGGCTCACATGTCTCAGACATGACATTAACATTTTTATGGCAGATGCACTGGCACAATTTCAATCAACATCACAGGATAATTTTGCTGTGGAAAACGCTACAGGTAATTTTGGTTACTCTAAGAGGTTCTGAAAATATACTTTAAAAAAATTAAAGACCTCAATAAGTACTTTGACAGCAGCAACACATTAATATTTATCACAACATCTACTGAGCAGGGAACATGAAATCTGATCATGTACAAGACATTAATATACAATGAACAAAAAATTATCAGTTAACATGTCTCAATCAGAATCACACAGTTGGTTTAACCTATAACATTTATTTAGATGCTTTTAAACACTTACAATGCAGTCCATAAGACACATAGATAGCACAATTTTAATTTTTATTTGTGATCTATTATTAATTGTTAATGGATCAGAAAACTTACGATAGGACTCAAGACCTGTGTTGACATTCTGACTTGGGCAGGTTTATTTCATCAGGTCCCTGGACAACTGCGGATCTCTCCTCTGGCTGGGCTGTACACATGGGAGAAGGTCACCACTAACAGACCACAGTTGAAGATGTAGTTAGAAAGGAGCTTAACTTCAGAAGCTCTAACCTACATCATGAAACCATCTACGAAACACATTATTAGTGACAAGTAGGAAGACATTCAGGGAAATTTTAAAGAGTAATGGTGGAAATGAATGGCAAAAGACTATGGTGAACAGCCTGGCTCCAAGTTAATCAGACAATGGAGATGCACAGCCAGAATATAAGATGAAGTAATTGTGTGGTGTGATGTTAAGAGTCACAGCCAGAACCATTACACACAACTGGTTTTGTTGCCCTGGGATCCACTAACTCTGGACAGTGTTTCTATATGGCAAAATCTCCACGTCTCAGTAAGCAAAACCAAGATCACTCCCTGAGCTGTGTTAATGTTCCATGTATTCCTCGGGCAATGTCCCCACAAGTCACCAAGGCCAAAAGGCACCATACTTTATTTAAATCATCAAACCTACCTGTTAACAGCAAGTAGCACGTGTTTAAGCTTAGGAAATACACTATATTGCTGTGATAAAAAAAATCTTACTGCTACCTGTTTCTGATATTCAGAAGAACCTTTTGCAGCGCACACCAGCCCAAGAAATGACTTAAGAGTAGCTCACAGCTTGGACTTGCAAAGCTTCATGCAATTCCTCTAATCCCTTCACCAACATGCAGTGATTCGAAAAATCAAAATAGGGAAAACAATGTATAGGGATAACTTACAGTTACTTAACATTCCATGCAATCTCAAAATTTTTAAATGGAAGAAGAAAATACTTTTCTATAGTTGATGTATTTTATAATTTCATTACACTGTGAAATTCACTTTTATCACAAAAAAATCATTTAAATTATTAAGGCCTAGTGGACACCTAAACAATTCCTGACATTCCTCAAAAAAACCCAGTCACTGCAATGGTAAGATGGTTTCATTTTAAAAAATAATACAGTCTCCCTGTAACTAAAGAGAGCTTAGGGAAAATGGGATTTAAACACACAGACTGTAATTACACACTCCTTTCCTTACCACACAACAGCTCAAGCCTAAGCTCTAGACACCAAATTTATCAGAATAGCACTCCAGAAGATCAGTGAAAGATGAAGGCCAAAAATTACTTTTTACACAGGAAAAATACTAGAAATACACATACAAATCATTCAACGTAAGTGCAAAAAAATTGATGGAGATTAATTATTTCATCAATTCTATTCTATCTACAAGAAAAAGCAACTTGGATAATCTATGAAATGAAAGAGGTAGGGAAAAGGCAGGACAACAACATTGATCTTATGAGAGCACTGAAAAACCATGCAAAAATGAATTTAGTAAATGGCAATAGCAGATTAAAAACTTTTGCTTAACTAATGGTTCCAAAAGATGCTCCCACACTTCTAAGGAAACAAGAAAAAACATCTACTATGCTAGAATCAATAGACAATTTGACTGAGTTAGAGTGAACAGAGTATTCTCCTCTGGCACCTTCTGCAAGTAGAATATGAAGACATGAACACTGTGATACAGACCATATAATAAATTCTAGTGATTAAATACTATAAAACCATGATGGCTTCAAAGCAAGAAGGCTAATGGGTTACTTCCTGCAAAACTTACTGAAGATGTTAGAAAGCACGTGTGATTTCATATTTTCTGAAGGACCAAGACCAAAAAAACCCACTTTTCAGGGTACAAAGACTTAGAGAATAAATTCCTGAACAGTAAAATCAGAGTAAGGTCAATAGGTTAAGCGGTGGATGTGTGGTATGACAGAAAGCCATAACAAGCTCCTATAAGCAGAAAATGTTGTATAATTTGAATTTTGACTCTTTCTAAGAAAGAAGATATGTACAACAGAGAATCTTAGTATCATATTTTCTCACATTATAAGCCATATTTTACAAGTACTTCAGCTATCCTAAATGGCACTATATTTGACAGCTTGGTCCTTATAAATAATAGTGTTGATATTTTTTAATACTATAATTTTTGTCGTTAATAGTAGTGTTTCTAACCATCAAAACAATTTTCTGAAAAGATGCTTGAGAACCTGTAATTTTATTTTATTGGAATGAATTAATTATAATTATGCTGGTATAGACGACTGAAAAATAATCAAAAACACACAGAGTTCTAAATCAGACATGGAAAAAAAATGTTTTCTTTCCTTGTCTGCTCAAGTTTGAGCACAGAAGTCTTCACACGACCGCCCTGAGTCCCATGGTCGCTGGTACTGTTATTTTAGCAGAATCCTTCCCAGGAAGACCAGCTCTGGTTAGTCTACTCATGGAGGAGAATACCGCGCGGAAGAGTAAAATTGTCAGAATGAATTTCAAAAGCAGTGAAAGATACATCTTATCTTTGCCCTTGTGTACCCTGTTGTGCACAATACCCTCTTTGTTTATCAACAAAAAACACACTAAAACATCCAAGACTGGGCACAAAATACTGGTGTGAATAACCACTGTTAAGACGAGTAATACTCTTATTATATATTCAGCATTGAACACTTTGGCCAGAAACAGAGCCAAAATAAATCAGAGTAGCCTCCCTGGAAGTTAACGGAACTATAATGAATTACACCAATTGAGAATTCAGAGTATTATTCTGGGATAGCTTGCTGGTGAAATACACGAAACAAAGCAAAAGTCTAATTGCATGCTGTGCATGAACACAGTCATTTTAAATTGTATTTCCTGAAAAGACAGTTGTATAATATCACTACCTAAGAAACACCTGGAATCCTCTGTAATATTTTTTTTCTCTAGAAAAACACTTATATAGTAATTATATAGAAGGGATTACATCGACTCCTCTTTTCTTTCCCCACAAGATCTGAATCAGCACGACTATCTTCTGAAACATTCAGTGCTAACTTATTAACACTCCATAACCATCCCAGAATATGAAATACCATTCGATACAATAAATCTGTCCCATCCTTGGAAAAGTCTAATAGAGTTGTGTGGCAAGAACAATCCAAGGAGGACATTCCCAGATGCTACAACAGGCTCCCTGCCCATGCAGCTAGCTGGTCCCTGGATTGCCTGCATGGTCACGTGTCAAGGCTGCCATTTCAAAGGTTCTTGTTTTAGTGGTACAAATGGGAAACGCTAAGTACCTTCAGTAGTCCTTACTAAAAAAATATCCGTTACTTTTTCTAAAACTATTTTTAATAACAAGAACTGGGTAGCCCTTGTTATACAAGGACATCTAAGGAAAATAAAACCAACTGCTCTTCTGCAGAAACTGCTTTCAGAATCTTTCCTACCATAAATCACCACATGAGCTCAGTGGTTCAAAGTGCTGCTTTTTCCTAAACAGGGATTTTAAAGTTCCTCAGACCCCTGTGCAACAGGGGGATGGTTTGTTCTGAAATTTGGTTATGAATTAAAATGTCAATGTGTTTATGAATGGCAACAACAGCAGCATGAACCTATCCTGAGTAATTAGAAGACAGGGGCAGTTCAACTCTGAGGCACCAGACTGCTGGAGGGAAGGGTTTGGGTTTTGTTTTGCCCTCTAGTTTCCTGTTCCAGATACAGGATACAGATATAGAGCACAGGTCAGGGTTAATATGCTGCCTCCGAGATAAAGGTAGGTCAAGACTGGCTACTGGTAACAACTGTGATTTCACTTCTTGCCTGTACTACAGTATTTTAGCAAGCTACAGTAAAGAGAAGAGAATGAAGTAAGAAATAGCTTACACTCACCAAAAAGCAGTGCATTTCTTCCTGTCTGCCATCCCATTTTGTAAATACAATAAAATGAAAATGCATCTTGATCTGTCTTTTACTCCTACTGCTCCTTGCTGCAGAAGATGGAGCAGCACAGAGTGAAACAGGCACCGTTCCTTCCTTCAAGCTTGTTAAAGAGCTGCAAAATCCCTCATCTGTACCACAGATTTATTACCTTGTCTCCCACCAGAAGACAGGAACTGTGGGTTCTCCCCTTGTCCTGCTAAGGCACACCTCCCACAGACAGCATGGTCTCCCTTTTCTTCCAGCAGAACAGAGACTCTCTGACAGTCTCCAGCCCAGGGGGAATTTACCAGCAAGTTATTTTAAGGTAACTTTGCATTGTTCCTGCTGAGAAAATTCTCCCCAGGAGGCCACATTCATAGCTCTAGTACGGCTGTTGCTTTAGAAAACTATTTAATGTATTTTAGCTGTAAAATATAAACATCTCCTGAAAGTGCCTGCTTATCTGGATGCTCAGTACAGCTCTTCAATGCCTCTGCCACTTCAAACAACAGAGGAAAAGAGTTGGCCTTTCTCTGCACATAAAAGTAACTTCAGTTCCCCAAACATTAACCAAATCTCACAAGCAAGACATACATTAAAGGATGATGCAGCACCTACAAGGAGAATAATGCATTTCTTCTTTACTTAGTTATCCTGTTTTGGAGGATAAGGAGGGAAGCAATAAATCAGCTTACCTTAAATGTCCTTAATTCTCCAAAACTCAATGACTGCCTCCTTAGAGGTCCAGTATGAGGTGGAAAAGACTCTCCTTCTCTTAGGAAGCAGTGGAAATGATCCTTGTTCCCAAAGTAACATGATTATCCATATTTTCTGCTTATTATTTTCCTAGATTATGAAATTTAATTACTGAACCAACTGTTGCAACTGAGTATAGAATAAACCATGAGTAAACAGTCCAACAGCCTAGAAAGTAATATCATTCACTCACACAAGCACATAAACCATAGCATCATAAAATCTTCCAGTTAGAAAAGACCTTGGAGATCATCAAATCCAACTGTACCCATCTTCTGCTAAACCATGCCCTTCAAAAACTCATCTACCTGTTCTTTAAACACCTCCACGGACGGTGACTTAAGCACATCCCTGGCAGCTGTGCCAGTGCCTGATCATCCTTTTGGTAAAGAAATTCTTCCTGATGTCTAATCTGAACCTTCCCTGATGCAATTTATGGCCATTTCCTCTTGTCCTATCACCTGTCACTTGAGAGAAGAGATCAACACTTGCTCTGCCATAGCCGCCTTTCAGGCAGCCGTAGACAGCAATGAGTTCTCCTTTCAGCCTACTCTTCTCCAAGCTAAACAACCCCAGTTCCCTCAGCTGTTCCTCATAGGACTTGTTCTCCAGTCCCTTCACCAGCCTCATCGCCTTCTCTGGACACGCTCCAACACCTCAATATCCTTCTTGTACTGAGGGGCCCAGAACTGAACACAGTACTTGAGGTGCGACCTCACCAGTGCTGAGTACAGGGGCACAATCACCTCCCTGGTCCTGCTGGCCACACTATTTTTGATACAGGCCAAGATGCCATTGGCCCTCTTGGCCACCTGGGCACACTGCTGGCTCATATTCAGCTGGTTGTCAACCAACCCCCCCCAGGTCCTTGTCCTCCAGTCAGCTTTCCAGCCACTCTTCCCCGAGCCTGTAACGCTGCATGGGGTTGTTGTGCCCCAAGCGCAGGACTCAGCATTTGGTCTTGTTGAACCTCATCCCGTTGGTCCCAGCCCATCAACCCAACCTGTCCAGATCTCTTTGCAGCACCTTCCTTCCTTCAGGTAGATCAATACTGCTACCCAGCTTAGTGTCATCTGCAAAATGAGAGGCCAATCACAGTTTTGACCTCATTGACACTTTATGAAAATGACTGATATAACTCTCATGGTCCAAATATCTTAAGGATAGCTTGAAAGCACTCAAAACCCTTAAAAATTCTTCAGTGAGAATCTTCTAATCCCTGCCCTGTTTCACAGGCAAAAAAACTCCTGACTCGATAGGACTCATGAGAGAGGTCTGATTTTACCTTGGTCTGTGATAGTCAATGTGATCAGCCTGCAATAACTGGGGTCAGCCACTCAGTGTAATTTCAGCTGTGCAACATCTTCCATTTATTTGCCAAGAAAATCAGTTTAGATGCAGGCCGGTGGGAACTCAAAGATGAGATTTCCATCATTTACGTCCCACCTCCATTCCTGATCATAGGGAAAAGACAGATGTCATATCAGAAGTGACAAAAATCTTTATCAATTTCTTGGTCACCAGAAGCACTTTTTACATATTCCTAAAAGCTATAGGCCTCAACTGCTTCTTGGAAATATAAAGTAGGAACTCCAGAAAAATAACAGCTCGCTGTATCCCACTAATCAAAAGATAAAACATGTTCATTTAAGAAGCTTCACCTCCAAAAGATAAGTGCATAATAGGAGCTTATCCCTCCTGGGCACTCAGAGAGGATGTATACATAATTCTCTTCTAGATCTTGATGGTAAATTGTACTTGTTTAGTGATTTGTTAATATTCTCCGAATTTACAAACACTTCGCAAAACTTGTTTCTAGATTTCACTGGTTAATTATATGATATGGAGGGACATAAGAAACAACAAAGTAAAATACAAATAAGGCACAAGCATACAAAATATGAATGACAGTACAGCATACTAATTGAAAATTCAGTTAATCTAATGACCCGTCTGCATTTTACATCTGTCCAAAAATTCCCAAGCTTCTTATCTTCTCTATAACTCAATGTCAGGAGTGGAGCTGACTCTAATAATTCATAGTCCTAAAGTTGACAGCACAGTTAGGTGCTGTACCCCACAATAATTCATCTATTAAGAGTATAAATTTATTTTAAGGACTACAGCTAAACTATGCCAGTGAGAATTTTTTTATAAATCAAGGAAGCTGACAATATTTTAGTTGACTTTTTTGCTGACCAGAACTGAAATTAAATCAGATATAATTTACAAGCAGCTTCAACTGGAAGACAAGTATCAACATGTTTTTAATTTCCTGCATAAAGGCTCATTTCTCATGGAGCAGCCACACAAACAAGCAGCAATGTTTTGTAGGGAGGTTTATTAAGCACACCTTGGTACATCGTCTAAAACAAGTAAGAACCGGGAATTCTGACTCACATTTGCTGTTGTCAAGTGAAGAAACTGAACTGAGCACTACAATAAGTCTCAGTTAAAGCAAACTATGAATAAGTGACAGACCTTTGCCAAGGAGAAAGTAATGAACTGAATGCTCTTAATGCTAATTCGAACCAAGGAGCGGTGTTTGAATAAGCTGTGGATGAGGATTCATCTTTGCATACAGATGAAAGCTGATGCTAAGCAACTAACAGAAGTGATGTTTCACAGCAAATGGACAGGCAAGTTTTTTTTGTCAAACGAAAGCCCTTGTTACTAAGCTTTGTTTAGCATCAGGACTAAACATAAAATGAACTGTTACATCCTGTGTTGCAATTACACGCCAAGAAATGCAGTTAGGTAAAAACTGTAAGTACTGGAGATTATACAAAACCCTGATTTGTGGATTTTAAGGAATTTTTAAAAAATAAATTCACCAAAAAAATTTTATACTACCACGTCATCTGTTCATATTGCATATCCATGTTTTTCTTTCTCATACCAACACAGTGTTTCTAGTAAACCAAACAAAAAATACTGCAAAACTTTCACATTTCGAAAACATAGGTTACCAGAAGCCAAGAAAAAAGTATCTTTATTAACAAAGGACATCTAATAGCTCACAAAATGCAATATTTCAGAAAAACAGCATTTCCATGAGATTTTTCCAGTGTTGTTTCTGGTTGTTTCCTGCTTGAACGCTCCTCCTTAAGGCACAAAATCTAGCAGTTAGATTCTCTGTTATATAATTCTGTTCAGTTTCAAATATAAAGGCATACATTTTGCTATCTGCTTCATTTACATTCCCATTAATATGCACTGATCAATAATGCAAAAAGTCAAGTGTCTCACTTCTCAGAAACATAAACCATATCTTCTCTCTTTTGCTGTAAGAGATATTCTTTCCCTGTCTCCTGGGTTACAGGGCAACTTCAGGGAAGTAACTAAGTATTTTTGTAACATTCTTTCTCTCATCACCTCTCAAAGAAAAAAGACAGAGCACTGAAGCTTGCACCTTCATCAAAATTGCAAAAGTCTTGTTTGAATTTAAAGATTGTATATAAAGTGATTCCAGCAGGAGTGATGAGCTATTACTAAAACACATAGTTAATGATACTGTTCCAAAACTAGACCAAGTTTTATAGGTAACTAAAGAAGTTAATATTTGGTGAGGTGTAATGAAGTGAACTACTTTTAAGTAGGGATAGACAGCAGCTTTATTTTGCATTTAAGATTTTGTATATTTTATTTTAAACTAATGTCTTCAGTAAATGAGCTGCATGCACAAAACATGGAAATGGTAGAACAAAATGAAAATAACCTTAAGTGCCTGGAATGCCAGCATCACCCTTATGCAAGAACTCCTGGAAGTTACAAACGGGTTAACCCCATTGTCTCACAAAGTTTCACAGCTCCTGCCCCGAGGCCTTCAGATTGCCTGCCTTATACGTTTCCCAGGAAGGGTCTTAAGGAAATTGCTGGCAATCAGATACTCCTGACCTGACCCTTCTCTCCCATGAACCTAACTAACAAGTATTCTTGTGAGAATTTAACTCATGGCTACAGATTAAAGAGTTAATTTTTCCCAATTGAGACAACAGCTTATGATACGGCGATTCCAAACAAGCACTGCTTTCCTTTATTGAATTGGAGACAATTGCATTTGCAGGATCAGCAGATGGAAACTTAGGGACAGTACTGTATAAGCAAAACCAATAATTTAGCTAGATAAACAGACCTGGAAGATCCAAAGTCTCAGCTGGTGAAGCAGAGTCAAGCTTAGCAGCCACAGCACTGCTGCACGGTGTTCTACAACACGAGTTTATTTCTTCACTTGAAACAAACAGGTTCTTTAGAGAGACAAAAAATAATTTACTGCCATAAACGTATTAACCAGCAACAAGGCTGTAGGTAAAAAAATGGGCGCACGGTGAGAGGAGAATGAGAAAAATCAAACGAATACAGTGGCAAGTATAAAAATTACACAAAATGCTCTGATTTGCAAAAAAGGTGGTGATAGTATTTTACTGTCAAAAGCACATGTAACGTGGATGTACACAATATCAAGACTTTTCTCTAGTAATTGCCAGACTTCAGATCTGAGGAAGAAAAGTTACACCAACATAAACTGCTGGTGTTAAATGCAGCTTTACATTAACTTTAGTCTCTCCTTATTTTTCTGGATTCTACGTTTTTCCACCCAGTTACTCCTCAATTTGCACATACTCTTCTCCCAATCATGTCATATTATTTTGTGAAGTTGACCAAAACTGAACACAACACTGTGCTCTGCAGAAGTTTGAGCATAAGAGATTTAACATTTTGGGTCTTGCTCAAACTAGTTGCATGCAATAAATTTCAAAGCTATTGACTGAATAATTAATGAAATCACGAAGAATACTCTGGCCATTCTTGAAACCTGAGATTATTAGTTATAATCACAGTTGCCAGTGAGGTGCTTATTCACTTTTGTCCTAAGAAAATTCAATATTTTTACTAAATAACAGATAAAAAACTCAAATTAAACAAAGGAATGTCCTGGCAGCAAAATGGAAGGCACTTGAAATTGGTACAGGGAACTGATTTTCTGCCATGGACATCAATGCTGCAGATTAAGTTGGCTTTGATTGTGTTCTTCAAACTATTGAGGCAATTATTTGGTTGAGAGGTTCAGAAATACTGTTCTGGAACAACTGGCTACTTTTATTATATTCTTAAGATATTCCAAAATAGTGTTACACACAAATATATGCTAAAGTTCGTTTCTTCATTTTAATTTTGTTGATTTTGAACACAACTGATACCTACACAAAAGTCTAGGTCCTATATTTTAAAATACATTCCTTAAAGTAGACAGTTAAAAATGGGCACCCATTTTAATTTATATTTAGATATCCAAATGTATGCACAAATTTCTAGAACAATGGTACTGAACACCTCACTGAATATCCAAATTTTGTTTGTATGAAAAGAGTGATAGTGTATCTTTTTATATGCTGACAGAATTGGTAATGAGTTATAAGTGAACAATTAATGACAATTTTATAAGCTACAAGGGAAGAAAAGGTAGCAGCTTTACTACAGGGACACCTTCTTGTGAAAGCTAAATTACTAGGTTTAAATTTGCAAAGAATACAAAAGAAGGCCCAGTGATTTCAATACCAGTATCAGTCTCAGGTGATAAAGGATCACAATCTACTAACTGGTGTCTCACAGGAATATCAAAAAAGCTAGATAAAGACTTGTGAACTCGGGATGAAAATTACAGAAAGATAAATCTATCTCTGATCATACTTCTATTTAAATCTACCCTTTACAAAGATTTAAAGATCTACCCTTTACAGGGGAGACATATTCAGGATGCATAGATCCATATCATCATTTCATCTGAACATATAGCTTTCAGATAGAGATTTAATCTAACTACAGTAAAACTGATCCTGGTTTAGAACATATACTGCAAAATACTAAAGAGTGGGTTTTGTACCTGTGTTCCTACATATACACAAATCTCTGAACTTCATAAATTGCCATTTTGCTCTTTACAGAGGGTTAGCTGTTATCACATTATGTGTCATACCAGAGCAAAATAAATCAATCATATAAACAATCATGTAAATAAAATGAGGCATTTGCAAGCATGAGGAAATACATTCTCTTTCTGTTACAGCTATGTTAGGCTTTAATTTCCACCCAGTTAAAACCAGCAGAAGATAGAGATCACAATATTTTTGATTTGGAATTATGTTTTCTGTTCCTTTTAATTCATACAGTAAGTAAAAAACCTAATAAGGTGCTGCTGACAGCTCCAGTTTTTAAAATGTCTCTCTTCCATCAGGTCACATGTGACTAAGCTGTCTTTCAGAGAACAACTTAACATTTGATCTCCTTCAACACAGGATTTGTAACTGATAGCTTCTTAATGAGATCATTTGGTCTGTTGCATGTAAAGGAGCATAAAGCAACAAGCTCAGGTTAATATTTAAAAACAAGCAGAATATAGTGAAATGAACTATAAATACTGGAGCAATAATTACTGACATCATTTGCCTATTGTCTCACAATCATTAAAAGCCATTTTTCCCCCTAACACTGTACAAGAAACTTGTGTATGTGATGTATGTAACGTTATGCAGAATGAGGAAAAGGTTTCTGGAGGACAGTCTTTCATCCTCCAGATGAAAAGGAACCTCTCAGCTTTTCAGAAAAATGCTCAACAAAAAAAACCTGCTTTCCAAGAAATCTGGCTTTCGTACCAAATGATTTCTGTTGAATTCGTGTATCAATTACAGCTATCATTCGTGTATCAGTTACAGCTATCATTTAGGGTTTCTATTAGTTAAAACAACTTTTTTCTAATACAGCTTTATCACCTTCTCAGTATCTTTGAGATTGATCTATGTGTTATTTTAGGAATAAAAGCTAAAGGACAAATAGTAAAGAGATCTTATGACAGCACCTGTTACTTGAGATAGACATAAACAAAGAAAACACCCATGAAAAGATGCAGGATAGAAGAGGAGAGAAGAAAGGAGTAAGTAAAAAAAACCCAAAAACACTCAAGAAAAAAAGTTTAGGGGAGTATTACATTCACAGCTTCTAGCTCATGAAGCAAAGGGACTTCCTTCTTCTTAATCAGAGGCATTATTAAAATAAGTATTAAAAGGCTTTATTAAAAGAAAATAAAATACATTTCTATTCTTATTTTACATATTATGAAGATTTCAGTATTTCTTTATATGTAAACTGTGTTTCCAATCAAGTATGCACTGGGTTTGAAGAAACAAAATGGTGCTACAGGAAGTGAACTCAAGGAGGGAAACCACCTCTTAAATCTAGCAAAGACCTACCAGACTCAGTAGGTGGTAGCTGCAAAAAACAAGGATGCACCCTGCTCTGTACCCTGGAAAAGTAATAAATCAAGGAAATGACCATTGGTTGCAATCTTCAGCAACCCAGCTTTTAATCAAGATAGGCTGTTTGCTTGAATGGGACACTGTAATACAGATGGGAAGTAATTAAGAGAATTATTACAGTGAATGTTATGCAGCTGCTAGCCTGAGTAAAGGTCTTTCCAGCATTTTGTGAGAGAAAGCAACATTCAAAATTTAGAAGTAGAAGCTTGTTGCTGGGAAAAAAAAAAAACAAACCAACAACCGAAAAAAAAAAAACCAAAAAAAACCCCCGATGTGGGTAAACTTTCCATCACTCAAGTCACTACCAGCCATGACAAAACACAGATGAAACTTGAAGTTTAAGAATATCCATATTAAAGTGAGAAGAGCTTTCACAACTACCGTTTTTAAGGCATCCTTGAATGCGGTGCTCACTTAACACAAGGCTCTCTAGTCTGCAACAATCAGCAGTACCCGGGCTTGCCTGGTTCCCACTGATATGCAGGCAATTCAATAACTGAAGATAAGGGGTTTCATCCTAATTTCGGGATTATAGAAACTTGCTATCAGTATCCCTGCCGGAATCCTTTTTCTTAAGAAACAATACTTCTATTTGGCGAAAGGATACTTCTCCAAGAGCTGATACTGCTAAACTCAAGATCAACTTTTCTAAAGCACATCCGTATTTCCAAGTAGGGAGGGAATACAAACACGTTGTGTTATTTGCATGTGGATTGTTCTATTCATTTTGAGTATACCATGAAGTACACTTTTCCTCTGTGAATTATATGTCTATACAAAAGCATTCAGACACCAACTAGCTTTATAAACATATTCAAGAAAACTGACATAATAAATGGTGTGAACTGAACACTAAATAGAAATTAGACCAGATTATTATTTAAACTAAAAATAGTTAAACTATAAAACTGCCAATAAACTAAAACATCCTTTAACAACAAAAAAAAAGAATGAAAGTGTGTGATACAGTGGCTTCATTGGCAAGTTTGCACAGGTGAAAATAAAGCATTGTTGTCACTGTGCATTGCATTCGGTGATTTCTGTGGAGCATAATACAGGTAATGAAGCATTGGTATGAGAATAATAATAATTGATAGTTCTTTTAATTACAACAGATCCCAAAAGGACCATTACACTGGCTACTAAACAAATACACACACAGTCTGTGACTCAACAGCACAAGAACAAACAGAAGCTTTATACGAATGAGGATTACTCCAGGCAGGTTATTGATGACTGGCAGAAGTTACCTACATAGCTGACAAGCAGTTGTTCTTTAACAATTTCTTGAAGGAGGATGAAATAGAGCAGGGCTCTGTTTGTGGTACCAGTCCAGCACCATTAATGCTATAGTTTCAGAACTGATGAACTATGTTGTCAACCAATAGGCGCCACAATCGGTCTTCTGGAGTTCACGAAGAAGAGAAAACAAAGAAAGGGTCCCATTGAATTAGTATTGTCTTGAAGATGGCCAAGTTCCAGCGTCTTACAAAGGAAACAAGTATCAGAATGTGCATGCTCAGTGCAAATGTGCCTTGACTTACAGAATTTATGTCCAGATCTGCTCTAATTTACAGTGTACTGGGTATATATCAAATTGGTGAGAAATACGAGCAACAACACAAGGAGGCTCTACATTTCCTTTATGTGTCCAATCAGAACACATCGGTACTCCACAAAAATACAATGAGGATTTGTTATCTCTGCCGAATGCTGCTTAGTACTTCCAGGCTCTGCAGATGTAGCAAAGTACAAGGCATTTTCAACAGAAGTAGCGGGAACATTAGAACTCTGGTAACCTGTGTACAAACACATAGATAGTTCACCTCCTTAGTTTATTTGTGCAAGAAGACTGAATTCACCAATTCATTAATGGATTTGATTTTGATTTTTTTTAATGATTGAAACTTTATTTGTTCTTCTTCGTATGGATATATTAAACCCAAAGAAAATATATGACATAATTCCACCCATTTGAAATGTACATTGCTGAATTGTTTAAACAAGCTTTGATTTTATGTGGAGGGAAAAAAAAAAACCATGAGTATTCACTGAAGTGCATTAAGATTGAAATTACCAGCTAGGACTCTAAACTATTCTAAAATCTGAGTCTTACAATTTGACTTAAATTTGACTTGGCAACTGTGATGTTTTACTGCCATAAACCATCAGTTTATGGTGAAAAAATAAAGGATCAATATCAATTTTCGGAAAAAAAGGCATCTACAGCTTTAGGGGCATGGGAAACTAGATTATTGCTTGGGATGAACCATTTCCAAAAAAAAAAAAAAATTAAGACTGAAGTAAATTAAAATGGCCAAGGTCTAAAACTCCTTAAAATAGGCTTTAAAAGGAAAATATTCACAGATGGAACTTCAACTGCACAGCACAGTTTACTGCTGTTATAATAGGCATTTTTTTTAAATAACTGTGATCAAAGCTCACTAACCAGCAGCATCAAGCCATCGGTGGATGTGACTTCAGAAGAGAACTAATTAAATTTAAAGGGCCACAGAGTCCTGAAGGCACAACTTATAAACCCCAAGGCAGGAACTTGAATGTAGGGCATGAGAACATTTGCATAGTATAGCAGTGGAAAATGGCAAGGTGCTTCTTCTTAATTGTTTTGGGCATTCTAGTGAGTTTATTAGAACCAATTTTGAATGTGTCCTCACTGTCAAATATGTAGAAAAGTATGAGCATTGAGGATTCACTCAATGTGGACTATTTCCATACATGTGGCAAGAAACACAGAACAAAACTGCATTTAATCCAAAAGGACACATCATGAGATCCTTCCTTACCTCATGGAGTAGTAAATTCGACTGATTTCAATGTAAAATATGACTAAGGAATTCATAGCTAAGAGAAAATGAAATAGAGAGAAAGCAAGCTGATTGTAAACAAAGAAAAACAAATAAACCCACACACATTCTGTTGCCAACAGGACCTGTTGAAGAGAATTTCAGTCTTATTCCAAACAACACCTCTGTATCACCTTTCCAATCCTCCTCCAGGTGCTTCTCATCTGTGTGTTTCATCCTTTCTACTGTCACAAGAACTAGAGGTCCCAAGCAAAAAGAATGACCCTAAAAATGCTAGACACCAGTCAAGCTAATCAAGATATCAGATACTTGATTAAAGCGCTGAACTGGAAGACTAAAATCAACGTGCATGGGAGGAGAGAAACAATGAAACAGCACATCATCAGTCTCAAGCGTGAGGTGCCTGCAAAGTTGCTGGAACTTCATTGAAATACCAGTAGTTAAAGAAACACCTATGTCTAGTTCTGATGGCTCAGCTACAATCATACCAATACTGGAATAAAACAATTACAAAACAAAACAAAATCAACATCCCCCTGCTCCTAAGAAATACTCATACTTTCCCATTCATAAAGAACTGCTTAACAGTAGGAAAATTTCCTTCCTGCCCACCTTCCAGCACAGAAATTCTCTAATACAAGACATCACAGGTATTTACAAGGTCCATGCACATCCTATATAGCTGTTGCTTAAGAATTTATTAAAATTAAGTGAAAGCAGGAGTCATGTGCCTTTTTCAATCTCACATTCACAGTCCTAACCAATATGTCTAATATACTAATTCAAGTTTAATTTGTTCTTTTACAATATAAAGCATCAACTACATTAGCATGTACAATAGAGACAAAAAATTACCATGTTTCAGTTGATTTTGGCTTTAAGCAATCAAGTAGAAACTGCTGTCAAAAAGCAAACCATAAATCACATCTATAAATGGTACTGTAAGTGCCAAAACCCCAAATTTTTAGGTAAACTTTTACGCTACAGTTTAATTGCGGCTACAGTTTAATTGCTCTTGTAGGGAAAAGGCTTCTACATAAAATTTATCTGAAGCTGAACAAAATAAATGCGAGCACCTGGTATGTGGAGGTTAAAAATCTACCTGGTACCCTTGCTGAGTATTCATGCATGAGTAAAGTCATAGAAAGCATAAGAAATGGTTTTATTCTGCAATTCATCTGCTGCTCTACAAATAAAGCTGTCATAGTAACAGCTGTTTGCAATGCCCATACAACACAGATTGTGTACCTATTTTAAGTTCATGCTTATATGAACAAGATCTTGGCTTTTTATTAGAAGCATGCTATTGTGATTTCACTGCTGGCAGTGATGGATAGAAGCCACCGTAGCTTGCTTGCTCCAGACTGTTTCAACAGCTAATTATCCTGTCACGAGTAAGTCCCACTTCTGTCTTTGTCTCATGCAAAGTTCCAGCTATTCAAGTTCATTAAACACCTACATCTGCTGGATGGAAAGACCATCTAAAATGACATCATTTTGCAATGTTGTTTCTTTTAGATAATGAAAACAATGATTGTTTAAGATCCTTCTCAGCATTTCATTTAAATCATTTGCTAATCCCTCTACTGTTACCATAACATTATTCTCCCCAACTTGCTAACATTTACATTTTTCTTCAAATTTGGATGTCCAAACTTGACATAGCACTGCATCAAGGAGCCAAATCCTAGCTCAATTCAAAATCATACAGTCTCTTTTGCCATAACTTTGCACATCTGCTTATTTTGACATTGCTTCTTCAGAGAACAGTACATACGTTCTTCAGTTTCCAAAGTAGCCTTACACTAAATCAGTGGTTCCCTATCAGGTGAGATGGAGAAATGTTTGTAACTAGGAAGTTACAAACCAATGAAAGGTCAAGCAGAGACCAACTGAACTAATGTGGCTAAGCCCAAGCTGGTTCCCGCAAGGCCAGGCAGGACAGTGCCACCCTCCAAGAATGAGTGTGATATGGACCCGATTGCAAATGTTGTTCAGGTAGCTCTTGGCTTTGCTAGGTGGGTCCAGCTGGGGAAGAAGATGGCAATCCCTGGAGGTGATGAGCTTTATGTGGCGAAAGAAGCTAGACAAATCAATGACTGAGACATTGCTGGTTTTCTTAAAAGTGTAGCTTTTAAGGACTAGAAATCATGGCATTACATTGCGTTAGAATGCGTATATTTTGTTTATAGTTGGTGTATCACAAAATACAAATAGCTTTACATAAATTATTTTCAATTTCACAATACACAGATACAGAGACTGATAACTTTCCATTTATATTTGAGACAGACACATTATCTCATTTGAGAATGTATTTATCGTGCATTTTGTTAATTGCCATGTTATAACTTCTTGAAAAAAACTCGATACAGCATGATATCATATGGTAGTAAGTCTATTAGGTTACTAATTTTAATTTCATCTGCCAGCTGGTGATCTCATCAAACAAGACATGAGTACCTAGTTTTCAACCTCCAGCTTCTGTACTAAGATTGTAACTATCCACTCTTACTCTTTTTCTTAATATGTTTCTTCACTGAGTTTTGTTTAAATATTTGCATAAGATCAACACCAGACTGATTCGCCCATAACTGAACGTGCGATTTCATTTACTTTTTCTTTTGCTAAATATTAGCAGCTTTTTTCCAAATCCCCTGGAAAGCTCTCAGTGCCCTGAAAATTCTAGGAAAAAAAAAATTGGTGATTAAGAAAAATTCTCATCCAGCTTTTAAACTCTGCAGTTCAACTCATCCTGACTGGCCAATTTTAAAATGTCTAGCTTTTACAGCTGTCGTTTCATGTCCTCCCTAGTTACTAGAACAGAACTATGTTATGACACAACTACAAGTAGTTTTCCTCTCTAAACACACCAAAAGCACTTACTGAACACAGCTATCTTTCAAATCCCAGTGATTTTTTTATCATTGCACTAACAGGCCAGTAACAATTGCATGTGTGTTCTCAACTAACTCAAAGGGTAGTTGTTGGTCTTCTAGCTCCCAGCCTGAGGTTGTTTGCCTTTGTATCGTATGGCCTTCTCCAGCCATCTCCTGAAGTTCTTACTTTTAATTTATGCCAATCAGTATCAGCTACCTGCCTTTTAAATTTTGGATATGCACGTGTATGAACACACCTACTATGTATTTCTGTGTGCATATACACACCTGCCTTCACTTTCCTTCAAAGTAGTTCTTAAATTACGATCATTTCTCCTGACTGTGGCTTTCACCAGTAACCACTAAAACATTTCTAGAGATTTTCTAATTCTCTTTGACACCTGCATATTGGACTAAAACGTAGAAAAACTAAGACAATCATAAAAAACCCAAACATTTTCTGTATTATTTGTTATGCTTTACAGTCCTGATGCTCGATTTAGCTGTGAGCTTTATTACCCACCTGTGCCACTCATGCCTGAACCACTATCTTCTTCACAGAGAAATGGCCTGCCTCATACCTGCTTTTGCGTGTGAAAATCCTCGACCACACTAAAATATTGAGCCCATATCTGTGCTCTTCTATTGTTCATGGAAAAAGAAAGCTCTGTATCCAGGAAGAGCATCAACTGACCTAACTGATACACATTGTGCAGGTTCAAGAATGCCATTACCTTGAAAAACCTGAGTGCACTTCCCAAAGGATTGAGTTTATAGTCTTCATATTGTCTGCAAGTTTTGCAGCTGAAAGAATTCTCTAGTTGTGATCAAAATCCTGAATATTGTATCCCTCAAAAGCACACTTTTGTCTACAACTCAAAAATATAGTTGTTATTTTTTCCTGTAACATTGATCAGTCTAGTCCCTTATGACTGCCTGAGAGGGCAGTGTTTTCATGCTAAAATACATATATCTATCTCAAATCTCTCACTGAGCTAGCCAAGTCCTAGTGAAACTAGCAAAAGAATCAACACCTTCCACATCTTGCCTTTTCACTAAATGGACAGTATTTATTCCTACATTATCTGAACTGATCGAATATCACTTGAAAGAAAAGATATCCGAACTTAAGAGCACATTATAATATAAAATTATTTCTTTCTATGATTGCAACGTTCTCCTTTTGCCTGAAGCTCTGCCTACTTTATATTACATCACAAATTCCTCAACAAATAGGCTTATAAAAGTTGCAAAGTTGAATAGTAATGGTATCAGGGAATCAAACAGTTCCGTTTTCCAGTATGCACAGTAAACTGTTGTAACATGCTGTTGTCTTGATTATCTGTATCTATGGTGGAAACAGAAAGTTCGAATAGAGAACCCATAGCAAACTTCGCAGACTTGAAGGGATTTTATATATAAGATTATGCAGCAAGTATCAATGGCATTTTAAAAATTTTGATAGCATTTCTCCTGCATATTCCTACAAGTCTGCCAAAATACACCAAAATTTCTCACAATTTAGTTAATTACCCAGAACTGTAGAATGGGCAATCGCTGTATCTCATACACTTTACAAGTCTCTAGTCCTGGCAAAATCAATCAAATTAACTTTCATGAACATCTTCACAAGGCCAAAACTTCACTGACAAATTAAAATTAATTCTTGTATAAATACATTTTTATTCCATTTATGCACACATCTCTTTTTATGGATGCTAATCCTTCTGTCTTTCCCCTTTTTAAGCACTACTGAAACTGTCAGGAAGTACATTTTACATTTTAGAAATCATTACATACACATCATGATTCCTAGAATTTAAAACAGAATTGTTGATGGTTCAGATACAGTTAGACTGTCATTAGTTCTACAAAGTATGTCATTTGTCACGTTGGAAGAAATGACAGTTACTTTCGCTTGTGCAATACACTTTTAAACCTCCTCTCTCTAATCTGAAAATGCCAGTATTACACTCAGCTTCAAGAGAGATATTTTTGAGGCTTGCAGGTTGGCTTGTCACAGAGCAATTTGTCAGGTAGTATTTTGTCTTCATCAAGGTTTATTCATGTAAAGTGATTGGCTTCTTTGTGATATTCTCCAAAGACAATACATTCTGTCTTACCTGGTGGTAATGAGGCTTGTATTGAATTTTCACTTTCCTCATCAGTGCTGCCATCATAGTCATTTTCTCTCCCTGTAGCCCTCTGAGTGGTAGCTATACTGTCCCTAGGGGGAAAAGAAAAAAAAATGGGGAACCCCCACATACATCTTTGCCATATATTATTTCTACAAAGCATTTATAATTGTTAGGCAATACACGTCAACATCGAGCACCCATACTGAACAGCTCACCATAGTCATATACAAGGACAGACAACAAAAGCTAAGATACTAAAACAGGGATAAAAATAGCAAACAAATTAAGGTGTGTTGTAGCAGTAGAATGATTCATCCTGTCTAGACATTTTTGAAATAAAAAGTACATAAAAACATTCAGGTTCAATATTTCTGTTTCCCAAAGGGCAAAATGCAAATGGTAGAGACCTAGTCTGACTGGAAAATCAACTGCTACCTAACAGTAAGAAGAGGAGGACAGATTCATTGAATACTTAGTTCTTAGCTACAGCGTCCAAAGCAATATGTTGCTACTTGCAGCAATGCCACAAAAACCCCTCTGTTTTCATGACTAACAACACCGCTTTGGATAATCAAGCACATACTCAGGAAGAACTTTCACTCCCTGCTAGTGCTAAAGAAACACAAAGTAAACTAAACTATGCATCAGGTATGATACCAAGTAAGTCAGGAAAATTAAGAAATACCTTGTACATTTGACATCTGGTGTAGATTCTTTAGCTTCATTCAACGACTTCTGTAAGATTCTTATCTTTGCCTTCTTTTCATTCAGCACCAAAATAAATCGGTTATAAAGATCTGCCTCTAGTTCTTCTTTAGCTTCCACACATTTTTCCAGCCTACAATGTAAAATTAATTGTTACACCATTTCTTTTTAAAATGTTCTTTCATGGAAGAAAATTCTATAGTGAAGCCAGTCTTCCTATTACAAGAATCCCTGCACCATGCATGCATGACTAATCTAGGATCTCATGTCTGAAAAGGCCCAGAAAAGGCAATTTTTTTCACAGAAAAATGCAATGAACTTTGCTACCAAAAGAGTAAAGTTTCCAAGGGGAAAACTTTTTCTTCATGCTTTTTTTTTTTGATAGGTTCTTGTACACAAGCATTTGAGACAACTGCAATTTAAAAAGGCAACTGTTCTTCAGCTTCAGTGCTGAATTCACCATAGTGGGCATCCCTTAGCAAGATACACATAATGAGATTATAAATAGATATGATTAAGCTTGACAGATTTTAAATCTGGACCACACACTCTGACTCGAAATTTACTTAAACGGGGGGAAAGAAAAAGCAACTCGAAACAGGCAACTCCACTCCAACAAGGGCTGATACGACCTACTCTGGGCAACTGGGACAGCTTCAGAACACTTTCCTTGCCCAGACTCCCAGGTCAGATGTGGGTGACACTGGCCTTTAGCTGACCATTTTCCATCAACAGCCTTGCATATCTTGTTCTGGTGACCTCTTAAGACACAGAAACCAGCTCCTGGCAACAGTTGATGGCAACTCTAATCCGTTACTGGCATTCAGACAAATACAATGCCAATAACTCCAGTGCTGTGGACTCTATTTTGAGTGACACAGATGGAGAGGTAAGATCTCGGTGCACTGTAGTCACCACAAGGCAGATTCCTATTCACCCCTCCCCTCCCAAAAAACAATTACAACTACTTGGCAAAGGACTAAATATTTACAATATATGTAAAAATGGTCTAAAAGATTTTAATACCTTCAGAGTAAAATATTCTTCCGGTGTTTAAAGGTTTAATGTGACATGCACCTGTAGGTAGGTCAGTGTCAACAAAATGAATGACACTGGAAATATACAATTAAGAATATGGATGTATATGCTCTCATGTGCAAAATGTAATATAAGTAAACATGAACACAATAAATTAAATAACATAGCAAACGTGATCCTACATTTACTTCTTGAATTTTACAACTTTTTAGTTCATGGGCTGACACAAACTTTTTATTCAGAACTGTATTCATACCAAGCAAATAAACATCCTGATAATACTATTGACCATGGTATACAGTATTTTAGCAAGCAGTCATAACCTATAAACAATGTTTTTCACTAACCTATGCAAGGTTAGCAAAAAAAATCTGAAAGGCTTCCTTTGTTATTAAATCCAAGTATATAAAAGATTTTAAAAATAGTTATTTACAAAGTAAGAAATTTCAAAAGACTTCCTTATAAATAATGATTATTTTGTTCATAGATCAAAACCATGTATGATATAAGAAGAAAGACAGTAGAAAATAATCTCATGAAGAATTAAGACTACTGTGCAATCCTTTAGGGATATGCTCGATAGTTGATAAATAATTCATCTTAATTTAAATGCAAACAGCAGAACATCATTACCATATAGATCACTTCAATAATTCCTAAATGAAAGATCATATGTACTAATCAACTACCAGGAGACCTGCTACCTATAAAAGGAAAGTTAACTGTTTAGTGAGGAATAAATAGACAATTCACAAAGAATCATAAACCCTAGTGCAGGGTCCAGAAGTACCTTGCCCAGCTCACAGAATAAGAAAGGTAAGGACAGGAATTGACTCTTACTCTCTTACTTACCAAGTAGAATTCAGCCATAAAAAATAGATTAAAAAAAAATTCCAGCTGTTGGCTAAATTTCCATTCACATGCCTGAAAATAATTATGTCTATACACATAAAAATAGTAAACAAGAATTTTGTGTAAAATACAGTAATCCTGTCTGTATGAAATACTACAGAAAAATCCCCTTTCCCAACACACCACACAACATTAACTAAAAAAGTGATTATTACTATGTCTTTATTTTGCCAGTGCACTGATAAATGTCAGAGCAGCTGAGGTTTAAATGGTTACATTTTGCTGACTTAGCCAAAAGGGTGTCATATAAGATGTGTTCTGATGAAAACCCACATAACTGTAAGCCGTTAATGAAATAAAGCTGATGCTGCCTGGACCTTAAGAAACACTGCATAGGAACCTACTGCAAGACCAGTCAATTTCTTCAACCTTTGGAGCAAGATACTAGCATCTCACAATACACATAATGACTGTGCATGGATTAGAATATTAACTATTCTCTGTAGACAAAATCAATTAGTAGTATGCCTCATTTAATCATATATGATTGTTTCCATTTATGTGAATATCTTTTTTTTTGGTTTTTTTCTATTGCTTAAAGTAATCCATATTAATATAGAAATACATTCTCCAGACCCAGATATGACATTAATTTGGCATTCAATGAGTGTAAAATAGTATTATATTAATGATATATTTGCAATTCATGAGCCTTTAAAACTATATTATTATGGTGTATGATGATACTGAAACTGGAATAGTAAAAAGCAACAGTCCTCTGCTGCTTGGGAACAAGGATGCATTAATTATGCAGAATGTAGAGGAGAGGGTGTGGAAGTAGTTCTGGCTGTAGCTCTGCAAGCCTTTAGGATACAGTCAGGCATACACTACCTGAATTATGTGACTACTAAGCAAAGCTGGTTGGGCTTCATTCTAGTACCTTATCAGTTACGAACACAATCTTTAATTACAATTCATCACATGCTTGTGCTTGTATATGATTTGTCTCAGTAAAATACCACCTCCCCAGGTCAAACAAAGAAGTTGCTCATCTCAAAAACAACTTCCAACCACAAGGAAAATAAATGAAAGTTAATGGCTAGAGTGCTGTGAGTCTTATCTGCACGTGCTTTCCACTTTCTATATTCTTAGATCTCTCTGTTCTGTAACTGCAATGCTCTCAATGTGCCAGACACGACCAAGCTGACAGGCACCAAAAGCTCGCACAGCCTACTGAAAGCAGCTAGTATTAGGAACGGTTAAAACCAGTAATTGAGAAAATAAGTTAACTGCCCTGTTCTTAAGTGATGCTTGAAATGCAGAGTGATCACACATGCTTCATGGAGGTTAACGTGAACTATTTAACTTAATGACACTTTTACATTTTCCACATTCTCAATACTAGAAAGAAAAAAATTCAACATCTCTTCTATTTATCCTTGTCTCCAGTGATCTAAAATAATTAGTGGTCTTAAAAGTATCGTCCTATTACACGTCAGATTCTCCCTTCCCTCAACACTGGCAATGGTTTTGAATCTTGATCAGGTAATGGTGATGAGGCACTTTCACACACCAAAATACCTAGTCTGCCTTTTCATAAATTGCTTGCAATTTAAATATGCTGTCACCATAGTTGATCACAACATAAATTAGCCGTTTTTTTTATTTTGGCTTGTCTACACTAATTTTCGACGTTTGATACAAAATAGATACCATATCCAAGCCAGAAACTTAACTTGTGTTTTATCAGCCAAGGAATTACTTTGCTACACATTAATATTACTTCACATTTATTGTATTAATTATCTATATGAAATAAACACAATAGCTATTCTGCTCTGATACATTAACCCATCCATCCCTGAGGTGTGCAGACACACACACCTAGGCACCTACCTGCAGCATTTTCAGAATAATGCTTTTGAAAATTTCCATAGCCTTGGATCTTGTCAGATAGTTCTTAGTATTCTTTATTTTATGTTTTTAGATCAAATGCTGAACAGTCTAGCTAGCCAATAACTCTCCTGCTGATGTCACCTGCACATTGGTCATGTCCTGAAAGCAGGGAAAAGTCCAGCCAGGTAAAATCTCACATTTAGGTCATCACAATAAGCAAGATGGTGAAAATTAAGAGAGTTATAGGTTCAACAAGAAACCCTCTAAACACCTTAGACGCTGCACAGCTTAGACTAGAGTGCATTAAGTAATTCAATAATTTGATGACGCAGGGGACTTCTCTTCAAAAGGATTTTTGGCCTGCTCCCACCTTTTGCCTTTACTTGGACCCAAACTGCAGAGGGAAGCAGCAGGAGTTGGTGCTGGCACAGGGCTGCCATGAGTGTTCTTTACAGCCAAGCAGACCATCTCAGGTACTTTGGGGTAACTGCCAGCAGCAGAACAGGGCTGGTACTCAGCCTAGGGGTCACTCACTAGGCAAATCTGGCCTCCAGAAGGAAATCTGCTTGCTACTTTCAAGACCAAATGGAGAGCATAATAAGCTCATCTCTCAAGAAACCCCAGAGAGCTCAAGGTAAAGCTGCTGACCTAAGCTCACAAAACCTTCACAATGGGTAAGAAAATTAGAGCAGGGAAATGGGAAAGGCATGATTGAATTATTCCATCCACTGCCCCACACGTAAAGTGAACAAAACCAACTCTTGGACCTCTGTATGCTATCTTTTAATTCTAACGAGGTCCTGAAAAAAGCGATTTTAAACAAGGGGAACTGCAGAGACTGAAACTCTGGAGTTGATGTATCGTAGCTCCAGACAAAGACGGAACACAATTCTACACATCACATGCTTTACATTTGATGTTTTAGCACTCAGCAGCATGACTGATACAGTACGTGAAGCCTTAAATTCTGTCCACTGAACAAAGGAAGGCAAAGGTTTTGAGCAGCTCTATGAAACCCGCAACAAACTTGGCCCAGCATTTGGAGCCAAAAGCGCAGGGTTCACTGGGGCGTGGCAAAAAGAATATTTAAAAAAACCCAAACAAACAAACAAGGAAAACCCAATATTGTTTAGATGAAAACTAATTTTATTCTCCACCTAGCAGACATGGCCAAAGTTTAGTGACCATACAAATTTCAGTATTTGAAAAAATCAGGTTTCAGTTATCCAAAACATAAACCTACAAAAGAAAACCACCTTCTTTCCAATCTTGAATACACTGCTTCTGAGAGCAAAGGCTGTCAGGCAACTGTGACTTTTCTTTTGGGGTTACTCTTAAAGAGTGCCTCACCACCACAGAAACTGATACTGGAACTAATGCCTACTACACTTCGGCATGTAATGCAGTACAACCCACTGGTTATACAATACGCTATTGTTCAGTTAACTGTTAAGCAGTAAGACACCACTTAGAAAGGCCACGTGCTTGTCAGGGAGATTGTCAGGAGAAACTGCTACTCATTTTAATGAGAGGAAAGCAAAACAAACTCCTCCCAAGTGTCAGCTCTTTTTTTCAAGGTAAATTAACACCAATTAGCTACATTCTTTCATCAATATTCCTAAATGTGTTTTTTCAGACAAAGTAATAGAAAAACAAGATATGTGCTCAGCATTTTATGCTAGCTGAAATAAGCATAGATTACTGTCACTACAGCGTACTTTTCCCTATAACAACATACTTACTTTCCAATTCTGGCAAGAGAAACAGATTAAGGCAATGACAACTTATTTCCCACTCCAAAACGTAAATAGTTTAAACTACTGGTCCTAATAATGCATATAATGGAAATAATGGAAAGGAAAAGGCTTCCTGAAGAAAGTGGAGAGGATTCTACAGAAAGAGGTTTGGGGTTTTTTTCTACATCAGAAAGCTAAAACTAGTTTTAATTGTAAAATTTATAGCACCAGTTGCATCATTGACAAAGAAAGGCGATCCACAACTAAATAAACGGGCTCAAAACACTTGTCAAGAGAAGAAAAATTTGTGTGCTCCTTTCTGTACATGATTGCAAAAGTGTTAATCAGCAAAGCCTGTCCTGACAATCTAAGTATTTGTGGGCTTCTTGAGAATGCACTTTTAAACTCACCGCTTCTCCACATCGCTCCAGTTGCTGAAAACCCTTTCATTTTCTTTTTGCAGATGCTCATTTTTCGCCTGTAGTTTTCCCAGGCAGTCCAGGCAGTAACCAATCAGCTCCTTAAGCACCTCTGCTGGACTCAAAACTTTATGTAGCTTCAGCGATCCAAGTCTAAACTAGGATACAAGAAAAGAATGAGTTACTTCATAATTTGTACTAGAAAGATCACGCTCGCCTTCAACAGACTTGAATACATACTTAATAAGCATAAGAACTTCCTTACAGTCCCCCAGTTCAAAGTGATACAATAAATTTGTCACAAAAAGAACTGTGGAATATGTGGAATTATTGATATAGCTAACAGGTCTTAGTGGCCACTTGTCATTCAATAGCTATAGGACACAAGTACTGACATAAGGATGAAAATTGGTCTGGTAGTTTTCCCCTTCAGGCCCTAGACAGCAAGCTCTTAATAATAAAACGAGTCCTTCAATTAAATAAGTAGCCTCATTAATTCAATGAGATTGAAGGACAGCATCTATAATGAATAGTTGTATTTCTTCAGCAATGAGGATGTTACACAGAATATCCAAGAGGTCTGAACAGATTTGTTCTGCCTGGCTGAAACAACAGAAAACCGTTTCAACTGTGTTAAAGGAGGAATAGCTCTGTCATATATACGGAACAGTACCAGCAACAGTATAATCATGCAATGCTGGATGAAGGTACAAAAATACGTAACATGACAGTTTGAGACAATGAAGGAAGGCTATTAAGGCTGCTTGAAAAGGTCACGTGCATTATCTTAAGAGAAGAAAACCAGAATTGAAGGACCTGACTTCAGTGCTCTTTAGTGGGTAGGTGATAGAAAATCTGAACTTTCACAGTTGACAGAGCCCACAGAAGCCATAGGCAGGTTTTCTGACACCTCTCCACATGCAGAAGCACCTTGTCTGGCCTGACCAAAAACTAGTTGAGGAAGCATATTTGGAGAAAAGTAAAGTGCGCTGGATGACACAATGAAGGTTTCAGTTAGCTTAAACTACAGCAGAGGGAGATATTTCAGGAAAGAGGCATCAAAATGACTTGACATGGACTGGAAATGCCTGCCTAAACGTCAAGTTTGGTGAGGGGTACATGGAAGGAGAAGGGGTCTTCTCACACCTTTCAGTTACTAAAAGGATTGACATAACTTGTAACATTTCCCTAGGAATAGAATTATTACCCATCTTTTCAACTCAAATAGACAAAAAAAATTATAAATGTAAGTGGTACCTGCTAGGGAAGAATTCAGTCTGTGTAATTCATTTTCTGCTCACTTTAGTTCATTTTACTTGGGAGGGCACAGAAACAACTAAATAAAATATATTTCTGAAAACAATGTGTAGCATTAGTTAACACATATTAAAAAATGTAGTTTATTATTATTATATATAAGGTTTCACTGAAAAAGGCACTATAAAAATTGCTCATAAAGACTTTAAAAGCATTATTTGAAAAAAAATGAGTCCTTCCACTTAGATATTTTTCTGTGGAAGTCTCTGCAACAATACATGATACCATTATGAGCTTCTTCAGCAAGGTTAATTTATCACAAAATGTGGCAAACCCGAATGTTTAATTTCAAATTAGCCACTGATCTTTCTTCCAAATTCCCATTTACTGTCTCTAACATGTTCTTTTCCTTTAGCCTACACACAGCTGATGGCTATAGATGAAAAAGATGCATTCCGTTTATTTTTGGAAATTAGATTACATTATCAGTAAACCAGAGAGTGATGTGTACTCCCTGGATATCACACTTGCCATTTGACAGCACTAATGAAGACGGAGATTTGTGTAAAGGAAACTGGTTTTCATCACTTGCAAGCCACCACTATACTATACAGATAAAGCATTCATGTCACACTTGAGTACTAGCTGCAGAGA
The DNA here is from genome assembly GCA_033556795.1 of Tapera naevia. Taxonomy (NCBI): domain Eukaryota; kingdom Metazoa; phylum Chordata; class Aves; order Cuculiformes; family Neomorphidae; genus Tapera; species Tapera naevia. The sequence goes on from JAUMJJ010000044.1 coordinate 6,405,009, forward strand.
TAGAGAAGAACAGTAGCACAGACAAACAGCAACACAATCTTGTACTTACACTGTGGAGGAAATAGCAAGCAGAGTGCATGTTTTTGTCATGCTTTCAATATAATCAACTGAGATAAGGCATAAGCAAATATGTTTAATGAAGACAACAAAGCATTGTCCAAATTACAGTTTCTTCAACACAAAAGAATAAAATGTGAATAATCCTAAAAAAGATTAAAGTGAATTACAATAGATTTCAGCTGAAAGCCTGGTTCCACCCATAATCAAAGTCATTTGACAAATGACAAACACACAGAAGACATTTCAAAAGCAATTGTAATTATAAACAAACACCAGATCAGACTCTTACTTAAACATCTTACAGAAACCGATACTGCTAGGGCAATGTGGAGTTTTGAAACTGCAAAATACATTCCCATCTTCATGGACCTTTGCCATGAAAGGATTTCTGAAAATCCGTAAGAAAAAGCGTCCTTTTTATCAAAGGTGATACACTGGAAGAAATCAAACCAAGCTCTTTGGCACGCTACTGTTTTTTAAAGATTCTCAAAATGGAGAGGGGGACAGGTAACACTGCAAAGAGCAGAGCAAGAAATGCATGCCAGCCTGATGAGCCACTGCTAACATGTGCCAGCAGGGAGGAGGTGGTGAATAGATCTGCCACATTGCTACAAGGAAGCATTGAATTTGGTTGGTCATCTTTTTAGGTGTTCCTTTCAAAGTCCAACACTTGTAGCAGTTAGTCTTTAGTTTAGTCTTTAATTCAGTCTTTACATGAAGCAATTATTACATACTTTCTTAACATTAAACTTCACAATACTGCTTTCTGTGTCTTATACACCGTGATCTGTGGACAATTTCTAGGAGGCCCACAAAAAGTAAGCACCATTACAGGCAGCTTCAATTTATTAGGCAGGTGCTCACATATCAACTGAAAAAAAACCCCAAAACTTAAAAAACTGATAAGGTTTCTGCAAAACAAGCATTATGCTTCCACCTATACCTAATCTTAAGTTAGAATAGTCATAAGAGGTTATGCTGCAGCTATCTCCAGCACATCAATGCAGAAAAATATGGGACATTCAGATAGAGCCCTAATTAAGCCAAAATTAATGTGATATTTAGCATGTGATTTTGTTTTGCCTCCTTCACACAAAGCCTTTTAGGCTGTTTCTTCTACCTGAAATTAATTGTTACAATGACCTACTACATTGCCCAGTTAACAAACAGAAATGTTAGCTCTAACAATACTAATATTGTTATCCAAATTGCAGCTGACTGGCATTTGAACCTGCGAAGAGCCCAGTGCTGAGAGACTGATAAGACATAAAAGCAGTGAGATTAATTTCATTTCCAAAGGATCAAGGCAAAGCATGAGCCATTCGTAAAACAATGTAAAGAAAATTAAATTCCAGGACAGTTTTGCTCTGGAGTCCCGCTGGCACCCCAAATTCCAAAGCAAACTGTTAAAAAAGTACATGCACCAAATAACACAATTTTAGATCCAAAGATTCTGAATTTGGGACAAACATGTAATTTGCAGCAACAAATAAAAGAGAATTCTTTTAAAATTGAATATGTGGAGTGTGGTGGATGCATTAGTTTTTCCACGTATTGCTTAATTTTTGCTTGCAACTAAGCCAAGAAGTAGTTATTTGTTCTTCATTGTCAAAATCACACTAGTGAAACTGGAAACAATCCCAGGATCACAGTATCACAAGGTTGGAAAGGACCTCTGAGATCATCAAGTCCAACCTATAACCTAACACTAACACCAACACTAACACCAACCATCATCTAAACCATGGCACTCAGTGCCTCATCCAGTCTCCCCTTAAACACCTCCAGGGTCTGCGACTCCACCACCTCCCTGGGCAGCCCATTCCAATGGCCAATCACCCTTTCAGGGAAGAACTTTTTCCTCATATCAAGTCTAAACTTTCCCTGATGAAGCTTAAGTCCATGCCCTCTAGTTCTGCCACTGGTCACCTGAGAGAAGAGACCAATCCCTGCCCGACTACAACCTCCTTTTAGGTAGTTGTAGAGAGCAATGAGGTCTCCCCTGAGCCTCCTCTTCTCTAGACTAAACAGCCCCAACTCCCTCAGTTGCTCCTCACAGGGCTTGTGCTCCAGCTCCTTCACCATCTTCGTTGCCCTCCTCTGAACACATTCCAGTATCCTAACATCCTTCCCAAACTGGGGGGCCCAGAACTGTACACAGTATTGAAGGTGAGGCCTGACCAGTGCCGAGTACAGGGGGACGATAACTTCTCTGGTCCTGCTCACTACACTATTCCTGATGCAGGCCAGAATGCCATTGGCCTTCTTGGCCACCTGGGCACACTGCTGGCTCATGTTGAGCTTCCTGTCAACCAGCACTCTCAGGTCCTTTTCTGCCTGACTACTCTCCAGCCACTCTGTCCCCAGTCTGTAGCTCTGCATGGGATTGTTGTGTCCAAAATGTTTCCTACTCCTTTGGACTATGACTCAGAGATCTTTACGCTCTGCTTCTAATCCTATTTCAAATTTTATTAACAATCAGTTGGGATAGCATAGTTAGTAACGTCTACATCCTTGAAAACAGATGCAGCCTCCTGCAAGGTTCTGTCTAAGCAAATGTCCTTTCACCAAGGAAATAGTAATGAAGAATTTCAGGAGGAGGAGGGTGTGAGGGGAGAAATCCTGCAATAGCCCACCAGCATGGAGCAGCTGTGTAGTCTCTCTCCCGTCTGCAGTTCATAATAGCAGATGTGGCCTCTGTGTTGAAGCAGGAAAGCCCTGCAGACCCGTGTAAAAACAGATCTTTTTCTCATTGCCTACCTCGAGCATGTCTCAGCGCCTCTCCTATGCTATAAAGGAGCTATACTGGAAGGGATGTTCCTACAATAAAGTTCAATTTTACTAGACATTGGTCATCCCATGCTGTTAGTGCCAGTTCAACTGGGTCTTTGGGAACTAGGGAGGATGAAGGAGCCATTAGGGTGTTTTATACTAATAAAAATCCCACAGTCTTAACCCAGGTGTTTTCAACACTCAAAAAGCGATCTTAGTTATCTCAAGAGCTGAACTAAAACAAATACTTTACTCACTTATTTTTTCAACACTTGCACAAATTTATACCTAGAAATCTTGCTAGGACAAGATATTACAAGCTAACAGCTAAACTATCCTGAAGCCATCTCCTGATGACTTTGTCTATGGAATGTACCTAAAGTAAATTCTTTACTACAGAATTAGATATTACCTGTAACATTCAGGACATCACTGAATGATACTTTAATTCAGAAGTAAGATGCCCCTCACATGCTTGCAATACACTAGTCAGTGTAAGATAGAGCAGCTTTCTTTCCTCCGCTCATAGCTGGAACTCTTGCAAGAGAAACAAACTGTGATTTCCAGAATTGGCTGGATAAATATCCGCTCTTCCACTATGTACAGAATGAACAAAGTTAGAGCCAATACTTTGATAAAAATAATTTTACACTATGAAAATACCTATGAATTTAAAGAGGAAAATGTTTATGAAAAAAACATGTACAGGGTTAAAGAATATGACCTACAAATGCATGATGCTGACATTTAGTTGCCTATACAAAGAAAGTATTGTTAAAAGCTTGAATCTGGAAAACATTATACCATTTTTATTTCTTAAGTCAATCAGTGAGTGGTCTTGATTTTTTAAAGCTGTGCCACTATCATCTCCAGGGCAACTGTTCAACAGTAACCATGACATCCCTGGGTGTGGTAATAAACGAGAACATTAGACTTGCACAATACAGTGACAGCAATGTGAAAGCAGAAGTTGCTTTTGTAACAGCAAACTTGAGGAAGCTAGAAAAATTACAAAGTACCAGGGAAGCCAAGAACTCTTGCTGGTTACATCAATCAGTATAAAAATACGACCACTGATTACAAAAATCAAGTTTAAGATAAAAATCCTGCCCTTCTCCACTCCTGCCTTTCCCTCCTGAAATGTTATTTATGAGGAAAGTATTACCTCATCCTCAAAAAAAGTATCTTCCTTCTTGACAAGGTCACTACATCTATTCCAGAGCAAAACAGCTGACATAAGTGATACCTATTTTTCTCAGGTTTTTACTACATGCTGCAGAAAACTTCTACATCAATGGCCACCATATTAACTCCACATCAACTGATGACATTCCATCTGGTTTCACTATTTTGTATGGCATGGCTTACCAAATATTTTGGAGAGTACTTCACCGTTTTTCACATGCTCAAACCCATGAATTTATGGCACTGTGGCCCCCTTAATGATTGTAGTGCAAGGAGGCTACATCTGTACAGTAAAATAAGCTGAAATTTGGGACATTGCCAGAATACACTAGTACTATATACATCTAAGCACTAGAATGGCCACAGCATGTCCTTGGCCCACGCCAGTGACCACTTCACCAAACACTCTGCAGGCACATTACAGGAGCTGAAGCACCCCAGGGAGCACTCCCAAGAGGCACCTTGCATGCAGCTACCCTCTTCTGGAGACTGAGAGACTTTAATAGCATGAATATGGACTGGATCCTATCAATTAGCCTCTGTGCTGGGAACATTCCCAGGAAATTTTAATTTACTGGTGCAGAGACAACCATAGTAGTTCCTCCAATATTGCTCTGCCAGGTTTGTAGTAAAAGCCACTGTATTCTACTAGATTAAGAAAGACAAAGGCACACCGCAGAAGATGGAATAACTAGATCCTGGGGAAAGAGGCAGAAATAAGGCTGAAGTAAGCTCTGCCACTTACAAGTTATTCCATCCATCCTTCATTAAGCTGCATACTGCAGCACAGGCCAGATTGGAAGCAGACCTCTATCCTGAAAGCTCTTCACAGAGTCTTTGGGAGGGACCTCTGGAGGTCTCCAATTCAACCTCCTACTCAAAGTAAGGCCAGCTCATACATTAGACAAGATTGCTGAGGGCTTGGTCCAGTCAGATCTTGGAAACCTCCAAGTTCTCCAAGCAACCTGTTCCAACGCTTGACTGGCCTAACAGTTAAAATTTTTTCTGCTACATTCCATTGGAAACTGTGGTTTCGATTTATGTATGCTGCTCCTCACCCTCCTATCGTTCACCACTGCAAATTGCCTCACTCTGTCTTCTCAAGAACTTCCTTGTAGGTACCTGGTGGCGATACCTGAAGTTAACTCTTCCCCAGGCTAAAGCAGCCCTGATCCCACAGCCTCTCCTCATAGGGCAAGTGCTTCAGCTCCTGACCACCCTCAGAGCCCTCTACTGGATTCATTCCAGCTGACCAGCGTCCTCCTTTTGCTGAGAATCCAAAACTAGATGCTGTATCAAACCGAAAAATGCCAAATAAAGAGGGATGGTTCCTTCACACGCTCTGTTACTTGTGCTCCTGCCAATATGGCCCAAGATGCTGCTGGCCTCTTGCTTCCAGGGCTTGGATTTGGCTCACTGCACACCAGGACCTAGGGCGTTACCTTCAGAGTGGCTTTCCAGCCCCACTGTTCCCAGCCATACCCTTACAGGGGCTCTCCTGGTGCTGCACAGGTCTCTGCATTTGCCTGCTGAGGTTTATATGGGTCCTGTCAGTCTAGTCCCCCAGTCTGCCCTGTCCGTGTGGCAGCCCTGCCCTTCAGGGCATCCATCAGTCACTCCAATGTGATGTCAAGCAGAAACTCAATGGATGTGTACTCCATCATCTCTTTCAACCTACTGCTAAAGACATGAAATAGGACAGGTCCTCTAAGTCCCAAACAGTTCTCTATCCGCCTCGTCTTCCAACCAACTAAACCATAACAGCCTAATCTGGACATAATATTGTGGGAGACAGGATTGAAAGCCTTGCCATAGTCCAGACAAATGACATCCTTCACCCTCCCTTCAGGCACAAATCCACTCATTTTATCACAGAAGCCATGGCAAAGGTAGACACAGTCCACATGGTCTGGCATGATTTACATTTGGTAAACTCACACCAACAGTTCCCAGTTCCCACCTTCTCTTTCATTCGCAGAGAAATATGCTCTGACAGAAGTTGGTGCATGACTTTCACAGAAATCAAAGTGAGCCTGACCAAACTGTAGTTTCTCTGAGCATTTTTTGAAGACCAGTGGAAGGTTTGCCATTCTCCAGTTTTTGAGACCTTTCCTGATCTCTGTGAGCTTTCAAATTTGAAAGGGAGTAACTTCATAAAGGTAAGTTCTCTAACCAACCTCAGATGCAGTGCATCTGGACCAATGGACTTAGATGTGTTGTTGAGGTGGAGAAAACAAGTCTGCTCAGTAGTCTAAATTACATACTATTACTCGCATTTCCCAGAAATTCATTAAGGCCCTTGGAAGCACAGCATTTTGACTCTCCATATTTGAGATCATTCTGGCAAGAAGCTCGCAACATAAAACCCCACTGCTTTGTTCAGGGGAAAGAGGAGGATGACTTCTGTGAAGACTTTGATATTGTACCAAAATCTGAGCATCATTTTTCTGACACTTCAGTTAAGGCCAGCTCTTTGCAATCACAGAAAACAATGTCACATAAACAGTCTCATAAAGGAACTGAACTTCTTTAAAAAGTTTCTTTATCTCATTAGTCCAGCTGTAAAACTGGGACTTTTTTTTTTCTAATTTGCACCCTCAATACATGACTAATTTGTACCCCTTTGCTCTTGGATAGACACTGTTCCTTAGTTTATTGAATTCTCCTCTCTCTCTACAGTTCAGGCGTAGTTATTTACAGATATTTTTCTCTCTCATTGTTTATTCTGTTGAACTAAATCTCAGTGTTGTAGCTTTGGCTGCATATGCGTTAGGTTCTCTTGTTCTCATATCAAACAAGGTTCCTCCCAATTTAAATTCACATTTCTTGACTACAGATGACCAGAACCATATATGTAATTCTGAATATAAGTAGACTACACAAATACACAGAAAACAGATATAGAACTTATGTGACATTTGCAGATCATCAGTATTCTGTCTATTTGCACATTTGATTTCTTTCTTTCACTCTGTCACATTTACCTTGTAAGAATCACCATGATATTGGGATTATTTGTATTTCAGGAGGCCTGGTTCCTCAGACAGTTTTGGAATAAAAAATGGTAAATGAAAACAGCAAGCGCATCAGATATGGCCTAAACTTTTTAAAAGTCAGTCATACAGATAGGTAAGAGTAGTTGCGTGGGTGCTGGACTAAGCAAGAAACTGATTTCTTTAATGAATGGCATTATATCCTCGTGACTTTCTTAAAGTCTTAGCAGAACTTCCTTGTTTAATATTTAACCTCCCCAGAAACATCACGTTTCACTATCTATACAATCAGCTACTTCTGTGAAGCTTAATACCACTCATGCTTAAATGATCTTCAGCTACTACATTTTGGCAGCTGTGGCACAGTCTGGTCAAGACCTATCCCAGCTGTGATTCACCAACCTAAAGTGGTCTCTAATAAACTTCCTTAAACTTTAAGAACTGTTGCTCATGAGAGTACTTCCTCCTCCAAACTTAAGTCCTTATATATCAACAATACCCAAATCATATCTGTGTAAAAAGTGAGATAGATTTCTAAACAGGGACGAACTGAGGAAAATTACAGAGCATTTGTACTAAAGCATGTCCATCTCTCACAGCACTAAGATACAGAAAACCTGCCACTAATTTTTCCCTCAATTTTCCTGACCACTACGTAACTGAATCCCTCAAAATTAGAAATACACTGAACACTAACAACTCAAGCGGTAATACTCAACACCTGTAATGTTAGGTATTTCTTCCAATTCTTTCCCAATAGTAATGAGATACAATGTAAATTACTACTTCACCAACTGGCAGGTTTGCATTTATGCATACATCCACGCACTTTATCTTCTTTCATGGTTCTCTTTTATTGTTCCCTTCTATATTTCAGGCAATACTGTCCATTTAGGTCTCTGCTACCTGTCTACCTCTGAAGTGAGGTTTACAAAGACAAATGAAGCAGGACATGCTTAAAAGAACTTTTTTTCATCTTTTTCCTCATTAATTCAACGGCTTCAGCAAGAATCCAATACTTTCCTCCCTTACTGAGTAGCAAGCAGGCCTGTGAGCAATGGAACTATTGAAGCCTGGTTTCCTACAGTTATGACTCTCATGCTGGATCCCTGATGTCTAAAAGGTGAGAAATCCAGTCAAATCTTTTCCTTTATTTAGGGCATTCATAACTTCTCTTTCCCATGAGGATTTGCTAGTGTCTAATAATACAGTTGATCTCATTCCACAGTTTTTTCCAAAGTACACATATGAATAGGGTCTCTCTTCTCCATCCAGCCATCTATTTCCATGAAACTAGTAGGAACCTGATATCTTTGAGACCTTTACTCCTGTCAAATTTGTTTGAAATTGGCCAGTAGTTCCAAAAGTTATTGTAGGGAAGGGGGAGGGGTTAAAAGTCTAGCAGTCAGCAGAGTCACACAGTATGATCACATAAGCTTTGTTTCCTTAGAAAGAAGAATAAAAGGGTTCCACGTTTAACTATTTTAAAACTACCCTAAATGAATTAGGAAATGAGCCTAATGTAGAGTTATAAATTTGTTTTCTTCCTTGTTTTTCATGTAACATAGTGTGGCAATAAAACAACAGACTTTAGCTATAACATCTGGATTCAGGTCTTGGGGCTTAAATACATGAACAGTTCACAACTATGTTAATCTGGATTTCAGAGGGAAAGCCTAATAACAGAGCTTAAATCTGAACGCATTTCCTAAGAAGAGAACATGGGCCATTACCACAGTGAACTGACACACAAACTTATCACATAACAATTTACTTGTGTTTGAGGCTTCTGTCTTCCAAAAATATGAAAGGATAATTGCCAAGGATTTTTAATTTAATCTATCAGCACTTTTGGTCAAATATTCTGCATTTATAGTCAGGCTTACAACTCAAAAATTATTCCAGGTGAAAGATTATTTAAGAAAAACCTTTAGAGTAGGAGCATGGAGCTCTTTTTCCAAACAGTTAATCACAAAGCTTAGATAGTATGCACATGTAACACTGGAAAAAAAAGACCATGAAACCCTTTGGAAAACTGCCAGAAAAGTTTCTACAAATGTTCTGAAAGGTAGACTCAGATAAATGTGCTTTTAGCAAAAGCCTTCAAAATAAAAGCGAGGCTCACAGGAGTGCTTGTGATATTACTGTCAGTAAAAGCTCCAAGGTAACAAAACATGAAAGATTAATACTTCCAAGATTAAAACAAACAGCACCGCATTATGTGTTAGCTGCTGCGTAATTGGACTATTTTAAAACTACCTGCCAATCGATAACATTTCTACATGTGAAACCCAGACTGCAACTTTATTTAAAAACTTCAATAAAACATAACTGAAATGTCTGGAGTAATGACTGTCAGATACGAAGACAACTTGTCTTGGGAGCTACTTCTCTTTAAATATTGACCTTTGGTTTGGGAAGTAATGGAAACTATCAAGTGCTTCTTGAATACACCCTTGGAACTAACATACCAACATTTTGCAGTAATTTAAGTCTGACTCCCCTTGAATATGCTGTAAACTGATGGTTAAGACATCAATGATTGCACATAATTTTTTTCACTTGGAAAGTAAATGTAAAACCACGTGAATAAGCATGAGATAATGCCTAGACTAAGGCAAAATATAAAAGTGTTCCCAACTAAGTACTACAAACAATTTTCCAGCGTGAGTAATAACACAGGATTGATTTAGAACAACCATTGACTGTTTCAGGGTGGCATTTTACCCTTTGTTTACAACATCCTTTAAGACTGCTGACAGCCACTTGCCTAAACCTTCAGGAACAAAAAAAAATCTGACTACTTAATAAAAACTTCATTGAATGGAGTTATTTTATCTAATTAATGAAAACAAGAGACTGAAGATTTTCCTCTATAGGACCAAAATCACCAATCTGAGCTATGTGACGCATATTTGCTTACATTATGAATCACCCACAAATACTCAGTGCATTACAAGATATATGTATTGAATATGACAAATGCCCAGTAAAGGAAAAATTCCAAACAGAGTAAACTACATAAAGGGACATAAAACTTACATAAATTTTCAAGAAAATAATAGAATTTTCCCTTCCATCTAAGAGTTTAAAAGAAACAAACAAAAAAGGTAAAGTCCTATTTTCATGTAGAAAGAAATAAGCACTGGCTGAGATTCAGAAACAAAATGGATGTGAAATAAACTTTACTTTTTTGCATCTCTTTTCTCACTGTTCAATTTCACCACCAGTAACAGAATTCCACACCCCTCTACCTTTTAAGACTTAATATTACTCCATAGGTATGCACAGAGGAAGACCCTACACACAGAATTTCACTCCTCAGTGAACTCCTCTTTTGCCTTTATGCAAGAATTTACATTATTGTATCTGCCTTCATAGCATGTTTATGTAAGCATTAAAAAAAATTCAAAAAAATGAAAGGAGTATTTAAAAAATCAAGAGAATATTTGCCTATATTTCTTTGTAAAACACTGTCAGAGATACAGAAATCTGACAACAAAAAATTGTTGTCTAGACTATATGGACATACAATGATCCAGTAACAGTAGGATATTAATTTTTACAGTTAACAGACATTCCCGCTTGGTGGGGGGGTGTTTTTTTCCCCTTCTTTTGTCACAGGAACACTCCCTTCAGTAACAGTAGAATGTTTGTGACCACAGTGCCAGACAGTACTATCCTAACAAGGATGTACCAAGTAAACCCAGCTCTCCCAGGAAATTACAACATAAGGAAGGGAGTGCAAAGTCTGAACCATTTACAGGTCCAGCAGCAGCACATCTTTAACCCTAAAGAGACAGGATGTGTATCATCCTTTGAACATTTTTCTTCTAAATGCCTATAGGAACTATTATGTTACTCCATACTACAACTCCCAGCACAAAATTCTCACCTTTCTACACAATTTTCTTTAATATACACATCCAATACAGGGATATAATGAAACAGATGCTGCAAATGACTTGGGACAGTAACAAATTAAGACACCATTATTAAAAATCATCCTTTGTTACTGCTCTAGACCAGGAGCAGTTCAATATCGAATACCTACATATAGGAATAACTTGGGAAAATACTGTATTTCATATTGCCCAGACTAAGTAGCTCTCACAGGATGTTTTTGGCCTTCCAGGAGGACCTGCAGTATGACTACATTACATTTCAGGAGACTAACATTCAACTACATATACTGCTTTGCTCCCAGGCTCCTTAAAGTAACAAATTAATACACAGAAAAAAAGGATAGTTTCTTTCTCAGGAGTTTCCCTATAGTCAGAACAAAAGGCAACTTACTATAATCTTGTTTATGCTTTGGGCATGAAATTAAAGTTTCCATTTTCAAGTCTGACACTACACAGACTCACTAAGATAAAAGGATTCAAGACTAAGCCCTCCTGCTAAAAATAGGTTTTGCCATGTACGAATAATTAAAACATGGCATTTTTATTCTACAGGTAAAGGCCATTTCAGAGCAATGACTGACCATAGACTATTTCTGACTGATTGAAAGTCATTTTTTTACACTGATTGATTCAAGGTAATTACTAAGTTGATATATCAGAGCCATTCATCAGCATTACAAATTCTAGCAATAATTTTTCCATATGGATTATTATGATCATAAAATTTATCGAGTTTTGTATTCTAGAAACTCACATTACATTCTAATAAAGATAAATATTGATGTTTTTCTGAAAATTCAAATCCATCGGATCTATTTATATATGCACACATTTACAAAGACAAAAAAATCCTTTAGCTACAAACAACCTAATGCTTAAAAGAGATCCAATTACAATATGTGTCTTTTCATATAGGAAGTTTTTACTGATATTTTCCCTGAAATCTTATAAGTTCTCATCTGCAAAAGAAATACGATTAACAGATGGAAAAGTTAAAATAAAGTGGTCACTAGCAACACAAAACATTTTCCTTTTTTCCACATAACACTATTTTCAAAAACTGTCATTACAAAGTATTTAATGATGACAATACTGGAAGAAGGAAGGCATTTCTTTCTCACAGTCAGAATTCCATAGAACATGACTGACTGCTTCAAGGGCTGGTGTTGCACAAGATGTTAACAGACAGCCTATGGAAACCACAGCATTTAAATATACAAGGATCTGAATTCCTGAATCAGTCCTGCATAAGTTCTGCACACTACTTGCCTCAGGAAGTTGTTTCGGTTTTTCAGATAAGTCAGTGAAATCAGTTCATTTATTATACTCACAGCAAAAGACAGAGTGAATATATTTTGTGCTTGGACGAATACATCTTCCCTCGGATGTTTACAAACCATTACAAATCAGTGTTGTTGGATTCATGCACAGTTCAATCTGATGGCATGATTTTCTTTAGACGACTGCTCAGCCAGGTGGCAGGACACTTTGCAGCTGCTGGTTAGACTACGAGCTCAGGTGAAGCACCATAAAGACACATTGCCTGCATCCACAGCTCAGTCACATCGTATTATTTGCACAACACACCAGAGGCAAAAAATTTCATGGACTCAGTGAAAACACTGAAGGCTCATTTATGTAACTGTGTAATTAGGAAGCATGAGCTCTATGCCTTCAAACCCAGAGGCATGGACAGACGCCCTCTGGAGAGCACCAGCTGCTTGTCAGACATTGCAGAAACTAACAGCAGGATGCTCTGCTCATTGAAGAAATGGCTCAATATGGGGAAGTACCAAAGACTAATTTCATCTTTATCATCATTTCAGTAGAGGCGAACAGCAATTCTCAAGTCTGTTATATTCCAGTATTTTATTTTCTTTATTTTCACTTGTCAGCAAAAGAGTGCAAAAGGTACAACCCATTGGTTTTCTGAAATCCCCAAGTCTATTACAGTAACAATAGAAGAACTAAAACCTTCTTATGAATCAGAAATTGGTGGAGTGGGGGAGGTGGTGTTTCAGGAGTTTTTTTTGTTTGTTTTGGAGTCTGTGTGTGTTTTTGTTTAGTTAGCTGCTGTTGTTTTGAAACAGCTACATTATCTTTTCTAGAAAGGTAAAATGCCAGCAGTGGAGTACCTTAAAGAAACTGTAATCGGGCCAGTGCTATTTAACATGATCAACAAAGAACATAACAAAAGCCAGGGCATACAGTGAGGTGGAAAACAAGGCAAAACTCAGTAAACATATATATTTCAGTTTGCAATGAACCAGAGAAGAACATACACAGCAGAAAATGCAAGAAATAGCCAAAGATGGTTAGGGGATTTTCTACTTAAATGTCAGTATTTCTCTTACTATCACATGTTAACCATCAGTTAGCAGCATTAAAAACTGTTATGTTAATACATAGGCAAAATGAAATCTATAGAGATATCACCGTGAAGAACAGAACTACTGAGAACTCAGCCATTTTTCAAGGCAGGGTTTTGGCTTTGGTGACTTTGTGATCTGTGTCCTGCCCAGGAAGCTCTGATGGAATAACTAACTCAAAGACCACCCTATATAGCCAAGTGCCAAGTCCAGTTTATACATAGAGAGAGTAGTAAAAAGCTTAATTTTATTATTTTTATTTAATTTTATATCAGTATTCCACTGTCAAAGGGACACTGCTCAGAGAGACAATGGAACGTCCCAAGTTAGACAGGATCAGATATGTTCACAGAAGTTCTTTTTGACTGAGATAAAGCAAGTATTTACCCAGTCTGAACTCTTCTCAGGCAAGTATTTATCTCCATATTGCCAAATGTAACTTCACTAAGGTTCTCAGCAGCCAGGTTCACTGCACGGTCAGCTAAAAACCTGCAAAACATGTTGCCATAAATAAAATCTATTCCTGTTTGAGAAAATAGCTAAGAAAAGATCCACAAATATTTCTGAAACTACCAAACTTATCACTAAAATTACCTCCCGAGTAACACAATAAGTATCTTAGGCATATACATATTCAGATCTGTGAAACTACTCCTTTATGCAAATTCAGACTTATACAAACAAATCACATAGATACACATGAAAAAACTTCCAAACAAGATGATATCACACACTGGGAAACCTATTTTAAACATATAAGATGCAATTATTTATTCTGAGCTGTAAGCATAAGGAAGCAGTGCTTTCAAGCTCTACATGAGTTGAAATGGAATAACCAGTCACATTAAATAGCCCAGACTGCGAAGCAAATACTGTAAGGTGACTATACTAGCCCACACAAACACAAGTGAGGGATGAACCAGAGCATCAATGCAGCAGGCTGGAATGGCTCTTCACTAGAAAATGCCAAAGTAGAACTTCTTAAAAAACAAAGGCATCGGGGGGGGGGGGGGGGGGGGGGGGGGGGGGGGAAGGGGGCTGTCAATATCCTACTCCTGACTTACAAAGCGAGGAATATTATTTCATGTTTCGAAAGACTAGCACCCTGTAGTTAGTAACCAATACCTATCAGACCAACCTCAGAGCTTGCGAGATTTTTTGGCAGACCAAGATTTAAACAATCATTAAAATAAATAAAACTTAGAGTAAACTAAAATTCCTTTCCCTTACCCTAAGTCAGCTGAAAGTGAAGGTGGCAATCAAAGCAAGTGTTGCTTGATAAGAATATCAAAAGAACACAGGTAACTGCTTTCCACATTTCTGTCATTAATATCAAATACTGGTCAGCACACTAAGACTTGCAAATGCAGCATGTTCATTCTTATTATATTTGGGTTTTATCTACTGAAGTGTAATGATTCAAATACGCTGGAAATTAACATGAGAATGAGACCATGCTAACTGAATGTGGAGACGAAATTTCCAAGGGAAAAAAGTCTTCAAGTCACAAAGAGCCTTTGTGTGATGAAATCCACCTGCAAAGCAGTCTTCCATAGCAAATGAAGGAATTTTCACTGTTTGATATTTTAAAACAAATAGGAAATACTTAAGTCTTCACAATCTACAAGTATGACTCTAAAACCAAATGCAATTCTCCATGCACCGCATGCTAATCCTAACTTCCTACAAGCTCAGGCTCTACAGAGATAGTAAGTGGACTAGTCCAAAATACCCAATGTCTGCATAAAGAACTACAAACTTGCAAACCAAGTGCAAACAGAGAAAAGGTGTTAAAAGATTATCAGAAATTGCAGCAAAGCACAAAATGAACACTGCCTCTCCAACTTTTCTCACTTTTACCAGCAAGAATTTATCTAACAGATCTGAGCACTTACATTTTGAAGACTTCATAAAGGGCCAAAGAAAAGGATAACAAATTGCAAATTTTCTCCAGAAAGCAAATGAAGTTACTCTAAAAGGAACAGCAAAACACCTGTAACCTTGCAAAAAGATCCTAAATTGCACTTCATCATTTAGAAGAACTTTTCTGAACCTTTTAAACTACTTAAGAACAAAATATTTGTAATAATTCTGTAACAGAAAACGGTCTTCTACTCATGGTAGCAACACTGTCCATCTTTCCATCATTTTTTTAAGATTCTGTTACCTCAGTGTGACATATAGGAAAAAGTTCTTCACTGAAAGGGTGATTGGCCATTGGAATGCGCTGCCCAGGGAGGTGGTGGAGTCGTCGGCCCTGGAGGTGTTTAAGGGGAGACTGGATGAGGCACTGAGTGCCATGGTTTAGATGATGGTGTTAGTGTTGGTGTTAGTGTTGGGTTATAGATTGGACTTGATGACCTTAGAGGTCCTTTCCAACCTTGTGATACTGTGATATATGTGCCTAATACCTAGACCCATCTTAAAATTTAAATGATACTATCCACAACAGGAGAATAATAGCAATCAAGACAAATCTCAGCAGGATATGACAGTACTTGCACTCTCCAGAACCAACATCAGTGTGCACATCTACTGCATACAGAATTAAGTAGTTACAACTCACTGCAACCACAATTTCTCTTTCTTAAATCTAACCTTCAGGTTACTCTGAAGTTAGTTATCCCAAAATAAAAACCTACCCTGAGATAGCTAGCCCAAAATATCCTAGTTGTGAGTACTGGTGCCATGTGTGAACAAGACTTACTCAGCTACTTCCAAGAAAAGCTGCACTACTAACTGAATAAAATCTTTGTAGTTGCAAAGATTACAGAGTATGACGAGTATCTTCAAGACAGGAAACAAAGCTGCTGTTTTCACCTAAATAAGATGTTAGTTAATTCCTCAAGCTTTAAGTTAGGTTTCACAGACTAATACTTTAGGGTAAGAATTCTATGAACATTACAGAATTGCACCTAAAATTGTGCTATTGCAGAACTGCTTTCAGGGACACTATTTTCCCTACATGAGGCAGTTCTCAACAACAGAGAACAAAACACTTTTGCCATACCCCTCCCAAGAGAGAAGAGCTTTTTGTAGTAGAACTGCAAGATAATTCACATCAAAACTAGAAAAAAAATCATAGCTACTATGAAAACAAATACTGTATTTCAAAACCCACTGGAAGGATGCTTTTGTGCAAGAGGTCAGAAAAGCTAGTGTTTGTATACTTAAATCCATTTATTGCAGCTGAGGATCAATTTATTTAAAAAATAAGTTTACTCTCATAGCATCATTATTTATTTTATTTTATTTTATCTTACAAACCAGTGATGAGAGTTTTATATAAGTTTTCTTTTTCTTTCCACTCTCTTTTACATTAAAAATTAGTAGCTGAAAAGCAAATCCAAACAGGATGACTATTCTCACTTTTCTCTTTGATAAATGAGGATTAATATTTAAATATGACAATATATTTAAACAAGCCATGAGTAAAAAATAGTAACACAAATTGATATTTAATCTTGTCCAGAAAGCAGTCACTTTCTGAATATGTAAGTTAGAAAATTGCACTGTGGTAGCAGCAGATGAAACAATTCCTCCCAGCCCTGGAAAAGGCAGTATCATAAGGACTGTAAAGAAAAGCGCTCCAAGGAGCTGTGAAAACCAGGGCATAGTCATATAGGAAGAGCAAATACCTGATAGATTAGGAGAAAATCCGGGCCTGCTTCAGGCAACTTAAGCCCTTACGTCTACTGTTTCTTTCAGTCAGACAATGCGGATCCAGAACCAGGCAGCAGACATGGATTTTGGCTGAAATTAGGCTGCTGAAATCAGATCTTCAGAGCATACCAAACATCACCCTGCACTCCTAGCATAAGTATTCAGTAATTCTACTGAAAAATAAAACATTTAGTTCAAAGAAAGGTTTGAAATCACTAATCTTATTTTTCCTTAAATTGCATTCATATTAGTTAAGACTGTGATTCTGGAAAGGACTCATGTCTAGTGATGTCTGGATAGCTGAAACATGGAATCTCACCAGCTTTTAATACTGTTTTGAACAAACAGGGTGATTGCCCATATACGATATGCCATGAGGTCAGATGCTCATAGAGTGAAAGTGTGGGACCAGGTTAGAGCTATAGCTCTCTTTGCAGGTCAGCAAGCAGCAGCAGTTCCTATTTTGAATGCTGGATCACGACTTTATGACATTCACAGGTAAGCATTCCACAGACACAGGAAGGTAGAGTTTCACAAAAGGAACAAGCCTCAAATTCCTTCAAAGCTCATACTCCAACAGCAAGCTCCTCATCCCTTCCATTTTTTCACCCTGCCAAGGAGTCAGCAGTTTCTGCAGTCGACCAGCATTCCCGCAGCAGCAGACACAAAGGAGTGGGTGCTGAGATGCAATGCATGGCTCAAGATGAGTCCAGTGTTCCTGTTACTTAATGAAAGATAGCAGCTGCTATGGCAAATTAGCATGATGAAACTCACAGTTACACACTTGAATGACTTGATTTTTAGGCATAACCACTTTCCTACTCACAGCCAGAGACGAAGAACACATCTTTCTGTAAGCTTAAACATTGGCTCCTCTGATATTTCATTCCTTTTTTTGGGTCAACAACAGAAATCACTTACTTCAGGACATTTTCAGAAGGGAAGTGTTTGGGTTGACACCTCTCAGATTCCAGAAAAAACTTAACCTTACCTCAGGCAAGGTAGACTCATAGAATGGTTTGAGTTAGAATGGACCTTAAAGATCATATTGTTCCAGTCCCCTGCCCTGGGCAGGGACACGGCCCACTAGACCAGAATGCTCAAGACCTCAAGAAGAAAGAAGAAAAACAAAATAAAACCTCCCATTGCTGTGAACCAGAACTTTGACGCATACCATTGTTGCAGATTTCATAGAGAAGACAAATGAGCAGCCCGTGTTGTTGGGGAATGACAACTCAGGTCACCCTAAATATGATTTGCTGCTACTGACAGAGCTCATTTTACAGCCTGTGCTTCAATACTGAGACTATCCCAAGACTGTTGTCATCCTCTGGATCAGTAAATATTACTATGGTTAGTATTGTGTACTATGTGCTACACTAGAAAATGGAGAAGGATCTGCCTTTGGTCAGGTCAGCTGCAAAAGACTCCATAATAAAGAGGTTTCACATCACACATGAATGCATTAACTTATTATTATTAACTAACATTCCTTAAAGCCATTGAAATTTCTGTATACAATACAGAAAGCGTGAAAATTCCATTTTTACTTTATGTTATTTCATCCATCTAAAATAGCCGAGGAAAACATGACTGCATAATACAAGATGCAGTCACAACGAGAAAATTAAATGAAAACTTTCCTCCAATGAAATACCTAATTTTGCACACTCTTAAACAAAACCAAACTAATCAATCATCCTATAAAATCAAGAATATACTTATCCAGAAACGTATGTCTTCAGAAAAAAATAATGAAGTACAACTTTAAACAGTTAAGCAGTGAAAGTGAAGATATACCAAATACGGGCAATTTCATCCCATATATTCATGCAACATAACCTATATTTTTGTACAACTTAATTCAACCTTGTTCTGACTCACTCTTCCTCCTCCTTGAAACTTCCATACACCTCATAATAGTTTACCAAAACTTTATTGATCTTATCACAAGAAAGCTTTAAATTAAGTTCAAGATCAGAAACATAAGAAGAAACAATATGTAACTTCTGGACGTCTTTATCCAGACCTTGATTTTGTGTCTTGAGATAAATTTTGTGACTGTTAATGTTTTTGTGAACTGAATTACTACTTTAAGAAACAGCAGACATTTAAGAATTATTGTCAGAGGCTACTTATTTCATGATGTCAGGAGGCAAACTAGAGAGACCATTTTGACTACTGTTGAACAATATTGGTTGGCCCGTGAAGTTTATGTGGTCCAAAGCCTGTGGGCTATTTAGATCGTATGACCAATACCATTTTGTGGAGTACACAGGAATTCCCTAGATATTGTTTGTCCAAGTACTAATCCTACTAACGCTATTTGGCCCCCTACTCAGCTCATAAGAATGTAAGAGGATTATAATTTTGTAGCATTCATATTTGCAGTTATCACTGTGATTTCAGAAAAGGTATCACATAACTTCTGTGAAATGCTTAGAAGTTTCTCTGCCACTCTGTCATCTGGCAGAATACTCAATCCACAAAAAAAAATTAAAAATCCACAAAACCAACAAAAAAAAATAACACCAAAAGACTAATGCAAGTTTGTTTAATACTAATCACATTCTGGGGCATATGAGTTTAGAGATCCGTTTTCCATAACATCGACCAGTTTGTAGTTGTAATAGAACCAGCCGTATAATAAACATGTATTTACAATGACTTATGTTAATATGTCAGTCATGGAAGAATTTTTGATATCAAGGACTGCATTATATGTTTGAGTGAAAGTTCAACAACAAGAGCTGCTCCAGATTTAATGAAGGTAGTATACAAGGGATAGACATTTCCTGGATTTATTTATAGGGTCTTACAGAAAATGTTCAACATGTATGAAAAATATACATTGTTCGGAGACCTTCATATTGGAGCATGAAACTCTCAATGTTTGATTCATAACGGCTATTTCAAATGGCATACAGGAAGTAATACTGTTTGCTTTAATTGCATATAGCAACATGTTAGAAAAGAAAGATTTATGTTCTCCAGTGACTGTGAATATTTTGGGTTAATGTGCCTGAATAGGAATATTATTCAAGCACTATTCTAATTCATAGACATCTTAAAGTCTAGTATCAGCAAATACATACAGTTGTCTTCTTAAACTTTTAGGTACCTCTAATTGTGTCAATGTAGTTTTACACTCAGCTTAGGCTTTTAATTCTTGCTACACTGTAATATTACGCATTCTTTTGAAACAGAAATAAAAATATTTAAAATCAGAATGTCTTCCTTTTTCCCTTGCATATCATCCAATAAAGGAATAAGACTGTGACAGTCGAAGTGGAAAGCAATGAAGCTGCCTATATTTTATTAAAAGGTAAGAGAAATTAGTAATATGACAAACTTTTAAGAAATAGGAGCACTGGAAATTTGATTACAGTGCAACCTATGCAAACAGAAATCAAAACGCAAATTTAAAAAAATATTATACATTTTAACTTTTGCTTTCTTTTAAAGACTCCAATACTTTCTGTATCTGTATTGGTCAAGGTTTTTAAAACCAGTCCCACTATCTACGGGCTCATGCCTAGTCTGTGGACTTTTTAGCTTTTTGCTATTTTGGATCTTCTTTTCTGAATGTGTGATCATAATGGTATTTGATCACACATTACTGGGTGTTACTGTGTTTTGTTCCATGCCGTTTCAGCTATTAGGGTGTTAACTGGAAAGATGACTGAGCAGAAATAAATGTCAGATTATTACAAATGCGTTTTGTCTAGCTGCTGAAATACCTCAGTTTCAGCATCATAGGGCTTATTCCAAACCCTTTTCCTTCCATACTGTAAGCTGCCAACTCTGTCTTCAGCAAAAAGAAAACAGACAGTCATTACAGCAAAGGATAAATTCTAATACAATTCAAATGAGCATAATTATCTTGCAACAATTAAAACTGCAGGGAAGCTCTAGTTTTTCAACCACCTTTTTGACCTCACAAAGCATAAAAAAAACACAGATATCTTTCTGCAAGCATGGATTCATTGTGTCTTATTTGCTACAGACCACTTCCACTGTAAACTATGAGACAAAATGCATGTTTGTATTTCACTTTTTATTTCCAGTATTCCACTATTTTTCTCCATTTCTCCACAACCTGCCATTTGTTATTGCCCTCCCACAACGTTTTCAAGTTTATCAGTATGGATGAGTATTTTCAAAATTGAAAGTAGTTTTTTAACTCAATTGTCTTAAAAATTCTTGCCATTTCACTGTTTTTTTAAAAAATAAACTTAGAATTGAATTCAAAACCAAATGTTGTTCTCAGCTTCTGTTTGTTCTTTTCTAACTTCTGAACAAAAAAAGGGAAAAAAGGCAAGTTATTTCATGTCAATGAAACTGAAGAGCTTTTGCAATTTACAGTTGACTGGGAAATCAGTTATCTATACCATTTATAGTCCTAGAGTTTTAGAAACCACTACTATCTACCTTAAAATTAGTTGAACACATATCTTCCATGAAAACATAGCCCAAGATCCACAGGCACTTAAATTTCCCTCCAATGGCACAATTTTGGATTAGTGATTCGTAGACATCACTGAGAAGGCATATCAATAAATTTTGTCTTCCTCTTTGTCAGCACTAATGACGACTTCTCCTGCCTTTACTCACATTCTCCTCAGTTCAGACTCAGACATGTCTTCAATTGTTCACATGTGTTTCTGCCTTCTTCAGGATTTGCCCTGTCTCATTCAGATCATTGTGGTTCAGCAAAAGACATGAATGCAGGAGTTAGCAATAGCACTGGAAGAACAGAATACTGTTTGCTGTTTTCACACTAAACTTCAATGTTAATTACCTATCAAAAAATCCTAAGACAGATTCTTCATGATCCCAAATCATAATATCAGTTTAAAATTAAAACTTTCTGAAATGTGTTAATTTTTTCTAATTTTTTAGCTATCAATACTTGTGATTTTAAGCTTTTCCTGTAATTTTCAGACTCTCAAAACTTAAAGAAAATACAGAATTCTTACTCAGATAGCAAACTGTGAGAGATGGGTTCTAAATAAACAAACAAATAAAATCAACAAAAATGTACATATCTCTTCAAGTCCTGTGTATTATTCTTTACGTTGGACATTTCTCGTATCAATAATGCTTTTTCTTTAAGACATTATCCAAAAAAACACACAAACCTCACAGAAAAAAGAAATTAAGCATAATTAAAAGCTTTATATGTGGATCAACACGTACAGGAATTAGACATCTAGCTGAGCCCTATGACCATTTTTTTACAGGTTTCCTTTTCTGCAGCTTTTAATTCAAGAACAACTTTCCACACAAGAGTGCTATGCAATCCAACATTCCTTATACCCCTTGTAACCGTTTGAACCTACTTTTCACATATAATAATTCTGTTACCGACATCAGAAACTTAGTCCTAAGTGTATTAATTGACTTCATACTCCAGTTTCCTGGAAAGCATCACAAAGGGTCAGCTGAGAGCAGCTTCAATCCCACTTGTAAATAACATCAGGAAAAAAAAAGGGTGCATTTTACTTTAATATTACTGTTCAGCTTGTCTTATGGTTTTCATTTAGTAGGGTTGAATAAAAAGTAGGATTTACTAATGGATTTCTTTTCAGTGGCCATTAACTAATTTATGCTACACCACCCAGTGCAGTGACTCAGGGCGTCAGGTAGCACTAGTGAATCACTGGATTTTTAGTGGAATTTTTATAACGCAGCTGAGACTTTTTCCTCATTTTCTTCTGCCACTCCCAGTAGATCATTCCTCCTTGACAAGGCAGGACCACTCTTCTGAAATTATTTCCTGCCACTAAGGTTGAGGCAGAATGGCCTATTTAAATCCAGACTCCGAATAAAGCAGAAGGCATATGTTACTTTATTCTGCAATGCTCATCTTTCCATTTGCTCATAGCTACTGAGATTGCTCTCCCTGCAAGGCTGACCCAAAGCTCTAGGTACATGTCAATCGAATATATTAGACTTTATTTTCAAGTTGGATTCCTTCTGTGAAAGGATGAATGAGAATAGCTCATATGCTAATAAGTACATTTTCAACATAGAGGTTATCGAATCTCTCCACTCAAGTGCACACTAATCCATCAAAGACTTCTCTCTATACCATCACAGCCTGAAGGAGATGGAAGATTCCTCCAAGCTGCACTTGAAAGGTAATTCATATTCTTTCCAGTATTGTAGCTGACGGAGCACAAAGAATCATGAGTCTGCCCCCAACATACTACAGTGTTTCACAGAAATAAGCAGGAGTGCAGCTGAAATGCTATGCACACCCAAGTCACCTTCACTGAGCTAAGTTATCATCAGAGCAGTTTCAGTGTAGAAAAACCTTCAGCGAGCATTACCCTGAAACCACTCCAAATGAAGGACACAAATCTTAACCTGCATACCTGAAGTGAGATCAGAGGATATGTATTTGTCATATCAAACTATAAGCAACTACTTTGATGTTTCTCCTTACAAAAATCATGCCCTTAATATAGTGGTTTGGTTTTAAATTTGTATAAATACATACTTCTATTTTTCATTCAGATCTAGCACCTAGTTTGTATCAAATCATTTATTTACAGCAGTCAGATCTGAGGAGTTACACTACATGTACACTACATGTCAGCCCTACTGAAGTTCAGAGTCCAGCAGCCTCTCTGCGGCACCTCAGTCAAGCCAAGAAAAAAAAAGTTTATATGAACCATTCCTACAAAGTTGAAAGAAAATACTTTCAAAGACAGACTAAAATTTTTATTTAGTAAGACTGCTAGCCTGCAATAGAGAGAGAGGCAAAGGCCTTAAATCAATTATATTCTGGATTAACATTTAAATACTATGTTAGAATACAAATCCCTAGTATTATTAAATCTTAAATCAACTGCTTTCCTGCAGATCAAAAGGTGTCCACCTTCTCCTGACATACAAGTCAGGAGGCAGAAAATAGCTTAGGTATGGGAGTCAAGATACTCCTAAACTAACCATGTTTATAGTGAGGAGCCCAAAAGGCAACAAGTCACACTGTATCTGGCTAGCACTTTATTGAGAAACATCAGCATCTGACTATCTACAGTATCTGGCTGTGATAGGCGATTCTGTGTTTCTCTTTACAGGAAAAAAAGAACTGCTGGGGTTATGACTCAAGGACCATGCAAGGTTTTCCCCTTCAATATCCAGCTCCGCAGGAACTAGAGCCATTCAGGTTAATTGTGGTCTAGATATAGCTATTAAAAGATGGACAAATGCAGTACCTGGACTATGTAAAGATCTGCTAGGAAAGTTATAAATACTAAATAAATCTTTTTTTAAAGACTAGCATAGAGTATTTCCAAATCAGTCCATATTAGAGCATTACAATTACAATTACTTCAACCTACCTATGCAAGTTTTAAAAGGCATTTCAAAAAACAACTTAAATGATATACACTAAAAGCATGGAAATAACAGTCACTCCGTATTTGATGGCCTGTAACCAGAGTTAAACCGAAGTTCTTCATAACTCAGGCACTTGAAGACAGCAGTGCTGCAAGCTTTTCCACTGCTATTGTCAAGTGGGTGAGTAACCAACAGGAACCACCCTGTCTTGGACCAGGAGCTTTCTCCCTGCCTGCCAGCTCAGGCTTCGTCTCAGCGGCAACAAGCATTTTTAAGACACACAGGCACAGACTGAAGACCCAACTTAACTTCGTTTGTTTGTTTGTTTATGAACTTGAACTGAAGTCTGGAGAAAAAAAAAACCAACAAAATGAAACAAGACCACATTTTCCTTTAGGTTTCTAAGATCATTAGAGCCATCCTCATGGTCTTTTTCCTTTTAATTATGCAATCCTCTTAAATATTCACACAAACTTTCTCATGTTTACTGAAATTAATCTGTTATGAATAAGAGATAGATTGAGGAACATCACATTTTATACAAATATACAGTGCTGCTACAAAACAGTGATCATATTCTGCAGAAGGTAACCTTGTTAAATGAACTAACTGCCCACATATTGTAAATTTAAGAGAGAGGGTATTTTTTTCACTTGTTTATTGTCTGGTTGCCACAGCAATTCACTGCTTGTTTGTTTTAAACATTACATGGAGAATACACTTTTTAAAGGCACTTTTTTTCTCAGCTTTACACTGTACATGCACTGATGATTTCAGGCCAAAGAGGAATCAGGACTCGGAATGCATAAAGTCCAAAAGAATCCAAAATGAACTTTAGGCAATCCCAGTTTTAGAGCACTAAAATGTCAAACTACAGATGTTCTGCCTTAATGAAGGGATGTACTGCCCAGCTAACCCAGACCCTCTCTGTCTTCCCCAGAGGAAGCTGATTTCCTAATGTCAGTTTATCTCACTAATGTATGTACCTAAACAAGAAGTATCCTGTTTTATGTCCTCCTTTTCTCACTTGCATCTATGGCATAGAGAAATACAATCCCCTTCAGAAAAATTGCATTTCACACAGTTTTTAAAGACTTTGAAAAAATATTTTCTATTTCAGTATGTAAATCAGATAGCCTAGGAAAGTAAAAGTAATTTCTTACAAAAGCGCACAATACAGTTTCTTGCATGGGTGTAGTATAATCTCAGTAGTTTTTTTTAAAAAAACTCAGTGGGCAATAAAAATACCTCATAAATTTAAAAGATAGTTGTTAACAGAAACTAATCAAAACATCACTCATTCTTCTGCTTATGAAATAAATGCACCAAGCAATTTCCCATGCAAAATACTTGAAGGCAAAGCAAACAGGAAATATCAGCTATTGCAGTTTTGCAGAAATCTTAGGTTCATTTCAATAGAGCTACCTATGCACTAGGAAAGATCACAAATGTTATTTTCAAATGTTCATCTTACATAACTTACACTGATGTCAATGTTATTAATACTTGTCTTCTGATACTTCATGTCAGTGCATCACCATGTTCCCAACCATGGCAGTCTCTGTTAACGACATTCACAACTGCATTCTCACTGCAATCCTATTTCATCGTGGTATTGACAGGAATGCATAACTTAATGATTGAATTTGTTTTTCTTAATATAGAATTTTAATCTCAGAATCTTCATGAAAAACATACTAAAATATTATCTTTTAAGTTCTTTAGAGGATTAAATGGTAAATTTATTTTCAAATGCATTTCTTCTTCCTCTAGTACACAGGAGCAGGTACGTACAAACATTCACTTAATCATCTGAGCAATGACATGAACTTCACTGCCATTCTAGCAATGAATAGAATTATCTGTGAATGATAGATAACTTTTAGATAGTAATTCCAGCTAATGTCTGGAAATGAAACAATTAAAACTATGCAATTTTAACAGTGCAGTTCTCTGACATTAAACTTCATTATTAAAACACAGCCTTTTTCTTAATTTTTTAAAGACGATTGTAAAAGCCAGAACTATATACAGAGAAACACTATTGTTTGAACCTATGCATTTAAGAAAAAAAAAAACCACATAATCTTATAGAATCATAGAATGGTTTGGGTTGGAAGGGACCTTAAAGATCATCCAGTTCCAACTGCTCTGCTGGGACATCCATGACTTCTCTAGACATCCTGTTTCCAGTGCCTCACCACCCTCACAGTAAAAAATTTCTTCTGTCTAAACTAAATCTCCTCTCCTTCAGCATAAAACCATTCTCTCTCGCCGTGTCACTGCACTACCTGATAAAGAAACCTCCCCAATTTTCCAATAGGCCCCCTTTAAGTTCTGGAAGGCTACTATAAGGCCTCCCAGAGCCTTCTCTTCTCTAGGCTGAACAAACCCAGCTCTCTCAGCCTGTCCTCGTATGAGAGTTGCTCCAGATTTCTGATCTTCGTGGCCCTCCTCTGGACCTGCTGCAACAGATCCATCTTCAGAGACAACCAACTGCGAACCTGAAATGATATTTTGCAAGGTTCCCAACTACATAAAACTTATCTAGCAAAAGTTTATTTTCCCCTAAGCCTTAAGTTATCTGTATTCTAAACCACGACAACTACAACCACACAGTTACTTTAAAATGCACACATTCATTAATAGTACTGTCAACCACCATAAGGCTATTGGTAGAAAACAATAATTTGCCTTCACAATTGTCAAAAAGCATCCACAAATAGAAGTACCGTGACAGATAACATATCAATTCCACTTCCAATTTCTAAGTTCTGTCCTTCACTCAAATCACTCTAAAATGTTCTGAAACATAGGAAAACTGCTTGGCAAAAACTAAACTCATCCTAACCACTTTTAACAGTGCACCTCTATAGAAATTAAAAAATATTTCACCTATATAGAGCATCTTTTTCTGCTAAATTCTAAAGTTGCTCAGGCATTGTGGTTTTTCATCATTCAACTTGTCATCATTATAACATCAAGAAACGGCCTAGTTTCCTCACGATAACCTATTGCCATTTCCACCACTCGTGGAATGCACTTACACACTCCTATTTGTTCTCCATGTCAGTCTAAGTGATACCACATTTCCTCACTATGCAGACGATAAGCCTTACAACAGATATATAAATGAAGAGTCATATCACTTCCCAGCGCATTTGAAAATGTTTGGTTTCTGATATAGTTTTCTTTTTTTTTTTTAATTTTATTCTGCCTTATCTGATTCACTCAATTGCTGCATTTTTACGTGCTTAGGAAAAAAAGAACAATTCATGAGGCTGAGATTTTTAAAGAGTGTTCAGAGCAGGGAACATACATACACACCCTATTCTATGCCAGTACCACAGAACTGCAGCCTCAACTACTGCAAATCATTCAAGCTGAAAAGCAATACACAATAAAAAGAGGGACTGAAACGTAGAACTTGCATGCCAGTTAAATCCTCTTAAATTTTAGGTAGGATAAAGAGAAAGCATAACAAGATCTGCAAAAATATTTTGGGAATTCATTGACATTTTATTCTCTGAACACATTAAAACACAGCGGTGATACATTTTGAATACAACCTGTAGGTACGTCTTCATGTTTAAAGGAAAAACAATATTTCAAGGGAGCAACAAATGATACTGGAACTGACAGGACAATTAAATACTTGCTATTCACAGCACAGAAATTTGATTTCAGTGAAAGTATTTTTCAGAAATGTGTCTTGAAGAAGGGGCTATGTCAAGTACTAGAGGATAAACTCCTTTTTCCTGTTCCCCTATTACTTACTGTAGGTAAACTTACCTAGATTTAGCTTCCAGACATAGTGCTTTCCTGTGATTTACCACACCTCATAGAAATGGTCATTGTGGGTTCTTGCCTTATGCACAATGTTTCATTTTCAGAATTATGCTGAAAAACATTTTGGCAACAAACCAGAATGCAATGTGCTAGCATTAGTTTTAAGTGCTTCATGTAATTAAACATCTAGCTCCCTACTCTGACTTCTACAACTACAAAAAAGATGGATCTTTTTGCCAGATCGGGAGATCAGACTGGGAGATCGTTTTAAGATCTTTGCCCCCAGAGATCCCAAAATCTTTTCCAGACCTGCTACTTCTAGCACAGTCTCCCATTCCTCTTTGCCACATCTTTTGTTTTACAAATGCTTTTGCAATGCTCATACCTGGAGAATTCCTATATATAGTTAGGAGCTTCAGAAATGAAATACATATAATATTCATGTTAGACCTGATGAATGGTACAAAAGTAAGAACCATAGCTACGATTTATTTCATTGAGTCTTAAATCCTCAGATATTTTGTGGGAAAGAATTACAACCACTTTCCATGTAAAATACAGAAAACTGATGTTACTTCAAAAAAGTCTACTGCAATATTCCTTCATCCACAGATTTCCTTAACAATCCTTTCTCCACTTTTAGATCAGCTTAAATGATCTTGACTTCATTTTCTCTGTAAATGATGAACTATGGGAATGTGAAATCTGATCGTCTCCTAAGACACTCTTTGTCTTGGGATTTTCTTTGGGTTTTTTCTGAGGGTTGGTCATTTTCTTTTAAAGAAAGGATATTTACCAGGAACAATTACATTATCATTCTCTAATCCCTTAGCATTTTAGCAGAATTGTCTATTACTTTAATTCTACACTCACTACAGTATAGACAGCTTCAGATTTCAACACGGATAACTGGGAGAGGATACCCACAGTATGCTGACAGAACAGCAACATTTTTTGAAGTCTTACACAGCATCTCAATATTCTAGCATTAAAATCTTATGTGAGCAAGCCAGAAATTAGTGCAGCCAATTCTTTTTGCTCTCTTGGACAGAAATTATTTGAGGAGTGATAATTTAAATGTGCTCATGTATGTGAACCATCCTTAGCAACTAATGGACTTTGAGACACACAAATATTTTTGCTTTTCAGTTTCAAAAGAGAAGCACTAATGGAACGTCTTGGCCTGTTCTGAAACAATGGTAACATTCTTTTCATCATTATTCAGTAAAAGAAAAACAATAAACCTAGCAAAAATATAGGCCCGGTTATGATCCACAGAAAATTTAATGCAGCATTTCTACTCATAATTCAAACAGTTGCAGATTCTTTCCTTATATTACTTTTATTCTGATTTTTTTACTAAATTCACTTTTTTCTATTAATTCAGAATTTTCACCCCACTTAACCAGGAAAACCCTAATTGAATTACGCTTTCTTAAATAAGAAACAGTGAGACTTTTGAATATCTAAATGTTCTAAAACTTGTTGATATTAGTCTATGGGCTTTATTCAAACACCTGTAAGGTTATTACTATCTATGTTGAAAGCAATGCAACATGAATAAAGTGAATCACTCAAGTATAAATCAGCCTTATCATCTGTGTACAGGAAATCCATCATAATCTGTATGTAAAGCACACAGCTAAAAGAACTCAAAGGTATGTTTTGTTATTAAAAGAGCACATCTTCCTTCCCATCATGCAAAATTATGAAAATCAGTATCCTTGCTTGTAATATTTCAATAACTCACTTCATGGTAGCCACATAAAGAAGGACAACGATTTCAAAACTTCTAAAGTGATGGGAAGACAGACATGAGATTAGCTGTAAACTCAAGAAAACTCCCATGCAGCAGCCAAGCATGCTGCCAGAAGACCACAGATGTACACCATATGAGCCGCTCAAACTGTGATACTGAAAGGAAGCCATGGAAATTCTATGCTTATAATATGATCATGTAATTCTAAGGTGTAACATGCAACAACTTGGTTTTTCAGTTTGATAATTTCATAGCTATGCTAAGAAATAAACTTCAAGAATGGAACTCAAAGCAAGATAACAGAAAACTAGAAAGTAAAAACAATGCAGAGGAAATAAAAATCATAATGGACCACAAAAGATAGAATCCAGTTTGAGCTTAGGGTTTTGTCTGGTGAATTTTTGTGCTAACAGCAGCTAGTGCAAGAATGTAATTATATTTTTACTTACTAAATCTAGACACTAGTTTTATCACAGTGATTTTTTTTAAAAAAAGGAAAGAAATTGACTTTCTTTTCTGCTCAGAATTAAAACCTTAAGTTATAAGCTATACTCGAATGAAGACTTTTTCGATAATCTAATATATCTGTAGATAGAGCCAAGAAAGAGCTTCTCTAATACTGCTAAATTGCATATGACTAGTCCAGGGCAGTGGGGTAAAAAAAGGGATGGAAATCTGCTTGGGCTGAGTCATTGTGAAGACATATCAAAAAATGATTGCTGTGTAAGTCCAAAGCTATTGAGACATAAATTGGTTGACCTAGTGGTCAGTTTTAAGGCTTAGCATAAATATGGGAACCAAGCCCTCTCTTTATACCTTGCACTTCCCCTTTCAAAAAAATAAAACTTTGAGCTGCATTAGTTTTGAACTGAGACATAACTTTCGACTGATGCGGATACCACACAGCTGAAGTGACCAAAATTTAGAAACATTAACTGAAAAGCTGCCACTTCAGATGAGTTTGCTTGTTTCAATGGGAGCCAATCAACAGACTTAACAGTAAATAGCATTTCTGAAATTCAAACTCAGATGTAATTACGTTTGACAAATAAGTTAAAAGTTCCGAGTTCTTTTTCTTGGATATGTTCTACGGCTCACTTAACTACTGCACATCACTCACTCTCACCTAAGTGAACTTCCTCATGTTAAGTTTGGAATAGGCAAACAATTAACAAAAAACATAGACTGAGATTTTTCAAAGACAGTACATTCACACACTCTCCCTGAAGATGAAGACAACATGCAGCTAGATCAGTTTTAAAAGCCTTTAAGGAGACTAAGAGCAACTGATTTCAGAAAAAAAAAAAAATAAAAAAAAATCTGCATTTCTTTTAGTGTTATTCCTGGTTTAACTTTCAGCCAGAAAAAAAGTGTCCAATCTGAAGTGACTACAAGTAACAGTACTGTTATACTATCTATTGTCTTAGAGTATGTTATTGCCTGCAACTGTTGCCATCTCTATTAACCATAGTATTGCATGAACTCAAAGAAAAGAATACTAGCATGTGTCTTAAAATGCTCTGAAATAATCAGTTCAATTGTTTATCTACCAAGTGCTCTAAAATTAGCTTCCATGCTCATGGCAAAGAACTGATCAAAACTCAAGATCTTGCCTATCTTCCATAGGTGTCACATTGATAACGAATGGAAAATTTAGAACCCATGAAACAGCTATGCATCTACTCTGACCAAAAGATAATCCTTAAAAACAAATACTGAATTAAACCACATCCTATCTCTTCAACAACTCTCCTTAGGCCATGGCTATGAACACTTACTTCTCTTCAATGAAGAGTGGCAACTGGGATCCCAACTTCAGTGGAAACCAAGAGTTCATTCGTTACAGGCAGCACTTCGGATTTCTTATTTGTTGCAAAGAAACACTATAGGTTTAACAGCGTCTTAGGCACCTTTTATCTTCTGTATTTTAAAGTAAGGTTTATAAGGAAGGGGTCAAGAGAACAAAGGGCACCATTCACAAAAAAATTTAGTGAAATGGACTAGCTGGATGACAATCTTCTCTCCTCCTCTCCTTACTTTGAGGATTGTGCCGAAAGGAAGACTGTGTGAAGAACCTCTTATCTTACCTTTGCCCTCACTAGAAAGTACTGATTTGATCAACAAAGAATTTGTCTAGTGTATCTGATAAAAAGATCCTTTTGCTTAGAACTCTGCTTTAGTCTGCAACACAAAATACACACTGAAATTTTAACACATGCAGATACTAAAATGTACCACTGAGGCAGCGGGATATGCTTTCTTGCAGGAAAAGAAAGAGGTAAACTGAGAACAGAATATGGGAATTGCAGTATTACGTCAAGTTCCTGCTTCAGAAACTTAATCGAAGCAAGAAGGTTATAACAGTGCTAATCAAAGACATCCATCACTCAACACTTACATAAAATTCCTCACAAAGAAATCTATACTTTTTGTTTTAAATTTAGCCCCACCCCTACAGACTTAGTCAACGGCTCTCATAGTTTTTTCTGAAGACATCATCACAAAGTTGTGGTTTACCACAAGAGACAAGTTCCCTTGGCATAGCACCTTCAATCTGACCAATGAGCAATGACAAAGCTGTACTCAGTGCACTCCCAAAAAATATTATAGGCTCACTTAAAAGAAAGAGGTGTGCCATTTGCCTGGATGTTAAAATTCTGCCTACCTTCAGTCTGATGAAGAGGAGTGAAAAACTGGGCAGCTCTAAATTAAAAAAAAAAAATATCTCATAACAAACATTTATAAAAATTCTTGATATATTAAGAACTTGCAATACTTCAAATTAAGAAATCTTAACAGTATTGTTTCTCAACACTTATTTTTCTACTGTTGTGAGATTATAGTTAGACTGTCCTGTAAGAAATATACCATGCACAAGGCAACCAGAGTATATTGGCTGTGGTAAATGTAACAGCAAGCATGTGACACAAGTGTCTCCTGCCAGCTTCTCAGGGAGAATCCCTGCTCATTTCAAGAGAGTAGAACCATGAAATCGCAAGCTCATCTGAGAAGGTCAAAAACCTCCCTGACAAGCAGACAAACCTGTTTGAGTTAGTCTCAAGTTTCTCTTTTTCAACAAAGAAACTCTAGGACTCCTGAAGCAGTAGTGTGACAAGCCCCGAATGTGTCTCTGGATCAATTCATGACTACACAGCTAGATTTTGACCAGTCTAAAGCCTTGGAATTGCAATCTGAGCTAAAAAAATCAAGAAGTTGTTCCAAAAACGTGTAGAAAGAAAAGCTCAAGTGTTTGTAACATGAAGAAAGGAGTACAACAGAGGTGAAATGGTTTTGGGGATGTTTCTGTTTTGACAGATCAGGAAAAATGGAGTTTCCTAACAAATAAAAGATAGCAAGCCATTCCTACAGGTTCACAATTCTCCACAATGACTCTTGATTTGTTATTATTACCCTGAAGCTCATTAAGTGATTTGGACTCTATACACAAAAGTGAGAGAAATCACAAATAAGGGTTCTGTGGAAGCTTGCCACCTCAAGTGGAGCGTGATATGGTTAGGAAAAATGCATGTGTATTTCTAATTTTGGCATCCTACTGATTATGTATACTACTCTTTCTAGCCTTTCCATAATAGTAGTCTTGATTAAAGAATGTTGTTCAGGAGGAGAAGCACACGCATTTCCAGATAGCATAAATACGTTACAGTGACTAAACGACATTCGATGAACACGTGCAACTCTGGCGGTGCACTAGAAAGAAACCACTGCATTCATGTTATATAAAGTACTGTCTGGCAAACTTGAGATACACCACATAACTACATTAGGATGGGTAAAACCTGGGTAGCGCCCAATTTTTATGTTTGTGCCATAGAACCTAGAAAGATCCACCACTCGACCATACAATAAAATGACTGTTTCTATCCCTGGTTTATATCACTAAAATGAGAATTTTAAAACTATTACTATATCAGGTAGCTAATATGCAAAATATATCCCCTTCCACTGGTTAGCACAATGATTCTGTTACCAGATGTCAAATAATGCCTTTTTAAAATATCCTTATATCAAATACAAATGTACCAGCAGGCTGATTATTCTTCTGATGTCCCAAATAATCCATTATTCACATTTAGTTACTTACAGCTAATGAAACATGTTTTTGTTCGCCCATCACAGCTAACAAAATCTTCACCTGGGTCTCTCAGAAATATAATTCGTTTGTTGTATACCAACTAGTGCATATAGAAAATAAGTACTCAATATTTTCATGCAGCTCTTTAAAAATTAAAAATACAGACAAATCTCAAAAGTATACAGATTTTCTTCATAAGTAATCATGAAAAATCCATAAATGTGTCTAAGTACTTAATTATTTTTGTTATTGGCGTGCTGTAAGAGTCAGTTTTGGAAACACAAGAGTTGTTCGCTGGCATCACCACACTAGGACAAGTATAGACAGGAGTGACCAGAGAGAGATGGTTCTTTCTTCTCTGCATTCAGACATGGATTTCATTCTAGTGCACTCAGGGTAAAAGCATAGGTAAAGTCTCAGTGGAAGGGAACCACAAGGTTGTTCTCTTTTATTGGGAGCAAGACCCACAAGGTTAAGATAAGATCCAGAGACCAACAGCTACTTAACAATACGCATCAAACTCCAGGACTGCCTTCTCGTAAACTCCTGTCTGCCTGTAAACAACTGCCATTATTAATTTATAATAGTACTAAGTCAGTTCCCCTACAGTTTGAAGAGAGGGGGTGTTTGGAGAGCTACATCTAACCATGATGACTGACTTTACAGAGATCTTCATTGTTCAACAGACAACATTTCATAAGCTACCATTTCCGTGGGTTCAATAATTTCCATTGATACAGGGTAAGATTTTCATCTGTGACTATAGTTACATGCATGTATATTTGAACATCCTTCCTTTAAATATCCCTTTGCTATTCACTAGTATTTGCATTCTTCTTAAACATTTAAGTTTCAACCTATGTCCCAGACAACAACTAATTATTTCTTCATGAGATTAAAACCACATGGCTTGATGTATTTCAATATACAATCTCTGTAACGCTGACAAAACAGAAGTGGTGAATGGCTAACTTAGAAAATCGGATCTCAAGGCAGGTAGCAAGACTACACTGTTTTAACTCTTTTGTGAGCCACAAATATACAGTGATTTTACAAGAAAAGTGAGCAAGCTAAGACATATCACTACAATTTATGGGAAAAATAATAACAGGAAGCGTAACGCCTTCACTGCAAGTACTATAGCTACTTTATTTCTGCATTGTATTACAAGTATTTCTGTATTTGTCAGACAAATGGCAAATACTGGACATCTTAATTTGCTCTTTTCTTACATTTCAAGACAATTTTTATATATAACTAGCAGAACTAGTAAATGTGTTGAAATTAAATGGAAAAATGACTCATAGCTTTGTAGGTTAAAACCTATTAATTCGATAAGTAAATGTAAAAGGTTCTATTTCAGTGAACGCAAAATTTAACAAAATATTATTATCCTGAGCTCAAGTGTCTTCCTGTGTTTTTGCAGGCAGAAAGACGAATGCTTCCTCTAGAGCTGAAAAAGCATTTTTAATGAGACTCATAGGTAAGATTCATCCTGTTCTTCCACCTCTGACCATTGTTCATTCATATAAAGAATACGGGACTAGAATCTTGTAGGAAAGTTTCTAAAACCATACACAGAATTCACTTTTC
The DNA here is from genome assembly GCA_033556795.1 of Tapera naevia. Lineage (NCBI taxonomy): Eukaryota > Metazoa > Chordata > Aves > Cuculiformes > Neomorphidae > Tapera > Tapera naevia. Next base: position 6,440,540 of record JAUMJJ010000044.1, read on the forward strand.
CAAGAGCATCTACTGTCCTCTATATTTTTCTTAGGAAACTAAGACTTGACAATATAAAGACTTTCCTCCTAAAATGAAAGCATTTGTACTCAGCTGTACAAGTAAAAGTAAACATTCATGTCCATATAGAGATTTGAAATGCACAGCAGGTAAAAAAAGAGAAAATCTGAAGGAACCAGGAGGAAGAGAGGGGAGACAATAAAATAACATTAGCAGGGAGAAACAGCAACTGACAATTTTTCTTTTATAAGTTATTTCTTTTATAAATTACTTTCTGAAATAAATATCTGTTATTTTGCCATTCTGGCAACATTTATAGCTACTTTAATACCTTTGTATCACCATTGCATTCATGAAATAAGAAAATGCCCTTTATACTGAAATTTGCAACAGGTCTTAAAACAGTTAAACTACTATTTTTCTTCAATTGGATAGCTTCAGTGAAATTCACAAATCTTAATACAGACAGGCAACAGGGGATTATTTAGTCATTGCAGTGTTTGATTCTTCCTCTTTCAACAATCCTTCATTTTTAAAGATACATACTACAGTTATTTTAAATGTATTTCCCCCTAACAGTTGCCCAAACCATTCCTTACTGGAAGCAGCAAACAAACAGCTAATCAATCACACAGCTTCTCACAATAAAATAGCTAAACAAGGAAAACAGCATAAATGAATTCTCCAGGACTTTTGTCAAACATTGTATGCATATTAATATTGGCAGAGGGAGAATTTTTTAGAAAAGCTTCTCTTACCTCAAGGCTACAGAAGTGACCCAATACATTTAAAGTGTACCCACAAGTTCATAAAGGTACGCATTGGGTCAGATGGGAAAAACCAGATAGCACTTAGAAATCTGAGATTACACAAAAGATAATACGTTTTCATTATAGAAATGCACATAGTAATCTATTTCTAAACTAGGCTTTCAAGAATGTCATTCAAGTGTACGCTCTTAAATTGTGAAGTGCATAGACATAAATGATACTGAAAAGTAATTGCTTTTACACTGACCTATAAATTAATCATCTTTCTGTCTTTTCAGCTGAACAGTTAGTTGAACTGCCTGGGAAACAATCTGAACTCCCAGTGACCTTTGTTATCTAAACAACATATCCTCAGCAATTTGGAGCAAAGCAACTGTTCAAACCTTGAAGAAAGGCAGTTTGGACAACATAAAGAGCTCTACCAATTATACTTAAATCTTTCAGTATACTGCATAAAGTTCAGTTAGCATGAACTTCTCCAACTATTTTTAACTTTTAGTAAACTCCATTATGAACTCATAGAATGGATCACAGAAAAGCAGCTAAGGGAAATGGAAGAGATAAATAACAGAATCTCTTCCATCAGCCTAATTAGCAACAGTACTGCATCTAAGGTGGATTGCTTAAGCTAATATTGTCCTCGTTTACCAATTGATGCAAAAGGTAAGAAGAAAAAAAAACAGAGCCTGACACATTACTGTAAAAAAGGGGACTGCTAGCACTCATATAATTATTTACCAAAGGCTATTTAATCAATTTAATTATAAGTAGAAAAAAAAAAAGAAAAAAGCCAACCCTGTCGGATTTCCATTATTTATTATATGTGGAGTGACTTGCTAAAGTACTTGGAAAGATTTACTTCCAAGTGGTCACCTACTTAGATCAAGCACTAAATCACTGACTGTGATAGTGTTTATTTAGGTGGCAGCAGTTTAGCTGGCCCAGTCTCAATAGCCCCTCACTGAGATCTCTCTGTGTGTGTGGCCCAGTTTGTACTGCAGCTGGCTTGACACACAAGTCCCACTGTTTACCAAACTCATTGTTATTTTAATGTGACTCTTCACAGCCTACCTTGCCCTCACCACCCTAAAAACTGTTCCTACCGGCAGAGTGCTGAACGCCCTATAGGAAAGACACTGTCATAAAGAAGATATATTACAAAACACATCAGCATTTATAAAGGTATAAATCTTTCAGGCTCAGTTGCAAAAGGCTGAGACACACCTGGAACAAGTATTTATAAAACTCAGCATTTCATCTTCTTTTGATCAGCGTTTCAAAAAGAAAGTATTAACACCATTATGGACTTCACTTAGATTGTAATTCTTACTCTCATACCTATAAAATTATATGCAACTACAGCACTGCAAAATAAACATTATGTAAGCATCTCCTTTATATCAGATATGATTTACTTGTGACTTGGGGAAATTTTCCATCCATACAAAAAAAGCCATCAGCACCTAAGTAGATTCATTCACTAGATAAATCTTACATATACAACCTTATTAACACTTTTAAAAGGTTTTGGATATATAGGTTTGGCTTCACCCAATTGGAATAGTTCTGGAGAAGCTGCAAACATTTTCAAGCATCTAGCTTTGGTGGTATATATCAGTTCAGAGAAGGAACCTACCTGTTCATCAACCAAACAATAGGTGAATTAGACTGCAGGTTGTAGTTTTCTGAATGATTACTACCCAAATGTTGTATTTTACTCTGATATTCACTCATGCTGATCATAAAAGCAATACAAATATCATCAGAGTTTCACATCTAGATGCATCCTGCATTCATACATTCTCCTAAATTGTTGCAGGTCTCCTTGGCTTTCAAAACAGAGATCCAGGTAACAAGTGCCATTCCAGCCTTAATGAGTTAGTACAAAAGAGGGGGAAGTAATTTTGAGGAACCAGAGACAAGTTTTTAACCTCTAAACTTTTTTACTTCCATAAGCAAATACGGGATAATTTCCTTCCCTATCAGCTAGAAAAGGAAAACCAAACTGCTCTTCAAGGACTCGGTTGTAAGCTTACCTCAATGAGGAGATGTTTACATTGCCAGCTTTTAGTGCTATAGGGGAGAATCATTTGTCAGACTTACCACTGCCAAACGTTCTACCTAGACTAAAAAAGAAACAAAAAACTATGAACAACCAACCTGTGGCACCTAATGAGGGATGATAAATCTATCATGAGGCAACTTGCAAAAGCTGCATCCTCCACCCTGTTGCTATTCAACTCATGTGTGTCCATCTGTCTGTAAACACAAGACCCTTACTAAAGACCTTGGCATCATAGACCAACAAAGTTTACATACACAAGCAAGCAGAGATTCACAGATTTGGGGGATGGAGAACATCCATTAAGTCATCTAATGTACTATACTGCCAATGACAGACAGTCCCTTACAGTGCATTTTCCATTCCTTTGTCCAGTTCGTATTTAAGTGACTTACACAATGGAGCTGCTATCATTTCATCTGCCAAACACTTCAGCAGTAAAACAGATTTCAACGTCAGAAAATATTTCCTAATAATATGCCTACATTTTCCTTTGTTTAATGTCATTTCATTACTTTTACTTGCACTCCTGTAGACCACTCAACACAGTTTTGGCACATCATTATATTTTACGGAAGCAGATCTTCACAAGTTGCTCCAAATAAGGTAAAAACAATTTCAAATACCACAGTATAGTACCATTATGAAAACAAAAATTCAGTATATAAGACTTCATCATCATCTGTGACTACTCCAAAATCAGCTAGAGATACTCTCTACCAGAAGACTAGAAGCGCATGACTTAAAAAAAAAAAACTCAGAAAAAGACTGCTGAAAACACTGTATTTCTGATCTATAACTTCACTAAGCCCCTGAAAATTATATATGTGTTATAGAAGCTATGTAATAGATATACATGCAGTATTTGAGCATTGTTAATTACCAAGCTGGTAATTACGTTCACCAAGAGAAAAATCAAGTGACACAAGTAACACAGATAATTTTACTTCACATCAGTCAATAATTATTAAATTATTGATCCTGTTTTTGAAGGCTTGAAATGCTAAACAATAACTTCTGCACTACCATATGAAGGCTTTTTTTTTATTTATGACAAATTAGACATCTGCTATACTCCTGGTCTACAAAGCATGCTAATCACGTACAAAGTATGTTAATCACGTACAAAGTATGTTTCATATGTGTAGATATTTGCAAGAAATAAGGATCAACAGATTGATCAAGATGGAGTACACAAATGTAGCAGTGTTCTCCCATATGGATGCGACATACAGATAAATAAGTTCTAGTTTATTGCTCTTTTTCTGCTTTCTCAGACACATTCTCTTTGTGAATTGAAGTAACAAAAATTAGTAAATTCCATGGTATTTTTAACTATTGTGAATTAAAAATGCATCAAGAATTTTATTTGAGATTATTTAACTATGGTACCTACAAATAAATATCAATTTTCTTAATAAGGAGACAGAATAAGAAGCAATGTGTCTTACAAGCCGCAAGAATTTACCACTGTGAATTCTTTAAGATGCTTTTAACATGCTTATTCCACTTGGGGTATACCCATCATGTATCTAAACTTCACAGACTTTTCAGCCACTAACTATTTGAGTGTGTACATACTATTTGTGATTAAGAGCACAGGGCATAATTGAACTTATGATGTACTCCGAAGAAAAAAGGCAATTTCGTAAAAATTCTACTCATCATTTTTGATAGGAATTAGTGGTTTATCCAGACTGAATGGAGAACTATGGCAAGGCACTGCACTGGATATTACTAGCTGAGATTGGCATAGGTGACTGCTCGTGATCAAAATGATGCTGCAGATAAGATTCACTGGAATTAATTAAAACAATCAAGTTTGTGTGTACAAGTATGCATTTACCTCTAACAAAAGGCATACTGATTTTCCGAGAGTACCTCTGTACTCATTGGATGAAAAAATTTGCAATAATAAATAGCTGCAGGAATTGATAAACACTTTACAGCTAACAAAGTATAACAATGCATTTCAGAAGTTTTGGGGTTTTTTTAACCAAAAAGTGTTAACTGCATTATTTAAAACTATGCAAAACGTCCAGTGTTCAAACACACAACCAGCTAAATCCTCGTGCATACTATTCTGTAATCTACCCTTCTGTTATGTATCGAATAATAACAACATTGGTTTAAGAATAGTAATCTTCTAATTATTCCTGATAATTTAATAGACTTTCCCACAATGGTGATTAATAATGTAATGGGATAGGAGAGAAGTAGGGAATCTGAAAGAAGCATTAGGATACTGAAAGGATATATATTGTGTATTATACTGAAAGCATTATTAATCTGAAAGGAGCGCTATTGTACTGTCAAAATCGGAAATGATTGTTCCCCTTTCTTTATTCCTGCATTTTTAAACAAAAACACGAAAACTAACTACATCTCCCAATTTGATTACAGACAGCACATCTAACCAAAGAAAGGCAGTACAGTTTAAACAAAAGCTCCCCTCTCCATGCACATGTTGCCATTGCTGTTCCACGCCCCTCCAGCCTCACAACGCTCTTCCCAAGACTGGGAAGATCGTAATTTGTATATATGTATAGTTGCTGCCATATGAAAAGAGGAAATATTCATTACAAGTAAAACAAAAAAAAGATATAAAGAAAAATATCCAATAAGAAAAACAAGTACTGACAAAAAATAAACACTGAATTTAAGTCATGTTTAAGCTGCAGAGTAGTTTCTCCAGGCTTTCTCTACAGTAAACACACATGTAGCTGAACTTCAGCCCTCTGCATTTACAGAGCCTAGGAAGCTTAATTTCCTAATTTGATGCTGAAAGATATACACTATGAATACATTCCCGGAGAACTCGTAAAATGTTTGAAATATATTCTATTATATACAATAATTAGTTGTAATTCTGTTAAAGTCTTTGGAAAATTTATTTGAAGGCATCAGGTTAATACATGAGGGAAAAAAAATCTATTTTCACCTAAGAAACTAAATCTTCTCTAAAAACACTCTTTTGACACCCAAAGTTAAAAGCAATCAGAACACTTTGTATTTTCAATTTCTTTTGCAAGACTATTATTTTTCGTAAATTGATATAAAGATGTTTTCATACTAATAAAATTTCTCATAACCCTTAATTGATGAAAACATATCAGGTGGGCCAATATAAATGAATATAATATATATTTCACCTATCTGATATTTAGACTCTATTATGTGTGACATAGACAAGAAAAACAGGATTGTTAAAATTACTGATCTTATTTTCTAAGTAAAATTTGGTCCTAATCCTGTAATTTTACTGTAATACAGTACTTTTGACCTTGACCCTCTGTGAACAGCACTCAGACCTGCGTGCATCAAGACAGGGCTACAGAGCCCATAAGGCCTTCAGTAAATACACAGAAATATTAATAATGCAGATTGGAAGACATACATTACCTAACCTTTGACACTTATGCCAAGAGCGAAATTGTGCTGAAATTTCCTATATTGCACAAGGAAAAAGGCCTGTAATGAAGTACTCTTAAGAAGCAGAACTTCATTCCACTCAATTTCTCCTCTCCTTAATAAAATGAAGTCAAGACTCTGAGAATAAGAAAGTAAATGAGCTGCTACTGATTAGGTAATCTGAATGGCCCCCTGCTTTGAAGAGCGTTTTCCTCATCTCATCTAGGAGATACGCATACACGAAATACATATATACTCCTATTTCAGGTTTGTGACCAATAACTACACCACATTATTTTTCTATTTCCAATTTAGAGGAAAAAAGGTATTTCCACCTTCCACTTCGAACAGACACTTTCCAGAGAAGGCAGTTTCTTTGTTTTCTTTTGGTCTTTTGTTACAAGTCAGACAACTCTACTAGTTTCTTAAATGGTGATATATGCCATGATTAAACAAATAAGAGGCAAAGCATGTGCCAGTGGTCTGAAGAAGAAATCTTTTAAAACAAAAAAGCAGGTAGGACAATCCCTAGAGACTTTGTTAATGGACTCAACTCCATGCTCAACTTTTTCCCCAGGAGAGGAAAAAAAAAAAAAAAGATCTAACCAAAGACATTCATACTCTTTCCTGTCTGCAATCTCATCTCCATTCTTTCCTCACCATTTTATTTTCATTGATAATTTCAGTGAAACTGACTGGCGAACTGTGCCCTGGAGTGGGTCCATGCAGTTGTAAATCAATGCTTTTTAAACCCAAATTATTTCACTAATGAAAACAACATGCAACCAAATTCCCTGTTGTAATTTAATGCATTTCCAAAGTCACATTTTAACAGTATATTTTAGCATTTGAAAATAATCCTATCTTTAAATTTTTTAACATAGGTGAGTATAGAATCATAGAACCATAAAATGACCTGAGTTGGAAGGGACCCACAAGAATCACTAAGTTCAACTCGTGTACCTGCATAAGATGATCCCAACATTCACACTGTGTGTCTGAGGGCATTGGCCAAATGCTTCGTAAATATTGTCAGGCTCGGCGCTGTGACTACTTCTCTGGGCAGCTGTTCCAGTGCTCCACCACCCTCTGAGTGAAGAACCTTTTCCTAATATAGGACCTAAGCCTCCCCTGGCACATCTTCCTGCCATTCCCTCGGGTCCTATCACTGGTCACAAGAGGGAAGAGATCAGCACCTGCTCCTCCTCCTTCCTTTGTGAGAAAACTGCAAACGGCTCTGAAGTCCCCCCTCAGTCTCCTCTTCTCCAGGCTGAGCAGACCAAGTGACCTCAGCCGCTCCTCATAAGACTTCCCCTCTAGACCCTTCACCAGCTTTGTTGCCTCCTCTGGTCACTGTCCAGTAGCTTGATGTCCTTTTTATACTGTGGCGCCCAAAACTGCACACAGTACTCAAGGAGGGGCCTCAAGTATAGAGACAGAAAAAAAGAAAAAAGCAAAGCAGGAATGCATTTGGGGCTGGAATTTCAAAAGGGAAGCATACTTCCCAAGCTAGGAATTATAAACAAAGTAACAACTTACGGAACATATCAGTTTAACATTAACCTGCAGCTCTAGCATTCAGGCATACCCTGCTTAAAAAAGCAAAACATAAACCATTGAATGGTTTTATTTGAAGGGACATTAAACATTACCTAGTTCCAACCCCCTTGTCACAGGTAGGGACACCTCCCACTCAATCAGGTTACTCAAAGCCTCATCCAACCCAACCATGAAAACCTCCAGTGATGGGGCATACAAAACTTCTCTGGGCAACCTCTTTCAGTGCCTCACCACCCTCACAGCTAAAAATTCCTTTCTAATATCTAATCTAAATCTTCATCCTTCAGCTTAAATCCATTACACCTCATCCTATCACAGCAGTAATCCAAAACTTAAATAGAGAGATAATACTCTTACGCAGTAGCTTTTAAGAAAGTAACACTGAAATAATTCTCCTGATACCACAGTATCATAGTATCACAAGGTTGGAAAGGACCTCTGAGATCATCAAGTCCAACCTATAACCTAACACTAACACCAACACTAACACCAACCATCATCTAAACCATGGCATTCAGTGCCTCATCCAGTCTCCCCTTAAACACCTCCAGGGTCTGCGACTCCACCACCTCCCTGGGCAGCGCATTCCAATGGCCAATCACCCTTTCAGGGAAGAACTTTTTCCTCATATCAAGTCTAAACTTTCCCCGATGAAGCTTAAGTCCATGCCCTCTGGTTCTGCCACTGGTCACTTGAGAGAAGAGACCAATCCCTGCCCGACTACAACCTCCTTTTAGGTAGTTGTAGAGAGCAATGAGGTCTCCCCTGAGACTCTTCTTCTCCAGACTAAACAGCCCCAGTTCCCTCAGTCGCTCCTCATAGGGCTTGTGCTCCAGCCCCTTCACCATCTTCGTTGCCCTCCTCTGAACACATTCCAGTATCCTAACATCCTTCCCAAACTGGGGGGCCCAGAACTGTACACAGTATTGAAGGTGAGGCCTGACCAGTGCCGAGTACAGGGGGACGATAACTTCTCTGGTCCTGCTCACTACACTATTCCTGATGCAGGCCAGGATGCCATTGGCCTTCTTGGCCACCTGGGCACACTGCTGGCTCATGTTGAGCTTCCTGTCCACCAGCACTCCCAGGTCCTTTTCTGCCTGACTACTCTCCAGCCACTCTGTCCCCACTCTGTAGCTCTGCATGGGATTGTTGTGTCCAAAATGAAGTACCCGACATTCGGACTTATTAAACATCATCCCATTAGAATCAGCCCAGATCTCCAATCTGCCCAGGTCCCTCTGTAGGGCCATCCTACCCTCTAACATATCAACTCTTCCTCCCAGCTTGGTATCATCTGCAGTTCTGATAGGAAACAACAAACTTGTTTCTAGTTTGGCCTGTGGCAGAGTTCACAATATTAATTTAATCCAAAATACATATTATAGGTCTATTTCATTTTTAAGAACCTAATAAAATAAAGTACCAATAAGGTCTTTATCATAGTTTAATAGTCAAATGCAAATATTTAACTATACTTACAGAGCCATCTTTCAGATTTCTTTCATAAGAGAAATGACACACCATATTTTCATCATCTCTTGAAATAGCCAAGTTATATTGGCCAGTTGATTCTTCTCCAGCTATCAATGCTTTCTTCAGTTCTTCAACATACTTTTCTCTATTCATTTCCATGTCAGCAGCCTCCCTAGAAATCTCAGCTTCAGACACTATCAGAAAGAAACGTGAGAAATACTCATGTTTGTGAACATACATTCATATGTACAGATGCACACACACACCCCTTAAGGAACAGGCAAATATTGGGAGACTACTCTTTTCTTAGCATATATCAGTGTGCCAGATATTGAAATACAGCAGGAATATTGTGGTTTTTGTAAGAATTAAGTTCTGTCCCTTTTTTCCTGTCTGAAATGGCTTATTGCTACTAGTCCACAATTCCACTTGCCTAAAGCTATTCTGAATAACACTAACATTATAACAAAGAGTGGAATGTTTTAACTATAATTTATTGTGCCTTCTTAATTCTCTTTGAAAGCACATAATCCAAACCCTATAAGACAATAGATGTAATTGTTGGCTCACACATTCTTGATCCAGTTTTCCAAGTTTCTAATTTATAACCTTAAGATTAAATAAGCCATCAACTTACAAATGAAGCTACACCCAGAGATCTGGGAATCCATTTCTTATCATTTGCATTTGAGGACCAATAAATGGGGGCTCGACCTCCAGTCTGCCTTACACCAGGCATTAGAAGAACATTTTATTCCAATCCTTTGAAGATTTAAGAATGGCTAAATCCAGTACAGAACAGGCCAATAAAGATCTACTGTTGTTAAGAACCATGATAGCCTTTCCCATTTGCTTCTCATCATCTATTTCTTCAAAAATTTTCTTTTGGTGAATACATCAACTTTTATTAGGAGCAGCAAGAAACAGTTCTTGATTTCACCATCATGGCCCCTGGTTATTTTCCTTCATTTTTATTTTATTCTACATACTGCCACTAGCAATCAGCAATCCCCTTCAGTAACCCTAAACAGTACAGACAGAAATGTGTAATCAATTGCAGCATGAGGCAAAGAGGGGTAGAATAAGTAAGTCAGAAATACTTGCAAAAATAAGTGTCTACAAAAATTATTTCAACACTGAGAAAAACTAAATAAACTTTTAGTGAAAATAAGAAAGCTAAAAAACCAAAGATATCAATATACTGTAATACACCACTTTTCTCCTGTAGTGTCTGTGCATGCTGCATGTTCCTTTATCTTATATAACTACCAGAACTGACCAATATTCAGAGAAACATGAAAAGTATAAATCCATATATCTGTAGTTCTTCAACGCGATACCAAGTGATTACATGAGATCATACTGTGTATTTGTCTGCTTCTCTTCTTCCCAAGATTTGGCTTCCCCCTCCCTTAAGTAAAACTCCCAACACTTTTCAACATCACATAAAATATACAAAACCCACAAAAGACGACTCCATCAGCAAGTCTCATTTACTTTCTGGTAGGTCTTGCCAAGTAAAATAATCCACAGTATGAGAAACCCAAAAAGGATTTCCCAAAGCAAGATTTTCTGACCACTGCTTTTCCCTCCTCCTTGGTTTTGAATTTAGAATCTAAGCAGTCTCAAACAAGATGTAATAACTTTTGAAAAGCGATTAACAACACAGATGTGTGCAGTAGAAAAGCCTCATACACAAGATCTTCAGATTTTTAAAAGCACTACAAATTCAATAGGGATTGCAGAAGAAATAGATGCTCTCCTTTGGACAAGTATCCAATATGCACACTGAACTGCTGTGGGTTCCTTTATTTCCTTTTAATAGAGTGAGGTCATCTTTCCTTCACTGGTCCTCTGTTTTGGGAAATAATCACCCTGCCAGTCTGCCAGATATAGGAAGTTAACAAAATGAGAACTGTTTACGTATTTTTCTATACTCTTCCAGTTATAGCAACATATGTTTTACTTAGTAACAGGACAGATTTAAAGAATCAGCTTTTTGTGAATTTTAAGCTGAAGATCTTAAAAGTTACATAAGAACAACCAGAAAAACAAGATTTACCACGCTCCATTACTTTTTATTGACATCAATATCCCTTCTATTATTTTGAAAATGTATAGTCTGTCTATCTTACTGTCATATCATAAATAAAAACCTTCTATACCAGACTACGGGGAACCACCACTGAAATACATGTATTTCCTTTTGCAGGAACTCCTAATCAATAATGTGTTTGAAATGTGTAAATAAATCTGGAAGAATAGATTTAATATTACACATAGGTACATATAGTTTAAGATAGTCTTGTTTCCCAGGTTTGAAAGAAAAAAAAAGGTAAAAATTGTATTCAAGAAGGTTAATGAGTGATTACTCTTCTTTTTATACACGATAACTGTAAACACATATATAGTTTGTGTATATGAATACATGCATACAAAGTACTGCTTTTATATATATACATATATACACACACACATACTTTTATATATATATATGCATATATATATGTATACATAACATGCATATTTGAAAGCTTAACTTATATAGGAACCAGGGAGAAACAACAATCACTGGGCGGGAAGAAGGAAGGAACTACATGGACACCTATTCTTACAATTCAGAAAGACAGTAAGTATAATGTTTTTGCCTACAGTATGCTGTAAAATATAGCGTTCTGACCCCTCTTTGAAATATTTTCGCCATGGAGACAAGGGCTTTTGATGAAGTATTTGAAAGGAGTACACAAATCTTTCCTTCTCTCACTAAGCATAAATGAGAGAACCATGCACATTTTAGTAGATCCATCCACTTACGCAGGTTTCTGAGCAGGGAAAAATTCCCATAGGCTATTTTTTTTCTTCTGATAACTTACGTCCAGGAAAAAGTATTTTGTTCTCCTTTCTCCTACTCATGAATTCATTTGAGTACCAAATACAGCTACCTTTAATTAATACGGTTTTATCAAGCCATTTCAAAAAACAACTGCAATTAAATGCTTCCTGAACTATAATTTGCAAATGGAAGCATGACACATTTGCTCAAGGATCTGGAGAAGACACATAAACGAGATTCCAATATCACTGCAAGAAATTATATTTTGAGAAAAACCAAAACATTGCACATCCATATGCTAAATATATAAATATTAGGTTTAACATGCAATCCTTCTGGATTCAGAGATCTCCGAACATCTCCCAGAAGATCATGAAGTTTACATCCTCCATCACTGGGCAGAGGTGATGCTCTTAGAAAGTTTTGATGCAAGTTATGGGTCACAGTTTAGAAAGCATTTAAAAAAATCACAATAAAAAAGTAATAATTTAATATTTTCTTTCCATTATTACCTGTCCCAGTCCATGCACACTGACAATCAGTAAGTGTTACACCAAAGCCAGTGCCTAAATCTTTTTCCCATGATACTTGCAGAAAATACGTTGCGTCTGGATCAGAAACTGAATAAATTCTGTTCAAAGACCTCTCCATTTTCAAGATACCTGTTTAGGAAGTAAGATAGTCTTGTTATAACCAATGGCTTATTTTCCAAAGGTTCTTCGCAGTTTTACAAAACTAGCTTCAAAAAAAAAAAAAAAAACCAAAATGATACATCTATAACAATATTTAGAACTTTATTTTACTTTGCTCCACAAATTCAGTTTTTCAGATAACTGATGATACTTCCAAACAGAAATCTGGATTAAGGTAAGGTTTAAAAGAACAGTACCAACAATCAAATATATTCAAATACTCTCAAATTAAGAAACCATCAGGAGGCTGGGAAATGGAAAATTACTATACACAAGCACTTACACTTGCTTATCTTTTCAATTTACTATCCACTCTCATCCAACATACAGTCCATGGAAAATAATTCAAAATAATCAATATTCAGCTGGGAGACGATCATGTGGAAGCATGTTACTAAGCTTCACCATAAAGTATAGGTTGTAGTGGATATTAGCAATGACCAAAGAAATTACTTTTAAAAATGGATGTGGTGCAGAACAAAATTTGATGCTACAGCAAAATTTTTGCTCATTATCACAGCAACTTGGTATTCACTGCTTGACATAAGATCTTCTAAAAAATCCATCTATATATAAATAATCTAATAAAAACAAAACCTCACGTTACCCAAGAACTTTAAAACTGCACGGCAGTTTACTTCACTGAGTAAAGAAGAAACAGCCAATTCTAAAGTTAACATTGACATACACTAGTTTCAGTGAGAATTGTTCATGCTATCGAGTACTTGAAAATAGTTTGTTTTGGGAAGCTTAGTTGTTTCGCACTTTCAAATTTTTTAAAAAAAAAACAAAGTGAATGAAAAAGGTTATATTTTGACTTCACGTGCTGAAGATAATATAGATGGAGAAAAGCAGGAAAGTCACAACTGAGGCATTTAAACTACATGCAATGAGTAAAAAGATCTTTAGGCGAGTTAGGTTATAAAAGCTCTATCAAGAGTTCCATCTAAAGTGCAGCAATATGTAATCATAAACAGCCTCCATTCAGGTGCTGAGAGGACTCTCCAAGACACGGTAGAGGGAAGCTTGCTCTTTCTCATGGACAGTGAGAGCAAAACAGATTTAACTACCACTGACCACCCAAAAATTTGGCATTTTCAGGTTAGGAGGAACAGGTTTAACTGCAAGTTGACTGCACTGTGTCTGACTTTAGCCCAGCTATGCACCAAACAAGACCTGAAAATGCCTTTCTCTTGTCCAGACATGCGCACAGTACTCAAAAGCCACAAAATATGAACATAAGACTCAGGTTTCAAGCATAAAGCTGCATTAACAGCTAGACAATAGATGCATTGTCAACAACACAAACATTCATTATAAATATCAATAATGTAATTGAATCAACACATTAACTACACCTGATGGCTAATTAAACCACAACACAGATTACCATGGACTAACAAATAGCATTTCTAAACAGAGAGAGAAATACCACACCAAGTGCCTGCTACAAGTTCCAGAATGAACTTTGACTAAAACACACCTTGAGGCACTTCCAGCATTCCTCACTACCCATTACATTTTCATCACCAAACTCTAAAAGCGTAAGCTTTATTTTTCAGCTTAAAGCTTAAGTACACATAAGCACCACAAAATTTCCCTCTTAAGAATATTTTTTCCAAAGAGTTTAGGATTCAAAAATTGTGGTAGCAGTAGAAGGAAATACATCACATACATCCAGCTAAGCCTCATACATTCTCACCCACAACATAAAGAGGGATGACTTTACTACTTAAATCCATAAACTGAAATAAAACACTAAATGAAAACATTTTTCTTCCAAGCTTTTCTCTCCTCCATTGTGCTCACTGACCTTCTGAGAAGTCACTGAGTTACTACTACATGTTTAACAACTGCCTCACACGGCAGAGTTCAACCTTGCTTGGGATCTTCAAGCTCTCAACTGTTCCAAACCATGAGCAGAAGCATAAAGATTCTTAGTTGTACACAATGGCTAGTATTTACTTCTCTTCAAGAGGAACACATCTTCTTCATGAAAGTTAGTCTGACATACACAGCACACAAAAATATTGTAGCTTACTGCTTTTTTAAAAATTTTCTGTAAAATAAACACAAATAAAATAACAAAAAGCAAACAAACTAAACCCCCAAATTTCTCTTCCATGGATCTCTCAAAAACACAACGCTTTCACGAGATTAGTGTAATGGTGAGAATATGGACAAACAACATACAGCTAAAGCATGAATACAGCAAAACATAGCAAAAGTTGCCTAACTATTTGGCTGCTAGCAACTACCACCAACAAAATAAAAATAAACTAAATCAGAGTATATTCCTAATTAATTAATTAAAAGGTTAAAGAATGCTTCTCATACACTCTAAAGGTAAAACTTAGTAACATAGGTACACCAGTATACTTCCAAAACAAAAATTTCAGGAGGAATTTGGACATGCTACTAAATACCTCATGTCAGCAGTAATGTTCACAGGATTTACAAATAAATGTTCAACATTCTTAAAAGAAATTTCACTCTATATTTCAAGAACTGAAGCAAACTAAAACACCCTCCTTGTAACTAACCTATCTTAATTCACCTACCAGCTTATAGTATTCTCTGAGCAACCTGCAAGCTTTCAATATGCCAAGCACACGCAATTCTTCACAGATCAAGGCCATCATGTTCCTACCAGAGTACCTGCCCCAGGGCTTTTGCTGGTAAGAGAAATGTTGTGCACTGTCAAAGTCTGAGTGCCACATAAAGGCAGACTTGCCAAAGATACTTCAGCTCCCCTTTTCCAAAAAAATACTCAAAAATTCCCTCATCCTATAAATATTTCAGTTTGGCCTCCCATGAGTGCTCTCTCCAGAAATGCAAAAGACAGATATCACACCTCCGAGAAATCTGACTGAATCAATCTACACTTCTGTAGTCATTTCCATAGGAGATGTCGTCTGTACACAAATTGGAGAGCTACTATAGCATCAAGGCTGCACCAAGTTATGTTTTCCATTGTTGTGGTTGACATTGTTATCTTCCAAACCCTAAAACATTGATTCTAAAAGTGAAAAAAATTACGTACATAGCAATCTTTACCTAAATAATGCCTTAAAAGTCCGATTATTTGACAGGGTAATTCATTGTCATAACCCAACAGTACTGCATGTGCTTGTCTAAGAATTTACCTCTACACATTCAAAAGCAGTCCCACTAGAAATATTATTAGGAGATTTTGAAACGAACATTAAACCATTTCTCTGTTGTGGCTACTGTCTCAAATAATCCACTGACACTACACCTACAACTGAAGCATAAAAAGTCACAGCTTTTTTTAAGTACTCTGGGCCAGACATCTTGTTTTCTGCAGGTGTACTGACAAAGGGCTCTGAAAAACACATCAGTTCAGCACCTGAATTTACACAGAACTAGTCACACAAGCTTACAGAAACTGGTACTGCTTTTTAAGATTTATTAACATCCCCATCTCCACTAAGACATAATTTCATTATGAAAAACAGCCAGAAATATAAAGGATGAGAGAGAATGAAACTTTAAGAGTTAGTTTCACTTTAACATCTTTCGGTGGAAAGGTAGGGACACAGGCAAGAACAGTATTAATGCTCAGAATTCTTAAAACAGCCACCCAAATTTTGGTACTGTCACTGTTTTAACATTCCAGTCACTGCTGAAGCTTATCAGAAAAAAATCACTGCATAAAGTCAAATTATTTTTATAGCGATCCAACAAACTAAATTATTGAAATCAGACCATCGCTATTGCAGTCTAAAAAACACCTCTGAGTCTATTAGACTACAGGTGAACTGTCAAGTGCGAGTCAATATTCAGCAACACTGTCTCTGCAGGCTCTTTCCATTCACTGTCTCAATTAAATCAGAGCTATCATTTCTTCCTCCCTTTACGATAAAGAAAAGCTGCAGAGAAACTGATTGATTAGGGCCATAAGAAAGCCAGTATCTTTTTCTCTTGAGGGTACAGGAGGTCACACCACATATCAGCACCTCACTGCGTTAGAGCCAAGGATCTGAGACAAGCTTGCAGGTGGGAACAGTTGAGTCCCACCCCAAATTTGAGTATCAGAGGCTTTATTGAGACCTTCGAACAGCTGAGGATTGAGCTGTTTATCTAAAGCACTTTGTCCCTTTGGTCTTTGGCTCCCATGATCTATATTAGGCAATGCTTCTTTCTAAGGAGAAATCAGCTGTTGGCTAGTGTGCAATTGATGGGAGTCTACTCTCTGAACAAACAGAGTATACAGTTGCTTCTGAATAAACAAGACACTTTTAAAATTGGTTTACAAAGAATTTTATATGTTGTTTTGGATAGCACTAAGCATAGACCAAAAGCCAAATCTTTTAGGCTGCTTCAACACAGCATCATTGATACTTTGAACTTCAGCACTTTATTTTTTCCATGCAGACTAATAGCTTTTTTTCAAATTGCTTCAGCTGCAGGTGTTCTAAACTTCAGCAGCTATGCATGGAAAACTACTTACAAATCAGAAAGAGCTACTATGTTTTTCTAATGGTGCAATTAACTTAAGTGCTTTCTAGTTGAGAAAAACGGGGAGCAGCGAGTTCAGAATAGAACACCAGCACATATAGTGCACTGCTATTAAAGTCTATAATTTGATCCCTTCTGTAATTGGCTTCAGCACAACATACACTAATCGGAATCTAATAATCAGAAAAAAATGAATGGTTAATCTATAATCAGAGAACTGGTGCTGTTCAGGAGAAGCTGTATGTAGTTACAATAGGATTACTGGAGATTTAAACCAGTCAAGAAAAATGCAGATGGCTTTTGAAGATTAAAACTAGCTATTACGACATTTTCTAAGAGAGGGACAGAAGACAAATCTATATTTCTGAATATTTCTAGAGATATATTTCATACAAATTGCCAGCCTCTCATGTTAATTTAAAATTCCATTAATTCAAATATTTCAAGAGGAAGATCATTAAAATATCTAACAAATATTTCAGCTATGACTCAGTTAATCTAAGAACTACTGTTGACCTAATAAGTACTTCCTCTTTTTTCTTTTCTTTCTGCAGGAACATGATTGGACCAACAAATACGAAGCAAAGAAAACAGCATCTCACAATAAGCATTCCATTCCCTTGGCCACAATATTTGACACAAAAAGACTCAATAATAACCTTCAGCCATAACTTAAAAATACATCTGAAGACCTAAGTAGATATAAATTTTAAATAGCTTTGTTTCCTAGTGATATTTAGGGTCCTAACACATTTTTATATTACATTCAACCAAAACCGTATCTAGTTGTTCTTTTGTTTAACTTTGTGTTATATTAAAAGCACAAAGATCACCATTTTCCAAATAATGCATCTTTGCCTTGTAGACAAAGGAAATGAATGAAAGACTGGCACTGGATATGAAAAAGTGACTGAATGGCTTTATAACTTTGCGCAGATGGGTGAATGGCCCATTTAAAAAATTCAGCCCTGCTTGACAATTTCAAGACAGCTGCAATCAACATTTGTTCCTCATGGACCCAACTGCATAAGTAAGACTCGCATGGCTAACATTTGCAAGGCTTGCACTGTTTTGTGGCAGCCACAAAATAACTGGAAACATGCACACAGTTTTTGTGAGGTTGTCCAAAGAAAAAGGAAGTCGAGCTTCTTGAGCTTCCCAGATACCTTGGGCCAATAGGATATGCAAGATTTGCCACAAAAGATCTGGAATCTATGATAAGGAGCAACACTTGTCAGATTTATTTACTACAGTCAACAGCTGAAAAATGAGGATAAACAGAAGGAAGCAAACAGCCAACAACCTTTATAGTAGGAATCTTACTAGCAAGCTTTGATCTTAATTGTAGCCTGGAGGCAAAGCTCACCCCGGTGTCTTTCAACCTCTTCAAGTCTGAGACCCAACCCTCTACCAACTCCAGGCATCCAGGCTTGCCAAGCTTACTTACAACCATCTATATTATGAGACAGCTCAAGCTATTACAAAACTAAATAGAAGGTCTTCGTATATTAAAATAAACACCCAAGTTGGAAATTATACTAGTATATACTAGGCAAGTAAGGTTGTACCTGGGTAGATCTCCAAAAAGGACAAATCTTTCTTTATCACCCTTTTCTATGAATTCTTCCCAACACTAAGAGTCTGGTGTCTGTATGCTCTCAAATCCTCTCTTTCCAAAATCAGTATTAGAAAAATCCTAATGTTTCCCTAGATAAATCAGGATACACTAAGTGATGTTATAAACCTCTAAAAAAAAAAAAGTCATACAGCTGCAACATTTCCTGATGAAAAAGTTAATTTCAGTACTGAAGTTACTAAAAAGTATGTGTAGAACTGAGCAAGGACCAAAGATGACAATCAGACCAGCATCAAACGGGTAGATCTGGGATGTAGAGTCAGCAGGCATGCCTAAGAGACCCAGACTCACTGCCTTTTGTTGCCTCTGGGAGAAGCAAGCTTCAACAAATGTTTTATAACCCTATTTTGGTAGTAGGTCAGCCTGGGTTCCCCATGTCCTATGTAAGCCAGTAGTGGTGTGGAGTCAAACCAATTTTGCATTCCCATGAAAACTGCAACCTTAGACTATTTATTACAATAATTCACTATCTTAAAAAAAAAAAAACAACCCAAACTAAACATATATCAATTTCCCCATAATCTCTCTGAAAAGACAGCACTAAAATAATCATATTTTTAAGACAGGAAAAAAAAACACAGAAAAAGGGAATAAATTTGTACAACTCTGCCAGATGCAACTTTTAAGTCTGCTGTACGCAATCAGTAATAACTAAGATTCAGGAACTCCTAGTATCTTAGCCACATTTTGAACATCTCTGCCATTTTCAATCATTCAGTATTATTTGTTTGAGTATGGGAAGGTTGAGGAATTAAAAAAAAAAAAAGCACAATGTTTTAACTGCCCTTTGCCCACACAAAATATTCAGATACATCCTTTTGATGTATATTTGAATAACATAATCTGGTTGAGATATCATCTGTTTTCCAAAACACTGCCTTTTTTTAAGGTTAGCTACTATCAGGATATTAAACTTAAAACAAATCTGTCCTACACATTTCCTTTGTTTTCTATTCTTTAGTCTCCTATTATAATCCCATTCAGTTTGACATGCTTCTATAAATGTTTAACTTAACAACATTCAGCAACGGATTCCACCAAAAAGACTGCCTTTTTTTAACTTGAAATAAAGTCAAGTATGTTCAGTAATATTGCATCCACAATAGTTCCAAAGGCAGGAGTAACAAATCTGAAACAAGGACAAATGAAACAAAGATATCCAGTGTCAGCTAGATATGGATGAATGTAATTCTATATCTAAGATTTCTGAAGAGCTTTGAAAACTCGAGCCCTGGAAAAACAAGTTTCACCAAAAGTAGCCACTTCAGTAGGACAAGAGCAGGTATAAACAGGAAGGCTTACATTTCCTCCTTTCCTCCCACCTCTACACCCAAGACTTTTCAAAGAGATGGATTACTTTAATTTCATGTCCCAGTCAAACTAATAATAAAAAATAGGCCTAGACTTCAAGTTGCTTTATCTTGCTAAACACTTTCCTAAGGCATTTTGTTTGAAGAAAATTCTTGCATTATCCCATTTTCACTTTACAGAAGTTTTATTATGTTTTTCTTTCCATTTGCTATTTATCTACAGGTCACACTGGTCTCCCTGAAAACAAAGAGCTCACACTACTTTAAGTTATTGATTTAAACACTGTAATGCATTTTTTTTTCATCAGGCTCCCACAGAAAATAATTCACAAGACATTTTCAGACAGGGAGATCCACCTTCAATACACTTAAATTGCAATCTTACAGCTCTTTATTCAGCCATGTTTATCACTTTCACTTGAAAACTGATTACTTTTTTGATGGATTAGGCTAAGCAATCAGAGTTTGAAGACGACAGAAAGAGACATCCAGCCGTATCCACAGATGGCCACAGGTTCAGCTGTGGTTCTCTGACCTGTCTTGAATGCCAAGCCATGAGGTTCAGTGTATCAGGCAACACAACAGGTATATATACACACAATTATATGAAGCTGGTGCCCTATGCTATAGCAACTTCAAATGAGGGAAGAAACCAACTGAACTGGGAGGCACTAGTTTAGCTTAGGCTTTGTGGTAACATACATTGCACAAATCAAAACAGGTGAGAAGCACCAGCCCATATGCAAGAAAAATTGACATGCCAGTGTTTTAGCAAGGAGGGGACCCAGTGCCCAATATCCATAAACTTCATTAGACTCTGAGAAAATAAGCAGTTTTGTTTTAAAAAACAAAGACTAAAAAAAACAGTTACACTAAACAGCAAATTCAGTGGGCATTAACTCTACACCCTAAGCAATTGCTTCCATACCTATTAACTCATGCTCAATTAGCACTAACTCTACAAATCACATTTAGAAAGGAAAGAAGACATAAGGAGCTTCCCAAGAATCACTTGTACTTTTTGCAACTTAAGTTCCATACACAAAATATCACCTCACTACTTTTCTAAGCAGTTCTCCCAATTCTTTCATGCGGTATTTTTTTGTTTTTATGGGCTAGTCAAAACAAAACAAAAAACCTTCTCTCAAAAAATAAACCCCTACCCAAGACACTTGATGCCAAGTAGGGCATCTACTTAAGGCAGCCAGCTTTTCAATACTAGCTTTCCCTCACAACTACCGAAGAATGCTAGCTTGCACTGGAGTGAAAAGAAATTTGCAGGCTAATATGAGTACACAGCAGGGGCATACCAATGGAAAAATGCCATTGGGACTTGAACTAAGAGGGTAATTAGGTACTCATTAGGAAAATATAGCACAAAAGTGCTTTGATAACGCACCAGTTACACACAGTTTTGAGATCTGAAAGTGTAAATAATTACAAGGCAATTATGTGGAGCATTGGTATTGAGGTCTCAAAAGTGTTAATACCGCGTTTCCCAGATAAACTAAATCAGTTCTTACAGAATGATGATGTAAATAATAGCAGAAAGGTAGAAACGGAGGGGAATTGAAAGAGAACAAAAAAAAATACTTTTAAAATAAGTCTCAGTTAAGCTTAGACTTCACTGCATGTTGAGTCGCACTTCACTTTAATGTTGCTGGGTTTTCTGCTTCCCAACCACAGAAACTAAACAGAACTACTACTGCACATCACTTTCTGAAATGGAACAGTAAACACATACAATGAATTTGTAGGTACATAAGCATAAAAAAAAAAAAACCACAAAAACTTCACAGCCCTTTGTGCAGAAGAGGCATTCCTCCACACTGGATGCTATCCCCTTTCGATGTTACAAGCACACTCATTTGGTTTTCATCATCAAGTAACTAACAAAACCACTACATAAATCTTGAATTAGTAGTACACAAGATGCAACAGAAACCAAGACTAACCCTATAGCCTGAGAACCAACAGTGGGAGGGTGGACATAAAGACATGGTTATGGAACACGTTATAACCTATCACAGCACGACACGGTTCCACTTGATCAATTCATTCAGTACGAGTGAACACATATTCAAAGAGAGACATTTTCCTACCCTCAGTCAGAAAACGTAAGTGTGCAGCAGCCCATAACACTTCCTCTGTAAAGCAATTTTTAGCTAATAACAACATCACTGTGCTTGAGCACTCATCCTGTTTGCCACAATCTGACTCCCTGCGATTTCTACTTTTTCCCAAAGATCAAGTTGGTGCTCAAAGAAACTCATTTTTTGTTGGTAGAAGATCTGAAAGGAGATTCTCAACAGCCTTTCAGAAAAATGATCTAGGAATCGCTTTTAAAGTTGGCAGTATCATCTGCAGCTGTGTAACAACTCAGAAGGGAACTATTTTGAGAGTGAATGTAGTTTATTTAACAAATTAAGAAAATCAAGAGTTACAGGCACAGTCTTAGGGGTTTTTTTAAGTTGGACTTCCTACACTAAAAATTTCCTCCTTCATCTCATTATTTTAAAAAGAGAAAAAAGATCTATTTTTAGGAGAGTAAAGGTCAATAAAACAAATCTCTGGAATAGACAAGATTAAAGAAATAAAAAGCCCATATATAGTTCCCTGAACAAGGCAAAGATTGGGGCTGGAAGAGGGGGGTAGAATTCTCTCTAAGATTGCCTTAAGGAGATTATGAAAGGTTAATTGAAGCAGGTTTATTACGGAGACACATACAAGAACACTTCAGCTAGCTCCTTGCCTCTTATCTCAAAAAATAATTATCCTCTATGATAGCAATGCTTAGATCTCACTGAATTTACCATTTCTGCCCAATCTCTATTATGCCTATGGCCACAGTGTGCTGTATTCTGTAAATTAATGCTAAGTTTTCACAGCTGGAGAAGTTTAATATAAGCCCACACAATATCATTTACTGCCTCCAACTACTGTCTAAGCTTCTCTCATTGGCTCAGTCAATACAAATCTCTCCTCAGGTTTTTTGTGAAGTGTCCACCATAAGCTTGACACAGCTGACGGCATTTGGAAAGCCCCACGTTCCCTCTTTCCTGTCCAGCTACTGTGCTGAAAAGGGTGGCCTCTAAGACCCTTTTGTAGATGTGTAAACAACAAATCCCTTTCATAATACTCTGAATAATTTTTAAAAACAAATGCAGCCTGTGATAAGATATATAGCCTCACTCTTCCTCTAATTGCATTGATTTTTCCATCCCAAGACAGCAAGCACTTTGGCTGATGTCTAGACCAAGAGCACAAAAGTTCTTAGTCTCTGCACTCTTAAAATGATGTTAAGATCAGTCTCTTTTCTTTACTGTTTATTTCATAATCTGTGCTCTAACTGTCTGCTCTTTTGGAGGACACTCCTTCCCATAACTCACATAAATGTATGCAAAGCAGATGCAGAAATATTCCACCAGTTTTCCAAACTCCGGAAATTTGGACAAATCAAAGGGGGTTTTGTGACATTTCCAGTATGCCTCAGAAGTTAGTAACACCAGAGGCCCTCGCTTAGGCCCACGCAGAATAAAAATTGCTTCAACACGGACCTTTTCCTGTGAGATATGTTCTTTATGTTGACCAGATTTAACTGTCTTACATTAAGAAACAACAGTAAATTACTTAGTAATTGTTTTCTAAATTTCACCTTAGCTTGTGTCAAACTTGTACAATAAATAATCTGGTAACTCTTTTATAGCCTGACATTATCATGGACAGCACTGTTATTACATTATCTGATGCTAAATTCCACTAATCTGCAAAATCACAGGAACCTTTTGCCACCTTTCCTTTTTTCCTCCTCATGTATGGAGACAAAGGCCGTGGTAAAGACTAAAATCCACAAAGGTATTATCTTTACAACCCGTAGTGAGTGAAGGCCACTGTTTCTTAACCCGGAAAACGGACACAGCTCAAGTCAGCAGAGGGATCAGGGATGGAGCTAAAGCAAACCTTACTTTTATTGCAAAAATTTTCATTTCATGAACCATTTAATGGTATTTTACAATAACTTTCTAAATCCTTTATTATTTAGTGAAGTTAGGACCACAACTTAAATGTGTGTGCACAATATTCTACATTTTCCCCACAATAATAGCAATCACTACACACTTTTTGCTAAATATAACAGTGAAGAAACCACAGCTGCATCCTATAACCTTGAAGACATAGGTAATAGTTTGAGACCTTGAAAAATCTTACCCTAAACTCCTGGTGACTCCACCTACTCTTCAAGAATGTTTGATGCTCTTTACTCAAGGGCTCCTGAGCTCTAATATAATACCTTAAAAACTTCCTCCACCTGCTGTTAAGCCCTAGGCAACAAGAGGTAAGGATTAAAATTTCTGGTCTCCAAGGGGCAGTGAAAGATAACAAGGGCATCAGAAATAATCATTGCGACAAACCAGTAAACGACCCTGTAAAGCTCAGTGCACACAGATACGTATGTAAGATGTAATACAGTGAAGCCAACATGCAATGTATGAAACTATTTTAAATGCTCTCATCCATTCTGAAATGAAAGATTATTGGCCAAAACAGATCTTTTTTTTTTTTAAACAACAAGCTGGAGTGCCTTGCTTACACATGCAGTAACCCTAGAATCAGCCCATCAGTTGTATATAACATTATGTTTTCTTTTTTTTTCCCCTTTTAAATAATACTTAATGAAGAATTTGTTGATTTAGATGCACTGGGTTTAATCCAGATAAACACTTAAAATCAATGGAATTTAAATGCTCAGGCAATTTTGAAAATCCCTTATGCACCTTTCTATACCATAACAGTGTTTAACAGGTAACTTGGTAAGTTTAGTTCTTAAGTACTTCACCAGATACATTAGAATCATCTTGTAGGCCCAAGATGCTGCTATTCTGCTCATTTCATTACCAATGTCAAAAAAACTCCAGAAGTATCTGTAATGCCATAATTTCATATAGCAACTCATTCTAAATATTCAGTATCACAGCAGTCATGAATGTTGAGCATATACAGTAAAAGGCATGTGCTTTCTCTCTACAACCTGGACAACGCAGCCACCATCATGTGATCCAACAAATAAAGGCATCCCAGACTATAAACTCAGTATCTGTGTATCCTACATCAAGTATAGCATGACAAATGGCATATTCATTCCTCACAGTCTTTCAAGAGTCTAGTCAACTCCTTTAAAATATCAGCTGACACAATGCACGGAGTTTTATCATAACTAGAGGACAGAAATTTACTTGAAACCTGCCTGCAAAGGCTGAAGTCTGAGTATTTATTCTTGGTCAGAACAGCTGCAGGATATAAGCATCTTACAGCTATTGTGGATTGTCCCGCTACAGAGAATACTTTTGCTAGGTAGCAGAGGGAGACACGAAACAAAAAGAGGACCCATGCCTAAATGTGGATCACTTTATTTGCAAAGTGGTATCATGCTGTGTCCTGATATCACTGCCAGCATACGAAACAGTTAAAACCCACTACATGCTTGCCTGAATAATGCATATCCCCCATGTTCTGTCACCTACCTATTCCAGTGAGAGAGCTAAATGAATTTGTAGCTGTAGCAACTATGCGAGTAAGTTTTTATGCATTCAAGCTTGCAGTTGAAGAAACTAGGAACAATACAAGTAGATATGACACAAAAGCAAAAAAAAGCATTATCATCATTTGCAGATCATTCAAACTAGCCTATCTCAATGAGACAAAGCTAGTTGACCACCTGGAAGCAGTCTTGACTACAGTGTGATCAAGAACTGACAGTAACAGTCTCCAGAAGGTACAGAAATAACTTTTCGATTTCACTAGCTAATGCACACTGAGAAACTAAAAGTGAAACCAAAAAGGAATACCAAACTGGTTCTCTTTTTCCCTCTCAGAAACACATAAACAAGTCCAAAAAAGTATTACTGTCTCAAAAATGGGTCATGGCAACCATTGTAGGTTGAACTGTTTGTTGGTTATACCTATAACTTCTTTCACTTTAAAAATCTACCTTAAAGTGACATCAAAAACATCAGGTTATACTAGACAATAGGGCTGGTTTTAGAACTACCTGTCTGCATTTTAATTGAATTCCACTTTTAGTTCAAAATCTCAATACATGAATAAAAGAAACTGATCTTGCAAATGCAATTCACTAACAAAATAGAATTAAGAAGTATGAATATTTTACGACAAAATGACTATACATCTTGTTAATTACCTAGTAAATCAATGGATAAATTTGCAACTTAATGAACTTTATAGTTAGTAGACATACAATCTCAAGAAAAACGTGAACAGATCTAAAATCATGTCAGAAATTCAAAGGACTGAAAACCTTTTTAAAATTCTAAAAAACCTTAAAATTCTAAAAAAGCTTCTTAAATTCTACATCTGCTTACATTGTAAAACTTTGAAGTACTTTTGGTGATTATAAATCTGAAACTATGATTTTACAGAGAACTCCAAATTTTAGTTATCAAAATTACTATAGCAAATAAAGTAGCTCCTTAAAAGACAGTATTTTAAGTGCATGCTTGTTTCAGCTACAACGAAGTAGTTTGTTTTCATAGAATGCTACCTTGATTCTATTCTACAAACATGTTATACACATGGGTGGGGTGGCTTTAAATTAAAAGGCGGAAGATTAGGAAGAAATTTCTCACCATGAGGGTGGTAAGGCCCTAGCACAGGTTGCCCAGGGAAGCTGTGGACGCCCCCTTCCTGCAGGCGTTCAAGGCCAGGTCGGATGGGGCCTTTAGTAGCCGGCTCTGACGGGAAGTGTCCCTGCCTATAGCAGGGGGGCTGGAAATGGATGGGCTTTAAGATCGCTTCCAACCCAAACTACTTTATGATTTTAGGACTCTAACCAAAAAACTACTTTCGCAAGCAGGCGGGACCGAACAGCCGCGCAGCCCTGGGCCTGGCACCACCGGCACCGTGGCAGTTCCGTGCCCGAGAGAGCGAGACCAGGCCCCACTGCCCTCTCCCAGAGTCGAGTAACTGACGCCGGGACAGCCAAGCGAACAGCACCGCCCGCCCCTGCCCTCCCGGCAGACACTCTCTCACGGTACAGGGCGGGGCAGGCCCCTCCAACCTACCTCCTCCTCCTGCACAGCCACCCGCTGCTTCCGCGCTCCCAGCGGCTGCGTGGCAGCCAATGAGAATTGTTCTGACCTTTTCGTCCCGCCTCTCTGCAACCCCTCCCGCCAGTCGGAGCCGTTGCGTCGACAGCAGCCAATCCTGACGGAGGTCCCGCCCCTCACGGCAGAACCGTCCCGCGTAGCGCGCTTCCGTCCCCCCTTCCCTCCCCCCGCCTGCCGGAAGTGTGATGTGGCCGTGAGCGGGTCGCCATGGTAAGCGCGGGGCGGCGGGCGGGCGGGGGGCGCCTGCCCCGCTCTGGGACTGACCCTGGCCGCCAGCACCGTTGGCTCTATGCTCAGAGGCGCCTCCCGGGCTCGCTGGCGCCCTAGAGGCACCTCGCTTCCCATCCGAGTCTTGCAGTTCTTTGAGGCCGTGGCTCGTCCCCCGCCGCGGGGCAGTGAGGACGGAGCTGTCCTAGCCCCGCCGTGAGGCCCGGCAATAGCACGGACCGGGCCTGTCTGCGCCCCTGGTCCCTTTCCCGCCCAGATTGGGACGTTTTTCCCCCACACCGGCCTAGTCCGTATTTAACACCGGGCCGCAGTTCTGGCCCTAGCCTGTGGTGCCAGGACGGTATTTCTGTCTCCTTTGTCTTATTGGTTTACTGAGTATGTTGCTTGGCGTCTTTTTGTGCAGCGAGCCGTGTCCTGACGTTGTGCTGGTCTCTTCTCCCAAGTAACAAATGGCAGGATGAGAGAAAATAGCCTCAAGTTGCGCCAGAGGAGGATTAGATTAAAAATTAGAAAATAAATTGTTACCGAAAGAGTGGTGAAGTACTGGAACAGGCTACCCGGGGAAGTAGTGGAGTAGCTGTCCCTAGAGATATTTTTAACGTGTACATGTGGCACTTCGGTAGATAATTTTGTAGGCATGGTGGTGTTGGGCTGATGGTTGAGCTTGCTGGTCTTAGATATCTTACTTTAGTGATTCAATGGTGTGGCTGCTGTTCTTACTTTTCTGGAATAGCAACAGAAGCCCAGGTCCATTTTCTGATAAACTGTATTCAGAGATGACCTAGGATTGTCACTTATGTTTTCTTAAATTTTTGCCTTTTTTTTTTCATTCTGTGTACAGAGGATATAAATGAAGGATTTGTACTTGGGTTGTACTATGTTTTTGACATAGTCTCTCTCGACTAAGATGAAGATAATTATGAGAGTGGTGCAGATACATAGTCTTAAGAGGAAAAACAAAGGAGTAGCGAAGAGAAGAAAATGTTTCCCCGTTCACACAAAGTTCACACATAACCTTTACAGAATTATTTTAAGAGGAGCATTTTCAAAATTTTTCTTAGACTCACTGAGTCGTTTGGGTTGGAATGAATCTTAAAATCATCCAACCCCCCTGACATGGGCAGGGTCACCTACTGCTAGATCAGGTTGCTCGAAGCCTCATCCAACTGGAACTTGACAGATTATCCGTCATCAGTGGTGTGTACTGTACAAGTTCCACTGAATCTTTTTGTACTTCCCACATATTTATTAAAAGATTAATATCTCTGTAAGTTCAGTTCGGAAAAATTCTGAGGCTCTCGATCTTGTCACCAGCAGGAAATCACTGCAAATTGCTCACTTGAGTATTCCTTGGCAGACCTTTTGGATGAACCTATTCTACTCTGTGACTTCTAGCAGTGAACAAAGGGGTTTCTGAACAAAGGGGTTTCATGATAAGAGGTGTAAATCATCTCGGAAGATCTAAAACACACAGAAAACAAGAAACAAAAGAGAAGTGAAACCTTCGCCTCTGATCAGAACCTTGAAAAAGGTGATATTATCGAAGAACAACATCACCTTGCTATTACTTGTAGTACTTAAAAGGATTTGAAATCTAGAAAAAAAGGCAGGAGGACTTTGATGAGTGAGGCATGTTGCTTGGTTTAGCACTTAAATACAACACTAATGTTTATATCTAGCAAAAAAAATTGTGGCAAGCATGCGAAATCTTTTGAGACAATTTTTCTGCACTTGTCCATGTTGCTTGTTAGAGATTACTCTGTATGCTTCAAGGACCCTGAAGTAAGGTAGAGTCTTTTAATGAGGTTTTGCTTGTGATTTTGTCTCGAGAGGTGAAAATAATATTCTTCAGTCTTGTGTTTGAATTTCTTCTGGGAAAACAATAAACCTTATGGCATATCCAAGACTTTGGATTAACTTTGATGCTGCCTCTGATGTCATGGCTTTAAAAAAAAAAAAGTTACTGTTTTGTGGGATTAGTAGTCATGAGCTGTAGTTAATGATGCTTTCTTTTGAGCTCACACTTGACCATAAGATAGGAAACAGCTGCTCTTTGTATATTCTCAAATGGAAGAGAGTAGTGTTGTATCTCTAATTTATTCTCTTTCTCCAAAGAAAATGATCTGCAGCTGTGGCAAGCCAGTAGCTCTGTTAATAGCATAATTTTTGAAGCATAGTTTCCAAGGGACTTTATCCCTTGCAACTTCTTATCCCATTGTCTTCCAGGCTCCATACCACATCCTTACTAAGCAAGTCAAAACTCGTGCTGGGTGACCAGACAGTTGCTGCCAAACAGAATATATATAAGCTAGCTTCTACCTGTCTTTCCCTCTATGTGAAAGTAGAACTTGTATTATTCTTTTTCCTGTTCACTGCCGGTAGATACAAAAACAATGTTGTTTTAATTTAAAATACATTTGAAAGTGGGTAGGCACTGCTCAGTGGATTAAAAGGTTACTGGAAACGGAAGTGATGCAGTATAATGAAACAGCTCCATTTATTTAGAAGCAGAAAACATGTTTTTTACTGTCATTTACAAATCGTTGTGAAAGGTCAGTTTATCCTGTCAACTTTTGACGTTTATACATCAAAACTCAACAAAATTTTTCCTATGGATGTTGAAAAACTTGCCACACACGTGATGTGGTGGATAGAGAGAGAGAAGAAACCTAAAGTAATTTTACATTAAAATTAAAGGCAGTGAGACTCTCACCCGCAGAGGAGTGTTCTTCACTTTACGCTGAAGCAAAAACATGCAACTGCTGCCAAACATGAGTATACATACAAAAAAGGTACTAGCAATATTGGTATTCATACTAGATGTGTTTAGTGTCTGTAATTGTATTTTGATGGAGAAGAAAATAAAAGAATTGCGGACGATTTCACAAAGATGGTTTCTTTCCCTTCACTCTATTTAGGACTGCATTACTGCTGAAAAATTGATTTGGGGACTGTCCATGAAGACAAACATTTCTGTCACAAGCTTTGTTGCTGTCATAGAATGATGTTTATAGAATGCAGGGGAAGTGTTCATATAACCATTTGTAAAAACATTCATTAGTAAATATTGATCCAAATCAAACCCTCAGATGTAAACATACTGGAATCTGAGACACTGTTCTGCAAAAGAGCTTTCAGAAGTCTTCAAGTACAAAGTTTTATGCTTGGCGTACTCTAAATTAGAAGAAGGAATCATTTCTCATTCAGATTTGCTAATAGCGTTCTTTTTATCATGGTCTGAAGGTAGATAGGGTTAAAAATATCTCCTAGTTAATTTTACACTTTTAAAGTTCCATTAATATATAGAAATATGCATGTCTTTCTATTGTGAATTTATTTTGGAACGATGGTGGATCTCTATGTTACTATTGTAATGCCATCAGACTGAATTTTTTGCATAACAAGCAATTAGAATTTCAGGGAGTTGCAGTTGCATTAATAGATATTCCATCTGATAAAGCCTTTGCTACCAGCTAATGTTGATTTTGCTGGGAATCTGAGGATTTTAGTCTTACACCAAAGCTGTAATGGCTAGGACTTCCTTTGCCACCAGTCATGCAACAACTGACTGAGGTCCTGACGCTCGGTACTGGTTAACCGCTGTGGCAGTTCTGGCATGCCATTAACAGTACAAACAAACAACATTAATTGAGGAGAAAGCAAGAAGGATCTGCTTTCCATGTACCTGTTGTCCTGTAAGAAGACTGAAAAGCAGATCAGAAGGGAGAAGTAGGAGACAATGTGGCAAGGTAGGGACAGTGAAGTGTGTTGTTTACTACAGTAGTATTGGTACTTAGTAGATCTCATACCATCTGTGCCATCTTGTAAATGGCAGTGTTTCTGTGCAATAAGCATATTGTGCTTTATTGATAGAAGTGTTAGTATGGGTGTTTTTGTGTGAGTTTATGAGAAGATGTGAAAATATATCGCAGTGTTTTGCATCTGTAATGACAGAAGAGAGGAAACTTCTGCCATTGTATAATGAATCTTTTGATCTGATTTGGGAAGAGTAGAATGCAATAAACCTGCTTTTACAAATTTTACCACATACTTGAACAGTCCAGGAATGACACCAGTTGTAGAAAAAAAAATTTCTTTGCTGTGCACTGAGCATTTCTTGCTATACATATTTGACATTCAGTCTGCTATTATCTTAATTTTATTCAGCAGTAGCAGGAGAAGGAGGGATCACATTTTTGCCACAAGCTATTTAAAATTAATAATGGGCTGATTATCCGTTGAGGATTTTCCGCTCATAATCCAAAATAAGTTGAACAAAAAAGAAAGTTGTCGTGAAATAGTCAATGTGACAGTTTAATTTCTATGGTTGGCTGCAGCGCTGGACACTGAGGGCATTCACTGCAATAGCTACAGTGTTGAATAGATTTTTCTGTTGTTGCAGAGAGCTTGGTGTTCAGACTCATCAAACGTTTTCAGTTTCAAATTCGTAACCAGAGAAAGACTGTGGAAACTGCTGGCATCTTGGTAAAAAAATTTACCAGTCCTGCAGATGCTGAGAAACCAAACCCAGCAGCTGAACTCTGCCAAACAAGAGACCTGCAGAGGTGCTGTGGGCCTGCCCAGCACCACAGGGCATCTGAGACTTCACAGAGCTTTTCATTATTCCTTAACTAACGTTATTTTTCATGTTTTAAAAAGATGATTCCAGTATTAATGGGGAAAAAGAAGTATGGAAATGGTATATATATGTGTTGTGGTTTTTTTTTTTAATTCTTAGGTAAATCAAAAGATAAACTTTTCTTCAGCCTTGAGAATAGAAAAAACTTGCTATATGTGTACCATATGCAGCTACTTCTTAGGCATTTTGTAAGGATTTTCAGGAATACAGTTCAGTTTTGAATTGCATAGGCTTTGTGTGGGGATAGACATTCAAAGAAATAATGAGCATGTGGGATTTTTCCTGTTGTGCTATGGAGCCAACTAGTCTCTAGTTAGTTTTTTGGTTCTTGCTTGCAAGTTTAATGTGAAATTTCACTATGACATTATTTTATTTAATTTATCAAACACTGGCTGATACAATATCAGCTGTATCACAAATGTCAAAATATTAAATACAACAAACCAAAAGTATTTTGTTAAATTCCTTTTTGAGAGCTTTGACTTTATTCAATTCTCATTTTCAAATTTCCTGTAGCACTTCTTGTTACAAACTCATGCTCTGTGCACGCTGCTTTTGATAGACTAAGGGTGTCATCTGATGTAAAATATACTGGCATGTTAGGATTCTTTCCCCTTCCATGGACAAACATAGTTTTTACTGTATCTTAAGGCTATCTGTTAAATCTGAGGTAAACAAACTAAGCAGTGTGGTGTGCAACTTCAGAAGGAAAAGTTAGCTAATATGGCAAAAATTATGCCACTCATTTATCAAAAGCACAAGGATAGTACAAGTTTATAATTATTAGCCACGTGTATTTCTTCAATGAACATCGGGAAAAGCACAACTTACTCCTTACAAGAGAAGATGTCTTTTTCTTTACATGGATAATTTTTTCTTCTGTTCAACAACTGTCTAGAAGTCTCTAATATACAGATTTTAAGTGCAGGAGAAACAAAAGAGCTACAACACAAGATTTATGTCCTTTTAAAGAGCTCTGTGATAATGGCTGAATATTACCACCTCTGCTTGTAGTTCCAGAAAGTAACATTAGGGTACCTGTTTCTCTGGAGAACACACTTAACTTCAGCATTGTAAAAAGAGGATTACAGAAGTTATTCCTATTATCTAGTTGGGAAGAGAGCAGAGGAAAAATATCTCTGTAAAATTGCAAACTATGTAATCTGTGAAGAAGACATAGAGGAAAAGTTACCTTAAAGTTTTACTGCCGCATCTAAAGTAAGCCTGTATTTGTTGAGTAAATACATGGGCATATGCAGATATGTGTTAGAGTAATCTCAATTAAAAAAGCTTAATTTTGTAGCTTTCACTTTGTTTTTTATTGTAAGGTTTTTTTAGTGAAAAGCTGCTTCTGCTAGCTGCGTAATCCATAAGTTCAATTTTGAAGATATTTTCTAGGTATTGGGGCAAAGGAGTAAAGCTCAAGTGAGCATGGAATGTCAGTTTTGTCACCTTGAGGTGTCATTTCAATATTAGCCTGTGAATTTGAATTGCAGTTAAAACTATTAAAGTCAAGAAAGCTTTTGCGGGAGAGTACCAACTCTTTCCGTTGTCTAATTGTTTAAAGAAATTGATTACACTTTAAACAGATGTATTAGTCTTTGTTTGACTGATGAGTGTACATATTAGTTCCTATGTGCTATACTTCCTGTTTGAGTTAGACAACATACTTCAGCAAATGTCTAGAGGAGGGATTCCCTGTTACTTTAATTGAGTCTTAGCCTAAATTGTGTTAATGCAAAAATGTGTATTTTAGAATTTTAAGAGTTCTAGACAGGTATGTGGATAAGCATTAAATATTTTACTTAAATTTCTTAGAAGCTAAATACTGGAGTGGATGTGCAGAAAAGTCTGTTCATTTGGAGCAACCAGTTTTTTTCAATATTATACTCCTAAATTTATATTTAAACTGGGGAAATAAGAATTGTGGTATCTAAAGGGAACTTTAGATAATAAGCTTTTCAGCTTTTTAAGGACCTCTTCATTAAAATTTCATATATATTGAACTTTTTCCCCCTAGGACTGCAGCATCAGGTAGTTTCTTTTAAATGAAAGCGTATGAGGCAAGGGGAAATTCAACAGGTCCTTCCAGTACACATGGAGCTGCATCAAAACTTAAAATGTAATTTATTATAGTGCAACCCAAGGGCTGCATCATTAGATAGTTCATAGTTCTGTGGTGAAGTCTGCAAACACATGAAACAAAACAATATCTGAATCAGAGAATATAAGAGAGATGGAGCAAATAAGTTATACGGAGAAACATACTATATGAAGTCTCGGCTATGGATGCTATTTTCAGTGCAGAAAAAAGTTTAGTATCAGTGCATGTGTCATGGATGTATCTCCTGAGTCTAAACACGTTTCCCAGTGATCACTATAAATTTAGGCAGTCATCTGAGTATGTGCTTCCTTTCAGCACATTAAATGAAATTCTCCTACAAAATGCAAGAGTTGTTGATAAACAGAACTCAGCTGCCTGTTTTTTTTCTTCTACCCAGGTGTAGTAAATTCAATGCTAATTAAATTGCCTATACTCAAGTTGACAGGGGCTGTACAAATGTTATGGCCTGTCAGGATTCACTTTCTCAGCCACATAAGAAATGTTTTACTCTAAATCATCACTTCCTGAAGTATATTAAACACTTAATTTACCCAGTACTACTCCATTGGCAAGCTGCTTCTTCCCTCTGCTCCTAGAAAAAGGAGCTTTGCACCATCTCCTGCTCCTGTCTTGTGGCAGACTGATGCTGTCTTCTAGGGGCAATGTCCTGTTTTGCCCTAGTGCCCTGTGCTGACAGCTGCAGTCTTCAGATGAGAACTTGGGTGGGAATATATTCAATTGTCTCTATCTGTAATGTTTGTCTTCTAACTACCATATATTCACGAGTATTTCTAATACATGCCACCATTGCTAATCTGAACGCAAGAATACTTTCTTTCTGTGTTATTATATGGTGAATTATTTTTAATAAGATATGATATGATCAGAGAAATAATATTGAAGCGTTTTTTTAACGTCTACTTTTGGGAAAGATTTAAAAGAATGTTTGGGTGTGTAGGTCTCAAAGTGAAAATCCATGGTCTTAAATTTCTTAACTCTTATGAAAAAACTTGGTTCTTCCACGTTCTGCTGAATGTAGTAGCTCCTTAGTGCTGCTGGTGACACAGCAGTGTTCCACAACTACCTGGAGACAGCAGACAGCACACAGGAGAGGGAGGGGGGCAGGAAAGTTTAATTATCTAACTAACACGGGATATAACTACTAAGATGTTTCCACCATGTCAGAGAGGTGCCAAAGGCAGAGGTAGAAAATTTCAGCATATATAGTTAAAGCCACAGCTTACACAGTGTAAGACAAGAATAAAATACCAGTGGTGATTCATTTCTGCATTTACAGTCTGAGTCTAGGGAAGTTATTTGGCTTTTCACCAGCGTATGAACACAGTCTAAAAGATAGCATCGATTTCTCCATGTGCTGAAATTTCTTTATAGTGAGTGAGGCTCTCAGAATCTATGAGCCAGATGTGTTTAAAAAATTCCAATTAATTGCTTTTTCAGATTAGAGGAAGCCTGTTTAACCAAGTGAACTGCAATCCACCTGCTTTACAATATTTTCCAAATAGCTTGATATGTGAATGCTTTACTTTTTAAAAGTATTCTGAGTAAGTGTGACTCTTACAGCAACTTTTCATTACATCAGTTCAAGCAGCTGGATGTAAATCACCCCTTTCTGTGAATTTAGCTGGGCCACAAGAATTACTTCATGTGTGAAATGTGAAGCCATCCACTTCAGAAATGCATTTTTATTTCCAGTTTAAAATTGCAAACAGATTTTAAAATATTCCTGTCTGTCACTTTAAAATGACTATGTAGATAAATGTGTAATTCAAAGGATATTTCAGTGGAATGGCATCTGTAATTATAGTGATGCCCTACGCTGGAGAAACGTATGAAGGGCTCAAGAAAGAACAATTATGTACTGTCCCTATTGATTGACTAATCACACATTTCATAAGTATACATTTACAGTCTCTGCTTAAGAGGAAGCAAGTGTGTCTTTCTGCCATTTTGTTATGTTGAACTACCCAATACCACCAGCCATCTTGGGAAGCAGCTGCAGGAGAAAGGTTGCAGAAATTCATGGGAATTGTACTCTGGCAGGCACTGCACTGTGAGTCGTCAAGAGCAGCTGTCTCTCCCAGTGGACCGATCAAATGAATCAGTTGATAGGGAGTATCTGCCTTTACTGAGAGGCAGCCGATCCTGGATCTGGCCCCACCACAATCTTAGACATGCAGGAGCCAGGAAACGCTGTTTCTTATAAGTGGTAAGATTGGTCTCTGCAGGGGAATTGAAAGTTTCCTGGTTTCTGAATCTGGCAAAAGCTTGTACCTAGTACAAAGACAAGGGTCAGCTGATAATGATGGGCAGTGTTTTGTCCTTTGTGAATAATCTGTCCATTGCTTACGACACAGAACAACAGAAATGATGAGTCAGCTAGCTGAGCTAAAATGCTAAACTAAACATTATTTAGCAAATGCTGTGGTGACATGCTTGGTGGCTTGGTAGAAAAGCAGGTTGCCTCACCTTGATGAACTCAGGGCTGGCTCTGGATGTTGAATCACCACTCTTCCACTTGTGTAATGTCCCTTCTCCTTGTTCGCACTCATTGCAGAAACCTTTCTGCACGTCGGCTGCTGTGTGTAGTTGCCATTTATGCTTTATCTTTCTCTACTACCTACCTTATTACTGCATCCCAATAACTACTTTTTAACTCTCCATTTTTTGTTTCTCAGGCTATTGTCATAGAGCGTGAGGAATGAGGGAACTAGCTTGGGAGTTTTGCTTCTGCAGAAGAGTGACTGATGCAAGAGCATTCCTGCTTCAGGCAGAAGTAAAGGGGAGAGTAGCACACCTGCTCCAATGGCTAATGCTGCCTTTGAGGGCATGATGTTCAGGGTGCTGAAAATCCTCACGCAGGCTGTGGAAGTTGCTTCTTGCACCTTTCTGTGCCATTCCTTCTTAGTGGTTAGCTCCTCACCCGTGGGTGGACTCAATAGACATAGACATTTAAATGAGTCTGTGTATCTAGCCCTGTCTAGGGCTGTATTCAGGCTGGCAGTTGCATATATGTTCTGATCCTACTTTGTATGTTTCATGGAGACTTCTATGTAAGCTAAGGCTGTTTTTTTCTTACAAGGTTTTAGATCTCTATCAGAAGGGTCTTGGATGCTCCAATTGCTTTGCTTCTACTAGAGCTTCTTATTTTTCTCGCTTAATTTGCAGTTAGTGCACTGTTGAACTGAAATACTGTTATTTTCTTTTATACTACTCCTCAGCTAAAGAAATTTGATTAGGGAAGCTTCAAAAGCTTTGAATTTTTTGATGTAAGAAGAAAGCACTCATAGGTGAACAAAGAAGTGCCTTAGGCCATGGAAGTGGTAGGTAGCTCCCTGGTAGCTAGTGTCAAGACAAGGGGAAATGGCCTCAAGATGCACCAGGGGATTTAGGCTGGGTATTAGGTTGTTGAGCATCAGAAAAGGCTGCTGAGGAAGGTGGTTGAACACTTTTAAACACCTGGAGGTGTTTAAAAGACCAGTAGATGTCATACTTGGGGACATGGTCTAGTGGTGGACACAGGACTGGATCAATGATTGGAATCTATGACCTGAAAGGGCTTTTCTTGCTGAAGCCATCCTATCATTCTATGGGAATTCTGATGTGCCCTTAAATCCTTCCGAGTTCTGCTTGAAGAAGGGAACTACAATGTAATATCCCATCGTAAGTGTTAAGTATTTGTTTATAAGTTAATGATTAAAGAACATTTTGGCCACACAGGACTCAGGATTTAGTTTAAAAAAAAAAAAGGTTGTTACTGTTATGCGCATTTGCTGCATTTTACTGATACTGTACACTTTCAGCAAATAGCCAGATATTGTAGTAGTGTCTCAAGAAATGTTTCTTCTTTCTGCCATTAGGCAGATTTCTTTTGTTATCAAACAACAGAACTTACCTTATCCATCCTAAGGCAATTTCTACACTTATCCAGCATTTTCCATATAATTAGCACTTTAAAAGTATAATTATGGTAAAGTTGTTTTCAATTTAAAATCAAAAGGAGATTTGAAAATAAAACTAATCAGTTATCTTTTCATAGTTCAGGTGAACTTGTGTGTATTTCTACAAATCCGTTGAATTTTGGGTCTAGTCCTCAAGAAGCGGATTATTAACAATCCTCCTACATACTCTTACTGTTCTCTGTCCTGGCTGCCACTGGTTTACTTGTGAAGTACTCTTCACCTCCAGCTTCACCACCACCACCCTAGTGTATTGATACAAACTGCAGTTATACATATTCTTGACAGAGAGGGAACATCTGTTTTCTCTTAGTCTGCTTCTTATGGGTTTACACAAACTCACTTTGGAACAGGTGCCCAGGAACAAAACTGGAAGGTTACCATTTTGCCTGTTTTTTATTTACCCTGATTGGGATTGATTGAGAATGAAGTAGTCTGTTCTTCCACCGTTTTGTGCCATGGGCTGTTAAAAAGAGTTACTGGCTCACTGGCATTGTAGGTTTCATTTTTGGTTTTAATGGGTGTTGTCTAAGGGGGATCACCTATTTTCTCCAACTTATATAGTGAGGGAAGTTTTGTACTGTGGAAATGTAATTCTTCTTTTCTAATTTTCTTCCGTAGTCTGCCATCTTCAACTTTCAGAGTCTACTGACTGTAATCTTGCTGCTGATATGTACCTGTGCCTATATCAGATCCTTGGCTCCCAGCTTACTGGACAGAAATAAAACTGGGTATGTAGTTTGATAATTTTAAAAATACACAAGTTGTTCGGGTTTAACTGTAACATTTTAGAATCTTCTAACAGTATGTAATAATACCAATCCTATTTTAAAAAAATTCTCTCGTCTTTTAAGGTAAAAATCTTTATTTGTACCTTATATGGTATTTGCAAGCAGTTAGCTGCAATTTTATAGCAAGAATTTATTAACTAATAAAGCCAACTGTTATTGCTTTATTAGTTATTTTCTAGATTTGCAACTTTCTCGTTAGATGGTTATTAAAGATACAGAAATGAACGATAGAAATAAAAATTTTCCCTACATGCAGCTATTGTTGTAATGATTTATTTTTGATTTTAGGGTAGGTAAGAAAAGGCTTTTTGGAGGTATAAGTTTGAAATACAGCATTAGCAATAATCTGTAACTAATAAAAAAATTAAAATATATTTTAGGAGAAGCGTCATTGTCCCTGTGTATGGTCACTTTCAGTCATTGTTTTGTGTTATCTGAGATGAAGAAATTTGTAGAAGAGTTTTTGAAAGCTTCTACAAAACCTAACCAATTTTTTTGTCATTTGGTTAATCTAACTTCATCTCTCACTTTTACTTGTAAAACACTTGGGTTTTTTCTCCTTTGTGTTCCCCATTCTCCTGGTATGTGCTTAATGTTACAGGGCAGTAGTGGTGCAAAACAGTTCTTCTCTATCCTGCTTGGCAGCATGATTTTTGGGGTGGTGAGAAATGGGAACAGCCACAGAGGCAAATCTGTGTCTCAATTTTTTAATACCCATTCACCTTTTGGCTTACCAGTTTCCTTTCCGCTACAAAGAATGTGACTGACTGTTGGGCGCTATCAGCAGCATGAAGAATTGTGATTTAAATACTGTGGTTCTAAAGTAACTATTGGGCATTTTTCACCAAGAAAACAAAGGAAGCAATATTTATAGAAGTAGGAAGTAATTCTAGCTGATCATATTCTAGCTGGAAAAAACACCCAGGATTTCAGGCACAGGGTGTTGGACTTGTCCTGTTTTTCCATTAGATCATTTGCTGTTAAATAAAATGTTTTTTTTCTTAAGTATTTTTCACTTCTGCATTTAGTTTTCAGAAAAAATGTCCAGTTTTAAGTATACTCTTGTCAGCAAGAATCTTGGGTGTTTTTCTTATGAAAACCTTTGTTGCAAATAACCTCTGGAATTATTGTTTTATCACACAGGTTTTGTTTTAGCAGTGTAAGATACACAGAGTATGCTAGCTTTTTTTTTTTTTTGTTTGGAGTGTAAATATGAGAGTGCTTATGTCCTTTCATATGAGGCCCTGAGGTTGCCACTGACATGAAAGATTTATTTTGCTAAAAGTAAAGATGGAGGGAAAAGATGACTTCATGAGGGATACGGGGAGAGGACATGAGGGAAATTTAGGTGTCTGCTAGTGGAAGATAACATAATAGTCAATGAGGTATACACAGTAAGAAGTAAGAATATTTGTTTTACTGATTAAAATTTTAGTGCTGTTCTTGGCAAGGAGTATTTCCTTTTATCTGGAGCTGCTCTGTTTATTCTTGAGGCAAATCTGTCTGGAGTACAATAGAACTCCCTTCATAAAATGTTTTTAAAGGGTGCTGACACTGTGGAGGAGTTGGACGTTTGATCTGTACGTTTATATTGATATAGATTTTTGGTTTTGTCTTATATATACATATGTAGACACATTGTACTGGAGAATAATATGTTGGCGTGGAAGCAATGAAACTTCTTTCCTGAATGGTAGATATTTACATGAAGCTTAAATGCTGTTAAACCCCTGTCCGTCTTCACTAATGTATTCCATGCTCAAGTGGAAATGTCTAGACATACTGGATAAAATAAAATAAATTTCATTTTACCACAGAGATGATCTTACCTCATTATTCCTGCTCCAAATTAATAGCATAAAAAAATAGCAATAAAATATTAAAGTGACAGAGAGGAGAAATGTTGATACTTATTCACTTATATTTCTGATTGAATGGTAATTTTGGTGAAGATTTAAATATGTGGATAGTAAATATATTTCTGTTGTTTAAGAGACTGTTGCAAAATTATGTCACCCTTCATCATGACAATATATTTCATCCAATAGACCTCTGCCAAAATGTGCCTTTTCCTAGAGACAAACAGAACTTTAAACCTTCATTTTCTCTGATGCGTCTTCAGTGTTTCCATGTGCTTTGTCCTGAGCAATGGGTGTTTAAGGTTGGGAAAGCAAGTGGAGATTTACTGTTTCATGCCAACTAGAGGGAAATGTGTACCACGACACAATTCTCTCCTCCCTGCTAATCAGAAAGATATGTTAACTTGTATGCAGCAGAGATTTCCTTTGGCTTAAGCATTGCAGGAGCACACTCTCTCCTGCAGTGGCAGCAGGGTTGTCCTGGTAAGCAAATGGCAGCTGCATTTTGCAGCATTCCCGGTCTAGCTACCAAAGTCTAAAGCCCCACTAACCCTTTCTTGTCTTGCTCGGTTCCATTTTTTTACATTTTTTGTTCTCCAGATAACCAACACCACTTTCATGATCAGTGCTTTTAACAATAACACTGAAAGCCAAGAATATGCAGGAGCTTTTGCCCATTTGACTTGCAGCTACCAGAAAATAGCAGGTATGCCAGCCAGACTGGCATGTTTTAATTGCATCAAAACAAGGACGAAGATGAACATGAAGGGGAGAATAAGGACGATGCAATTACTTTGAGTAATTGCTTCAGGAGGAGTTATTTTGGAGCAGATTCATTCAAGAAAGCATCGTTCCTGTAATAGTCACACAGGTTTTGACTTGAAGAGGTGTATGTTGTGCACATGAGATGAGCAGTTATGGAAAAATTTGGGAGAGCAGAAGGCCTGCACAGGCTTTTTATGCTGTGTGAGCTCCCCAGTTTGTCTAGAGGCTATCATTACAGCTGTTTAAAGATCCAGATTTCAATTTCCTTTGCTTAGCAGCAAACTGTAGGGACAAACAGATGTACTTATCTGTTCCAGTAGCAGCACAAGCCTCTTAAAAAGATGTCATCATCTGTTGGAAGGCTTGATGGTCCTCATGCCAGTGGTTTAGGTTCATAGATTTTAACTGCAGTCAGTCGCTGATCAAACTCATATTCTGACTCTTTTGTACCTCCCACATCAGAAAGGAAAATGTATGTTTTCAACAAGAAGGGAGTTTTCTAGGGCTAGGAACAATGTGCAATATTTCAGTATTTCAACTTTGTTACGCATAGTTGAAAAAACCCCGAGAAAGCAAAAGTATACCTTTGCTGAGACAAATTCAACACGTTATATTATAGACTGCCTGAAGGAGTTAATATTCTTTTTCCCAGGTAAGATTCTTCAAATATGCACATGAAGAGGGCAGTAATGTTTTATTTCTTTGAGTTCCTGGGCAGGTTTTGACAACATGAGATGCTAAATTGTGGAAGTTTTTGTATTAGTTTTGAAGCATGTAAGTCTTAATTTTAGTGGCAACCATTTTCAGAGTCTTAAGATCCATCCATCCAGTGTTATGGGGCTGTCTGTCGTGTTGTATGAGATTTAGACATGAATGTCTTTTTACCGTCATGCATCTTCAAAAAGTGCATAGATATCTGTAGGTTATTTTACTGTGTGACTTCTTAGCCTGGAAAGGTGTGATGGTCTGCATGCAGGGATTATTATTTCTGTTTGTGGAGCTATATAAAAGCAGAAAAAAAGAGCTTTGGCTATACAGAA
Source organism: Tapera naevia (assembly GCA_033556795.1). Taxonomy (NCBI): domain Eukaryota; kingdom Metazoa; phylum Chordata; class Aves; order Cuculiformes; family Neomorphidae; genus Tapera; species Tapera naevia. The sequence goes on from JAUMJJ010000044.1 coordinate 6,483,299, forward strand.
AAACTATCTGTCTTGAGGTAAGATGGACTAAAGCACAAATAAAAAATTTGTTTTCTAAAAGGGAAAGTGCTGGAATTCTGTGTTTGCAATAAATTGGTCAGCAAGAAGTACATTGGTCAAAAGAATTTCACTTTGAATTTGAAAACCTGAGTCAGTTGCTGCCTCGGGGAGCACTTGGTTCTCACCTGCCCAACACCAGACCTTTGTTTCAGACATAAAGGGGAGACTGCTAAAAGGAAAGAGGGATTGAAGCTGAATTAACTAAGACCATTAAAAGAGGCTATGAAATATGAATTAGCCCAGAAATTCTCTTTTAAATTTGCAGGATATGCTGACTGCAGGAGTATGCAGGAGCAAGTGGACCAAAACTACCTGTCTGCATTTAAGCAGAAAAAAAATAGGCAATTACTGGAGCCCAAGAAGGGAAAAGACATAATCAAACCATTCTGGGTATGGGTTCAGAGCACTATAGGAGAGTAACTGGAGAACTGCCGTCACAGCAGGTAGCAGATACGACTCCACAAGTAATATAGGTTGAAGTTACTGCTGATAAACATATCAGAAGAAGGAGGAAAAATAATTAAGTATTTTTTATAAATCTATAAGTAGACAATATAGTTGAATCCAGATGTTTTTAGTGCATTGCACCAGTTATGCTATGAAAGAGACCTTCCAGTAGACAAGCTTTCAACACACTTTTGACCAGCATTTGGAAGGCTGAAAGCTGGCTTCTAGTCCAGGGCACTTCAGTATTTCTACCCCTCTTCCTTCTCAGATTCTAAAGCATCCTCTGTTCTTATTTCCCTTGAGCAATCACTATGAGATTATTTCAGTTTTCCAGAGAAATTATAAACATGATGTACGTGCTCGTGCATCCTTTTGGATGTGTTCTGAATAGTTGAATCCTGCTTTTCTCCTTTGTTATTTCACTTCTGAAAATTAATGTCCTGGGCAAGCAGCCTTAAAGTGACATGAGCAAGGTAAACATTGATAAAAAGAGTAAAAACAGGTTTGAAGAACTGTTTTGTTATTTATTTCAGTGCAAGTATTCTATATGAGGTTACAGTTAGGAGTATGCTCTGCTAGAAAACGTGTTTTAACCACTATCACTAAGGGAAACACAAAAGAGAGACTACAAAGCATTGAATTTAAAGTACTCAGGCTTGTCTTCTCTGTTGCCTGCAGGAAATCTTGCTTCAGTATCTTAACATAAAAGGTAACCCACTTAAAATGTCATGGAGACCTCTTGGATTTTCCTGCTTCAGTATTTTTGTAGTTCTTTCTTTACATAATTTTCTTGCTAGAGTACTTCAATTTAGAACATAGGTATCTGATTAAATCTTCAGATTTTGAACCCCGACTATGTAAATGCATCTTTGTTTTTCTTGCATGCAAAAAATCTTGCTAGACTTAGAAAGAACTTTGCCACTGGTTTAGTTCATTGCCTGTAACCGTTTGTGCAAGTGTCTGGTTGTTTCTGATGTCAAGAATAGTGTCAAGTTGGCGAATTATGATTTATATGTATTGTTTTGGCATAGAAGAAGGAAAATCAGTTGACTTAAATTTTATTAGACCAAGAGCCTAATGAATTTATTTTATCTTACAGATTATTGGGAATATTCTGGAAATGCGCCAGGATTGGTAATTTTTTTTTTAAAAATCTTTAAGACCACTACTTTTTCTAGAGTATGCAGTATTTATTAGTATAGTGTTTCCATGTAGCCATGAAACCTATGCAGGCTTTATCTCCATGAAATATAGCAAAGTATGGGAGGGCTGGGTGGGATATGACTGTCTTACTTTGCATCATGGAAACCTGCATTTTTTGATGTCATTTCATATATGTGGTGTTACATTTGCAAAAATCTTTTGCACTTTTTACTACATGAAGTAACCAAGGGCATACTTCTTATTAGCATACAAAGGAATCATGATTCTTTACAAACAACTGTCTGTTTGAAATTCTAATGGACTACTGACAAAGGCCAGAGACTTACCTTATAGTAATAAAACACCATGGAATTCATTGTGTGATAAGGTTCAGTTAATCACAAATGCCTTTTTTCTTTTCTTTCTTTAATTAGCTTCTGTGTACTTCTGAATTATGCAAAACCAAGTGGCATCTCTGTGCAAGGTTGATCAGCTCTATCTGATTTCAGACATTTTCCCATAATATTGATATTTATTTTAATGCGAATATGCAACAGATGTTCAGTCTCAGCATTAAGGTATATTCAAGATTTTTTATAAATTACAAATCCATCATCAAAACAGTGTTCTTAAATTGCATTGTTAATGCAGAGAAGAAACAGTGAACTTTTAATGCTGGTCTTCCTACTTGTCATTGAGCCTAAAGGAATAATGTGTATTTCCCTTTTCTGCATTTTCGGGATCTGAAAGAAACATGACATACATTTTTCGGTATGTCAAAAAGCATTCATGCGAAAAACATTTTCTTTGAAGATCTGTTGTTAAAATGAGTGACAATATTGTCCTGTTTAGACAATAGACATATCAGAACCCATTTCAGTATTGTAATTGAAAGATATGGGCATGGTGGCAGCTGTCAGAATTCAATTTTGAGCTATACCAGGAAAAATAAGTACAGAAATTCAGCTGCATTAAGGTTTATTCAAGGTTGAAGAGAACACTTTACCTTTCCTTAACATTATCTCCTTAGTAAATTAGGTGCAAGCGTAACTTTTCTATTATCTATGCACAGCAAACAGTTTAAAAAATATTAAAAGAGCAACCAAGAGGTTTTGTGAAGCACTTATCAACGTGATAAAGTTAAGAACTGCAGTCCATCTGGAGTATAATCTTGCTTTCCCATCATGTAATAATATTCACATATTTGCATTTCCTGCATGTCCAAGGTAAATGCATGGACTCTATGCCAAACTGAACTGCATTCTTTTTTCCATGCAAAACACTGATTTATTTTCAACTTCCTTTACAATTGTCCAGTTTGACTTTCTTTTAGACTGACAGGTGAGGAGGTAGCGTCTTAAATGTTCCTCCTCTATATATTTCCTTCTGTAACATTGCCATAACCTCAGTATGTGAAATGGACTTTGAAGATGATTCCTGATGGTTTTTTGTGTTAATCAAAATCATTTAAAAATGAAAATGCCTACTTTACATTTAACTTGCCCAGTGTGTTTAAATGACCTTTCCACATGTACATAGGATTTTAATAACAAACAAGTGGTTACATATTTACAAAGTTGTGCAAAGTGATGTTTAATCTTACCACATAGTGATTTCTCTTTTAAGAAAATTAAATGCAGGGAAGTGTAACCCATATGAAAATTGTAATACTCTAAGCTGCAGGAGGTAGATTTCCTCAAAAAAATTATTTTAAACAGATGTGAAACTGCAGACATTAATTCATTCAGTTATTTGAAGTTTAATTAAATATATGCCAGGTCATTACAACATCTTGTAATGTCACTGTGGCAGGCACTCCTGTTTTTTCCCTTGCTGTGCAAGGTTCGTTCCTCATGTATTTGAAGGTCCTGCTGGTAAAAGAGACTTTTTTTCTGAGGATTGCACCTTAATGCGAGAATTGAGAGCCTTGACAGGATTTTTTCTTTAATGTTTCTGTGAAAACTGCATCTCAGAAAAGGTGGTTTGTAGTAAGACAAAAGACCTCATATAGCAAAAGGAAACTGAACTTGGTTTGAAGCGAACAACTCCAGCTCTGTCTTTATGCTTCTGAATGCTCAAAACCAGGAATCTTGTCACTTTAAAGTCATTGCTGTGTTAACGCTTCCTGACGGTTTTGTAGGCTGGTGGTACTGTCCAGTTTAGGGGAGCCACTGCACCCCAGAAAGCAGCATTTGAGCAGCGATATTCCTTAGCTAGAACTGGGAACAAGCGAGTAAAAGACTGGGTGTCTTAATCAGCTTATCAGTGCCTGCCTCCTGACACTTTGGCTGTAAAACACAGCAGTAATATAGTCTCTCTTTAAAAAAAAAATTTTGGAAACATGCATCTCAGACAAGCTGATTTATAGTAAGGTAGAAACCCTTGCATTGACCTTTGCTTAAAGCACACAGCTCCAGTTCCGTCTTTATGTAGCAGTGTGTCCTATCCTACATCTTAGTTTCACACTCCATGCATGTTCTTCCTCAATACACAACTGTAGTTGTAGTAGCATTTCTCCATCTACAAGTGTTGCGTGTTACTTTGCATGTGAAATAGGATAATTGCCATGCTAGGCTAGGAGCAGCCTGGATCTGTTCAGTCATACCTGGATATTTGTTTGGTTTTTTTCCTCCCCCTCCCTAGGTGAACGAAAGAGTCCCTACGTGGCTGCATGCTGTGTTGTGATGGCCTTCAGCATTCTCTTTGTACAGTAGCAACTGGAGAGTGTCCCCTGCACCTTGCTACCAAACAGCAAAACCTGGAAGAACTTCTATCAGGAAAAGATGGGAAAGTGTCATCAAGTCTCCTCTCACACATTGGATAGCCTGTCTCTTAGTAGACAACCCACCCACAGGCAAATGGACCATCTTGTACAGTGTTAGTGATCATAATGTAACTAACTCCACATGATATGTACTTATTAATGTCACTTCTGTACTGATGCTCCTGATGTAACTCTTCAAAAGGGTATCTGTTGTATATCTGAGTTTCAGGGGAGCTTTTTTTATGCCACGCAGTTGAAAAGGCTTTTATTTCTCTGTTTGATAGATCCATTTATGAAATTTAAAAATGATAAATCTAACCATAGCAAGAAGACCACTCAGAAAAATAAAGAACATTGTGAATCTAAGATATGTGTACGGAAGCAGTTTCAGTTCTTACTGTCTAAACAGTTCATGTCACTTTGTGATGGCTATACTAGCGTACTAAAAATCTGACCTCTAGCCAAAGTTACATTCAGCTTCTGTTATTAAAACTTGTAATTGCTCAGACGCTCTTATCAGTATTTTCTTTTGTTAAGGTAAAGTATGAATAAAGGCAGAGACCATAACTGAAATGATGTCTGATGCTAATAATCTGGACTGCTTTGTGTAAAATATACGTGAACCCTCAGCAAGTTTGCAGATAACACCAAGCTGAGTAGAGCAGTTGTCACACCAGAAGGATGAGATGTCATCCAGAAGGACCTGGACAAGCTGGAGAAGTGGGCCTATGTGAACCTCATGAGGTTTAACAAGGCCAAGTGCAATGTCCTACACCTGGGTTGGGACAACCCCCAGTATCAATACAGACTGGGGGATGATGTGTTTGAGAGCAGCCCTGTGGAGAAGAGCTTAGGGGTGCTGATTGATGAGATGCTCGACATGAGCCAACAATGTGCGCTCGCAGCCCAGAAGGCCAACTGTGTCCTGGGCTGCATCAAAAGAGTGGCCAGCATGGTGAGGGAGGGGATTCTCCTTCTCTACTCAGCTCTTATAAGCTCCACCTGAAGTGCTGTGTCCAGTTCTGGAATCCCCAACCTAAGAAGGTTATAGAACTGTTGAAACAGGTCCAGAGGAGGGCCAGGAAGATGACCAAAGGGCTGGAGCACCTCTGCCATTAGGACAGGCTGAGACAGCTGAGGTTGTTCAGCCTGGAGAAGAGAAGGCTCCAGTGGGACCTCATAGCAACCTTCAATACCTGAAGAGGCTGCAGGAAAGATGGGGAGGGACTTTTTACAAGGGCGTGTTGTGGTAGGACAAGGGGCAATGGCTTCAAACTGGAAGAGGGAAGATTTCAATTAGACATTAGGAAGAAATTCTTCACTGTGAGGGTGGTAAGGCACTGGCACAGATTGCCCAGGGAAGCTGTGGATGTCCCCTCCCTCGAATTGTTCACGGCCAGATTGGGTAGGACCTTGAGTAACCAGGTCTGGTGAGAGTTGTCCCTGCCCACAGCAGGGGGGTGGGGACTGAATGTCCTTTCCAATCCAAACAGTTCTATTATTCTATTAACTTTTAGAGATGTAGAATCTCAGGTAAATTATTCCTCATCTTTCTCAGTTTTATGACAAAAACATTCTACAGCCTGCTGCTATTGCTGCATGTAATGCAATGTTGCTACATCAGCTAAGTGAATAATTAGCTTCTTAGTCTGTGGATAAGGGATTTGCATATTGCAGTTCTAAAGGTTAAAGAAAACTCGCATTTTAATAAAGATTAGATTACACTCAAAATTCAAGAAAGATTTAGTTTACCTTTATGAATACTTGCCATTAGCATTTATTCTATGGTTTTGCAGACTTTCAGTAGTCGAGTAATTTGTTTTAATAGTGCCTGACAGGTATGTTTGCACCAGACAAATAGACTTCATATTGGATGCATTTGACTGTTGTTTGTCAGCAGTATTTTTGGTTATTCTGAAAAAATGTGTGATCAGAATGAGCTAAGCTGGCAGTAAAACACACTGAAAGGTACTTAACTGTTGTCATTCTTGTTTGAAAAACTTATTTCGTAGATCCAAATTGCTCTGCATTTAGAAAGTAAGTGATTATTAGTTATTACATTTGTCGTATATACCTGCATATCTAAATCACCATCAGAAGTACTTGTCCAAAACTCTTTTCTATATACGGAGCCAGGAAAAAGATTTCTCCAGTCTGGCCAAATAAATACCCCTGGCTATAAACCAGGCAGGTTCAGAGGAGTACAGAGCTGTGTGATGATCACCGCACTGTGCACACATACAGGCCTCAGTCTGTGTGGGGTACGTGGGGAGAGGAAAAATCTGTTTCTGTAATGTTAAATATGGATACTGCTCCAAACATCATTAAAGCAGCTCATTTCTGGATTTCAAAGATGCCATTCCTAGCTTAGGAGGAGGGAAGTTCCCAAGGAGTCTTGGGTTTTGGCTGTCGACTGTATACGTGTTCAAAATATGCAAAGAATCGTGATAACTTTTTCTATTAAGCAATTATATTCTAGTTCTTTAGTATTTATAGAACTTTGTAATAAATTATGGTGTCTGTATGATCTTCACACATTTTCGATTTATTTAAAGCTATCCTAGTTACCAGATTAATTCATAATAATCTTTTATGCTTAACTGTGACCAGGAGTACCGGTGAAACAACTACCTGGACTTGGTGCACGCATTTCATGAAATGTGAGGGTGGCATAGGCTGTGGTTTTAAATGCAGTTCGGAGGAGGAGTCCCATCTGTTTTTCTCCACTAATGAGAGAACAATGGGAAAGGAGGATTATAGAAGAGCATTTTCTGGTAAGACAGCATACAGTGGATCAATGTTATGCAACTTGAAAAATACCAAATATTCTCCCTTCTAAGAGTTGCATGAGCATCTTGTGTTTGGCACATGATGGATGCACTGTCTGCCTGAGGTGTGTTGTGGTTTGACAGAATTACAGGCCAAAAGTAGAAGTCCATCTGCAAGGCCTTCCCTTCTCAGGCCCTGGCTGAACTGAGCTGTGTACTGCCGCAGCTGTGTGGCTATTGCTACACATAAAGGTATACCAAGCTAAAATTTGCTAAAAAGACACAAATTTGCAATCTTGAAATGAAGTGTGGCAATCTGTTTGCTGTATGCAAATTCAAATTTACTGCATAACAATGCAACTAATAATAAATTAATGCAGTACAGCTTGAAACAAGGTGTTCTTTAAATACACAGACTATTTTATACCCTTGCATGTACATTGAATTAACGAGCTATTAACTTTTATCCACATCTGCACTCTAAATGACCTCAAATTCAGGCAGAGATTTAGGAAACCCAAATTGAAAAACAGTAATAGCCATGTTGGGAAATGAGTAAAACATGAGTAAGTACTGGGATCACCAAAAAGGTCTGATGTTCTGGAGAGACTGATAAGCAAATAGGCAGGCATAGCTAGTGGTGTAAAGAAAAAGTAGGGTCCAAGGATGACTCGAAGATTTCATGGTTTTGGAACATTATTATTGTTCTATGAATGCCCTTTCTACCTCATTAACCACAGTGAGCAGTGGACATACACTGTCACCAGGAGGTGAAGTTGCAATGTGGTAGAGAAAATAATTACTTTCTTAGTGCTTTGAGGCTTTTATTCTTCCAGTTCTTTCACTAGCGGAAGCAATTCACGTTGCCTATGAAGGTGACACATTATTCATAGATAAAGCAGCCTTCAGTCATTCTCTACAACCCCTTGGAGCAAACTAAAGATTAAACATACCATTTTGCTATGGACAGTAAGAAATACAGCAGGGATTACTTCCAGGACTAAGACTGGTGTTTTCCCTCCCTAAACCACCCAAAGTACGGCTGGATTTCTGATTCCTGCTTGCAGTTAAAAGTCCCCCTTTTTCATCCTTCCCAGTGTCTTCCTGATAGATCAATAAAGACAATGAAGGCACGATGTCTCCAGTTCTATCCCATGGACATAAATGGGAGAGCCCACCGTTGAACTTAGAAATGTTAGATCTGGGGGTTTTCCCACCTTCTCCTTTTTGTGCTGTAACTATTCTCTGAAAAAAAAAGAAAACAAAAAACTCACCACTACAAAAAAAAAAAAAAAAAGAAACGAGAATCTTCCGAATAGATTGAAATGCTAAAGTTGGTAGAAACCACCAGAAGCCAGGAAAGTGTGATCTAAACCTACTTCTCATATTCATGCGGTCACATTACATTATCTAGTCAAAACATTCCCAGTTAAGGAAAGTTTCCCAGCCTATTTTTTTTTCTGCCTTTTCTCTTGTTTCGTTTGAACATTGTTAGCGTTGTTAGTCATTCCAGCTGATTGAGTACTTTCAGCATACATTAAGAGGCCCTTGTAAATTCCTCATGTATTTGATGGCACTTGGCTAGCTAGAGAAGTAGCTTTCCTTTAGCTCACATAATGCCATATAATCAACATGAGAGGTATGGAAGATATAGCTATGCATTGAAAAAAACGTTTGAAAATGTAAGTTGAATTGTTGTTTGCTTGACTGCAGTTCTTATATTTTACAAATAGTACTTTTTTTCATGGTGCCCTTAAGTTATAAGTAAGGCAAAACTTGTGAGGAAATAAAGTCATTCTGCAAGATCTACTTACACTGGAAAAAGAAAAAACAACATGCTTTTGGGCAGGGAAGGTGTTGTTCAGGTCCAAAATGTCAAATCTCACACAAAGAGCTAACCTATACTCAGCTTTCACGAAGAGCTAACCTATACTCAGATTTCAATTTGTTGACTCTTCAAACCTGAAGGTCTTGGGTGCCTGAAGGCAGTCTATTTTCGGTCAATTAGTATCTGACAAGATACAATGTATCTCCAGACAATTTTTGCCTAATTCCACAACCTATTCTTTGTCTAGTGGACCACAGGTATTTTTCAGTAGTTCTTTCACTTCATGATGCACCCTTCTGTTTGGCTATGGTAACAGAAATGATGTGATCAGATGCTCTCATAGAAAGCTTTTCATTTGACAGTTGGAGCCCAAGGTCCTCTGATGGAAAATTGGTCGGGCTGAGTCTGCAGTGAAGCTGGAGGGACTTCAGAAAAAAAAGCCCTTGGAACTGCAGCTCGCCCATTGTTTTCTGCTTGCACAAGAACCAGTATCTGTAGGAAGATTTTCAAGTGCTTCATTAACCTAAATCAGAAAGAGCTTCCAAAAGGAGAACATCACTAACTCACATAATTCCCACCAGCATGGGTGTGAAAAGCCAGCCTTTTCTTAAGGATCTGGGTATAACCATTTTGAATTTCACAGCTATTCATGCTAGCCCCTGATATGTTGATAGAGAAGATTATTACTTAATGGGCTTCGCTGTGAAGTGAAAAACTTTGTGAGAGCTCTGATCACATCATTTCCGTTACTTTAAATGGCTCTTTTGAAGTTGTAGCTGCGATAAAACTGGTTTTCCCTCCAGCTCAGCTAAGTGAGTGGAAAGCAGTCAACGTATATCTCCAGCATTACCACAAGCGTATCCAGCTGCGACATCATTTCAGTAAATTGCGGTATTTGTGTAGACCAGTTAGTTAGACCAATTCACCAGTTCGCATAGGCCTGATTCAAACTCCAAGGCACAAAACTGATCTGTTTTTCAACATGATGTGAGTACATACAATCCAAACACACTGCACCAGAATCCTTGATATCCTCTGCATCCTCTCTTTGCATCATACATAAACTAGTCAGAGGAGACAATCACGTCACTCATACAACATGACAGCATTTACTTTTGGCAAACTCAGTGATTAAAATACAGTATTTTCCCCTAAAAGAAGACAAAGAGGTTTTAAAAGGGTAATATTATATATGCTTTCATTTATTCTGCAAAAAGACTTGTTTTAAAACATAGAAGACTTGTTGTTTCAAAGCAAAGTCAAGTCAGATCAAAATAGAATAGTACCCTTTTCAGTTCTAAAGTCTTCACAGCTGGTCATTCCCACATGTGAAAATTTAAATAACCTTTCAGGGCTGTAGTAGAGCTAGCAGAAAGTCCAGCTAAATGATAGATGTATTTGAACGTAAATGTCATACTCAGTGGAATTAAAAGAAAATAAATATTAATATAAGCATGTTGGCATGCTGCATTTTTGACTATGTAGTACCACCAACATATTTTACATTTGTATCACAGTCATGAGTAAGCGGGACCAGACACACATTCACAAACCAGTTTTGATTTCCTATTAAACTATATGCTTATTTTTCTTACCCCACCCTTTTCAGCTACTAAAGGAAACCAAGGGAACTCAATGACCTTCATATCTTGGGAACAAACCTTAATTCCAAATTCATATGAACGATTCTCACAGACTGACAAAACTTCAGGAGAGAGGAAAAAAAACCCTCTTCCTAATGATAAACCATTATTGACATTTGAATTGTTTGTTATTTACTGCAGATATAAAGCCTGTTACTAAAGATGGTGCTTAAAATTATCATCATCACTAGCAATGTGCCTGGGGCTGGAGGTCTTGACCTGCGTTCCTCTTTCAAGAGGAGTTTATGAGCATGCAGTAGTCAGTATATTATTCCCCATACTGCCTCCCTGTGCAGAACATGCATTTACCTGCCAAGAAACAAGTTTTGACATCAGTCTGATAGTTTAATGATACCCCTCATTAAGAGACCGGAGGCATGAAAAATGTTTTTGTCTCTGGATTCATGGTGACTTCTGAAAGTAATAAGAATTCTCTCCTCCTCATCTCACAAGGAAGAACAAGTCCTTTGAAATCTAGTTGCTTCAGGTCCTAGACTGTTCTGCTGGTTTGACCACCCACTATCTTTGTCATATCCCTCCTGCCCAGATTTTCGTTTAAGCTTTTACAGCAAATTAAACTATAATCCTTCCTCACTGACACACAGAAGGCTCTTCCTCCTTACTTTGTCCAGTAAAAAAGCAAGTAACATGAAGTTTGAAAGTAAACTTCCCCTAAGCAACTCTCTTCTCTTGTGTGCAGGCCTTCATGCATGTAAAGTGGCTAACACTGATGTGTAAGACAGCACCCTGTTCTTAATTTAAAATCCATCCTTAAATAACTACTTTTGAAGTTCCATCTACAGAGTACCAGTTAACCAATTCGTTGCCGATGACTTGGTGTACTTAATCCCAGTTTGTTTACAGAAGACAGAGAAAATTGCCATGAAACCACCAACACTTTGTGTTTGCTTTATACAGGATACTATGCAGCTGGCACTAAATAATGCATATGTAAGCCATAGAGGCTTTGTTAACCAGGCTGTGTAGCATGGTGTTGAACATAGTACAAAAATCTCTGTACAAAACTTAAGGCACAGTTCTTCTTTTGTATCCTTTGGCACTTGGAAGCTCCAGTCCTGCACCTGAATTTTCCCTTCCTCCCCCTGCCCCCCAAAAACAAAACAAAAAAATAACTGAACTGGTAAGCCCCAAAACCTTGGAGGAACACAGCCACACCTGAGCTTCTCAGTCCAATTCTGCCAAGGAAGAGTGCCTTCTCTCTGAGAGCAGAAATACAGAATCTAATTTAAAAGGGAGGAAGGCCGAATTTGTTAAGCTCCATTTTTTTTTTTTTCTCATTTATAATCTATTTTCCGCCCCTGTTCTTATCTGTTAGATTTTAAGACTGACACAGTAATGCAGCCTCTTCTGAGCACACCACGCTGCAACCATGGAGAGTGAGGCACCTCGTTCCTTTCCCTGTTTTTCCCTTCTACACATTTAAGGTGATGATCTCGCTGGCTTGCAAACTGAGTGGAATGATTCAATATGTGCTCACAACAATCATAATAGTATAGGCAAGTTCCTGAATTCATTCAGGCCACTCACCTCACATTTGGAAAATATGTTTTAAAGGAAAAACAGATCACAAACCAAAAAAGTGCTCTCCATTACGTATTTATCGTACTTATTTAGTATGCCTTGCTGAGGGGCTCTGAATCATGCATGTATACAAACAAACTTCATCACTACTTGTCATAATGAAGTACAATATAATACACAGGCAGTTGCTCCAGTGCCATGACCTGAGTGCAGGAATGGAAGCTAGTCCCCTTCACTTCCATTACCAAATAATTCAATCTTCTTGGAGGGACATTTATCACGTCTTTGTTGAGCCAGCAGATTGGGTCCTAACAAGACTAAAATCACCACCTGCCCTTTATAATTTTCAAGGTTTTGACTCCATCTGGAAAAGCAGAAAAAGAAACAGGCTTTTAAGACCCGGTTTAGCACCATCATAAGCAATGTGTGACTATACAGTGCGTATATCTGCTGTGGTCCATGGCTTGCAAGCATTGATCTACCTATTTTTTTGGTTATGTTCCAGACCTCCCTAACTTCAACATTTTCACCTCCAACTGTTCCCCAAGCAGAAAGTGTATGCTCCATTAGAGACTGACAAAGTCATTTCCAAAGCAACCCATCAATTGGAGATGAACAGGGCAAAATATGTAGCATTCACAGATTGGAGAGAAGTGGCAGGGATGGAAGAAAACAAAATACCCAGCAAAAATCACCACAAGGAGAAGATGTGAGAGCAAGCAGTAATCAAGTGCTGCTTGTGTCATCTAAAGTATTTCATCATTTACCTCAGACCTACCCATCTTGAGGGTGAGTGCTGCAAGGTTTCTCCCTGCAGCCTCTGCATGACCAAAGGACAAGAGCCATTCCCAGAGAGGAAGTGAGCACTAAAGGCTGAGAAAAAGAAGAACACATCTTCTCCTTTCTAGGTAGACATTCAAAGCAGTCAGTTGGCAAGCCAAAGCATTCCTGAGTAAAAGTGATCAGCTCAGACCTCAAGAGCCAGAACTCACTGCCTTCTTCTCCAAATCAGAAGAGATAAGTTGGGCTGACTTCAAGGGACATTACACACCAAATCCCAGGTCCCAAATAGCACTTACTGCTTTTGGGACACGAGCCTTCCCAATTGCTTTCTCACATTTAGACTTATGCTTTTCACCAAAATCCTGCCAAAGCCAGGACAGTAAAATCCAGATTACTCACAGAGGAATTTTATACCAGCAGCATATGCTACTTTTGATTGCCCGGTTTGTGTGAATTGGGAGACAATATTTCAGAATACTTGCAGAACTGTGTAACATTTCATATGCTTAAAGCAGAACTCCAATTGTTTATAGATATACCTGAAGTCAACCAACACTTTAGAAAAAACACATCAATGTTGGAAAGCAACATGAGTGAACCCATGAGGAAAAATAAGGTTATGTAACATAATGTCACCCAGCACAGAAAGAAAAATTGATTTCCATGTTTTTCCCATAGCTGTGGTGAACATCAAGCTATCTATCTTCTTTTAGCACATAAGATATTCCTTACACACCTTCAAACCTCCTCAGTGAAAGCAGCATTCTCCCATCCATGTTTAATCCAAATTCCCTCCTGGAACAATTTCACCCCATCAGTAAATTCCAGTGTTGACGCTGTTTGCCTGAGCCAGGTAGCAGCACGTCGTTTTGTCTGCCAGTATTAGTGAGGCCACCTGAGATGCAGAAATGGGACAAGGTGAAGTAGAATCTGCTTTGGCAGTATGAAACTGGCAAAAATATACAACAGAGAGCTCCAAAGCTTAACAGCAGCCACGTTTGTACTATCGTTTTATCCCTCTAAATCTGGTTCTGGAAGTTGTATTATAGCATTTGATCCTTGGAATTGACTGAAAAATTACTATTGCCATTCATTCTAATCTAATATTTAAACATAATCTGTATTTATTTGTTTAACATGCAAGATCAACCATTTTGAAGATAAAATAATTCAGCCTAAAAATACTCCTGGTTATAGCATACCATTCTGTTGATGGTGATTCTGGCATAGAGACAATTGGAGACTTCATAAAAGGAAATCAGTTGAGTTATGAACAGATAGGTAAGCAACTCCACTGCCTTATTAGACATACCAAGGCACCTTCACTTGAAGTTTTTAGGAATCAGCAAAAAACCTCTTCATCATTATGTGTGATCTTACTTTATTTTAGGAGATCATGTGTGATGATCTTCTGAGCTATCTTCCTGCAGTGAATTCATAAAATTAGACACAAGACACTGCCGGCTCTTTTGTTGCAAATTCTGTATCAGTTTCTCTACACTTGGTGCATTTTCTTTTCATCATTTTGGTGGCACAAAGGCACCAAAAAAAAACCCCAAATGTCCCCCAAACACCTGGGTTGCAAATTCTAGGTCATCCATTTTCCCTGTTGTCTGCCTGCTAGGATCAGGGAGTACCACCAGCAAAGAGGGTGCAAGGGATATGATCAAAACAGAGAGCACTTTGTTGTGGTTCTGGTGCAAACTGGCAGTAGAGTACTTCCTTAGCCAGCATGTAGCAGCTCTTACACTGCTTGCTTTTATTGGGAACACCTGCTATGCTCACCCTGGAGCAGGAACCAGAGACTTGGTAGGTTACTGTTCTACAAGCCCCAGCATTCCCATCATGTGTGTATTGTCTTGCCTACAGGTGTGTGGAGCAATTCAGCTATCCATTAATTGAGTTTTTGACCTTTTCTAGAGGAGGATATAGATCTTTTGTCATTCCACCATGTCAGAACACCGACTAGTTTTACAAAGAACATTCAGTATTAAGCATGCAAACCAAAAAGATCTAGCAGCTCAGGACAGGAAAGGAACACCTTATCCATCTGCAATTCTAGGGTTGCCAAGGCTATTGATAAAGCATTATTTAGGACTAAATGATGTGAAGAATGTTCACTGTATGGTATTTATATAGAGAAAGACGTCCTGAAGGAGCAGGATACACTCAGAAATCTTCTAGACGAGTACTAGCTGTTTTAAACTGTAGTCCAGACCTCAGTGATTTAAATAATAATAACTCAAAGTAGGATGCCTTTAATAATGTAGTTTATCACTTGATCACTACTTTAATAATGTAGTTTATTACTTGATTGTAAATATAATTGTCAGGTACTGTGCTATTGTGCTATGCAGCAGCTACAGACGGTGGTCATTTCAATCTTTTAAGCTCTTATTTCTCTATCACACACCCACCTGCAAAAAACTAGATTGGGATGTCTAAATTAGCTTTATTTCCAAGAATTTCTATTCCAACAGACTGCTATTTTGTTCTCTTGGAAAGCTTTCTTCCTAGAAATATGACCCTTATTGACACTTTTTATCTCAAAAAAGGCATTAGTACTCCCTATTTCAAAATGAAGTATTCTTGGTTTGGAAGGAAAAGAAAATCTTTTCATTCAATATAATCATAAATAATGATGTTTATACAACATTCAGGTCTACAAAATTTACAATTCACAAATGTATATGATGTTACCAGATGATACTCATATAGAATGACAATAGATAGATGTCCAACTGGATACTATCCCTCTTCAAAACTGTTGACTAATCTTCGCTGTCCTTGAGATTTACAACAATACTAGTGGAAGTAGTTTAGCAACATGCTTTGGCAAGCAAAAGCACGTGGATTGGGAAGAGAAAAGAAATATCCTACATTGGCATTTACTAAAGGGAAGAAGGAGAATGTAAACATAAAACACACAAGTAGAATACAAACACTCCAGCCTGGGATTTCCTCTGAGTTTCTGAATATCCACTAGTGAGCATATAAACTAGATTCACTTGCACTGAGAACAACCATTGACATCTGAATTATCAAGACCCAAACAGGACCAAAAATGCTTTTAAGACACATGTTGGGTCCCATCTTCAACTGCTATGTAATTGCTCTAACATTCTGGGCTAGGGCTAAACTATCATTCATATCAAAGAAGCAAATATAGCCTCCTGAATCCACTTTGCCCGGTTTCTGCTATTTTATGATAACAATGCCCTATGTAGTGATAATAGTGCTGCATTATGCTTGTAGTTAGAAGCCTCTTTTCTCTCCTAGTTCATTTTCATGTACAACACTTCCTTTTCCTCAGATGTCAGGTTATCACCAATTTATTCCGGCAGGATAACTACCTTAATACTGTTTCTGCTAAGTGTAATAGAAATAACATCTCACCTGAAATTTTCACTCCTGCTAGGTTTTCTGAGGGAAAACCAATGACTACCAAAGAATACAATATAGCTATTCAATATTGTTATTTTTCTAACAGTAACACTGAAAACAAAAATGCTGGTTTTCTTTTCTCAGCTCTTAGTTTTCAGTGACCATTGTTTCTTGATCTATTTTTTCCTGCTTGGTTGGTTCCTTTCTACAAACAGGCAGGAAAACAGAGTCAAGAAAAACTGTGAGGTCACAGGGAAATCAAAAGGCATAATTACAAATGACATGAACAGTAAATGAAAGTCTGTGATTCCTCAGACATTTTACATTTCTAAAGGCAGAGGTGCCTGAAATGCTAGGATTAATTAAATATAACACCAATGGATTCTGTAGAAGTTAAGTAAATTTCTGGGGGTTTTATCCTCTTACCTGTAAGAAAATTTAAAGAGACTAGAAATGGGAAAATTATTCTCTTTCCTATTACTTCTAGTTGAAAAATAGTACATTTTTCTGTTGGAAATGATGAAAGAGGAATTTTGCATTAAAAAGAAACTTGTGATTAAAGAAGGGGTGGGGAATAAACCAAACCACAAAAAGTTGCTGCCAACTTGTGCAAATGTTATGGCTAATAGTCAAAATTCAGCCAAATAGGAGGACAAATACATGACTGTCTGTAATCAGGGTCAGCAGCAGTTAAAAAATGACAGAATAATACTCATCTGGCTAAAACGAACAGCTTCTCTTTCATTGTGGGTGAAATTGTGAACCATGACCCCTTCCTTGCCCATGTACAGGACAGAAGTCTCTTTTTCTTACAGCAGCAGTCATCAGGTAAGACAGCAAAACATAAAACGAAAGGCCATTGTCCCAGCAAAAAAAGTCTCATTTCTGCCTCTCTCTGCTTTTAAACATCTTGAGAAAGTGCATGACTCCAGTTCTCCTGCCCCAAACCCTTTGCAAATTGCATGTTGGCTGCCACATTGTGCATAACTAGGACAAAAAGGCAAATCTCACTTCATAAAAAGGTGAAGTGTACTTTGTTTACCAAATGTCCTTTTATTACTAGAAACTTTCATCGCTTGCACTATAATAATGAAGAATATGCAATCTGCAGTGTAACCATACTGATCTATTCTCATGAAGAACTCAAAAGTAAAGTCCTCAGCTGTCTCTCAGAGAAATGCATGCAGAGAAGGATATGAATTATAATTTTAGAGATGTTGTAAAGATGTCTAAATTCTCACATTTTTAAAGTAAAGCATCTGCTAACAATGTGGCAAAAAAACAAGATATAGAGGCTCTTCTGTAATTCCATGTGACCATGATAAGGTTTGAACAATGCCCAACCTCATGATGAGGTTTTAATTTTTTTCAGGACCAGGTGGTAGCTGTGTCAAATAACAGTTACAAGTTGAAATGAAAATAATTATGTTGAAGAACATCTTATGTCATATCACATTTACTTATAGTAGACATTGATTTGACAATCTGGACTTAAAAACAAACAATTTCAGTAGTAAAAGCATATACAGATTTTCCATGTACATAGTTCTTAATCCATGATGATTTTGTTGGTTAAAACCATATGCAAACTGCTCTTTGGGTTAAATGTCATTGGAGACTACAAGCCATTGTGTTTTTCAGCAAACTATCATATATCCCAGCTGAAGCAGGACCGTGACCTTCATTAGGGTTTCAACAGTGTAAAACTGGCAGAAGTCCTTCATAAATGGTATATTTAGGAAATATTTTAAAACCTCAGACATTTCCATCAGATGTGCCAATGCTTCTAATAAACTTCGATAATGGTTCTTATCTGGATTATTCACCTACATGTTTTCTACGATAGCAGAATAAGGCCAAGTGCACTTGTCATTGAGGAAGATGGCAATAAGGCTTTGAAGACTTATCATTGGCACTTGTTCCCTAAACCATTGTATATCACACAGTTAAACATAGAAATTGTGCTACAGAAGGGCTATAATAAGCTTTCATGTTCCAAGCTTCTCTTCTGCATCCAGGGAACAAACTCCAAAGAGAGGATTCTTCTTGCCTTCCTTCTCCATGATCGATCCACGGCATAAGGAAACACTCTCCGAAGTGTACTAGTACTGTATGTCTCCCACTCACAGCTCATGAAAGGAAGTTTTACCAGCTGTGGATGATGCAGAGGAACATACTGCTTTTTTAGTTTAAGGTGCATCAGCATTGTGTTTAGCACTGTAAATTCATGACTTATCAATATTATGAAAATTTTGTGAAGAGAGTTGTTAGCATCACAGTCATATTTTCGTATGCCACAGCACTTGTGAAAATCCCAACCTGTAAACTCACTCTGGGTTATTTGACAATAAAATCTATTAGACAGATATTATTGTGTCTGGCTAGCCCATGTCTCCAAAATTTTGAACCAGCATAAACACTTTCAAACTTTTCTCCTGACCGTGATCACAGCCCTGTGGAACTTATAAATGTTCAGTTTTCTGTGGTGAATATGGACCAGCTGCAAAACAATTTCTGTAGTTGCACAGATCCAGTGATGTTGTCTCGCAAGATCTATCAGTTGTATGCAATGCTGCATATGCAAATACTTTCACTTATTTGCTTCTTATGAAGAAAGCTTTGAGTTCTTTTTAAAATCTGATCTTCTTTGGTGTTTTTCGTCCCTTCTGCTTGGTCTCTTTGTTATTTTTCTTCCCAAAAAATATGTTTAAGGTTTACTGTCATTTTTGCAAATTCATTTATTTCAATACTTTGGAAGTGCTCATTACCTAAGACTTGTTAGAAAACACAGATCAATATAACCTACAGTAGACATTATGAAGGTCTTCAGCAGTTGAGGTCATAAAGAGTTGTATAAAAGGGAAGCAGAGACTACTGCCATTTTATAAACCTGTGGTATCCAAGCTATCTGCATTGGGCAGGCAAGTATAACACAGGAGCTGTGCCTTCACAGAGGAGCAACCAGAGCAGGAACTCAGAGTCACTGTGACCAGGGCAAGACATGGACATCTGGACAATGGAAACCACAAAAGATGTCTCAATCTAGAGCAGGTTCTGATGAATCACCGTTTAAGATTAGAGGTGAGACGAGCTAAAATCCTTCCTCTTCCCTCCAAAAGAAAGTTGCGTTTCTGAAGTCGAATTTGTTCCAAAATAGAACAACACACCAGGTTGGAAACACAAAATGTATAAAGATTATAAAAATATACTTTTATTATAGAATATTCTAAAGCATTTTGACCAGCTGAAGAGAAAGACAAGGCCAGAGACACGGTAATCTTAGATGGAGAGCTGGATAAGCATTCAGAAGTCTTACAATGTCAATGTCACAAGTTGGAAAGGGAATTTTAGTGGCAAGGTCACTTAAGTGTCGTGGAGATAACAGTCAGGAAAAAAATAAGCCCACTGCACATAAACCTTAGTTTTACTTTGATTAACCAAGACCGACTGCTTTGATGACCAGCATGTGATGAGAAACAACATTAAAGCCTAAGCTGAAAGATAGCCGCAGGAGGAAGGCGTAGCTTCATGTACCTTATCTTGGTACGTGATACAGTCTAACAGGACTTTCAAAATAAAAGCATGTGCAGAACCCTCTTAAAGCTGTTACGCATTTGAGAGTGATTTTTCCTAAATGCTAGTGCCTGTAGTCTGGGGACTGCAATAAATCAAGGTCAGACTTTTCACCACAGCTGCAATCTACAGACCTGTGTTTTGAAAAAATGTTTTTTTTCCAAACACTTACTGAAATTGTAACCTATCTCTACTTTCTTACTGCCCCTATCCTTCTGCCTTGTTAGAGTATTCCCTAAGCTGCTTCAAAAAAAAAGTGGTAAAAATGTAGTGAGTAATGAATCAAATGTAAACAAAGATATCTATAGTCTGAAACTACCTTATGATATTCTTAAACTATTTATTATGAAGCACATTATTTCCCTGGTGAAGAAAATATGTGACCCCTCTGTCTAAAAGACAATTTGGAAGTAGAGCCAGGCACTAGACTTTAGTCACCATTTCTACCCTCTCTTTTCAATACAGGATTTCAGCATGCGCATAGTAATCCTCTCAGTCAGTGCATAAATTAAATTTTAATACAGTTGTAGATGATGCGATAGTGAAAAAAATTTTGAAGAATTTATGTATAGAATATTTAAATTAGCTGGCCTAAGTTTCACTATTAAGTAACAATTGTTAATGGCATGAGTTAAGACAGATCTTCCTGGCTTTCTCTGCAATAACATGGCTTTGCTAATTGTATATTTCGCAATTATTAATTAATGACAAGATGTTAGTATAAAAAATTATTACCAAACTCCTTACTGAAAGTTTTAAAAACAATATTAATATCTTGTCAGAGAAGGGTGTTTCAGCAAAATGCATTCTGCCTATATTGTAAACTGGACTGTTGTCACAAGATGGGGCTAAGAAGAGCGCATGTTAGATCTATGACAAGATCTAATCTAAGCCAAGATCTAACCTTTTCCTAGGCAATATCTAATACATACTTTTAAGCAAAAGTTGCAGTTAAAGTTGGTATCATAGGACAATTTGCTCCATTAATTCAGATACCCATGAAATCATACTAGCAGAGATAATTGCATGACTTTTTTCACCTAAAAATGTGAAACGAGTTTAGCTTTCTTAAAATTACTAAAATTATGCTGTGCCATGGTTTACCTTATGACTATCAACAAATTTAATTATGATCTAAAACATAATATCCCAATATTCCAGACATAACACAATAGCAAATTAGAATGCCTTTTTGAAAGGGGAAACTGCTTTTCTAGTGTCCAGTAAAAGTCCTAAAAAAGATTTATCTGAGATTTTATTTGTACTGCCAAAATCTCTTTCACAGGACCTACCATAAGAAGCTACTGATAAAGCTCCCATGGGCATAAGGTGAAAGGTAGAGTATAGGCAGAGGTCCGGATCTGCACGTGAGATAAACACAAGTATACACAGCCACAAGTGGCAAGATTAACATCACAGTTCCTAGGAGCCTTTTGCTGGAAGAGTCAGGGAGCACATAAAATAAAATTATCTTAATTAAGTATATTTATGTCTGCAAAAGATTTCAGAAGTCCCTAGTGCATGTGCAACGAAAGGCGTACTGGGAGGCATTAGCTGAACTACTTACAGACTTCACCATAAAGTTTCAAGACACAGGTTCTTCTTGGTCCATCCACAATGCTAGTCCTTTCCTTAATCCTGAGTTCCTAAAACGTACCAAATGCTTTAAGCGAACATTAGCATGAATGTGATACACAGGAGCAGAAGAAAGTTACATTTTGACAGTCATTTTCACAGTACATTGGGTCTATTCCAAGCAGCTCTAACTTGATTCTCACCCAGAAACAGAAGGTAATTACTCTTTCCTTTTGTCAGTCTAGATAACTCCAACTCTCTGCTTAGTAAGTTATTATAATGTTCAGCAAGAGAAATCCATCTGGTTGAATGAAGATTCTATATAAATTAAATGGGTAACTTGCAGCTTGCCAGTTTTTCATCTAAACAATATGAACATTTAAATCTGGATAATGAAAGTTCCAATGGCTTCAAGATTTCATTTACGGGCACTTCTGACAACAGACAACGCAAAATGTTAATAAATCTGCCTCTATTTTATCTCAAAGTAGCTTAAGGCAATATAAGCCTAAAACTAGGGGCATCCAATAGTTAGCATCTGAGAGGCCTAGAAGCCCACTGGTCTTTTAAATACTCCTCAGAAAGAAGCAGGATTGCAAACTAAAGAGTTTATCACCTTCTCTTCAAGCTGAGCTATACTTTATACCACACATCAGAGGTCAAAGCCTCTTGCATGTAGGAAATTCTGTTCCTCAAAACAAGTCTGTCAGGTTGTCTTCAGGTGCTCAAACAATTTATTAGCATTAAAGAACAAAAAAAAATGACTATTTTGCCCATTTAAACTGCATGCAGCTTTGCCTTAGAAAAGCTCTGTCAGGTAAGCCAAAACATGTAAAATATTTCAACTGGGAGATTCTTAACATCTTGTACAGTACGTAATGCCTAAGTGGAAATTTGTAAAATTTATTCCATGAAGAGAACAATTATTTCATCTTTTCTTGCTTCTTCAGAGCTTTTTACCATTCTGCTTCCATTAACCTTCATGTCATGGACAAGCATCAAATCTCATGATGGTTAGCCACAGGTTGGTGTATTCTACATTCAAATCTGGTGGTGTTAGCCAATTTGTTTCACAGAGAACGTGATTTTTAATTTCTTACAGGTCCAAATGGCCCCTGAAATGGGAGACAATTCTTTCCAGATCTCAGTGTCACTCTTGGATTCCTCAGTACCTATGTACTTTTCAGTGCTGGGAACACCCAACACATGTGTTTGCATGACAAGAGGCTACCTTAGCAACTTGCTTCTGTTTCCCAATACCATACCTCCCTCAGCACTGTGATTCTGGGAAGAGCTGTTAGTGGAAAAGGCTTGCTGGGCAAGGAGGGAGGTGGGAGAAATGGAAAAGTTTGAGGTAAATGAGCCATCACAAGGGAGAGACAGTATCTTCCAGGATAAGAGTTAGATCCTTTACTCCAAGGAAAACTTCTTGTTCAGAGTCAGAAAGAAAGTGAATTTTTGCCAACAACAGATGAGGTAGAAGGAAGAACCTTGAAGAACAAAAAGGGCATCACTTCTGAACCCTAAAGACAATACTTAGAGATATGCTGTTCTTACAAAGCAAGACTGATAATGTCTGCAAAATAGAAATGCCTTCCCCTTTCAATTCCCCAACACTCAACAATATGTGACTATGTCACTGGCTTTATGGAAAAAAAGTAATAGCCAACTTTCTTTAGAGAAAATATACCAATATTACACAACTTTCCTACTCATCTACTTCGAAAAGTTGTAAAGCAGTGAAGACAGATCATAACTTTTTCTTTTTATGGGAAGAATTAATCCTCATATATTTGAGTATTGTTCTCATTAGAGACTCTCTTACTAAGCAGAATACAAAAAAACCAGTATGTGTCATCTTTTCATTTTCAGCTGCTGGTATGCAAAGAGGCATGACACTGGGAGGAGAGTGAACTGGAAATGTTAACTGTTACACTGGCATTCATAACCATATAATTTCTGCAGGATATAGGAAATAATTATTTACTTTTACTCCAGGCTTATCACAGAAAATTGATTCTTTCCTCAATTTAGCCAGAACAAGACACACTCTTCAGACAAAGGCATACACTCGTTAGGAAAAAGAAAATAAAAGTGCTTTTTGTTTTTGTTTTGGAGGAATTAAAACAAGGACTTCCCTATTGCTGGCAATGGTATCATGTGCAATAATCTGGTCATTGTAAAGCTGTATCTGGTCCTAATTTCCAACCCAATACCAGATGTTTTCAAGGCATGTTCCCCTTGTAAGTCTGCTTCGCTGGAGGACAATAATGCAGGGATTTCAGCTTCCATGTTTCAGCACCTCATCATGGTTGTTAGAGAATGTTGAGAGGGATCTGAGAGCTGTAATGCTGCAAAAGGCAGCTGCAGTGGCCAAGGCAGGATTTACAGGAGGGTTAAAATCATGGCTGCAAACTCAATCCTCAGTGGAACTGGGGCAGCTGTGACAGCTGCTGTGCCTGACCCAGGGTCAACAGATCTCTTTCCAAATGCATCCCATAAAGATATAACAGGATCTGGCACCCCTCCAGCCAGTGGTCTGCAACACCTAGCCACTCTCACACAGATCAGATTGTGGGAGAATCATACCTCCAGCCAAGTATCCCCAGCAGTCTGGAGAAGCTGGGCTTACTTTTGAGGCAGAAGATGTGTTACAAGCTAGTCACAGCACTGGGGGTCAGCCTCTTATCCCAAGAAGTTCTTGACAGTTGGCTTCATGGCGTTTTCCCCATGATAGCTAAACAGGTGGCCCCAGGCAGCCAGGGGAGATGACCTGCAAAAGACCTCCAGTCTTTGGCTTGAATCAAGATGAATAAACCATGTTTTTCTTTTTTTTCTTTCCATGGCTAGAATGGCTTACAAGAATAGCAAAGCAGTGCTGACTGGTCTCACTGTCATGTATGAACCTTGAGAGAGCAGCAAGGGGCCTGCATGCAAAGATCCTCTATTAAAACCCAAAATAGTTGTAGCAAGCTCCCACCACAGAACAGAGGTGGCAGTTCTCCTTTCCACCCACGATTCTCCTCCTTTATTTCACACTGTTGCAGAGATCAGCCCCAGTGCTGGCCCAGCTTTCAGCACTTCCTGTGCATATTGGGCTGTGTCTCCTCAAATAGCACGGAACGGACAAGGGTGCAGGACTTCTCCTGCCACAAAACCAGTGTCTTTTGCACGTTGTGAGGGTGGTCATGTCAAGTCCCTAAAGAGGCATACAGATGTGCTGAAGACTTCTTTTTGCTACTTACACACCTGTATGTGTGTATTTTGAATTAGGATTGACCTTCCTATGCATATTTTCATCAATAAGGACAATGTAGTGATTAACACCAAATAAATAATAGCTAGGTGACACCTTCCCTTGCAACTATCAAAAAACTACTTTTCAGAATGTACAATGTATTGAAGTTCCCATACTGCTTCAGCAAAACAAGTTGTGTTCAGAAATAATCCACATAAAATCTTGATTTGAGTAAATCAAGAATCAAGCATAAAAATGAATCATTTCTCGCCGTATCTTTCAAAGGAAGGAATTCAATTGCTAATGAGTTATGTGGTATGTGAAATCTCCAGGGGAAAAAAACCTGAATTGCTGAAATGCATATGTTTGCTTTCTTAGTGATAGACATAATTTACCAATATCCCCTAAGGCCTGAATCACAGGGCCTTAATTAGATGCGTAGTGCTGCACATATGGACAAAGATACTTGGTGCTAGTACTTGCCATGATAATATGTATCCTCTTAGTCAAACACATATGCAAGATCTCAGCTGTGATATAAAATCTCAGTCAGGAAAAGTGGAGGATCTACTTGAAATTCAGTCTACTTGAAATCAGGCAGGCACAAACTCACTCTACCTTCTCTCCAAGTTAAATGAGCTTGATTTGTAAGCAGAATTTATACGTGAACTACAGATACCCATGCTGTATGTAGCCACAGGGTTTTTTTGTAGCAGCAGAACGGACATAGCCCACTCCTGCTTTGCTGTAGGACATACCTATGACAATATTACTGTCCAAAAGCATGTAAATAGAGAAACCATTGAGTATTCCTATGAAGTCTGTCAGTCTCTTACCAAAGGCTTTATAAGTACTAGAAAGTGATTAAGTGGACTAATTGTGATTTGCCATTAAAACTAAGTGCTTAAACTTCTCCCTCTCTTTTTTTTTTTCATGGCACAGCAGTAAAAAACTCGAAGTCCAAGCTGAGTCAGGCTATATTTTGCTAAGTCCAGTAAGAGCAGTAGGACACCAGCCTCTTGAAAATATTACAAAAAAAAAAACAAATTAAAGGACTAGAAAATAACATTTAAAGAGCTATTAATGAGACACCAACAGCATATGGACTTCCAAAACCCTCATGTCTGGCTCTCAATCCAGCTGCCACCATCATTTCTACTTTAATCTGAACGTCACTGTAGTGAAGAAGAGAGGTGTTTATTTCCCCCTAGAATAAGTGTTATCACCTGCAAATTCTCCCTACTGTAGCACATGACCAGCTCTCATATATGATAATGGTCCCCTCCTTCCACACTCAAATGATGCTTCATCCAGTGATCAGAGCCATGAATAAGGGGGTCATTAAACATGAAGTTAAGGCACATTGCTGAACTGTTCTGTTCTTTGTGTCACCTATATGAGCCTTCTCCGCAGCTGCAAGCAGTGTGCCAGCTCTGCCAGGCCAGCCTGGTGCTCTGCCTTTCCAGCTGGGCACTGCAATCACACATTGCAGCTGCTCCTGTAAGTACCAGCAATCCCAGAAATGCAGGAAATGTCTCATCCTTAGGCTATGGGAAGATGTAAGGAAAAAATAAATCAGTCACATCTGGATCCTCATTAGACTGATATTTGAGAGGTCCTGATGTAGAT
Source organism: Tapera naevia (assembly GCA_033556795.1). Classification (NCBI taxonomy): domain Eukaryota; kingdom Metazoa; phylum Chordata; class Aves; order Cuculiformes; family Neomorphidae; genus Tapera; species Tapera naevia. Next base: position 6,509,676 of record JAUMJJ010000044.1, read on the forward strand.
TATGAGAAATTTCACATCAGATGCAGACCACGCTCACACAGATACAATAACATTTCAGTTACTGTGTGAATTGAGCTATGCAAATGATCTGTGAGAGCAGAGTTCCCACCAAATGCTATGACACATAAGATTTCTAATATAAATAATTTCTTAAAAAATATAAACTGTGTCACTGATAAAATATAGATTAAGTTTGCGATGCAATGATTTTTTTCCCTTTAGGATCAGTTACTGGACACAAAAAACAAGGAAAAAAGCCCTCAAACCAAAATAACTTAATCATTAAAAGAAATAAAGAGAATCACAATGGGTCCTAAAAAGGTACATAAGCACGCCTGTAGGAAACACAATCTCTGTTTTATGCTGATACCTTCTCAGCATTCACAAAACCCACAAATACTATCCCTTATGACTACTTGGGTACAAACAAGCACAAGTCTTGAGGGACTAGGTTGCTGCAAGGACTTCCTTGCTGCTACAGACTCAAAGCTTTAAGCATGTGATTCTGGTTTCTTTGTCTTCTGCTACTCCATCATTCTCTCTCCCTTTTCCAGTACCATGGATGAATTGCCTTGAACTGCTCCAGTCTTGTGCAGGATGATGTGCCAGCCTGCAAGAAACCCAGGTCCCACAGGTATGGAATTAATTTATAGCACACACTTGTATAGTGCACATACATGCAATCATAGAATAACATCTTAGACAGACGTGCTATTTCCTAGCCACACTGGGCACTGCAGCCCATCTTCTGCAGCTGCTTCAGCTTCCATGGCAGATATCTTCCCTCTCCTGCTCTCACAGTTGTTTTTTTTCCCCCTAATCAACACTAGAGAGTGAACAACTCCTGCTCTGCAAGCTCCCCCGCTCCTGCATTCTGTCATGGCACTCAGGCAGCCCCTGTCAGAAGGGTGCCAGAAAGCCTCACAGGCAGTAACTTATTAATCCTCACATCACACCAATGATACAGGCAGCTATTATTATCCCTGTTATACTGGGAGTCAGAGAGGAATGGAAACTCTTCAGGATTAGGCATCTCAACCCAAGATCATGCAGGAAGCATGGCCAGGAAGGTCTCTTACGCTCTTGTTTCCAGGTCCTCCTGAAGGAGCCAACAACACCTCCTCAAGGCTGAGAAAACTCATTTTGTCCAGACAGGAGCAGGCAGACCTGTAGAGGTTTTAATGTAAGCATTAAATTTATTTGAGAAAATCAAGCAGAGTATCCTCCTTTGCACAGGGCATGCAAGTGAACATCTTGAGGTCAGAAAGATCAGTCTCAGAGGCTAATCTTAGGCAGATGGTTTATTTTATTTCAGCTCATTATAGTGATGATATTCACCATCAGCAGAGAGCCATACGGTGTCATTTGCTTCATCTGTTGGGATGGCCAGGCTGTGCCCTTGAAATGTTCTTGATGTGGGTAGTGGGCACCCCAGGATGTTACTCCCACCTTGTACGCTGTGCACTGTCAGTAATTGCTCTATCCTTCTCCTGCACAATGATCTGCTAACCCAAATCACTCTAACTTAAAAGTTATCAGATGAGAGCTCTTATCACTTCACAGAATAGACCAGTATTGAGCAGAAATGTGAGAAAGCATAGTTCTGAGGGTAGGACAGAGTGGTCAAACCCCATTTACTTACAGAATCAAATTTCTCCATTTCTTTCTACCTGTATTTTTTCCACCTATAAAATTATCAGAATGGTGTTTGGGGCTGCTGCAGAGATTTGCTTTTCTGCAACAGGATGTTCAAGAAGTTTAGATTTTATTCTGTTTCAAAGTGAAAATAAAATATTTAAAACTTTTTGTTTTGTTGCTGTTGCAAAATGAAATCTATTTTTATAACCATGCTTAAAATGAGTAACTTAAGTTTTCAAAGAAAATTGCAAATCTAGAAGTAAGGCACTATAGTATGATTGTATTTGAAAAAGCAGACAGATATTTAATCTTTCATGAAAGACTGCAGCAAAGACATTTGCCCTCTCCACCTAGATTGTTTGATGCAGTCCAGATGTTATTGTATGTGGGTGTGTACCTTCTGTCTCTGATGAAGAAACCAGCCCAGACATCCTTGGGTTCCCTTCTTTTTACAGCTTAAGGGGACTTAAAACTGTTTTATCCTAGTCTGTCTACTCATATTATCGTTAGAGATGGACAAATTTCAACAGGCTGGCTTAGATCAGTACTGAAAGTTTTGTTGCCTAGGAAAACTCAGTCAAAACATTCATATATTCAAAGGTTTCTAGCCTGCAAGAATAAAATAAACTGAGTTTTTAATTTCTGGTTTTGAAAAAAATTCAGAAAGCAGCCTCTTTAACAAGTTTTGGTGCTTAATTTGAGTTTTTATTCCAAATTAGAAAGATAGAGATACACAGCAATGTATATAAATAAATTAAAATCTGAATTAAATAAATTAATTAAATAAATAAAAATATGAATCAAAACCTTGCTACTCTGGACAAGCTTACATTTTGGTCTGAGGTCTGAGATTAGTCAAAATTCATCTCACATACTCAGCTATAATTAGTATGTCCTTTGCGTTTTGTCAACAGCTACTTTATTTACCTTAGGAATTCACTGTCTTCAGAAATGTCTATTTTATTTTCATGGCAGCACAAACAGTCAGATCTCTCCCAGTGCTCTCTCTCAGGACCTAAGCTGTTATTTCTTGTTCTGCTAATAGAAGGTACAAGTAATCAAGAAAATCTGTATTTGCTTTTAGTGTTATGGTAAATACAGCACAGAGAAGACATGGTGTGGTTGACATTCATGTATTATATCTGGACATTCCTTGATGGTGCACCTGGAAATACAGACAAAAAAGGTTAATCCTTTTTTCATCATTCAGGCTAAGGCCTGAATACATCTTACTGTCCTACAGTAATTCAAATTCTGCTGCAGACTAAAGTACTTCATAAGAAGTATATATTATTTAAAGGTAAAAACATGCCTAAATGATTATCAGTGTGTATTAAAATTGCTGGAGATCCCCACCTCAGTTCCTCTAAAATGTTCCTGTTTTTTGCTAAACACAAACTTTTCTACAAATCTATTGTAATATCAGCCTTATGTTGAATCCATTGCATGACTACGTAAATCAACCATTTGTATTGAACTTGAGAAACAAAATATTTATATCACCATACCCACTCTGTACATTGAATAACGGTAGAAGAGTTCAGCAAGAAATTAGTGTAGGGAGTTGCTGTTTGTCTTTCAGATCAATAGTAATTTCTGGTTTTGATTAAAACTAAAGAGATATACAAATAAACAGGAAATCTCCAATATTAAGATAGATTTTGGCTACATTCCAGATTAACTAAGCAGAACAAAGGTGGTAACAAATCCAGGAAGATGCATGATATTAAAGCTACCAGATTTTTACTGACAATCTGTTTGACAATCTGTAGTAGGAAGAACCTGTAGAAATCCATACAAAAGCAAACAAACCTCCAAGTTGCATTTTTTAATTATGAAACCATTCATGTAGGAAAGCAAGAAGAGCAAAAAGCAAAACAATTAATAAATTATTTGCTTGGAATTTCATAAAGCCTGTAGAATACCAGAGTGACTGAATTATCACACATACAAGTAAAATAAGGAAATAAACCAGACCAAGGGAGACAAATTTGTTCCTAGTGTCACTCAACACTGTTGAAATGAAAGAGTTTCATGAAGGATAAAAGCATGCTGTTCTGACAGTATTGTGGAACAGGAAGACCAACCCCTCCCCTTTTATTAATTCTTGTGTTATCACGTTAGCAATAAAGCGGGAGATCAGAGAGATCAGGGAAAGGATGGGTAGTAGCAGGCACATTCATGTAAGTGAATGCACTTGTAAGGCCACGTTTTTATTGTAAAAGAAATGTTACGGAAATTGAGAGGTGACCCTCATGAGTGAAGAACAGAAAATCTTGCACCCATCTTCAAAGCAGACCAGAAGGACTGTCTAGGTCAGCCTTGGTCCATGATGGAATCACAGTGCAAGACTCCTGAAAATAGAGCTTTGGAGCAGCCAGCATGACTTATGATGAATAAACCATTGCCCATCCAGCCTGGTTGTTTACTGTAGCAAAACAACTGGCTTTGTGAACAAGGAAAGAGTGATTAGTCGCCTTTTACCTAGAATACTGCATGTAGTTTTGGCTCCTCAGCACAAGACACTGATCAGTTGGAACAAATCCAGTGGACAGCCACCAAGACGGCCAGCAGCTGTAGCACTTGCTTTTGCTGAGGGAGCTGGGAATTATCTGCCTGGGGAAGAGATAACTTCAAGGGAACTCCTTGAAGCAGCTTCTCCACACCTACACTGTTATCCAGAAGACTAAGCCAGCTTTTTCTCAGCATTGACAGCATGAGAGACAACAGACACAAATTCAAACAGGACATGTTCAGCCTGAAATAGGGAGAAACATCTTCCCCATGAAGGCAGAAAAACATCGGAACAGGCTGCTTAAAGCATGCACACCATCTCCAGCCTTGGAGGTTTTCAAGATCTGTCTGGAAAAAGCACTAAGCAAACCCGTCTGTCCTCAGACTTCGCCCTGCTTTGGTCAGGATTTTGGCCCAGAAGTCCCTTCCAGCCTGAATAATTAGGCTTTGATCCTGTGAATTCTCCAGCTCTCTCCAAGAGATTGACTACCCTGCAGAAATACAATACAAGGTCCTGAAACAGCGAGGCTTACTGCAGAGAAACTGATACAGTAGAAATTCACCTTATAATATTTCAAGATATTTGTCAATGAGGAATAGGTCACAAAAGTTGACTGAGAGAATCTCTACTGAATATCTTTAAAATTACATCCATTGCCCAGAACCTGAAAAACAGTTATATCTCTCCTCCACCACTGACCTTTGAAACACAGGCCGGGTACCAGATGAAGCGTGGGGAGCCCAGAGTTAAAGACACGCAGTCTCATAGAGATTAAGTCAATGCTCTATTTATTACTAAAGATACACTGTTTATACAGAAATTTACCAGGGTTCACGGGACAGGGTTCAATCATTGATTAGGTACATTCAGGTGTTCATACGCCAGATGTAGCTTTATGATTGGTTAAATATACATCAGTACACATCACGATGTAGCTTAGGTAAGTCTGCTTGCAGTTACCAAATTTCTTAACGATTAGCAAATTTCTTAGCAAGCTTCTTATTTGCAACTTTGTATCTCTTCTGTTTAACCAACTTCTTCTATCAGGCTTGACAAGGACGAAGTGTCCTTGTATGTAGCCACATGGGCAGGGTTGTACACAATAGACTGAAAGAGCAATTCATAGCCTGTATTGCTCAAAATACCATCAACAGACCTTAATTTCTGTCTTAAATTATTGCCTGCAGGTGAAGAATATGTTGTCCTGGCTGAGCACTATTAAGAAGAATTAGGAATATCTCCTTATAGCGGTCATCATAACAATAATAAAGTTGGCCTGTTAGGGCCCCCTCTGACCTGCGCAGTTGAAAGGGAGAGTAAAAGGATTCTTTTGGGTATCTGAGCAGCAAATTAGTGACCAAAAAATCTATCAAGATAAATTCAAAAGCAGTGCATTTTTGGACACAAAATGGATATTCGGGTGCACTCCTCCGAGTCACAACTTCTCAAAGTCACAAAACAGATCTATTCAGATCACAATGTGATACCTTGAACACAGCCAAAGTTGGTAAACAAACTAAAACACAACTCAGATTAATTCTGATACACCACAGTTCCAAGAAAAAAGAAAGTACAGTAAGATAAATCAGAGAAGGAGAGAGAGAAAAAAGTATCAGCAGAAAAGGAAAAATAGTCACATTCCAGCGTGCCACAGCTGTTCCTCAGAAAAATGTGGTTCATCTAGCAGCAGTTCCTCGAGCAGCAGTTCTTCAAGAATATGTGGTCCAGTAGCACTTTTTACATCAGCAATTCTTCAGGAACACGTGGTCCACTAGTCCTTCAGGCGAATTCCTCGGGGTAATGCCTTCTTGGCAGGCATTATTTATAGGGTAAGCCCATGCCTTATCAGGATGTGAGGAGTTCATCTTGCTGTGTAAGTGCCCCAATTGGGGCACGCACAGAAGCTCCTTCAGGAAGGTTCTGGCACCAGGGCATGTGCAGAAGCTCCTTTAGGAAGGTTCCTGAATTGGGGCTGGGGGCTCCAGGGTCACTGGCAGTTCAGCAGATGCTTTTCAGAATAACCTCTTCATGTACCCTTTGGGTGCACACGCACAGTCAGGTGAGTGTGTGTTGGAGAGCAGTGCCTGCTATTGCACCTCCCCTCCTTGCTCTGAAGCCGGCTGCCTGCCCAAGGCAGTCAGACATTCCACAGCATTGGGGAGTTGTGCCCGTTTCTATACTCAACTCTTGTTTTTAACCAGAAGCTACCAAGCAAAAGCCTTCAGGTTCACACAACTCTGCATACATGACAGCATTTACGACACCACAAAGACAGGTAAAGAAGCTGGTCTTCACATGGTCATTGAATGGAACCCTGAAAATGGATATAAAAAGCAAAAAATGCTCAGTTTCTTCATGCAAGTAAGTGAAATGGATGAAGGGTAAATTAAGAGTTGTATCCAGTTCTGGGTCCAGACATTATTTGATGATAATAAGTAGAAGGACACAGAACCTCCATTCCCAGCTTCTCTATTCTTAAGGCCACTACGGACAGTGTTGAAGCAAGCTGATACTGAAAGTGTTATTTCAGAGCGCTTTAACCTAAGTCCCACTAAAAGCCCCTCCTAATTACTCTTCTTGTCATAATTGCCCCCATTGCAGTACCTTCTCTTGTCCCAGAAATATATTCAGAGTATGTGTATGACAGGAAGAGAGAAGCAAGAACCAGCTTGCAGCAGCTGGTTATATTCATTTTAGGGGAAAACCCAACCAGCTGTTACCATAGACTTTCCATTAACAATGACCAGAAGAAATAGAGCAGAGTCCAGGATATGTTAAAGTGTTAACTGCCGGCTCTTATCTATGCTCTGTAAATATGAGTGCTATAGAAACTTAAATGCTTTTCTCCATCACACTGCTGTTCTCCCAAGCCAGCATGTACATAGCAGATTTTTGTTTTTTAATCTCAAGCACGTCATTTCTTACTTGCCCTCTTGAAAGCCAGCTGCTGGGGTGGGAAATTAAGACAACCAGATGTTTTACTTTTTGTGCTGAGGAAGTGAAATTAGAGATCATCTTCCTAAGGTTTTTATGGAAGAAAATTCAGAAATATGAGGAAAGCAATACTTTTAACCCTACACAGTTTAAACATGAAAACCAGATTATAAACCATAATCACTTGTATAAAAAATCCACAATAGAATAAATGATGGAAGGAGGAAGGGAAAGCATAGGGGGGAGAAAATGGGGTAAAGATCACCCTTCATTCTCAGCTATGATTTGAAAATATATTACCTGCTTCATGTAGGCAAGGGAAATCTCTACTACTTACAAATTACTGATTTAGATGTCCTACAATGTTTCTATTTAGAATGAAGATTACTATGTCTGATCTTCAAGAGCAGGCACTCACAGTTAAAACAGATGCATGCCTCTTATTGCAAAATGTCCATATATGGTGCCTGGCATCATAAATACATGCAAGTATAAAAATCATAGTAATTTTCTTGCAGGCTTTCTATTTTTGAGGTATATATGTCAGTCACCAAAAGGCTACTGCAGTATCAAGCCAGAGGGAAGATAATGATTGGAGTTTTTAGGCAAGCAGCCTAGAGTAGGAAAGATCCATATGTTGCCGGCTTTCAGCAGTAAGTGCTGCATGAAGGAACATTCATTCCCTGGCCCTGTTTAGTTTCTCGGTGTTATCACAAATGGGAAATTAAACGTTTTTCTCACAATTCAATGCATTTGCTGGCTTACACACATATTCTTTTCATTTTGTTTGAGCTAGCAACAAATTTGTTTCTTATTTAACTTCAGCTCCTTTCTCATCTAAATCTCACATTTCTGTGTCCTTATGAGTGAATTCATATTTATCAGTGGACAATGGCTCCAACCATAACTCCAAATTCAAATGCCGGTTAACCTGGAGACTGTTTAGATTTGAACCTTAGCCTAGACATAAAGTTTTTCAGTTGTCTTCTATACTTGAAATTACCCAAATCAAATCCCTAAAGCTAAAGACCTCTGAACTACGAATGCGTTGAAATAGGGATCCATATCAAATTCATAGTTTGCTCTCCTTTCTTGGATGTAGTGGTGAGACCCATGTAAAATGAAAGGAAACCTCATGAATATTTTCTATCACTCTTTTACTGATGTTGTTAACATTAGTTCACCCACCACCTTTTCAGTTCAGATATGAATATTTAGGTCTTTCTCAGCCTTCCAATTCATACTTTTCATAGAGATGTTGAAAAAAAAAATCCAAAAGTGACCTTGCATTTGAACATCAGCATCAGCATCAGTGACATTGTTTCATGAGAACAGAGAGAACAGAGAAGCCAGAAAAATCTCGAGTACTTGTTTACTACATCATTTGTCATGTGACCTTCACACTGGATAAGAAAGCAGTCACTGTGGAGTTATGAGGTCCAAACTCCCCTGCTAACATGGAAGACCTAACCAGAGCACAACTTTGGGTCTGCTCTTAATTCTTCTGGAACATCTCAGTGAACAGCATGGGAGACATCTAAAGCCACTGAAAGGGGTTGTTCTCATGCACAGCAGGAATGGCAGCAGATTTAACCAAACAGAAAACGGAACAGGGCAAACAGAGGGCTAGTTTTGGGCACCTAATTCACCAGCTGCTGTATTAATGAGAGAAAACTAATTTTTTTCTGCTCCAAGACAGCACAGCACTGTCATATATGTATATTTTAAGAAGGTAATAGTCTATGATTTCTTGTATTTATTTTATAAACACCTAATGCCTCTTTTCTAAAAAATATTATCTGTTTTCAACAGATGATCCCTTAAGGATGTTCCTGCTGACAAAAGGAAAAAAAAAGAAAAAAGAAAGGCTTACGAGGCTGTTTTTCTCTCCTGATGATATAATTATGCAACACTAGCCAAAGGAAAAATTGTTGAAGGTAATGACAAGAAGAAATATTCTTCGAATCCCCCAGAAAATTCAAAAAGTTTTAATGCCAAATGATGGCATTTCTTGTTTTCTTCATTTGAGAAAGCATGTCTCTCCTTGCATTATAAAAAAACTATTTTTGTTACGTAGACATATAGATTCACTAAATAAGTAACCTGAACTAATTTAGGTAATGATGAAGCCCTTTTTGTAGTAGCTCTGCTGTATGGTGCATTGACCTCAGGGTATCCCTGTCTCTACTTACGTAGTATTGTGTGAAATTATTTTAATGTGGCACTTGTTAAAAAAGACAGCAGGCATTGGTTTTCCAAATTCATGTATCTTTTTGTTTTAAGATTACTGGGAAATTTTTTGAATATTTTTCACTTTTTTTTATTTGTTGTTTGTTTTGGGGTTTTTTTCCAGTGCATAGGGAAAAGGGAGAATCTCATCTCATTATGGGCAAAAAAGTAATCTGTTTTTTGGCTAAATGAGAATTGCACTTACTTTTCAGATGGCTCTCTTGGGCCACATATCCCTGTAGATTTACACATAAGACACCATTACATAAAACTCCCAGTTTCTCTACCTGTGTGGGGAGCCTGTCTAGGACTACTATCCTACCTCTGAGTCTCCTTGGGTTTTGAAACATCTCCACTTTTGAAAGGACATTAAATCACAAGCTTGATATTATCACCTTTTCATGACCTAGAAATATACTCACAGGTTCAGTCTCATTTCTTATCAGAAAAGTCATATTTTTAACAGCATTGCAAACTGGAGCACATCAAAAATTTTTTTTTTTAATAATTTACTATGAGCTATTATATTTAGTAGTGACGACAATGTGGATGTACAGCATTGTTAGTACTAACTTTTTGATGTGAAAGCTTGGCACATCTTTCTTACTCTTTCTGTTAAACCTCCAGAGGAAACAAAATCTCTAATCTACAGAATAAACTCTAGAATAGCTCAAAATCAGTACTCTAAAAGTGTGTTCTTAAGTCCACAAAAAATTACTTAACCTTACAACTACATAGACATGTCTCTGCAGCAAAAAAATTATAAGGCAAAAAACTTTCTTAGAAATGAAATATTATCTGTTTGAATTGTTAACCCAGCAGCTGAAGTTACTTTAATAATGGATATGTCCTATCTAATAATTTGCTATACATTTTTGCTATAAAATCCTGGGAAAGAAGTGGCTGATGAGGGGCATGTCATAAATCTATAATTTCATAAGAGGCAAAGGGCACCTAGTGAATATCAGTTGACAACTTAAAAATTTTTCAGAAAAGCTAGAAAAAAAGATTTTTTGTTCTGGTTTTGTCACACAATACAATTTATTTGTGGTACACGCTGCTGCAGGATGTTGTGGAAACCAAGAGCATGAGTGGTTTTAAAAGGGATTGGTGAGATTCATGGGATAAGCCATCAGTAGCTCTTTGGGTATCTGCTTATAATAACGGGTACATTGTATATCCGTTTCTCATCTGTAGTAGCCTTTTACAAGCAGATAGACCCTTATGTATAGATAGGAAGGCTGACCTCCAGACAGCTCCAGCAGAGCAGGTGACCCCTACAGGAATCTAAGCCTGCTGGGTGGGCTCCAGATGCTCTCAAGCAGTGCAGTATCATTACATCAAACCACAGCACTCCGCCACTTCTTACTGACACAGAGCCTTTCCACATTAGCAAAAATGAAAGTAAAGTAAGGACACTGCTCCCTAATCCCTCTCTTGGGGAGGATGCCAGGAGACCTGCTTCACTGGAAGCTGCCAATGAAAAGCCCATGAAAGTTAGCAATAAGTGTGCTCCAGTGAGTCCAAGACACTGCTCTAGGCACCTGACATCTGAACCCTGTAACTTTGCACACGCACTTCGGCTGATAAGTTTCCCAAAGAGCTGAGCTTCTGAAGGGAGGTCAGAGAGGCTTAAGCCTCTCTGATGGACGTATCCTAAAGCTTTAACTGATTCTTCATCACTATTTCGGCACAGAGTGAAAACCTTTCTCCAGTTTCCCGATACTTTGTAGGTCCCTGTTGACATGCATACAAAACATAATGCAGCAGATTGAGCTCTAACCTAACTGGAACTGGAAACAGTCCAGCTGTAGGACATCAGTTACCAAGTAAGCTAATTTACCCTGCTGGAGAAAAGGTCCGGCTGCACTGCTTGATGAGGTGGCTCTTTACTTTGTACTGCCTCATGCACTGTAAACAGGCATTGGAGAAATCTTCCAGAAGATGCCACCGCTATCCTCCCCTACCACCAACCCCCAACTCCACTGATCTGCTATTCAGCACCAGGGCATAATAATTGACCCACTGACCCCAAGGTTAAGCACAGTTCAAAGGAAGTCCTCAAGACCACCAGCAATACTCTTCCTTAATTTTTATTGCAGTCTCCTGCTGCACATCTCTTAACCCAGTCCCTGGCTATGCCGCTTCACCCTGAACAATAGAACAGGAGAAGGTCCCAGTGGTGAGGACCTTTGCCTAATCCATGTACTTTTCGGCAGCCCTCCGACTGATGACAATACTAGAGCTGAGACTTGCCAGAGGACATTCTAAGCTTAGCAAAATCATTTTGCAGATGGAAACTCATCAGATCAGAAAGAAAATTTTGTACCAACTTGTTCCATTTTATTTTTTGCAGACAGCATGAAAAAGCAGCATTGCACTGTGTCACCTCCACATATAAAGGAAACTGTAAAGACATATACAGAGCAGTTCTCTTCAGCCTGCAAGTTTCCTGCATGCTCTGTCTGCACTAAATCCCTTCAGAGACATTTTTGTATGAATACTAGTACCATTTTCTAAACTAATTACAATGCCATGTATGATTTTTCAAAAAAAAATCCAAACCAAAACAACAAACTAAGGAACCTCTCACACTTTTTTTTTTTAAAATAAACACCCTCTATTAATGTTTTCTGTCCTTTTCACACATTTTAAAATGAAAATCATTTGCAGCAAGTACACTGTTGGGTCCATTAGTACTCCGGCCTTAGTCAACTGAGGTGCTGATTCCCATGTACTCCTGTGATATATTCCCTTTGGCGAACCGAAAAAAAGATTAAACCCGTAAAACAGGAAACTTGCAAGTCAGACTGCTCAACATAAATGCAATTCAGTCCTATGAGACATTGAGTAATTCCATTGATATTTGTGGCATAGGAGGCTGCTTTTCTTATCATTGGCTTTTGTCCCTCTGCAGTTACCATGAAATCTATCAAGCAAAGAAAGGCATCAGACACTTAGATGATTATGCTACCTTTAGGACCATGACAAAAGTAATTTCGCTATGAAGTTTTCAATTTACACCATTCCATCCAGCACAGGCACAATCTTCAATTGCAAGATTGTGTTGAAATAATCTGAGGGATTATAAAATTTAAAATTAATTTCTAGCCAACTATGCATGTTCATTATTTTCTAAAGAAGGGAGTCATTATTGTAGAAGTAGGCTAAAGGATACATAAAAAAAATGGATTCTTCCACTTAAACCTGTGTCTATAAAATAATAAATGCAAATAATGCTTACAGAATTGGTATCATAAGAAATAAGATAGAAACCAATAAATAGTATGTAAAGCCATCTGGAAATTAATGTTCTTCCTAATCAATCAGACTGGCAGAATCTCCCATCCTCCTCCCAAGCTAGCTATCTGACAATAGGATGAACTAATGTAACAAGGAAAGAAAAAAATCAAGTCCTGGGAGACGAAAAAAACAGATAGGATCAAATTACAAGAGCAGCCATGCTGAGCCTGGCCAGAGACCCCAGGATCCCAACCCATTACATAGCCATGTGCTTCAGGGGGAAGATTTGAACCCGGACATAAGCCCATCTCCCCAACTCCAACCCGCCAGCACTTCTGAGCCTCACTGAGCTGGAAGCAACACTTGGACCATCCCATGTAGTAACAGTCATCAGAAGAATTATCCTTTACAAATTTGTCTAATCCTTTTAAAACCATTTAGACTTTTGCCCCCTATTGTATACTTTGACAATGATTTCCACAACTCTATTAGGCATGGCTCACTTCTATTGAGTTAAGAAAGACATTAATGGACGTATCAGGGGAAAGAACTGGATATGGATTTGAAAGTGTTTTAATTCTCCACACACACTGATTATATGAATAACCACATAACAAGTAGTTGTAAACTTTGCTGTTCAGAGATTACCAAACAATGAAGACTAAATCCCATAAGCAACTGTAAAAATATCCAGCAGAATAAATTAGACTGAATGAATTAATAAATCTGCACTGTTGATCCCATGTCTGTACCTGAATCAAGACTGTGCACCAACAGATGGCACATTTCTTATCCATGTTATTTGCGTGAATTGCTGTAGGAGTATTGCCCAATATTTTTTTATGAGTTTGTACATTCAGGGAAACAGAACAGGAGAGACAAGCACGATTTTAAACCTTATACAGACATTACATGAAGCACAGCCCACAACAAGGGATGGTGGCTAATGGCACCATACCACATCCAGCCCCAGGAGACTATTGGTCAGACAGCATGTGAGTCACAGCTCCTTGGCTTCTAATTTCTAACCCTGACTCAAGCAGTCTATTTCAACTCTCCTAACCTCATTTAACCCACCATGAGAACAAACCCCCACATCTTAGAGAAATAAGTTCTGTGGGATTTTTTCTTTGTACATTTTGGTCAAAGGGCTGGCAAACTCATCAGGTTTTCATCACGTCCATGCCAAATACCTACAACCCTGGTTATGGCCAGACCTACAAAAAGGTTTTTTTAGGAGGATTTTAGGATCCAGTCTGAATCCCCAAAATCCATGTCCAGCCTCACAGACTACTACACTTTTCATGTAAACCTTCCCCACCATCTAAATTTCTGCTTTTGTGCCACAACAGCAGTACCCTAAGCCTTTCAATATTAAGCTTCTCAGAAAAATCTTTTATAACCCTAATGACTACCCTCAGACTGAGTGTTCTCTGGCTGTTGCCCGCTGACCACCAAAAAATCAATTTTCCCCGAAGTTCAACTGTATGCTCCCTTCAGTTGGGCATTTTTTCCAGGGTATCATTGATCTGGGTTGAAACTCCTACCTCTGAGGTGGGGTATGCCAACTAATACAACGAAACCAGCAGTATTGCACAGCAGCCTTCTACACACATGTATCAATCTTTATAATCAGACAAATAACGCCTTAAAAATAGACAGTAAGGTGGATTCAGTGTTATGCAAGCAACACAGACGTAAAAATACTGCCTGAACTATTGTACACAGAACCATGTCTCCTTAATCCAAAAACAGCAAACACAATGAATGTTTGCATAGTCCCTAGAACAGGGCCAGAATAAGTCCTCTTCCTTTCCAGATAAAATACTGAAATATTGTTCTGATACTAAATCATTGAAAAGCTACTTAGGATCCATATGCCAAATGATCAAATCAAAATAAAACTGGGAAGTTATTTAGTGCCTCTCAACTGTGATTAAGTAGGCATTCTTAGGAACAAAAAATAGCAATCATAATTATTGATAATGATACAGTTCCTTATTGCTATTAGAGTAATTAAACTTTCCATTAGGCTCCTGAGACTGAGATTACATGAAATATCTTCAAATGAAATACATGGAATAGGCTGTAACATTTAGTAACCAACAAAAGAAGCTCTAAACCAGGTAAGTGTTACCCAGGCCTAAGTCCAAACAGTTCACAGTAACAGTACAGGAAATCTTAAAAGTTTACCGGGAAAAAAAATGGAAGGCAGTGAAAATAACTCCTCCCTGCATATAATTAAAGGCAAAATAAAGCCAAATATTTCTAGTATTACAGTTCTACAAATATGATCTATCACTCATTTCACCATGGCTCACCATAATTTCAGTTACAAAATTAATTGTTAATGTTAGTTTTCAAATATTCTGTATGAAAAGTGAGCATACTTGAAGTCATTTCTTTAGCTAACACCAATTATATTGAATTTATTTTATTTCAATATTTTTTTAAAAAGAGAAAATTCAAATTTAAAATATTTTATATACTTCATTAGCCATTTTGCTTTCAATGTTTTTTCTACAGAAAATTGTCTGAAGATTAAACATTTTTCTTTATGATTTTCGGTCAATGTATATTACAATGAATGTTGAGAAACAAATTAACCCAAGGAAGGTCTCTTTTATAATACATGGACATGATTTATTATTGCAGTATTTTGATGATAGAAAGTTGCCTTCGTATTAGCATTTTATATGTATTTCATACTAATGTAGATGGGTATCCAAAATGCAACCTAGAAGTTGTTGGTTTTTTTAAAAAAAGATATGTAAAACCATAGTCCTGCATGAGACAATTAGACTTGTGGAATTTCTAAACAAGCCATTATTCTGATGCAGAACTGCAGCCAATGGAATGGACTCTTTTTATCAGACAAGAAAGAAAATCGGTCACATTTTTATGTTAGTATGTTACAGTAAAGGCTTCACATGGAGTAGGTTGCTACACCTTTGTGATTTAAATGATGAAATAATTAACTTGCCTAACAAAAAAATTAGATAATAATTCAAAGGAAGCTAGCCAGAGGCAATTATTGCATTAGCGGTAATATCCTCCTTTGAAAACAGAAAATCTACTTTTAAATGTCCTGTTTGCTTCTCATCTCAATGGAAGGAAAGCAAGTTTCCTTCTTGCTCTTTGAAGAAACAAGGTTTATCACTGTCTTGTCTGACACGTAGTCAATGTTTTTTACAAAAAAAATTTTCATAGCTTCATGGGAGGTGCTCAGCAGAACTCCTGCTATAGAACAACGCTCCTTTCCTAGAAAAGTACTGCTGAAAGAAAAGTGAAATTTACTATTCCCTAAAGACATCTCATTCTGAAAACTACTTGGTAGAGCTGAAATTATGCATCTCTAATTAAAGCCAAGTCCATTTGCACAACAAATACTTACAGTTTTCCTCTCAGACTTTAACAACTAGCTTTTGCCATCCACTGCGTTTATTTTAGATAATAAATTTTCAGTAGCATTATTTGCTCCAAGACAGGTTCTACATCCTAGGAGCAAGATTTCCAAGTGGAATAACAAAGAAAACAGCACAATTTTTCAATCGTTCAACAAAATTCTTCCCAGATTAATTCAGTTTGTGGTTTTTGTCTTAAATATTAAGAAGTAGCCTTAGTAGGCTATTTAAATACAGACAGAATTGCACACACACAAACAGAAAAGAGTGCATTGCCATGGAGAAGAATCTAATCCTGACACTGTACCTACTCCTCCCTCTGTATATGTCTTAAGCTGAGACAGTACTGCAGCAGAATCCCTGGCATCACTGAAGCTATCCATATCTATCTGGCCTGAAAAATTGCTTGTACTTAGCTGCTTCAAGTGGTGCTCAGCAGACTACTGCCCATTACAGGAGCCACAACACCAATTCCTTCTATATCCAAAACAGCAGAGGGAAGGAAGGGTGAAGAGGGAGAGAAAAGATGTCTGTCCCTAAAGGTATATGTCAGAAAAAGACGGATGATTCTCAGCCACAGCTGATTCGTTGAATGAGTAGTCCTAGGAGCCTGGGTAAATTTTGTTTGTGACGTCCCAACTTGAAAAGCTGATTTCTGCTTCCTCACTCCCAATCCTCTCTCTCCTTCACTGCTGTTGCCAGTGTTGTGTCCTCAAAACACAAGCAAGAGTTTAAGATAGACTGTCAGGTGACCGTATTTCTAGTCTAGATATAAGGGTTTAAATCACACTATTAAATGTTTTTGATGGTAAGAGTGAGTGTAATAACTTTTTCCTCCAAAATTAAAAAATCCCAAACAACAAACCCCAAACCCAAACAAATCAACCAAGAATGTCTTAGCAGGAGCACAATTCCTATAAGGTGCATCTCTGCTACCTAATAGATAAATCAACATATACAAGAAATATCAAAACTGTTTAAAGATACTATGAAATAACCTTGTGGTGCGTCACGAACAAAATAAATGTGTTTAATTTCAGAAAGAACTCCCCAAACAACACCCACTTATCCACTTACACCTTGAATTTCCCCTACCTTTCCTTACCTCACCAGTGATGCCCCTGTGGGATCATTCACTGTTTTCAGGGGTCTGTCAGAACAGACCTCCTGTTTCCTCACCAAGTCTGGTCTCTGAATCTGTTTCCCTGAATGGCTGTTGAGACTCATTAACAGTTGTTGACTTCAATAAATCTTTGAAAAAAGAAAACAAAGATGCATTGTCACTGTAGAAGTAAATAAGTGCAATTAATATTTTTTCTTTAAACACTATCTAGTTTCTGTGTTCAGAAAAACCTGGACTGTATATGCTGTCAGCTAAAATGTAATAATGCAATTTGGTTATAGGGAAATTGTTCACACAAGCATGTTCTCACAATGTTTCATACATATTTCCTCACTTCTCCACTATAATGTATTCTAAATTCCTGTTTAAGTGGATATGATTTCATCCGTAGCCAGCATATAATTGCATATTGCCACCATGCCAGTTTCTGCCAGGACGTCTCTGAAATCACCAGCTCCCAAATCTTCTGCTTATTGTAATAGAGACTTTCTGACGTTTTCCTTCCGGAAATGATTAGGAAGACATTCTAGTATCATTGAATAAAAATTGTTAAAGGGTATTTCACAACCAGAACCTGGGTAGTATCAAATCACCTGCATAGTGCGCAAACACATACACAGACATACACTAAAATAAAATCAGCAGAACTGCAAGGTCATGTACTCAAAAATCAGGAAATGTAAAGTTTAAAATAGTCTGCACCTATAATTAAGCCAGCATTATAATTAATAACAGCAGTCCATCTTCACGCTTCAAGAAACATTCCTAATATAGTTCAGATCTAGGGGAAAAAGCAAGCTTAAAGCATGACATCATATCTCCATGTAGTGAGAGACCTTTTGAATCACTTACCACCCTGCAGTATCACTTAAGGGAAGAACACAACTGTAGAAGCAGGTGCACCACTGCTGTGTGGTCAGCAGCAATGCAGGCAGAAGCAGAAGATTTTACCAAGGCCTGCTAAGGGAAAGCAGAACTGTACCCTCAGATCTTCTCCTGCTTCCAGAGGAGAGCACACTCCATGCAGCCCACAGCTTCCTTGGTATCTTCTGCTCTCTTCGCTACAGTTTGTCCTCTGTCTTTCAACCCTCTTTGTCATGACATTTTTTTTCACCAATGACAGTGTCCCTGCCCAGTTCCTATATTCCCTTTCCAAAATAAACTGTTCTGTATTTATGTTTTGTCTGGCAACTCTTGATTTAGTACAAGCCTTTTTCCTTATTTTTCTTGTGGCCCTCATTTGCTGTCTTCTTCTACAACTCGGTGCTCAATGGCTTCTTATTCAGCTAAGACTAGCGCTTTCCATATAACTTTGTTCCTTATTACCTATGTTTCTCTTCTTCCGTATCACAGTGGGTCACAGTCTTCTGGCTGTCCAATTCAAGGTTGTGTCACCTTTTCCACTCCTCATCACCTAATCCCTTCTTACTCACTCTTTCAACTTCTACTTCCCATTCACAATTCAACCTTCGTCAGGGAAAGTTTAGACTTGAAGTTACGAAAAAGTTCTTCACTGAAAGGGTGATTTGCCATTGGAATGCACTGCCCAGGGAGGTGGTGGAGTCGCCGAACCTGGAAGTGTTTAAGGGGAGACTGGATGAGGCACTGAGTGCCATGGTTTAGATGATGGGATGGTGTTAGTGTTGGTGTTAGTGTTGGGTTACAGGTTGGACTCGATGATCTCAGAGGTCTTTCCAACCTTATGATACTGTGAAACTGTGAAACCTCTGCTCAGTTTCTATCCCCATCCTCTCCACCCTCGTCTCCTTATCAGCACTCTCTTGCACTTTCACATCAACATCCATGTCAAGCAGTCTCTGCCATACTGTTGGAGTACAACAAGGAAGCGCAGGATATGATAGTCTCTTTTACTGGATCTAGCATTCAAGCATATCCAACTATGTAGGAGATTACAGGTGAAACTGTAACGCAAGTCCTGCCAAATTCTTTGCATTGACATGTTCACCATAGACAAATATCTTCAACGTTTCCAAACTTCTAGTAATAATCTCTTTAAAATGCCTATAATTAATAAAAGTTTTCAAAAGAACACACATCATAAAAAGAGCTGTTGTTGCCAGCACTCAGGTTGCTGGAACTTCTGAGAGAAAAGTTGCCAGATTTCCTTCTAATAAGAAAAAATAATGTACTTTTGTTCATTCTTGTTTTCTGAAAAAAGCCAGGTATTTTCCTCATAATTACTGTTAGCCTGAGGCACATATCTCACCTGGAAAGCTGAAGTTCAAATGATTAATGTTCAACTGAGTTTAAAGCAACGGGGAACTGAAAGCAAGGAATATACAGATGCCCTTAATAGATGGTGCAGCTAGTCTCACCTTCAATGTTAACCATGTATTTTGGTTTTTACCTTTAAAACAAGATTCTGTATATCGGAAATAAAACACAAGTCACAGAATTACCAAGGTCTGAGCCCATTGTGAAAGCCGTGTAGAAATGCTATTTACTTCTTGCTGAATGTGTTGCAACTCAGTTTTCCAGAAAATATTTTACTTGTTTGACAACAGTGGTTTTCTTAGTATATGTCTGACATCCTCTGTGTCTTTTATGCTACAATCTGAGGTGTGTAACTGGATGGAAGCTGTCAGTGAACTCTCAAATCCAAATGAAAACTTATTTAGATTAATGGAGGTTCTGACATTTTCTTACAAAAATATAACAAAGGGAATATTACAGTTTTTTAAAAAACAGTGCAAGTGGAAAAAATAGCGCAAGCTCCCCAGCCTCATTCCTTCTTATCTCTGACAATACGTGCGAGAGGACGCACTGCCATAGCACAAAAATGGAATGAGATTATTGTATTAAAACTCTATTTGTGCCATGGAGAGCAGAAAAGGCTATTGTAATAGCTACTAATGGAAGAGATATTATCATGTGTCCTTTCTGTTACCAAGGTCTGTAAGCTCAACTTAATACTCGTGGCCATTAGACTCGCCTCTTGGCAAGTTTAAAACGTCATGACCATTTGCTAAGAGAAAAGCTTGCCAAGCAAAAGGTCTTTATTGCTGCATTTCTATATTCTACAGTAAATACATGTAAGTAGACCTGAAATAAAGAATTCTAGCAACAGAGCCATAAAAAATGAAGAAAAGATAAGCTATTTTCATCTTTCTTGCATTTTGCAGCATCCAACTCCCTGCCTTTATAAGGATTTGATCTAAGAAGGTACTACATGCTTTGATTCCAATCAAGGAAAAATCTCTTCCCTAACTTCTAATGTCAGAGGTCTTAGTTTTAGGCCAAATTCAAAGTACAAATGACAGTTTCCCACTGAGATTATAAATAATGTACTGTGAATAACAAAACAGCCCAATTTTCATAAATAATGTACTGTGAATAACAAAACAGCCCAATTTTCAGAAAACATCAAAAAGCAATTTATATATGAGTTCAAGCTCATTTGGTAATGTGGAAATAAGAACAAGCAAAAGAAATTAAGTTAGACCATGTAAAAGCTACACATAATGAATAAAAACCAAGCCATTTCTTTCCAAATGTAACTTCCACATCAGTGAAATTGTATCGACATCTGGACTATTTCACAGATATATATTTGTAATCATTTCAAGTAGTTTCCCAGAATCATATAAAAGAATTATTTCAGTGTTACTACTTTAGACTCTATTCTTCTGTTTAGTCCCAATGAGAACCCATCAAAATACTTCTCTGAACAGAAACAAATTGTTTGAAGCATGCAAATTACAAGTTATGTATTTGGTGCATCTCAGTTTATTCTCATTGATAGTAATAGTTATGATAGAAGAAATTAAATACAAAGTTCCCATGGACTTAAATGTCTTGGATTTCTGAACACTATAAATCTCAAGGAAGTAAAAGACTTTCTAGCTCCAGTTTACATGACAATTGCAGGCAATTTAGAAGTCAAGATCTGCTATTTTTTTCACCCAACTCAAATTACATGTACTTGTATGTCAATTTAAAATCCCCTACGTCTTTGGGTTTTGATCCTGTGGTTACAGAACAGAACTCCTCACACTAGTGGGAATAAGCTCTTCATTCCACATAGCATCCTTCAAATTAAGCAGATCATGTTAACTATAATTTATTTGCAAGATTTGCATCTCTAAGACAATGTGGGAGAATTTAGAGAATAGGTAACACAAAAGTTTCTTCGTGAGGAGGCATTACTTTCTACATGCATTGTCAAGTTAATCAAGAGTTTTTCATAGAATCATAGAATTCTTTGGGTTGGAAGAGACATTAAAGATCATCCAGTTACAACCCCCCTGTCAAGAGCAGGGACACGTCCCACCAGACTAGGCTGATCAAGGCTCCATCTAACCTGGCTTTCAATGCTTCCAGGGAGAGGGCATCCACAGCTTCCCTGGGCAATCTGTGCCAGTGCCTTACCATCCTCACAGTGAAGAATTTCTTCCTAATGTCTAATTGAAATCTTCCCCCTTCCAGTTTGAAGCCATTGCCCCTTGTCCTACCACAACATGCCCTTGTAAAAAGTCCCTCCCCATCTTTCCTGCAGCCTCTTCAGGTATTGAAGGTTGCTATGAGGTCCCACTGGAGCCTTCTCTTCTCCAGGCTGAACAACCTCAGCTGTCTCAGCCTGTCCTAATGGCAGAGGTGCTCCAGCCCTTTGGTCATCTTCCTGGCCCTCCTCTGGACCTGTTTCAACAGTTTTATAACCTTCTTAGGTTGGGGATTCCAGAACTGGACACAGCACTTCAGGTGGAGCTTATAAGAGCTGAGTAGAGAAGGAGAATCCCCTCCCTCACCATGCTGGCCACTCTTTTGATGCAGCCCAGGACACAGTTGGCCTTCTGGGCTGCGAGCGCACATTGTTGGCTCATGTCGAGCATCTCATCAGTCAGCACTCCCAAGCTCTTCTCCACAGGGCTGCTCTCAAACACATCATCCCCCAGTCTGTATTGATACTGGGGGTTGTCCCAACCCAGGTGTAGGACATTGCACTTGACCTTGTTAAACCTCATGAGGTTCACATAGGCCCACTTCTCCAGCTTGTCCAGGTCCCTCTGGATGACATCCCATCCTTCTGGTGTGACAACTGCTCTACTCAGCTTGGTGTCATCCACAAACTTGCTGAGGTTGCACTCTATCTCGTTGTTGATATCATTAATGAAAATATTAAACAGCACTGGTCCCAGTACAGACCTCTAACAGACACCACTTGTCATGAGTCTGCAGCTGGACATTAAGCCCTTGACCACTACTCTCTGAATGTGACCATCCAAGCAATTCCTTATCCACCAAGCTGTCTACGCATCAAATCCATATCTCTCTGATTTAAAGATGAAGATGTTGTGAGGGACTGTGTCAAAGGCTTTACAGAAATAAAGATAGATTATATCTGTAATATTCCCCTGTCCACTGAACTGGTCACCCAGTTCAGGCTGCCTCTGATCTTGACCACCAATGAGTTCACTTGCACCAGGTCCAGTGTTGCATCCCCTTGGGTATGGATGTCTATTATCTGGATTAAAAAACTATCATTTGTGCACTCAAGGAGCCTCCTGGATTGCCTCCAGCTTCCTGTGTTGCTTTTTCAGCAGATGTCAGGGTGGCTGAAGTCCCCCAGTAGGACGAGGTCCTGTGAGTGTGGATCCTCCTGTAGCTGGAGGAAGGAAACTTCATCAGCAGGCTCCCCTTGGTCAAGTCGCCTGCAGTAGACACCAGCCACAAGGTTCTTTTTATTTCTTCAGTCTTTTATTCTCATCCCTAAGCTTCCAGTTTGTTCGTGGCTATTCTTCAAGGGCATCTCTTCACACTCAGTCAATTTCCTTATACAGAGGGCAACACATCCACCCCTTCTTATTGGCCTGTCCCTTCTGAACAGCTTGGAGCCATCCATAGCCAAACTGCAGTCATGGGATTTGTCCCACCAGTTTTCAGTCACTGCAACAAGATCATACCTTTCTAGCAGCATCATAGCTTTTTAGAAGCTTTTTGAATCACTATACCTACTTCAGGACTGCTGCATCCAGATAAAATGAAGCTAAAGGTTAAGCTCAGAAACTAGGATATATCTGTATGGCTCTGAAACAAATGTGGCCAGAGAGAGCCCTTATGACAGTACAGTGCTTAGGTAAATTTGTTTTCTTTCTTTCTCAGTCCCAAGGGTTTTCATCCCTTACAGCTCTGATATTCTGTAATAGCCAGCAAGCATCTGCAAAGAACGCCCAAGTTTAGACAGAATTAATTCTATTTTCAGAGAATCTTTCTTTGCAAAAATTTTAAATATGGAACATGCCAGAATTGGTATTATGATTTTTTTTTTGATCTGAAGCAATCTTTTTTTATCAAGACAGAATTGAAGATAAATATCTAGATATAGTATATGTTTTTAATAAAAAGTGATTCTCAGAGGTAAAGGCAGGTGAATGAACATCTCATGTTATGCAGTCAGGCTTACATTTGTTCCATGAGGTATTATATCAGCAAACTCAAAAGTTCTCAAAAGTAGTACACTGTCTGTATATTATAAAAATCATGTATCTCACTCAGGAATGTGCCAAAATATATATTTTCTCTCCTTTTCTGATTCTCAAGGATTACAGGAGACGAAGCAAGGTGAAATGTTGTTTTTCTTTTGTGTTATTAATAGACTGCTGAACTTGACCTTTTTACTACGCTAGGATTCATGCACTGGTCTCTTATTAACTACCAACGCAAAAATCCACTGAAATTAAAAGCATTCTTTTAAATTTACATTTAACTACAGGACTGATTTCCTTACAGAAATTCCCCTACTATTTAGAAATCATAAATGAAGTTGAACAAAACAGCTTGAGGTTGAGGAATCAAGCTGAGTTTCCAAGTTGCACTTATAAGAACTTTTCACTTTTTCCCCCCCATTTAATTGAAAATTCACCAATAAAATTTATAAACAGCAGTGAAATATGATAAAGGCAAAACATATGATTTTATTTTTATTTCCAGTTTCACAGATCAGAGTTGCAAGAATTTATTAAACTTGAAATCTTCTACACAGATTTCGCCTTTGATTTATAGTCTGAAATAAACTTACCGGAATAGTTTTTTTCCTTTGCTTTTTGAAAATTATCCTTGTGCTGATTCCCTTCATGAGAGAGACTGTAGTATATATTGGATACTCAGAAACGTCTCTCTATAAATAAAAATTTTTTCAAATAAGTGTAGTCCTGAAGAAGAATCAAAGCACAAGCAACGAAGAGCGAAAGCACTTTCTGACGTTTAAGTCTCACTTATTCAATAAAAGCAACCGGTACAAAACTTCAAGAAGGCTTGTCCCACCAGCTAACTGCTTCACCGGGCTTTATTTCATGACAACAAGATTAAAAACTTTTTTTAATCTTACTCTAAGAAATTAACTGCAATCACATCATAACAAAGTCTCATGTTGAGTAACCCTAGTTCAGTCTATGTTGATGTCAATACTAAATTCTTTGGTTTGGTGCAATCAAAAATATCCTTCCTTCTCTCACCTTTAGAATAATACAGTTGCTTAAAAACAACTTTTATGTAAAATATCTTTTGGGAAGAATCTTGGTAAAGCATGTAAGTCAACTTTTCCTCCTGATTCAATCTGAAATATTTTCCCAGATTGAAAGCTAATTCCCTTGTTCTATTGAACTAATCACTTCAAATGAAATATTTCTGGGATAGAGTGAGCCACAGAACAAATAAACTAACAGAGACATCTAAAAGCCCTAACAGTAAAAATATTATCTTTTAGCTTTTTTTTTCAGTGAGTCATAACAGAATAAATTCCACTCTTCATTATGTAATCTATGGCTGCTATTGAGGTCATGAACACAAGAACCCAAAAGGATATCAACCAAAATTGTGGTGAAATGAGATGTTTGTAGAATTTGCAACACTAGTGCATTTCATTCTTCACCAGAGCTCAAAACAGTCTTTAGAATCCTTGCCGTTTCTTCTCAATCACTTACACTGACAATATCACATATACACTATAGGGATAAAATTTTCACAGTCACAGGTGAGAAATATGGTATGTTTTCCTGTGCAATATAAATTGCTTGTTAATTTAAATCCTAATTTGGCATGTTGGAAATAAAACATGAGAGTGCAAAATAACTATCCATTCCTTCTTGCCTGCTACCTAACTCTGGCTATTACATTACCTGATCTCTTACTGTTGTCTTCCTAGACAAGAGATTTCTGCACCTGTTTGAGCAGCCTTGAGTCTGGAACATGCCTGTGAAGGCTATGTAGAAAAAGACCCCAAATCTGAAGGCTTTGATGGAACCGAGACTTACTGAAAGGATTAGGATCTTGATAATATGTATGTACTTTCATTTATTTTATAAAGCAAAACAGAAAACATCATCTAAAATTTACATAAGAGGATTTAGCCAGCGAGGAGACTGGGATTCAACCCCTTTTTTTAGATGGACTGCGTTTAGTCCTTTATTCCTTGACTTCTTTAAAAGACCTTTAATCTTTAGTTTACAGACAACACAGTTGCAGGTAGGAACAGACATCAGAACCAAAAATGTTCTTCCAGGAGTGTGCCAGCCATGGGAATGCAAAGCTGCATAGACAGAGAGTGTCAGGGGAAACACTGGTTTTGTGTTTTCTGCTGCAGAGTGATGAAGCATCAGCACTGCCAACAGATGTGGAAAAGAGGGAACCTCTCTGAATTAGGAAACAATTGAACTGATAGCTCATCTTCCTGAAGAAATTTTCAGACATAAACATCCAAAAGGAAAATTGTGAGCTCTTTGAAGGACAAAAAACACCCAAACATCCAAAACCCAGCAGAAGAGCTCATTGCATGATAAAATGTGAGGACCCTGGCAGCAGAGAAACTAGATATCAGATATGACAATAGAATATATTACTTGGGGCAGGTCTTAGTTATTTTGAATATCAATTTGTTCAGAAGAAAATCAAAGGTCTTTCTGCTTCTTCCCCAATCTGTTTTTTTGTCTCTTCATTCAGAGAAAATATCTAAAGCATGACTTAAAGAGACTTGGAAGAGATCACACTAATTTCATGGTAAGCTAAGTAGTCTCATAATAATTTTGATCTCATGTTTTCACACTTTTGCTGACAAGTCGTCAGTAATGCGAGGTGGTCTGGGTCTCACAGTGATAGTTAAAAGTCATGCAAAGGGAGCTTTCTAGCTTCACCCTTTCTGGTGAAACACAGACAAGGTCACTACAGTGAACTAGAATGCTACTATGGCCTCGGGGCATTTCAGCATGTTGGTGGATCTTGACTTTCTCTGGAAGACCTATAGACAGTTCACATCCCAGGGAGTAGTCTGGGAAAGTGCTGACCTCTGCCTGGAAGATGAGATGGCTGGATAAGGAGTGAAGCTATGCCCTCTATATTGACAAAAAAACAAAGGTCTATTCCTGGATCTGATGACTTTCAGTGGATGAAAACAGACCGGGGTGCTGAACTTCCTTACAACAAGCTACTTTTAGTGCATTTAAATTCCTTTGTTCTGTTCACAGCTTTACAAATCCATGAAATAAAGTACATCCATTCATGGAGAAACACTGAGAATCTCTGACTACTTTAGAGATAGCAGAAGGACTGTAAAACATAGTGGCCATAAACACTGTACTAATTCCCACACAATCTTGTGCTGGAAAGTTGCTGTTGCATGATAGGCTAATCTCATTTGATTTCAACTACATTTTAACAAAATCTACTTCCAGAAAAGATAAAACAAATCTGAATGACATATTTAGATAAAAAGACCAAAGCTGACATACAGACCCCATTTACACCTGCACTGCCAGAGCTGCATTAATGGGTTCTGCGGTGGAATGTTGTACTGCTCAAAGCAAATATAAAATAATCTTTAAATTCTTGCTGTGTATTTCTACTTAAAGAATGTTTCTACTAAATAAATCATGTCTTAAAAGAGCTATGTCTAAGTAGGTTACTATCATGCCAGCATCCTCAAGGCAAAGTAAGTTCTTCTGTGTACACACAAACTACTATATAACCTGATGAATCTTTTTAATTTCTTCTGTAGTAAATCCCTACAACTTATAACTCCAAGGAAAAAACTAAACTGCTAATTTGGAAATGCATCAAAAGCAGAAATATTTCTTAATAAGCCATCTGTGAAGTTTATCAAAAGTTCTGACTGAGGCTGTAAAGCACACAGAAGTCCCCAGAGTTTTAATGTGGTGAAATATTTCTTTGAGTACCTGGTATTTCATCTACACACCACGAGCTTGTGACTCTATCTGTTGTCCAAAGAGAATCCGATGATGGGTCAAAACAAGTTGTCAGTTACACCCTTATAATCCCACTGACCTCATGTGCTTGACATTACATGGGTAATTGAGAAGAGAATATGACCCATTGTATGCTGCTCTCAGTGATGGAACATAGCAACCACACCAAAAAGGTCACAGTTCAGTGAGGGATTATGGAAATTAAACCAAGCAGAGGTGTTTCAGCATGAAGACTTTAATTTTATTATTTTATTGTTCGTAATTGACACATTTGTAGTGCTAGAATTGCAAAATTTTCCACCCAAATGTCAGAAGTTAAATAAAGAGGAAAGAATTTGGAAAATAATTATATATTTACAGATGTCACACTAGCATGTTTTATGATCTAGTATGCTGCCTACAAGCAAATTTTTCCCTCAATGAGGGTGTATCAGACATACCTGAAAGACACTGTAGGTGAGCTGCATGCTGAACTGGGATACAAGTTTCAAAACACAGATTTTATGCTTTAATATGGCTTGATTTTAGTTTAAAGTGATAAGATAAGACACTTAAAAACCCTTGGTCATCCAACTTTAAGTTAATGAAAGGGAAGTACTTTGAAACTTTCTCATTCTCCTGTTTTTGTTTAAACTGCTGAGACAGACTGTTGGGCAGGGTGAGCCGTAAAGTTTGAACTACTTCTCACATCTATGTTCCAGTTACAAATGAATCAGAAACAAAAAAACACCTGAGATAGTAAATTTTCTTTAGAGAAGGCTTTTTGTGTTTGAAGGGAGGAGATACACGTCTTAGTTTTAAGCAGACAGTGGCCTATCACGTCTGCTTTAATTGTTGTGGGGTTAATACTGTTACTGTTTCACCTGGTTATTAAAATATTATTTCAGATCCCTCTACACAATTCCCACTAATGGAAACTTACATGCACATCAAGCACTGAAATATCCCTGTTAAAAATCTCTCAGAAGCAATGAAAATTACTGTTTCCAAAACAAATTTTTAGATCACAGCGTTTAGTTATTCACTTTTCCTTCAGAAAAAAAGACTTGATGAACAGATAATTGATTTTACTATATGCATTTCTTAGCTTTTGTAGTTGCAGACCACCAAGGGGCATCCTTTCAATAAATATTTACACAAAACATTTTAATAATTGAAACTGTAAATTAGAAGGTTTCATTTCAGCCACCAAGACTAGATTCTTGGCAGATGTTTTTAAATTGTCGAACTTCTAAATACTCATGGGGTTTTTAATTAGACTGAAATCCAAGGTATGAAAGGTAATTTCCCCTTGGAGAGTGTGGAAGAAGTGTAGTTCAGAAGTGACCTGCCCAATTTCTGCTTAATTAGTTTAATAAAACATATTCTGCTTTACATTTGCAAGATCCTGCATGCTACATTTCGTCTCAGCTATAAAACCATGACTGAGCTGCCAAAGAGTCCTGTGATGAAAATGTTGTCACTGCCTTAATCACAGCATCATGAACTCCGCCCAATGATACTCAAATGATATGGCTGATTTTAGTTTTTCCTGTAGAAAAATGTCTGAAAAGACTTAAGGTGATTAGATATGCCACAGTATGGCCAAGGTTTGCCTCTATGAAACTAATATAGCTAATTTAATACAGTGCTTCAACGTCAGAGTTGTGATGAAACATATTGAATCTTTGCACTCACTCATTGCCTGCATTCTTTATTATCTAAGTAATAACTTCTAGAGAATTACTGTTTTATACTTCATCATTCAATGATATCTATCATTCAAAGATGCCTCTGACCAGACAAGACATAACCATTAGAAAAACAAAAACTCAACCTTCTGTAGAAGTGCTATGGCAAAGGTACCTCTGTGGTTTTTCACACAGTCCCTTCAGCTGTACTCCAGTCGACTTTAGTATTAGTTCAGTAGGAGTGGTGAAGTTGCATGTGGACTGTAAGCACCTTTTCACATTTGTCATCCTCTAATGTTACAAAATTTTACAGTCATCAAGTCAGCAATGATTAAATAGACAAAACGCTAAGAACCAGAATAATACCACATAGCTCCTGATACTCACATTGAAGGATTCACTTCTTTAGAGCCCAGCCTGCAGATCTGCCAACAGTAAGAATAGTGGAGATCACATTTGTTTGTCATGGCTTCCAGAAGACCTCAATAGTGAAATACGAAGCAATAAAAGACATGTGAACACCAATTCAGGTAGATGCGATGATACACATGTGGAAAAGCAAATTTATTTTCACCTGTACAGTGATAAACTCGCAGTTAGTTGCCATTGTCCTGGAAGAGTATGTTTGGGTTAGAGGGCTCTGGAAACATTAGTTCTACACCCAGCATCAAACTAAAAGCAAACATTGCATTCAAAATTGAAGGGAAGGAATACTGGACTAAAATTAAAACCTTATCCTGACGCTATATAAATGCATAGTAATTTCAAGCCTAGAACTCAAATACTTCTGGTCCTCTGTCTATCAAACAGCAGAATAAGAATTACAGGGAAAACAACAAGGTCAATTAAATGTGAAGATGATTGACATATGAAAAAAGTAAATGTTACAATTCTTGAAACTGGAACAAAATAACATAAGGAAAAGTAAAGTGGCATCTGTTTTATCATACCTGATGTGAAATGGTTTTTGCTGGGAAAAACTTTAGACAAAGTATCAGACAAAATGAGTTTTTTCTCAGGTTCAATAGACCAAAAGGAGATAGAACCTGAGAAAACATACAGTCAAGTTATGGAACTCCTTACCACAAGACACTATGGTGTCATATACCCACAATAAAGCAATATACTCATGGAAGGAAAAAAAAAAACACCAAAAGCTGTAGAAAAAAGACACCACACCTACTTTAGGAAGTTAGATTGCTGGAAGAGTGTAGCATACTCTGTTTTCCACTGTTCGTTCTTTAGAAGTCTGTGATGTGATATCATCAAATGCTGCTGGCAGATGCCAAGCACTAATCCAAGTAGACTGACAAAATATTTCTGGATTCCAAACTGCGCTCCATTATTTCCAGTATGAAAAAACATGTCAAAATTTCCTCAATGCCAGATTAATCCCATGCCTATTAATTCTGTTCTTTACTGAAAATAAAGACTTTGGACTTCCTAGTTTGGATGTCCCCTGAAATCCTTTTAAAAAGTAAGGTTACATTGGCTACCTTTCAGTTCCCTGAACACAGTTCTCTTGCTTCTACTGATCAAACAATTTCATCCTTGAGTTACACTAGAACACCATCAACTTCTGTGAACACCAATTTACCTAGTAATACTACACCTTTTCTACTAGCACTCAATATTTCAGATACACCTTTTAATTAATCCATCACAAAGAAGGGGTTTGGTGTGGAAATCCCCCTTTATCTCTTTTGCATCTGAACACAACTTTTGAATTTCTGTTGGCCCTATAAAATATTGGTTCTACAAACTCCCTAAAAGTCTTCATTGTATGGAAGTATTCAAAGAGGGAATCTTCATTACATTTTCTGTTCCTTTTGAATTGGTCAGACTCTCGATGAGGTTTAGCTGTACCACTTCTCTTTTTGAAATTTGATGGTAAGCTTCCCAATTTCTTCTCCCAAGACCCATGCCCAGATTAATCCTCAATTAAGCTGACACATTTTTAAAAATCAGTGTGCACTTATACAAGGCTAGTAGAAGGCATAGAAGGAAATAATAATTCCAGATGCAAATTATCGCTGATAATTCCTTATTTCTCAAGGAAGAATGAGTTTATCTTAGACTGTGAGCTTATTACTATTTACATGAGAGATCACCTTCTTTTTTGCGTGCATATATTTCACAAAATACAGTAGAACAAATCAGAGCCACTGAGATCAGCATACCTGCATAACTGTGAACCACGCAGAGAGACCCAAGAACTTTAATTTATTATATGCTGGTTTTGTCTCCTTAAATACCCGATCTGAGGATTCAAAAAACTGGTTTTCCCCATTCATTTTATTTGCTGCTGATTTCACTCTCTAGAATTTAGGATTTCACTTCGTTGCTGGTCTGGAACTTCATTAAAGAAAAAGAAAACATAATTTGCTGGAAAGAAAGGATCTTTTCTTATGACAAATACCAGGATGCGTATTTGAAACAATACAGTTTACTCAACTGCAGACAATATCTTGGTTTTTATAGATCACAATAAAAAGATCCACATCCAACATCTCAGCTTTCAATCTCAGGTTAATTTTAATTTAGCAGGCAAAATGAGTTTTCTACCACATATTACCCACAGAATGCATCCAACTATTTGCAGCCAGGGAATGAAAACCCTTCATGGACTTCCTAGTCCATGCTTTGCCATGAGAAAGATGCAGTCGGTGGTGCAAAGCTGTTCCTCTGTCAGCCTTGTGCAGTTGGTGAAGAGAAAGTTATAAAGAGGCAAATGTGATGAAAAAGCACTGAAGGAGGATTTCCCTATGTGCTTCTTTTAAAGAATTAGAAAAAGTCTTTGTTCAGCAGTGCACAATATATTCAGATACACAGAGGGACAGAGGTAAATCTTGAAGGCACCCTGAATATAAATTATATATAGATATTGTATTATCCAAACAGCAATCTCCAAGGAATTGTAGGAACTGGATAAAAGATTCACTATCTGGCTCCTAGAGGAGCAAAGATGTAAGAAGTAACATGGAAGGAGAGGAGTGATAAGCAGGGAATAGCCGAGCTACACTGCGCCAGTCTCTCTTTTCCCCATCCCCACCACTAATTAGGTCGTCACCAGGAGCTCTCAGAAAAAGGCACCTTGTGATATTCCCAACAAGCTGATTTTCTCACAGGCTTAGAAAGCCTCAGTAGATAAGCCCTAGAGCCTCTTTCTCTCTTCACAATCTCCAAAGAATAGCTGCAAGCTATAAATTTAATATTATGATATACAGTTCAAAAATAAGCCTACTCCTTATTTCAGTTACTATCTCATGACTGCAGGCTATTTCTACTATTGCCTTCTAGAGATTCAGCTTAAAATGTTTTCAGTTATTTTATTTCGCCTCCACTGCAGACAAGCATTTATTGACTTTACTGCCCGTTTCAAATGTGAGCACTCCAACAGTGCTGACAATTGTGACCACATACTCTTAAATGGGTACCAGAAAATGACTGTGAGTGCTTACGTACGTGTTATCATTCATATTAATTCAAATGCACATCTTCACATCCATTTTTAGACACATATTGCAGTAAATATTGCCAGTTACCTATGAAACAGAGGTAAAAAGGGTGATGCGTATAGTAATGTCTGTATACTTACATACCATTGTCTAGTCATCACCACTCATTCATTATTCCCTCTATCATAGTGACTTCTTGATTAATTTCTTGGACTTGAAACCTATACTGTGTGATCTGGCCCACAAGAGAAAGTGGGTCATAGCCAAGTTTTTAAGGAGAATAATTCAAGACTTTTGGGATTACTTCCCTGTATAATAGACAGTAGATGACAAACTTCAAATGAACCCAAAGTATTAAATTTGCAGTGAATGAAAACATACATTCATTTATTTGTCTTATTTTTTTTTCACTTCAAGGTTTTTTCTGATTTGGTAATACAACATGTCCAAGTTATACAAAAGCAATTATTCACACCTTCTGATAGGCAAGCTTGGAGTCAGTTTTACTGAACAAATAAAACCTTCCTAATTTCTTGTTACTAATTCACTTTTTATAAACTCTGAAATGCACTGCCAACCTGCAGACACAATAGGCATAAAATTGATATGCACACTGTGATACATCACAGCAAATTAAGACTGCAACTCTTTCACACTTCGTCTTTAAGGTAAGCATCATCTGTAGCAGTACAGGAACGCTTCTTGAAAATTAAGATAACTCATTAAAAATTGTGCCCAATCATCATAACATTCTTCTAGGGATTGCATTATTGTTAGGCTAGCCTTGATCTAATAAATTGGGTAGATGCCAGAAGAAAACTACACTTCATCATGTGTTACCACATTATTACTATGGGAGCTAGAATTTGAATCTAGTGTTTTTGCGCTCATGACAGATTTACTATAGTTTTCACGTAATAATCTAAATGGGTAAGATAACATCTGTATAGCTGCTAGAGCTACACTGCATTAACAGTGCTTTAACCATAACTTTATGATTTGAAAAATATGGATTTGGGCCAGGTTTTTTTGGGTTGCCTTGTTCAAACGTGCTCTCCATTGCAAAACAATCTTTTTTTTTTCTGTTCCAGCTCCTGGAACTGTAACATGAACAGGAAATACTACATTCATATACAACCACAGAGGGCAGTCTGCCAGAAGTTTGCCTGTTCTCTTTCTCTAGAGTCCCATCCACTGAAAGATTTCTGCTTATCTTACATATGGTCCAGACAGTCACAGTTGCTGGCAAAATTCAATGATGCTTAATGAGTGAATTATGCTTCCAAGAAACAGACAAAAGCTGAGACCCTGGAACTGGTCAGCTTTCAGGTCTCTCACAGTGTTGCATCATCCTAAAGAAACCCTGCAGCAGAACTGGGATCACAGACTTTTTATGAGTGCTCCGAATTGTCAAAACTACAATGAAAATACACAGACTTTGGGAAAGCATTTTAACTTGTTAAAAACATTTACCCTTCAGGTCTGTGTGTTGTTCCACCTGTATCTCAAGGTGAAGAAGATAATTCTGGTCCTTTGCTTTAATTTATATGGGTATCTGCTTTCCATCCCGAACAGACTCTTCAGGCTTTGCACCAATACCCTGTATTAAGACATGCAGTTACATGAATATGTTATTGGTGGTCCAATCATGTAAAATTTCACAGAGAAGCAAGAAGTGAGCTACTATTTGATGCTATTAGCTGTTTCTTTCCATTCCCTAGCATGACTGGTAAAACACACCCAGAATGGTGTTTCTGCAGCTAAGTGAAATCCTAAGAATTCTTGTGATTGGGTTGCTTATTGGGCATAAAATGAAGCCGAAATCTTTTTCCTGTCCTTTAGAAATGGTGGACAAAGAAACCAATACAGTCAAGCAGAGAAAGATACGTGTCTTTGATATTAAGACAGAACTGAAACATGGAGGGGAATGAATCTGGTAATAAACTTTCTCCTAAGTTTTTGAAAACCAAAGCTCAGTTTCTTGCTCCATCCCGGATTTCCTGCATGATCCTTAGCAGATCATTTGGTCCGAATGAACAGACAATAGACCTTGCATCCATTTCTATGAACCACAGTACCCATATCTATGCACAAATTGTATTGCCAACAAAAAAACAGCGAAAGCAAGAACTAGCACCCAAGGTCTTTCTTTCCACCTGATACCAGCACCACCAGACTGGTATCAGATCCTATGCTGTTCTTCTTGTAGTTAGCACTGCCCACCACTAAATCAGACTTGTCAAGACATAACATAACTGTGACTGCAGACTGCAAGAAAAAAACAGCTACTGAGCAACACCATAATGTTGGCATCTGGTTAAAGAAAATACTTCAATAGTGTCAAGCAATAGAGTACTGTCTCTTACCACTTAGCATAAAGGCATGCTGTATTTGCTTGTTCTTATCTAATCATAGTTAGATACTGATGTGTTGCAAATGTCCTTTTTAATAATATATTACTTTTTTTAAAAATAACTACCTGAATAACAACAAGAGGATGAGAAGAAATAAGGACGAGAGGAAATGGCCTCAGGTTGCACCAGGGGATGTTGAGGCTAGACATGAGAAAAAAAAATCTTCACCAAAAGGGTTGTCAGGCACTGGAAGAGGCTGCCCAAGGAGGGGTTGCTTCACCATCCTTGGAGATATTTAAAAGACAGGTTGAAGAACAGTGCAGGGATATGGTTTAGTAGTGGACAGGGGCAGTTGGGCTCCATGATCTCAAAGGTCTTTTCCGCCAAGTGATTCTATGATTCTATGAAAACAAAATGTAAATAGC
The DNA here is from genome assembly GCA_033556795.1 of Tapera naevia. NCBI lineage: Eukaryota > Metazoa > Chordata > Aves > Cuculiformes > Neomorphidae > Tapera > Tapera naevia. The sequence goes on from JAUMJJ010000044.1 coordinate 6,544,883, forward strand.
TTCTGAGTATTTTCCTTCAGATTGGAAAACCTGACTTGAAATATAGCCACGTCAGCGGATATAGTTAGATGCAAATTTTTGAAATTTTCGATAGGTAATTTTATTAAAAATGTATTCCCAGCTCATATCATGGCTTTCCAAGATGTTTGTGCCAGTTTTTTACTTCCTGTACAAGATTTTCTTCATTCTTTCTCACTTCCAAGAGATTTTGAGGAAAAATTTCACTAGATATAAAAAAGATAAAATGTTCTCCTTTGAAACCCCTGTGAGTGTTATTTTGCTGAATTCCAAGCATAAAGTTTTACTTAATACATGTCTGGCTGAAATCAGTGATGATGAATAATATTAAGGAAGTGTGAATGACAAATAGATGTTGACTTTATTCCTTATGTCTGCCACTCCAAGATTTCCCTCCCAAAATCTTCTGCAGAGACTTGAAACAACTAATCTAGCCACTGCTGCCTCAGTACTGTCAGAAAGACCTCAGTCATTCAAGACCCTTCACTTAGAAGACACTTTTCAAGGTATCCTTTTGATCCTTGTCAGGATACTCTTGGAACCGGATATCTGATGTGAACTGCCACTAAACGCATCACTGACCCAGGCAAGCCCAGACCTTACAGTTTAAAGTGGATGTAATAGATTCTAAAGATGTGCTCTTGTGTGTAGGTTTTGTGTGTCCACTAGGATTCCTTTTGTGCGTAGCTGGATAGATACTTGAAGAGATACTTGAAAGGGTATTTTGTGTGCACCCTGAAAGACAATTCAGCCTCTCCAAGCAAGCTTACTCTGAGGTCCCTAAAAGAAGAGAGGTGTTTTGTTTTGAACAGGTGGATATCAGGAACTGAACTACAAAAACACGTCCAGAAGGATCGAGAGGTATCTCCCAGGTAGAAAGAGAAGCTGGGATAAAGCAGAAAGCAATGCTTACAACAGTACACTAAAGGCACCTTTGTGATGGGTTCAGCTACTCTTACAGTGTGGCCCTCAATCTTCTGATTCCCTAGTGCTCTAGTAAATCTACTGATCGAGTTTGGCTAACAAGGATTATCTAGCCTTTGAGATTATCTCATGAGGTATTTATTTCCAATTAAGCACTGGTTGTTACTTTGCATTACTGACAAACTGAAATGAGTTTGCTCTTTCCCCACTCCCCTTTTAGTGAACAGAGGTTTGATATGTAACAATTGCACTTCAGCAAAGAGAAATTTTATCATTTGACTTGTGTGATGTTTTAATACTACTGAGAAAGAAATCATCCTTGAGAGAAAACTATTGAATACTTTCCAGTTGGTTTAGATATCAACTTGTAGATTTTGTTTAAGTAAATGAAAAAACCCTACAGAACACAAATATGCACAAAAATAAAATACTAAAAAAGAGAGAAATCTGTTTCTGGGTTTGAGAACAGAACACAGTCTTGAAAAAGTCCTAGGGTGAAATATTGACCTCTGTGAAACTGGTGACAAATATCCATCTTCCACACTCCCCCTACTTGTGTTCTAAAGTTTCAAAGGAAAGCTGATTTTCCTAGTTTCTCTATTGACATAACGCTGATAGGATAATAAGGAACTATTCACAGCTGGTATAGATACTCACTCTGTGCTCACCATATTCAGCATAAGAACTGCCTTTCACGAGTAGCAGGAGGGAGAAAGTGGCAATTGTTAATAAATTTCCTGGACAGATTTATTTTACCTGTTGACATTTTGAGAAGCAACTCAGTCCCCATACTTTAAAATCCAGCTGCGCCTGTGGGACATGACCAATTTGCATTAAATCATGAAGTCCTAGGCTGACTTGAAGAGGATAATCACAATTTGTGTTTATGAAAATTGGAAAAGTCATTCAGGTTATTAGTAACAAATGTTTAACAATTCAAGCTTCTCAAAGACCTTCTGTACACTCCCTAGGAGGGGTTTAGTTTGTGCTCCCACTGTGCATTATGGAAAACTGTATGTATCATATACAATACTGCAGTATGCCTGACATTCATCCCACTTGCAAACCCAAGTGCTTTCTCATTCTCTGTTCTCTGCACTTAAACTTTCTCGTTTCTGTGTTGAGATTCTCATATTTGTAAGTTTAAACCAGCTCAGTACAAATGCAAAGTGTCTCTGCTAAAGATGTGATCAGGCTCCCTGTCGAGCCATAGTCTCAACAGTAAATCCAACATGCCTACATGATAATGCTGACTATAGAATAGTTATTTTCTACATCACATACAGGGAGAAATATGCTGCCTCAAGTCATGCTGTGAAATGGCCATTATGACCAGTTACTAATTTCTTAAAATAAGTCAGGGTACGTATCTAAGAGTCGCGCTGTCTCGGTATTTTATGGAATATTTTAAAAAAGTTTATAAAAACTTAATCTTCAACAAAAGTAAATCAAAAGGGGAAATGAAAAAGCTTCTTTCCCCTAATCTCTGAAGGACTATTACATTGCATAGCATGTTGATGGTCTGAACTGCTGAATGGCCACTCAAGGTTGCATTTGGTCCAAGGGACCAAAACCAAACAACATAGTGGGAGGACAGTGCCTGTGCCTAAAGACTGGGAGTTCTGACAGAGTGATTTCAACAAGAAAGCAGCAGACATCTAAAAACGTATGCTCCCCCTCTGGTAACCTCCCAGCAGGCTGGACTTCATTTATAGGCTTCATATCCATTTCTTCTTTAATAAAAGAAAAGAAGGTTGGTTTTGATTTGTTATTTTGTTTAATCCGTCTAGCCTATCCCAAATTAATAAATTGTTTATAAAAAAAGTTATAAATTAAAGTTTATATTTCATTGGTATTATGGGTCTTTCTACTGTCTGCAGCCTACTGCTGTAAAAAAGTGTAGCAGAAGATGCAGACAGCTATTCTCTTTCAGTAGAAGTGCCCAAGGACATTTGAAAGATCAGTATTTTGTTTCAAGTTATTTCCAATGTTTTTACAACAACTGTTGGGAAAGGAGGAAAAAATCCCCTCTTTCTTTGTAAATTTGAGGGACAAAACATATTGACAGTGTCTTTTCAAGTGCTGCTTCTACCCTGGCCCGTTGCAGGGGAAAGTAAAATATTCTGGCACCTTGTTTTAATAAATCTTCTTCAGTTTTCTCATGGACAGAGCGCATTGTAATTTAGAAACTTGGCAGGGAGGAAGAAGTCCAAGTGCAACATCTTCAAAAGACAGTGTTAGTTTAGTTAAAATATAAGTGAATGAATTTGGCTTGAGTACAAATAAGAAATGCATTCCTGGACCAAAGAGCTACAGCATTAGATTAACCTTAACACTAGTTCTGCTTGTTCAGAAGTCGGAAGAGTTTTGTTTTGTTTTAATGTATAACATCAAAACCACAAATAAATTCCATTCCCTGATAGTAGGTGGAAGTCATATCTCAAGCAGCTTTTCTCCCAGAGTAAAAGAATTGCTGCACTGTTATTCATGACTCAGTTTAGTGAGTTAAAATTCAGATGCAGTGGCGAGTCTGCCAAGACCATATGAGATCTACTTTATGAGCCTTTCATCTGCAGTACTATGCTCTACCTTTTATTGCTTTGTTTTTTCTTTATTTTTTTTTTGTCTCATTACTGTTGCTGTTGTTTTCCACAGGGAGAACTTTGCCAGTGCATGGACAAAACTATAATAAAGACTTTTGGCTATAAAGGGTGCTTTTAGGAAGAAGATATGAGAAAAATACAATCTGTAAACCGCTTTTACCACAATGTTTGCCTTCCCTCATCTGTCCTCTTACACCAGACACACCAGTGAATGGTGTGTCTGAGGGGCACCCAGCTTTATAAACAGGAGGGTAGAGTCAGGGAGTCAGGGGTTTCTTTCTTTTTCTGTGATACTTTATGTGTCCAAAATGTGAACTGCCATGGAATAGACTTGGCTGTAAAAGAATAGCAACTGAACCCTCAAGTGGTTGAGTGGTTCTGTACCACACAATTTATTGTGCTATAAAACAAAGAATGCTTTCTTTCTGAATTTGCAACATAAATGTTCTTGATCTAAACTAGTTTCCATGCCCATAGGCATTGTGAATTGTCTCATCATCCCCCCAACCCTCTCCTTGCCACTGGCTCAGTATTTGCTTACTTCCAGTCCTTTTGGACTGTCTGATGATTATAATGGATTTTGCTGTGGCTTTTAAGGACTCATTTGAGACAATCAATCATATTTGTGTCAGTTTTGAACTCTATCAGAAAGACCTGAATAGCACAAGTTCCAGTTCTCAATGATATGCCAAAACATTTAATAATTTAAAAGCGAGCCTATGGAAGAGTCCAAATACGTGTTCCCTTTGAAAATTTTCTAATCCGGGAACAGCAAGCCTTGTTTGAAGCTGCAAATACATTCACTACATGAATTCACTACAAAATCAATTTACATGTACAAAAATACAGTTAAAGATTTCAGTCTTTTCATCCTGCATCATGCTTGATCGGTATTACTGAAAAGCCAATGAAAGTACTTGCATGAAATAGCCATAAAGATTCTTGGAATGCTATTTCATTCTGATAGGCAAGAAGTAACTTACCAACTGCTGGAACCATATGTCATACTCAGTTCTTATTCTTAACGGCATAAAAACTGCCAGTAAATTCTTTAGAGCACCTCTTCCACAAAGGATAAAAGGGCAATAGCTCTTAGGCTGGGTTAGACCATGAGATAGACAAGAACTGCCAGAGGCTTTGTGCTTGATGTGGTCAAGAGAATCACAGCTGTTTTACTGTAAAAAGAGAAAATACAAACTTTTGTACAGTTTTGTACCTGGGAGAGAAAGGCAGTATTTAGTATTACATTTTTTTAAAATGTTATTCTTTGTTTCCTCCCTGTATGAGGACCTGTTGACATACTGGGATCTAGGCTACACCAGCCTTCTGGACACAGTGCTGTGGGTAAAATTCCCGCCTTCTGGACACAGTACTGTGGGTAAAATTCCCGTTTAGTTCAATGGAGTTAAGGTTTTGCATTTGTATGTTAACTACTGTCCTGCAAACATACTCCTTTTTTTAAACTAGTGCACTCTGAGAGCAGAGTATCTAATGGCAGCAGCAAAAAAAAAAAGGACCAGTTTCCAACCAATGGAACAAAGACCGATTGTGGCAGTGTAGGTACCTCAGGGAGCCAACTGCTAGTCTCAGCAGCACAGATTACAATCGTGCTGAATTCTTTTGTTGATCTAGGATTGTGTGTGTATCAAATCATCGACCAGCTGGCTCTTCCATAGCATACTTTCTCTGCTTAGGCCTTGCATATCTAATAAAATTGTTGCTCGACAGTTTCAGTTGGGAAAGCTTTACTGTATATTTGTTCTATTAAAATTAGTTCTATTTCTTTTGACTATTTTATTTTATTGAAATATTCATTGTACCTGTTGTGCCCCACAACTTACTGCTTCACTTGCAACCATTGAGCTAGTGTGCAAACCTGTACTTCCAAAGGTATGTGAAGCCATGCCTAACAGCTTAATACCAGACGTGTATCACAGTGCTTTTGACAAGATGTATTCTAACAATATACATCCGTGAATCATTTATATTAGAGAATTTTCACTCCAGACTTGATTGCGCCAGATATTTGCAGACACTTGATTGTGCGTTTGATTTGCACTGTTTTGTTTTTTTCTTTTTCTTTTTTTTTCCTTTTAGAGCCTTATCTCAGGAAGACGTGAACAGAAGTAAAACTCAAGACACTGCAGGATCAGAGTGAGTAACATTTAGCATGATGAGTTAGATTTCTTGGAAGAGGTTGTTATTACTAAGGCTCAAACTGACATCTGCCAGGTCTCTCCTCTCTCCTTTCTTTGGATCAACTTCAAAGAGCAGTTCTTCCTGTGTCTAAGAAATCAAGGATTTTGAGATTAAAAAGCTTAAAAATTGCCTCCAGCACAGGCTTACTCTGCTAAATCTGTACACATTTAAGTGGACGAACTAATTACTGAACTTTATACAGGACTTCCCATTGTACGGAGGACTGCAGAGCATCTTTGGGCACTGGTTTACACCTCGAGGATTGGATCAAAAAACATTACGAAGATTAAGGAAAGACATGTTTGATGAGCTTATAGTAAAGTAAGTCTTAGATAGAGTTAGTCTGAGTAAATACCATTTCCACCACACACTGAAAATCAGATATTCTTTTCTTGATTTTCCAAATATTAACTTATTATAGCCTTTGAGGGTTTTACAGCTGCCATCAGCTTGCTACAGTCATAAAACCAGTGACTGGGTATATATTATGCAGGGCAAGAATTTCCAGTCCAGACATGAGTAAAAAGTATTTATTTTAATCCTCTTCAGCCTTCACAGAGTGTTATTTCCCTTTCCAGGACCAGTGAGAGAACATCTTCTGCTTTTTCTCTGCAGAGTAATGAAGCTCATTTATCTATGCCTCTTTTTTTACAATCCAGCAGAAATGCAAGGGAGCTTGAGCGAGCTCCTTCTTATCTGCCCTATAACAATAAGGGTGTTGCAAACAGGAGTGTAGGAAGGAAGGAGGGAAGACTTGTGCAAGACGGGTTTATTGATGATGATTTTGTGATCACAAATGTCATCAGAGACTATTCACAAGAAAAATGTATCCCACTAGGTTCTGGGATATGAGGGAGGAAATATTTGTATATTTGTTTTTTCTCACATTGGATGTTCTAAAAGAGGGAGGTGCAGTGAACATACTGCTTAGTATAGTATAGCATATAAACCATTATCAATTTTATTCCTTCATCTTTATCTTTGCTTTAGAGACATTATTGATAAATCTGACAATCACTGGTCTAACTGGTTCTGTGTTGTGAGCCTGATATGGACAATAAGATCTTTCAGATTCAGCTTGTATCTAGTCACAGGATTCCTTTCTTTAAAAAATGTTCCTATCAGATTTTTGTTCGTGTACTACTCATAAAAACAAAGAATTGTGCCAACATGAAATAAGAGTGTATGGTAAAAATCACAGTAGAAGTTAGTTCTAAAATGGAATGAAAATGTAAAACCTCACCATGTAAAAATGTTCTCACACTATAATTAATGGACTTTTTTCAGCCTCATGCATTTTTACCTGAGTTTATTACATTAGAAATAGATAATCTCTTAAAGCTATAACGTAGGTGTAGCGAGTAAAGATATTGGGCTGTCATATTTGAAATGCACATTAAACTATATTTTTGATTAATAAATATAAAATTTTTAACATAGTATACCACAGAGTAGATTTTAAATATGGGGAAGTTAACGTTGCTTTTGAGATCCTCATGTTATACTGAAATATTTCTTATATTCAGCTTCCTAGAAAGAGTTAAGTACAAAGCCCTCAAAATCTGTTTCTTATTAGACTTGCAAAGTTTATATATTCTCCTTAACAGATTCAAATTTCAACTATGTTGCACTGTAATTCAGGAGCAGGTTAAGTGTGCTTTGGGTTTCACTTTTTTGGTTTTCTTCAATGATATTTTATTCATTTTAATGGGTACATGAAAGAGAAAAAGAGAATAAGGGAGTGAAGGAGAAAGAAGACATAGAGGAGGGGAGGGGAGGGGAGGGGAGGGGAGGGGAGGGGAGGGAAGGGAAGGGAAGGGAAGGGAAGGGAAGGGAAGGGAAGGGAAGGGAAGGGAAGGGAAGGGAAGGGAAGGGAAGGGAAGGGAAGGGAAGGGAAGGGAAGGGAAGGGAAGGGAAGGGAAGGGAAGGGAAGGGAAGGGAAGGGAAGGGAAGGGAAGGGAAGGGAAGGGAAGGGAAGGGAAGGGAAAAAGAAATGAAAGAAAGGGGAAGGGAAAAAGGGAGGAAGGGAAGAAGGGAGGGAGGGAAAAAAACTTGCATTTTCACTGTCATGGTGTTGAAGCATCAGGAAAGAATGGTAAACCCTAAATACATGCAAATAGTATACCATAGAAACAGCAGAGCTAGGAAGAAGACAACTCTGTTTATTACCTGGAAACCTGATTACTTTGTAAAGCAGAATACCTTCCCAGAGGAGAAAAACAAATCAGAAATAAACTCTCGTGTATTTATGAAGTACAAAAGATATGTTCTTTTATGTAGTTAAGCCGTTTGTCAGGGTGATTGGTTAAAGTAAATGTTATAAACAGGATACTGCCTGAACAGCTATGATTAGAGAGAGGTCTATGTCAATAAGCCATAATAGCAGGAAGTGAAATATCCTAAGGAATTAAAAATCTTATTTAAAATATCTGAGTTGTTATCTCAGTTGCACTTTCTAGCCTTATGGCAATTTTAGATATGTACCTTCATTAACCTCTTCTTGGGCTAGACATACATTTGTGTTTATTAAAAATGAAAAAATTAGGAAACCAAAATAATGTCTTGGAAGTTCTATGTTGTCCTATGAGGGAGAAAACCTGACGTTAGTGTGTGCTCATTTAACACACCCATCTGCAGTTCCAAACCAGAAAGGAGAACATACTTAAAAGAGATCTCTGTTTGGTAAAAGTGGAATTTGTGCTCAGCATTAGCAAAAATTCTGTAATTCTACAAGAAACCATCTCCCATAATTCCTAAACTATTTAATACCCTTGAGCAAATTTTTCTCTCAAATTGAGCTTAGTTCTGCTTCAGATATGGTTGTTACTTTGCTAGATCTTGGGCCTCTGTTTCTCCCTCACCAGGATAGCTTCAGCTCAGGCATTGGCTTGCAGACACATGTAAAATATTACAACCAACCTCTGGCAAGAAATGCATAACAAAAACATAAAAGATCAAACTCATTCAAATTAGCCCTCCCTTAATGAATGGGCTAGGAAGGAAATTATGGAAAAACCTTAGAAAAGCAAGATAATTTGGGACATCTTTCCGTATCTTCTTTAGGAAAATCAAGGCAAGGAGAAGCACCTTCAAAATGGCAATACAGCAAGTAAGATGAACAACTAAATATCTCTAGCACCAGATCTGACGTTAACTGACTAAATGCTCTGTTACATGATCAAACATAACCATAGAGCCAAATCTTACCTTATATCCTGAAGTCTATCTCATTGCACAGACTATCTAGCTTAGACTTCAGCAATAATTGTTTCATTCCACTTCCACGAATATTTGAACTGGTAAGAGCATATAACTGAAAGAAAAAGATAAGCAAATACTATGGGAAAATTACTGAAATGGATTATTATCTGTCACTTCACTTTTGTTCCATTTAATCTGCCTGTAGTTCAAACCTCATTTTTCTGTGTTTTGCATAAACAAGTTTTAATTTGTTGCAATGACTTCGTCAGCAGAAGAGAAAAAGTTCAAATCATTATTCATCAAAAAAAATGTTGTTTCCTTCTATAGAGTATTGGAGTAATCTGTAAGGACAGAAAGTGTCACTACATATTAAAGAGTTCAAGGATCAGGCCCTGAACCTTTTTATAGAGTCATTTGATTGCTTTAGTGAGTTATTGTATTATGATGTTATTGAATGTGGTATATGATATTTCAGTTGCATGGAACTATGGGAATAGAATAATTAAAAAAATCTTTCTCAAATAGTTAATGGAATGAATTATTGTAGGACCACAGCCATATCTGTCATAGTCTCAAAACAGAGCTGTTTTCAGAGAAGGGATAATACCCATATGTCTTTGTCTTCTTCCCAGGCTCAGTGAATACACCAGAGTGAGCCAACCTACAAAAAACAAACAAAAAAACAGCTGGAAACCATCCTTTAGCCTGGGTAAACAAAAGAAACCAGGACAGAAGGTGATGTATATAACAGTCAATAATTTCCACGACCAAAGAGAGACAAACTGCAAGCTCAGATTTCCCAACACACACAACCTTGTGCAGCATGATTGCAGGAGCTAAGATGAAGTTAGCAGAAGATTTCTGAGGAGCCAGCACCAAAGAAAGACCTTGATTTGTCTAAATGTGGACACACAGAGATATTGAGATGTTCCTAATTCAAATTTGCTTTATTTAGGATGTGCCTGTGCTTGCCTGGTTATGCTCCAGAATGACATCACCCAAACTGGAATTTAGGGCCTCAGAGACTTTTAGTTGAGTATCTTTGGTTGAAGGATTTTTGGGGTGCTGTGATGTTGTATGGTACATAGAAGAGCTCCAAAATTGTGACAGCACGATCAAATCAGGCAGGGAGTAATCACATTTAGACAGCCACAAGAGCAGTTCTTGAGGCCTCCTGCCCTGTGATTTTCAAGGTCATATGCCCGAAGAGGAGGATATGTAGTTTTCCTGACATTTTCAAATGTAAAGTTATTTGATACCTCCCTCTTCTGAAAGGGAGGAAAAAAACTCGTAGTGGTGAAGTTGTTGAGCACAGCCTCTTCCCTTCCACAATTATGAACAGAATCCTAGGCTCCTTCGATGGTACTCATTGAAGAAACAGCTGTCATTTTTTTTCAATTCATCAAAGATGACACATGAGATAACAGCAGCAACAGCAGTGAGCTATAACCACAGCTTCCAGAAGAGATTACTAGCAAGAGAAAGGGGAGGAAATAATTCTTCCTCTACCAACAGTGGCTGCCATCTGGTGGCAAGACATGAGTGACAGGAGGTGCCTTCTCCAGGCTCATAGCTCCATCCGCAAGTAAAGATCCTGTGTAAGACTTGCAAAGGTAAGATATTGCATCTGCCTTGGTACTTGTCGATATTTTTTTTAATGTTTTGGAACATGATAAACCTTTCTGGAAATGCCATGGAACTGTGATTGCATGATCACTCCCCTTCATGGGCAAGATGAAAATGGCGTACATCGCATGGTCCTTCGCTGTCTTGTTTCTGTTCTAAACACCTAGCAATACTTTATATCAGCAGAGATAAGGCATAAGCGTTTTGAGGTTCAGTGGGAAGAAAGAAAATAAAAGAAGGAAAACTGATATTGGGGAACAGTTTTCTGAGATAGATCAGCATTAGAAAGGGGAAGAGGGAGACAGAAAAAAAGATGAGTTACGAGAAAAATGAAGCAAGGGGAAGAGATAACTGAAGAAACTTTCTAAAAGAAATTTTCTCAAAGAAACTGTCTCAAAAAAGCTGTCTGTAGAAACAACAACGGCACATAATAATATTTACTGCTCACTGAAAGGGTGATGGGGGTGGCTGGCTGTTAAGCAAGACTGTGTCAGGGCCAATTGCTTCAAGGATAAGAGGTCATTCAAAGAAAAGGGAATGTTACAGTTCAGTTTTGCTGACTACATAAGAGCTCTGAAAGTGATGTCTTTCAGTTTACATCTCGTTCACCCTTTTCACATAACCTGAAGTTGAACAGCTCCACGGTCCCAAGGGCTCAAAATAGTTTCACGTTATGCTGCAGGAAAACACATTCTGTCATAAGTCATGTATTTTTAAAATATGTATTTTGTGTTTGAAATAATTGTTTACAATTTAACTATTTGTTCCAGAGCACCTACTGGATTTAGATAGAGTCAGCATGCATAAAGAAGGGATAGGCGTTTTCCCCGCTGTGATTGACTTCAAGTGATGATGTCTGAGGAAATACTCAGCCTCCAATTGTTCTTCTTCTGAGTAGCTTTAGAAATTCACAAAACGGGGTTTAGCAATAGTGACTTATTTCTTTATTCTTCTGTCATACTTATGAAGCCTTGGTACTTGCACAAGTACTTGTGCTTGTGTTAACAGGCCTTCAGGTCACTACACAACCCTTCTCAATGCCAGAGACTTGCAATCCTGGCAAGCAAAATGGAAAAGTTATGAACTGTAACAGCCATTCTTGTGGTGAGGTAAATCGACTGTCCTACAATGTGATTATAACACCACCTTCCAAAAATCTGCTAGTGAATTGCTCCTTGTCAGCTAATAATTTGCCTTGCATGGGTTTTTAAAGGGAGGAGGCACTGCTGAATGAGACCAAGTCATGCACTTAAGAGCCCAGAGATCAGAGCTAGATAGAGAAGCTGGAGTTCCTGGCTCCCATCACTGCATCCAGTGCCTGTCCGTCTTTCTCAATCATTTCTCCTTGTTCCTATAAAAAATAAAATTTTTCCTTTTACATTTAGAAACTCTAGTGCAAGAAAGCGCATAAAATGGCTCCCTTATTTCCTTGAGAGATAGCACTAACTTTAAAGATGTCATTTTCCTCATGTCATTGAAATGAATGTCACTTCAGAAACATCACAGCGAGGCTTTGAAAGAAGAGTGTTTTGACATCAGCAGCATCTGTGGGACACACTGTGAGACCACTGGAATGTTTTTATGAAATCTTCCATTGAGCAACACAAGATTTTGTTTTGTGAGGATTATTTAAAGAATGATAAGAAAATAAAAGATGATGATGATGAAGATCAAGAGTGCAGAGAAAAGATTACCCTTTTCTTTCTGTTTTTCAGGTGGGCCTTTGTGCTCTGAGTTTCTGAAATGTTAGTGAAGTTTGGGAGAAAACATGCTGCTGCTGCACTCTGTATACTCACCTCCATGGTGACTCTGGTAGGTCTGTCTTTGTGTTCTTAACAATCACTTGCTTGCATTCATCTGGTGACTAATACGTTCCTTCTGTCAGAATTTTCATAATTTCTGTCTATTTAAAACTATAAAGAATTCTGCTGAGATTATAGCAGTTCTCATTTTCTCAATATTGTGATAAGCCTTATGCCCTCCAGAGCTTGCATGACCTTCACAGTGAAGATCACAAAACAGATTGGTTCAACATGGCAGTTTTATGAGATTTCTACAGTTCTAGAGCACCAACATTACTAGGGTAATGTTTCGACCGTGTGCTGAAGATGTACGGGTTCTTCAAAAGGCAAAATGTTTTGCAATCGAGACAGCAATAAATTGTTCTGTCTGTCTATATGTATCATATTTTATGGCAGTAGGGACCAGTCAAGCAGCAAGGTTTCAAGTGACAGAGAGCTATTTTATCAGGAAGTATTTGCAGGCAATTTAGAAAATTAATGTAAAATCCACGTTTTCTTAAAATGCGTTCTGAGTTCTTTGTGCTCTTCAAACACGATTTTCCATGCCTCCATTTCCACATGCTGTTAATTGACTGGGAGAGGAAATGAGACCTCTTATTGTAATATTGCTCTGTGTGTGTGAGATCCTTTATTTTGTTCCCACAGCTCTGATGAATATATGCACAAAAGTAGCATAGTAATTTGTGCCAACTTCAATGACAACCTAGTTTTATACAAAGAAACAGTTAAATAATGAAGTCTGGGAGTAAATGGCAGGAGACCAGACCTAATAATTCCACTTGGCAAGATTATCCAGGCCAGCAAGGAAGGCTGATTTTCTAGTATAAACAATTAACTATGGTGATTAGGTATCTACCATACGCTATATTACTAGCCAAGGGTGGAGGTGGAGGACCATAAATGGTCAGCTTCATTCAAATAATTTGTTCTCTGAAAACTGATTAGGTTTGGGTTGGACCTAATGGTTTTGTTTGCTTTATTAACAAATACAACACCAAATAGGAAGGGAGAAAAAATAATGCATTCTGTGTCTCAACAACCAATTCTTTGCATCTTACTTCTTCTGAGTTCCAAAGGAATATTTCATTTGTGATAAATGAACTTCATCTTCAGAAAAAGAAAAATCCATGTAATATATTTAGTAATTGATGTTAAGAAACAATAGCAGACATGTTTCCACTAACATCTTGGCAAGGTGATGTGTAAACACAGGAAGATGGAGATTGTGTATTGAATTATCCATTGACATCTTAAATAAAGCCCTTTCATGGTGCTACAGTGTTATGCTTCACAATCATTTAATGAAGTGAGGGGGGTTGATTCTTTTAGGAAAAATAACACTTCGTGTATGTTATGACTTTTGCAATGATTTTTGACTAAAGTTTATTATCTGAGCTTCAAGATAGCTTTCTGATTTATAAATGCTCCATAATTTTACTGATTATTTTCTTGTCCTTTTTCTTGTACACAGTAGTGTGTACTAGTCTAAGCACTTGGTAATTTAGTACACCTTAGTCTACAGATTTAATTTCAAATGCTTTATAGCTAATTTGAACAAAGTCTGTCTCTTTTTCTATGGAAGTTTGTCTAAAATATACAGTATGTTGGAAAATTTTCCTTCAGAGGAGTGAGTTTCTAGAAGAAATTTAGGATGAGAATATTGAAGGCCAAGTCTCTGTATAGTTTCTGAGTTTATGCAAGGCATGATATAATGCCTTTTATAGTTGTGTTCTACAATTACATAAGGTCTGTACTACAGCAACATCTAATCTGGGAGGCTGAGAAACTCCCAAGGCACTTCTAAGGATCATAAATAGAACCAAAGCTGGATTGATCTACCGGTTTTCTCACAAACTATATCAACTTTTGCTAAAATTTGCTCTAAATTTAGGACATGTAGATATTACACTGCTTTGAAAGAGAGATTACACCATGTCTGTTCTCCCTGAAACCCAGCGTACTTTTGAAAAGTACAACATACCTGGCTGGTGCCGTCTCTGTTGCCTCTACAGATGAGCTCAGCTTCACATGAACTTAAATCCCACCTTCGCCATGCCCAGTTTATTTCAGTTTTGGTGAGAATGTAAAATGTGAATGAACAGACCAACACTTTAAACATTAGATCATCAATGGAGCCAAAGATACCAAAACAGCATGTGTCTTCAAGCAGTCCAAATGTGTCATCAAATAAAGGTTTGCTGCAGATTGCCAAGAAATTAGCAGGCTTAAAATATTTCCTGATAGTGGTCCTTTCTTTACTTTTCCTGTCCCAAATAGCCCATGATCATCTCATCTCTATTTTTCCCAGCAGGGTTCTCAGGCATCACAAACCATATGATTTCTATTATAAGATTGGCATGCAGTTTATAATCCATCAACTCCTCATCTTCAAACAGTAGTGACAGAGCAGTAGAACATGTTAACACCTTTCAGACATTCCAGTAAGAAAACCAGGGGCATAAAAATAGGCAATGCACCACCAGCAGTGCTAACAAAGTCTAATTATAATGGGGCCAATTCTTGGAAGATACCAGCCAAAATGACTTTATATGACAATAACATTTATCTCAGCTATGTATGATGGTTGTTTTCAAGTGCTGATACACTGTCACTTCCCATGATAGTCATCACATGAGGGATAAATAGAAGAAAATAGTACATCTATTTAAATACAAGCACAAAAGTTTGTTCAAAAAACTTTAAAATTCTCACAATTTCTTTTTATTAGAAAGATAAATCACACAACCTTTCTTCGATATGTGTAGCACATAGTGAAGAAAACAATGTCTGACTAAAAGTTCTGGTGTCTTTAGATGTGCAAGACAGGATCGAGATATCTGTTTTGCTTTGAAGTAAATCCTCTAAGAACCACCATTATCTCATGGAAAGTTTTGAAAATACTATTTAAAAGCACTTGTGCCCAGATTACCCATATGCCAGAGCAAGCATATAAAGTCCCTTGAATCAATCCTTTCATTAGACTATCTCAAAACACATCTGTCAGGCTGTTGAAAGAAGGTCCTCTAGACACCACATGTTTTGAAGTATTTTACATATATTGCAGTGCCTAGAATCAGGATCAGATTAGTTAGATTGTGAAACAGTAGTATTTTACTTTCTTGTCTCATTTATTTACGAGATAGCAAAGACAGTGTTGAAACTGAAGCTGTTATTTTCAAGCTTAAACATTCTAAAATAGCACATTGAGTTCATCTTTAGAGGTATACATTTCTGCAGCACATATGTATATGCAAGGTGCCAGAACATGGCTGTGTTTCTTTCTGCCAGTCCAGCTACAATTTCCTGTTCCTAGTCTCTGCTTCTAAACTCAGGAGTTCCTGTGATTGAAATGATCCCAGAAAAACAATATGATGAGAACCTGCCCTCTGTTTCATTATTGTACCAGAGAAGTCAAGTTAGGGGACCCTAAAACTTTTAACACCTGCCTCCTTAGAAGGTTTGCATAAACCTGTGACTAATAATCACAATCTAGCCTATGTCTATTCCAAATGACTGTCTTCTCCTCTATGCATCGCCAATGTAGGATGTGACAGCTCGAGAGATTGCAGAAGTGAGGAACAATTCTCAGAGTGTCTTAGCTGTTCTCTGTTTCTCTTTCTGCATTTTTGTGGCTATTTGAGGTGATCTTTATTAAGATTTCATCTCCTCCACCTGCTCAGCCCTCATGAGGGACCTATGGATAAACAGCATTTACAAGAGTGCCATTGAGAGAGCCGGAACACCTGGTGTGCAGGTATGGAGTATGGCACATATGTGCATGGAAGTCTTGTACTGAGGCTGGAGAATCTCCTTTGTATCAAAATATACAGCACCAATAAACTCTAACTGCCCTGAGTTCAAGCTTTAAATAAGTGTTCTCGCATACAAGAATAAATTATGGAACGACTTTCCACTGTGAGAAGAGATAAACTTTTGGCACTATGCAGCTTTGTCATTCTCTGAAATTGCAAAATAGAAAGCTGATGTGTTAGCTTACAAGGTGAGGCTGAAGAAATTCAGGCTGTCTGCCGTCAGGTGCTTGTTCTTACAGACCTCCACTGATCTTTCTTGGTCCTGTGGTGGGAAAGGAGCAGGGGCTGACATGCTTGTGTTTCCTATCGCACACACTACATGGGTTTACAGGATCAATGCCCCAGCAGAGCAATAAGAAGGTAGAGTGGATTAGCTCCAACTAGCAAAAGACACATTGCAATCAAATGCTGTGCATAGGTGGAATTATTGCTAAGCATACCAGTTTAAACGGTTTTCAAAAGGCAGCATTAGTTTATTAACAGAGGTATAACTCAGAACTACCTGTTTCTTGGGTTATGTGCAAACCTAAAGTTGCATTCCGGTGGTTTGTAAAGTTATTACACTTTGCTGGAACAGCGAGTTTACACTTCCTTTGTATTCCTTTCAGCCAGTGATTTGAAAGCATTTATTTTGGAGGACAACTCTGAACAAATTACTGTATCCACCTTGTGGTTTATTAAGCACCATTAAATGTCCATTTTTTTTGCATCAAGAAAAGAAATATCACCTTGCAGAGGAAAGTTTGTATTAAAACAATCCCTTTATGTTTAAGAAAACATCATGTTTCTGGAGATATAAACAGTAAGGTGTAGGGCTTTTCTTAGTTTTGCATTTAGAAAGAAAGATCTATCAGTTATTTAGCTTGGATGGGATAAGTATTTCAAATGTAAGCAACTTTTTACTGCTGAAGTGTTTAGCAAAAAGTGAAGCTAAGCAGGAAAGCAGAGGAAAGGCAGGTAATTTTGATGAGATATTAATTTCGTGTTTTATTTGGTTTAGGTTTTCAGAATCTCCACTGTGGAGACATGGAAATTTAACAACAAATTTAATAACTTACAAATTCGAATATTCAGTAAAATTGCTAATTATTCCTTTCATCATATAAACTCAGTGAATTACTGCTTTAAATTTTATGGCTATTGCTTTCTTCTGGAAATATTTCTTTGCAAGCCTCGTGTGTATGCATGTGTGGCTGAGTTACTATTTCCAGGTCCAACATTCCAATGATAAAAGTATAGTCAGGAATCTGAGTGTTCATTATTAATAGTTACAGTGCATTATGCCTTCCAAATGAAGAAATGTTATAAACTGAATTTCTGACATCCAAAAGAAATTTCTTCCTAGAATCAAGGGGGACAGTTCTCTGAAATCTGCTGAATATATAAACAAAAGAAAGTTCTAGGTCCTCAGAAAAATACAAAGCTCCTTAAATAACATGGTAAGTGAAAGGATTATCTAAATCTCACCTTCTTTTGCCTAAGGCAACTCTGAAATCAAGTCATTAGGATGGTCTTTAGGATGGGTTTAGTGATTTTTGAGTCAGAAAGATAGAATTAGACAAAGCAGCTTTGTGTTTTGAGTCACACAATGTTCGTTTAAAATGCAGTAGAAGTGTCCACAAAACTCTGAGGTAAAAAGGGATTTAACTTGCTAAAAATTCTTGAGCATGCATAAAGAAGGCTAAAATTGTAGCCAAAAAAATAACTTATTTAGAACATTAGTTACCAACGCATTTAAAGGAAAATAAAAATACATAATATTTGAAAATATTTACATATAGCAATGTATAACTTCCTTATGTGTTACATATGACATTTCGCCACTCAAATACAAGCAAATCCTTTAAAAACCTTTTTTTTCTTCTTCAGAGAGTAATTTACAACACAACGCCTTCTTTGTACACTGAAGACAAGAAGTCAGCTTTTCCCATGCTGTTACAAGTAACTATTTTGGGTAAGCACAACCAGGTTTTCATCATTGTTTTGTAGTTACTCTTTCCATTGGCATGTACTGGAGTCATAATGCTTGAGTAAGGGTCTTGTAACTGCATAAATACTGAGATTCATGGATCTCAAACAGAGAATCAAACAGATTCATGGATCTGCAACAGCACCACCAAACTGAACACCAAATCTATTTGCCATTGAGTGAGAATAAGTTGAGGCCAGTGAGGCAAAGAGTATATAAACAAACAGACTTTGAGAACTCCTTGCTAGAAGCTTACAGTAAAGTGGAGTGTTAAAGTGATGGTCAAAGGAGCTTCCTGGAGTTCAGGAAGTCTAGATTTATCAGTGTTTGTCCAAGTTGATCCAGGCCTCTGGAGTTTTTGACTGTTGTCCGTCTCTAAAAATAATGTGAATGACCCCATTTATTACACTTCTTCTATAGTAGTGATAAGAAGTACTGTCCAAGAAACTGGGATGTAGCCCACAGAAAACAAACAAAATTTCTTACTGGGGAACATAAGAGAAATTTTTCCTGGAAAGCAAACTAGAAGAACAGTGGTAACTTGTTATGTTAAAGTACAGTTTAAATATTATTCATTCATTTCACAACCATAAAAACACAGCTAGATATTGTAAACTAATAAAACTCATCAGAACTATGGAGGAAGAGTGCTGGGTCTTGGCAATTCTCAGGCTGCTGTGCTGTGCCTTTCCCTGGTGGATGGGAAGCTTTTTGTCTTTAACAATCTTCAGCTAATTAGTGTCATTTTGCAGAGCTGCTGTAGCCTGTGCATCAGTATCTGGACAAAAGACTGTAGCAATCTCAGTTTTTCCAGCCTGTACAACTCAACATGTTAAAAAAATCCAAATAGAGCCTGAAGATATACTTGTCAAGTTATGATGATTTTGTTTGACTGAATCTTCTTGACTGAATCTTATATATATATATACCCACTGTTATGTCTGTTTCCATACCTTATATTTGCCTGCTTGGTATCTAATCTGTCAGTGTAAGGACAATGGTATTAAAATAAAACATATATTCATTAAACATTGTGGTATTAAACAATACTTGTTATCAATAGCCAGTATAGGAGAGAAAAATGTACAAAATTGACTTCATGACATAAAAAATGTATTAAATTTTCTCAGTTGCTAACTTTATGTTGCTACCCAACAGTACTGAGAAAAATGAAGTACAGACTTTAAATCCTTGTGCACAGAGAGGAGAACATAACCTTAGCAGAAGCTCTACAGCAATCAAGATGGTGGTTGAAAATAATGTTACATCGAACTGAGAAAAAAAAGCCATCACTTGATGGAAGAATTGGAGTTCCTAGGATTGTGAGTATTTCCTTGTTTCTTCCCTTATTTTGCAGAGGGACACACTGGGAATTCTGAAGAATTAGAGAATTAATTATTCGCTTTTCCCCATCCCTTTTTCTCAACAGCTATAGGCTGAGATAATCAAAGCTGATTTTAGAAGCTGCAGAGAGGAAGGATCTTGCAGTATGTGCAGATTTAATTAATCCTTAAGAATTAAGCTGTACACTTTCAAAAGTCACCTGCAGCCAACCTTTCTGGCAACAATTCACAAACTTGCAGAATTGGAACAGTCCTTCAATCATATGTTCATGCAATTTAGTGGTGTTACCCTATAAATGAAGGGCAACACAATGAAAAAACCATTGAGGTCTCTTCATTTTCTTGTTTTGTCACCATATAAAATTCAATTTCCTCTATAAGCAACAATGTCTTTATATTCTTGGAAAGAGGATTTCAAGAAACATTCTGATACAATCTATCAAGCATCTGATATATGAGTATATTTATCAAAGAAGTTGATTCACATAAATCCTCAGTCATTTGTAAAACTGTATGAAAATATCTTTTTCTAAATGCCACCTTGGTATATCTTAAAATGTTACATAATGCTTTGATAAAGCATTCCTGCTCCAAAAATGCATCGGAAAAGAATACTACATTATATAAAATTTTCAGGAAAACATTCTCAAAGACTGCTGGTATTTGTTATAAAGAATTCAAACATTGCCACTTATAGTTCTCATTTTTAAAATTATTATTTTTTTATCAAATACAAGTTTAAATTATTAATGATTAATACATACACACTACATAAAATAGATGGAAATAATTAATGGATGTTGTACTAATTTTGATGACTAATTTGGAGAAAAGGTAAGTACTGAATAAACCACTTGTCAGCTGATATGAATCTCATTAAAACTCAAGTAAGTAACAAGTTATTCTTAAAATAGTGAGGAACTAGGTGATAATAAAGCAAAGAAATTCGGTTTGCATGACAATGAAAAAATGCACATTACTTACAGGAATAAAATAATTGATTATCTAGTCACTGAGGATGCCTTTTTAAAGGGCATCAATTTAATAACTAACAGGAGTCAGAAGGCAGACAGAACTACTGGACTTGCTAGGAAAGGAACAGAGAATCAAGGAAGACTAATCATTAAGTTACTAAGTGCTTGCAAAAGACTCATATACTTTTATAAAACTTCACTTTCTCCCTAAACTCAGAGTATTGAACGGGATGGACTTTTCATCTGACCTAGTATGTCTTTTTTTCACTAATTGTTTAAAATTGCATTCATAATTTGCAGTGGATAAGACCACTAAATCATTTTTTTTTTTCTCTTTTTGATAAGTAGAACTTGCTGGGTGCTGGAAATAATTGTAATTTGACATCTTCTAACAGACTGATCTCTGCATCCAGTTCAATGACCTGTAACACCAAGTTCAGGTGTGCATGCAGTTGGGTGTGGGGTTTTGTTCAATTTTCCAAATATACTAAGAAGAAACTGTAGGAAGCAGAGATGTTATCTAGTATCTATACACAGATCAGATTTGAAAAATGGGCAACGTTCCTTGGTCAAATACCAATAGTCACTAATATACATCAGTCTCTGGTTCATATTGTTTATTTGTTTCACCTGCTTCTAAAATTTTATATACTGATTGTCATTTATGATTTATTTAAATGAAAAACTATATAATACCATAATAACCACACTAGGAAGACTTTATCTGGATTTATTATTATGATGCATTGTAAGTTACTGAGGGGTTTCCTGCTTTCTCCCAAAGTAATTTGTTTTTCATGAATCTATTTAAAACAGTCTTTCATTCATTGCTTCTGCATGTGCATTGCATTTAAAATAGATGTAATATGGAGTGCTAAGAGAAGTGTCATGACCATTTGAAATTCAATGCCAGATTAAAAGACCTTTCCCACCATTCCATAAATTTGATTCACTTTTTTATTGTTGACATTTACTTAGGGATTTCAGGAGAAAAAAAAATGTATGATGATAACAGATTTCAATTATATATAATCCATCCTCAGAAATGAAAAAAAATTATATATAAATTCATAGAAGACCCAAAAGAACTCAGAAGAAAATGAAATAGAGGATATTCCTAGAAAACATTATAATCTCTATTAACTATTAACAAAAAAGAATATGACTTTATAATGTTTAGTACTGAAAGGCACAATATCAGAACGTAAAGTAAGACTTGAAAAGAAAGAAGCAGCTGGTATTTTAGACCATTTCAATACAGGCTTTATCACGGGGTAGTATAAAGAAACTGATAGCACATAGATTCAAGCAGTATTCAACAGAAACTTGACGGGGATTATGGACTTCCTCCCTACCATGACATATTTCAATTTAAGACATAAGACATATGGAATAAATCAGAGTAGACAGTGTGGAGCTGGAACACACAGGAAAACTAGTACTAAACCTGGAGGGTAGTCAGAGGTACTTGAAAACATTGGGATAGTTAGCAGCCAACTGAATTACTTTTCAGTTCAGTTAGCATCAAGTGGATACTGGGCAGACCTAAGGAGAACTGGCAAAAATACACGCAGTATTGATTTACAGACCACATATTCATTTAGGTCATGGTCATTATTCTTTTACATCCATCTGCCTTCTCCTTGGAGTAATGCATACTGTAGTATAAGGGTAGTGGAGTGAATAATAAGCATATGAAGGAAGTGATGTTTGCATTTGATTCCTGCTTTGAATATAGGTCACATCCTTATAGCCTGACATCAGCTGGCTATGGCGGCATAACAGCACTGAAAACCTTTAACTTAGCAATATCAATCAGAAATGCACACAGTTTTCCACAACTGCTGTAAACAAGCTAATACAATTCTGTGAATGGAAAAAAAAATGGAAAAACTAATATCTAAATAAAATGCAGTTGTTTTCTGTCTTTCTTCTGGCAGATTAAGGATGCCATGAGGTTTGTGTCTGAGCCCAGACTTTCAGCACACAATGGTTTGCTTTTGACACGACAGCCTTGCTGATGGCAGAGAAGGACAGGCAGAACTGGACTCTTCTGTGGAGCTATCACTGATGTCCAGGCAGCCAAGATGGAGATGTGAAGTTTGTTTTTGTGATAGCATTTGAAGACCAGGAGTTGAGAAAATATTTTTAGTTCTTTCATGAGGCAACACTCCTCTGCTTTGCATTAAAGAAAGAAAAAAAATATTGCTGGGTGAGGGTAGCTATTCTGATGCATTTTTTTTTCTCTGATTATTAGTAGAACTTTATAAAACTAATGTTTTCCATTTCTGAGAAATTTTGTCAGTGCCATCTAAAAAAAATGCATCTATCTTTAGTTTTAATTATTCAGACATGCCCATTCACTTCCATAATTCTGACTGTGACCTGGTAAACGTGTTGCTGTATTATCTGTTGGGAAACTAGGGCTGGTCAACAAGAAAAAAGGTGTGGCATATCTCAGAGCATTCTGCAGCTTTGTTCCGTGCTTTATTTCTGTGCATCAGAGGAAGGCTTCCGAATTCAGGTGAAGCACCTCATGCTACCTTGAGCCAAGGAAGCTCTTGTTTTCTGGTCATTTGAGGTTTTCGCTATTTTTAATCTATCAAATTTGGTGTTATATCTTAGTTGCAAAAATTAGGATTTCAGGTGTGACATATCTCTGGAGACACATGACGACTTCTATGGAGGTATGCATGTCTTTCATTCAAGCAGCATTCACACTCTTCTCTTTCTCTTAAGGTCACCTCAAAGCAATGTACCTTGTTATGACAGTAGAAAGGCTGAGGCTGGAATGTCCCTGGCCTTTGGTCCCAGGCTGCTAGTAGCCCAGAAAGTAGCATTCTCCTGAATTACATGGGGACACACGAACTGCAGCCTCTAATTTTCTTTTGTTTCATTCAGTGGAAAAGCAGTTTTTCCACTGCTAACCTCCAGCCTTCTTTCCCATTGTTTTGCAAGGGCAGCCGGCAGCCTATGATTTTGACCTATTCAGAAGACTGGTCCAGAGCACACCCTAGGACACATTCCTTAAAAACAGGGGAGTACAGGAGGGATGGCTATGCTTCAAGGAAAAAGTCTTGGGTACACAGGAACAGGCTATAACAGTTAGCCAAAAGGCAAGCCGGCGGGGAAGACAACCACCTTGGTTGAATAGAGAGATACCGAAGAAAATCAGAGATAAAAAGAGAGCCTACCGACTGTGGAAGGCAGAGCTGGCTACTCAGGAAGAGTATAAGGATATAGTTAGAACATGCAGAAGGAAAATCAGAGAAACAAAAGCACAATTTGAAATTGATTTGGCTACTTCTGTTAAGGATAACAAAAAGTGGTTCTATAAATACATTAATAACAAAAGGAGGGGCAAGGAAAACCTCCATTCTTTGTTGGACCTGGGGGGGAACATAGTTACCAGGGATGAGGAGAAGGCTGAGGTACTCAACACATATTTTGCCTCAGTCTTCACCGGTAGGAAAGGTGGCCCTCACAATAACTGGCTCCAGAGCTCACAGATAGAGACAGGAAACCAAATGACTCCCCTATGCTCCAGGAGGAAACAGTCTATGAATTACTGAGCCACCTGGATCCACACAAATCTATGGGACCTGATGGATTCTGTCCTTGGGTGATGAGGGAGAAGAGCTTGCCGAGCCACTCTCCATCATCTACCAACAGTCCTGGCTCTCTGGGGAGGTCCCAGATGGTTGGAAGTTGGCAAATATCACACCAATCCACAAAAAGGGTTGCAAGGAGGACCTGGGCAACTATAGGCCTGTCAGCCTGACCTCAGTGCCTGGCAAGGTTATGGAACAGATCATCCTGAGAGCAATCACACAGCACCTTCAGGATGGACATGGGATCCAACCCAGCCAGCATAACTTTGTGAGGGGCAGGTCCTGTCTGACCAACCTGATTTCCTTTTATGATCAGGTAACCCACCTGGTGGATGAAGGGAAGGCTGTGGATGTAGTCTATCTGGACTTGAGCAAAGCCTTTGACACTGTCTCCCATGGCATACTCCTGGATGAACCGGTAGCCCATGGCTTGGACAGGTGCACTCTCAGCTGGGTTCGGAACTGGCTGGATGGCTGGGCCCAGGGAGTGCTGGTGAATGGGGCTGTGTCCAGCTGGCGGTGTCACAAGTGGTGTTCCCCAGGGATCAGGGTCCAGTTCTGTTTAACATCTTCATCGATGATTTAGATGAGGGGATTGAGTCCATCATGAGTAAATTTGCAGATGACACCACGTTGGGAGGGAGTGTCGACCTGCCGGAAGGCAGGAGGGCTCTGCAGAGGGACCTTGATAGGCTGGAGAGATGGGCTGAGTCCAACGTCCAACGGGATGAAGTTCAACAAGGCCAAGTGCCAGGTCCTGCACTTTGGCCACAATAACCCGATGCAACACTACAGGCTTGGGACAGAGTGGCTGGAGAGCAGTCAGGTGGAAAAGGGACCTGGGGGTACTGATTGACAGGAGGCTAAACATGAGCCAGCAGTGTGCTTAGGTGACCAAGAAGGCCAATGGCATCCTGGCCTATATCAAGAATAGCGTGGCCAGCAGGATGAGAGGAGTTATCCTTCCCCTATACTCGGCATTGGTGAGGCCACACCTTGAGTATTGTGTTCAGTTCTGGCCCCCCCAGTTCAAGAAAGATATTGAGGTGCTGGAGCGGATCCAGAGAAAAGCAACAAAACTGGTGAAGGGACTTGAGCACAAGTCCTATGAAGAGAGGCTGAGGGAGCTGGGGTTGTTTAGCCTGGAGAAGAGGAGGCTCAGGGGTGATCTCATCACCCTCTACAACTATCTGAAAGGAGGTTGTAGGCAGGTGGGAGTCGGTCTCTTCTCCCAGGCAGCCAGCAGCAGAACAAGAGAGCGCGAGCTTAGACTCTGCTAGGGAAGGTTTAGGCTGGATATCAGAAAAAAGTTCTTCACAGAGCTTCACAGAGTGATCAGGCATTGGAATGGCCTGCCCAGAGAGGTGGTGGATTCACCATCCCTGGAGGTTTTTAAAATAAGACTGGATATGGCACTTAGTGCCATGATCTAGTAATCATGATAGTGTTGGATTAAGGGTTGGACTTGATGATCTTGGAAATCTCTTCCAACCCAGATAATTCTATGATTCTATGATTCTATCCCTGTATCCCAGGTCAAAAACTTTGACTTCTGTTTAAATAAATTCTAATAAACTTAGGAATCATCATCCTGTTTTCAGTGCATGGATTGATCTGGATAAGATAAAACCTCTTCTTCAGCCTCTGTCAGGGCACATTCATTTCTTACCCAATCTGGAATGAGCTCATTCAGATTTCTGCCTGGCAGAGTAATTTATTCTGTGCAAACACTCTAGATAATGTGTCGTCAATAAACATGGATTACATCAGCCCTCAAAGAAATAATCTGAATTTCTTCTGGTGGAAAGGAAAGTATTTCTAGCTACCCATCAAACAGAAGTTACTACAAAGATTGCTAAAAACAACATAAGCATTGGATTCATCGCTAGCATTGTAGACAGAATGGGTTGGAAACTGCATTGCAGCTCTCTTCGTCTTCTTTTGGAGTAAGAGAAGGCAGGGTTTTCTTTGAGAGACACCAGGAGAAACCCAGTATTCATACTTGATGCACTGTCCTCAACCTATTAGCTATTCATGCTTTTCAAGCACTGCTTTTAAGAGGAAAGGGCAAATTAATAGTTTTTTCAAGTGTATTTTTTTCTCAGCATACTTGTTTCTAAGGAACAAATATGTGTTCGCATGAGTGTGTACACCAGCTGAACATCTTTCCATGTGGTCATCTCCCAAGCAGCAACATAAGCTTACATTCCTCCCAATGCATTCCTGTTCTTCCCTATCACTGTTAGTATGTAACCTTCAGAAATCATTCTCTCCTAGAAATGTTCAAACATTTTCCTAGACTCGTCTCCCATTGCTTCTACTCCTTTTTCAGCTGTATTTTGTGGTATCAAGCCTTCCCAAACCAAATTCAATGAGAATAGGCTGCACATAAAAAATGGCTGATATTTTATTTACAACATAACTGATAATTTAATTTTCCTTTGAATTACTGCAATACTATTATAATATGCTGGAAACAATAAGATAATAAAATAAATATCATAACATGTATCAGCAAGAAGTTTGGTTGGTCTTTTATTCAATATGAAGTTATAAACTCTAGAACAAAAAGTAATAAATAGTGTACAGAATCTGCAGACATGTGACAGTAAAACCATAATGTTTTTGCTGGTCTTCAAGTCAAATGGCAATTGAAATATTTCTTATTGTGAGTAGTACTACTTTTTAGGATATTATGCTAATTACTAAGATTTATATGGGATTTTCTTGTCATATATTCAAATGATCTTTTTTTCCTGATGCGGGAACAGCAAGATCTTAATAACAATTTATTTGAGCCCATGGTGCTTTAGCAGTTCATTGGACTACCTGGGAGTTGACTGATGTTTCAAAGAGAGGATTCCAATTAGCTGATTTAGTTCCATTTAGAGTCTGTGGCTGTCTGGAGAGAAAGCATCAGTAAGAAATGCCCCTTCAGCCCTCATTATTTTTATTTTCAACCTTTTGGTATAGAAACTACTGTCACAATGTAATACATACTGTGCCATATCTGAAACATTAATTTTTGTAACTAAGATATGCAGACACACATACACAGAAAAACTCTTATTTTGTTCTTGTAAAAGTCTGGGGAAAGCAACTGGCCAAACTGTTAGATGGAAGTTACATCATGTTCACCATGACCCAAATTCTAATTACTATTACTATTACTAAATTCTAATTACTATTACTACCCAAATTACTAAGTTGTAGAAGCACAACTATTATAAATGCATCTCTTTACCCTCTACCTTTATATCAGCCAACAGAAAAGTGTGTTTTCACTGTCAGCAAGCCTGTACACTTTAAGTTCTAGGTAAATAGATCATTGTCACTCAGCACAAAGGGGTCTGCTTAAAACTAAGAGAAAGCGCTAGGAATATTTTAGCAGAAGCCACACCCTCTCTTAAAAAAAAAGTCAAAATCTGCATGACAAATAGACTTTATGTGGCCTTCAAGCAAGTCCTTAAGGTAAAATTAATAAATCCTGAGCTTTTCCTTCCTTTAAAATACAGTTGTCATAAGATGCCATAATTGTTACTTCATTCTTGCACAGGTGAAATGCCAGGCTCGCAGTCTAGGACATTCCTGGTTTCCCTACTGTAACACCTGAGACTAGGGACCTGTGGTTACAAAGGTCCTAGGTTTCATTCCCAGAAATCACTGGCATGTATGAGAGCCTGCAAGGAACTGTCACGTCACTTGGGAACAGAAAAGAAGCTTCTGTTTTACTTAGGAAACAGATGGGAGGGCAACAATTGGAAAAGAAAAAAAAAAAAAGAATGGGATCCCTTACTCCCTTGAAGAGATCATATAATGTTTTCAGATGGATTTCCAGACCATGATGTATATGCTCAACTATTTACAAAGAATTTGTTGATTTCTTGACAAAAATGACAGTAACATCAACATTAGTTGTGCCAGTGAAAGGTTAGATATTTTTAGACTTTTTATCTTTCAAGGAACTGGCAATCCCTTTTCTCTTACAGATAAATTATTTGGCTGTTCTGTAAAATAGCCCAAATAAATTTATATGGCCTAGTGGTACTGCTGTCCTCCCTGCATTACCACTGATGTTAAAAACCAAAGAAACAATAAAGGGAGCAAGATGCCAGCTGCCAGTGGGAAAAACAATGGGAACTATCTAGAAGGAGAAACAGATTATTTTGTACAGAAAAACAATTTTATCTGTGCCAGAAAATAAGAGCAAAATAATTAAAGGGGCATTTTCTTTTTGGCATGGCAATTTGTTATGAGAGCCTTGGCTCAAACACAGGGGGCATATGACCTGAATGGAGCAGGCAGGCAGAAGGAAGAGGCACAGTCACATTATGCCACAGGCAGGCAGCACTCAACTGGTGGGTTTCATCAGCTAACAGAGAGGACATCCTGGATGTCCTCAGCACAGAAAACTGCCAGGGTAATGCAACTGGCTCCCAGATAGGGTCTGTCCCACCCAGGTACACATCTCCATGCATGAATGATGGTTTAGTTTGGTTTGTTTGCAGAAGAGAATGAGTCATGCTGGAAGCATGCCACCCACTTCCACTAGCAACGCCAGCAACAGTGCTTGTTGTTGCCATGGCTTTTTACTATTTCACTACAACATTTCCTCATGAACGTAATCTGAATTGGGGTGAGAAGGGCCTTGCATTGTTTCTTGAGGCTTATCTTTCTCTTGGTCAAAACTCATGACTATTACTTTTGGATTATAACTGGAAACTCCTGTCTAATTCAGAACAGCATTACATGTTGGCACGTGTCTCCCCCCACCTCTCCCTCTGCCAAAATGTCAGCTTTGCTTAGGATATGAGTCCTCTTGTGACTACAATGAAAGCTGTGTCCTCCTTGGTACAATTTATCAAACAGGCTTTAGCGACACATTATGCCAGGCAAGTAAGAAGAGTATGTAACCCTATCACCATGGTGTTTATTGACCAATCATCCTGCTTTGTACTCATTTCCTCCCCTTAATTCCCTGCGAGTATATATTGGCTGAAAATCAAAAGAAATGCAATTGTTAAAAAAAAAAATCGTATGCTCTTGCATGAATGTATTATCCAAAAATTCTTACGGTGCAATTATTTCTCTCCTGTGATAACTGAAAGTCTTTGCTAATTAAAATTTGTTTCAGAAAACAGAGCATTATTCAATTTTACTGTTCAAATCCTAAAAAAAATACTCTTTTTTTTCCCTTGGAAAAATCAAGACATCATTCTGAGAACCACTATTTACACACATTAAAGGAGGGACAAATAAAATTAAAAAAATATTTGGTATTGCCAGTCCCACGCAGCCAAAAAAGCAGCAGAAAAGGATCACAGTCAGAACGTGCTGTACCCAGATCTTGCTGGCTGATGATTCCCTGCTATAAAATTAACCCATCTGACCTAATGCTCTACCTCAACCCTCCAATATTAGCCTGAAAAAGAGAAGCTCCTAGTATAAAGCAAATGAACTCCATTACTCAGCAGAAGAATGAGAAACACGAAATAAAGTGAACATTTGTTTGTGCACAATAGCATGCAAAGCCCAAAGATGAAGCTGGGAGAGTAGAACAGTAACTCCCTTCTCGGTCCTCCTTTAACTTTTTCTCTTTTCTTTAACCCCTAATCTCCCAGCACTGCATATTCTCTCACTCAGTCCTCAGCAGGACAGCTACTCCTTTTGGTTAATCTTGTGCGCAGGCTCAGAGCCTGTCCCACAGTAGTGGTGGAGAGCAGAAAGGCAGCTGCTTCACACCACCAGTCCTCTTCTGTCCCTCAGGAGCTTGGGCATGGCAGGGGAGATGATGTAGCACACTACCACCAGCATATTTGGATGAGATTATCTTGTCTCAACACTGCCATCCAAGTGATAAAACCACAAGCCAGTCTTGCATGAGGACAGATAGAAGGAAACAAGGGGGGAGTGGGGGGGGGGGGGGTGGGGGGAAGGGTAAGTAAAGGTAAACCAAAACCTTTTCTTAAGTTTTCATGGAATTTGTTTATCTAGGGTACAATCTGGCCCCACAGTGTCAACCTTTCATTCGAAGAAACCTGACAAGTTTTGTGTTATTCTCAGTTTATGTCTTTTTTTTTGGCTTCAGTGCAGCTCTGAGGTGAAATTGTAGACTGTGCCTTTTGTTATGTACCTTTTCCCAAGACAGAGCGCAGGACCTGTGATAAGTGCAATTAACATCAGGAAATACACATTTTGCTGATTTGTCTTTGCTCAAAAGTATTCTCACCGCTACACTATACAGAGGAAGAAGGAGGTGGTGAGATTCAATGAGAGGCCAAGGAGTAGGAGAAGAAAATCTCTCTGGGAAGAAAGGAACTAATGAACAAAAGTCAGAAACAGAAAGACTGTTATGCCACAAATACAAAACATATAGTCACATAAGCTCATAGGAAAGAAAATGAGAGCAGGCATCCTGCAATGCTAGATTGATTAGGGTGGACTTGGAAGAGGACCAAGGTCTGGGAATGGCATGGGAAATCATTTCAAAGCAGAAAGAACCTCACACTCTGCTACAGGGGAAAGCAGCAGCATAGCAACACATGAAGAGGATGTTGGAGAGCTGCCATGGACCCTGGGCTGAGGGGAAGCAAAAACATATGACAGTGTGTGTGGTTTTAATGGATACCTGCACGTCTTGCAATGGTGATGTGAAGTATTTGGGCTTTCAACCACCTCAAAACGGGCAGATTTGAGAGACTTGAGAGTTTTTGTCTTCCCATTTAACAATTTGCTCCCTCCTTGTTCTCTACTTGAGACTCCCCCACAGTGCCTAAAAAATAACAGCTTAACAGTAAAGTAGATATTGAAACACTCCTGAGTATTTTCTTCTCTGATTTTTTTCTTTGTCCATTTTCTCCTTCTAGCCAAGGGCTGAGATCATCTTCACTACTTATTTCATGTAACAGACAAAAGAGAGAGAAATATTTTTCACAATAATTATATTGGAACTTTACGCATTTCTCTATACACACACGCACCCACGGGATGTATGTTCGTATCATGACATTTGCCTGATGACAAGGTCAAGCTACTTTGAAACGAGCTTTGCCTCATAAAATCAAGGAGATGGATTGTTGTCTTTGACCAAATGTGGACTGAAATTTATATCAAATCGTTAATAAATTCCAAATTCCTTAATGCCCAATTTAAACATGAGCTTAATACACTCTATTTCAAGCAAGGGAGAAGGACCACTGAATTGTGAGTAGAAGTATCCCTCTTGCTTGTGGCCATATTGAGAGTTCAGGGTATGTTATACCTCTACAGACTGGAAAACTCTTGGGGAGGAGCTTGTGCCAGCCTATTTGTACAACACCCACCTTATGTTGACATACTTCAGTAAAGAAGTCAAGGGGTCAAAACTTCCCCAAAAGTGCCAAGTGCCTCAACAACCTGCACATGGAGTTGGATGTGCTGGCCCCCGCTCATAGAGCAAATGCAGATTGTCTGAACATACCTTCCAGTTATGACTTAGGTTCTTGCTCATTCAGAAGTCAAGAATAATTGCCAACAATGGAAATAAGGGTAAAATTTCTGTTGTTACTATAGGAAAAGTAATCTTTAAATCTAATTATATTTTTTTCTAATGAAAGAAAATGTGCAATGAGATACTCAGAAGCTACAATTAGTAGCCTCAAGGTTTGGTTCAGAAAGTGTAATAATTTTAAAATAAAGAATATGCAAATATCAGTTGTCCTAGTCTTGATGAAAGTAGGCTATAATTGCAAAAAGACTCACTGTGATATCAGTACTCTTAAAATCCCTCAAACCCATACCCGTACAAACACTAGACACTGATTGTGTTCATAATGACTGAATAAAGCTAAAATAGGAAAATAATCTGGAAGAGAGTAGGTAGATAATAAACTATATCGGCAACATACAGAAAATTTCAGTTAAGTAATTTGGAACCACAAAACTTTTGGAAACTGCCAGTCGTGTGAAAAAAACCCTGTGTTAGTTAAAACCTGTCAATGCTTTAGAATATGATAGTTTACTCAGGGGAAAATATATCCGGGGGAACACTGAAACATCTCTTCTCTAACTATTAATTACAAATTCAAAATTAATCTCATTTGGCCTTGAAGAAAACTTTTTGTATTTGCTCTCTGTTCTATGTCTGGGTTTGCTTTGTCCTAATTTATTAAAATGTAGCCATTCAAAAGGTAGAGTTTCTGTAAAGGCTGTCACCATTAATAAGTCAGGGGGTATATTCAATGAAGAAATAGTATTTGTCATGTATATTTTCTCTTCATATCAAATATTGTTTGGCACTAGCAGAAGAAATAATACTTATTTGAAAGACTGCACTAAAATCTTCTCTCTCTGAACAATTGTGAGGTGGCAGACATAAGGCTGGCCTGGGTCAGGTACATCTTGTACCGATTTGAGAAGGGAGAGACACTATGAAGCTTATGAACATGCCGAAGTCCTTCATGTTAAAATTAATTGATGGGTTCACTACAAAAATCTGGGTTAAACTACTTTTCATCTTTAATGAACAGCTTGTTTTGCTGCAGACTGCTTATGACGGTCACAAAATGGTCTGCAGAGGTACCCCTCTGCAGAGTCTCAGTGCTGTACCTGTATGGTATGATACAGGGGGTGTGCGCAGATATGGGCATAGGGGATGTGGAAGAAGGCTGTATCATTGTCTTTTATTCCTTATATACCTCTAATGTTTTGCAGAAACAGCCTCCTGAGTACAGCACAGTGTTCTGTGTCTTTGCAGGATTCATGAAGCATTTAAGAAACAAGATTTGTTCCTATGTCTTTCACTAGGGGAAGGGAAACAACCCAAACTGTGGCATGCATTATGTGCTCCACATGAGTACAGTTTACCACACAGGACAATGAGTAAATTACATTTCCTTTATGGTTTCCAGGAATTAGCTGGGCTATCTCCTGCCGGCATCCCTAGAGCTTTCTTAACGTGGAGAAACCCGTGATGAACACAAGGCAGATAGTCAGAAGCTAATCACAGACCTAGACAGTCTTTGGCCTCCTTTTTCATTCAGACAGATTTTAAATGTTAAATAAATACTGAAGGAATCACTCGTCACCACAAATTATTCCTTTGAACGTTTACTGTTCATGCCAGCTTCCCTGGGGTCCTTCCCATTTAGAAACAACGTTAACAAGCGTTCCCACAAAACATTGACCATTATTCCCCAAGAAGTTGTGCCTAGTGACTTCTTACACAGAAATGTGTTTTCAATTTCACTTTAAAAAGTATTAGAAAGGAGTCTTCAGTATTTTTTACATTAGCATTTATTGCCACGTGGAAATGGCAATTATAAATTGCCAAAAGCTGTACTGACAGCCTTTAGTTTCGTTTAACTGTTTAGATGGTGCTTTTTAGTCCCTTTTCTGCTGCTGGCCTGAGAGAGTGATTTGTTTGCTGTTTGCCTCAGCAGTCCTTGCTGCAGAAATTATTTGAATGCACAATCATATCGTTGTTCTGTCCTCTTTCTTCATGTAGGTGCAGGAGCATGTGCGAGAGCTGTTCATTGTACCAAGGCATCGGGTTTCAAAGGCAAGCTGAAGGATGGGTGGCTCAGTAATGCTTCTGCTCCAGGTGAGTACAGGACTTCAGAAGGGGCATGACGTGGGTATCACCAAATGGTGCCACTGTAGATGGCATTTGCAATTTCCTTTTCTTCCTCCTCAAAGCCTACATTAAAAAAAAACAAACAACCAAATATGGTGCATGAGGAGCAGTTCCAAATCTGCATTTGCAGCAGAAATATGCCATCTTAAATTTTCTCTGACCATCCTTCTTCTGTACATAAGGCTCTATGGAAGAACAGCCTTACATTATGAAAGAGAGGTCTTTTTCTGGTGGTTCTTCTTGCTCCCTGTTCCCTAGTTTCCCTTTAGATAATACTCAGCTGTAGGTTCCTGCCCTTGCTTGAAAAAGCAAGCTAGCAGAACATAAAGGTTGAGCTGGGTTAATCTTATTTTGGCCTGACTCCTAATGGGTATCAGTCCATTTTAACATGTTCAGTTTGGTGAAAGATACTGTGAGAGATAAAGGCCAACTGCAATGGAGACGCAGCTGGTGATTGCAGACTCAAGTGAATATTATCAGAAAGGCATGAGCATCAGTTCCAAAAGGATCTACCCTCAAAATTGTGTTTCTGTCCTGTAAAATTAGAGGGCAATAACCAGTATGTTCTTTTGCACAGAATAACAGGATGAGCTGCTCTCGCTTTCTATAATATTCCATGCAGGAACCCATACTAAAAAAAAAGGAAATGATTGTGCCATATTGTAAGAAAAATTTCAGGTAAAAGGATTAACTTCAGGAAAAAAAAAAGGCCCTAAAGTAATAATTCATGAAAGTGTTTTAATTAAAAATTAATGATGGGACAAGGTGGGACCAAGAACAGTGGAAGATTATGATTAAGGGATCTGAATCTGGAGGAACTTAAATGAGTTTGAGAAAAATAAATTAAACTGCAACAGAACCTCTGAGATTGTGTCTAGCCATGAGACCTCAGGCAGCTAATGTCATTCAAACCTTAGCAAGTTTGCAGATGACACTAAGCTGGGTGGCAATGTTAATCCGCCTGAAGGAAGGGAGGCGCTGCAAAGAGATCTGGACAGGCTGGATCGATGGACTGAGACCAACGGGATGAGATTTAACAAGACCAAATGCCGAGTCCTGTACTTGCGGCACAAAACCCCCATGCAGCGTTACAGGCTTGGGGAAGGGTGGCTGGAAAGCTGCCTGCAGGAGAAGGACCGGAGGGTGTTGGTGGACAGTTGGCTGAATATGAGCCAGCAGTGTGCCTAGATGGCCAAGAGGGCCAATGGCATCTTGGCCTATGTGAGAAACAGTGTGGCCAGCAGGACAAGGGGGGTGATTGTGCCCCTGTACTCGACAGTGGCAAGGCCACATCTTGAGTACTGTGTTCAGGTCTGGGTCCCTCAGTACAAGAAGGACATTGAGGTGCTGGAGCACATCCAGAGAAGGGCGACGAGACTGGTGAAGGGGCTGGGGAACAAGTCCTATGAGGAGCAGCTGAGGGAAGTGGGGTTGGACAAGAGAAGGCCGAGGGGAGACCTCATCACTGTCTACGGCTGCCTGAAAGGAGGCTGCGGCAGAGCGAGTGTTGATCTCATCTCACAAGTGACAGGTGAGAGGACAAGAGGAAATGAAGATAAGGTGCATTAGGTTAGGTTCAGACTAGGTATTAGGAAGAATTTCTTTACAGAAACGGTGGTCAGGCACTGGAACAGACTTCCTGGGGAGGTTGGTTGAGTTACCATCCCTGGAGGAGTCTAAGAAAGGGGTAGATGAGTTTTTGAAGGACGTTGTTTAGCAGAAGATGGGTACAATTTGACTCGATAATCTCAACGGTCTTTTCCAACTGGAAGATTCAATGATTCCTAAGCTCTGTGATACATCGACTCCTGTGAAAGGGATTATATGCCAAAATTGCCATTGCTAGCTGCATGCTGGAGTCCAAGATTATGCTTATATCAACCCTGAAGGGTAATGGGAGTGCATCTGCAGGGTGAAAGAGGTAATGCTCAGCATCCAATATCTCCGCTCTACACAATTCCAGGGGTTTGAATTACAATTATTTCAGCCAAGATTTAGTGTGGTCCTGTGGTCTAGTTGCCAACTGCTTGTTTTTGACTGAGGTGCATTACGCGTGCTCCTGGACTGCATCCACTCCTTTAGTTTCACCCAAAAGCAATCCCGTTCATGCATCCCTTAATGTGTGTGACAAAACACAGGACAGGGAGATGGACGGGAATTTGCCTTCAAAAGACCACTTCTCATTTGATCTGGCACACTGATGTGTGATGCAGCTACTGTTTCAAGAAGTCTCTCTTAGGCTGAAGTTGTGAAGTATTTACCTTTCACTAAAGAGAAGATCCAAGAGATCTTTAGTTAATTTGTGAAACTTCTGCTCACTCAAATATACTGAATAGCTCCAGTAAAGGTACTTGCGTAAATTAAATATTCCTCTGTGAACACTGTTGTTGCTGATTTCACCCTATCAAGTTGTGTTGTCTGATTGTTTATGCTGGAATTATTTTAAAAGTAACATAAAGTGTTTAGTATGCATTTAAGATCAGAATTAGGTTTATTTTTAGGAATTATAGGCCTGTCCCTTCAAATTCTTACTACTGAACTTGGGAGCTAGTTCTCCAAGATGGTGGTTTCTCTGGCCTTTCTCCAGCAAAGCACTCAGGCTGTTGTTTGACTTTTAAATCTGCAAATGGCAATTCTGTGCTCAGCAGACCCCTTGGGCTCACACTGAACACATTCTAGGGCTGTAGTGGGTGATGGGTGTTGGCAGGATTGGTCTCAGTTTCTCTGAGGGCAAAGTTATTTGAGAATTAGTAAGCACAGAAAAAGGTTTTGCAGTGACATTTTTCAAGTGCTGCAAAAATCCCACTCACTAGCATGCTGTATTTATGTTATCTCAGAGCAGATGCATTTCTCACTTACTGGAACTTTAACAGCTAATAAAAATAGAACTTCTGAACTTCCAAAGACCCTAGGAATAGTATAGCTATACGATGTGTCTGCACCACAGTAGAGGTGAAAGGGTTTGTAAAGTTCTGTGTGATACGTAGCATTGCTTGGAGCAAGTAACAACCAAAATAGGTGATTGCAACCTCCAAAAAGGCAATTACTGGAAATGTAGGCAGCTAAAATACATTCAGACTTACTAAACATATGTTAACTTCAGATAAAGACAATGATAAACAATAGGGACACAACCTTTGCCATGGGAAGTCAGTGGCAAAACACTCCATATCTTCATCATCATCAAGATTTTGTCCAAGGACAGAACCTCCCAGCTGCTTTTTATGGGGAGCCCCTACTGACTCCTGTGGGGTCATTTACAGAGTAAGTTTCTTAGGAGACTTAAAAGTCATTCTGAACAAAGCCAATGAACTATTGCTTAGGGTGGTTTTCCTGACATAAGATACATAGGTTAACAAGCGGAAAGAATTGTAGAAATTGCTTTCACCTGATCCAAAAGACTTATATCAAGCTTCAAAGAGCCCCGTACTGCAGATATCTCACTGGGTTGAGAAGTAACTGTGAACAAATTGGATTTAAGATAAGAAGTAGTATTTTACTGTGATAGAAGCAATAATAGGACAATTATGCTGAGAACCAGTTTGCTAGAGTTTTGGAAGTAGTTGTTTCCTCTAAACTGAAAACATGTACAATACCAATATGTATTGTTGTGCTGATGGTTTTTCTCAGAGGACCGGAGAAAAGCTGCGTCCTTTCTCATAGTGTTTCTAAATGGCTGGCAAGGAGATATTGCCAGAATTACTTAGAGCTATCTACCAATACAGTCTGAGCTTGTTTAACTGTCTTAGTATGTATCACTCTGGGACAAGGGAAAAAAAAAAAAACCAAACAAAAAACCAAAACTGCAACCGTGTAAAAGAAAAACTTTTTGATTTAAGTTACTGGCATGCACAGTCCAAACAATCTCAAAACTTTTCAGCTGCTACAGCTCTGCTTTCAGGGAAGAAAAAAAAAAGAATAAAAAAGCCTTTTTATGCTTCGGAAATCTGAAATTGAGTGTGAAAAGTGAGTTTGTGCCTGCTAAGGGCATTTGGATTTTTCTGAGGCTGTTATTGAGGTTCAAAGTAGATAATGACTCTGTCAGGGGCTGCAAGCTACTGTAATGCAACATATCCAATTTGCAAGGATGTCAGTAGCTTCATAGATCTCTCTAAAGGCAAGCTAAGCTTCATGGTCTTGCTCAGTCAGTATTAAATTATTCTGTATTAAAGGTGAGACAGAGAAATGCTCATAAGAGGGTAGAATTAATTTCTTGGCTTCTATTGCATCTTTCCTTCAAAATGCAATAAAATAAGCTGTACTGCAGCTGTAGGATGAGGGAGCCAAAAATTAACAATAAAAAAGAAAAAAATAAGTTTAGTTTGATAAATGATGAAAGAAGACCATTTTACCAATAAGTGAAATCCGCATCATAGAACACAACAAAACTGAACAGAATATTTCAGTTGGAAGGAACCTACAATGATCATCTAGTCCAACTGCTTGACCAATTCAGGGCTGTCCAAGTTAAAGCATGATACTGAAGACACTGTCAAATGCCTCTTAAGTATTGTCAAACTTGGGGTTTGACCACCTCTCTAGGAAACCCATTCCAATGTTTGACCACTCCCGCGGTGAAGAAATGCTTCCTGATGTCAAGTCTGAACCTCCCCCATGCAGCTTTGTACCATTGAACTACCTAGATATCAATACAATTTTCATATCATTTATGTGGGTAAAAGTAGCAGGGAACTTCATGAGCAGTTCTTGTAAAAATTAATTTCTCACAGAATTCTGGGTATTTTTAAATAATGATAGCTGAAAAATATTTCTGACCTAGCTTTCAATAGTGGAATAAAGTGGGTAGATGCATGGACAGTGAAAGGTAGGTTATGTTAAAGTGATATAGTACATTTCTGCATTAAGGTGTCCAACTCAGTTCTTTTAAAGCTATCTTTAATATGTGAAGAAAGCTTTGTGACCTGTCTATACCTTCTTCTTGGATGACAGTACTTTGCATCTAAAGTCTGCTAACTGAAAGACTGCCACATGAATTTAATATATGAATTAATACAAAGAGAAGAAATCAGTGACTAACTGTAGATGAATTGTCATTTATTCTTATTTTTCCTTATAATGTGAATTATTAATGTACATTCCAGTCTTCTGAAAAAAAAATAATATACTTGCCAGTCATGGAACATTTTTCTTTTTGTAAAGCATATCAGAATAAAATGGGAAATTCTGAGAAATCTATGCAGTTAATGCTCTCTACAATTTTTATTCTTTTTTCCACTCAGCAATGTAAACCAGCATCCCTGGTAGTTATTAACTGAGGAAATTATCTCATTCCTATGCAACTAAAAGACTATTTAAATTTAAATTTAAGTTTGAAAGATCCACTTTATTTTCCCTACTTAGAAATGGGCAGTCAGCCAGCCTGGCTGCAGACCAAGAAATTAGCGTTTCTGTGCACAGACAACTCCAGAGAGGACTATTTCAATAACAAGTTTTCAGAAATCAGGCAGTGAAATAAAAGACATTAAGAAGATATCATGCTTCTAGTACAGTGTATACATTGATTGCTCAGTAAGATAGTTGTCTTATGTGTGAAAGAGCACAGGCTCAGACAAAATCTGAACATACTTAAAAAGTAAGGTACCTTTCAAGTGTTTGAGATGTCTGCAGTGCTGCCTGGATGAGGAGAAGTTGCTGGTAGTCAGCATGCAACAGTCCTCGTGAGTTACTACCATGTCTGAGTTTCACACATAAACTATAAACGCTTCTTGAGAAATGTTAAGATTTCCAGGGAATCTTATTATCCCCTTAGTAGAGTTTGTATTTTCTCAGAGTTGCATCGAGGAATTACATGTCAGGTTTGCTGCAACTTGGACCCTCCATGACAGAATGTCATACCTCGCCTTCTTCAGCTCCTTCGAGTTCCCCTGTTCTGATTTTCACTTTATGGGAAGACAGAGTTTAGATCTCACCTCCAGTAGCTCTGCATTAGCAAGTGACTTGAAACAATAAATCAAAGTATCTGGTGCTGAGACCACCTGCATATCTACATGAGACACATTCAGGGATTTCATTTCAGTTAAAGTGTATCTTGGCTGCCCAGGTTGAAAGTGCATGCATATGCCCGAGAGCTGCCTGAGAGACAAGTGGTTTGGTGGCTGCTTGCTCCTTGTGGTAAACCTGTGCTCTGTTTTTTGAGCATCAGCATGAGGATGAAGGGTGTTTGGCACTGTGAATGTCTGCTTAAATTGCCCAGGTTTAGACTACTTAATTAGTTCTAAGTGGGCCAGTGAAAACTGAAGCTGGTTGGTTATATTTAGATTTAAAGGATATGACTAGGAATAACTCAGCTTTTCCCCTCTTAATCCAAATTTGCATTCACCTTAAAATTTCTTTGTTGTTCTCCTTAATAAGACAATAAGTATCTGTGCATACTAATTACGTTATTTTGCAGTTAGATGATATGTAAACCATTTTGACAATCTTGTGTGTACTACAACCTCCAGCTGTCTGGAAATAGGTACAATAAAAACCCACACCCTGAAAGAAAAAAAAACTTTTTTGTCCATTTGTTCATCTATGTGAATTACTTCTCACATGGAAAAACAAGGGGTAATAAATTGACTCTGAGGAAATTCCAGTTGGATTCCAGAAGAGAAATTTTCGCCATGAGAACAGTTAAACATTGGAATAATCTTCCCAGGGAAGTCGTAGGTTCCTCTACACTGAAGACTTTTAAGGGTCAACTTGACAGGGTGTTATGCCGCTTCATTTAAACTAAATATCACTTAAAAAAGTTGGACCCTGAGATTATCCCTGAGCTCACTCCGAACCTGATATTCTATGATTCTGTGATACTTGGGTGTAAGATGAGAACTCCTGTTTTCTTCTTTAAACGTATTCATATCCAAGTCCAACCAGTTCTTGGTCAAATATTACCTTATCTGCACAGTGCTGTCAGCATGCACAGCTGAGAATCCTGTCCATATGTAACACAAGGTTCAGATGAAAGTTTCATACTTCGAATTGCAGAAGCTGCTCTCAGA
The DNA here is from genome assembly GCA_033556795.1 of Tapera naevia. Taxonomy (NCBI): domain Eukaryota; kingdom Metazoa; phylum Chordata; class Aves; order Cuculiformes; family Neomorphidae; genus Tapera; species Tapera naevia. Next base: position 6,585,582 of record JAUMJJ010000044.1, read on the forward strand.
CAAAAAAAGTGAGCAGCTACTTCTAGAAGAACTGCCTGATAAGAAGATAATAAGCCCATTCTTTTCTTTTTTTTAAGTCAAGCAGCAATAAGTCAAGAGTTTTGTTGGCTCATGTCACACACGCGGCTGTAAAAAAGGCCGTGGTTTTGCTATTTTCACAACAGGATTATATGAATAATATATTTTAAAATAGTTAAGGACTAGTCATGACTATTTTACTCTCCAACTCACGATAAAGTCAAAGTTAATAGTTAATTCCTCCCCTAGGTCATGCATAGAATTTAAACAAAACAAAACAAAACGAAACAAAAAAAACCAAAGAGGCTTAAACTAAGAGTTCAAGATACTGTAAAAAATATAAGAGACCAGATTGCACTGCCTAACAACACTGTTCTGCTCACAGGGATGTTCTCCCTTGGGATCACCAAAAATTGAATGCTCCAAAGGTCAGGCCTAGGCATTGCTTCTGATGCTGCCTCACAAACACAACCAGGATGTAACAGTGCAGGAATAATTGCTATTAAGAATGACCATGATGCAGTCTGATGGTATTTCCATGAAGTCACCAAGAATACACCCCTTCCCTGAGGGTCAGTTGTGGTTTATGTCCATGATATGGACAAGATACACCAGGACATACAGTCATGTAGTCTATATGAACTTATTTTTTGTACTTAAACTGTTGCTGCTTGAAGTAATATTTAACTGAAGGTATTACTTCACATGCTTGTGCAGAATTGAAGGGGGATTTATGTGTTTATGCTTTTGCAGAGGGAGAAAAGATAAATTTGTTATGAAGAATTTGCAGAGAAGAGAGATCTATGCTTTAGCTGTGGTAAGGGAGGGTCCTTTGAAAAATCAGAGAACATATGAAGTCCATTAAGAACTGGTGAACTGCATAAAAACAACAGCTACATGCTTTCCTGTGACTCCTTGGAATATAAGAGCTTGCATACTGCTTCAAAGGCACTTCAACAACAACATAATTGGGGGCTCATGGTCAGGCACTTAAACCCATGTAGGGCAGTGGGAAGAGTGAAATGTGTTCTCTCTTTGTAAAACCTTATCTTATTTTCTCTCTTTCAGTGTTTAGTCAGCATTCACCCTCAGTGAGGCTGGTTTGTAGTATATGAATGAATGAAGATGTCTTTGAAGTTGCTGTACTGAGCAAAATAGTTGAAATTTTCTTTGATAAGTTCACAAGAATAGAGCCCTTTTTATTAACAAATCTTTTCCTGATGCAGTTATTATGCCTTGAGAGAATTGAGGCTTTTTCAGATACATGTGTGCAGCACCCAGTAAGGCTAACAGTTTTGCAAAGGCATATTTGGAGAAAGATGTGCATAACGGTAATTACAACACATTTACATACAGATTTTGCTTTTAATCCAGAAAGCATTCAATATGCTTTACAAACTTCACCAACACACTTATACATGTTGAAAATGTGTAATCACTTTATCAACAGCTGCTGTGCAGTTTCGAGGTGAAACACGACAGCTGCAAAACAGCACTGAAGAATGTGGCAGCAACCAGAAAAACTTCAATTGTCTTATGTAGTTGAAATCTTTAGGAGAATACTAGTTAAGCAGCATGTAAATTATTCAAATTAAAATTTGGCTTGAACACTGGGGGTAATACTCCTACCATTGCAGGGAAAGTGCCATAGCATTTTTTAATGATGGCAATTTCCCTGAACCTCTGTTTTTTGTCTCTGTCAAAAGGCAGTATCTCCACCTGCAGTGTGATGTCTAGCACAGGCCAGCGCTTGATTTCCAGCTGGGTAAGATCAAAGAGTGCTGCCTATAGCATGAGCACCTCCTTCTTCTGCAGAGCTTTGTGCTTCCCTTGGCCAGATCTCAAGGCCTGAATTGGCCTTGTAAGTGATGAGACCAGGTGGGACCACACAGTGGCATGCAAGCACAAATTTAATAAACAAGCCTGAAGTGAGGATGAGCACCGTGTGGAGGGACTCAAGGCAGGTCACAGCAGGGACTTGCCGCAAGGCTGGGCTCAGGGCAGCCAGTAAGCCTGGGAAGGGTTTGTGTCACTACTTTGGGCCCAAGAGCCATGTCAGCAAGAGCAGAGTGGAGACCAGCTGGCAAGCACGTATTGTCAAGTGCTCCTCTTCCAATGGCTCCAGATGGGGACCACATGGAGTCCAAAGTAAAAGTGCAGTAAATGAACCTAATCCTCTAATTCTCTGCCTGCAGTGAAATAGGATTTCACTGTTGCTCTTCTAATAAAAATGCAAGTAAGCAATCAATTGCCTAGGTCGCTCTTACTGCTTCTTATTGGTATAACTGAATTTTACCATGAATGGCTAAAGTAGCAGAGAGAAACAAATTATAGTCCATTTTCTGAGCCTATTCCGTAACAGAAATAAGAAACATATTTTTCATTTGGGATGACAGCAACACACAGCTTTATTTTTTTTCCTTTTTTTATATGGGTTTTCTTTCATAAGAAGCATTTTCCCCAGATTTTCTAATTATCCACCATAGCTTTTTGACCTCCTTCTAACTTCACTATTAATTACTTGTCTACATACAACAACAGCCGCAGCTTTTCACCAGGCTTTTATTCTTCTTAGGACCTGATACAACTGCCATCAAAGTGAGTAAAAGCCTTTCAGCTCACTTTAGACAAAGCCTTTTGCATCAGATTCCTTGTGAAAATGCGTAATCCACCGTTAAAAGTAAGGTAGGTCACTCCTCCATCCTTCTCCTTCTGTTGATTTTTAGTGGAAATGAATCAGCACAAACATAGAAATGCTAATAACAATAGAAAATAATGATGTTCCCAATAAGTGCTGTGCGACATACAAGCAAAAGACTCCCTGTTACTCATGCTAAACATCATGTACCGTGTTGCTCGGCTGACCAGAGTGACTAACAACTCTTTGTTTTTTTAATGGCATGTTCTGGAAAACAGTGAAAGGGAGGATTTCCACATGTTGTTTTCTGTCTAGACTACACTGTGAGTTGTACATGGCAGATCTTTGGAGATGAAGCCTTTTTGTTTGCTAGCCATACAACTTGAAATCATGTTCTGAATGTCAAGGACATTCATGAGTAAGTATAGAATTACTGTAGTGTATTTTTAAGTGTTTGATGAATTATAACACATAGCATAAAAGCTAGTCTTCCATCAGTGTTCTTGCAAAACTTCCATGAGGGTTAGGGTATAATACTTTCTCAACGGGAAGTTTTCCTTTTCTTTTCCCATTACATATTGCTCTCACATAGCTTTTGGATCATCCCCACTTCCTTCTACCTGAGCTCACTTCTTTTATTTTGTTTCCTACTTTCGCTGTCATCCTTCTTTTCTACACTCCTCATCTTTTTAGTCTCATATTTTCCTACCACTTTCTACCTCCCTACAGCTCTCCTCTTTCCCGTGGTTCCTGTTCCTCTTAGTGGTACTTTTGGTCCTCCTTTAGAACAGTTTTCCATTTGCTGTTACTCTGTAGTTGTAGCCTTGGAAGATGCTTTGATTATACCAAGTCCAAGCATTCCCAAAAGTTACCTCATCTTACCAGCGCAGCCCACCAAATGCCAAAGGTTATATTTTGTGGAAATACACACTCCCAGAGGCACTGTCAGGAGAAGGTATTCCATCAGATTGTTCATTTTTCATTAATTCAGAGCACTTCAATTTGCAGTTCAAAACCTAGTGACAGGCAAAATGAAGCTGAACCTCTGCAAAACCTCTGTTAAGGGCTTTCAGAGTGTTTACTTTAGGACCACTTTCTCTTTGCAATGGGACTTGCTCTTCTGAATTATTCAGTTCTTTCTGAAAGACATACTCTTGAATAACCCTACCCTCTCTGTGAAAAAGAGAGAGATATTATCAAAAATTCAGAAATATCACTTTAGTCTGTGGTTCATTAAGGTTTAATTCATAATATGACTTATTTTTAACCTATTAATTGCATTTGTAGACATTATCATGATGTGAGAACTGAGTTGAAAAATAAAATATTTTCAGAGTTTGCATTTTGTTGTTGGTATTATTTCGGTAAAAGAAATGGAAGAAAATAAAAACACTTTTCTTATTTTAATTTAAAGGCAAATGAAAACCACAATTTAATCAACATCGTGAAAATTTCTGAATAAGTATAGCCATAATTGTATTTTAAAAAACCAGCTGTGTGTAATAGAACTTAAAGGGTAAATTGGAGCTAGAGTTATAAGAATAATGTATTAAAAATGGCACTTCAACCAAAACAAGCTTGTAGAAGACAGTCTCGGAATGACTGCCAAAAATTTCTACAGATAGAAGAAAACAGTGAAATTGTAAATTAACAGACATGGGTAAAATGATTATGTAAATACTTTGAAAAAAATATCTTCAGATGATATGAATTTTTTGTCAGTTTTTTTTTCACTTTGGAGTCACGTTATATGTCACATTTCTTTTGACATAGCTGATATCTTTGACCAAAAACTCACCATCTATGAAGAAAGCCTGTGTGCTTTGATAAGGATAATCTGGAATATAAAAGTATCCATCTTTGTTAATGTGCTTGTTTTTCCTGGAAAAAGTTAGAAAATAAATAGACAAATTCACATAACACAACAAATTTGTTGACTTTAAACAATACAGAAAATAGAGAAGATACTTTTCTTTTGTCAGTGTTAGATCAGATTTGTGTCAATGGTTTTGGGTGAGACTTGTTTGAGCTTTTTCTTATGTTGGGGATGTATTGGTTTATGTACATGTGAGCTCTTAAATTTGTATTGTATACGTTGCATAATTAGAATACTATATACATTGAGACTGAAAGTTTACTTCCAGGAGCAGTTTCAAATAAGCTCAATTTTTTTTTGCATTTTGTTTTTCTTTGTTCCCTTCTACAGAGTTAGTTATTAAATCTCACCATTTTTGTGGTTATTCCTGAGAGCGAAGGGTCCTCCAACACCTTCTGGTTTTGCCACAAAGGAACATTCTCTGTCTCTTAAAAAGAAAGGTCTTCAGCCTTAAAAACTTCAAAAGTTTCCTTCTGGTTCTTCTGATTTGTTCACCAGCTTTCTTATGTCAGTAGAAGACACAATTTTTTTCAAGAACTGAAGAGAGATTTTGAAAAGAACAAATAGTTTCCTGAAGCGGTGGTTCTACTTTGGTGTTAACCATCCTGAACAGCATGTAGGCACTAGAATGCAATTTGTAACTTGAATGCACTCCAAGTGTACTACTTCTGTCATATGGACCAACAAGCTATGATGAATTCTTACGAAACTTGTTTATGTACTTGTTATGACTTAGATAAGTCAAAATCTTTCAGTCAAATCACTGTCTCATTGCTTTTGCCAGGCAGAAGAATTTAATCCTGTTACCTAATAATTCTTTGTGTGGGGACTGCAGAATTCAAATCCATTTTCTTTTATTCCTCCTCCAAAGTAGTATGTAAAAATGGCTTTTTTTGCCCTCAGTGTTTATCACAAGTAGATTTTTTCTAACATTACATCTGTTACACGTATCTAAATTCTGCACTTAGTGACAGACAGTTAGTACCAATATTCATTGATTTTACTGATACACAGTGATGTAAATGAGAACAAGATAGTAAAGCAACACAGAAATACCATTATGTGTTCTGAAGCATAGAGCAAATTTGCAAAATGTGTGGATTTATGTTTTACAGAAAAAGCAGATAAGGAAGACAGGTTAGTAAGTCACTTTTCGAACTCTCCTTCTGGCAGGGGAAATCGTCAAGTTAATTTGGCTTAGCTATAAGGCAGAGGAGATTTATGGCTGCTTTAGCCTATGCCAAGTGGAGAGCCACGCTAAAAGCCCTTCCTTTTATCCAGGATTGCAGTGGGTTAAAAAGAATGCATGAATTTTATTGGAAAAAAAAGACACAGCTGGAGAGAACAGAGGATATTTTGGGCGTCCAAGCCCATCGTCAGGTTTGAAAGAACTGCTTGGCATAGTTTGCTCTGGCTGGGAGGCCCATGGTTAATCCTCAGCACTGATTCTGTAAGATCAAAAGGCATGAGTGTGGGTGTAAATTTGAATACTTGTCTTAACAGGTGCAATTCTGGTATATTTGCAAATTATGCTGGATAATAACTGTTATTTTTCACAAATCCACTAATGTTGATCCGTATGGTTTGTGCTAAAGCTAGGGAAGTCATTTTAGTAAAAGAAAAAAGTAGGACTTAAGTGGATGTCATACTGTCCCTAACCCAAATAACTGTTTCAAAAGAGCAGCCTATCATTCAGTGTTTATTGTGATAATAGCTTTTTATTTTCATGTAAAACTTCCTAAACAAAATTCCTCACTGTTTATGCAAGCTGCAGGGATCGAAACAGAGTGACAAAGCAAGTAGCAATTTGCAGTGGTCTCCATTTAACTGTCTAGCGGTAATGAGTCAGAAAACCTCTCGTAAGAGCATCATTTACAAACACATGGTTTAGTGAGTGCTCTATGTCAGGACGTTGATCTGTGGAGCAGCATTGTCATATGAGTGCTGCATGAGTGCTCTACAGCACAGAGGGCATGGGGAACAAGGCAATTGCACACCTGCAAGTGAGGGGAGAGGGGATAAAAAATGGATCTGATAGGATCAAGTTGTTACCTTCTTAGAAGGGTTAAGCAAAACTCTTCAGGGATGCCCCCCACCCAAAAAGGAAATCCAAAAGACACTGGAAAGTCACAGTGAAAGTGTTGCTCTCTCCCCTTCTTGCACCTAATGCTAAGCCAGAGGAGTAGTTGAGGATGGCAGTGTGATCACCACCTGAGGAAGATGTAATTGTGATCATTCCCACTTGGTCTTGTATTCTTCTGTGATGGATCTTGCTATAGCCTCATCTTACGTACAAACTATGTTTATTCTGCCAACTCAATGTCATTTGACAGTTGGCCAAGTAACTGTAGCTCTTGCACCCATCTCAGAGGAGCTTGTGGGCTGTGTTCACCTTCTAGCTCAACAAGGCTTTTGGTGTACGTGAGGACGCCTATAAGATATCCCTATCCAAGTTCACCTACTATACAACAATTCAGGAAAGCAGCAGTTCTCTTACAACACGGAGTAGCACTGATAGTATTTTCCCAATCATCTTTTCTATCTCTCCTTGATCAGACTTGAGGATAAGAACACTTTTTCAAATTTCTTCATAGAATTTTCCCCCATATCAGAATTACCTTAGCCCCTTAGCCTCAGCCAAAATCAGCTTTCCATCAACTTCTAATTTATCCAGAGGAACCTCTACAAGCACAGTCTGAGTTGACTTCTTTGATAAATCTTTACTAAAAGTTTTCATGTTTTTACACCTGTCAGATGGCATGCAGTTTTGAAATTTCTTTATTACTGTCTTCAAGGAAGATTTTTACTTTAGGAGAATAGGCCCAGTTGAGTTTCCTTAGTTTCTTCTAGGAGAGCGTTAGCAGGCACCAAAGGCCCCACTGGAATTAGGGTCAGCTCTTGAGACAAAGACTTCTTTAGCAAAGGGAAACCTGTCTGCAAGGAAGATATTCATCCATTTTCATTATTTTAGTTCCAGAATTTCTCTGAATATCTGTGAGCAAGGCTAGCACCACGAAGCCATTGGACTGCAAGTGATCACCCGTCTTAGAAGAGGCGGGAATTAATTTTGATAGTATGAAGACACTCAGTTCATGTGTAAAACAATAATAATGATAATTTCTTTTTGAACATTATGTAAAACCCTCATTATGGTAGAAAATTTAGCTAATTAAAATACCTTTTTTCTAACATACTTTGTTTACTCTTGAAATGACGGTAAAGAAGAAAGCTAGAAAAATCCTACTAGAAACCATTAACTAATGATTTTCATGATCATGTTTGCAAACATTGAATATAATAAAAAAATCATCGTTGGGAAAAAAGAAGAAAGGTTGTTCCTAGAAAACATGTTTTTTCTTAGAAAGCAGTGGTTCAGAGAAGGAATTAAAGAGCATCATAAATAATTTCCTCAATGCTCTAAGCGTTAATCTGTGGATACAGTGGTAGTGTAATCTTTGCATAACAAAAGGAAAGGCATGCAAAACCAGTACAAACAATAGTAACACCACAAATCTAAATAGATGAAACGTATTTTAACGTCAAAATGAAGAGCCTAACTAAAAATAATTGGTTTTATTTAAGGATTATTATAATGCTTTCATTTTGCAGTCAAGTTTGGATGAAAATACCATTTTCAAACTCATAGTTTCATTTGATAACTTAACTGGGCAATTTGTAAAATTTTACATTTCCTTTCTTATATTTTCAAAAGAATTGGCTGAGGGTGAATTTCTCATGTACCAACAGGCTAGACCACGTACAAGGCTGCTTTGCCTTGTTCCCACAACTGTAACTGCATATCCCTTCCTGCTGCACTCAGGAGCCAGGAAAAACTTGTTTTCTCCGTGCATAACTTTATTACTGTTTTCCTCTTCCCTTCTCCAGCAATTGATGGTCCCTGGCAGAGCTCCTGCACGCTGTGAAAAGTTTTTTTAGTGTCTCCTTCTTCACCTGAATGCACAGAGCTAAAAGATGCTCCTTTGAGTGCTAAAAAGAAACTTCCTCAATACGCAAGAGCCAGGGGCGTTTGAAGGTTTTTATGTCGCCCTACAGCACAAAGGACCTATCAATTCTTTGGTGGGGTTTTGGGATTTGGATGTGTCCAACTTGACCTCCCTTCCCCACTGGTGGTAGATGATTGTTCAGTATCCTGTATTAGTAATCAGGCTGAAAAACTCTGGCCCTAGTCAATGTGTTCCATTTAGGAGATGCTGGATGAAATTTAAAACCTGTGAAGTCAGACTGCATGAGCTGACCTGCTGGTCCCTTTTGACCTCAAGAGACCCCATCACATAGCCAGGATTTAGCAGGAATACTACCACTTACTTGCACATAGACCTTCCTTTGTGGTAGTCATTTTTTTAAATAGAATATGCTTTCCTAAGGACACCATCCAAGCTTAACTAGAAACAAGAAGGGTCTGTGCTTTCAGATTAAAGGCCCTCATACATTAATAATACATTTAATGAAAGAAATTGGTAAGTTTTCAGTAGCGGCCAGTCCTTAGGGAAGATAATTGTGCCCTCGGTGTTGGGAAGGAGATTGCCTATGCAAGGTACTCATTACTGTGTAGTGGCTTTTGTTCGTAAAAAAAACATTCATACATGACACAAATCCTCTGCTTACCACTTTTTTGACCCCTATCTAAAATGAATAGTTACTGTCTGTATGCGTCTTCAACATGATTCCAGGATTATGAGAAACCCTCTCACATTTAGAAGGTGTAAACACATGACAACACTGCAAAGAAGAGGTGCAAGTGCAACACCTTTTATTTGGAAAGAAGAAATTTGGTGACAACAGGGAATGAATTTTCTGACCTATAATAATGAATATGACCTGTAATAGTGTGTCACATATAACAGAGATGTTTCTTGTTTTGAATGTGATAATGTGTGCCTTGGTTCTTGGTGCATTTTATAGCTGTATGTTCATACTGCATGTAAGTATCACAAGCACAGTTGGAGGTATTTGTCTGCTAATAAACTTCACACTTCTAGCAAGATTAATTCAGAACGTGCTTGACTTCTTGCAAGGAATTTGTAAGGAAATCTTTATCTAAAGCAATATTTGTGAAATTAAGGTGATAAGTGTCTGGGGCTCTGTTTCTCTACTTTGCATTGTACATAGATACTCATTTGAAAACACGGTAACAGGACCTGGCCCTGTGCATTATTATGTTGTCATTCTTTTACAAGTGTGATTGGGAGGCCAAAGCATTTCATTAACCAGCTTCCCTGTACTCTGGGAGAATCTCTAAATAGCCTCACTTTTAGCCCTAGTCCTCTGATTGTCCACGCAGTATTCACATTAGTTCTCTCCAGACATCCAGTCAATGCAATAAAACTGGGATATAGACTTTAGGGGAATTTTACAGGGAGTTGTCTCAGGGATCAGGGTTTTCCCTAGCCTGGATAACAGAAGCAGTTTAAGCAGTAATTTAAGCAGTACCTCTTATAAAATCTAGAACATTCAAAAGCATTTTGCTGTCAGAATTCCTCAGAGATTTCAAGGTGATAAAGCAAATGAAAAGAAATTTAAAAACCTCAGCACTGGGAGATTCTTTCACACATATCTGAGCTAGGAGAAAGGTCTTTATCTGGGATGGTGTTCACTAATAGTCACTTCTGGATTTTGAATTGTTACAAGAAATGTCCTAGATGTAAGTGATAAGTGTTTTAACTTCCATTCTAATTACTGTGCTGTTACTCATTCAGATCCTTTTGTTTCCTAAAATGTGTTTGTGATATTCCTGATCAAAAGGAAGTCAGTGCATTTTTAAAACCTGCAGAGCTATCCAGAACTGTTAGCATGAATGAATGGCTTTTAATTTGTGTTTATTTGATACTATGATTGTTTATTGATACAGTGATGTGATTCTGCAATCATCATACCATTGAATGTACAAACTGAAAAGACAAATTTTAAAATTAACAAATCCTGCTACGGATAGTTCTTTTCTCTTTGGATTTCTCTTCTATTAATTTACCCATTCCATCGCAAGATCTCTATAATCCTGTGTTTGGAATCACTAATTCTCAAATTTTAGGTTCATATTCATCCAAATAAGCACCACCAAGCTACTTACTCATTCCCCCCTCCATGGTGGAATAAGGGAGAGAATCAGAAGTGTATAAGTGAGAAAACTCATGGATTGAGATTGAGACAGAAAGCAAGAGCCATGTGAACAAGTAAGTAAAAAAACTAAGCCATTCACCACTTCCCAACAGCAGGCACATGTTCCCTGTGCATCTCCTTCTGCCTAAAACAATTGCACATTTTTGATGCAGAATTGACCTTTTAATCTCAAAATAAAATGCATTTTACATTTCACTGTTGTCCCTGATAATGTGGCTATATATGATACAATAGCTGTTTATTTATTTATTCTTAAAATATCCTTTCTAGTTTTTAATAATGGAACAATTGTAGCCTGTAAGTGTATACTTAATATCACCTCAATTCACTGATCGCTCTACTGGATATTTCTGTAAATGTTGCTCTGTACTCTGGTTTCACTCAAGTAAACAGAGCAATGACTCACGTCCTGGTCTGTTCAACACGTACCTGTAATCAGTACCATCTGCCATCACATGTTCAAGTAAACTATTGCTTTTTGTCCTTTTAAAGCATCACTTCTTTTACTTGTCCTTTATCTAAGTCAGTGACTGTTGAAATAATAACAAACAGTTAAAACACAGACACATGACAAGTTTACAGATTATTGGTGGAATGTCAATGCTGTTTCTAAATCTAGGTCAAGAAATTTAATTTCTCCAGAGTTGACAACTCTGACCTAGTGGGGAGTGCCACAACTTCACCATCAGCAATGCAGAAATCATTAGCAAAAGTCAATGGAATTTTAATATTCTAGACTTCCAGTTTTCAACATTTATACAGTGAGATGGCAACAATTGATTCTTTGTTGTGGGGTACACCATGTAGTCATTACTTCCTTACTCATACTATTAAATAGCCTTCCAGAAGTAACAAGCGTAGGGTACTGTTAATCTGGACTTACATTTCTCTACAAGAAAACAGACTTTTTCTGTGCAATTTAATGCTTTGCTCTTGGATAAGTAATGCCAGTCGGAATTAAACACTGTTGTATCTATAAACAAAATCATAAATAATTAAAAAGTCAAAGAACATTCCGTGTGTGAATGTTTTTCTGTCACAGGTAGCACAAGTAGAGATATAGGTAAAGTGGACTGAAAGTAACTAGAATAAGATGGAAAAATAGTAACACAATAAAATCTTTCTTACATGTTTCAAAATACGTCACTGTTTGAAAATAAACGTGTAATCCTCATTTTTAGAACGTGTGGTACAAATTCTGGAGATGAACCCTCCAGATGCTCCACCTGCCTTACTTTGGTGATGCCACGCATAAAGATAGCAGCAGAAGGTCCGATGCAGATAGAACAATTGCCTTACTGCAACTGTCTTGTTCGTAAATACATCACTGTAACAAATAAGTCTGCTAAAGCATGTGAACACACGTCTGAGGTGCACATCAATGGGTGAAGTTCCATTCAGCAAGTCAAACGGCACCCTAAGTTGAAGCCTCTCAAAAATGCCTGACCAGTGTAATTTTGAACTCTACATTTGGTTAGTTTCTGATTGGATGAGAAAAGCGTGAAGAATGGAAAGGCGATTTTGACTAAAAGCATGTCCCTTGCATAGTCGAAATTATCAGAAATGTTTCTACAGCTCAACAGTTTCCTGTTAGCTTAGCTTGTGAGAGCAGGCAAACCTGGGACCTTCCACAGGCTCCAGACAGTGGAAATGCATCTCACTATTGGTTAGTCAAAATTTGTAAGATTGTCTTTTAAATCAGTTAAGAAGATTCCTTTTTTATCAAATAGCAGGATTACTACTTGAGTCAACAGGGCAATTTCTGGTGGTGTATCGCTTCCAAATGCCTGAAAGCTCATAAGTGTGATGAACTATATTTACTTTGCAGAGAGATTCAAAATTTTTATTAAAAAAGAGAGAGAAATAATATAGTTCAGGCTCAGCAGAGGAATACCAGATGCACACAGATGCTGTGTGGCAGTTGTGCAGTGAGGAGCAGCACAAACACCAGGAAGAAAGTGATAGCACTCATATGTTCAACAGCTTGGTCATTCCTTTGGAGCTGTCAGCTGGACACAGATCTTTTCAAAGTGTATTTTGCCTTGCTTTTTAGTGAAGGTGATCATGATTCTTCATATAGATGGAAATCCATTTAAAAAAAAAAAAATCACAGGTCTAACAAATCATGTTTAATCTTATGGGCTTTTATTACATTTATTTGTTTTCTCATCTCTCATTTGCATGCAGTCTATTTAGACTATAAGGTCTTTCTGAGTGGGATGTTGATTAAAATCCTGTCTCCAGTGAGTCAATGTTAGCCTGGGATTCATATTGAATACAAAATACAATTAGAATACTTATTAATTAAATCACTGGTCTCTTTCACTTTGGCATGATGATCTATCTTGGACAGTATCATTTCATTTAAAGATTGCCATATATGTAAATGCTACCTACAACATCCTTTAACTCTCCAGTAAATTGTTCTGTTTAACAATATATTTAATTTGTCTCTACAGAAATCTCAGTCCACTTATCCTTACAGAAATACCGAAGCTGAGTATATCTTCTCTCACTGACATTCCAAATTTATGTTACTGTCCTGCTTAGACTATTGTCTTACCACTAAAAAAATGAAAATAATTTACCTGTATTTATAGAATAACTTTAAAGCAAATCATATATATTCCTCTCTTAGTCATTTTACATTTCCAAAATATTTTTAAGGAACCAATTTCATTTTGTAAACAACCAAGATATCCTATAAGAAACGTCTCAAAAAGGTTTTAGATGAGAAAAAAAAAATCACTGAGATAAACCAAAAGAACATTTTCTTTCTGCTATATTCAGATTCAAAATTTCCATTAAGTGTATTTCACTGGCAAAAATATGTCCTTATTGCAAGAAGGTAGAAGAGAATATGAGCGATCAAATGATGTATTTTTCAACTGCTGCTTCTTCCTTTCATGCAGATTCGGTGTTCAGATTTATTCCTTTAAGACTTCAAAGGAGCTCCACAGGCACAGATACATCAAAAAATAAAGAAAATGCTTAGGCGACTTGGAGGTAGGAGTAATGGCAAACTCTGAAAATGAAGAAGTTTCTTGCAATATTTCCGTTGTTCTAGGAGCTCACTTTTCATACCATTCAAGGTATGAAAGTTGATACTCTAAGCTTTAATTAACAAGATTGAACTCAAGAACCAAAATAATCCCCATGCTAGAAGAGTGTCTAGTACATGCTGAACAAGGACAGATCACTCTTTTTCATTCCTCCCCACTGGAAGACAGAAAGTGCATTACTCCCACAGGTGTAGAACTCATTGGACTTCAGGACAGCAAATCTAAGGACAGAGTAGAAACCCTTAAATGGGTGGCATATCCTCTTTTCCTGATGTATCAGATCTCTTGATTAAATCCTGAGGTGTGCTCCATGTAAACTTGTCTATTAGAAAGAGACTTTTCCTGAACCCTGCAAGGCACAGTCTGCCATTATTTAAATATTTTTGAGAATGCACTGACAATCCTAGGTAATAGTTATATTATTCCAGTGTCCCCATTATGTAATTTACTGATTCTTTGGATGAAGTTAATTTGTCATTAAGGAGTTATCTTGAAGTAACTTTTAACTTAATGCACACTAATTCAAAAGCCACATGAATATTTGCATTCTATGTTACACAATATAAATATACTTCTAATTATTTACAATGTATAAAATAAACAATGTGGTTATAGAAAGCCAGGTAAGAAACAGAAGAAAAAGCATGCTTCGCCTTCTTACACTAAATTGTTTTTGAAAGTATCTTGCTAATGAGTGCAACCTGAGAGGAAAGCACATGAAAACCAGCTTCCCAGGTAAGGGGTCTGTTAAAAACATATCCCCAGTGGGGCAGACAAATAGAGGAAATATAGTCCCTAGAGAATCAGGAGAACAAAAGAGACTGTCTCTACTGAAGCTGTGCTGGGTTGCATGAGAAATTCTTTTCACATGTATCAGGCATACAAATGACCACTGATATGTGGGTCTCTCTGAGATTATTAAAACGAACATGTAAAAAACCACCACCACCACAACAAAAACTCACTAGATAGTCAGCTCTTAACGAGGATCATTTCAAATAGGAATACAAACTTAAGGATATACCAGTTAGCTTCCTGCCCATTTGTAGGAAACTTAGACACACACCAAAAAAACCCCAAAAAAAACAAAAAACAAAACAGCTTGGTGAACATTTAGAAACAACTCTCTGGCTTTAATCTAATTGTTTTGTCTCTCAAGCACAAAAACATTGCATTTTCATTTCCCTTGATGCTACTCATCTTGCATATGGTCTCCAGATCCCACCTACCTATCAGTTCTTGGCTTCTTTTGAGTTAAACCTCTTTGTGGCATTGACAGTGGCTACTTTCACAGACAAATTTTGATCAAAAAGTGCTGGTTTCTGTTGACAGTGAAACTTTTTCCTTTACTTTTAGCGTGATTATAGCTGAGTGTAATGAATTAACTTTGGTTCCTAGTCTATTAGCACTGTTACTAGGTAGCACATGTTGCAAAAGGTACTTGAGGCACTGAGAAAATATTTTTTTATTAGTCTGTACTTTCAAAGCCATTCCTACATAGCAAACAAATGAATTAAATCTTGTTTGGGTACACCTCTGAGTGAAAAACAGGCAAATCCTTAATGCAATTATTGCCTTACAAAATTTCTTTTTCTTTCCTCCAGAAGCATACCTCTTTCAATGTAGTCAGTGTATTTTTTTATTTATAAGCTGACATATAAACACATCTTTTTACAAAACTTTTCTTGAAGAAACAAGGCAAGCAGCAGAATGATGCATGAATACCAAGCTGCCATAAAAAAAAAGAGGTTTTAATATTAAAATACCATGGATGTCTGCGGACTACCATGAGAAAAACCTGACCTTCCCTATCATCTCTGGAAGCTATTGCAGTCAGCTGCTGTTACTTTCTTCAAGTTAAAAAGTGTTCTCTTAGATGAGGAAATATGGCTGGAAATTAAAGGATGGCTTTGTTTAAGAAACATTTCGTAATACTTAATTTCCTAACTCTGGGGGAAATTTTAATACAATAAGATGGTGAAACATGACTTTATGGATTATGTCATATTCTATGAAATCACTGCCGCTGAAGATACTGGAGATGTACTAACATACTACATGAAAGCATATCTTGAAAAATTTCAGTGGCTGACTAAACTCCGGATGTTAGCTCTTCATACCATCTCAGAGTAGCACGTGCTGAAACATTTGGCAGATAGAAAGCAGAGGCTTGTTGCAGCTGGTGACACACTTTGATGAGTTCAAGCTTCAGACACACAATGGTACTATTCAGTGTAGGAATTATGTCATTTACTGTTGGTAAGATACAATGCTCTTCTTACAGTGATCTTTCTTTATTCCCTTCGAGGGAGTTTTCAGAGCTGTGTAAATTCATCCCCTTCTCCAATGCAATCTCTCTATTTCCTAAGACCCATGTAAAAGAAGTTTCAGCAGAGTCCTGTCCCACACCTCCAGCTTCCGCTGTCCCACCATACTGCCAACACTGGTGAGGGATCTACTGCTGTTAATTTCTGTCATCAGTTTCTTCATATGCAGTTAAAAACTTATCATAGCAGAATTAGGCCCTGTATGTCTTGGCTTGTCTTCCAATGTCATGATTTTTATATGCTTACAGTCAAAATTGTCTTCCCAATAAGCTGGTCTGACAGTGAGAACCTAAATCTTTCAGTTAAATTGTTCTCTTTTGAGTTCACTCTTTATATAGTAGTATGTTGATCAAAGTAGTGTTCGATATTAATATAAGACATGAATGTCTTTATAGTTGCTTTTACAATTTTCTTCAGGAATGAAACTATAGAAGGGAGCTAAGTTCTTCTTAGCTGAAGTTATTCATACTTTGATATCTGCACTCTAATACAAACTATTTAAATGTAGTTTAAATACCTGACAGGGACCAATCAGCATCATGACAGACTGATTAACGTATATGACAATAAGACAAGGCTTTACTTTAAAGTAAGGAGGCATACAGGTAATTTAATTATTTCAAACAAAAATGGTCTGGGTCTGATGAAAGAGATTCTTCTAGGGAGTTGAGGGAATTGGATGACAAATCTTCCAAAGTATTTCTCAGAAAATCCACAGCTCTTAGGCAAAGCTTCAGAGGAAATGAAGAAGGGCAAATGTATCTCTTTAAAACGGAAGGGGGAGACAGGAAAAGAGAGGGTGATCATCTTGACTTTAGTTCCTGGAAATATACTTCAATAAATAGTCATATGACTTGTACCACCTGAATGACAGAAAAAAATATTAAGAAATAGGCAATATAGTTGTCTGGAAGAAATCAAGGCCAATCAAATAAACTAGTTGTTATCATGATTCCATGGACCTTGAAACACTTAAAAAAGTATTTCAACATCATCATTTAATTGCAACATTTTTTATCACTTCATACTATACTTTTGTAAGAAAATTCTGGAAGAAAATGCTATGAACTGCTTGAAAACTGTCAAAGGTATTGATATTGGAGGTTGTTTATTGCTTGCTTTTATTAAAGAAAACTGTCAAAGGTATTGGTATTGGAGGTTGTTTATTGCTTGCTTTTACTAAGCTGGAAGAATCTCTCAAGGTTTACATGTGTTTTTCAGTATTTCATTAATGTAATTATAATTATTTTCTTCTACTTGCAAGTATTTTTCGTAACAAAAAAGGATGAAGGAACAAAATCTGCATATTAAACTTGCACAAAATAATCCTCAAATGCCTGTTGATGAAAACAGACTGAAAATGATATTTTGAAAGAAAAGAAGTGGGCTGAGAGCCATATATTCCTTTGACAGGAATGAATATCTGCACAAATACAAGTATGGAACTCGTGGTTTGAGAGAAAAGAGTCTGGGAAAGGATGGTGGATCACAAGTTTAACATGTTATTACAACCAAAGGTTAACATTATCCTGCGGCACCTAGAAAAGGGTTTCATTCTGAAAAACAAGTGAAATACTCCTGTTGCTCTGCTGGTATGGCCTAAATTGGAATTCTGTGATTCTAAGTCCATTTTTCTGCACAGAAGTGGCTCAGCTGAAGAGAAATAGGGAGAGAGAAAAGAACAAAGTTCTAAAAAGCGTAACTTGCAAAAAACAACTAAAATTCTGAAGAATTTCTTTGAAATATTTCTTTGACATAATGTATTTGAAAGGTCAAGGCTCCAGAAAGTATGGAGATGAAGCATCATGAATTTACTTTTGAACTCATCACTGAAGAAATGAAAGGTCTACATAACAATCTCCTCGTGGTGCTTTATCCAAAGGAAAAATTATGTTGTTTTATGGTAGGTATGTACTGGATATTTGCTTTTTAGGTATTAAGCAGTAGTTTTCTGAGTTTTTCACATCATCTCATGCCTACTACTCTGACTTGTAATCATTGTATTGGTCATTATTTCACGTTATTTTTAGTAACAGGAATATTGATATTTATTAATCAATGTACATTAATACATTCTCACAATTCTGTATCGTGGAACGAACTGAAAAAACCACATATGTGACACATATATATATACATACATATGTAACTGCTCTTTTATTTCTGGTCTTTCAGCTCTCTTCTTAGAATTCTGCTGTGGAATTTGTTCATTCTTTCTTGACATATTCTCGCATTTGGAACATCGTGGTCATACCAACTTGTTACTCCACGTTCAAACAGCAGAATTCAGGCAGCACAATATCAGCTAGTTAACCATTTAGAAGATGTGTTCCAAGAAAGACTACAAGTTTTGAACACTCATCCTCACACATTTCTGCAATCTTTTATTTCATGGAGCAACACGTTGGTTTCATTTTCAGGTTTCTAGCCTCTGTGATTCAGTGGGTGGATTTAGATGCCTGCACATCAGCATATAACACCTAGAGTTATCCAAAAAGTATATGCACATCCACAAATGCCCCAGCTGTCCTCCAGCTATACTCCAAAGAGAATGAGTTTCCTGTAAGTCCTCTTATATATTTGGCAATGTCAAACAAAGGCCTCTGACATTCAGAGATCTCTAAAAGAGTATTGGAGATATAGGATCAGGCACCTGATCACTGAATTACTCCCAGTGTCTCATACTCTGCATGATTTTATCCCTTTTTAGTAAAAGAATAGTTATAGTGAAGTGTCATAGTTTTATTCATACATCTTAATAAAAGCAAATCCATGATCATTTAATAAAATCTTAATTATATACATACTTAACAACTTTCATGAAAGTCATTATTACGTGAGAGTGATGTTTCACCAGCTATTCAGTTTCCTCCAGCCAGCAACATTTTGGTGCCATAGGTCAGTCAGGGTTGGCTAGATAAATGAGCTGGCACTGGAGAATTAGTGCAGATGCCTCATTTTATGCCTTGCTTCTCTCACGCTGCAATATTTGCTGCTCCTACTCTTCAGCTAGCATAATTACAGCTGGTGGAAAAACCTCTACAAAACAGACCACCAAGTCACACAGGCACATAGAAAGTCTCTGAACTGCCGCCTCCCGCTGTCTGCAAGTGTTTTTAATCTGAAGCAAGCATTGCTCAACACATTATAAGTTTCTCCTCTCTTAGTATTACATGTATGATGCATCCATACCATTTAATTACACTCCTATCATTCAGTTATCTGCTGGGGCTCAATAGATGGCCTTCCTCTGGACCCATTCCAAATCCTTCTTATGCTGGGGATGCCAGAATTGGACACAGTACTCCAGGTGGGTTCTCACAAAAGCACGGTAGAGGGAGAAAGTCACCTCCTTTGACCTGCTGGCCACAATATTTTCATGCTCCTACTCATTAAGTGGTTGCAAATCCTGTCACAGGCCATAAATTGCAAAGAGTATTATGAGGAGGCAAAATCACCACAGGACACATTTTCACCCATATATTCAAGTTAGGGGGGATTCAACATAGCTGAGAATTTCAAACCTCATCCTCTTGCTTTTCTGCGGTAGTTGGTTGCAGCTAGCACAGAACACATGCTGCTCAGAAGATGAATAAAATGCAAAGATGCCGCTGAGCTTGCGTTAGTAATAGTGTAACTGTACCATTTCTCTTCCCTGGACTTCACTGAAGCAAAAATTAATTACCACCAGTCACTATGGAAAAGAAGGAGCTGTTCTAGGTTATCTTCTCCTTGGGTCAGTTCAAGGCAGAGACAACACTCTACGGCACAAAGGATGATAGAGTAAATAGCTCTTTGGTTTAATTCATCAAGAATTATCAACTGTTTAAGGATTTTAAAAAGAACAAGCACATACCTAAGTCATGTATAGATGGGTACACTACAGAAAATAATCACTTAGAGTGATATTATCCAAGAGTCTTTGAAGCAATTCACATCTTCCTCTGATCACATATAAGTGCTGTCATTGCTGTGGATTCTGTGATCAAAGAGTAAAAGGGCCTCTATTTGTTACATTTTCCTCTCTCTTGTAGAATTTTAGAAAAGTCCAAACAACCACTTTCTTTAGTGATATAAGGTTGTTAAACCCTCACAAGTGCATATACAAAGCTGAGACCCCGAGGCTCAGACTTATATTATCAAGAACTTACAAGCATCCTCTAATTCTTTGTAGGATGGGTTGTAAATATCTGCTCTTCTGTTGCCGGTTTTTCCAGTTGACAACCACTGAATTAATTCCAAAGGTTGAAGATCTTGATAGAATTATAGCTATTGATATTAAGAACGCAGAAGTTCTTCTACAATATCCTGTAATATTGCAGGTCAAGTTATTCTGTTATTCAGGCTCTGCACATCCAACCCCCAAGCGAGATCAGTAAAGAAACCTTTCACCCTCATACCACAAATCATTCTTCCAGGTCCTTCAGCAATGGATGTAATCTGATTTATAACAATGAAGCATATCAGGAGGAGAATCAGAGCTAAAAATTGTCAACATTAGATATTACTACAACAAGAAGCCACTAATTGCATAACAGTAAATCTACTTTCAGATGTTTTTCTTCACTCTCAGTAACTCCACGGGTTGCTGAGTAGCAACGGTAGTTGTACGTTGCAACTATTTTCCTGTTTAAATAAACCTCAAGTGCACAGAGACTGTATCAATAAATCACAGACAAGAATCAGAACTTCATTCAAGGTGCAATTTCACATTCCCAGCCAGCTTTTACTTGGCCTTTTATTTTATTTTTTTGCTAATATTTATTTCTCCTTACTTTCAGTTTGGTCAATTCCTTTATTTGGTATCCCATACAGATGTCTATGATACGTATGCCAAAAAGCCTAGCAAGAGTGTTCTTTTTCCATTTATGTTAAAGCAAAAACTAGCAAAGCCCACAGTGGTGTGCATATTCGCTAGCTACCTAGAGTAATAAGGGAATTTATGGGTTTGATTTTGACTTTATTTTTCAGTGGCACATTTTCCACTAATGCATTCACTACTTTGTCAATATTTTTATTATTTTATTACATTTTTATCGTGTTAATAAATATGTCAATGAACAACACTGGGATTTGGCTGAAGATTCACTTTCAGAAAAAATAACTCCATGACTTACCACTTGCTTTTGTTATTTTTTACCATAGTTTTTCCACAGTTTCTGTAGTATAAAATAAGTGTCCGTCTCTACCAGCCATAGAGACTAGCTGTGATTATAAATGCTGGTTCTGTGTATCTTTGTTTTCCACTGTCAATATTCTTGTGTCTGAATGCATAGTCCCCAGTTTTAATTAAAAAATCTGAATATATCAACTGATATTTCTATTTTTACCTGTTTGATTATATAATTAAAGTATGCTAATAGGCATATTGGTGGTGAAAAGAAAAGGAAAAGAGTAAGACTGAGAAAAGAGAAGTGAAAAAAAGAAGCACTTTGTCCTAAAACAACAGATAATTCTATTGGTTTAATCAGATTGATAATAATGAAATAAATAAGAGCAGAATCAGAGACAATACTTTCAAATACTTGTAGATAGTGATCAAAAATATACATGTACCAACATTTCTTTAAATTTTTTACTCCACATGTGAAAATCATCTGCATAAGTGACATTCTTATATACTATTCTGGGGACATCACAGTTGTCCTCTTCTGTGGTACTGCACAGCAGAGAAAAAATATTCCAAGTTCTGCTTTTCTGCGGGGTCTTCTGAGCCACAACAAAGTGCATTGCTGGTCATGAGCTGCCAATATTATCTGCTACTGTCAGCTGAAAAGATGGATGGAAAGTCTGTGGAATTTAGGTCTGTCTAGATGAATATATGTGAACCATGGACAGAGTTTGCTCATCAATTTGGTCAAAGTGATAGTGGTGTAAAGGCTTGGCAGGGACTGACCCTGTGCCTAAAGGGATGTTGAACTGTGGCTTCAGATTGCAAATGGGGCACTCTGGCCTGCAGATGTAGAGCCCCTCAAAGATGACTTGCTGTGTAGAAGCATTCTTAAAAATAACCAACCTCAGTCCTGCTCATCTTTTCTCTTTAGATGCATGCAGCTTCAGCTCTAGGAAGATGAAAGCCTCCTGAACAAAGTTCCTCAACAACTGAGTCCTCAGCAGGACACAAATCCAACAGGTAAATATCCTGCTGAAGCTGGTGTTCTGTTTCTCCTCCTCAAAGCTGGGAAATGCTGCATCCTCTAAAAGCAGAGAAGGGGGCACTATGCATAGGAGTGAAGTAATGAAAAAAACTGTTATCGCAGGACATAAACAATGCAATGGTCTTTTCAGTTCAGCAGTACAGGCAAGGCATGAGAAAGCTACCACTAGCCCCATGGGAAGGGGAACTTCGGCCCTCACTCTTGGCAGGGATTGACAAGATGAAAGGGAAACAGAGGAGCAGCTGAAACAACAGGAGCAATAGAACCAAGAGAGGAGGGACGGGAAGTAAAAATGAGGAACAGAGGCTGCTAAAGCAGACAGAAAAAATTCATGCTTTAATTTCCTGAACATCTAGATTTGAATTTTCTTCTCAGTAAACAGCATTTTGAAGAATGGTAATGAGCAATATTTTGAGAATTTTTCAATGTAATGTATGTCAGAAAATAGAACTTACGAAGTACAATCCTGCATACACCTCTCTCTTAGTCACAGGTCCTGTGTATCTCCAGATTTTTTTTGCAATGTCCACTATCCAACAATTCAGGGCACACAATACACAGACAACACAATCTTGCATTTCTTGGACTTAGGGTTTTGACAACATTCTGTCACTGAAGCTAACAGAGCTGTAACAGACCTCTTGAAAGTAAAATGACTGCTTTCTAGCACCAAGTTCATTTAACCAAACATCAGTGTCTAAGCAAAGCACTTGTAAGAGCTCCCCACTTGAAAATTGTTATTGATATTTTTGGGATTTTCTTTTTTTCAGAAAACTGAGGGGAGGTCTCTCTGTAAATCGCAAGAACTTCCAAAGCACAACACACTGTTTCCCTTTCCAGAGTATTTTCTAATAATATTTTGGAGTAAAATAATTGGGCACCCTCAAGAAGCATAAACATTAGCTGACTTTGTTTGTTTCTCTCACCATCATTACTAAAAAAAAAATTTATTTCCTATTCTTGTGATTGTTATTTCTTCTAGTTCAAGTTTTCGTTACTAACATTTAGTTTCCCTCTAAAGCAGTGTTAACATACCATTGTGCTTGATAACTCCTTGAAGTGTGTGATTTTGAGCAACGTTAGTAATTTTCAGCCGTGTTACAGATTCATACCTCTGGCACTTTCTTTTTATGGTCTCTTGACATTTCAGTATATTCTTCCAAACTCCTTAGGTGAAATTTTTCAAGTGACACTGGTTTTCTGACAGAAAACTCAATGTTTGTCTTAAGATTATTAATCACATAAAAAATAAATGGACATGTCCTTAGAAATTATATTAGCTGGAAGTTGTGATATTTCTCCTGGGATCATTGGCTCTGTGGTGAGGAAGGTGCAATGATAAACATTGTTCTTCCTTTCCAGTCAAAATGAAAAGAGTTATAAATCAGGCTATTGACATGACACTGGGCTTAAAATTATTTTTATCTTCATTTTGTTTATCTTCTCATATTTTAAATGTCTCATTTGGGACGTATTTTGGTCACATTCCCTACCTTTGCTCTACAATCCTGGAGACTAAGAAACAAAAATTCACATACCAAAGGAAAGGGAAAAAATATTCTGGTCTTTACTATGGACACTTTATGCATTTGCTTTCATTTTCAGGGCTTTTTTTTTCCTCTACATTTTATGGTTGTTAGGGGTTTGGAATGTGTTCATTGAAAGTGTCTGGTGAACTCCTATAACCCATTTTTTCATAGTTAAAGTCATATAAAGATTATAAGGTTCTCAGGTGAGTTTAATTTTTGGAAATCTGTACTTACTGGAGTAAATATTCCTCTGTATAGCACCGGATTTAAACACCAGCCAGTGGCTTTCCTGAAATAAGACATAGTATAACTAAACAGCTTGGTTTAATTGAACACTCAAGATTAAATTGGTATATACCTCTGAAATGTTTCTCCCTGTACCAGCTCCCTGACATTACAAGCCATATACCTCTTCAATCCACTCTTCATGAACAGCAAGAAGCATGAACAGTCATAACAAGCAATGACTAGATGAGCAGTCATGGCACGTAAAGTTATTAGCCAGATGGCCCTATGCTCCTCTGACATATCAGCTAGTGTACTAGCCAAAGTCTTGATCTTAATCATAGAATGGTTTCAGGTGAAAGGAACTTTAAAGATAATTTAGAACCAACCCCCCCTGCCATAGGCAAGGACACTTCCCACCTCACCAGGTTGTTCAAAGTCTCATCCAACCTGGCCTTGAACACCTCGAAGGCTGGGACATCCATGACTTCTCTGGGCAGCCTCTATACTAAACAACCCCAGCTCCCTCAGCCTGTCCTCATATGGAAGGTGCTCCATCCCTCTGATCATCTTCATGGCCCTCCTCTGGACTCCCTCTAACAGATTCGAGTCCTTCCTGTGCTGAGGACTCCAGAACTGAACACAGTACTCCAGCTGAGGATTGTCATCGGTTTGAGCCCCTTAAATATGGACAGATTGCTTTCAGGTTTTATTTCAAAGATAGCTTTTAATTTTAGAGTTTTCTTCTACAAAATACTGGTGGGATTACAACATAAGTTGTATGTTAGAAATCCATTTGCAGAGGAAATAATATGCTATAATTCTTGAAAGAATCAATAAGAATGCAAAGTGGTCCCCAATCCGGTTATAAATTTACCATCTCACAAGAGTTGAGTTGTTTGAGAACACAACTCAAGTAATGGCAGCTTATAAAATGATTAGGATCATACAGACATAATCGCACGGTGTGTCTGCAACTATTCTAACACCCTCAGACTATACAGTTAATTACCCATCAAACAGCAGGAATAAGCCTAATCTCAGCTCATTTTAGGTTGTGAAAACAACAGCAACATGCCTCCAACTTGATAAACCTTCATGGGATCTTGAATGAGGTCACAGAGGTAGCAGGAGGAACAGGAAAGATTTAGTACCTTCAGCTTGGTGTTATAGTAGTTACCCCTTAAACAACATAAAAAATACTTTTTATTAGATTAACATTTCAAAGAAAAATATTATCAATTAACAGCTTTCTATTTTTCAAGGTTGCAGTCATTGCATTGGGCTTAGACTGGAGAATACTCAGCTGTCACATATGACATGATTTAGAGCTATAGCCTGAAATGTAGTTTCCTTCATTCTGGGACTGTTTATGCCTTTTCCTTCAGGTGAATAAGGACCATAATGGTTTACCCACAGAATAGGCAGTCTCTTCCTTGAAGAGCTTATATTCAGAAAGGTAGAAGACAAAGTGTGTAAGAAAGCAGCCTATCCAGAATTAAGGTAACGTAACGCATTAACACACTGTTTTGTATTACTTGGGAATATTTTTAGTGTTTCTCTGGTCAAAGTCTCTCTTCTCCCCTACTCTCTGTGCACATCACCGTTCGTGACTCACATTCATGCAGTTTCTCATCATCACCACTATCCAGGGCTTTTTGCAACCATGTCTGCCTCAGAACAGCGGTTCATGGGGTGCAGTATTTCCTGAGATAAGGGATGAAAAGGAATATGCATCCAGCTTCAAAATACATTGCTCATATGATGATTACTCAGATTACTAGCTTTTGGAAATGTCCTGTGTAAGAGTAACAGGCCCAAACGAGCCAGAATTTACCTGTAACAGAATATTGACCATAATTGAAATGTATAAATCTTGCAAAACATACAGAAAGTTCTAAAGTTGTGAAAATGTATTTTTCAAGACCTTAGTACTACCTGAAAAATACAAAAAGACTCCAAGAACATTGTTCAGTTTTTGCTAAGGTGTCAGTTACCTACAGCTTCTCGTCTTCAGCTCCAAATAGCTGGAAGAATGAAAAGGCACATGATACATCATAGAATCTTAGGAAGGAAGTCTACACCATGTCTTATAAAAAATAATATTGCACATACTATCATTATATTGACTTACATATGAAAAATCTAAATATTATTAATATTCAGATCATTAGACTATGGCATTAGACTGATAGGATGGACTATGTCATTAGATTGATAAGATGAATAAAATTTGCCTTTTCTGCCAAATCAGTAACAAAAACTCTTTTTGTAAATGGCTTTTCTTTCGCCTCTTCTTGAGATTTTGAGATAATTTCCACACCATCAAGCTCTCTCTCATACTGTATTTCCACACTTACAAGAGGTAAATGAAAGGACCTTCCACATTTGTATAGATTATAATTTAGAGCACAACAAGAAAGAATTACAGATTTTGATCACTACAGTCTCAGTAAACATCTCTAAGAGAATCATTCAGCAAGCAAACCAGGCATGTGAAGGTACTGCATCCTACTACCGTGGTTATTTTTCTGATTACATCAGCCAAGAACATTTGGCTTTCTAGACATGACCCCATGTATACAGAACCAATAGGTTCTCTCTCTCTCTAACAAGTACTAAATAGAAAGCTTTTTTTTATCAGAAAATATGTTTTATCATAGCTGGAGACAGGTACGCCCTGTGAAGTGTTTTAGTTAAAGCTTTCCTAGTGTAGAATACGTGTGGAAGATTAATAACTCTTTTCTCATGTACCTCTCTTTTTTTCAAACTCAGTTTCATTCATCAAGACTGTTACCCAGACAATTAATTATCTGCTTAGTCTCCTTAATTATCTCTTTCTCTGATAAATAAAGTATACTGATAGTATCTTCTGAACATGAGGTACCTCAGAAATGTAAAAAAGTGTCAAATACAGAAATTTATCACACACTATAAGAAAGGAGTAAGGAACAGCTACTGGATAACTCCATAACAATGGATAAAGTCAAAACCTTGGATAAAGTCAAGATCCTAAAGATATTAATAACAAACTAGACTAATAACTTTAATTGGATACCTGAGCTGATGAAATGTCAGGTAATATTATTTCTCATGGAAAAGTGTAATATCTACAGCAGTAGAATTTCTATAAAGACAGCATGGATGATGGACATAACACATTTTGAAACTCAAAGCAGTGTTTATTTTATGGATAGATGGAAGAACCAGAACAGGCCTCAGAAATTAATGGCAGAGTATAAGATAAAATAAGAAAGATAAGCAATGGATGAACAAAGCCCAGAAATGTGCATTATTTCAGAAATAGAAGGAGCACTTACTAAAGGAAAGAGCAGAACTTGTTTGGCCACATTCTGCAGATGCTTGCAGTGACATTAGTAATGGATACTCTTCCTGGGAGGGGGTGATGCTCCTGAGATCCTGATGCAAAAGTCACCAAACTAAACCTAGTTCCACTGAGTCAGAATCAGCCTTGGCTTGTCTTCTCAAAGAACTTATGATCTGGGTTAGATGAACTCCATATGGGCAAGGGGATGTAGTTGTAAGACACAACCAGTCTGTCTAGCCCCATATCATTGAACACGTAAACAAGTCCATTTTGCAACTCAGAGAGCAAGGAAGCTAAACACTCATCAAATCTTTTCCATTTCACTTCATTGTTGCCAGCTGGATTTTGTCCTGAAAAAATTTCATTTATTCTTTGATCTTTTGAGGTTGTGCTATAAAGAAACACTGCAAAAATATGACAGCTGTGATTTTCAAAGGGACTTCTTGAAGGGCAATGGATACTATCAACACAGATGATAGCTCATAAGAACCTAGTGTCAAGACAGCCAAGTGCAGACAGTCATGTATCCACTTCACCTGCATTTCTAGCTGTCCAACCGGAGAGCAGCTCTAGTTCGGAAGTGCTACATCTCACAGCCAGTTGGCTTGGTGTGCTGTAGATTAAACACCTCAAATACCCACAAAGAGACCCCCCAAGTTGTTGTGAAACATGTATGTCTTATGGCTGTGTATGGAAATCAGGAATCATAGAATCATAGAATGCCTTGGGATGAAAGGGACCTTAAGGATCATCTAGTTCCAACCCCGCTGCCATGGGCACTTCTACAGAGACATGGCACCAAAAGGAAAGTTGAGTTACTGGGAATGAAGCCTGGACATAAAAGAACATGTTATTTTTGCCAGCTTGTAAAAGCTGTTGCTTGACTTGCTAACTTTTTGGGTTTCTTAACAGTATCACACCTTACAAAAGAAAAAACAATCTAAATTTCACAATTTTTTTATTACAGGTCATAAATGTTGCTTGAAATGTCATAATCTCAGCTTTTCCTGCACCTGATTAAAGAATGATAACCTCAAGGCAAGCTGTCTTGAATTTTTCTGCTTTATTAACCCAATTTTCTCATTTCAAACTGAATTTCTGTGTCCCTGACAACAGAATACTTCAGTCTGATAAAGATTTCAGCAATTCAGCTACAAGGGATTTGAGTTGGGATATGTTTAGCTCAATTTTTACTATTTACAAACTCAACTTATAGACTAAACTACTTATCTTGTCTCGATAGTCAATTGTCATTGCAAGGGAACAATTATGAAGTGGTTAGCATGAAAAAAATCAGGCACAACACATGAGAACATAATCATAGTTTAGATTTTGACATGTCACAGTGGAGAGAAGGTGGCGGTCTTCTGGTAAGGCGGGTATCATGTAAGCATAAAAAGTTGGTGGCAGAAAGTAGAAGGATCTTCTGAGAACTTTAGAAATGAATAATAGAGATGGTTGTGATTGGGGCAAATGCAATCAAACACGAGTGGGAAAGAGCACCATAAATAACTTATCAGAGCTGCTGCTGACTTCCATGAAGCACCTCCTGAGTTAGAGTCAGGCCTTTATTCTCTCTTCTTTTGTCTGAAAAAACCCGTGACATATAGATGTATCTTATTACGGCCACACATTCAGCTATTGACTGTTACTTATTTTTACAACAACGGAAACATCTGTTCATTTACTGAGGTGAACATGAATATCTTGTTTTGTTTATGGCTCAAAAAAAAGACAAAAAGAAAGCAATGTCTTCCCCCCTACCATCCAAGAAGAGGAAGAACAATAAATAAACCTCCATATCCACTTTCAGATTCATGCTGATACCAATACGCAACAACCGTCTTCAGGAACTGTGAAAACTATTCAGCATCTCCTTTGTTGTATTTGTGTGTGGCAGTAAGTTCATCTGATCAGTGCAACAGATACAAGAGTGTGAACTTCCTCCAAAGACAGCAGACAGAGTCCTTGGTGTCTCCTGGTTGGACTAACAAATAATTTAACAATAACACAAGATGGTGAAGGGGCTGGAGCATAAGCCCTATGAGGAGCGACTGAGGGAGTTGGGGCTGTTCAGTCTGAAGAAGAGGAGGCTCAGGGGAGACCTCATTGCTCTCTACAACTACCTAAAAGGAGGTTGTAGTTGAGCAGGGGTTGGTCTCTTTTCTCGGGTGACCAGTGGCAGAACTAGAGGGCATGGACTCAAGCTTTGTCAGAGAAAGTTTAGGCATGATGTGAGGAAAAAGTTCTTCACTGAAAGGGTCATTAGAATGCACTGCCCAGGGAGATGGTGGAGTCACCGACTCTGGAGGTGTTTAAGGGGAGACTGGATGAGGCACTGAGTGCCATGGTTTAGATGATGGTTGATGTTAGTGTGGGTGTTGGTGTTAGTGTTGGGTTATAGGTTGGACTTGATGATCTCAGAGGTCATTTCCAACCTTATGACACTCTGATACTGTGATACTGTGATACAAGCGTGAAACTCACTCATTTGATGTCTTTCATGAAATTCCCAGTGAAAGGGAAAGTGGAAATATGACAAGCGTCATTGTACAGTCTTAGCTGTCTTGATAATAAAATAGGCTTAGTAAACTACTATAATTCTTAGCTAGAAAGTGATCCACGGATCCAATGGATTCTGTCCCTCCAACGCTAATATCAGTTAATTGTTCATAAAAACAATTTACTCAAATGAGATAAATAATTTTCACAAGGTTTCAATGATCATTTCACATCAGTCTCAAACATTCTCAAACATAAAAACTGCAAAAGAAACTATTTTCTTTTCTTTGGGCTGTAAGACCAAGGAAGTAGACTAAGAAAAAATTTTTATTGTCCAGGACTGAACATGCACAAGCTCCAAGAAGAGGATAATGATGACCAAGAAGATATGCTAAAGACAGCAGGGACAAGGAGTACCTCAGAGATTTTAAGGCAGTAATGAGATAGGAGAGTGAAACCTCATCACAATCAATGCCTGTAGCAGTTAGGACACTCATCGGGGATGGGGCATTCAGCAAATAGTCTCAGTTCTACCCAATTTACAGCGAGGGGTTGAAACCTTGGTTTCTCTATAATGAAAAGCATAGGGGTTTCAGTCTTCCTCCTGCTGGTCACCCTCACTTGTCTCCTTGGGCAGGGAAAGGACATGGGTATTTAGGTGGTACTCACTTAATCAAAATTTGACTGCAAGGGCAGATACACAAAAACCCGCATTGTAGGAAAATACTCTGAAGAACACAGAAAATCTGGAAACAAGATTATTATTCCAGTTCTGTGAAAAAAAAAATACACAGGTGTTGTTTTTGGTAAATACAGAAAGTTTGCAATATTTCTAATAAGGGTATTTGTACTATACAAAACCTTTAGATTTGGTTCAGTGGTGTACCTTGTTGTGTAGCTCTAGGAGAATACATCTCAAAAGTAACCTCTACTATTACTAAATGTAGCCATGCACTGAAAGTGTGAGACATCCAAAAGTTTACCTCTTTATTTGATAATATTTATTTTGATATTTTGCTTGATTACGTAGTCCCTAAACATCATTAGGCACAGTCTCGTGATATATAAGTTCAGATGCCTTGATCCTGGCTCTAAAGTATGCTAAATATATATCTCCTTGCGCAAGGAATGTAGCGATCTGAATGGAGCTCCCACATGGTCATACAACTGGCCAGGTCTCCAGCTTCAGGGAGTGCCTGAGTCTGTCAGTCATGCCAGATGGTAGCATGACAATTAGGTGAATAATCTCTTTGACCTAGTGGAAGAGTTGAAGGAGGAGGTGGAAAGGTTGAGGAATATCAGGAGTATGAGAAGAAGACAGATTTCAGGAGTCAAGCCCTACAATCCCTCAGGCCAAGGCAGTAGATGGAGTCTCCAAAAGAAGCAAAAGATACTCTACCCTCTTGCCATTTTGAGTTTTTTGATCATGGGGAGGTTTATACAGCACTGGACCTGTTGGTGGCAGAGAGAGTTCAGCTGTCTTGAAAGTCAAGAAGGATTTTTGTTTGTGAGTTGGTGGGGCCCATCAAGAGGGCTTTAAACTAGATTCAGAAGGGGAGTAGGATATAACCAGGTGCAACTGAGATGAGCGTAGGAGTGGTGTGTCAGCATTTGGGATGAAATCTATAGCCCAGCTCAAGTGCATCTACACCAATGCACACAGCATGTGAAACAAACAGGATGAGCTGGAAGCTGTTGTGTATTAGGATAGCCATGACTTAACCACCACCACAGAAACATGGAGGAATAACTCTCTTGACTGGAATGCTGCAATGGATAGCTATAAGCTCTTCAGAAGGGACAGGCAAGGGGGGGGAGGCATAGAGGTGACTCTGTATGTTAGGGTGGATTTTGATTGTACAGAGCTCAATGACTGCGATGATACAGTTGAGTGCTTATGGGTAAAGGTGAGGGGGAAGTTCAAAACCACAGGCATCCTGCTGGAAGTCTGTTTCAGACCAACCGTGGTGAGGGTGTAGATGAAGCATTTTACAAGCAGCTGACAGAACTCTCACAATCACTAGCCCTTGCTCTTGTGGGGGGACTTGAACTTACTGGACATCTGCTGGAAATACGACACAGCAGAGAAGAAACAGTCTAGGAGGTTTCTGGAGTGCGTGGAAAAGAACTTCCTGACAAAGCTGGTAAGTGAGTATAGCAGTGGAGGGGCCTCGCTTGACCTAGTATTTACACAAAGAGAAGGACTAGTGGGACATGTGGTGGCTGGAGACCGTCTTGGGCTTAATGAAATGATAGTGTTCTTGATTCTTGGTGAAGTAAGGCTTCTTGGTGAACTGAGGAGCAGGGTCAGCAAAACCACTACTATGGACTTCAAGAGGGCAAAATCTGGCCGATTCAGGTCACTGGTTGAAAGAGTTTCTTGGGAAACAGTCCTGAAAGGCAAAGAGGTCCATGAAGGCTGGACATTCTTCAAGAAGGAAGTCTTAAATGCACAGGAGCAGGGTGTCTCCATGCACCATAAGACTAACCAGGGAGAAGATGTATGGCCTGGCTTTTACTGGTACTCAGGGAAATAAAAGGAGACTTAACCACTTTGGAAGAAGGTGAAAGAAGCTCAGGAAGAGTACAGGGATCTTGTTAGGTCACGTAGAGAGAAAATTAGAAAGGCAGAAGGCCAGCTAGATCTCAATCTCTCCTCTATTATAAAAGATAACAAAAAAAAACCTTACAAATGCATTAACAACAAAAAAGAGAGCCAAGGAGAATTTCCATCTTTTATTGGATGCAGGGGGATAACGTTGCCACCAAGGATGAAGAAAACGCTGAGATACTTAATGCCTTCTTTGCCTCAAGTCTTTAATAGTCAGACCAGCTATCTCCAGGGTATTCAGTCCCCTAAACTGGAAGACAGAGACAAAGAGTAGAATAACACACACACACACCCCCCTATAATCCAGGAGGAAGCAGTCAGGGATCCTCTACACTATCTGGATATTCACAAGTCCACAGGATTGGATAGGATCCACCAAAGAGTTCAGAGCTGGTAAAGGAGCTTGCCAAGACACTTGCCACAATTTATCAGCAGTCCTGGTTAACAGGGTCGGTCCCAGATGACTGGAGGCTTGTCAATGTGACACCGATCTACAAGAAGACTTGGAAGGAGCATTTGGGAATCTACAGGCCTATTAGCCCTCAGTATCAGGGAATATTATGGAGTGATTCATCTTGAGTACGCTCACCGGGTAAAGACAGGACAAGGGGATCAGGTTCAGACAGTATAGAATCATGAAAGGCAGGTCCTGCTTGACCAACCTGATCTCCTTCTATGACTAGGTGACCTGCCTGGATCATAGAATGGATGAGGGAAAGACTGTGGATGTCACTTACCTGGACTAGTAAAGCCTTTGACACTGTTTCCCACAGCATTCCTCCTGGAGAACCTGATGGTTCATGACTTAGACAAGAGTACTCTTTGCTGGGTAAAAAACTGCTGAATGGCTGAGCCCAAAGTATTGTAGTGAATGGATTTAAATTGAGTTGGTAGCTTGTCACAAGCAGTGTTTCCCAGGGCTCAATGTTGGGGCCAGTCTTGTTTAATATCTTTATGATCCGGATGAGAGGATTGAGTGTTCCCTCAGTAAGTCTGCAGATGACACCAAATTGGGCGGAAGTGCTGATCAGCTTGAGGTCAGGAAGTCTCTCTAGAGGGATCTGGACAGGTTGGATCAACAGATGGAGGTAAATTGTATGAGGTTTAACAAGGCCAAGAGCTGAGTCCTGCACTTTGATCATAATAACCCCATGTCACTCTACAGGCTTGGAGAAGAGTGGCTGGAAAGCTGCTTTGAGGAAAAGGACCCATGAGTGCTGGTTAACAGCCAACTGAATACAAGCCAGCATTGTGCCCATATGGCCAAGAAGGCCAACGGCATCCTGGCTTGTATCTAAAAAAGTGTGGCAGGAATAGGGAATTGATCACCTGTCTGTACTTGGCACTGGTAAGGTCACACCTTGAGTCACGTGTTCCGTTTTGGGTGACTCACTACAAGAAAGACACTGAGTTGCTGGAGCAAGTCCAGAGAAGGGCAACGAGGCTGGGGAAGGGTCTGGAACACAAGTCTTATGAGAAATGGTTGAGGAAATTGAGGCTGTTTAGCCTGGAGAAGAGGAGACTGATGGGAGACCTTATCTCTCTCTACAATTACCTGAAAGGAGCCTGTAGCAAGGTGGCTACTGGTCTCATCTCCTGAGTAACAAGTGATAGAACAAGAGGAAATGGCCTCCAGTTGCACCAGGGGAGGTTTAGACTCAATATTAGCAAAAATTCTTTAACAAAATTGTGGTCAAGCACTGAAACAGGCTGCCCAGAGTAGTGTTTGAAACCATCCCAGGAGATGTTCAAAAAAGGTGTAGATGTGCCACTTCAGGACATGGTTTAGTAGGCAGGGTGGTGTTGGTCTGATGGTTGGACTTCCTGATCTCAGAGGTCTTTTCCAACCTTAATGATTCTATTATTCTAAATCTCCTGCAACTAAACAGTCTATTGAGTCCGTTTCAGACTCTTATTGGTCACTCTTTCCAGAGAAAAAAGGATAAAACAAAACAAAACAGAAAAAAACAGAGAAAAAGGAAGCAGACTCTAATTTGTCACTCTGCCTGACAAAAAAAAAACAAAAGCCAACATACATAAGAAGACTGGTCTCAATCTGCTGATGAAGTTTCCCTGGCTGGTTTGAATCTTTTTCATCCAGAAGATCAGTAGAGATGAAAGGGATGTGGGGGAAGAACACTAATGGTGTTTATACCTGTTTCTGGGTACCTGTGTCAGCAGCGTAGCCTCTTTAATAAATCAATGAAGACCTCGCACCATAAACTTATTACCTATCTTATCTTCTGTCCAACTAAACCTTCATTTTCCTTAATGATAACCCATGTAGCTGTGAAGTGGGAGACCTGGATTAACACAGGTAGAACAATCGTAATTATGGTCTGTCCAAATATGTTTACAGATAATTTACCCTCCATCTTGCTACGGGCTGCATCCTCCATACATTTTTTTTGACACTCTGGGACCGTAGGCATGTCCAAAATCCTTAAATCACCTTCAAAGATAATTTTTAAAATAAGTCTCTGGAGATGGCAAGAACCCCATGATTTTTGGATAACTGGGAGGTTTGGTTGGTGAAATATTGCAGAGGCGTATGTACAGGGTGGCTTCTCTAGCCACAGCCCTTAGAACAACCACAACAATGAATTAAACATCACCATCATTTGGCTGTCACACATTTGGAATGAATTTGAGATTGAATACGAACTAAGACAGCCTTAGCCGGGAGCATTCTAAAGGAGTTCAACACTACCAAAACTGCAAACCCAAACTGTTTTCATAAAAAGAGGAGGAGAAAATCTCTGGGTAGTTGATGCCTCACAAAGTTTTGAAAGTGCTTTGCTGGAGCTGATGATCAGTACTTGATGCCCAAAAATGTATCCCTACGCATCAGCAACTTCCTGTGGTAAATAGTTGTGAGTTTTCTGAGGCAAAGCAGAAGAAAACTTCAGATCAAAATGCTTCAAACAGTCTGAAGATTGGGTGTTAGATTCACTGGATGACAGTTCTAACCACACCTTCATAAGCTTTCAAAACCTCAGTTGAGAACATCGACATCAATGGGAGGAAAAAGTTCTGTACTCTCATTAGCAGACCACTACATCTTTGAAATAGGCATTGAATGTGGATGAAAACAAGTCCTGATCATTTTTTTAGTGAGTGTACTAGTATTATGTGTTATTTTCACCTGATCACAATAAGCATTAGTATAGTTATTAAAGCTCTTCAACAAATTACACTACTCATGGTGGCAATACTCTTGCTATTCACCTGTTGCTGTACAGGCATTGAATTTTGATTTTTCACAGCATATTTAATCAAAAAAAGCCAACACATTTACATGCAGTAAATTCCTTGCCCTCAGCACCTGATGCAGATAAGAATGAAAGACCTGAATGCAGACATTGCCAGTACTTTCTTGCTTGTTGGTGCAGGCTCAAAGACAAATAAACATATTTGTCAAGACTTCTGAAAATAGGTAGGAGCACAGAACACCAACACACCACTATCTTGTCTGTCTGGAAGCAGATTACAGTCCAGGCAGATAATATTCATAAAATGTTTTGAGCATTAAAGTTTCAGTCAACATTAATGGAGGCTCTTACTGAGCCTTGCACGCTGACTCTAATGCTGAGTCAGGTGGTACAGTTTACATTAAAAAGGAAGAAACGTAAACATGTATGAGCAAATGAGAGGCAGACACACTATAAACAATTGAGTAAAGCCAGGCATAACCGTATTTCCTTCTTTGGATAACTATCTAAAACTTTCAGATGCCCCTGGACAAACAGCTAGATTTTCTCTCACAGCTTGGAATTAAGTAACAGTTTAGGTCTAACTGGGCCTCCAGATTGATTCCTACAAGTATGGTTGACATTAGTTGCTGGTGCATCATCAATCATCCAATGTAATAAAAGGCTCATTCATGCATCTTTAAATCTCCTGATGCAATTTAAAATCTCCCGTCTACTTTCATTCTTCTGCCCTCTAATAAGTCTCATTCTCTTGCAGAGATCCAATAGTTGGAATCAATTGTGTTCTTCGTTCTATTCAACTGTTTAACCCTGTGGTCAGAGCTGATACCTTCTGTAGCTTCAGGCCTGTAAGCATAAATTTTTGGCTTAACACTAAATTTTAATCGGCTGTAGAAGCTGTGAGTTGTAAAAAACAGTACCTAAACTTGGGGTGTTCATACCCTGTAGTGAAGTTTTTGCAACATGGGGTAACCAAGCCAAGACATGCAGAAATCTGATGTCCAATTTTTACTCCTTTTATTCTTTTTTGTTTTAAAGAAAATTAAGCATAGACATACATTTACAAATGCACATTTGCCACCAGAAAACTAAGGTAATATAGCAATATTTTAACAATGTTTTATGACAAAGCCTTCATCAAAGGATGGACTTTATACAAAGAAAGCTTCTTTAATGGATTATCCCCTAATATTAATGTCTTGATCGTTAGTGCTTCCAAAAGTAAACAGAGAAAACTTTGTTTAGTCTCTATGCGGATCAAAAGATTTATTTTGCAGAAAAAAAAGACAGGTCTTGTTAATCGTAGTCCCTGGAGAGTGCAGTGATATACTCTTTTTTTCTTGCACAGAGCAAAATATACATACTTTTACTTTATTTTTAAAATGGAATATAACAGTGGAATAAAAAAGAGAAACTTGATTCTTTCTCCCTCATAGATATCAGAAAATCAACGTATATCATATATCATATAATATATAACATATAGGAAAATTAACCGACCTCTGTGATGACCACTGTACTTACCCTGCATATGAGATACATTCAGATACATAATACCAGAGAAATACAATCTCCAGCTCTCCTGAGAGTGTCCTAAACCAGTAAAATTTCAAGAGATGATCCCTTTGGCTGCTGCTGGTTTCCTTCTGGTGTCTTAAAGAGTAAAATGGCATGTCTTCAGGCCAGAAGTCAATTTAGCCTGCTACCCAGGCAGAGACCAATAGGAAATACTTCCAGATGGGTTTAAGATTGGAGCAAGAGCATTTCCTTATATTTTCCCACCACACTGAAATTTATTGACATGGTTGTCCTTGTTTGGAAATGTTATTTTCCCTACCTATTCACAAATTGGTCGGCTGCCTTTGGAACTCGGTTGACTTTCAGGTCCCCGTAACATCCCACAGCACTGTGTAACTCTGCATTACATAAAAAAAAAAAAAAAGTACTGGATTTATTTTGTCTTAAATCCAATGTCTGATAATTAACAGGATTGGCTGCTTGGTCTGGCTGCCCATATGGCTGCAAGGATGCTATTCCTGGCACAAGGGATAAAGTAGGATGCTATGGCCAGGGTTAGTGAAGGGAGACCAGAATTGCATCTTTTGGAAGCAGCATGGATTTAGCTCCTCTCAAGCCTATCACAAAACCACAACTGGGGGGAGCTGCTGTGACTCATCGGTTGTAAGAAACTCCCTAAGCTTTTCCTCTGTGAGCACTGATACAAAAAATTAATTTAACTGTGTGCAGGTCCTTATCTGCCCCAAGGGTTTTCGCCACCCTTTCATCTTCCAGTGGCCTAGCAGACAATTTGGAAAATATATGTGTTTTTAAAAAGAGGGTTTTATTAATCCTTCTACCCTTAAAAGTTCTTCCTCAAGACTTTTTTTTTTATTATTTTTTGAAGTTTGCAGTTAACCCCGTTCTTTATACTCCTTTCGGGTTTCCTTGTATGAACATAGCCTCTGCTTCTTAAAGAAAACTTCTTTTTACTTCTGATAGTCTCCCTTACAAAACAGTCTCATTTACACCATTTTTTTTTTTTCGTTTGAGTTTCCTTTCAAAGTCATTTTATTTTTTGATAGAGAGTTACGTATTATTCTAGGTCTCTTTAGAAAATCTCCATGCCACCTGTAAATATTTAATTTTCTCTTTTGGGTGTTCATTTCCACTTCTTTTTAAGAAGCTTCCTCATTTAAATTCAACTTCTTTTCTTTTGGTTAACACTGCTGTGTTTTTCCTTGGAAAAAAACAACAAATCAACAAAACCCAACAAATTTCAGTACATGGTGACTACTATTAACATGGCTGTTCTACAGCAACAGTTTTAGCCAGATTCCATTGCACTGCTCAAATAGAGGAAAGCTGGTAGTTTTCAGCTATCTGGACAATTTCAGGAAGCCATCATGTTTTGCTGTTATTTTTATAGTACAGATGCCCTAGTCCTCATTTCAGAATCTACAATCCATATATTCAGAGCTTCTCAAACATTTTGGTGCTTTTTTGCAAGTACTCAAGAGGAGCAGTACTTACATTCACATTGTTCAAGGACTCATGAAACTACTGGAAGAAAATTAAATAACATGAATAACACACAAAATGTCACAAAGGCTTACAATATTACACAGCGATGTTAAAATAGACTACAATGACAACATAAGTGCTGCTGTCTCTAGAAGCAGTACACGGGTTGACATTGTGTCTATGGTTTTTGTCATCCTTGAAGTCAGCAGAAATGTAAAGAAATACAAAATTTAAGGAGACAATTCAAGTGAATGACAGATCTCACCCAACATCTATCTGTGCCTGTAGAGCGGATGTGTATCTGTATGAACTGTGGGAGCATCAGAGGGAGGCAGCAGCACGGATGGATCATGAATCAGCAACACAAGCTTCATAGGATGCCTGCAGGGGTTCTTTCACCCTCTGCATATGGGAGAAGACAGAGATTTTTTTCTCATGGTTAATGACCAGACTAAACAAATACTTCTTTTTACTGCTGTTCACACAGCTTCGTGCTTTTTTGAACATCCAGTAGCTGTGCTCCCAGAAATGCTCAGCATCCCGTAACACTTTTTGTCCCAATCTCCACTTTCCTTACACGTCTTTATTTTAAACCTGGCGTTCTCTTGCTTGCCAGTCTCCCACTCTTTTCTCTTCCTCCACCAGGATATGCCTTGATGTCCCCGTGTTTAGACTAACAGTCACAGGGAAGTGTGGAGTTTTTGTACCTATAATTATCATTACTGCAGACAGGTATTATACAAAATAAGTGAAGTGGTGTTACCTTACAAGCATCCAACAGCTTGATTAAAAAAAACAACAACTCATTAGGCATTAAACCTTTTCTCAAAATTTCAGACAATTTACACACAACTGCTGCCAGATTTCCTTTGGACAAAGATCCAGCTAACTTCCCACCTCGTTGTGACTGTCTGAACAGCCATTTTCTTTTGCCAAATCCAAAATCTTTGGCCTAGGTTTTAAATCCCATTATCCTTGAAAAAAAGAAAAAGATTAAGAGACACGAGCAGTGTGATGGGAAGGAAAGGATTGTTGCAGCTAGAAGATCTGCTACCAAACCATTATAAACATTTCAATCAGGTCTTTTCCACACCATGACAGATCTCTAGCTAAATCACCTACTGTTCCTTTAATAGCAAACTCAATAGAAAATGACATTTCATTTGAAGAAGGTGTTCCATATTCAGAGGTAGCTTATGTATCATGAGATGCGTGAGCTGCTGTTGTACTCTTTTTTTTGTTGAACAGTAATGCATTGTAAACTCCAACATAATACTCCAGCTGTCCCTTTACACACTTGGCTTTTTGGCAATCTTTCCATTTTTTTTCCCTTGAATAGTCATAACTCATATACTGAGCCACACACATACACACATACACTTCTTTTTTTTATTGGGTTTGTCTTATTTTTGGCTGAACAATTTTTTGGGTAAAATGGGTGAAGTTGACTTTATAAGCCATAAAATGGCAGGATGTAAGGATTCACTTGGTTTTGATGTGTTAGTAGAATTTTATGGATAGAGTGTGAAGAAAGCCATATAATTGAGTTACTGGGATCAGTGCATGTGCCTGAAAAAGAGGAAGCGGGCCTTTAGTCTAATATTCCTTCAAGCACCAGCTATGAGAATGCAGTGCTAGAATGGTTTCAGCTCATGTACTAATGTCTAGTTAAATGAGCAGTGAGCTCTCTGCTCATTCCTTCCCAGGTACTAGTGGTTAATCAGCATCAGCAATAAACAAGTCATAAAAAATAAATTCAACTTAATGATCATTAAATAGAGCTGGGCATTTTGACCCTTTTGGTTAGAGTCACAGTTACCCAGCTTCACTGCTAAGAGTAGAGTCAAGATAATTTTGCAGCTGCAAAAGCAGAAGATCAAGAATGCAACTATGTGGTTGAATAAATGAGCCTCTTCTTATACCATCCTCTTGAAAGTCTCAGTTCATTATAAACTATTTCACACTTTACAGGTCACAATAGGCAAAGCAGTTAAGATAGATTTTTGGTAGAAACAGTAAATGTTTTTGACCTCTGGCATTCAAGCAAGATTTTTTTTGTCCTTTAAAAAAAAAAGAAGTTAATCCTATGAACAGTGAATAGTAACTGAACATCCTTTCCTCCACCCCTCCCAAATAATTATACTAAAGTCTAAAACCCACATAAGTCCATTAAAACCCCATAAAGTCTCCTAGAAAATCTTCTTGCTGTTACAAGACAGAAGGTAGACTTCAGAAGGTTTTAGACAAATTCATTTTTTACTTGCTGTCTTTCTGACAGAGTACTGTAAGAAAACCCTGTACTCACTGAATGGATGGAAATCATTGACAAGAATCTATCATCTGACGTGAATAAGACACTCAAATGAGCCTCGACCTTACCCAGGACCACTGCAGCTCCAGTACACATGTTTGAGTTCAGGAGGAGGAGGAGAGGTCAAACAACACTGTAATCTCCTTATGAAACATTAACTTGTGGTTGATTACAGACAAGAGCCAAGACAAACAGCCCTCTATTCGAACAGAAGCCCTCTTTTCTCCACTGTACCCATCAGGAGAAGTCAGGTAATGCTGACATGTCCCCTGGAGGTACTTCATCCCAAAGACCCAGTCAAGCTCAGTGCTTCTGCGTGGATCGGAAGGTTTCTCCTTCTGTTGTTTACTGGCCCAGACACACCTAGCTCTGTGTCACTGCTGATGAATTTAACTTCATCATATTAAACTCCCTCCAAGTGGTACAGTCAAGCACAGGGAAACCTGACCAAAGTTTTCAATGGCAAATAAAGTGCAGCACTACTTTCCCAGTACTTTAACAGCTGCTCTCACTTATTCTTACAACCATAGCCTCTCTGCATATGATTTACATTCCTGAATAAGCCTTCTCTTTTTTTTTGGAATCACTGAATTGCTTCCAATTTTCTTTTCTATTTAGTTTAATAGATGTAAAACATTATTTAGATTTTTACTCATAAAAATGACCGAAAGCAGCTGTATCTTCGTAAGCTATTGGATGAAAACCAAATCTAAAGGTCATTCTTACATATACTAATGGAAATTAATTTCAGAACACAGTCCTCATAAAAAAGCCCTGCATTTCATCTTACCTAAGAGATCTACAACTATATACTGAAGTTTGAGATTTTTTTGAAAAAAGGCTTTTATTAGCATTTGCTAAGAAATTATTACTTCTAGAAAGAGTTTATTATTTTAAACTGCTATAAAGGCAAAACCCCTAACTCAATGCAGAAGTCCATCTGGGAAATTTCCTGGCTTTCTCCTCATGGGAGCGGTTGAAAACGTGTGGGGTTTTGTGTTGGAACACTACAAAGGGATTAGAAGGGAGGAACCAACACTTCCTAGCCTCTTCCCAACACCTGCCTCCTAAGAACGATCCTGTAATCCTACCATCGTATTAGTCCCAGGGCAGTAGAACAGGATCCATATGCCTATACGACGCTTTGCTGACTACTGACCAACCCAGCATCCAAGGCTTTGGTGCCACTTGTCTATGGAGGCAGAAATATCCTATTTCTAATATTCTCCTTTGTGTTTTGTGCGTAGAAAGACTACTTGACTAAGTCTGGTGTAAAAACCAAAGGACCATCTTTTGTCCCGTTCAAAGTCAGGAAAACTTGTATCTGGTTTCCTTTACTGAGAGTTTCTTCTACCTGAATCAGTCAACAAGTGGGAGACCTACCACAAGATTTAACTGTGCCACAAGGTTTTCTACCAAAGAAGGTGCATTTCCCAGAGGAAAGTAGACCCTTGGCCATATATCAAGCAAGATTTCTGGTAATTTGAGTTCAACAGGGTACTGTGAAATGAGGGTAAGCCCCAAAACATGTATCCTTTTCAATACCCAGGTTCCCAGTCCACCTAAAATTGCTCTCTGAGAAGTTCTACATTAAGAATGATTTGGAAATGCTGCCATTAGTGTTCTGGTGCTTATTCTTTGCAGGAGAGAAAAGCATATGCAAACAGTTGCTTCATTTGGAATTCTCCAAGACACAGTTGGAACTAAATGAGACTGAACAATCTGCAGTTTCTTTAACTGTTTCCTTTTTTGAGGAGAACAACAGATTCTCAACAAAACAGTCATTAATAAGAACCAATTCTAATCCAGAATTTTTCTCTCCTTCCTTCCTTCCTTCCTTCCTTCCTTCCTTCCTTCCTTCCTTCCTTCCTTCCTTCCTTCCTTCCTTCCTTCCTTCCTTCCTTCCTTCCTTCCTTCCTTCCTTCCTTCCTTCCTTCCTTCCTTCCTTCCTTCCTTCCTTCCTTCCTTCCTTCCTTCCTTCCTTCCTTCCTTCCTTCCTTCCTTCCTTCCTTCCTTCCTTCCTTCCTTCCTTCCTTCCTTCCTTCCTTCCTTCCTTCCTTCCTTCCTTCCTTCCTTCCTTCCTTCCTTCCTTCCTTCCTTCCTTCCTTCCTTCCTTCCTTCCTCTCTTTTTTTCCTCTCTTTCTTAAACTGGAAAAATGTTGTCAGTACTTCTGGATTATCATTTTTCTTATCCTTCACTTTTCTCAAGTGTCACTGATGGGGTGAAAATGAAAATAATAAAACAGGAGAAGAATTACAAGTAAAAATAATCTCTCTTTTATGAAGATAATTCTCAGTAATAATCAAGTTATAATATTTTTATTATATTTGACTGTTGTGAACGTTTGATTACCCATAACTGAAGAAAAATTGTGCTATATTAAGCAATTTAACATTTTTTGGTTAAATATATCATTAATTTTTAGTTTGGAAGGGATTCTGTTTTGTTCACATTTATGCACTGCAGATAATCCTACTCACTTTCAAATATACTGCAAACAGGGGTCATTCAAAGTATCTCAAAGGTTATAGTGTTTGTGAAGTAAGTAAGTACAGAATTTTCTTGATGACCAGCAACATAAAAAAAAAGAAACAGACCAAAATTAGCAGGACTTGAAATTGCACTGGCTTCTGCTTCCCCAGTTTGCAACTATAATTTAGCTGGAAAGGAGGACAAAGCAAGATATTTATGTATTATCTCAGCTGGCTTTCAAAGTAATTTTGGAGTTTGCCTATTTAGTGATGATTCTCATTCACATGGGTTTAAAACTTGGCAGACTTCCACTTTGAGTCACATTTCCTCAGGCGGACCCAAAATGGAATTTATCAGGTTGCACAATGTGCTCCCTGCTAGACCTCCTCCAGCTGCAGCTGCAACAACTTGGCAGGAACATTGTACTTTGGGCACATGTGGCAAAAGAATATCCCAGATAACACCCACAAAAGCAGCAAATGGCCATTCTACAACTAGAGAAGTCGTCTTGTCAGAATGGTAGGTTATGTGTGTTTCAGGACCTCATGCATACAAGAAATGTGAAGAACAGCAGTACATTAAAAAAAATTACTGTATCCATTTCTGAGTATCATCTTTTCTGGCTTGTCCTCTCTTGTCTCTAGCATTCAGCATTTTGGAGACTGAGCTACCACTTGCCTAGGTGCAATAGTCTTAAATGGCCTTTAAACAACACATGTCCCATGAATATATCTTAGCTATTAGAAAATTAATTTTCAAATCCGACTTCCATAACATACTGCAGCAATGAGTTCAGTTTTTAGAGAACTACCCAAAATAATTGCAAAAGCTTATTTTTCCCACCCAAGTGACAAGAAGTCTGCCTTTAACACATGTATAGTGAGGCATTTTTCTGTAAGTTTAATTTAATCAGTTCAATCTTGCATCTTTTCAAAAATCTTGCCAAACAGCTTTAGATTCAACTTTCCTGAACCATTTGCATATCAGTAAACTTAATTATGTCACTTCTTGTTTCTTTTTTTTTGCAGAATTTATGACCCTACTGAAGAGCCTAGATCCCAGCACAGACTTTGAGAGACTTTGTGAAAAGTGATCACTCTTTCCTTCTCTTTTCTCCTCTCTTCTTATTCCACGGGAGAATTTGCAATTTTTTACCATTACAGACTCATTTCATGAGGAGGCTTCAGTTAGGAAGCAAAAGTTAAAATGAAAAAAACCCACAGTTTTTTACCTCAGTGAGTTAAATGAATTTTAAAATACTGAAATTTTTTCACTGACTGGCAAAACCACCTTCACCAAAGTGAAATATCTTCGGAAATCTCAAATTGATATATAATTTGTAATGATTCTCATCTTGAGTCTAAACCACTTAATCCATGAAGACATTTTATTATTGTAACTTTTAGGTAATAGGAACATTACTATAGCCTGGTCACAGTAAGGATAAATAAATCATATTAAAAAATATGATTATTGACATTTAAGTAC
The DNA here is from genome assembly GCA_033556795.1 of Tapera naevia. NCBI lineage: Eukaryota > Metazoa > Chordata > Aves > Cuculiformes > Neomorphidae > Tapera > Tapera naevia. The sequence goes on from JAUMJJ010000044.1 coordinate 6,630,499, forward strand.
CAATTAAAACATTGTTACAGACACATAACATCCATACTGACCACTGAACCCCTTTCTACCTGAAAAGGACCAGATATTTTGCAAAAAGGATGAGCAGTTGTCCTCACTAAATTTTCGCACTGCAGTGCCCCTGCAAGGGTACTGAATGCGCTCAGCTGTGCCTTTGATAATCCATATGTTTTCATAGAAGTTGCTCACAGGGTTAATCACGTTAAAATTACCTATGTGTAAGCAATTTTGTCCAAATACAGAGAAGACCATTTCAGCTAAGCTAATAAAACCCAGGGCGACTCAGCAAAGTGATAACTCTTTGAACAGTACAGATCACTACGACGAGAGATATATTCACCTAACCAACACAAAGGTGGAAATGTGAACTTCAGTTAATAAGAAAGTAGTCTTAATAATACCATCCAGCCTCTAAACTGTAACTAAGCAAAATACTGGTAACACTTAAGCAATATCATCTTAAATATGGATTTGAAAAATGGTGCATTTCACACCAGGACCTCCATGCATGCTCAGGGCTAACTTTGAGGTTATGAGTGAAACTCAACACAGCGGACTGCTGTGAGGATGCAAAATGCTTGTGCCTGCACTGCGCTTAAGGCCAAAGTCACAGGCTATCACCAAGGGAAAAGCCAAACATGAAGTGCAAAGGGGAGAGTTGGAGGAAAGGGGAGTCCATTTGGCCACAAACAGCCCAGCCTACACAGCTGCAAGAGCAGCAGTCCTTCCTCTGAGGAGCTGAGTGCTCTGTTCGTGCTCCAACCTGGACTGTTCTCCCACTCTTCCCCAGCCTCCCTTAGCTCCCTGCTCCACGGCTTTAAGTCAAGAAAGTTAATTTTTGCCTGTGTTGCTGACAAGCCTTGAACTGCCTCTGCATGTGTTTATGTGCAGATAGGGTTATTCATGGAGCTGTGCTCCAGAAACCTATGATAGCTTCCGTTTTCCTGAGCTCATGCTCCGTAAGGTGGATCCCGTGAGGTCCCAGTTCACCCATGAAGCAGGGGCTGAGGAAGCAAGAGGAGCTACTGGGTTTACAGTCTGAGCTGGGAGCTTGGGAAAGTCTCAGTAAGTAACAGTTTATTCTACCATAAAACATTTCTTCTATTGAAGGATGATCTGCCTGCAGTCTGCTCAGTTCTTTCTCATTTTAAGACATTATAAGCTTTCCTCCCCCTCTATAGTCCACTCAGCCCAAAACACTAAGAGAAAAATATATCCATTGTGTTCACAGAACTATGAAACATGTGGAAGAAGAAAAGTGCTGCTCCATATCAGGACAGGGAAAGAGAAATCAATTAAAGGAAAGAAAAAACAGATGCAGATGTTTTGGAGAAGAAGCAGTTAGACAAATAAATTATATTGATAAATTAAACAGAGATATATCATGCAAACTCAATAGTAAATCATGATGTGCCACATGTATCTTTTATTCCAAATATTATGAAGGTTTTACAGTTCATGAGCAAACCTGTACACAACCAGCTGTGGAAGAGCCTGTGTGGGGTTTGCAGGTATTTTGCATTATCATGTACACTAACTGGTGGAAGAAATTATCTTAATTACATTTCAGGTTATATTGGACTGTAACTGGAACAGTTTGCAAGAAAATATGCAAATTTTAGAACAACGCTATGGTTTGAAATATGTAGAAGACAAGACAATGTAAACAAACAGTAAAAGTATGAGACATAGATAAAAAAAAATAGCTGCATAGATAGAAGATAAAGAGTGAATGGCTGGAGATCAATTTTGTAGACAAGAGCTGGGGATTGTCCTGGACCACAGCTGAACATAGGTCAATGATGCCTCACTACCAGTAGATGGACCCGTTCTGCCCTCTTAAGAGTTCTGATGAAACATTTGAAGCACTGTGTCCATTTCTGAGAACAATGCTTTGAGGAATATATCAGCCAGCCAGCGAGAACTGGGGACAGCTCTGTGACATCTGTAAAGCAGAGCCTGTTGAAAAAGCTGGGAGAAATAATGCTGTATAGAGAAGATGGCAGAAAACCAAGTAAAAAGACTTCGACAGTGTAAATGTGTAACACAGAAAAGCCTCTTACAGTTAGGAAAAATATACAGTCAAGGAAAATGCAGGCTGACCAATGGGAAAACAACAAAGATTAGGTTAACTGAGGCCTTGACCAAGCTCTAGCATAAATTGAGCTGTCTAACATAAATGATGCTGTCTAAGCTTCATTGCATGGGGATGTAAAAATGTGTTTAGACTAATATTACTGGGAAGAGTTTAAGAATTGTTTAGACAGTTGATTTTTCCCACCCAGACTTTATGAAGAAAAATCATATTTCTGCTTTCTCTGGCTGAGAATGGAAGGACAAGTTAGAGAAGTAGCAAGACATCTTCCAAAAACAGGTTTCACAGGAAAATTGTCTTGTCTGTGTAATCAGCATTTATATGAAGAATTAGTCCTTCCAATGTATTTCTATAAACCCCCTACATTTTCAGGTGATTTGTGAATGAACAGTGGAAAATAAGCAGACCAGATCACAGCTGAACAATTCCAACAGTTAGGGATATAGAAAAATATCCATTATTTTGAAGGATTCAAGTGGATCTCTTTCTTTTGACTACTTTTTGACCTTTTATCAGGTGTCACCTTGGGATGATAGAGTCTATGAAACCCCTGTTTAGGAAACACAGCTTTGTGGAGTTACACCACATGTAAGCTGCAACAGCAGCTGCATCAATCAAAATGCATATTCCTGGGCTATCTGTACTCTTTACCATTTAAAAGGAACTGTGATTCTCAATATTGCAAGCAGAAACAGCTGTAATAACTCGCAACTTAATAAAAACAAACTCCATACAAAACACACATACTCTGAAATTTGCACTGTCTTTCAAGAGAAAATCATAGCTCAGCCAAAGCATGCAGACAAAGAAGAGGTTTAAATCCCTTCCAGACATGAAGGCATGAGAACCAAGGCTATGTTCTATTTATTTAACAATCCAGAGCAAGAGTAAGAGCCCTCACAATACAATTACAGTGGTAACAATAAAAATACAGCAAACCAAGTATTATAGCCTATGAAAGATGAAGCCAGCAGTAGGATTATGGAACCTGCACACCCAGACATTTTAATACCTATGCCAGACATAGTACTGCATGATAACACAAACACAATGAAACTCTAGAAATCTAAATCTAAGGAACATATGGAAAGGCAAAACTTCTCTAGTGAAACTACATTTCATTGAAAGCTTATCTCCTAACTTCATGTAGAGTGGCCATCCATTTGAAGTCACCTTCTGTTCATAGTCCACAATAGTTTGGAAATACTTCTCTTTCCTATCCTGTGTGAAAAACACAACATTAGATCAATCCCTCTTAGCAAAGACAGTGTATTTATTGGATTATGTTGAGATCTGCTCTGTGGAAACAACATCCACTGGCAACATGGTAAATATATCAGGAAGGATTGACTGCAGCACAAGTACAAGATAAGTATGTAAAACTATCGTCCAATAATATCTGCAAGAAAACTGAATGCACTCTCACAGTAGCAGCTCTCCTGCTGTGACACAGGAATTCACCCACAAGTTTTTCACAGAGCGCTCTGCCAATTCCAGAACTGAATATGCAAAGCAACAGCAAAGGTGGACATAAACAATGTTTGCAGTTAAAGGGCAGCTGAAAGGAATTAGAGTAATTGTCCTGCTTGATCCTACACAATACACAGGTTTTGTTCTTCAGAAATCTTGAGAATCGTAGAACTGCAGATCAAAAAATATATAGAGAACAGCCATATCAGAATTGCGCTGTCTTTGGTAATGAGGCAATACATGTGGAAAAAAGATTTAATGGAAAACTACTTTTGCTTTGCAGAACACAAGGAGAGCATGTTCACTGAAGCAGAGATTAATTTCAGAACAGTAACTGGCTATTAGGTCACCCATGTAGTGTTTCTTCAAGACCCCTTTTAAAAAGTAAATGCCATAATCTCTAGCAATTTCCCATTTTGGCTTATTCTTGTGTTATCCTTGCAAGTCACAAAAACTTATAGGTGTAATGGGTTCAAATCACATAGAAGAGACTGTGTCATGGGAAGTTGGGTGGTACTGTCTTCCATTTGAAAACGAAATATATGAAAGAAATATTTTAAATACCATGCAAAAAAAATGAAACACAATGTTTTTGTTATTGAGATCTTGTTCCAGGCATGATTCCCTTGGCAACAGTTCCAATTTAAAAGCATTTTGAACACTCTATATAACTCACTTTAAATGGACTATATTTTGAATAAGGCAGCTGATAACTAGAAGCGGCAAGAAAGGCAAATCATTTTGCTTGGTTCAGAGTGACAGCAGAAGCCAACAGTGACAACAGGTGGTCTTCTACTGTACTAAAGGATTAAGTCAAGAGGATCTTACTCAGTCACAGCAGTCTCATGTCTCAGCTGACACCTGGGTGAAGAAAACATTACAAAGCATGATTTGGAGGTTTGGTGCATCTTGGTTTGAGTGGTAGTTGATCCCATACTTGATTCTGCAGACAAGTAACACAAGGTTATGAAAGGGTTCACGTTGAAGTAGAAGAACATTTAAAACATCCTGAAAATAAAGAATCTCATCAGGGTAAGTAACAGCTTGGGAAACACTGACAAGTGGCACACTGTAGCAATTGAAGTGGGTCAACATTTATCACAGAAAAGCCCTCTGTATGCCTAGACATCTAAAAATGATCTAAAATTGTGCAGCAAGAGGAACTGGTCTACCATTCTTCAATGATTTTTTTTACTCTTTTTTTTTTTTCTTCAATCGCTTTATGTTTTGTGTTCACACTACTGGAGACTGTTCAAGTAGAAGCAAAGCGACATGCTGTTACATGTAGCTCATATAAAAATTTGTGTATGCAGTATCAAACCCTCCGCTAGAAATAGTTTAATCAAAGGACAGCATCTCTTCTTTTCTACTGGTCATCACCAGACCTGAAGAACATCTAAACTCTGTGTGCCCTAGAGATCAAAAGAGCTTTCAAGAGGAAGCCCAGCAGATAACTGTAAAGAAAGTTACATCTGTTCGCCATTTAATGTATGTGTAAATGTTTACAGACTCCAGGCTGAACTTCATGTTTTTGGAAGCGAGATTTTTGCAACATAATCATAACGTATTCCATTGTTTTTCCTGGTGGATTTTTAGCTGTGCATAGTTCCTTGTGATAATCTACAGATGCTTCATGCATCTGAACAAACTGAAACACCATACCACCTGCCTAGATTCCCATGAGTACTGCAGCATTTTATTCCTGAAAATAACCTTTACGTAAACCACCCGCACTAAAACGATTGGTTTGGACTTTATTCTCATCTTTTTCTTCCACTTTCCTCAATACACAATCAGGTAATCTTTGAAAACAACAACAGTAACAACAAGGAATCCACTCACATTTCTGGGTAGGGGCCAAGGGCTCCTTATGGACTGAATGAATGAATTCCTCTAAGCAAGGCAAACTTTCAGTCTCTCATCTGGAAAATATTACTTGAGCAGAAACTCAGGATCAATTATTACCTCCGAGTCTGAAGCAGTTATCCGTTGATTTTTACTCTTTTGGATGGGGGAGGAAGCAATATACATACAAAAAAAGACATTAAAGCAGTCTTTGTCACCAGTGAGTGTAAAGGTCAGAGGCAATTTATAAAACACCATAGAAACCTAAGTTTATTTAAATTTAACAAAAAGAGAGACTCTTTTCCTTTTACCAATATAGGATTTTTCCCTTTCTCCAGTCTCTAACTGTCTGTTCAACCTGGCAAACTGACTTCACGTACACTAAACTTAAGCTGCCTTACTAAAAGACCTCCAAGAAGCACCTACCAGCTCCTCTGAATTGCTGCTTGCTTATTTTCCTGCAAACATGCACCTAGCAGAATTTAGAGTTACGTAAATTTGAGATTGGAGGCATTTTATGCTTGAGGAATCAGAGTAGGTAGGAAGAAATGCCTGGGAAAATGTCTATAATTAAGTAATAATGACATATAGGATCTGGGCAAAGATCACAGTGAATTCCTTTCCACAAATAGTGGATTAATCCCAGTTAGAGCTACCATAGAAAAATCAGATAGGTCTCTGTTTTTTCCATTATATCTCACTCTTGGCTTTTCTCTTAAAGCTTTTCTCTGCTCCTCTTTCTTGTCATTCCCTTGGCATTGTATGTCAGAGCCCAGGAGCTCTGTTTCTGGGTGAGGAAAACAGTCCATCATTCATCTCCACTGGCTCTAGCGGTGAAGAATTGCTACCTCCCACAGTGGCACTAGGCATTAATGGCATCTTTGTAACAGAAAAGGGGAAGCAATTGACTCCCAACGCGAGCTGCATTGAAAGGACTGCTGCAGCATTTACTTTTCAAATGATGAAACATCTCTGAATGTCAATGGACCCCATGCAGCCTCCCCGTCTGTCTCATCAAGCTCCAGACAAGACAGACAGCAGTAGGAGCAGAGAAAGCTCAGAGACCTGGCAAAGCTTCACTTCCAGACCCAATGTGACAAGCTGTCAGAGCAGTAAAATGTTTTGCCATTGAACTCTGCACCAGAATGCAAGAGAGTGGCATAGCCTTCACTAGCAGCCCTCTGCTCTAAATTCAAGGCACAGATCTCTAAACAGTTTAGTGACACCAGCACAGCAATGTGCCAATCTCAAAACAATCAACAGGGTCCTGCAATGAAATGTTTCCCCTGGTCATCCCCCCTCTTCCTCCCTGCTTGCCCTGTGAAACAAAACACCCCTGTTTCGCTTTCCGTCAAACCAAGAGACTACAAGAGCCATATTTAAACTCAGATAAAATAAAGGCATGTCCCTTATGGCCAAGTGTAAGATGTCATTTAAATAAACTTTCACAAATATCACAAAGTGCTCTGCTATAAATGAGTGATTCTTAACACAGCCAGTGATCAACAAACTCACTTCCTAATTAAGTGCAGGAGTGTAATGAAGAACAGGGCATTCTTTGTTTCACCAGCCCATGTGAACTCCAGCCACAAGTCCCCAGACTCTTCTAACTCCTGCATTTGGAACTTGTAATTAGTACATAAGGAACCAGGTACTACAGCAGCAGCCCCTTGGACAGTGGGTCCATTCACAGCCAGCCAGATGTGAAGAACTTTCAAAGGGGGCCGACTGACTCACATATTGCGTGGTGTTGTATGACACTATAATCTCTGGTTTTCAGCCCTACAATCAACAGGCGCTGTCATTTCTAATGCATTCTCATTAGCTGTAAGCTTTACAGAAATGTTCAGTGATGCAAGAGGCGCTACTGAGCTAGCGGGTGGCAGGCAGGCTGGTCAGTGTGCGTAATATTTCCTAAACTACCCCTAGTTCATTAGTAGCAGAAACATTAATGCCAGTACGATAAATATCGGATCATGGGATGTGTAATTAATTTAAGAACATTTCAAAAGTGTGTCTTTCAATATTAGTCCACAAAATAAAAAGACAACTGGAAAAATACACCCAGAAAAGCACCAGAATGAAAAAAATTAACCTCCACCAAAGGTACCAGGAAGTCTCCAATGAGACCTCATTCAAATATCCCCATCAGCTATCCCACGCTGAATAGTACACTGCTGTTCACTCAGAATTTCAACCTCTTAGACAACAGACCACGTTCAGATGTCAAGAGCCACTGTTATCTCTCTTGCAAAACATCTTAGCTAAAGGTCTTGGGATGAGCTCAGTAGCCTTGGCTGACTGACACCCACAAGCAAAGGGGCATATCCCCTCCACCAGCCAGCAGAAAGTAGTGGTAAGAGGTAAAAACTGATAATAAACTACTAAGGAAAAGAGTATTAACACTATTGAGTGTAGACTGCTCCTCTGAAAGAATGAAAATTGAGTCATCCTATACATAACAGTTTTATTGTTTTTCAGGCAAAACAAGATGGAGAATGCAGCATGTGCTCAATTCCCTTTCAAGTCAAATAACCAGCAGCTTTCCAGTAACAGTAAACATTTTCATACAATGCTGTGTTTCAGCACTTAATGAACAGAACTCCATTCAGTCGTTTCCACAAGTATCTGTATGAATACATGTTTAGTATGGGCTTACAATTAGGTGTTACAGAAAGGTATGTTCAGCTAGTTTGTGTCTCAGCTCTGATCTGGGCAGTGTATTGGTACAGAATAGAAAACAATAGCAAATGAGCTAGAGATAATTACTCAATACCATTTAAAAAGTATGAACTGCAAATGAATCAACCTGAAAAATAACCTGAGGGGCCACAGGTTATTAAATGTTCACACTGATCTTTCACTGAATTGATTTGAATATACAATAACAAACACATTCAAATGGAAATATCAAGTTTGTTTTTAAAATGCAGTAGAGAACCAAATTGAATGTGTTGAATGTAAATTGTACCCTTGGATTTAATTCTAATTAATGGCAAAACAAAGAGGCAGGGAAAGCATTTTTCAAAACTTTGCACACAAACTAGATATCATCAAATGAAAAATCCATTTTGAGGAAATAGATTCTCCGATTCTCCCTTCTTATCACATGCTGGAAAAGCAGCCCTGTAAGTACACTTGCAGACAAGTATGTAATAAATTTAGAAGAAATATTCAAACTGTGAGGCATTATCAAGTTGTTTGTTCACATCGTTTCTTTTGCAGATGAATGAGCTCAGGCTATCTATAGAGTTATGTGGTGAAGAAATCATTCCCCAGTTCATGCCTCTTAGTTACTAAGAGACGAGTTACGTTTTACTGCATCCTGTTAGCGCAGGTTAGTCTTAATTGATCTGTGCAGCCAATAACATAGAGAAACAGAAACGAGACTTTTGTAAAAGCTGATCCTGAAACTCACAACCCTGATTGAGCCTGAGCAGGACAGAATGATGAAGAATTATAGAATTACAGGATGGTTTAGGTTGAAAGGAACCTTAAAGTTCACATAACTCCAAACCGTCACTTGTTACGGGCAGAGATTCATTCCATCAGACTAGGTTGCTCAAAGCTGCATCTAACCTGGCCATGAACACTTCCAGGGTTCAGGCATCCACAGCTTCTCTGGGCTACCTGTTCCAGTGCCTCACCATCCTCAAGGTGAAGAATTTCTTCCTTATGTCTAATCTACATTTACTCTCAGTTTAAAGCCGTTACTCCCTGTCCTATCACCATGTGCCCTGTAAAAGTCCCTCTCCAGCTTTCTTGTGGGCCCACTTTAGGTACTGGAAGGTCTACCTGAAGCCTTCTGTTCTCCAGGCTGAACAAGCCCAATTCTCTCAGCCTATCCACATATGGTGGTGCTCGAGCCCTTCTCTGTATCCCCTTATACAGGTCCATGTCCTCACAATTCCCATCCCATTGTAAGATAAACGTATCCTGTTAAACAGGTATATCTGCAGCTCTAGCAGCTTTCCTCCAGTGGCAATCTAATGGTTAATAACACAAATGCAAGGAGGTAAATGTAGAGATGGGGAAGTGTGTTATTTCTGGCTGAGGCTGAGTTAATTTTCCTCATAGCAGCCCTCATAGTGGGGTGCTTCATACTGTTAGCTAGAAAGGTGTTGATAACGCACCAGTGTTTTTGCTGTGGCTGAACAGTGCTTGCAGGGCATCAAGACTCTCTCTCCAACTCCCCCTCACTAGTAGGCTAGGGCAAGATCTTGGGAGGATACATAGTCTGAACAGCTGATGCACAATAACCAAAGTGATACTCCATGCCATGTAATGTCTGCTCTGCAATAAAATCTAAGAGAAAGGAGGAGCGGAATTAGTTATTATGATATTTGCTCTCCCGAGCAACTGCTACAGGTATTGAAGCCCTATTTCCTGAGAAATGGCTGGACATCCCCTGCTAATGGAAAGCAGAGAATAAGCTTTTTGTTTTCCCTTGCTTCAACGTACAGTCTTTGCCTTTGCTTTATTAAACTGCCTTTATCTTGATCCATGAGTCTTTTTCTGTCTTATTTTCTCTCCACACTGTCCTGCTGAAGAGGGGAGTGAGAGCAGTTTGGTGGGTACCTGGTATTCAGCAAAGGTCAATGTACTACAGGAAGAAAGCTTTTCAAGAATCACCTCTCTTCCAGCATACTCTGTGATTATGTATTCCCCGTGACATAAATAATGCTGCTTATTGTGTGTTAGCAGCATCAGAGACTGCTTGAATACTTTATTCATCTATTTATCCAAGTCAAAACTAATGTGAGAAAAAATGATGTGACATAGGGATTATATGGCTTTTTTAACAATACCATTACTGAGGAGTTATTAAGGACTCAGCCTCCATTGTGTTTCACCTCCAAGTAGGCTGATGTTCGCTCTCAAGATGCATGAATCTCGCTGGATTTTAATGTCTGAGAAGAGGTGAACTGCGGCAGCTTATGTACATCATTTTAAAATCTTACTTGATTTTTTCTGGAAGCCTTTTCTCCTATTGTAGCAGATGGATATTAGAAGAATGGAGTGTTCTCATTTAGGGTCAATTGATGGTAGCTGAGAGCAACGCATGTAAATGCACGTACCAGCTGCCACCAAGTACCTCACTCAAAGCAGCCTAACTTGTAAGCAGGGATTTCCATATTTTATCACAAGATAATTATCTCAAAATCTGGCAGAGCCATGTGTTCAATACATGATAGAAGGAGAGGGGTGGAACAAGGAATTCCTATAAAATGAGACTAGTACTGGTTAAATCAATGCATGTCCACCACAAATTTGACTGATTTTCTTCTTGTCTCTCTCTTTTTTACAAGTTGCTTGTACCTGCAATTTTTGTCCTTTCTCAAATTCTTTCTCACTCTCACTGAAAGTGGATTCTGAATTCAGATGTAGGATTACCTGGTTGGAAAAGACCTTTGAGATCATTGAGTACAACCGCACCTGTCCACTACTAAACCATATCTCTGAGAAACTCATCTACTCACCTTTTAAACACCTCCAGGGATGGAGACTCAGTCACCTCCCTGGGCAGCTGTGCCAGTGCCTGACCACCCTTTCAGTGAATGACTTTTTCCCAGTGTCTATGCTGAACCTTTTCTGGAGCAACTTGTGGCTATTACCTCTTATCTTATCACCTGTCACTTTGGGAGAAGAGATCAACACCTTGCCACGACCTCCTTTCAGGCAGTTGTAGACAGTGGTGAGGTCTCTCCTCAGCCTCCTCTTCTCTAGGCTAAACAAGCTTAGTTCCCTCAGCCAGTCCTTGCAGGACTTGTACTCCAGCCCCTTCACCAGCCTCGTTGTCCTTCTCCGGACATGCTCCAGCACCTCAATGTCTTTCTTGTAGTGAAGGGTTCAAAAGTCACACAGTATTTGACTTGTGGCCTCACAAATGCCAAGTACGGGGTATAAACACTTCCCTGGTCCTCCTGGCCACACTGTTTCTGATACAGGCCAATACACCATTGGCCTTCTTGGCCACCTCGGCACACTGCTGGCTCATATTCAGTCAGTTATCAACCAACACCCCCAGGTCCCTCTCCTCTAGGCAGCTCTCCAGTCATTCTTCCCTAAGGCTGTAACACTGCATGGGGTAATTGTGCCCCATGTGCAGGACCCAGCACTTGGCCTTGTTGAACTTCATCCTATTGATCTCAGCCCATTCATCCAACATGACCATATCCCTCTGTAGAGCCTCCCTACCCCTAAGCAGATCAACATTGCCACCAGCTTAATGTCATCTGCAAACTTGCTCAGGGTGCACTCGATCCCTTCGTCCAGATAGTTAAAGATATTGAATAGACTGGATCCAGCACTGAGCTTTGAAATGCTGGCCTATAGAACCTGCATACGAATTTACTTGATTCTTTCACTAGAAAATTAAGAATTAAGTAATAATATTTCCTTCATGCCGACATTAGGACAGAAATCACAGACTTCCATTACTGATGATTGATTTTTATTATCCACAATATTACTGTTGAAGACTGCTACTGATTTGCTGTGATTTTTGCAGGGCCATGTTTCCCTAACCAGGAAGTCTTGCTGAAAGAGGAAAGCTCTGTCCAAACTGCTTTGTCCTTTTGATATTACCTTCAAAAACTCGTCCATCCACTCCTCTCTGGTCACACATAACAAACAGCAGACTGTGCCTCTCAGTTCAGCTTACGCTCAACAGACAGACGGGTCTTAACCAGGCCTGTGCAAAAGCCTCACTGTGTGAAAAACACAGAGAACAAGACAATGCTGAACCCAAATTATCTTGCACCGCTTTGGTGTGTGTGCTGATAGGCAGTAGCTGAGAGGGAAGCTGCGGTTATTGCTATGTTAACAGGTCTCTCTGTAAATCCATCGAATTAGAGGAGTCTTATGTGACATGTGGGAATTAAGATAGGTGGGAAACAGGAAATACACATTAACAATAAAAACGGTTTTTAATCAAAAACACACCTGGTGAAAGAACATAATTACTTCGGTTTGAAGAACAGCATACAGCACCAAGCCAGGCTTATCCAAATAAGCTACAGTAAATTTTAAGATCAGGTCAAGAAATTATCTCACCATGTGAAGATATAAAGGGTGAATTATAGTAAACTGGAATCAAATTCTTATTTTTCCAAATAAAGATTGAAAGCTAAAGCTTTTTGTACAAAATTAAAACACAGCTATCAGTGCAGTAATTTAATTTAATTAATTCAATATTGCCCTATACAAACTTCTCTTGTACAAGACATTTTAAAAGTTTCGTAACCAAGAATGGATTTTGGGAATTAAATAATAGCCTGAAATGTAATGGTAAGTATTTGTTGAGATGATTTCACAGCTTTCATTAGCAGGAAAATTCAACTAAAACTTGATTTATAAAAGTCGTCCTAATGGAGCCACATTCAAAAATGCCATACTCTGGAATTTTCGAGAACACCAGTTAGTGCCTAAGCACAGCTCCCAGCACACACATATCACTGTTAACGTAACAACATGCCCTTCAAAATCATGAGGGTATTTCTATTCCTCCTGAGCTATTTCCGGATATTATCGTGGTGTATGTCTCAGCACTCTGCCTAACAGATATGCCATTCTGCTCTCAGAAATTTACCAGCAAATGACCAGAGTAACTCTTCCCATCACAACCCCTCAATATACTTCTCTTCACTCTTCTGACTGCTGATTTCAGTTTCTTGAGGAGACCAAGCAGATCTAACCAATCAAGCTATTGTGTAGAGCTCAAGCATACAGGGAAAATACCTCCACAAAATAGACACATTGGCTTTAACAACTTTGGGGCAAGTTAACAACTGACAGAAAGGTTTTGTTGTAAAAAATTTATTCTCGTATCTAATACCATAATATAACAAAAAAAAAGAGTAAAAGTAGGGAGAAAGGAAGAGACACAGACAAGGAACTGAAGTGATGTTTTAAACTGAAATGGGCTGAGTCACGCAGAAGATTCTGCAAGGTTAATCCACACAGGATTTCTCTGATCATAAGTCTCCTAAAGCAGCTACTGTGGAATGAACATTTTTCCCAGTACTTGAGATAATGACTAATTAAACAAAAATATTGTTGTGTTTCAGTAAGCCTGTTTTAAAAACAGCAACAATCATGCTAATGAGTCACATCAAAGGCACCAGATTTTACATCACTTAGTCAGAAAAAAGATGTCTTTTAGTGGGGTGAGTTTCCATCATCTCTTTATTAATCAGTCAGCATCTTGAGCTAGTTATTATTCTTCAAAACATTTGCAAATACAGTAGATATAGATGTTCATCTGTCATACCATATATTCAACACTCGTAGAGATTAGGCTAGTCTTCAGGAAACACCATTAAACACTCTATTCTGTCAAAAAATTAAAGAAACGTTCACACACATTGCCATATTTCTTTTGCATAGTCAGTTGTGCACAAACCTCTGAAAATCCATAGTCTTATCTGACTCTCTATGCTTGATACTGCAACACTAAAATATTGGAGAACTTAAAGTTGAAATTTTAAAGTTACGAACTAGCTGTTGCCCTGATTTTCCTACTGCTTACTAAAAGTTCTGAAGGAAGCTCTTATTTTTTAGGCTATCCTGGTTGTTGGAGAAAATAGAAATGCAGAGACACTGCTGACATGGCACATCCTACTTTTATAGGACAAGTCAGATTTGCATTTAATATCAAACAGTTAACTGCACAAGGTATTCTTTGAGTATCTGGTTTCAGAGCTGTTAGTTGTTGCTCCAATGTCCATAGTAACAGTTATCGACTCCAAAAGAATTGAATTAATAACTCACGAAAGACTTATGAGAAGGTGTCTTTACCCTTGTGTCGCAAAAATTGGAGTATTCCAGATTTTGTACAATTCACAGTTTCATATCCCAAAACACTGAGGGTTCAATAATTTCTTTCTAATTAAAGAACGGACATTTTTACAAAATGGTATCTTTGCATTATGTGTTTGTCTTCTGAATTACTAACTCACATCCATAAGGGCTGATATGTTCTAGTGGTCATTGTGCAACATCAGTTAGATTACATCTATGCTTAAAGTTTATCAAATTCTTACATCTTGTACTGCTTCAAACTCATCACTTTCCATTCGTACAATCTAGAGCCTCTTACAGAATCACAGAATATCTCAAGTTGGAAGGGACCTATAAGAATCATCCACTTCAAACCTCTGCTTCTCACAGGATTACGTAAAACTAAACCATACAAGAATGAGTGTCATCCAGATGCTCTTTAAACTCCAACAATCTTGGTTCCATGACCATTTTGCTCAGGAGTTCACTGTTCCATGACCACTTTTCTCACTGTTCCAGTAACCTCTTATGAGGAAATAGAAGGAAGGTGCTGATGTGTTGAGGTCACTCAACATTTAGTCATAGAATACTAGACTCACAGAATCATAGAATGGTTTGGGTTGGAAGGGACCTTATAGATCACCCAGTTCCAGCCACCCTGTCAAGGACAGGGTCACCTTCCACTAGACCAAGCTGCTCAAAGCCCCATCTAACCTGGCCTTGAACACTTCCAAGAAAGGGGTATCCACAGCTTCCCTGGGCAACATCTGCCAGTGCCTCACCACCCTTACCGTGAAGAATTTCTTCCCAACATCTAATCTAAATCTTCCTCCTTCCAGTTTAAATCCATTCTCCCTTGTTCTAACACTACATGTCTTTGTAAAAAGTACCACTCTAGTTCCTGTAGGCTGCCTTCAGTGGAAGGCCACTATGAGGTCCCCCTGGAGCCTTCTCTTCTCCAGGCTGAACAACCTCAACTCTCTCAGCCTGTCCTCATAGCAGAGGTTCTCCAGCCCTTTGATAATCTTTGTAGCCCTCCTCTGGACCCACTCCAAAAGTTTCATGTCCTTCTTATGTTGGGGATTCCAGAACTGGACACAATACACCAGTTAGAGTCTCACAAGAGTGGGCTAGAGGGGAACAATCACCTCCCTTGACCTAGTGTCCATGCTTCTTTTGATGCAGCCCAGGACATGGTTGGCATCCTGGGCTGTGAGAGCACATTGCCGGCTCATGTTGAGCATCTCATCAGCCAGCACTCCCAAGTCCTTCTCCTCCAGGCTGCTCTGAATCATTATATCCCCCATCCCGCATTGATACCAGGGGTTGCCTCGACTCAGGTGTCAGACGTTGCACTTGGCCTTGTTGAGCCGCATGAGTTTCACAGTGGCCCACTTCTCCAGCTTGTACATCAAACCCCTCCATCATTAAGAGGGAATTCCATTAAAAGCACTGCGGTCACCTCTATTTCAGAAATTACATTTTTTTTAATTTCCTAAATTAGGAAATTGAATTTTTAGGATTTAGAGGAATGGGTAAGGAAGGACATGATAGCCATTCCCCAGTATTCACCACGAGGCTGATTAGCTTTTGTGCTCTGCTCAGTGAGCTGGGACAAAATCTTCAAACTCAGCATCTGAAACATGTGTCAGCTTTCATTCAACTCATGAGAGGTTTCCTGAGTGATGACTCTCTGGATTTCCTTTCCTGTATTTGAAGGGTTTGATGCTGAATCACTTCTTTTGTTGCTTTTAGAAGAGTCTTTGTTGATAACTCCGAAAGGTCTGTCAGACCTCATAACTCAGACACAACATCAACAGGTTTCCAATTCTAAGATTAGTCTGCACATATTGCAGAATTGTCTAAGTACAAAAAAGCCCTGCAAGTATAGGTATTCTAATACTCAACACCAGAAAGGGGTGAAGAGAAGTTTGCTCTATTCAAATAGACTGATCTCCTACTTATTATCAGCCTTATAAACTTATTGATATTTATCTTTTCCCCTGAGTTATCAGAGACTGACTCTTTTAAGACAGAAAAAATTATATACATTAAATAATTTTTTAAGCTCACACAGGAAAAACTCTTCTAAGAAACACTAGTAGGGTCACCTGAACAGAAGCTTTAAAGTAAAATTAGCTGTTGAACTTGAAGCATCACTTTAAATGTTCTTGCCTAAAAATAAATTGCTTAACACATACAAAGACATTGTTTCATATTGACACTAGTAGACACTGTAAAGTGCGAATCCTGACACTGAGTAAGGTTAATGACTTTAACAATTATTTAGTTTGTTTTTTTTTATTCCCCATTAGGGTATTGTGAAATTGAAGACAACACTGATAGAGAACACTGTTGTGAAAACTGCAGATAAATTATCCAAGCAGTTATGCAGGCAGCATAACTATTAAAAGTAGCTTTGTGCAGTTCTTTAAAATTTAAAAACCCTTCTTTAAAATTTAAAAATCCTTCTTTAAAATTTAAAAATCCTTCTAACTCATTTTAGTGTCCACGTTCTCAGAGACTTTTTGGATACTGGACTGTGTAATTATGTAGCTGAATACAGAAGAGATGAAATCTTTTAAGGAAAAATAATTACCCTATTTGCTATAATTAGTTTTTAAGCCTTTTTGTATCTATATTTGGCATTTTCTCATGTTCTTCATGGCTTTCTAATCAACTTTCAAAATATGTGGAAGGTCTGAATGGGGCCACCCAAAACCTTAGACACATGAATAAGTTTTCATGCAATGTTTGCAAGTTCCTCTGCAGTGACAACATTCATGATTTATGTCATTTGCACTACGTGTTTCTTCTCAGTTTGTGACTTGTTGTCACACATGTGTGGGAGGGGGGAGACGGCTGCTTCCCTGGGGGTCTTCTGAGTGCAGTTGGTAGAGGGAAGTTGGGAGTTGGACATGTAAGAGATCTACAGAGCCTTGGCAAGATGGGGGGGGATGTCCTGGGGACCAAGGGCAAGCTGCAGCACTCAGTACTGCAAAGAAAGTCCTGGAGCTGGCTTAGAGCCAAGGCTTACCAGAAGACTGAGAGGGTGATGGCAGTCTTATTTACAAACCTTTTTACTCTGCACTGTCTTTCCAAGCCGGTTGGATCTCACGCTGCTTAAATAGATGGGGTTTGCTTTCCTTTTTTCCTTTTAAATTCAAATAAATCCTGTGGTTTTGTACTTAAAAGCCTTTTTTTAGGGAACTTAGTACAAAGGAATTCTCTAAGCAGATCCATCTCAAGCTGCAGATACAATTGTCAAACAACACGATGCAAGGAACATAGAGTCCTACAGCCAATTCAAAGAGGAGTCCACTTAGGCAAAGCAATTTTTATTGAATCCGATTAAAATTTTCGATTAAATAAATGAAAGGCAGAAATCTGTCCATCGGGTACTATAAATAGGAGCTGCATTTATCTTTAAACTCACAATATGAACAATGGCAACACAAATCCAGACATCTCCTTTCACAGTCCCTCACTAATCAATCCTTTCTTATATCATTTCACTCTTTTGTCATCACTTTGTTATGTTAATAGCTATAACCTTCAGCTGCATCTCATTTCTGAAAATCACCTTCAACTGAAAACTCTTTATATCTTTTCCTATTTGAAGAGTTTATTTCTGCCAGGGAAAAAAATTGAAAGCATGCTACATTTAACTCTTTTAAAATGAAAATTACCTCCTTTCTATCTTGCTCTTTGTATAAAACTGCACTTCAGTCATCCTGGGCTGCAATATTCCAGTAGCGACGAACATGTTCTTATCACACTAAAGAGTCAACAAAACAATTATTTCCACCAGCAGACGAATACTAAAATATTGTTTGCCATGGCATCTGTAATGATGAGTTGACCCAGGCTGTGTGGACCATTTGTTCCATGGACTGTAAGAAAGACACACATAGATGTCTCCCAAGATATGAACTGATGCTTTGGGTGGGCTTTGCACCTTGGTCAGATCAGCTCCACGTAGCATATTCACATCTCTGAATGATGCCCTTCAGAGACGGTATGGATTTATGCCTAAGTTCAGAAAACAATTAAAAAGAGGGTAATATATCAGGAATGATGCAAGGAAAATATACCATCAAAAGGAGAGAAAAATCAGTAGTGAGTCCCTTCACGTATTTATAAAATAGATACTTATTTCAGGGGCATTTGTTCCCAAGAATGTAATGCTTCCACAGAAGCAGATTAGCAATGTTCGCTGCTGCTTGAGTTTTGGTAGAAGAACTCCTAAGGTGCATTAGTAAAATAAAACAGATTCCAGGCCTCTGTTTCCCATGTGTCACGTACACCAGTTCTGTTGGCAGTGTACAGACAAGTTCCGGCCTCCTCCACCTGGATTTTCGTAGACATTCTTAGAATTAGCTGTACCCCATACACAAATGGTCAGTAGGGAAATATGTACACGCGTTACTACTATTTTCATCAAAAGCTGACCCACAGTGAGTGTTGTTCCCTACAAAGTTGAAAATCTAGCTTTCACGTTATGATAAAGCGTAAAGGACAGACACAATTAACATTGTTTTTAAAAAATTAATGGTGCAAATCACAACAGGAAGTAGCACAACTCTGTCAGAAGACACAGGGCATGACAATTCTTGAGGTCTGGGTTGGATGGTACTTTTTCATTATTGATTGTAAAATGAGACAGGGGCTGAGCCCTCCCAGGTGAGGGCTCTAACCTCTAGGTTGCATGCCTTCTCTTCCCTTTTTTCTTCCAACAAACTTCAGCTGTCAATCTGTGCTAAAAAACAACGTTCCCAATCTGCTCCAGCCCCACTATGTACATTCATTTTCTAAAACCATTGCCTTTGTACTACCTGGTGTCTGTTCCAAGATTGCAAAATGCAGGAAAATCTGCTAAAGATTAACCTTCAGTATCATTCACAAATGACATCAATGTAGAATTGATATTCAGACATCTATATTTATTTACTTTCAGGGTGAGCAATATTTTCCTCATCCACCCATTCTCATCCTCTGTTTGGATGAAGAAACAAAGCCTGAATGCTGCATTGTCTTTGCACTCTTAGCACAGCACGTGGTAATTGCATAGCACATAATGATGCAAATAAGTTGGCTCACAAACATGAGTTTTGGGAAGATGAAGTCATTGAATTCCAAGATGAAAATTAAGAGAACAATAATAATGAAAGCATAACAGAAACAGCCTAAACCAAATTTTATTCCCTAAACAGATAGTTGTGAAAGCAGACACAGTCCTAAACAGGGTGCTGCTTAGACAGCAATAGAGACAACAGATCTGCTAAGGTTTGAATCACAGTGAGGAAAAAAATAAAGAATAGACGCTATAGGTTGTAATAAAGTAGAAGTAGCCCCATACTCTACCTGATTTTGCTAACAAAGATATGGACGACCAAAGCAAACTGCCAGAAATACTCAAGAGTATTCAATACTCAATACTTCAATACTCAAGAGTATTTCTCAGCTATTTGGACTGCCATATTTAATAATTTCTCAAACACCTAGGCTGAACATCAGGAAAGATCAGTATAAGCATGTTACAACTGACTCACAAGATGAACCACTCTGAAAAGGGCTGTGACTATGCACAGACATCATGCTGCTCTCTAAGAAGGCATAAAAACATAATACCAAGGAAGAGTTGTGGATGTTGTGGAGAAAATATAATGCAAAAATATATGTGTAGCATGGGACAAACCATTTACTTGTATACTTGAAGGATGAACATGGGCAGCAGCAACCAACCAGGTGTGCCTTACAGACAACCTGTACAAATACATTGGCATACAAATATGGATCCAGTTAGGCTCTTGCTTGCTTGCGAGAAAGAGCAATTGGGAGCAATCAAGCAAATGGAAGACAGAACAACATAGCTGAAGTCATAGGATCCCATTAGAATGTGTAGCTGCTTTGTAATCATTGACAAACTGTTGAAGATAAATATTTACATAGACATATACACTCTAACTACACCAGATCCAGTACCTGCAACTGAGGAAATACTCAAATGCTGAAATTTTTTCAATATCTCATGCCAGAGGTAAAAATTGCACAGCAATTTGCACAGAGGTAAGTATGCAAGGTAAGTATGCAAGGAAGGCAAGTATGTTAAGGTAATTTGGCAACCAGCTGGTAGATCAAGTTGAATGAGAATGTATTTTGGAACTAAAATCATAATATAATCATACCAGTACCACCAAAGGAGACCTCACAGACTTGTCACAGTCCGTGGTGTCCTGTGGCTGAGATGGGGCAATGTTGTAACTGAGTTTGCACAGACCAAAATCCTCACCCTAATCTACCTGCAGGAAATAGGAGTAAGTAGGAAATTCAATAAAAATAAATCAGTGTCACCAGACATCGACAATGTAAGGACATTGCAGCATTAGTGCTCTGAGGGTACTCACTTAGCTATAAGTATTGCTTACAGCTGTACAAAACCAGGATAATAATGAATACAAGAAAAATTAAACTGACAAATGTTAGCAACTTCCTGAGAAGAGTACTCTCTGGATTCTCAGGAAAGGAGAAAGATGTTTTTCTCCAGCTCTGAGGTCTTTCCTTGATTTCTGCTTCCTCCCATATCACAGGAATTTTCTTTACTGTCTTTGGAGAGTTGTTTCACATTATTGGCCCAGGGAGTCTTCAGCGGTGTCCTATGGCACACATAAGGAGATAATTTTCTTCATGTGCACAGCAGACAATGAGCACCTACAGCAAAAGGAGGTGGTAAATAGAAAAAACTACCATTCAGAGCAGCGTATTTTTTTAAGCAAATATTTCTGATCGTGCCAGAGAGATTGGCAATTCTTACAGTCTTGGTAAATGGAGCAAATAAACCTATTAACACGTAGTCCAAGACATATTCAAACAGTTTGGCTTATATTCAAAAGTACAAGTCTCAAGCAAAATGAATAACAAGATAAATATTAATGAATAGGCATTTCTTTTTATTTTTTCCAGTGGAAAATACCCCAATAATGTCTCCTAATGAAAAATTGTTTTTCTTCATTATTTAGTTATTGTGGTTTCTTGATTTTCTAGGGTATGTTGACTGTAGATAAATCTCTATTTTAGAGGATAAGCTATATATCAAGGCTGTAGTCAAAACACACAGTCACTCTGTATTCTGGTTTTCTTATGAAGAGTATGCATATACAAAACAGCAGAATTTTGTTCTCAAAGAACTGTTGTGGAGAGCGACCTGTTCTGCTGCAGAACAAACTGCAGACTTTGAACTCATTCTTGCAATTACATTAACTGCTAATACACTGCTGATTTCCGTATTTTTTGACAAATACATCTTTCTTCTATTGTGCAATACGCAAGATTTCTCAAGCAATCTTCAGAGCAGAACGGCCCTATTTTGAGAACCAATCGAATGGGGAGTTATTGTCCCTTCTTCCTCTTTTCCATCTGATGCTCTTGGCTTTGTATTTGGCGTTGTCATAGTGTACTGCTCGTGGGAGGAAGGCGTGGACCTCTGCCACCCACCCTAGGCCACATGTTAAGCATCAACACAAATGGCATAGGCAGTGCAATCAGAGTTATACATGAGTGCTCCCTCTTCAGCCAGAGCAGCAAATCATCTTGCTGAGAAACCTAGTTAAAAGAGAGTGTCAATCCATGCCACTCTTATGACTTTAACTTCTCTAATGAAATGAGGAGATTTTCCTTCTGAGACATGTGATTGAAACAAAGCAACACAAAGCGGGGAAAGGCAGTATTAATTGTGTCACTGCTACTGGAAAATCATGTAGAAAAATGATGAGAGCAGTATGGTTTCAGAGCTCTTTGCCCCTGTCACTGGCTTCAGCTGTGCTGCCACACAGCTACTTCGACAACCTGGACATGGGTTCTGTTGAGTCCAGAGGATATTGCTCACAAATAAGTCATTTATGGTCGTCTTACTGAGCAAACAACACCCTGGAACAAGGTTTTATATTGTTCAAATATCACAAGCAAGACAGCAGAGTTGGTGCTCTGTCACAGACAGAGCTGGCGATGTAGCAGCTGGTAGTGCATCTGCTTCTTCCTACCTGTTAACTATGTCTCAGGGGACCTGACCTGACACGAACTACCTTTGAAATTGAATGATGGATGAAGACTCAACTGCCCTTGCACTGAAGGATATGATACATGTCAAGTCTGGTGACACAGACAAAATCTGATTTAAGAGCATGATACCCATTCTTCAAGCAAGATGGAAAGACAGATAGCGTAGGGGTAATCTTCACTGAAAAAAAAACCCAACCAAAAATGTTTAAGTGAAAATTAAAAACATAAAAGCGTGAATATCCCAACTGCTAACTCCAGCCTTCAACCTGCAGGAGTTTCCAGTTTTAATTACAGAGTTGCCTACCCACTCAGGTTTTGAAGAGGGCAGAGAAGATACCTAGCAGCTCGCAGCTAACCTGCTGCTGTCGAGATGTCTCAGAGCACAGCTCTGTTGGCCGACACCTGTCCATCAGTTCATGACAGGCATAACAGAGAAGGGGAAGAGACCTCCCCACATTGACTCAGCACTGGAAGCGGAGGTATCATGAAATAATCCAGTCTTTAGGCACTCCACTGTGACTGCCAGCTCTGGCAATGTGTTCTACTATATGGATAATTCTTCATTAAGAAACTGGAGTGGAAGCAAACAGATACAGATGGAAATGCCTTTTATTCCTCATGGATTTGTTTCAAAACCAAGATCTAGGTCCCAATGCACGTCCTTTTACCAGCAGGTTCCGAAAGAAGAACAGCTTACAACAGTTTTATAAAACCCAGCTGTTTAGAAAACTCAGATAATTCACCCTAATCTAGGGATAACAGCCCAAATAACATACTTTTTTTCCACAAGTGTGAATGCACAATTGACACAGATATTGAGGAATACATTGCATACTCTACAAGTGAAACACATCTATTGCACTACATCACTTGATATCGAGTTATCATACTGAAAATTAGCATAGAACAGTAGGTAAACAGATTTTCTTTTTCATTTAAAATGTCGTATGTGAAGCAAGAATAAATGTTAACTCCTTGTTTGAATGTTGAAGCTCTTTTACCAAACAGGTAAAAAGCCAACAGCAAATGGAAGCCAGGAGCAAATTCTTAATTTTATTTTTCATTTTTATTTCAGAGACCTTGCTTACCTCTTTGTCAGTCTCATATACTAGTTTCAGATTCTTAATCCCTGCATGATAATAAATATGTTTAAGGCAACAAATATCAAAAAACAAGAGGAGCAGACATATATTTTATAAGGAAATTTCATGCTTAATTGAGGATTTTCTGTGTCAGTAGAGACCAGGATTGAGACTTTTACACAGCTCACCAAATAACGATCAGATGGAAGAAAGCAAGGAAGTAATGGATTTGCTAGTCACTGGAACAGTCAGACATGAAGCTGAAAAGCTTGCTAAACACTTTTCTCCACAGAAAGGTACAGACACTCTACAAGCACCAGGGTTTCAAGATAATTGATATGTCTTTTTTAAAGGAAAATTTCAGTGCAATATTTAAATCCACAATGAACATACAACACAGCATGCTTCCCTGGCTCCTCATACAGGAATGAGAGAGCACCAAAAATTACCCAGCTGCGTCTTTTCACTTGTGTATTGTGAAAAGGTTTATTGAGCCACAAAATGTTTTTTGCTCTCTTCATGGATCACAGAAATAAATGTCCTGGGGGTAAGATGGTTTGTGTTGTTTCTGCTGCTGTCAATTGGGCCCTCAGGGGTACTTTCTCAGTGCAGTGCATGAGGACTTGGTTGCTGGAAGGGAAGGGAAGGGAAGGGAAGGGAAGGGAAGGGAAGGGAAGGGAAGGGAAGGGAAGGGAAGGGAAGGGAAGGGAAGGGAAGGGAAGGGAAGGGAAGGGAAGGGAAGGGAAGGGAAGGGAAGGGAAGGGAAGGGAAGGGAAGGGAAGGGAAGGGAAGGGAAGGGAAGGGAAGGGAAGGGAAGGGAAGGGAAGGGAAGGGAAGGGAAACATCCTAATTGTGGACATCTGACTGCTACAAACAGTTTTACATTTTGAAAATAAGATTTTAAAGTAAACATTGTTTTTTCATTCAGACTGCCTTTTTTATTTTTTATTTGTTAATTAAAAGAAGATACCCAGTATCTTAACTTCTCTATATGTATAGCAGACATAGTGGAACAGTAGATGTATCTCTGAGCTCCACACATAGCTCACAGGGAATTATCCAAGCCTTTCTCTGATAGATGCTTAATTCATATGATGTAAATTAATCAGTATGCTTGAAAGTCAGCGTTCTTTTATCTCCCAGTGGCCGTAGTAATTCTTGAGACAGTTATTAAATGAAATCTGTCACTATGCTTTTTTGTTACAAGCCTGAAATTCAGAACAGCAGAGCTAAAGGTTGGCTGCAGGTCCAAAACCTTTAGAGTGCACTTGAGACAAATGGTTAGAGTACCTGGGATCAGCTGCAGAGTTGCAGAAAACTCATAGAATATTTATATTTTACTATGGTGTCAGCAAAAAACATACCAAACCAAGGAATTTCAAAAAAGCTTTGCTTTGCATTTGCGTACATCCAAACTGAAAGTTGTACTTGGGACAAAACCCAAGCAGAATAACTTGTACAAAGCCTTGATAATTGAAACTCTCTAGTGTGGGTTTTCTGACATAATTTTGGAATACACCTCTGTATGCATTTCTTCCTCCTATCCCTTCCCTCTGGAAAAAAAACATATCAAGACTATATTTGTGAGGGGTTTGGTTTTTTGTTTAAATCAGTAAGTGCAAATGCAGAATTTGATTAAGGTTGTCTTTTTTTGAATACAAAACAAAACCAATTGTTTTGCAAAAAGCCAGGCTGTGGAGATGCAATGAGGCAGGAAGTACCAGTTTTTTCTGCAGGCAAGATCATGGCAACTGGATGTATGAAGACGCCTTTTGTGTCAGTGAGACAAGCTGCTGTACCAGCAACACACTTCCTAAATTCAAGGATATTTCCTCTGTGAAGATAGCAGCATAAATTTTCCTTCCCTCTGAAGAGAAATCTGGACAGAGATGATGCTTTAGAGGAGGACCAGGCAGGCGGCAACATATCCTCACAGCCTTCTTAGAACCTTTTGCTCTGATCTTCCTAAGACTCTCCATTCACATCCCCCGGCCTAGCTCCAAATAGATTGTAACTGCAAGAAATGTGGTATAACATGTGCTTTGTAAATAGATCATTTATTTGTGGTTGTATCCACTTACCAGTACGGAAAAAAACAGACCTTCATCAAGTTGGCACTTCCTGTTTTTTCCTTTAGTTCTTCCAAAACTTTACAAGCCTTTACAGAATGACTAAAACACTTGGAAACTTTGCGAGACTGTTCTGGAAGAGGTATAAGAACACTATTATTTTGGGCTGGCACAACAGTCCTGGAGTTTGCGCTTCCCCTTCCAAAGCAAGCAAATTATTTTTGCATCGCAAAAACTTATCTTATTTCCTGCTCCAGCCCAATCTGAGAACACTGTACATGAGACTTCTTCAGTCATTACAGCTGCTGTAGAAACCTCACACTCAGTACATCCAGCCAAAAAGACAGAGGTTGGTCCTCCCAGTTTAGATAATGTGTCAACTGTCGTGTAATATTTACTGAAGTTAGAGAGGCACAAAAAGACAACTTCGAAACTCAGAGTCCGTATTTAAGACAGATAATTTCAATTTTTGCCTTTGTTTTTAATGAGTTCCAACTTATATGCAGTCAGGTGATGCTCTGCCTACTGGTTTTGGGATGCATTCATGCTTTCTCACATTTCTTCAGGATACTCATGGAAGGTAAGTAGAATACATTGAAGACTGCAGCTCATTGAAAGAAAAAGCATGAGTGTTTCATCTCATATATAAAAAGAAATCAGAAAACATGCACCTCCAATTAAAGTACAATTGCCTTATGGGAGAGAGGAACACCGTGTTAGTTTTTTACTATGACTTTCATAAAACTTATCCCTTATTTTCTTGGTTAGTACTTTAAAAAATATTTAGTTCTGTTGAATAAATTGCAAATTTTATTCTTCGTCAGTTGTTCACTCAGCTCAGGATGGTCATCTACCAGTCTCCTCTCTATTCACTCCAGATTTGTCACAAAGATTAGAATTTGAAAAAGCCTATTTCTGCTCTGCATCTGACTAAAACATCTACATCTCCTGTCAAGAACAGTTCTGAATTTAATATTCATCTTGGAGAAAATCTCCCTTTTAGACTGTAAGCAAACATTCTAGTTCCTGCTCTGGAAGCAGGTACCTACTCCAAGATACTGCACAAAATCGTCACTGCTGTCCCCTTGATACATTTGCTAATATCCAGTCTGATGGTACAACTGCATGCCCCTGTTTTGTTTTGGTCTATGTCAGCTCACTTTGCTTAATGTTTAGAAATAGCCAGGTGACCAAAATGTACTTACATTACTTACCCAATCTAACTAGATTTTTGTAACATGATTTCAGGAACAATCATCCCCTTGGCAGTTCCAGAAGAATACTACAAAGATTCTATTTTTTTTTTTCCAGTTCAGATAAAGAGCCAAAACAGTCAAAAGTGAAAATAAATATATGCAACAAAAAAGTCAACAGGCGGGAATAAATGTGTCCCTTTCTAACTAGTGATACTGAAATTTGTGCTGGATGTGCATATACGGAGAAGGAGAAGTAGTGACAAAATTATAATCTCAGAAGATTCCTCCAACTATGTCACTGGAAATGTTACGGTTTGGCTTATGTTTTTTTGTATTTTCTAATTAACAGGAGCTCCCCTGTCTATCCTTACCTTTCAGTAAGGAAGACATAAAGGACCCAACAGAACAGACTTTGACATCTCATACTGCTCATCCTTTGTGTTTCCACATATGGTTTATCCTGAGCCCTGACAATGCTTTGCACAGATTAGGAGAAAAATTGGGCATGGTGCAGCTATAGAAGTCTCCAGCACTCAGGATTTAGCTGTGTTTCTCCTTCTTTGTTTTAATAAACCCATTGTAATTCAGCTCAAAAGAGTCAGGCATGCAGCTTTCCAGCACATTGTTTGTGGTTTTATCTACATAACTCCTATTTGTTTCAAACATGATGGGAAAAAATAATCTTAGTGGGCTTTGTGGAGAAGTGCATCATGGCCCACCAAAAAATCTAATGAGGGATACTAAAAAAGAGATTAAGTATTTTTTTTATAATACATGGATTTTTTTGTTTTCTTTTGTAAACTGTTTCAAATCTATGAAGAAAGGAAGCTGAAACATGGCTGAATCCCATTGGATCCACTGTGTAACATATACAGGAACTCTTCAACTGAGGCAGATCAAATGCCTTCATTGTTACAGGTGTGTCAGTCAGGAAATACAAGTACTTGCACATTAATACATATAAGGCAGCAGAAGTTTCACTTCTCCTCTGGTCTGAGAAAAAAAAATTTCACCAAGAGTTACACAGGTCATTTAAAATAATAAATCGCACTTTAAGATAAACTTCATCTGAAACCCAAAACTTTGTGTTTTCTTCAGCATAGACATATCTGGAGTCCCTATGCACTGAGACAGATTGTCCTCATTTCCTGTGTCCCTTCGGGGGAGAAATAACAACAATTCCCAGCCCAGCTTAAGTGATGGATCTAAGACTGCCCTGCCAAATAAAAACCATCTTGCATTTGACTGTCATTTAGCCCTGGCAGCAAGGAACCTCACTGTGTTCTTCCAGCCTCAGCCTGAGGCACTGATGGCACTGAAAGTCCTGTTTCTGTGCAGACACTTAACTGTGACTTCACATTACCTCCATTTATCCCCTTTGCTGTCTGGTCTGGCCACAGTTCTCATGGTCTTCCCTGTATAGTCTCTTATAAAACTGTGGGCACTTAATGTAGAACAGATCCTTTTTATTTCAAGTAAATGTGTTAGATGTCTGAGTCACTTTTTTGATGGCGCAACTCAGTCATCCACCTGGACATAAGGGCTTGTATTCAGTCTTCAGCAGGAGACTCCCCTGAGGGTCCTGCCAGGAGCCTGCACCAGTGATTAGGGTGACAGCATCCCCCATCTTCACCTCTGAAAAAGGGTTGCTTCACTAGCAAGGAACTCCACCTTGGGGCAGGAAAGGATGCAAAAAGAAGTTCTGTCAGTCACAACTTTGGTGGAGGACCCTGATGTTTGATCCTCCATCCCTAGAGAAAATCTGTCCAGAAAGGTGATGTTAAAAAGCAGTCCCAGTAGTACGGGTCAAGACATGAAAATCACAATTTCACACCTATATTAGAAGCCAGAGTCCTTAGGTCTGCATGCAAATTCTTTTTTGAAGCTAGATCTTGACTTCCCTGAGAGCATGAGTACTGGTTTTTTATTTGTGCAAAAATGTTCACCTCTTATTTCCTTTTTTTGCACTCTTCTGTGATGTAAGTAAGGAAACAGAAAATCTCAGTTGGATTTTCTCAGCCATTTTTTGGCTTTTCTGTTCCATCAAGATAAATTGTCTTGAGCAATGCCTCCTGTGAATGATTATTTTCAGCCTATCCTACCCATTAGAAAGCTTTTTTTCTTGATACACATCCCGAAACCTCCATTTCTAAATTCCATCCCATTATTTCTACTTATCCTCTTACATAAGCAACTTCTTGTTTGCTAACGGCCTTTCGAATCTGTGTGCTCCACTACCAGTTTCATGCACCATAGTGCATATGCAATTAACTTCTTTTTTTTTCCTGAATTAACTTTTTTTTTTTTGTGCTTCTGATAATTTTACTGGCACAAGGGAATACAAAAGCAGCCTAAAATTACTAAACTTCAGCTCTGACAAATCTAAGGTTCTACTGCAAACAGAATTAAGCTGGAAAATAAGAATGTCAAGATTCTGTAATCACATTTAAAACCTCCACTTATTTACTTGGAAATTACTTTCAACCCTTTTTAATTCAGTTACTAACTTATTCAAGCAAACAGCAATTTCTGAGGGTTGCAGAATTACTGATGTGCCAAATTTCATAGAATCATAGAATCATAGAATTATCTGGGTTGGAAGAGATTTCCAAGATCATCAAGTCCAACCCTCAATCCAACACTATCATGATTACTAGATCATGGCACTAAGTGCCATATCCAGTCTTATTTTAAAAACCTCCAGGGATGGTGAATCCACCACCTCTCTGGGCAGGCCATTCCAATGCCTGATCACTCTGTGAAGCTCTGTGAAGAACTTTTTTCTGATATCCAGCCTAAACCTTCCCTGGCAGAGTCTAAGCTCGTGCCCTCTTGTTCTGCTGCTGGCTGCCTGGGAGAAGAGACCGACCCCCACCTGCCTACAACCTCCTTTCAGATAGTTGTAGAGGGTGATGAGATCACCCCTGAGCCTCCTCTTCTCCAGGCTAAACAACCCCAGCTCCCTCAGCCTCTCTTCATAGGACTTGTGCTCAAGTCCCTTCACCAGTTTTGTTGCTTTTCTCTGGACCCGCTCCAGCACCTCAATATCTTTCTTGAACTGAGGGGTCCAGAACTGAACACAATACTAAAGGTGTGGCCTCACCGATGCCGAGTCCTGCTGGCCACACTGCTCTTGATACCGGCATTGCAGCTACCTGAGGAGAAAAAAAAGGTTTGTTCAATTCTGTTATATTTCTTGCTGGTATGAATTGTACTGAAGGACACAATTTTCCCTACATAAACCATGTTTTAAGTAGTAAATTTTCATCAGCTGATATATCTACACAGCTTTTGAAAGTAGATTAAACTATATCCCTTAAACGTCTTTTATATATGTCTCAGCTTCTCAGTCACCTCTGACCCAGCTTTGACTGAAAGCATCACTAAAACTTCTCAGAGAGGCACTGTACTATGAGAGTCTGGTGCATGTGAAAATAAAATATATTATATATATATTTAAAACAAATGCTAAGCCTGAATAATTATGATCTGTATATGCATTGTCAAATAGATGGTTCCAAGTAATTTCTAAAGCTGAATCCTTTTACACAGAACTGTCTTTTTAAAATTACCTGGTTTAGGGAACATCCAATAAATATATAGCAAAAAACCTCCAAAATATTCTCATACATTTTCTTTCACCATAAATAAACTATATAAAAAAAAATTACAAATCACCTCCTATGATATGGAATCACAGATGAAGATTTACGTTCCTTTAGCACATTTGCTTTTAATAACTATTTTCATAAACATTAATCTAGATGATTCTTTATTTTCTTGAAAACACTTAACCTGAAACTTAGAAACCACTGAGTTTCTTTGCAAAGCTGCTTTTGGAAAGAATGAATGCATTTCAAACTTTTGGCAGCTTTACCTTTTTCCATTTAAACACTTAGTACAAGACAATTTCTCATTGATTTTTTCTCCTCTCTGGTCAAGCCAAGCTGATGTCACCAGGAGTTTGTCATCAGTGGACTTAAGACATGATGTCCTAGTACTTGTAAATATTTTCCAACATGTCAGACAAGCAACTGCTAGAACAGTGGAAAGCACATATTGCAATTCCCATTATTAAGGTCCTTTCAGTCTAACACTTAGACATGGGAGAAAAAAAAAGACCTAATACCATGTCCTTGTGATTTAATAGTGACAGAGCTCGATATACTTCATCTTCAAAACATCACCTGTCTCCTTCCATCTTTCCTTGCCTTTGAAAGACCTTTCTAATCTGTCAACTCGTTGTTCAGCTTAACATGACGCTTAAGGAATTTAAGTAAAACTGATGTCATCCTTTTTGCATTGGCCCTTTCTCTTGTGGTTGCAAGTGCCTTAAGCAAGGATAACCCTAGATTCTGGATACAGCCTGCTTGGACACAATTTATCAGACCAAGAGCAGTTGTACTTGAAGCTGAACACTCCAGAAGAGACTCAACCAGGTACTCCCCGCTTCTTCCTAGTTTTAATCTCATCTGTAAATCAAGTAAGAAATAAACCAGATGATACACACACACACCTGTCCCATCCTTTACTATCAGTACTGTAGATAATCCTGCTTTTGTAACAATCCATCTGAGTAATAATCAATCAAGATGAACAGATTAATGACAGTAAGAAAATGCACTACGACTAAAGACTTTCCTTTGCACCCTGGCTTGTCATCAGAAAATTGTCAGTACAAGCACCCTTTCAGGCTAATTGCTGACAAATACAAGATAAACAGCCTGTTATCAAAACTATCTCCCCTCACTTTTAAGAGCAACAATGCAATTAAAGCCTAAAGTATTACACAGAAAGTGACAATATTTTATTGTTCCTGTTTCACAAAAATGAAGATTTCTTTTATTTCATACAAGCAGATGATAGTATGAAAGACTCACCTTTTCGGAAGAGGCAGGCCTGGGAACTTTGTGGGGGAAGTTATAGAAAGGCTACAGAAAAAGGAATGCCTCGTTCTATTTGCGAATTGGAAGGTGCTGTGGCAAAGCCTAGTTGTGACAAGAGGTATGGGATGGGGAAAAGCTACTAGAGCAGGGCTCAGAGACACCAACCAATACCTTCCCACAGCCAGGAGTATTTTTCCACACACCCTGGTAAAAAAGCTACACTCAGCTATAAAGAAGAATAAGGAGAGAGAAAACACCATACTAAGTGCAATGAAACATTCACTCAGACCTTTGTCCTCCCTCCTAACTCGTGGCAAAATCACGAGATGCAGCACAGCAGGAGGGCATTTATCTGTATCATTTGTAGGTTTATAAACTTCTGCTATATCTCCACTATCTTTTCCCAACTGAAAAGGACAGTTTATACAACTTTGCAACAAGCAGAAGTTGTTTTATATCTCTTATGAATCTTGCCACGTTTGTGTGTGTCTTATCCTAGACCACGTTTGAGATGGAATGACCATAGAATTTAAACCACACAGTGCAGAGATACCATAGCTGTTGGCACTCTGCCTACTCTGGGTCTTCCATGATAATCCTTGCCATCCTGATTGCTGTTTGAACTCAGCTCACTGTGCTGAAGTAGTGTTTCTAACAAACTCTCCACCATCACCCCAAATTCCCTTCCCCATGTAGCAGAAAGAAATAACAGCCCATACACTTGTATGTTTAGGGAAAGGTGTGCATCAGAGGTCAATTTCTTCAATGGGCATTATCCTCAAATAAAAAGAGGAATTCTGATAATGAGGAAGAAAGACCTGGAAGGCTAAATACCTATGTTAATCGTTTGAGTAAAAATCTTAGATATGCAACAGAGAGATAATCAGGTGCTCATATTTGCCCAACCTATCTTGCATGGCCCTATGTGTTAACATCCAAAAATGCAGATTCTGAGAAGAGATCATCATTGATGATATCTGCTAAGAAAATGTGGCTGGTAGATCCCTGAGTTGCCAGTGTTTTATGACGTTGCAAAGTAATCAGAGGCGTCAGCACCCAGGCTACTTTAATGATGTCTCAGCACTTTGCTAACTGCCCCACACAGCTCTTGGGTTGTTTAGTAACTCCTCCAATGGCAGGACATCAGATGAATAAGAATTTGTACATGTCTATCTGTATATGTCTCCTGTGAAGAGACTATTAGGCTAATATGAATAGTGAAGAGTCATGAAAAGTGGAATTTACCTTGCTAACTCTGTTAATAACTTTTAAAGCAAGCTTTTTGTTCCTATGTCTCTGAATAAACCCATTAGAAATTTACCCTTACTTCCCATAGCAACACTCATTATTGCTGTTAATTTCGTGTTTTAGTGAATAGGACATTAAGAAATGTCTGAACATTTGGAAATATATCATCTCCAGTTTTCCTCTCCTTCCACAATTTCTTTTTTTCCAACATATTCAGTAAGGAAAAAATTGATTAAATACTATTGAGAAGAGAGAATGGAATGGAAATAACGTTCTAATTTTAATGTCGCTTGCAAGCTTCACATTCTTCTTACTGTTTTTTTTCATCAACTCCCCATGTGGATGAACCCTGGGCAAATTAGAGTGGATAGGGCTTGTCCATTCTAAGTTTGGCAAAAAGTTACTCTCTATAGCAATTTCTTAAAATAGTACAACCTATTTACTATATAACAGAATATACTTTCTAAGTATGTAGTTAATCTGCTCCTACTGTACCAAAAAATACTACCTTATTCCTGCACCTTAAGCCTATTTAGCAATCATTGATACCAAACAATATTCCATACAGAAGAGCGTGATTATATATAATATAACCTTCACATGATTTCATATTGGGAGAAAACCACTATCTTGCAGCAAATTACAGAAAACTTTTGAAGTGAAATATTGCAACTGAGGGCCCTGTAAGTAACTATGTATTCTTATGCCACAGAATAGTGTTCTTCAGTAGATTTTATTGAGGGAGAACTAAGGAGTTAAATCTGTATTTGTTAGACCTCTGCAAGAATGTCTTTAAAAGTAAACACATGGAATGGATATATCTGTTAAATAAGAAAACAAGATGAGGCAAGTGCATTACTTGAAATTATATCTTTTTTACAGAAATCTGTAACACCAAAGTAGGTGTGAAGTTAGATCTTGTAGCAACTTTACCAAGGGAAAAGGAGTAGCCTCAGTTAGTGCGAAATCACGGCTGCTGCGTGTCTGGGTACAAGAATGAGAACAGGATGGTATTAACACATAGATAACAAAAGTCTGAAAAAAAAATCTGATGAATCCCAGAACAGAGAACCTGCAAATCAACAAAATTCATCCTCTAAGATGATCATGAGCAAACATGAGATGTTTCAAAAAGATGCTGTTGAGTAAAGTGCTGAAACTGTCCGACACTGTGAATGTACTCACGATGTGGAGCTAAGATCTCATGTATGGATAGCTGTCTCAAGTGGCTTCTGGGAAAAGATTAGCTCATATAATTTCATTGAACAATCTCAAAAATATAGTAGGAAATCAACAGTGTCTGTGGGAAGGACCTTTCTGCCTATTGTAGTCAGAAATCTCTCAATCGACAATTTAGACCTCATTAACACTTTTACGTAGCTAATGGAAAAAAAAAAAAAAAGGATAAGAGGTTACTATGTACTTCTTCACTAAGATAGAACATTATTATAAACACCTTCCTTGTAGCTGTCCTGGTTCCTGAACCAATCCCAGTAACTGGTGGTTGGACAAAAGTGTCCCTGGCAAGGGACAGTCAAGTTTGTTTAAGAATTCAAAGCGAAGGCAAATCCACCATAACTTGGGAACTTATTTCAGTGGTCACTGATGGATTCAGTGTCTTTTTTTTCTTTTGACACCCCAAAAAATTCTCAGACTCCGTTTTAAGACTATAATTATGCTGTAGAAGTTTATATAGCAAAATATTTATAGTTGCATGTAGAGTTTATTTTTTCAGACATAAAACTTCATGTCTCAGAGCACCAGTCTGTCACTAGAGTTGACACGGAATTGCCTACAGATGCATGGACAAACTTGCAAAGTTTTTTTATCCTCTCATAGCCAGTGTGAACAGCCATGGGATCTGATGTTGCTCTTCTGTCCTGGGCTCCTTTGCAGATATGTTCTTCCTACAAAACAGAAGATTTTCTTCCAGTTGTACAGTAAAACAGATTCAGGGACTTAAATGATATGAGTCCTAAAATTAAATGCTATCATGGCAAAAATTATGTTTTAGAGCTACGTGATTTAACACTACAAATTCCTTGGATATTTCTGTTTCCAATTCAATGCAAGAATTTCTTCCAGCTTTCATTTATTTATTTTAACAAAGACAATAGTGCTCTTTGCACCTCCTGCTTTCAGCATGTAGTTCCAGCCTGTCCCAAACTAACCTGCTTTCTCCTGTACCACGCCCTTTAAAAAGTATGCACAGTTGTCCCTATGTATATATTTTATTTTTAAAAAATTCGAAACGGTTATTTGCCTCTTAAGGGGCAAAGGCTTTTGAAATAAAATAATCTGAACCAAGTCTTAGAACATTATTAAAAAAATTAAACAAACAAGCAATAAATGCTGCAAGGCTTGCTGCAGATGGCTAGGAGCAGCACCTCATTTTTCATTTTATGGGGTGGTTGGTGACTTTATTTTTCTTGCCTCTGAGAAAGACCAAGCATTCATTAAGCCGTATAAATATCCAGCTACATCTCACTTAGTGCAAGATGAGCATATACATGAGTAGCTTTTCATCAGACACATGCTAGCTGCCTTAAGATTAAGGTTTCAGGGGGATGGGCGGAAGAAAGGGTAGCAAAGTTCATGGGAATGTCTCAAATCCCTTCCCTTCCCAAAGCAGTTCCTGTAAAATGCTGTAACATGGTATTTGTAGTGCCTTCAGTGCAAAACGTTAGAGATGGTTACGAACATAGAACTCATCTAATACCTTGGCTGGTACGGCACACTTCAAAGTCAGACACGACTGACCCAGGCCACCCACGGAGAAAATTTATCCCTAACTCCTACTAGCTAAGGATGGATACAGGATATGAAGCTCTAGGAATTGTCCCTTGGAGGCCACAAGCCTATTCACCTTACTCATGGCAGTTGTCTTGTCAGAGGCACAGAAAATACAAGCAGATTGAGCACTCAGGAAATGAGCTTAAATCATTATTTCAGAAAACAGTTGCAAATAAGGCATTGAAAACACATGCTACACTGACAAACCATAGAGCTGTCATTGTTAAATGATATCACAGCTGGTGAAGAGGAATTCTTCTCTGGTGGGCAGAAATGCCCCTTCTGACAAATTTTGTGGATACATTCCTCCTCCCTGTTTTTCATTGTCTTGACTTGAGCTGTCTTCCTAGCTTGTGGCGCAAGTGTCAGATTCCTGTTCCTTATAAAAACCATAGACAATATATTAAGAAAAAAAATTTCCATAATAATTTGTGTATGTAAAAAGATCTTTTTAAAACAGATTGAAAACATTTTGACTGGCAATTTCAAGTTAGTGTCTATTTTTCTGGAAAAGAAGTGTCTGAATTTCTTAGACATCTCTGCAAATCTCAGCTTCCAGTTAAATGTAATTGTAAAAGTCAAATCTGAGTCCTTTGTACTACTTTCTTCTTGGGATTCCAAGAAAAATCCTGTCTGAATATAAAGACAGGAATCAGAAGGCACTGCAGAACATCTGGTTGAACATATACAGCTCAATTTTGTAAAGTAGGGAAATTTCGATACTCTTCTTGACCAGTTTCAGGATACGGGACAAAATATAATTTTTCTTTATATTTTTTCCAAGCATTCGATACTTTGTTCCAACAAAGCAGTTATTTGTTTGACATAGATTCTCTTCATAATCTTTTGGCTTTGTGTTCAGGAAAACATAAGATAAAGACAGCTCTTAGTGTGAATGACAGT
The DNA here is from genome assembly GCA_033556795.1 of Tapera naevia. Classification (NCBI taxonomy): domain Eukaryota; kingdom Metazoa; phylum Chordata; class Aves; order Cuculiformes; family Neomorphidae; genus Tapera; species Tapera naevia. The sequence continues at coordinate 6,666,934 of JAUMJJ010000044.1, forward strand.
GTAGGAGATCCTAATTATGTCTTGGGGGAAAAACCGTTCTTGCTTTTCAAGCAACATTTTTTTTTAATTCATGAGTTCTTTCCATTTTCTGAACTAACTCAATTTGAAAAAAAAAACCCAACAAAACCCATAGTTATTTTTAAAAAATAACGAAATGTTTTGGCAGTTCAAAAGGATTTTTTTATTATATATAAAAATTTCAAAATTCATACCTTCGTTCAGCTAAAAGCATTCACCCTATTTGCCTTCAAATTCACCCTCTGAAAAAAACATTTTTGGCATGCATGTATTTACATGATTATTTTCCCATTTTCATTATTAGATCTAGACCCTTCTTGGTATTGTAGGAGCAGTGCAAAGAGCTGAAACACAGACTTTCCCCTTTTTGTTTTTACTCCATTTACCTACCAGCAGCTGAATGCCTTCTCCTCATGTTGAATGGTACAAGGACTTCTTGGAGAATCATAGAATCATAGAAGTGTTTGGGTCGGAAAGGATCTTAAAGTTCCAGTTCCAATCCTCCTGCCACGGGCAGGAGCACCTTCTGCTGGATCAGGTTGCTCAAAGCCTCAAACTGCCTCAGAACACCTCCAGGGATGGGTCATCCACAAGGTCTCTGAGAAACCTATGCCTCAGCACCCTTAAAGTAAAAAATTTCTTCCTTATATCTGATCTAAATCTACCCTCTTTCATTTTAAAGCCATTTCATCTTGTACTACCACTACATGCCTTTTTTAAAAAAAAACTTCCAGCTTTCTTGTAGGCCTTCTGGAGGTACTGGAAGGCCACTACAAGGTCTCCTTGGAGCCTTCTCTTCTCCAGGCTGAACAACCCAAACTATCTCAGCCTTTATTCATAGGAGGAGTGTTCCAACTCTCTAAGCATCTTCGTGGCCCTCCTATGGACCTGCTCCAACATGTCCATATTCTTCTTATGTTCAGGAACCCAGAGCTGAAAGCAGTTGCATAAATATTCCTGAAAGAGCATGATCACAAAAGGTGGGGAGGGAGGTTCACCTGAATCAAAATTTTGTACACAAAACCAACATTGACAACACTCAGTAAAAGCAGGTAATGATGGACACACCGCTGCCCATATGGAACAACTCTCAGTTCATGCCTCAGCTCAGCCATACATTGTGTTGACCACCTGTCCCCTGGCTATTTCTTGTCCATGGTTTGCAGGAGACACACGTCGGGGATAGTTCTCAACCAACAGCCAGGCGGACAAGCCCAATCCCCTAGAAGGGTAGGTGGGAGGCTTTAGGTCTATGAACTCAAATACAACTTGCCACTTGGCCTTAAGGAGAGGTAACAGATACTTCAGTTACTGTAGGTATAGCCAACATGTCTGATATTTGGCAAGAGAGAAAGCCATAGTCCTCGTTTCAGAAATAATTTATAGTCTTTGTTTCTGTAAATACTGTATGAATCTGTGAGTAATTTTATTCCCACAAGTAGCTGCAGTGAGTTTCCAGCACCATGTCATGGATTTCACCATCATAGCTTTTTTTAAGTAAAGACACACATTTAAACTGAGAGGTCCTAACTGAGGTTGTGAAAATTGGTGTTTTCCTTTATTAAGGAGAAATAAAAAAAATTCTCCAACACAACAGACAGGAAAGGAAAATTATATTTTTATACATATGTTCTGCTCTAGCATCTCAAGGATGATAATTGTATTGGACGGAGTTTTTTTGCACTCTTACATCAGGAGTTTCTTTACTAATCATTATATTTCAGAATGCCTTGCCCTGGATTCTCTCCTGGGTCATACTATTTGCAAGAGAAAACAGTATGATTAAGACAAGTCATAATCCACAAACTTTTGTCATTAACATCTTCTTTGTCCTTTCCCTACAATAACTATTCATGTGCAAGGAGCCATATTGAACGAGTTCTAAAGGTGGGTGGGAAGGTGACAGGAGCAAGATCTCGCATAAGGGACAGAGAAAAGTATACAGCTCACAACCAGGAGCAGGAAGCAATGGGGAAAGACCCAAGACTGAAATGGCAATACCAACAATAGGAGACAATCAACATGAAAACGTAAATCTGAAAATGTAACATCAATAGTAGTCAAATAAATACTCATACTGCATCCCTGTTTCCTTTTCCCCACTATATAACTCTTCTTCTTGCTTGGTATTTGAAAGTGCACCGTTTTCACAGTATCACAGTATCGTAAGGTTGGAAAGGACCTCTGAGATCATCGAGTCCGACCTATAACCCAACAGTAACACTAACACTAAACCATGGCACTCAGTGCCTCATCTCCCCTTAAACACCTCCAGGGTCGGCGACTCCACCCCCTCCCTGGGCAGCCCATTCCAATGGCCAATCACCCTTTGAAGAACTTTTTCCTAACTTTTTCCTAACTTTTTTTGTTAGTAATCAGGAGAATGGTAAGAACTAAAACAAACCTCTTTTGAAAAAAAGTTCACTTGAAAAAAGTAAAACCAAACAAGCTTCCCAAGCAGAGAGAGAAAGAGAGAGAGAATAATTAAAGTCAACAGAGAAGTCTCCAAGGAAGACTAAATTATGTACTGGTTTCCTTTCCTAGTATGTTTCTTGACTTGACACAGCTGGAAAATCGAAAGCTTAGTGCCAAAATATCAAACGTGCCTCATGCGAGCTCAGTACTCACTGTGTCCTTTTTTTTCTTTCACTTTGTGTGATTCCACACTAAGTTGAAATAAGGGACTCAGTGAGATAAATACTGACACCTGTCTGGATTGTCAATCTAGCAGGCAAGGTATCTTCAAGGAACCACAAGGGCCTTTTTGAACATAAGCTGGAGCCCTTAGAAAACTTTAAGGAGTAACTTTTGAAACTCTTTATTGCTTGAGGACACTACTATCAGTCCTCAGGTTCACTTACTGTTTTGCAGTGACAGATCATTTTGAGAACAGGCTTCCACTGAAGGATGTACAATAGAATTAAAAATAGTTTTGTTTCTTTAACTAGTAGGCTCCTCTTTGTGACTTGCAAATAATGAGCTTTTGTATTGTCGGTTCTATGATAAGATTGTAAAAGGATACGAAGTTTATCACAGAAATAGGCCCCACACTACACAGCATTATTCACCCATGAAAATACTGACTTTATTTATTCAAATATTAAATAAAATTTGTATATTTAAATCACAAATGGACAACAGCTTTGAAAGAAACTGGAGAACTATGCACTATTAAGCTGCCAGATTTCTCATCATTGAGACTAGGGACAATATTTTGCTGCCCAATTAGTATGTATTTCTTCAATAATACCTTTTTCAGAGTCAATTTCATTTGACTTATAACTTTATTGTGACTTCACTTCATTTTTCACTAACTTATGTCTACTTCTGAAGGGAATATTTTAGACTGTTACAGTTAAAAAAAAAAAAGTCTTCATATATATGTTTAGACTTGCAAGGATAGTCATCTGTCATTGTGACATTATGATATAAATAAAAATACAGTTTCCAGCTAGTAAAAACTAACATAGCCCTTATCATATCAACACAGATCTTAACATGATGGAACACTTCAGGGATTTGCAAACAAGCCCTTGGCCCCATATAAATATTCTGGCACTTCATCAGGCCACTTCCTATTGAAGAGTTGTGGCATTGTCCTTGCAGATTGCCAGAGGTTTTGTAGTCTGTAGACAAGTCTGAAGATCATTACCTTCTGTATCTTTAAAAAGACTCCCTCAATACCAGATAGATAGTTTTCATACACAAAAGTCATGACAGTTCAGCATTCAGCCAATAAAGACTTTCTCTGCCCCTTTCCTTGGAGAATGAAGATTTTAGTGGCATGCCAAGCAGCCATTATGAAAGTGCGTTGTGCTTTTTCTTCTGCTATCTATTTTCCAGGCTGGTTCTCTACATCAAGTGATAGCTTCAGCCGTGCTGTAGTTTCTTATGCCAGCTAGAAGTGTTGAGGAACATGGCTGCAGCACTCAGCCATTTGGCTGAGAAATGATGAAAGAAAGAATTTAACCTTATCCTGTGAGTACTGATCATAGATTATGGTGCTAGGAACATGTAGGAAACATGAGATGGGCCATGGGACTGTAGACAGGAAAAATATACTACAAGGCTTGCAGGCAGTACAGGCTAGCAACATTACAACAAACATTGTTCTGGACACAGGTATGAATTACACTTGGGTGAGGTAGGGAGATGATTGTTCAACACAACCATAAAGCTCTTTGAGGCACAACACACAGGCTTCTCCCTTTACTAAATTTTTTATAGCTGTTACTTTTTATTGGCTTGGTTAATTGTGTGTGCACCATTGGTAAGCATTCTAAATCATTGGAAAGACTGGTCAAAGTGCTTTTCCCCACAATTCATAACACCTTTGGTAATTATATTCGTTCATGAAGTTGTTTATAGAAGACTTCCCCACCACTACTTGTGACTTTTCTTTATCCTCTATCATGTGATTTTTTATTGCAGGAACATGGGATTACAATATTATGCAGAACACCTCCCACCAACACTTGGCATAAGATGGTTATTTTGTTCATATTTTCCTTTTATGTTTCTCAGTCTTCTCTGGCTTCTTTCCCTTCAACTCTGGGAACAATGATGGAACTGAACTGTGGAGAAGCCTAATGAAATATGAAATTTGGTGACAGAATAAGATGTGATAAAAAAAGCAGTTTTAAGACTTTCAATAATCCATTGTTTTAGATCTTCACAATCCCACAAATGGCGTACAACATATATCAGTCAAAACATATCAGTCAAAAGAGCATCAGGATTGTTAGTTGTACCCCATAAATGAAAGTAGGTTATAGCCTTACCTGTTTATGTTGTGCAGTACAATGTGGATCAAACACCATGAAATGTTGAGTTTATCAGTTCCTCATTGCTTCAAAAAAAAATAAATGAGAAAGACTATATACATGGACAGATAAGATACAGTAAAGACGCTTTAACTGGTAGGTGTGACTTCTTAGTTTATAAACGGAACAATCTTGTAGAGAAGTGTAGTATCACTTCTTAAAACAGTTGACAACCAGTTAACTTAGATCCCCAAAAGCTTAGCCCTTTTTTTTTTCTCTCAAACTGTTAAAATTACCTCTTCATACAAACTCAATGCAGACTTAATTAATCTCAGTCAGCAGAAGATCTTGCCAGAATAACAGAGGGATAGGCTATATTAGCAAAACTATTTACTTTTTTCACACATCTAGACAACTTAATTCAGATGATAACTACCATCCCATACCAATAATTGCGTAGAGTCTGTCTACTTCCCCTGAAATGTGTCTGGTCAGGAAAGGCAAGAGGTGCTTTGAAGGGTAAAGACAAATATTCTGTTTCTTTGACCAAGCTTTGAAACGTTTCCTCCTCTTTCAGACACCCTGTACCCCAACATAAGAAACGATGTGAAGGTCGTGCAAGACATACCCATCTGTGACTTTTCTCACTTCATGGAATTATCCTGGTTCAAAATATAAGACCTTATAAAACTTACAGTCTGAGAACACTGTAGAGACTATGAACTTTGGAGTTTCCAACCATGAAGGTACTTCCAAAATAGGAGCTAAAAGATGCAGAGAGATCTAGTTGGAGGCTATTTAAAAAAAAAAAAAAAAAAAAAAAAAAAAAAAAAAAAAAAAAAAAAAAACCACACCCACAACCAAACAAACAATAAACTCCAAGAAGACTAGTTCTCCAACGCTAAATGAAAGCTTCATCTATCTGTCTAACTGTGTGCTGCCGATACCGAGCAGTGACGTATAACAGTCTCTGCCTCTGCCTAGAGGCATAATGGAGAGACAATAATGAAATTGGCATTTTACAGATTTCAATTAAAAATCAAGGGGCCTGTGAAGAGTTCCAGAAAAGAGACAAAGAGACTTGGACTGTTACATGCACCATATCCTTGGGTTTTGTTTGTTTGTATTTGAGTCCTCTTCATAGCAACCTCCTGGAGCACTCTGTGTCCGGGTGGCTGGATTGTTTCCTGATTCACTTGCCAAAGCACAAAAGTGGTAAGGTCTGTGGTTTCTAGACAAGAACTGCCTCTTACTGCGGGTGAAACCTGACTCTTGGCTCCATCAAAGTGAAAGGGATTTCTGCCCCTGGCTTTAGTAGGCCAGGACTAGCCCTAATAATTTTCACAGTTCCCAGCACTGTGGTGTTCCTTATCTCAGGTACGTCCTTCAGAGAATAATTAAAAAATAAACAGTGCATTTTACCAGAAATGCCAGCAGTCTTCTATTTAAAAATTAAGGGCTTATATAAAAATTGAATCACCATAAAAAGAACAAAATATGAAAAAAAAAGAGTAGGATTACTTCTGAGAATTTTCTGGTAAAGAGTTTCTTTATATATCATTCTGAGAATCAAAGGTAATTCCAAGCACTCTGCTAAAACACTGCAAAAATAACTAAGATATTTAAAAGATTGTACAGTTTACTTATGATAATGATGTTAGACGTGTATTTTTCTACCCAGGAATGCCAATGTATTAAGGAACCAAAGGCTAGAAATGCTAGCACCCAGAGCAGGACCTATGGAAGAGCAGGCTTTTATTTGCTGCCTTCTCAGGAAAAAAAAAAATATTTCCATTATTTCCATTCTTTCTGTTACAAAACAATACAAAAAAAAAGTTGTATTTCCCTGTAAATCACAATTCAATGTTATAAATGACACAGCATCCCCCGATTCTTCAATATTTTTACAGATAATTTCATTAAAAATTATGGTAACAAAATGTTAAACTTTCCTTTCAGGAGAACATTATTAATACAGCTTTACTTAATTATTTTTAATTGTTGCTGACTATGTTTTTCATGAAAGACAATTTTTGATGAAATAGTGTAGGCAGATCTCTTCAACACTCTAAGATTTTTGTGTTATCATTAAGTTCTTTTTAATAGAGGAAGTGAGTCTCAAAATTATTGGGATTTAATTATCTTCAAGTTAATGGCATTTCTCATCCTCTATGATGCCATCTTGGAGAGCTCTGAGGCTCTGCTGTAGTCTTATGCAGAAAGTGAACAAAATGCCTTGCCTAGTCTGTGCTTGAAACTCAATATTCATAAAGTAATTCATGGCAAAGTTTCCATTAAATTGCAGTTCTAGTTAGCTAGATCACTCATCTAGTTTTTCAGGTGTCACCACAAAGTGTGTCCGTCTTGCACTGCAGCAGTGCCCCTACGTAGGTCTCTGCGGTGGTGACTTCAGGGCAGGATTCAACTGATTAAAGAACAGGCTTTGTCTTTAGCCAGAGGTCTCAATTTCTGGCTGACAATCTTTAACTCACTAAGAACAAGGATAAACAGCAAAAATCTATCATAAAACCATCATACACACTTTCTTCATCAGCAATCACTCGTCTTCTGTGTGACGTCTCTGTTGGGACTAGACCTTACAGTGGGGTTCCCTTTTCTGTGTAGTTTACTGCGAGTGAACAGTTGTTTTTTTTTTTTTAACATCAACACAATCACTTTCCAGACTAGCTCCTGAATCAATCAAAATTTCAGCAGTGTGTGGGAATATTAAAAGTCAGCTGCTGTGCTTCAGCTTTGAATTAACTCCTGTCTCGAAAGATTGTGTTTCCTCAAGGGAATCATCTTTACAAATATGGAAAACATTTTAAATATTTATTCAAGATTATATTCCATTTACCCAACATGCTTCAAATTGTTCAGTTACATAGCTCATACTTGTTTCTGAGAACAGTCCAATAGCAAGAACATTATCTGTTTTTTTCTGCATAGAAATGTACACAAAACAGAGCACATCTAACAGAAATGGACTATGAATGTCAAGTAAATACATTTTTTAAGAAATGGGATTAAAAGGCTGCTAGTTTGACTTCAAGAGTAGTTTTGACTTCAAAAATATAATTTTGAGTACATTAGTATAGAATCCAGGCTCTAGACAGCAAAATAAATTGCTATGCATATTATTGACACTTAACTTGTGGATATTGTTTTAAATTTCCTGGATGAGAGATGTTTCTTCATCCAAAATTTTTGTATTCAGATAAAAACAAATCAGGAAATTTATTAACAATAACTGAAGTCCACCAAATCTATTCATCATTTTCCCATTCACACATTTATTCCCTCATCACGGTATTAACCTTTCCTCCTGAGTGAGGGAGAATACTCACTCAATGTTCTAAACATGCAGAAAGTGAATATTATTGAAATCTTTATGTGCATTTTATTAAAGAACAGTTTGAAAACAAATCTGAAAATAGAACATTGAGAATGACAAATGCAGCTGTAAAACACAGATAATACATAATTGATAATGCATTGTTATAAATTATACACATATTTTATTTAGTATATACTATACTGTATATTATGCTAAATGCTATCTGCTGTAGTTTGTAACATATATTGCATGTGAAATATATATTAATGAATTAATAAATATAGAGATATAAATTTATTATATATATTGTATATAATACATAAATACATAATACTATACTGTAATCTTAGTACTAAAATAGTACTAATTAATATGTAATATAGAACACATAGTAAACGCATAATATGTAACATATAATTTATAATGTATAATATTATGCTACATAGTACTAATTGTAGTACATTGTAGTACAATATACTATACATAGTATACTTCTGTGATATCTATTATATAATATATATTATACACCATGTAAAGAATGGGCTTTTTCAGTATAACACAGAGGTCATAATCTCGCTAGTGATCCATAGAACCCATGCTGTACTGTATATAATCTAGGCTGCAACTCAGCAACACAAAAATGAGAAAAAATCTCTTCAAACACGTCAAGTACACCCTTACATGCTTTGTTGAAATTTGGCCTCTGGGATACAGACTTTAAATTTCAATGTGGAGTTCTGCAGAGGAATTTCAGGATGGCTGGACAAATAATAAAATATTAATGAAATTCTTCATTTTGGGGTCTTCTTATTTGAAGAATCTGCCTATAACTATGCTGGAGTATGTACTGTATTTGAGAAAGTCTAAAATTCAGGGTATGATGATAGAACTCAACTGAGGATAGAATTCACACTGTCTTTTGATTCCTTCAGCCTTTCAACTGTAGGTCTTCTCATTGCTAGGGCCCCCAAATTCCTAAAGTAAGTATACCTTAAGTTCTATTCCGTGCTAGTGAAGCCCTCAAATGCGAACTCCAGCACCCTGCTCATAAATCCAACCCATTCTTTCTCAGTCATATAACAATGACAATGAGAATGGCATCCCTACTGATTGGAACAAAGAAGTACATACCATTCTGTACACAAAGAAAATCGTACATATTAGCTGTGTTTGTATAAAATTTCAAGACACTATCACAAGTCTACTGTAAGACCCTGGCTTACAAAAGTCTGCTCTTTCTGGTACTCTATGGAGCTGTGCAACACAGAAAACAAATGCATTCTGACCATGTTTGATTCTTTAATTTAAACCTGAGTTGTGCAACCGAGTATGTCTGGACGGATGCAGCTCATGAGTGAGTGAGTGATCCTGCTCTTGCACCTTTGAAGCTGGACTCAAAAGTGGTGGGGATCTGCCCAGCATCTCCAACAGATTTCAGTACATGATCTTTGCTCTTCATCTGGTTTTGTACTCTTACTTTTACGACCAGCACTTTTTTGAGCAGGCAGAGCAGGTCAGTGTTGATAGGCAAATTCTAAATGGAAAGTGGAAGTTTCGGCACAATCTTGGTGTCTCCTTAATGAAGGAAAGCCAGTTCCCTGTGCTCTGTCTCTCCGAGTGCACATCTCAGCTCAGCTTGTGACCAGCTTAGCTACCAGCTCAGCTACCAGCTCAGAATGTCACATTATAAAGCCATCCTATGGCATACAGAGAAATCGGCATTTCCTCCAAAAGCTCTTGCAGTTCCCAAGACACGAGGTCAGACAAAGCCAGAAACCTTCAGAAAACTCCCTTCAATATGTTTGTTCAAACAGGGCACCATCCTAAGGTGTTAAGGGAGTTTTTATTTGGCTGATACTCAGTCACATTTCTGTTTATCAAGGGAACACAGAATTTTTTGTACTCTGAAAGAAAAATCTTCAGAACTGAAACAGAAGCAGAGACTGATAATTCCTTTCATCTCATTCTGTCGATCATTGCTGTGTCAGAAAAGACAATACAGACCAACGCACTTCCCAAAATACATGTCCTTTATGCAAGTTTGTTAATTTTATCTTTAATACAGGTAAATTATTGCTGTTTGGTATTTGAAAAGTGAAAGGGGAAATGATAGCCCAGTTAGGCTGAGCCACAGTAGAAAATTCTGTGAAGAACATTGTAAGAAATCAGTGAATGTAACTTGAATCAAATAATAATTTTATTGCAGAACACTTCTATTCTGCCCAAGGATCAGACAGTTTCAACAATTTATGTTGCAAGAGACCAAAAAAGAAATACATATATCCACTAAAACTCAAACTCTGTGTTTCTTGTGTGAGGTGCTGCAGGGCTAATTTATTCACACCAGTGTTTTATTTCAATGGCTCCATGACGACAAGCCAGGCTGTCTTACCCTAGTCAGCTCAGAGACCTCCGATAAAAGAATGTTATGGAAAGTAATGACATCACAACATCAGGAGTGACATCAGGCTGGGCCAGTGCAGACTGGGATCTGCGGATCCGAGAAATTAGCAGTGATTTCTTGAAAAGGAGGGATCTGAAGGATCAGATCTGCAACTGACATGCTGAACTGTCCTGCATCTCATTTTGCACGGATGAGCCAGAAGCAAATACAACTCTGTAACTACAAAAGCTTGCAGAATTAGGCCATTAATATCACAAAAGTCAGTTACCTTCTCTATAGCTCAACAAAGAGGCAAGACCGTGATTTAACTAAATACCAGAGCAGGAACAGGATGCAGGGAGGATACAAGGTGCCTCCTCCTCTGAACAGGCTGAGGTGAAGTTTTCAGCATCAGCTCTGGTGGGAAGGGGAAAGCAGACTGCCCGCAGGAATTGCAAGGTCAGACTTCCCCTCAGCACTGCAAGACTAAACCTAACCATTATTCACTTCTGCTTCCTTGCAAAACTGCTTGTTGCTTGAGCTCAGAAATAAAACTTCCCTACAAGAGCAAAAAAATTCCTCATGAAGTGGCCTAATTCCTTTTAAAGGCTTTAGGTGCAATTGGAGTCTTTCTTTCTGTCTTTAAGTTGTATTTCTGAGTAGAATTGTGGATTTAAATTTCTTTTATTCCTCATGGGGGGCAACTCTAGTCTATCCTGCCCTCTAGTGCTTTGTGGAGCCAAGGATCTGGCTCCTAATGTGAACACTAGAATAAATCTTGGCACTCCAATGGGTATGTGGTGCTATAGCCAGAATGTTTTGAATGTTGTACTAACAGCAATACATCACACATGTCCTAATCAATCCTTCGTAATGTCAATTCATTATTGAAAGGCAAGAAAAAAAACAGAGTGTTTTTCTACCTGGAATGATAGAAACATTGCATGTAAATAAAGCAGGATCATGATTTAGAGGAAAAAGGCTCTCCTTTTTTATTAAGGCACAGTTTTGCAAGCCTATGGCCCCATCAGCTTAACACAAACAAAAAAATTTCCCCTGCTCTTATGTCATGGGTGTCCAAACATTTGTGTACATCTAATCCAAAAATGATAATACTAAAAATCTTACATATAATTCAGCTGGAATACATATCAGTGAAAGGATTTCAATTAACAATAACTTGAGGTTTCAATGCCAAGACTGGGAATGTTTGTAGCAGCATACAGATCTGGTACTGTGGCAATGAGAAGAGTGATAAAGTAGTTAATTGGGTTAGGAAATTTTTAAAACCTGGGGACATGAATACACATTAATCTGTCAAATTTTCATATGGGCAGCTGGGGTGAAAAATACTTTCTCCAAAAACCTCTTTATTTCTGCTTTGTAAAAGCATTTGCATTGAGTTACGAATATCTTTCTTTTTCTCCCTCATCAATATATATAGAAATTATTTAAATAAAAATATTGGTGTTGATATCTGATTGTTGGTATTTTGGTATAATGAAAAATGTACTTACAGTAAAGTAATGAACTCTGTGATGAGTTCAGTGGTAGTTTCACTACAGTTTTATTATTTTTATATAATATTTAATATAAAGCTATATAGTTATATATGCATATAGATATCAAATCCTTCTGAAAATATAGATTGGACACACTTTAAATAATTTGAACTAAAATCAGTTTCAATGCTTGTTTTTCTAAGTAGATTTTAGGACTATCTAAAGGACAGACTGTTCCCAGTTTTTGCCAGGGAAGAAAACTAACACACATAGTCACTCATTCAGGGGACACTGTCTGCTCTAGCTTCTCTACTCGTGTTTCAAGATCCATAACAATTACTTCTCCTTCTTACTAGCCAGACGAGTGAAACTCATACCAAAAACCTCTATCTGACCTTGTTTTCATAAAAGAACTGCAATGACTTAAAATACATAGAACTGATCTTCCTCAGTCTGTCCCTTGCCCCTTTGGCTTACAGTAGGTGGTCCATTGATAAGACGTGACCCAGGGGTCTGTATCTCCTCCCTCAGTCTCCCTGTCATCCTGGCCTGTCTTCCAGGCTCTTGACTGAGAACTTCAAATTAGACATCCATTTTACATCCTCTGTTACTGAGGTGTTTGTTATGTCTGTCCAAGCATTTTTCTATTTGCCTAAACTTTTTTCTTCTCAGTTGCGGGTATTGCAACATGATGTTCTCCTAGGATGTGAGACTTCTGCATTCCTGCTTCCCCATCAGACATGTGCATGCTGACCTGTAGGAATCTTTTCTGCACCCCATTGCCTTCACATCCTTTACAAGATGCTGCTGCTCTTCCTTCTCTTCCACTTGTGATCCTTTGCCAGGAGATTCATTGTTTTAATCTGGTTTTGGGCATTACCCATTTTCTCATTCTGTGGCTGTATGGCTCCTAGCATAACGGACTTGCATCCTTGGTCAAATCTTCCCAGCATCATGCTGGCACCAACCAGAAATAGCAAAGGCAACAAACCCATAGCAGGATAATTTTCAGGTTTCTTATCTGCCAGAACAATTGATGTGGAAAGATCCCTAAAGGCATGCAGTTTCAGCTGGCACAAGCTGGCACCTGCTGGCATGACCACAGTATTGTCCTTCTCTGCAACGAACGAGGAGAACCGTGCAATAGACTCAATATGAGTGGTAAAGCAAGTTCTGGTTTATTGCAAAGCTCATTCATGACTACACCATAGCCCACGTCTACTGAAGTTATGTCTACTTATCTAACAATCATTGGCTTGTCTAACAATCATTTCCCCTTACATATACTTGTCTTATAATCTTTAGTTTGGCTCCAAAAGCCCTATAATCACTACCTTAACTCTGAAAGTTATACTATCATGCCCCTCTTCAAAGCTCTAAGGTTATATTAGCAAGTTCCTCCTACTTGCTCCTCCTACTTGTTCCTCCTACTTGCAGCTACTGCTATATGCTCGGGTCCCGGTCTCACTCTGGCCTGCTTCCTTAAGTTGTTTGTCTGTTACAAGGTCTTCTTGACCTTATCTTGGGGATTTTCTCACTGCCTCCCTCCTTGTAGCATGACTCAGCAAAATCCTCAGTACTTTTTATCACAGCCCAGCTCAGCTGATTTTTGCCAGGGCTGATTCACAGAGCTCCTCCTTTGAGCCATGTCCACGCTCTCGCAACCATTCTCCAACACTTCTCTGAGCCCCTCGCAGGTCCTTCCTGCCCCCACACCACCCTAGGACATAGGAAGCCAATCAGGGGAGAGGAGCCAACATAAGATTTGCACTGGTGATGCAGTCTAAGTGATGCTGGAAGCACGTACAAGGCTGGACTGCTTTCCCAGTTGAGTTTTGCTTACACCGAATATCATTGCATGACACTAAAAGCTGTTAATGCCTTTGCTGAGGCTCCATTTAATATCCACATCTAATTAACTCATCTGCACACAGAGTGAGTATGGAAAAGGAGGCCTTTTCAGCTGTCAGTGAGAAATAGACTGACTTCTATATTTATGAAGCAGTTGTTCTGATCTCCCTGTCTTCAAATCCTCTTCCTAAATTTAAATGTTTAAAGAAAACATTTGTTAAAGAAATTCAAAGGGAGGTTTCTTGTTTTTTCAGCAAACACGACTTTAAAACAACAATTTGTCATTGATGAACCCTGTATCAGTTTTGCCACAGCTCCACTGTGCTTACCTAACAAGAGAGTCAAAGAGCTTGGGGAAGGGATGGGACTGATTTTTATTTTAATTTTTTAAATTTATGTTTCTTTGGGAGTAAACCTTTTGAATCAGCAAAAAGCACAGGAATAGAAAACATACATCAAAACATCTAAAGAACTGTACCTCTTGTTCCATTTAATTCTTCTCTACCCTTAAAATTGCTATCATCATTTATATCTTAAGGAAAAACACTGCATGTGTGAAAGTGAAACCCACAAATAAATCATTACCATATTAAGCTATGCTAAAATTAAGCTGCAAACCTAGAAAGTCCAGGTCTGTTAACCATGGCCTGACTGTCAGGATTTAAAACTGTGGCATAACCTCATTGACAAGCTTCCTTGCTCTGAAGTGCTGAACAGAAGTCACACTTCATTTGTCTACCCAGTTCCTAGCAAATCAAACAGATGTTAGAAAAAGAGAGGATGTAGAATAGCAGACAGTGGACACAATGCTGACAGATCTCTGAGGAGGTAAGCTGGTAAGCAAAAAGCATAATGCACAAGCAAGCAGTTCAAGCAGAAACCACCCTGGCAACTGAGAGAAACTTGTCCATCATGCACCTCAGGAGTGTGGGCATCCTGGCATCAGATCAAGTTTGAAGATCCAGGTGTAGCAGTGCCATACAGGCTACTGCACTTCATCAGTCCCCTGTCACCACCTGCCTTTGCGCACAAGCAATACCACTCTGCCAAACACTGCTTAAAACAGTCTGTAACACACCAAGCAAGCACATATTTGGTCACCAATATCACTTATCTGAGATGTTCAGCTCATGGACTTCTCTTCACGCCACTAAAGTGTATGCCTGACACAATCTCCTGTATACTAGCTTCCACATGGTGTACTGACACCCTCTGCGAGTGGCTTCCTCTGGGTAGGCTCGGTGCAGAACCACAAAGCTGATCAAGAAAGTTGTGTGGAAATAAATTGTTCTGATGAAAGGAAGAATGGTGAAAACCACAATGATGGTTCTATCAGGGAAGAACTATCTGTTTTCTTAGAGGTTTTCCCCCTGAAAGGTGCTCATTTGCTTCAGCAGCTTCACATTTCTGTGTTCACATCATCTCTCCCTTGAGTAACTAAATCTCGTTTGACCAGCGTGGAAAATTGAAAAGAGAACACACAGCATACAGCCCTTTGGTTTCAAGCCACCTACCTGCTAAAATTAAAATCTGATGCAAACCACAAGGGAAGCTCTTTAGCTGGTTTAAGTAGCTAGCGTAAATAGACTTCCATTGACCATGTCATCTCAGGAGCTGAGTAAGCAAAGATTGCAAGTGGGTTGCAAATGATTCGCAAGAACAAGATTTTTCTGTGAATACAAGAAGAATATTGAGTCTTTATCTGCAGTATGTGGAAGTTTCTTCCAGAAGATATCAGTCTCCTTCCAACAATACTTTACAGTTGCTGATTTTGATCGTGCTTTTCCCCAGTGCTGCCATCCAGAATAAAGTAAAAGAAGTAATTCCCTGAAAGATTCAGAAGTTTGCAAAAAAAAGTTTTTTGAATGTATTCACAATGCCTTCTTGTAACAAAAGGAATAGAAAGCAGGTCAATCCAAAACACAGAGAACAGTTTCTAATAGTCCTCTCTAAAACAGTAACACAGCTGAAATACATAACCAGATTAACAGCTGTGCATCTCTTTCCAAAAGGGAGCAGTTATGCAAAGGTGACATTAAAACCAATGAAGGGTTCAGCATTGCATTCAAATTTCCAGAAGTGATCACTAGAAGACAGGAAACAATAATGCTTTAAGAAGTCTATGAAAGGATAATTGTGCTGGTGTTTCTCCACATTAAATCCCACATTTTTCACTGCATTTGTAGACTCCAAACCATCCCAGACTTCTAAGAGTTGCAGCCTGGAGTCTGTATGGTAAAATTTCAGTTCCCTAGGACTCCACATTACAGGGTACTTTTTGTTAATACAAATATACTATTTCATACTTATCCTTCAAAAAACAAAAGGAATTGTTATCTCCACAAGATCTACAACATTTGTCTCAGGCACTAAAATGTACATGACTGCAGCCCAGTTGTAAGAGCCCTTCACTACAGAAAAACCTGCATCCACACACTTAGAAAGTTCATTGACAGCCTGTGGCTGTCAATGGCTCACAGTCAATTTTGCTTGAAAACTCCTGCAAACCTTAATCTATGAAAGTGTTTTTTTCCAGAGCAAGCTGAGTGCTGGAAACCCAGACTGCTTGAAGTAATGAAACAGAAATACAAGTAACTATTGAAAGGTCAAGATACTCAATGAGTTAATGCTCTGTACAGTGGACCAGTGTACAAAGTTTCATTATTTATTTACCTCAGTGTTCAGAGGCAAGAAAAAGAATCATCTCTCCTCAGCTTCAGGGGCTCAGTACTCAAATTACAAGAACAAAATAAAGTACAAGTATGTGCATTCCTCCCCAAAGGTATCAAAATCTCTCCCCATACTTCAAACACGGGTGGCAGTGATCCCAGGCAGATGTAACCCCACTCTATCTGCTCCCCTTAAAACACCTTCTGGTTTACTGACCATATTTAGATCCTTTGACAGTCTATAAAAAGTGCGACACAATCTTAGTTGCGCTAAAAACAGTAAGAGTTTTACTCTACTACACACTTACAGTGAAAAAAATCGCCATTTCCTATGGAGGGATTTTCAAAGCTGCCCAAGGGCTAGATCTACAAAGAGATTTTAAGATCCTAAGTCAAATTTCCAAGTACAGCTGGCATCCACAAAGGGACTGAATTCACAAAAAGTGTTTAGACTCAGCTTCTCATCAGTTCACTTCCACAGAATCCTTAGATCTAGTGCTTTCATGTAACACAGGAGGAGAGTTGTCAAGGTAAGAATGGAACTCAGCAAAACCAACATGCTGAAAGGAACCCAGACTAGGAAAATACTGGGTAGTTTAAGCTCTGACATCTTCAGGACACAGCACCAGGCCTGGACAGGAATGTGACCAGGATGGCTAACCACTGCAATAACTGTGAGTCCAAAACTGAGTTTGTTAGCTTAAGATGAGAAGAGTTCAAAGGTTACACATTTGCAATGGTAGGGTGGAAACCTGGAGGAATGAAGAAAATACCTATATTATCCACCTTCAGCTGTTGACACACGAGCGACCAAAAATTGTGTCAAACGGCTAGGGCTGAGCTGTTTTCACTGCCCATGAAAGCTGCATAATCAATTCCCCCACTATAAAAATGGAAGGGAAAAAACACACGTACATTTTGATCTGTGCTTCTCACTAGAGATGTCAACAGCAGAATTCCATGCTCTTTCAAATGTAAAATACTCTTCAGAGAAGTGTCACTGAAAATAAGCTTTTAAACTTACAATTGATGCAGTCATCCAGGTGCAGATTAAATTTATTAATGCCTCTAAATTCATCAGTTTCATAGTCAGCTGACAATCTTTCCAAGCCTTCTAAACTAGGTTTAAAAATACCCATGCTGTGCAGAAAGGAAATATTTCTTTGATCACACTGATGAAAAATAAAAAAAAGATTAAAATTTACTTAGCACAACAGGATTCAGCAGTTCAGTGTAAATAACATGCAACGATCAGTTGGCTAACATCCACCAAGAATTATCTGTTTTAAAGAGACTCTTCATTCCTTAATGCAGTTAATTCTCCCACAGAGTAACCATTTGAAAAATGCAAGTTCCTTTTGCCTAAGTTTATCGTAGAAAACTATCAGATTTTTATCGGAGACTCCTAAGGTTAAAATAGAGTTATGCCAGGATGGGATTCCTCGGTACAGTAGTATACCTAAAGTATACCCAGATATTGTGGTTCACCTCAGATCCATATGACCCTTCATCCCATTGTCCCCTGGGAATACAAGAGAGAGGGATTTAACTCACTAGCTCAGGTCATGAGGTGAATAACAGCCTTAAAGTACCTTTTTTCCTCTTCCTTAGCTCTGAAGGATATCTAAGGTGATTAATCCAGACACAGAAGTCCATGAAAAGTTAGATAAATTGTCACATGCCCTGGAGTCTTCCAGGATAATTAGCTATACATGTATATGGTGATACAGATCTTAGACAGATCGAATAATCCGCTACATATAATTTCCTCTATACATTTTCCAAATGGGGAGTCTAAGGTAGCAGGCTAATAGAAACCCTTGATTGAGACAGGACTAGATAGTGACCTGTTTTTTAAAGACCTGTAGAAAGGAGCT
Source organism: Tapera naevia (assembly GCA_033556795.1). Classification (NCBI taxonomy): domain Eukaryota; kingdom Metazoa; phylum Chordata; class Aves; order Cuculiformes; family Neomorphidae; genus Tapera; species Tapera naevia. The sequence goes on from JAUMJJ010000044.1 coordinate 6,685,334, forward strand.
AAAATAAATAGGACCAAAGAGGCAAGGGGGACCCCAAAGACAGGAGAAGAATCCTCAGGGCTTTGCAGAAACAGATAGTGTGGGTGTGTTTGGCAGTTTGGGCAGCGAAAGATACCACAGGTGTTTTTTTGAAACATGAAAAATATTCCAGTGCCTGGTTCTGATAGAGTATAGCCAGCTGGCAATCCGCAACAGGCAATCAATAAGCATCAGATTTGATAAGAAACAGCATTGTGGAGAGGCAGAGATTTTAGTCACAATGATTACACTTCATGTATTAATCCACAGACACTGCAAAACTAAGAGATTTTTATAGAAATTTGCTGAATAAGTTCTATTCCAAGAAGTTTTTAAGAGCTGCTGAGCAATATCTTATGGAGCTGTTCTTACCTTTATGTGTATTAAAGTCACACAGAGTGGGCCAGTTTGGAATTGTGAGAGCTTCTCAGATAGGCTACATTTCCCTCAGCAGAAGAGTAATCGTTTGACACATCACCAAAATTAAAGGGTCATGAATTTAAGGTGTAAGATCACAATTGCACACTGAAAACTCACTGCTGTTTTCACCCAAAAGCTAGCTTATGTTTTCTCCCTATTTTCCCAGACCTTCCAGTGAATGGAAATGTGCCTTAGATAACAGTGTTGCTGGCTATGTAGAAGATATACTTCTCCTGTCTGATCATCTAAACAATTTTTCAGTCAGCCATAAAGATGTCAGCCTGCAGGGGATAAATTTTGTGCGTTAATTTCTTTTATTCTTTGTCCATTACCATACAAGGAAATGGAAGTAGCAATCCCATGTGCCCTGGTGAATGGGCGATTCAGCTCATGTAGCATCTTGCAGGCATCAAAACTGTAATATGTTGAACACCGACCTGTTGTCTGACCAGGTAGCTCCAGAACTGCCAGACACACAAAGTTTTCCTGCAATGGTGTGAAGTTTAAAAAAGGTTTCCTAAAAGGTCACTTCAGATAGTAATCGTATCAGCCACAAAAAAGTATTTCAAAGAAGGAAAATTCACATTGAATAATCCTTGTTGTTTCTTCTTGTGCATCAGTCAACAATTAAAACGAGATAAAGACACAAAAAAGTATGAAAGGTTGCATGCAATTACTGGAGTGTATCCTAAGCTCTAAAAACGTTCCCTAGTTCACCTTTAATGTATTACATTCCTGACTGGCCCCAGTTTGATTCTCAACTGCATATTTCCTTGACTACTTAGTTACTGTCTCAGGCACTTCGTTTCTATTTGATGATGATGTAATTAATTTGGCCTGTTTGCTGGAACTCTTCCTTGCTGGCTGGAACTCCAACAGCTTACAAAAAATCCAACCGCTGTACACACCATTGAACTTGAAGTCCATTTTTACATGGTACAAAACAGAAAAACTACCAAAAATAAAAATAAAAAGGAAAAAATAAAATTGTAGTGAGAATTGCACATCTGCACAACAGAGGAAAGGTTTTAAGGCCCATTATTTGCTTATAGTGTGCAGGTCATCATAGCACTAGCCCCAGTGAAGGGACTTATTAATTTCTATGAAAGGCTGTGGTTCAGCTTCGAAGTAATTTTCTACCATAGACACTTCAGACACACTTTTATATCCAGCTTTTTCCATTTAAATTTTGTGTTCCTTGGACAGGTTGGCCAGTTCAACTGCGCTGAAGACTCAGCATGTTTGGTCCTTTTAATTTAAGTAGTAACAGCAAGTGGTTTAGGTCCTCATTTAGGAGATTCAAACCTGTTGCTTCCAATTTTGTTCTCTTAGTTACCTTTCACAGTTCTCTTTAGACAGGGAACCCCAATGACTACAGACCACAGAAAACTACTGTTCAAAGTAGCAGTCATGAAGCATGAATCCATTACTTTACATATAGAGGAACTTCTGCTTACTTGTCCCAAGTAATAAGAACTGCTCAACACAGTAAATGTAGGTTGGTTTTGAGCTCTGAGAAGTAACTTTTCCTAGCTTTTGCTAGAGAAAAAAAACATATCAAGTAATATGTGGCAAACAATGAAGAAGTGCAAACTAGTGTTCAAGTGCTTTCACAGTAAGAACCGCCCTTAAGGAGCATGCAAAAGGACATACAGTGTCATAGTTAGGGAAGTGTTTTGGTGTAACTGTTGTTGTGTAGACAACCTGCTGCATTGCAGTAAGCAAGTGGCACTGAAGTGAAGTTAACACTAAAGGAAGGCAAGATTTCTATCTACAATCAGTAAGGTCAGGTAGATTGTTCTTGTTTCATTGAGCATGCCAGAGTATCATTAACTGACAGAGTTGTATCAAATTCTGCTGTTTCCTTTTGCAACAAGGTTTCATGCAGACATTTTTTATAGTCTGCCTCAGTTTTTAGCTTTGCCTAAATTAAAAAAAAAACAAACAAACTGCAAATGAATTGAAGCTATGGCATTTCACAGGACTTCTTAAGAAAACTTTGGGGGATTACAATTTCCTTACTATTTTGACACAGATCCCTGCCTCAGAGCAGCTTCTTTAAAAAGTAGTCTAAAGTTTACTCAAGAAGTAACAAATGTTTTGATTAAATCAATCAGAGCTTGAAACCAAAGTATAAATTAGAGAAGTATATGTAGTTGCATATCTCATGTAAATATTTCAAACGGATTTTTAATTCAGCTCTCTTTATTTCTTCTTACATGAAAAACAGATTATTTCATATTCCAGAAATAAAATTTTAAAAACTAGCCACTTAAGGTACTCACAACCACACTTTCAAAGCTTAATATTACAAATGCATGTTTGTGTTCATGTGTATACACCTGATATACATGTCTATAGCAAGGATTTGCGTGAGCAAAAGTGTAGATTAGTGTGTGCACTGTGACTTTTCTCATTGTGAAAGTGGTGGTGCATTTCACTTCTGATGTTTTCTTTTTTGTCCCTGGGACAAAGGATAATTTAAAAATGATTGCTTCCTCACCGTCACCTTCTACAATAAAAGGAATTTGTTTTTAGTGTTTGTTACATGAGGGCCTTAGAGAGTTGTGCTGAGATAGTGTATGATTTGAGTTTACTTGGTCGTCTGTTATTCCTATTTGATATTTACATGCCACTGTACTGTGGGAGAAATTAATCACACTGCATGTATCAGAGTTAAGTTACTCCAACAAAAATCAATGGTCTAGTAGGCACAGAGTTTCAGAGGACAGCAGTAAATTATGACTGGATTTGATTAAGAGGTAAATAGCTAAACCTGTTTACCTTAACCTTTGCTGCAACTTTTGTTTTTACTGGAAGAAGAGTGTCATTACATTGTGTCTGGGATACAAGTTGTGGAGCATACACCACTTTTCGCTGTCTAATTTTCATCTGTTACTCAAGGAAGAGGTAGAAAGGTCAGGATCAAATTGCTATTGTACAATTCTCCTGAGAAGAGAACAGAAAGGTTCCTTGACAGGGATAAAATAAGCCATGAAGGACAGTAGTTTATTTTTCAGTAGGATAGAGAGAGAGTCAAAAGAACACATGCCCTAGACAGCTTTTTGCAATAATTCAACTGTCTCAGTAGATTTGAGAGTTATTTGAACTCACTGAGCATTTTACAGAGTAATACGTTTCCTGCAGACTGCAAAATAGTGCAGTTGAGAAAACAACTGGGTGAATATTTTTTCAACTGTACTACACTTTCATAAAGTATTTTAAAATTTATTAATTCAAGGGAATCAAAAGAACACCAGTAAACCTACTTTTAAATTGCTTTATAGTCATTTAATTGACCAGTTTATATAACTTATTTAAAATAAGGGTTTATATCAGTCTATACTCTTGCCTTGCTGATGGCATTCAGCCAAATTGCAAGTACATTTGAGAATGGTGTAGATTTTTGTTTCTTGCTTGGGAGAAATTCAGCTTCATAACAGAAGACGATTACGTGACCAAGACTTACAATTATTTTACGGTTTTACAGCTAAATGCTTACAGATTTCATTCTCTAGTTTTGACTTCTAGAACTATTTGAAAACAGTACCTACTTAGACACACATCTACCTAGCTTGAAATACGAGGATGGCAATTTCAGATAGTTCACTGCTCATTCCTGCATCCCCAGCTACAGTTTTCTCCCCTGAGTTCCCATTACATCACAGAAAAAACAATGAGTTTTCAAGCAAGCCCACAAGGTCTCACTTCAGTCAAGCTGCTTCTGGGTGAGGAGAGAGAGTTTCAAAGTTTTAATGCATAACCCAACCACCAATTATTTTTTTTACTTTCACTGGCAGGGCTCAAATTCAAAAATTGGCAGCCTATACTGTAAGGAAAGTAATTTCTCACACTTTTTAGACATTTAAGACTGTAAATAGATGTGTCAGTTATATATATATATCCATGTAAGCTCAATAATAAGGCTGATAATATAACTGACTTTTTCCACCTGAGAACAAAGTTTATTGCTTATATTGTTTTTAGCCTGTGCAGCTACCAGGAAAGACATATGCAGTATAGCCTGAGTCTTTTTTATTCAGGTGAATATCACATATTTTGCCAGCTGAAAAATGATAGGAAAATACCTTCTCCCATATGATTTCCTAAAGTCTTGCTGCAACTGAGGAGGAGAACTAGTTGAATATGGTAGACTTTTGCATAACAAAGTTTGAAATGCTGTTCCAAGAGTTACCTGTGTTGTTCAGTCATTTTGTGGTCTGTGAAAAGCAATCCAGACCTCACATCTGACAGTTTGCATAGTTACTGATCATCCCATTGTACCGAACGAGCAAACGTTTATAATCTTCAGTGGCATGGGCAGATCAGCTTATGCCTCCTCTGGGTAATCATTGTGGCTAAAGTGGCTAAATCTGATCTTCCATGTAGGTATGGGAAAGTCAGCATTTCAAGCCATGGGTAGAGGTTTATAGGCTAAAAATGGCCTATAAAGTCTTAAGTGGTCAAGCATTGGAACAGTCTACCACAGGAAGTGATGGAGTCTTCTTCCCTGGAGGTGTTCGAAAATCGTGTAGAAGTGGCACTTCAAGACATGATCCAGTACGCATGGTGGTGTTGGGCTCAGACTTGAACTTGATGAACTTTGAGGTCTTTTCCAATCTTAATGATTCTACGACTCTTTGATGGTATATTGTTAAAGTTTCTTTGGAACAAGTAAATTAGTGCTTTCTCTTTTTCGATCTATAGGGATTTCGCCATATCATTAAGTCAGATTTGTTCTTCAACAGAGTTTTTGCATAGACAGAATGAAAACCATTTGCTTTCCACTAGTGATTAAGTTTAATGTTTTTTTAATGGGTAGTCAGCTCTTGAAATGTAAAACAAGACTAAAAGTGGAGGAGAAACCATTTGTGCATGTGCACATGCACAAGTATTACTCCTACATAGACAGCAACTTGATTTCCTCTCCAGGAAGAAATGGCTAAAATTGAAAAGAAGAGTTGGATCATTTTTTTAGCATTATAAAGGACCACAGTTCAGCTCACAAAGTAAAGATTTTCCTAGAGACGGGTATTTCACCTAACCTAGGAATTTAATTCAATAATTCAAAATATCTTATTCTGAGCTTTCAAACAGGCCTAGAGCTGCGCATGGCTCTCACAGGAGTTAGGTAATTTGCTGATACTTCACAAGCACTCTGTTCTCCTAAGGAAGTGGCATAAAAGACTTTTGATATGAGTGCAGTTGCTGATATACTATGATTACAGTGATTCCTGCCAAATAGAGGTTTATTGTTTCCTTGCTGGAAGCTTTTGGAGGGAGGGATAATTTTTTCATGCTTGGGTTGGAAAGCACTCATCTCAAAAGTGTTTTGCTTAGGAGGAGGACTTCTGACCACTACAGTTGCACAAGTAAAAACAATGAAATTGATATAATTATATTGAAACTGACTAATAAAAATACACGGTGACTATCTCTTCTGCTATGACCAGACATAAATAAATAACAGAACTAGGTGCAAAAATTACACTATTCTCTTCCCATGCAAGAGATTGAACAAAATACTAACTCCAGAACTTCCTCCATGAAGCAAAGCATTTAAATATGACATCGGTTATGTCTGTATGAAATTGTGTTTTTATAAAGGCTTTCCTGAGTCTTGATTTCTTCAGTAGAACAGGACAGAAGTTGATCTTAGTATGACAACATCAATAAAGTCCAGTAAAAATGGTCAAAACTTGATATTGCTCTCCAATCATAAACACGAGTGTTTAGAGGCAGGAGGATTGATGTTCTCAATTACAAAAAGTAAGGGTTTAAATGTCTTTTTTTTTTTTAAACAAAATTTAATCATTTGTGTTAAGAATTTACATTTTTTTTATTCACATTATGGTTTTGATTGGTGACTCCTGAGTTTTAAGCTATGTGGCCCAATAAAGGAGCTTATCATTTTTCACTTTTTCTGAGAGAAAAAATCCAGTCAGTTTCAATAAGACAAATATAACAAAAATCCATTCATAACTACAGAAGATAGAAATACATGTAGTACGTTCAAGTCTGTGTTCCTTCTCTTCATCCCCTATCCAGGTAACTAAGGATTCAGAGAACCAAAAATTTCCTATTAATTCAGCAGGGTATTATAAGATGACATGTGATTGTTGTTAATGAATAAGATTTGGATTGAAAATGGTAAGACATTTCATGCTGGTGCCTATTTTTAAGTGTGTTCAGCTTCCCTTTTTTGTTTAAAATGGTTAACAATTCCTCACATTGGATGCATAAAGCGAGTTTGCTCTTCTTCAGGTTCTTTCAATGTGTCTTTCCACAGACTCAAGATGAAATTATTTCAGATTTTCCTTTACAGCAGCAAGTTTGTGTTGGGTTTCAAAATCCTTGGATATTTTTCTTAAAGTTTTTTCCTCTGTAACTCAGTCTTAGATACTTTAAACAAGATTAGCCAAGGCTAAGTCTGTGCCACTGGCTTTTATTACCAGCCTATGGATATGTCTGATTGCAGATTTGGTTTTAATTTACATTTGCACTGCTGGTTTCAGTTGAGGATTAGGAAGTCTTGAGTCTTGTGTCTTCTCTCATGTCTCCAGTTTGTATGTACCATGTTAATGGCAAATCTTACTTTATAATAACCACCAAATTACGATCAGCAGCAGCATGTTAAGTGGTTGGTACTGTTTATTTGACACCTTTAGAAAACTCCTTATTGTAGAATTAAAGAATCATAGTATTACTCTAGGAAACACCTTTAAGATCATCAGTTCCCACCATTAACACAGCACTGCGAAGCTCATTGTTAAATCATGCCCCTAAGCACCACATCTACATGTCTTTTAAATTCCACTTCCCTGGGCAGCCTCTTCCAATTCTTGACAAACCTTTCAGTGAGGAAATATTACCTAATATCCAATCTAAACCTTTCCTGGCAAACTTGAGGCCATTTTCTCTTATCCTATCACTTGTTACCTGGGAGAAAAAGTCAACACACACTTGCTACCATGTCCTTTCAGGCAGACTCCTTTTCTCCAGGCTGAACAGGCCCAGCTCCCTAAACTGCTCCCCGTAACATCCATGCTCCAGACCTTTCACCAGCCTCATTGCCCCCCCCCCCCTCTGGATGCGCTCCAGCACCTCAATGTCCTTCTTGTAGTGAGGGGCCCAAAACTGAGCACAGGATTTGAGGTGCATCTTCACCAGCGCCAAGTACAGGCACACGATCACTTCCCTACTCCTGCTGGCCACAGTACAGTTGATACAAGCCAGGATGCTGTTGGACTTCTTGGTGACCTGGCCACCAGGGCACACTGCTGGCTCATATTCAACCAGCTGTCAATCAATACCTCTGGTTCCTTTTCCATCAGGCTGTTTTCCAGTCACACTTTCCCAAGCCTGTAGTGTTGCATGAGGTTGAAGTGACCAGCATTCTGCCTTGTTTTTAAATCTCATACATTGGCCTCAGCCCATTAATTCAGCCTGCTCAGTTCCTTCTCTAGAGCCTTCTTTCTCTCAAGCATATCAAACTCCCACCCAACTTGTTGTCATCTGCAAACTTATTGAGGGAGCACTCCATCCCATTGTCCAGATCATTGGCAAAGACGTTAAACAAAACTGGCCCCAAAACTGAGCCCTAGGGAACACAACATGAGAACAGCTACCAGTTGAATTTAACACTGTTCACCACAAATCTTTGGACCTGGTCCTCTTTCCATCATTTTACCCAGCAAAGATTACACCTGTGCAGGCCATGAGTAGCCAATCTATTAACGAGAATGCTGTGGGGAAACAATGACAAAGACTTTACTAAAGTCTGGATATGCAACATATGTCATCAAGGTAAGTCACCAAATGCATCCTTTCTCTCTATACGTCTTAACCAGTGACTTCCACATTTTAAAGAACTTTAAGCTCTTAAAAATAAAACACAGCACAGTCAATAGTCAGAATAAGATGATTTAAAGCCATTTGTATTACATCTGGCCAAAACGATTGTGATGTTTTACACACAAAAATCAGGCATATAAAAGTACAAAAAAGTGTCACTTTACTCTGGCAAGGCAAAATCCATCTTCTTCAGATGCCCACCTGCTAAGGACCCTTAAATAATGGAAAACCACTACTTCCATTCCAGAAGAATAAAAGAGGGAGGTGTAGAGCGAAGAAAAGTAATACTAGGTTGCGGATTTCCACGCAGACACACCTGGAGCTTTCATGCCATGATTACAGCAGACAAGTTAGACTATCAGTTCCACTTTTTCTTCTCTTTAAGTGTCAGATTAGGTGTACTCCCTATCTAAGGTTCTGGTAACCTGCTATTGCAACTAATTGTGTTGGTGGTGACTCCAGGGGTGGGAGGAGGTTTCTCTGAGATAGGAGGACATCCATTGAATTTGGAAAAGCCTTTAAACTCTTTTTCAGTCTCTGATAGCTCTGCCCTCATAGAACTGATCTCAGTGACTCATGAATGTTACGGGAGAACAAGATGTGTTGCAAGTGGAATTACTTCCCAGAACAATAACTGCTTTAGATATTATTAAGCATCAAGAGAACTTCTGATTACTCTTGTAAGTACTTACTGCCTTCCAGTTCTGTCTGACACTACTGCCAGTTTCCTACTTTCTATGGCAACTGTCATGATAAGCTGCATGTCTCCATGCATTTAGTTTCTAAGGGCAAGTGTCATTCCACCCAATTTATGCTACTGAAAATTCACAGGCTTGTCCGAAGCCTCTTTTCCCTCTATGGTAACAGAAAAGATACATCCACTTCTCACAACTGATTCATTCTGTCCTAAGCCAGAGCTCTAGGATGGATGATATATCACCCCATAAAAGTGCCTATTTCTCTTTACAGGGTGCAAAAGGACTTTACAGGAGTGTGGAGTCAAGATGAGCTCTCAGCTGCTTGACCTTTCATGCTAGTAATGCCATATGGGTAGGCTAAGGAAAGGGGATGGACCAATGCACATGCCGAATAGCTCAGGGAGAAGTATTTTCTCTCATGACTCTCCTCATCCTCAGAAACGGCCTTGCAAATACAGTAGAGAGAATGGTACATGTCCTAGGTTCCAGTTGCACACAAGGAAGGACAAATTGAATTTCTGTGGTGGGATCCTATTTAAGTACCCTCTCTTAGCGTGTCCTTGGTATCTCCTTCATATCCTCCTCCAACTGCCGTTGCCCACTATGTGGCATGTGTTATCTGCTAACTGGCCTCACCCCACAGCAGAGCTCACAGCTAGGGAATTCACACCGGCGAACCAGGTACAGCCATTCCTGGCCAATGCCAATTATTTCTTCTTGCTGTCTAAACTTGCACAATCTCTTACTACATTTTAAAATGGTCTGCTCTTGAAACTCACAATATACTGCAGCAACTCACTATGCAGATTGCAGAAAAATCACTCTGCATCAGGAAAAGGGTTTTTTTTAAAACTCATTTGCAAGCGAAGGAGAAGTTACTAATTCAATTAATCCAAAGACTTGTCAGACTGCAGACTAGTTTTATGCTTGGTTTGAAGGCAGCTTGTTAACTGACTGTACTTTCTGGATTACTTTGAATATGTTTTGCAATATTTTCCACTATCTTTCCTAGATGAACATTTCAGAAATAATAATAATTTAAAAGGGCACATTTTTTATTAGTTTGACATATAGCAATTGGATGCAGGCTACAATGTTTCTAAGGATTTGTCTACAGACACATTGTGTAAACGAACTGAAGTTCAGACTAGGTATTCATGTCCCTGAGTTTCAGAGGCGTTAGTCAGACCTCTTCTCTGATTTTAATTAAATTGACATGAGATATTTCAGTAAAGGAGTTGGGAGCTACTATTTAAAGAGTTGTTTTAATCTGTTTTTCCAAGGCATTCTCTATCCTAACCTGGCTTCATACAGTGACAAAACCACAGAACTGCTAAATACAAATATTTGTGGCCTTCAAGATTCTTTGTTTTCGACCCCAAACCTAAGAGGAGAGAAAGCTAAGCAACGAGTTTGTGGGATTTTCTCTTTATTTTTCTCTTTTTTTAATACCAGAAAAATATAAAGACTAATATGTAAGCATCTATCAAACAGCTAATGTTTCTGAAAACCATATCTGCGTGACTCATGCAGAAAAATTATTCTTAATGTAAAAATTAGGTAGCTGAGTTACACAGCACCAAGATACTCTAACCCAAATTTATTCTCCTTCAGGTATTTTCGCTCCACATTCTCCTGATCCAACATTCTTTCCTATGGGAAATATTCATGTCTCTAGGAGTCACCATAGCAGATCTCCCTGTTCTAACATAATGAGAAGAAAGAAATCATTCACAGATCATTGTTGCCCACAGTCATCCTTACTCACCATTGAAGGCCTAGTGGTCAACCAATAGCTGAATGTATGTGAGAAAAGCTATGGGGAGCTTTGACTTCCATCCAAGACTGGGTTTCTCCCTGCCTTGCCAAAGAGAAAACATAAGCATAGTTTAAAACACAACTCAGTAAGGCTTAAGAGTTGACCAAAGGCTCCATTGAGGTTGCATGGGGGGAGCAAAGAGTCTAAACCTTGGTGTTCACATGCTCCTCTGCTCCAAATCTTCTCATAATGTAACTGGAGCAAGAGAAAGAAGCAGTTGTCACTGCACCAATTAGCAGTGACCTCCCTGCAGAAACCTACACAGCTCCCTTGTTGCACATAAAGGCAGTTCCTTAGTTCCTTGTGGAGCCTATGAAATTCATCTGTTTTCATGATGTTTTTATGCTTTTTACAGAAATCACCTTCCGGACTCTAAACCAAAAAGCATTTAAATTCTTCCATACACTACTTTTTGATTCTGATAGTAATGACAATTGATCATAGATTCACTCTCAGATTTGGGCCAAGGTCAGTTTTCTTGTGGTATTTGTCTGCTAACAATGATTTTATGTGTCCATGTAGCACCATGGTGGACTGGCATCAGGAAAATTGTACACTGGGAAGCAGCTGGTCCACTGAATTTCTGCACATTCCCAGTGCGCAGGAAAAGTTCCACATGTAAAAAATAACTGTGATCATAAAACACATAGAAGTCAAGTAGGTTTCTTCAGTGTCATCCTTTGGCTCTGATTCCCACCTTCTCTCTCTCAGAACAGCTCCCTGTTATTTGTTGAGAGAAGGTTTGTAAGTCCGTCTTTGGCTACACTACACCTACTTCAAAAAAATCCTGTCCCCATGGTCTGTTACGGCTCTCTTAGTTTCCTGACAACATGCCCCAGAGTGGATACAGCTGACAGCTTAAGCTCTACAAAAATGAGCTTTGAACTTTTCCTCTCCAACCTTCCAATCAACTCAGTCTGCTCCATCATCATGAGTGATTCCTTCATCTTCTCATCAAATGCTCAAGCCCATAACCTAAGCGCAACTGCCTGTTCACATTCTGCAGGTCATGTTTCAGAGCATTTGAAGATTTAATCCTTCCTTACTAGGTCTTATTTTAGAGTGAATCATCTTGAGGAATGTCAGTGCTATTAGGCAAGCATTGACTCTAGAAGGTGATGGGCACAAGCCAGCTGCAGCTTAAAAGACATGTAATGACTTTAAAGAGATGCTATGCCCAAGATAACATGGCCTCCTGAGGCCTGAGAAACCCATATTCACTTCTGTCCAGACACCCATCACAGCTTTTCCTTGGGCCTTGACATCAGTTATTGCTGTAACTAACACTGCTTACTTCCACTCAAAACATTGCTACTGGTGATCATGCTGTGGTCCTCAAGCCACAGCACCATCCTCTACATCATCATCTGCCTCTTCATCAGGCATGAACACCTTTTTGCAATTATCAAACCTGTTGCCTTGTCACACAATGCAGGAAGGATATATGGAAACAACTTGGAAAGTATGAAATCATGCATCAGTTTTACAAATGCCTTCTAGCTGCTTTGGCCCTCTCAAACATGGAGAATCCAGTCTCACTCACTAAAGCACACCAGACAGAAGACTTCGCAGCAAATTGCTGGTTCCATGTTTTACTACCTAAAACTAGCTGTTGATTTTTTTTAATATTATTAACCGTAACACAAAAGTGTGCATGTAACATACAAGCAGACATTTTGACCCACTAAAAACTATTAAAATGCTATTTCTGAGTCTTAAACAGTTCACTAAACTATCACAGTAACCAGCACGGAAATTAAAAACAGTGAGAAGATTCAGTATCTCCTTTATTTTCTTTTTGAAGATTTAATGGCAACTATTCTATTTGCTTTTGAAAAGCTCCCACACCTTTCAAAAGGTTAAGAAGAATAGACTTTCTTTTCATATGCCTGTCTTCCTTCCTTTTCTACCAAGCACGCACACACACCATGCTAAGCAAGGGGCTATTTCTTGATCAGTGTTACAGTATCAAATTACTGTGAGTTCGCAGCTTGGCTACAAGTTCAAGGTGGAACCAGATGACTTACTTCACTAGTTTCTCATGACATCTTGGTAATGAATGTCTCAGATCTCACTCCATCCTCTCTGAGGAGAGCAGCTCTTATTTAACTGCCTCATAATGTATACTCAGAATGAATACTTGCCTAATTGTCCCTAGACAGATGCTTGGATGAAAGCCTGTGAGAAAGCATAAAGGCTGTAATACTGAATATAAACCCACAAAGCACAATAAAGCAAAATCTTATAACTCTCTGTGACTACAGTCCCATCAAAACAAAAAATATTCTCTAAGATATTTGAGTAATAAATTAAGAATAAAATTTTTCTGTATGTCATTTCCTCACCACTTCAGCTATATAGAATAAGATCTTGAGGAAAAATTCTTTAATTGAACAGATTAAGCAGGAAAGGATGCATTTTCAAAGCACAGTGTGATGCTTGAGGCATGCTACTGCAGTTTGTGGGATGATATCGTCATTGAAAGTTTTTGGTAAGTGAGCTAAGGAGAAAAAACCCTAAGTGGACTGAGTTACTAGAGATTTTCCGTGTGCAGCAACAGTGGTATTTTTTCAATAACGCGCAGCCACTGTGCCACCAGCATGGCCACAAAATGCAAATAAAGCATACATCTGTGGAAATTACACTGTAAATTCAAATCTTGTGGACACTAAAGGTTACATTCAATTATTCAGTATTCAGAAAGATACATAATTATTCAAAAGTGCAACTGACATCACTGATACTAAATATTACCCTTGCTCAGAGATTCAGGACCTTTCTCTTCCTCCAATCATTAGGTTCATTAGGGCTGTAATTTCACTTCTTTCCAAAGATCTGAATTTGTTCAAACTGGTAACGTTTTTTTTCATAATTTTTGCGTTACAAAGCTTCTTCTGGACTGAACTCTCTCTACCTTTAACACAGGACCTTCTGTCAATTGTACACAAACCACGATTGAATTCCATCCCTACTTCCGACTGCGTCATTTTTGCAGTTGTGGGCAAAACAAACTAGATTTTCCGCTTTTATATACTTGTTTACTTGCTTCTTACTTTCTGGGAGGAGAGGGTGGTCACATTAAATACCAAAAAAGCTTCTGTTTAAGCTAGAAAAAATTTTGATTTTTTTTTTTTCATTTTGCTTGGAATATTAAAAAAAATTCTTCCTTCTTCTCAGCCCATCTGCAGAGATGAAAGTCAACTGTTCTTTCAGTTCTTCCCAGCAAAACCCAGTCTGAATTGTAGTTCTATCTCACAGTCATATGTAATATTGAGGCTTCAGGACATAACATAGATTTATAACCTTGCCCTAGCTGACCTCCCAAATCAATAGATGAATTACATATCTCAGCAGAGTAGATGCTGAATTATAGAAATTGACGAAGTTGTTGTACTGTTCTGTCTACAACTACAGACAAATGCAGAAAGTGGAAAACCATGTTCAGGCCAAAACTTAATATGTGATCCAGATTTTGATTTTTACTGTTTACACATTTGGAAACTCTGCTGAAGTCAAGACATGACATGTCCAAATTGCCACAGGGAGACAGCTTTGGATATTGCTATAGTGTAGAAATCATCTCTCTTAAACTGAACTCATTACAAAGATCTCATAACACTCTATATTCTAATAGGGGTATTTTTGTTTTTCTTCTGTATAACCTGCATGAAAATCTTAAAAATTCCCATATCATACAGTCAAAATAAATCTACTGAAAGGTAAGGTATTTCTTATGTGTTCTTGGTAACTTTTAAGGAATAAATTCTGTGCATAGTATTTATCAAGAAAACAAAACTCTTTTAAATGAAAACAAAGGCACTCTTAAAAATGTAGTAAATTGTTGATAATTCAAATGGCAGAAATATTATCCTGTCTGGCAGTCTCTAAAGAGATATTAGATATGTTGTCCTGGGAGTCAAACAGATTTAAAGAACAAAGTGTGTAACTTCTTTATCTCAAAATGCTGTTAATCTGGAGTACACATGTAATATGAACTGACTGTGAAGTTAAATGCTAGAAATTAGCTGTTGTTGTAACTTGGAAAAGTATGAGGGAGTTCTCCCACAGAAAAAGGTTTTCCCTGGCATTTCTGTTGGGAGTTATTTTTTCATGTGCTGGGAGTTTACAAGAAACCCCCAACCATTCACTCAACAAGGAATTCAAAACAATACGCGAATATCTAAACTTTACTTCCTAAATGTTAACATCCTGATGTGAATAAAGAGATTATGAACAATACAGACAGATGAACACAGATGTTTTTATTTTTTAATACAGAAGATACATTTGACTGCGACGCCGCAATATTGGCCTGTATCTATATTACCTTTATCCCAGCACCACACCATTTTTTCATTAAAAAAATTTGCTATTGAAAGGGGTTTTTAAAAAGAAAAGTCATGAACAAGAAAGACTCCCTTCCAGATCAAACAAGTCTGGACATTTTTACTTCAGTCTCTGAAAGAGTATAGATAATTAATTTCATATGGGAATTTCCTGCAGGAAAAACTATTTTGTGTTTTAAAGCACTAGAACAATGTGTAGTGACAAAACCTCAGATCCCTATATTGATAGTTTGTCAATGGAGATGTTGCCAGCACTCATTACAGGAAAAAAATATAAAAAAATTAACTAAAATTTGAAAGTAGTGATGAAGTCTTGGCTCTGCTGAAATGCAAGAAAAGTTTTGCTTGTTGTGCCAGAATGCTACCTTAGGTCACCATGAAGACCCCTTAAGTTTTAATGTCACTTTTCTGAACAGCAATTATGATTTTGGGGTTTATTTCATTAAAATCTAGTATAATAATTTCAATTTGTCAAGAAAAAAAAAAGGGGGGAGGTTTTTTTTTCCAAGTCAGCTGCCAGTGCTTTAAGAAACAAAGAGAACTGGCTTTTTAATCTTTTAGCAGGTATGAACAGTTAGAGAGTTGTGTATATTGGAAAAATACTTTTGCTTACTAAATTGTTACAGTCATGTTAACCTTGCAAATTACAAAACAAATCTGTCTTGCAGGATGAAAGAAGAGAGATTTTTGGAAAGCTGTTGGCTTTTGGTCTACACCAGCGCTAAGCGTCTTGGTCTTCTATGCTGCTATGTCTTATCACCGAAGGGGAGATGGTGGAGGAAGCTGTTGTTTTTTCAATTAGTTGCCTGGAAGCAGATTATTTGCATAATCTAAATTATCTGAACTGTGATTTAGACTTTAATGCAGATTTTTGCATTCTGAAGTTATCTAAATAACTTAGACAACTACCTTAAAATATTTTAATAGGTGAGATAATTTAGATATGCTGGCCATTTTCTATTTATCTTTTCTCTGAAGTGCATAGGTTCTGCCAGCTTTCTTCTCCACAGCAAGAATTTCTTCTCCCATTTAATTGGCACGTGCTGCTGAAATCGGTTAGCCGTTCGGCACACAGCTAAGGAGTTTCGCACTCAGACTCTTAAATAAATTAGTAGAATTCCACTGCCACTACTTAAGATACACCTCCAGTAGAAAAAAAGCAGGAGAATCCAGGAGTTGGGGGACTTCTGTAATATATCATGAGGTAAAATAATTGCAACTGGATACTGAAGAAGTTTCAGCTCCCTGAAGAAGGTAGAGCCAGAGACATTACTGTTGCAGTTGTTCTGGCACCACTTCTCTGTTATACTAGGCTATTTACAGTGCTCAGTAGTAAGGCACAGACATTACAGATCCCTCAAGATCTGTCTTAAAACAAAATTACTTAGCAAACACAAAACATTTGTTTCACAACACACATACTTCCATACAGTTTAATATAGAACTGTCTATGATTTTGCATCGTTTTCCACCTCAAAACATTAAGTTTGGAAATTCTTACAGTCTCTCCCTTTTTTCTTACTCATTCAGCTCCAATTTTTACGCACGGTTGAGGAAATCCATCTTTTGCCAGTAATCTGTGAAAAACAAATACCTTGCAGAGGCTTTGTATTCGGCCTTTCTATGGGCTGACACGACAAACCAAGCTTTCTATGAACCATCTGCATACTACAAAATTCAGACACTGATTCCTTTTCAGACATGGTAGGTTTTTGTTATTACACAGCTTTAAATTAAGTCTACTTAAAGTAACTCTACCTGTCTTCACACTACATAGAAAGTTAATAATTCATTTGGAAAGCGCCCTGTCCTCTTCTGTCTTTGAAAATGTTTATGATGTTACATACACCACTTTCCAATAAACACCAGTACCAATGACATAAAACAAAGAAACAAATACTATGAATTTCGGAGGGTTTGAAAAAGTTACAGCTATGCATCAACATGGCAGATGAAAGACATGCAAAACAATATGTATTGCAAGAATTTATGTCTCCTACAGTAAGGAACCATTCATAAAGAGTTTTGGTGACACTACGGAGAGATCTGTGCAAGTATTTTTTGAAATGTGCAGGGACGGATGTGGGTTTTTAAGGTTAAATATGAAACATACGTGTGTAAAATAATACTAAAGGGATTATGGAGTCACCCAGTAAATCACTAGGATACACATCTACAACTCTGACTACTGTAAAAGACATGTTGTAACAATAGAAGAGTCTCAAAAGAATGGTATAGAAACATGAAAAGACTTCTGTAAGAACAGAAACTGGAAATATTTGGCATACTTATTTCACAGAGGATACACAGAATAAGAGAAATAATAGACATACTTCAAGACTACAGAGGCTGAGAAAGTCATTGTTTTGTGATTTCTAAAAATAATTACAAATGAAAAATAATATCCAGTGACCTGACGACAACTAAATACAGGCTAAATTTTTTTAATATAAGATAATGTTAAAGCTGTGAAATTCATCCTCACAGAAGAGCATTACAGCCCAAAATATACCACAGGTCAAAAATGCATAGGACTTCCTATAAAAAATATAATAATCCCAGTTGATCTGAAAAGCAGTTTAGCCACTGTCTCCACAGCCTAGACCATCATATGCAGCCTCAGTTAATTGGAGAAAAAGTGCCATTACTCGAATCTCTCATCAATACTCTCCAATCTCAGTCAATAGTGACCACTGTCAGCAGCAGCACAGCGATGTGTAAGTTGACACCATCTCACTGATTTGTGCTTGATGACGCAGATGAACACATAGCGTTACTCCTACAAAGCTGCTAACTGATTTCTCAGTGCAATCACCATGTCCCCAATCTTACAAGGAAAATTGTTAACTGATACTCTGTGAGACCATTTGGCAAAAGTACTCCATAGCATCTTTCTTCAGCTCTGCCCAGCCGCAGCTATTAGCTTCCACTGCAGCCCACACACACTATGGACAGCCCAAGTCAATCATTGCCCCTCTTCCCTACCCCTCCTTTCCACTAAATATTGCAAGTTTGGAATTAAAATTTTAATATTTTCACTGTCTACATCCTTATTCCTGAAGCAAAAAAATCATGTTTCTGAATAAGAACCACTTTTAAAATATTTTTTAATTGGGCACATTGTTAATTGTGTCTCCCTATGTGAAGAATATAAGCGCTCAAGGTTAGATGTATAATTAAGAACATGGCTGAACCTGGGTCTTCTTCATCATAATTTTCCAGGCCAAATATTGCATTTTATTACATATTAGAATGAATATGATAATGAAAGCATATTTATTCTGAGTCAGAATTAAGGATAACAAGTATTGAAGCTTTGCATTCACCATAACCAAGTGAATAATTTATAATAAGTACTCTAGATGGAAAGGAATTTGAGTAATAAAATTGTTAGATTAATCAATTTAACCTCTTGTGTCTATAAGTTGAAAACTGCACAGATCTTAAGAGCTGCAATTACATAATAAGTTATAAATAATCTTTCTCTATTTTTCTTTTAATATTGAACTGAAGATTATTTGCAAGCACTCTGACTCTGGAAAATCAGTTCCAAAATCAAAGCCAAATTTGTTTTACTGGGCATGCGTATTTCATGATACTACACATGTTTACAAGTGAAAGATTATTTTGGAAGTATATTCCAGCCAATCTTCTTTTTACATTCAAATGTTACCTTGCATGAACCATCCCATAAACTGATTTCAAATTCACTGGTTTGGCAAGAGTACTTGCTAATGTATTTATTCAGAAGAAAAGTTGAGCAAATCAGTGCAATATATTTTCAAAGAAAGAAAATTTGTTTTCCACTGAAGGAAACACATAGGAGAAAATGTTGCCATATTCACCTAGGTGATACTGAGATGTCACCAAAACAGTGTATTTACACTAAGTTTTGTTCAAGTGATCTCCCCTTGGAAAATTAATCTTTCATGAAGTTCAACACAATGTGTAACTTTGTTATTTGCGTGTTAATGGAGCTTTCCACGAGTGTTTATTCTGCATGTAAGAAATGCTGAAAAGAAGGTGTTAACCGAAACCTTTAGCCAGATTAAGACATAGTTAATTAGCACATATGGAATGGGATCTGGGTAACAAGAGACATTAAAATTAACCTTTTTTATCCAGGTGTAGCAGGACAAGGGAGGGGTGGGGTAAATCCCTTCTTTGACCTACACAAAGGCTTTGTTATAGGAGTCAAGGGTAGTATTTTGCCATTGTCACAACTCCACTGGTGGTTGGAGCATTTGCATGGATAAGGTGATAAGTATCCAATAGTCCTTTCATCTCTTGTCTAACTCCTCCCAAAAACTAAGAAAGCCCTGAAATGCCACTGCTGGACAGAAATGCTTCTGGCAAGGTGAAACACCTCTATCTATAAATGTAGCAGCAAGATGTCTTTGGCAAAAAAATGTGAAGTTCAGGCCAAATCTATCAATATATGCCTTGATCTGCACATTTTACAGACATGTTTATTGTTAAAGCACTTGGGTAGACCTCACAGACATTCATGACTGCAGTTAGAAGTCTTCATTACATGCATGGACTTTCCAGGTGACTGGGAGCAAGGTAGTTGGAAGGTTATTATGATTAACCTAATGCCAAAATGAAATAAAATGAAGAGTATATGAATCTTGTAGCAGAGCATATCACAGTCTGATAAATGAATATACGCTTTTCAGACTCTGGCATATCTTTATTTCAGGATGGGCTATAAAATAAGATTTTTGTTTGGTTGGGGTTTTTTCCTTTTAAATACACCATACTTGGTGACTTTTTTCTTATTTTACTTTTTTCCTAAGTGTTTTAAACTACTGTACCTTGCTAATTTCTATGCATAATAATTTTACTCCAGGATCACAGAAGGAATATTTCACCAGTATTTCTGCTAGCTCAATTCTCAGATGTTTCTGCCCTCTTTTCTCAAAAAAATTACATTTGATTGCTGTAATCAAGGCAAGAACAGAGCAGTTAGTCTCTTCTTACAGTGGTATTTCATACATGCATTTCAGGCCTGGAAAAGGGTGTTTTCAAGCCTTAGATCTTGTTTCTTCTGACACTCTACCAGTTGGTATAACAAAGATTATAACTCCTCCCCATAAACCTTTTACGTTTAATTCTAGACCTTCACACCTACAACAACACTATTACTACCATATTTCAAAGCAGGTTTTGAAAATGTGGGTTAAGTTCCTGTTTCTAACAGATTATGTATGCTATCCTTATGACTATGTGTACACAAGGTTCTCTTTTAAAAATTAGGTTTTATTTTCTCTTTCTTTTTTATTCTATTCTGTGCCAGTAAATGTGTATTCAGTGTAAGAAGAATTGCGCTTAACTGGTAGATATGAAGCCTCCCCTTGCTAAGAGGTGATATACCTGTCATCCTGAAGGAAGAAAAAGTGAGAAGTGGCAGGCAGCAAGCAGGATGAGACTATCAAGAGAGCTATTGTCTTCCTTGAGCACAACGCCACTAAAATATAGAAGCAGGGGAAAAAAATGTTGAACTGAAACTTCAAACTTTCCCAAGCATCTCTCTTCTCAGCATAGAAGAAATTGCTGCACCATTCAACTTCAAAAATTATAAACTCTGCAATGTTACAGCAAGTTCCTGTTAGAAATGAACAACAGCAATGAACACACTGCTCCTGGCACTGCATTGTGCAATGAGAGGCTGCATGGCACTGTACTGTGATGCAAGGACTGACTGTAGCACCATCCATTCAGAAAGACTGCTATTGTCACTGTACAGAATATTTTTGGGGCTCAGGTCTACTGAAACTTAACTATGCTGAACCAGCTGGAGCCATATTTTCAGTGGAGGTATCTATGTGACAATGAATTATTATCGTATTATTATCGTGATTATTGCATCAGTGAAGAAAATCAGTGGCTAAAATGTGGAAAAGAAAGTCTCTTTATTACTGAAAATGGACTGGGCATTATTCCTTTTAGCTATTCTATCCCATTTCTGTCTCTTTCACGCCATCCATCATGCAACTCAGGCAAAGACACACGTACATACTGCCATTTATGCAAAACAGAAAGAAAGCTGTCTTCAGCACAGCACTACCTAACAGCCTCTATTTACATGGAAACTACTTCAGAGGAAGCAGAAGCCCCACTGCTTTCAGACAACTTTCTGTTCTTCTAAGAAGGAAAGGCATCTGTCATATGCTTCTCATGGCGGTGGGTGCCTCATCTTGTTACCGGCAGAACAAAGGAGGCATTTTGCCCCAAGAATGAAGCAACAATAAACTGCTCCCATTTCTTCCCCTGTGAGGAAGAACATTTCTTTTTGATCTAACAAGCATAACAACAACATGAGTGAACCTTGTTCATAGCTTTCGAAACCCTAAGGCACGTGGCTACTTGAACATCCAGAATTATGGCAACACTTGCGGAAACTCATAACTTTAGGGCTGAGGTGATTTACTGGCAGCACTGACAGTTACCTGAGTTGCTTCCTATAGTTGAGGCCAGTTGCATTCATGATAAATGGAGGTCATGGAAGGGGAGTAGGATAGGTCCTGTCGTTTATCCTTTATCAGGTATTCATTTTTCTGTTAGTTAGGGTTGTGGAAGCAGTTGGAAAATGTTCTCATCTGAATGTTTATTTTTCTAGCCTGAAGTGCTCTGTTCATTAAACATGCATGTGTTTGATACCAGAGAAAAAGATATAAGCGTGAGGGTTTTGTGACTCAGCTCACTGACCTGTACTGCCAGTCAAATTTCAAAAGTGAAATTTAGAGCTTGGAAGTTGGTGGTTTATTTTTGTTTTGGCTTTTGTTTTTTTGTTTGTGGTTTGTTTTTTTTAAAAAAAAGAAACCACAAAAACACAAAGGAAGTAAAGCCAGATACTAGATAGAGCACTGCAGGTCTTTGAACCATCATATGGACAAGTCTTGGAGTTCAATGTGCCCAGTATATGTGTATGCTCCCCCACATAGACCCACATAGTCGGCTTCTCCCAGCCAACTATTGAGTCTGTGTGCTTTATTCAGCAGTGCAAAAACAGCTAGAAGTCCTACAAAGAGGGATCCCTATTATACCACCAGAGAATGCATCAGCTATAGTACTCTGTAAAATTTGTGAAATTGGTTCCTTCGTTTCCATGTTGCAGGTGAATGGATTAATTTATTTTCTCTTCTGCCTCACACTCATACAAAAATAGGCACAAATATCTACTAGAGTCCTCATGTTCAAGCACCCCAAATGTGAGATCATGACCAAAACCTAGTGCTCTTTATTTGTAAATGCCATTCCATTCAGTGCTAAGTAAGTAAATTTTATCAGCTAAAGGGAATTTTCTAATAACAGATAACCTCAAAAGCTGTGAACTTTTAATTTATTCTGTTCTTTTACCTCATTTAGTCCCAGAAATGCATAAAGCAAGTGTGAAGATGGTACTTCTAGCTCCATATGCTCTAAACTAGTCTCAGAAAAACAAATAAAAACAAAAGTAATGAAAAGAGTGTAAAATCACTAGGGATTCCACCATGACAGCCCAGGATTTGGAAACAAGCAGTATATGCAAAATGCATATTCGTTAAGTAGTGTGTGTGTGCATACACAAGTGTGCAATTAACGTTCTGAAACTGAAGCCAGTGGAGAGGTTCTGTTATCTCCTGGTGAGTGGAACGCTATTGTTTTTTTTGCTAAGATAAACCCTCAGCCCAGGAGCTACAGCTGCAATAACCAAGTAAAATGCCTCTGATGGCAGATACAGTTGGAAAATTACCATTAAAATATCACCCAGTATCTAACATTTATCCATGTGTCTTTGTTCCTTGTTGGACAGTTCCTTATTTGACAGAATCTGAGGGTAACAAAAATTCATTAAAATCATTCCCTTTTCCACACATCTCTATTAGAGATGTCCTTCTCACAGCCCAGGTCCGTTTCTCTCAATATTAGTGACTTGAACTGAGACTTAGTAGGAGAGATGGTGGTCTCCCATTAGTATCACATGACACAGACACAAGGTGGTAAAGTTACCCCTCTCTTTACACGACAGTACGCCGTCTTTCCTGTGCTTTCTGTGATGTGTGTTTTCCTCAAAGATCCTCACAGACCATTGCCATCACTATTGTGTTAGTGAATAACACTCCTCCAGAAACTTATTCAGACTTCAAAGCCCCTGAGGAATAGGTGGGTCTCCCCCCACTTACATGGAAGAAAAAGTTTCTCTGCTGAAATCAATTGAGCTTCAGCTGTGCCAAATGGAGATGTACATTAAGAGAATCAGTGAATCATTAAGGCTGGAAAAGATCTCTCAGATTAGCAAGTCCAACCATAAGCCCAACACCACCCAGTCTACTAAACCATGTTCTGATGTGTCATATCTGCATGTTTTTTGAAAACCTCCTAGTATGGTGACTCCACCACTTCCCTGGGCAGCCTGTTTCTATACCCAACCACTCTTCCAGTAAAGAATTTTTTTCTGCTATTCAATCTAAACCTCCCCTTGAGGCTATTTCCTCTCATCCAATTACTCATTACTTGGGAAAAGAGACCAGCACACACCTCGCTACAACCTCCTTTCAAGTAGTAGCAGACAATGATAAGGTCTCCCCTCAGCCTCCTTTTCTCCAGGCTAAACAACCCCAGTTCCCTCAGCCGCTTCTCATGAGGCTTGTTCTCCAGTCCCTTCAGTAGCTTTGTTACCCTTCTCCAGATAACACTGCAGTACCTCTATGTTTTTTTTGTAGTGAGGAGTCCAGAACTAAACACAGATTCAAGGTGCGGCCTCACCAGTGCCAAGTAGAGGGACACAATCTCTTCTCTACTCCTTCTGGCTACACCATTGCTGATACAAGTCAGGATGCTGTTGGCCTTCTTGACCACCTGATCGCACTGCTGGATCATGTCCATTTCTTCCTGAGTTCTAGCAAAAGTTCCATGTTCAGCCAGACCAGCTCTCTTCCCACAGCACAGTGGGACAGCCTGCTCCTGTGCGTTAAAGGCTTCCTTATTGAAGTATGTCCAGCCCTCATGGACACCTTTATTCTTCAGGACTGTTTTGCAAGGGACTTTCTAAATTGGTGGCCTGGACAGTTCAAAGTCTGCACTCCTGATGTCCATGACAGTGGTTTTGCTGGCCTCACTCCTTACTTCACCCTGAATTGAGAACTCTATAATTTCATGGTTGCTGAGCCAAAGATGGACTCCAGCCAGCACATCTCCCACCAGTCCTTCTCTGATTGTAAACAGCAAGTCAATTGAGGCACATCTCCTGTCATCACCTATTTACACCCTAACTCAGGGGTTTCTTTTAGCTATAAAACAGGAAAATACAAAACAAAAGCAATTTGATACATGGTAGGAATCCTTTAGGTACTGAAGGAGGTTCTAGGGCCTGGGTCTTATTTAAATTTTATCAGATAAACAGAATAGAAAAAAAGTCACGCAGTTTAAGCATATGCTTCCAATTTTCTCATGACTAGTAACTGAAAAATACTGTTCCGTTATTAACCATTTTCATACTTACTCTGCAGTATTTAAGGTTAGATGTAGGTCATGTTACTGTGGCAACTATTGTGGAAACAAAAATGCACTGTGCCATATGCTTATGTTTTAGTACATAGCATTAAAAAAAAAGAAAAAAAAAAGAAAAAAACTACTTAAATGCATGTTTAGATATTAACTTCAGATTGAGGATTGCATCATTTATCCAAATCACCTGTAATCTTCAAAGCAAGAGAAAGAAAATTGAAGATTCCCTCAAAGCAAGTTACCTTTCCTAGCTTCCCTGATACACAAGGAACTTGAGGTGTACAAGATGCTCTTGTATTTAAAACTTCACCACTATTAACTATAGTGGGTATCCACGGCTTGCCATGCAAGACTTTAATTCTGTTGTTTGTTAGGTAAAGAAATCAACTTAATGTTGTATGCACAAATCTGTTCTCCTTTATTTTAGATAATGGGCACTGTGGATAAGGAGTCTTTTTTGTTTTGGCTTCTTGGTTTATGGTTATTTTTCTTTCTTGAAACAAATGAAAAACACATGCTGTAATCCAAAATCACTGCGATTTATTCAACGTTTCTAACATTTTATGCCTTTGAAGCTGTGTCCTAATTTCCAGGAGATGTAAAACACCCACACCTCTCAGCTGGTTCCCCAGCTACTTCTATTGTCTGCTCACCTACTTATGAAGTCCCACTGTCCATATATCCACTTTTTAAACAGTCAGTGTTAGATTACAAGATTTAAACCTGTTATAAATTTACTCTCTGGACTCCAGTGGATACCAGAAGTATCAGTGCCAACAGAGCAGGGAGAATCTCACTATGATTAAAACTAGTTTTTAAGGATTTCCTGCTTCATTTTTACAAACATTAAATCAGATGGAATTTGTGAAATCATGTTGAAAACTTTCTGTTTGTGTATTTTTGTGAATTTAGTACTCAGCATTCGATCCACACACGCCGTTGTTGCTTTCTTACACAAATTCCTTACTTTCAATTTGCTGTGCTAAGGAATTCTGGAGATTATTGCAGTTGATAGTTACAAGAAGCTGTACAATTTAATGTGTGTAATTCAGGTTAGTTTAGTCCTCATTGCTTTAGATCACTCATTGCTTTTGTATCTGATGTTTCATGCATTTCTTATTTCCTAGAGTAGGTGATCGTTAGTTTTCAATGGCTTGTTTTGACCTTATTCAATGGAAAATGAGGTGCTATTTCTGGCATGCTTATGAACCTACTGTTTTGTCCTAAAAGTTTTGCAAGAAAAGGAATAATAAATTATTATTCACTTCCACTGAATATCTTTGTAAATTACGTGCTGAAGGTGGTAACAAATGCTTCTCATTATGAAAAAGACCTCCTACCATGTGTGCTGCTAATATACAGAGCTAAGGTCAAGCCCAGTAGCAGGTTTTTCCCCAACATTATTTAAAAGCTTTTAAATAAAACCATATTAGAAATACAGTCACCTCTAGTAACTGATTTACAGAAGTGAAGCTAAAAGATCTGTAAGGTTTTTTAAAATCTTTGTTTCTGATTTGGAAGGCTCTTTGTTTTCTATATTAAAGCACCGGGATGGCTTTATGCTACTAAACTCTAGAGATTTTCTAAGCAGATCTTAAAGCGTTTATTCACATCTTGCTATCCCTTTTTTCACTCTACTCCATGTTTTCTTCACAGAAGCCATTATCACAATCCAGGCTGATAATTGTTCTGAAAACTTACATATTGCTATTTTTCCCTACAACACGCACAGTAGGGTTTGCCCATTCCCATCCAGACAAAGTGCACACTGACCTCCTAGGTCTGCTCCTGTTCAGCAGAGGCTGGGTGTGGGAAGAAGGTGGGCATCCTTAGAAACCAGAGCTGGCTCAAAATCAACACAGAGCGGAATAGAGGACCACAAAAACTTCCTTCTAAAATCGTCATGATGCAAGCATGTCTCTCTCATTGTATGGTTTAAGGAGGGTGCTTGCCCACCACTGTGGCTGCTCATTAAGAGGCCTCAGTGATTCACTGCTAGAGTTGTGCAACCATTGACGCTAAGAACCCTGCTACCAACAGAGCGTTCGTCCTAAAATATATTAAATCACATCTTTACTGAGAGTGGTTTTCATCCACCTCCTCTAATTAGAAAAGAATACATGGCAATAAAACAAT
Source organism: Tapera naevia (assembly GCA_033556795.1). Taxonomy (NCBI): domain Eukaryota; kingdom Metazoa; phylum Chordata; class Aves; order Cuculiformes; family Neomorphidae; genus Tapera; species Tapera naevia. Next base: position 6,712,117 of record JAUMJJ010000044.1, read on the forward strand.
CCTTTTCACTACCTGCAATACAGAGAAAGACAAAGCTCTTTGTGCACATAGGAAAGAGAAAATCTGAAGTCATGACTCTGCTGTGGTTTCTAATAATGAAAGGTCTTTTAGGGGCTGGTAAAGTGCGTGTAAGCAAGTGGAGATTCTTAACAAAACTGTGAATTACTCTACAAATAACCTGTTATATACTTCTTCCTAGGTCAAAATGCGTCTAGTACAGACACAGTGCACAAATATTAGTGGGTATTTTCCCACTTGTTTCTAGTTGAATTTCAAGTGAGTATAAGGAGTAATGATTTGTATTGATAAAGCAGTAAACATTTAGATATAATCAGTACCTGATCTCACAATGTTGCTGCATTTCTGAGGAAGAAATAGTCATATATTATCACAAAACTTTACCACTTCTTGTTTTTCTTGTTTCAGTTTCTAAGGTGCCAAGTCTTCTTCCCTGCCCTAAATCTGCTTAATTAGTAGCATAAAACTATAAAAAAGTAAATGAGTTTTCTGATATACATGCCACACTATTTCCTTTTAGATCACTAGATCTTATATATTTTCAAAGCCAGCTTCGTGTTTACTCATGGAATTGGCTTCTGCTGGAAGAGATGACAATGCTAAACAGATAGGAATGGATTTGCCTGTGTCCATAGAAGCATTCTAGAGAGAACCACTGGGAAGCCCGGTTCTCATCAATAAGATACATTTTGTTCTCAGTCTTAAGCAGCTCAGCACTTCTGGTAAATACATTTTCCGGTTAAAAATAATAGCAATAATAATGACATAACCAGCTGTCACACAGTGTAAAGATACTTAGTGACATTACTGATCATACCACAGTAGCTGGTACAAAGTCTCACTCCAAGCTGCCTGGGATTTTTCGTGTGCTGAATTGTCACATCATCCTGATGCAACATAAATAGGAAAGCAGAGAAGATTAATACTACGTTACGGTGTTCTCAAGTCACTATGTAAGCTCCGATATCTTAGATAGGGCTTTCAGCAGTCATCACCATGGTTTTTGTTTGAGTCAAAATTTTTCTAAATATAGCCTGAAATGCTTAAGTTCACTCAGTCGTGACAAGGCAGAAAGATTACCATAAAGGGTAACCTTGAATTTAGCTACACTGGTTAATATGACCGAGAAAGGTAAATATGAGCATCATATGAGCAGATGGACTATAGCAGCTGACTTACTGCCCCATACTCCGGACATGAAAACCTATTATGTACATGGGTTTGTTTTGTAGCAGACACAATTTTGCAACAGCTACACTAATAGCCTTCATGTGATTCTACTGCTTTTCTCTCAGGAGCTAGGTATCTTCCTTCATATCATGATTTAGCGTTTTTCTCCATTCCATAAGAGCATGTTGAAAAATTCATCATTTGGTATTCGTGATCGCAAAGACTTGTGATCAATGAAATGCATCAATCCTTCAGAATTCACCCTGTGTAACTTACACCTACCCTACAGCCTTCTGCATTACCGAAGTAGTGTAAAGGGGTCTTCAAATCAAACAAAAGCAGAAAGTGGTCATGTTTCATTGTTACTTATTTTAACATTTTTCAGCTGGAAGTTTAAGCCTAATGTTTCTCTGTCTTGACACTACAGGCAAAAATTCTCAATTTTTTAAACATCATTTGTATCTTTTCTGTATCAATTAATTCTAATTGGAGCATCATTTTCTCTAAGAGACAAGAATCAATAACTTTTGTACTGGACAAATGCTCCAGTAAAATTATCCATATCTTAAAAGAGGAGTTCTGGAAAGCTATGAAGATAAAACATAAAGAAAATTCTCTTTAAAACATATACGCACACATGATATATCTGGTGGAACTCTGTAAGCAGAAGCAATCACCTCATGCATTTATCTTATGAAGTAATGGACTTCCTTAGCCCTTGCATCCTTGCATGGCTATCCTTGCATCCTACCCCAAAATCACAGACCAATATATAATTTTCTGGAATCATGAAAAACCACTAAGAAAGAAAATAATGAATCATAAAAATGCAAGGAAATATAGGCCACAAACCACAGCGCACCTCTCAGTAAGTAGTAAGCATGAGAAAATAATTTTGAAATGTTTAAAAAGTGGGAGGGAAGTTTACAAACTTGTTAAAATTTTTCATAGTCTAAATCTTATTTACTTTTTCCCCTGAGAAACTCCACCAGTAGAAAGGATTCTTCCATAATTGGTAAGTACAGGCTGGAAAAATCAATAGCAATATGACAAACCAAGATATCATAAATCTGTCACTAATCTATGTAATTTCAAAAAGTAATTTAGAAAGAGGCTACATATTAATAACTCTTGAATTCCATAAAGCAAAATATATTTTTCTCTAAATATCCCTACATTTTTTCTTGAAGGTCTGCTGATTCTTTGTTTCAACCTGGAAATTATTTTTCTTGAATGTGATGTGGCTCTACTCTGCACCTGTCTTCACTTTCACAAAAAAATATTCAAAAGAAAATATTGTTTGTTTCACTTTATGTATTCAACACTTTAATTAACCACCTTTTGAGGATACAAATAGGATTCATAATTCTGAAGAAACATATGGTGCTGATACAGCTTGCTAAATTGAGTATCTCTATGAATTCTGCAGCAGGAAAATATAGTTAAATGAAGAAAAGTATCAGGAATTCAACAGATATCAGGTAGAGACAGAAAAAAAAAAAGTAAAAACTGAGGGACAGATAGGATCCAACTTTAGTATTTAATGCCATATCAGGAGAAACAAAAGTCTTTTCCGCTGATATTCACTGGTTATTTACTAGTGCAGTAACACTGGACCCTGCAGTTCAGCAAGGTGCAAGTTGTAAAGCAGCACACAAAACACTACTCCAAGAGGCTGCCAGTGGGTCCTTGAGCTGGGTAATCTTGCCCTTTTGCCAGCTACTGGTTGGATGCCAAGTTTGTTTCCCATGAACAAAAACAAGAAATAGTGGCAGAGGTGGGTGGGTTTAGATTTTGGTTGCATGACACCACAAAGAGCACTGAAAACAATAGTTTTCCTATGAGCTACCAATTTAAAATTCCACTGCTGTTTTCCATAGCACAGAATAACTTGCAGGTAGGCATTTATTTTTGGCAAAAGCCAAGTTGTAACAGTAGCTCTCTAATCTGGCATTCAATACATCAAGTGGACCAATTCAAAGGCAATTAAGTAGTTCTCTTTGAAAAGAAAACCACATGGTTGCTCAGCAGAGACAGTTAGAACTGTGGGAGGAAAATTAGAAAGCTATGCTTCTCCAAAGTGCATTCCATGGCCAAAAATAAACGTCTTTCAAATTCGAAAAAAAAATTATACGAGTGGGCCACTGAGCTCAATGCTTTGTAAAGCATTCCTAGATCTGCATGCAAAGTATGCAACTTATTCCCTGGAAAGAAAATAAGACTTTTCCCTGTTGCAGTGACTTCCCAGCTGGCATTTAAACCTAGCTAGCATAAGTGATACCAGCAATACTTCACCACCCTGTAAACAAATAGGTCAGGAAGAAATTCTGGCTATATTTGACAATTGAGAAAGAGATCACTACCCAAAAGCTGAGTTGTCGTCATCCAGAAAGTGACATTAGCCTATTGCATAGAAATGTATTTTCTCAAAGAAATTAGTTTGACATTTCTATTTTAAACTTGGAGGCATTTTAAATGTGGATAAGCAGAATTTACAATGCTTTTGGATACCTCCTTCCACAGATAACTTATAATTACCATCTACATCCAGACAACACTGCTCAGCTTAACTTGCATACTTTCTGGCACAACTACTAGAGAAAGCAAATTTACTATGAAAGTCTGGAATTGTTCAAGATCAGAATACAAGTTGAACATACAATATCTTCCAGCTCCTACCATCCTTGTAAAAAGAGACTTTCTTTTAGATTAATCCTAGAAGAACTAGTACCTCCACAGGTACCCAGCTCCATATGGAATCTGAATATGGAGTTAGACCTATGCAAAATAAAGCCACTCAACAAGACAGGCTCTTTCTCAGTTAGCTCATCAAGGAAAGCAGCTCTTCAGATTAATTCTCCATAGATGCACATCATGCTCACAGGAGATGTTGGTCTTGGCTAGCTTGTCCTGCACAGGCCCTTTCTGCATCTAAGGAAATAGTTTTGTAGTATGTAAAACAGTCTTCCCTTTGGATGCAGCCTTTCCATGCATGCTCTTTCCGTGTAGGAAAAGTAGCAAAAGTCTTCTTAAATCCCATTTAGAGATGAGCAGGTTGAAACTAGGTACAGTTCTTGTCCCATTTATCTACACTTGAAGAATGCACCTGGGGAACATAGAGATGTTGACTGTGCCGTGTCTCCTCAGGGGAAAAACAATGGTTTGAAAAGAAGAAACTGCAATCTCACAATGTGTAATGCTGAGCATCCACCACCACAGGATAAGTACATTTATCCTTAAAATTTCCTACTGAGTATGTCTGTAACAGACACAACTCTTCTAGCAGAATATGGAAATATCACTTGCACACCAAGTGATGAGTCAACAGTTAAGGAAACAAAAAAGACCAAATACTTTCAGAATGAATAAAACACATTCAAACAATATTACTATTGTCTGTTTTTTTCTAGAGCCATACAGCTAAAACTCCAGTTTCCCAAGCATTTCTGATCATCCCTGAATTCCACAGGACTCAGGTTAATCATTAACAACTTAACTTAAAGAAAAACAAACCCAAACCAACAAAAATTTAGGACAGATGTTAAAATTCCCATTTCAACAATAACAAGCACTCTCAATGCAGAAAACAGCACAAATTCTCACCATGTACATACTACAGTTGGTAATTGCCAATATCTGATAACTGTGTGCAAACATGCAACACATACTCCAACAAGGCTTTTACTAAGTGTGATTAAGTGGCTGACTGAAACATAAGACATTTAAACAGTAACTTACACACAAAACTTTAATCAAATATAAAAAGATATTTTTTACTCTTTAAAAGCCTTGATAACAAATTTCTGGATTCACAACACAGGACTGCTGAGGGTTTATGTATTACAAAGATTATATTCCCACTATTGGAACAGACTGTATTAAAATTGCTGAATACAGTGGAAGTCAGCTCCTTCCACATCATCTGCAGACAGGATGTAGAGTGGGCACTGCTTTACAAAGAGTCTCAACCAATTTCTAAGCCAACAAATAAACCTCTATAAACCGAATGAAAACCCGAAGGCAAAGATCCTGAATGAGCCAATATCTAGGAAACACCACACAGATTAAGTGATTATAGCTCACTGAAGGAGATCCTAATCCCAGAGTTCATGTCCTTGGCTACATTTTCAACCACATCATCTATTTACCTTCTCTCATCACAGACACCTGGAAACTTTTTGCAGACCATAGTCTCATATTAAAAATATAACATGATATACAACAAGAATTAGTTCTCTTGTTATGAAATGTAAAGGAATGACAGGACATTCTTTGTCCATGCAGGAGCTCTGAGCATCTTCCCTCATTCTCCCTCCAACCGGCAAAAAAAAAAACTTGGATCTGTTTAAAGTCCAACCACCCACATGTTTTTCAGACTAACCAAAAGGATGCTGTGAAGTACCACAAGGCAACTTTCTTCTCTGAGGGGATATTCCTTGAATGAATAGAGATAATTTTGAAAAGATATACAAAATAGTAGGTTTCAGTGTCAAATTTAGCCCAGGACATGGAGAAAAGACACTAGTCTGGTTTTTAAGGTTTTACATTCATAGGACCGTATTCTAAACTGAAATCAATGGCACATTTCTCCATGCATCTGTGCATCAAGTTCTGGATGACTCGTTCAATACAGATACAAAATGAATTTGGTCTCTTATTTTCATAAAGAGGCACCTTATATATTCATAAATAGCTTAGACAAAGTATATACCTCTGAAATTAAATACATATTTGTATCTGCATTGTACAATCATGTCTCCTCCCAGATTGTGAAATATAAGTATTGACAGGACCTAGGACAGGTTCATCAATATTGGCTGTGGTCTTTCTTTGGATGACAGATTTCAATGGAGCAGTCACATCTACTGAGGAAGAATTCTACTTATTACTGGCTCCCAAAAATCTAGTTCACTAATTTATTTGTATTTTACGCAACCAACAATTGTGGCTGTTAGCAAATTCCCTCTTGTTTTCAATAAGTAAAGAGTTTCACCATTTCATATTCAGATATTGTTGCTCCCCCCTCACAAACTGAACTACATATTAAAAGGGAAGTATATCTTAGCATCAAGATCTACATTATGTGTAAGGATGTCCCTTAGGCACAATGAACGTGAGCTCTGCCCTGTAACAACACTCTAAGACTACAGAATGGTTTGTACAGTTGTACAAGCACTCCTGAACTGCGTGTGTTTAAAAATACATCTAAATTGTTGGGACCTTGGCATAGGTAACACTTAATGTTACTCAGATCTCTCACATAGAACAGTCTGTTGAAAAGGTAACCGGATTCTTTGTTTCAAGGGTCCTCATGACAGCACTATCAGCTGAGATATCCTGAACCTTGTCTTCTGCTTAATTCCTAAAAAGTCTCCTGCAAGTAGTCCTACATTACCACTATACCATATATATGATCAGTCACCACTAAGTTTTCCTAAACTACATTTAAACTAACCCTAAATACCCTAACTACATATGAAATACTGTCCTATGGGATGATTTCTGCACCCCCAGTAAGAGTTTCTACGAACAGCTTACAAATGCCTTTTCTTATCTACTAATAATTTGTTCAGCTCCACAGTAGGAAATGCTTGGGGAGTTTCTAGAGCCAATTATCCCCTTAGGATGCTAATAGACATATTTAGATACACAAATTGGTCTGGACAGAGCAGGAGTTGCCAGAGGACATTGGGAACCATTCGACATCCAAACATGTAAAGCTGGTTCTGCACCAATTAGCCATACCTGGATTTGGAAGATGGCCAGAAACTCAGTCAGGCACTTTGGGTCAGGTTAGTTCATGGTTTCATAATCTCCAGAATCTTATCTATGCAGATGATTAGCTGGGACCTGAACCACTCGGAGTGTTAATGCCTCAAGTACATCAGATATACATGCAGGCACAGTTGTAACACCCAGCTACAACACCCCTAGGACACAGTAACAAAACTTAAGTTTCATAGCTCTTGACATAGTGCAAGCTTGTGATACCAGCTGAGATTAAATGTTATTAGAAGATCACTTTTTATTTAACAGGGATTTTTCCCTTTGATTTCTCTCAAGGTCAAGCTTGACTTAAACTTGTCTGTACAGAAGTTCACGCACTAAAAGACTGCTTCAATCCTCTTCAGGACCATTTTGCGAAGATTGTAAATCTCAGATCAGGAGATGACTGCAATCTAACCTCCTTTTGACCTTTATCTCACTTCACATGAGATTTCAGTCATATTCTCCTATTTCAATATTCTTACACTTGTTTCTATGGTTTGGTTTACATATTTGTTCATTTACTTTGCCTGGTAAAAAACTGAAAAATATCCAGAAATTGATATTGAGAATCTGGAGCCCCAAGTTCTTTTTCCCTGACTGCCACAGACTCAACGTGTGCTCTTGGTCATGCCCATGTGAAATGAGAATAATGACATTAAGAGAGAAGTGGCAACTTTCTTATGGTTGAGTGCAGTCTATGTGAGAAAACTTTTTACAGAATCTTTAAAGCCTTAGTGTTATATGAAACGATCACGTAACTATTAAACAAACAAATACACTGCACTAAGAAATCATCGGCTTAAAAAAAATGAAATGTGTAAACACTAGCAGTTTGGTTGATTATTTATAGTGACTATTTTACAAAAGTCATAATTTTATGTAACAAAAAAATAACTACATTAGCAGTTCTCAGTAGGTAACAGAGAAAAGCCTATATAAACTACATTTACAAATTTATTTGAGCTAAATTTGAGCTAATTTTGTTTGATCTAAATTGTAAGTTTAGATCATTCACACATGGAAATTATTTTTACTGTAGACATCCTACGATCAAATAGGAATGATGTTTTGACAGTATTTTGCGTGATGAAGACACGGATCTTGCAAAGATACTGCCGAAACCCTGATGGTGGGTATTACACCTTCTCTTCCAAGACCATTGTTTTGATTTATTTCAGTTTGTTCTCAGAAAAGAAGAGGGGGAAAGCCTGGCTTTGTCACAAAAAAAAAAAACAACTGCTATTCAAGATGCAGTCTCTGTGCTTCGTTTTATGTCTGAATATACCTACAGGGTTTATAATGAACAATAGGCCTGACACTGAATTATGGCAGTACACTTGGGAAGTCTACAAAATCAGGAACCAAAGAGCTCCAGCAATGAACAGTCACCCTCACATGTCGCAAACATTCTCCATTGGAAAACTGGGGGGGGGGAAAGTAAAATCTCAAAGAGCTGTCAACGGGGCCAGAGTAACTGCAGAAAAGTAGACTCAATATCATCTAGCACTATTAAGTTCTGTTATAGTTTAAGATAATAATTGAGTCTAATAAGTTGAGTATTTCCCCTTAATTTTTTTTGGGTAGTATCACATAACAGGAAAGCAAATCAAAAACATTTGTTTGTCTAAAGCAAGCACAAAACACATTCGATGGTTTCCCTTCCTCTGAAATTTATTTGATGCATTAATACCAGAGACAAGAAAATATATTTGAATTTTTGGGGGAGGTGGAACCAAAGCTCTGTGAATCAAGAGTTGTCAATATTACAGGAAAATAAGAAAATCACAGAAATGGTATATCAGGAAGGTATGTAATTCTCAGTTATGGCTACAACTTTGATTAATCTTACTAGCATAGTGGTCAATGAAATAATAGCTTTCCCAAATTTTATGCAATGCCCCTGAAAAAGCATTCACATCAGCTGTAAAACTCCCATGTTTGAAATATTTTTAAATTAAGTGTTGCGAGATATTACATAAAAAATGAGTTCCAAATCTGTAAAGTGCAACAATATCAACAATATCCTCAGCTGCAGGAACAAGAATAAAATAATATCTGTGCAAGGCAGGTACAACATAGAAAGTGGCCAAAAAAAAAGTAGAATCACAGTTACAGAGCACACATGTGACACGCTGCAAATGACATCATTTCTGTTATATTTGCATCACATGTACTTATAGCGTGCATGTATGGGCATAATCAAAAATGAATATGCTTGTATGTATACCTGCATTTTCACATACACCAACACAGATGTGAGGAGCAGACAGAAGGAAATAAAATTTAGCTCTTTGGGAACTGGAAATAGCATCAGGAAACCAGCCAAAAAGGCACCTTTATGGCATATTTGTAATATTTCTTCAGGAAATCCACTGACTCACATTCCACCACTCTTTTCACATTTTGCTGCCTATGTCTAAAGAGAAGCCATCAAGAAATTTGAGCTCACTATTTCAAAGAGCAAGAGGAAGTGAACTTAACTTTTGCTCTCAGAAAAAACATGTAAAAAAAAAATCCCCAAGCTGAGAATAAGGATAGTTGATTAAAAAAATTCAGAGCAGAAGGAAAAATATGAGAATGACAACAACACCAGCTGAAAAAAAAATACGAAACTGCAGAAACTGCATATGAAAAGCTAAGTCTTTGAACTCTATTATCTTTTCCAGCATTTACACTTGCCTATTTTAATGATTTTCTTGCAAAATACTAAATATTTTACAAAATCCACATTATTATTGAGAGACCTATTGGCCTTTAGTTGCCTTTTTTACTACTTTTATGTACTACACCATTGTTACTATCTTCAGAAACCCTGCTGCCATGCTGATATTCCTGACAAACCAGCCTGACATCCAAAAATAATAAAATGTCTCACCCTAGAGTAAGCAATCAAATTACTCCATAGATTTCAGCTCTAAGATATTGGTCACTTGAAGAGTACAAGATTGCACAAGAACCACAGGGTAAAGAACAGCCTGGGAGGTTCAGAAAATATACCTGAGAATTCTTCAGTAGGAAGAGGGCATGTAAAAACACTTTTCTCTTTAAAGCAGTGTACTTCTTTGGGAGTCATTACTTTAAAGAGTTTAATTACACCTGCGAGTAACTTTCAGAATAACTAGCTCTAGCTAACAATCATTCATACTGAATGTTAGAGGTGGGGTTTTATAGCAAGTTACATCTTTGTTTTGTTTTACATAACAAAATGTCTCATGAAAAGCAATGTGTTCATAGGAAATGAAGTGTCATAAATGTGTATTTCTGAACTACTACATTAAACATTGATTATTCTTTCTCTAAGCACATGAACAAGAGCAGTTGTCAGTACATGTTGTTATTGCAGATCTTAAAATATCTGATGATTGTTGTGACTGACTAACTGCATGAATCTCACTGCAAGAGGGTGTATCAGAGGAAGGTCCAAGCCACATCCAGAAGCAGCAGAGACTACTTCACCCAAGATGGTTGTTTTTCTCCTTAATCTTTCCCCCTAGAGAGTGAAATAACCCCTAAATTATTACAATCAATCAGCTTGTACTCTTACAAAATACTTAGACTTTTGTGCCACTTCCTCAGCTTATGCAGCTCCTGCCACAAGCTTTGGTGAGTGGAGTGGCAGAGACGAATCTCAGCTGCTGATCTCGTCCATCTGCGTTGATGAGGCTGCATAAACTATCAGTCCCAAGGCCTCTCTTCACTGCCAGACAACAACACCGAGATAAACCTTCTTTGCAAAAAGTACTACGTATTTTGGAGTTTCCTGTTTTATCTTTCAAAGTTGAATCCAAGCCCTGGCACTTGAATTTAGATGAACTGTCTCACATTTTATTTATTTACTGTTTCCTGAGTTATTAACATAATAAGCCTTCCCCATTTAAGGTCAACACACACACTAAAAAAAGCACAGCAATGACCTCTTAAAGTGGCCCATTTCCTGTTTCTGTAACTGCATCTTCTCTGTGCGATTTCCTCAGCCTGCATAAAACGATTAATTAGATGTGTCTGTATTAGAGAAGGTATATGCACATTGCTTCTCCTCTTTGCTAATATTTCATTAGCACCCAAGATATAAACTACCATAAAATAAACACATTCATGTTAATTACCAGGAACAGGATCTCCCAGGTCCAGCACACACTTACAACGGCCTACTACAAAGACTCTTCCCATCTCCAGAGCTGTCTGACTTGGACAGCATTAGGGTGAGACTCACTTCATTTTCACTCCTACAGCAACCCTCATCCAAAATTTTGAAACATTTTGGAAACTTAATGATTTAACTCTTGCTACATCCCTGTGAAGTTGTTATCTCTTGTACAGCTGGGCAAGGGGAAGTCTCACTTTCCTCCCTTCCAAAGCATTCCATTTTTAATGGGTGCATGTATGATTCCCAGCTGGGCTGGATTACCGCAGTTGAACTGATTCAGGCATACTCAACATGCTCCTTGTCAAGGAATTGGCTGCACACGACCAGCATTTATACATACGTTGCAACTGCGAATTATGTTACAGCCTAATTAATCTTAGAGAAATGATAAGGTCTAGTGAGGGCTTGCTTCTAACATCCAGAGGAATCCCCAGCAATGACCAGCAACCATTATTTGGTTTTAAAATCAGACAAGAACGATTTTTCCACACTCTTCCTCTGTTCTTCTTTAACAGGTCTTTTTTTCCTGCAGTCGCTCAGCCAACAGAAGCTTCACTCCTCAAGCTACTCCTAGAACCAGGCAGCTCCCAGGAATTAGAGACAATCAGCATCTCCGTGCTCAGTGAAATAATTCCTTGCTCAATGAAAACACTTGTAATTAAAGATCACAATCATCCCCTAGTGCTGGAATATCTGGGCTTGTCATGTATGATTTTATTTCTGAATGAGTACCAGAGCAAGGCTGAGGGTGAGGAGAGGCACACAGTTTAGGTACCAGTCTGCAGGGAGACACTAAATATGTGGAGATAAACAGTACTGTGAGGCAACATGATCTACAGGTGCAACTGGTTTAACACCTGGATTTTTGCAGGATTTTGTATGTCCTAGAGAAATATTGAACAAAGAAGGAACAATGTTACAAAACCATTTTTTTGCCCAAATTACTAGGAAAGTTAGTAAAGGTAAGCCCAATAACTGCAGGAGTGAGGAAATTCATATCCACACTGACTTGTTTGCATTTAGAGTGAACCCAAAGGAGGGCCATGAAGATTACCAGAGGGATGGAACACCTCTGCTATGAGGGTAGGTTGAGAGAGTGGGGCATGTTCAGCCTAGGGAAGAAAGAGAAGGCTCCAGGGAGACCTTATGGAAGATTTCTAGTATTTAAAATGGGCCTAAAGGAAATCTGGGGAGAGGAACTTTATCACGGAGTGCAGGGATAGCGTGAGGGTAATGATTTTAAGCTGAAAGACAGGAGATATATATTAGCTGTCAGGAAGAAATTTTTTTACAGTGAGCATGGTAAGGCACTGGAACAGGGTGTCCAGAGAAGCCGTGGATGCCCCATTCCTGGAGGTGTTTAAGTCCAGGTTGGATGACATTTTAAGCAACCTGATCCAGTGAAATGCATCCCTGACCGTGGCACAAGGGTTGGAATTAGATGATCTTTAAGGTCCCTTCCAACTCAAACCATTCTATAATTCTATTCGGTTTAACTCTCTGCTGGACCAAAGACTATAATCCCAGGATGATGCAGCCCTGAATAAAACCTTGTCCTATAATTCTTAAAGCTTTACAAGTTCAAACTCTGTCCTCTAGATCATGATATATCATAGAATAATGTCAGTTTCTGTGTTCCTATATATTGCAAATTTTTAGTAAAAATTAACTGCAATCATGATCAAGGAAACTGCAATTCATGCATTCAAATTAGGACCTGTTAAAAATTAGTTCTGTTTTCCCACCTACATAGGCACTGGATTTTTAATAGAATACCTTATACTCTACTTGTACAGCTCAAGGTCATCAAGTGCTCAAAGGTGCATTGTCACTGAAATTTATGAATCTTCAAAAGACATTAAACCTTGCTTTGAGACGTGCCTCATTTTTATGAGTGTTGAAGTGCTTTTTAAGTTAGGAAGCACAGATGCTTGACATATTTAATAAATAGCTCTCTACCAAGTTTTAATTTATGTTCTGTTAAGTAGTGCTCCTGGCTTATGAAGTTTTCAGTCTAAATGTATCTACAGATTTGACTGATTAAAAGTCAGCAGATCCTTCTCATTCCTTGTAGCACAGTTCTGCTTTTCATCCTCATAGTAGATACATCATTAGAGTCAGGATTGCAAGATGTCAAAGAGTTACACTGCAAAGCCCAGACATGTTAGTCCCGTTACTGATGCACAAACTATACAAAGGTGTTAATTTTGAATTTGGATCAGGTAAGTTTGCCTGATAAAACACTTGTTGTTCTTCTGAACCTTCAGAAAGAGATAACAAAGACAAGCTGCAGGTGTGTAAACTGATGGGAAAACTTCTAACGCATGCTCTAAATATTTTAAGATAGGTTATCATTTTTCACTCACTTTCATGATCAGCATTTCTTAGGTAATTATGGTCAAGAGATAACTTTTAAGTGAAAAACATCATTTTAGTGTAGTTGCAGCACAAAATTATAATACTAGATTTCAGTCAGGGGTTTGTTTAACAATCACAATTAAACAATATACATGGTAAAAAGCATTTTCTTGTAAATGCAAAGCTAGCAAGGATACAGGCATCTGCCAGAAAGAGTCTTTGGTTTTTATACTGCTGCATATGCAAATTCTCTGAATAAAACCTGTCAATCTGCAGAAAGCAGTTCCTCTTAGGTAGGCTATGCAGCAACAGTCTTACCTATCCTAAAAGACACAATAAACTTAAAATAAGCTGTTTGGAGGTAGGGAAAAAACATGTTATTTCTAACTTTGTAAGGTGTATATCTCTTTATGTTTTACACTAAAGGGCATTGTTGCAATCAAGGCAATAAACTTTCCTTTAGACTACTAGGAAAAGTGTTGCACAAGCACTAGGGAGAGGGATAGCCCTCCGGATCATCTATTTGAGAAGCAGCAGTTCAGAAGCCACTGGCTCTGCCCCATCTAAGCACCTATCTTCCCCCTAACTGTTGCCAGTAGGTCTGTCAGGTCAGCAAGTTTGAGGTAAGCTGTCGATTAAGCCCAGCTTGTCCAACTTTGTCTTCTGTACAGTCAAGCCATTTCTTTGATAATCTCCAGACCAGTCAGGCTTATCTCAGCAGAAAACTGGCAACAACTTACATTTCGTATCTTCCACCAAGATTTTGGCTTCATTATTTCTTGCTTAGCCCAATCTAATCAGGAGTAAAGGTCTTTGAACAGAATTATATAATAGCATTAAATCAGTAGAAAAGAGGAAGCAGGGAATTTTATTAAATAATGAATAAGTATTCTCAAGTTTTCATAAGATTCTTGCAGTTGCAGGGAGGAGAACTCTTAGACCAAAGTAATATATTTTTTTTTGTTATATATGAAACATTACCAGTTTCCTTTTTTTTTCTTTAGAGGAAATGTGCGGAAGTATTACCATGGTGCACTTTTGGTATTACCATATTACTTTCTAGTTTCATGTAATATATTTTTTTCTGCCCCTCAATACAGAAAAAAACCCCTGTTTTCTGGAGTTTGCAGCAAAATGGGATGTTCTGGTCTTTTTTCCCACTATCTCCCACCGGTGCTGTCATGTAGCAGGGATGTCTGTCATGCTGTAGTATATACTGGCCTTTCAAACATTAAAAACAGTGTAACAAAAAAAATAGTACTAATAATGCTTAATAGTCAAGTACTGAGTCCAGCCTGCTCCAGGAGGAAGGTTGGAGAACATAGCATAGTTACTGACTGTAGAAGTCCCCTCCAAAATGATGGCACTTGTCCCAGGAAGAGCTCCTTTGCAGACTCTATCCAGTTGAGCAGAATGAGTCCTATTCCACCCAGGTGTTCCTGACCTCTCATTCCAAAACGCAGCATTCAAACATGCACTAGGTCTCGCCCACTGTCCTGAAGGGAAAATTACTCGTACTGTCACATTCAAACCCAAAGAAGGATATGCAGAGTCAAGTGACGCTGAGACTGTTCAGAGGAACCTATATCCAGATACCAGTGAGGGCCAGAAACCCATCAACTTGCCCTCGACTTTTTAATTGAGCTTAAAAACATTTCAATGATGAAACTGGGTATACGACACATCTCATCTGGCTCATTGTACACAGAACAGCTGACCTCCCACGAGCATTGCGCTGTCCCAGTCAATCCTCATGGTGCCCTCTCAAGTCAGATTTATTCTTAGAACTGTTTCTCCAGAAGCAGTGCAGCATTTCATTTGCAAAACTAATAGTGCTGGGAAAGGATAGCAGGATATGTAAAGGAAAATCATTCAGACTTTCACAATCCTCAGGTTTTCAGGAAGGAGTTTCTGCTATCAACATGTATTTTGGCCCATGACACACACTGACAGCCAGTCAGGTCCTGCAGTCTCCACTTCTGTTAAAATCTGTTTATTTTCATTTCAGTCTCCATTTCTTTTTGCCGCATTGGAAGGCCAGTGAAAACTTTCAAGCACCCTGGCCAAGATTGTCTGCTTTAGAGATAAATGTCTCAGCCCAAGCAGGTTCCTAAACAGTAACTTACACTTTGATACAGATTTTGATACTGAAAACTGAACCTTGGAATATCCTATCCCACTATCTTTTTCCAGAGACTGAGTTGCAAATTAATTAGAATAGCTGATTCAATGTCAGTAAATACCATTCTGTTGAACGGAAAAACTCTTTATTTTTAAGTCGTATCTGCAGTTCTTTTGCACCTTGGCATAAAGCCCACACAGTATTTGTTTTTCTCTTTATTTCTCATTCCCTTTCCCAAGAATCTTAAAGTGCTGTGCAGACATGCATGAATGAATCTTCATAAACCTGTCTGAAACATAAATACTATCTTTTTTAAGATAAGGATGGATTTATTAAACAAACACATTCCATTTTAGTTCAAAATCTTATTTTCCCATCCATAAAAACAAAGGTAAAGAAAAATGTAAGTTTTATACTGGAGAGAGAACTTGTTCAGGGAAAAAGATTATCTTTGCTGATGATGTGTTATTGAATTTTGCACTTCTAGTTGAAGTTTTTTTCTACACACACTGCCAAAATTGTGCAGTCTCCTTTCTAACACTATATAGATGGATACTGTGAACATGGTACTCATCATTGAAAAGTCATATTAAAAATATATTGGTCTCACTAAAATGAAATCAAATGAAAATATATTCTTGTATTCCATTTTTTTCCTTGTCTTTTCACTCATTTCTGCATCCATTTTCTCCATTAGGATGGAATTACTCTGTGGTTACGTACCACAGCCACTTGTGTTATCTGGAAAGATGTGTTATTTGCTGTATAAAAGTTTTCATCACCAATCATTGCTGGGTGGTTTAAAGCACACATATCAACTAAAAGCCTGGTTGTGACTTTTTGAGTTCATTGGGCTCTCTTCAAAAGGAATGAAACTGCAAGGAACTAAAAGCCTTGGCTTACATGTAGAGGTGGACGAATGACTAGGGTGGTTTTGATGTGAAAGAAAAATTTTCATTTTAAAGTCAACTCGATGGTTTTAATTTGCCTAGAGGTGATGTGTTTTGTTTTCCATGCTATTCAGCTGTTCCTGTGATCCCTTTACTTCTGATTTTTAATATAACACTGGATAATAAAAAGGCCCATTTCAGAAGTAAATGATAAGGAATTTTCTTTCAAAACAAAGGCAGAAGAAAGCCTATTGGCACCTTTGAGAAAAGTAAAAACTACTTTCATAGAATCATAGAATCGTTTGTTTGGAAAAGACCTTTGAGGTCATGAAGTCCAACCATACCCATGCACTACTAAACCATATCCCTGATCACCTCATCTACCCACCTCACTTCCAGGGATGGTGATTCAATCACATTCCTGGGCAGCTGTGCCAGTGCCTGATAATCCTCTAGGTGAAGAAATTTTTCCTGATGTCTAATCTGAACAACCCCTGGTGCAACTTGAGGCCTTTTCCTCTCATCTTATCCCCTGTCCCTTCGGAGAAGGGACCAACACTCTCTTTGCTACAACCTCCCTTCAGGTAGTTGCAGACAGTGATGAGGTCTCCCATCAGCTTCTTTTTCTCCAGGCTAAACAATCCCAGTTCCCTCAATCAATCCTCATAATGGCTTCTTCTGCAGCCCCTTCACTAGCTTCATTGCCCTTCTCTGGACACCCTCCAGCACCTCAACGTCTTCCTTGTAGCGAGGAGCCCAAAACTGAACACATATTTGTATTTGAGTGTTTGAGGTCCAGCCTCACAAGTGCTGCGTACAGAGGCATAATCACTTCCTTGGTCCTATAGACCACACTGTTTCAGGCACAGGCCAACTTTCCATTGGCCTTCCTGAGCACTTGGGCACAATACTGGCTCTTATTCAGCCAACTGTCAACCAATACCCCCAGGTCCTTCTCTATCAGGCAGCTTTCCAGCCACTCTTCTCCAAGCCTGCAGTGCTGCATGGGGTTGTCTTTTCTCAAGTGCAGGATTCACTTGACCTGGTTGAATGTCATACCACTGGTCTCAGCCCACCAATCCAGTAAGTTCAGATCCCTCTGTAGAGCCTTCCTACCTTCAAGCAGTTTGACACTTCATCCAGGCTTCGTGTCATCCATGAATTTACTGAGGACACACTGAATCCCTTCATCCAGACCACTGATAATGACATTTAACAGAACTGAACCCAACACTGAACCTTGGGAAACACCACTTGTGACCAGTGTGTCACAAGATTTAGCTCCATTTACCACCATTCCTTGGGCCAGGCAATCCAGTTAGTTTTTTAACCCAACAGAGGCTGTGCCTGTCCACGTCAATGACAGCCAGTATCTCAAGCAGAACTGTGGGAAAGGATGTCAAAGGCTTTATTAAAGTCCAGGTACACTACATCCACAGCCTTTCCCTCATCCATTAAATAGGTAGTCTTGTCATGCAATGAGATCAGGATCAGGTTGATTAGGTAGGACCTGTCCTTCATAAATCTCTGTTGACTGGGCCTTATGACTTTGTTGCCTTGTGTGCTGCATGATAGCTCTTACTTGAAGTCAGATTCACAGGTCTGTAGTTCCCAGGATCCTCCCTCCAACCCTTCTTGTAAATGGTGTGTACCATTCGCTAGTCTCCAGGCAAGTGACACTTCCCCAGTCAGCCAGGACTGCTGGTAGATGATGGAAAAGAATTTCGTGAGCACATCCACCGGGTCCCTAAATGCCTTGGGTGAATCCCATCCACCCCCATAGATTCATGAAAGTCCAATTGGCTAAGCAGGTCCCTAACCATTTCCTCTTGCATCATGGAAGCTTAGTTCTGCTCCCCTTTCCTGTCTTCTGGCTCAGGAGGCTGAGTCCCCAGAGAATATCTCACCTTACTATTGAAAAGGGAGGCAAAGAAGGCATTACGTACCTCAACTTTGTACTCATCCTTTGTCACTATTGTTCCTCCTGCATCCAGTAAAGGATGGAGATTTTCCTTACCTCTCCTTTTGCTCTTAATGAAATTGTACAAACATTTTTCGTTATCTTTCACAGAATTGACCATTTTTAGTTCTAGTTGGGCTTTTTCCAGGCTGATTTTCTCCCTGCATGATCTCACTTCATCCTTGCAGTTCTCCTGAGATGTCTGCCCCTTCTTCCAAAGCTCATATGCTTTACGTTTTTTCCCAAGATTCACCCAAAGCTCTCTACTCGGCCAAGATTGTTTTCTACCCAGCACATGGGGATTGTCTGCTCTTGCGCCGCCATGATTTCCTTCTTGCGAAGCATTCTGCCTTCTTGGGCTCCTTTGTCCTTTAGGACTGCCTCCCAAGGAACTTTATCAACCAGCGTTCTAAACGGCCCAGAGTCTGCCATCCAGAGTTCAACGCGGCTCATCTGATGATTCCCCTCCTTACTTCTCAAAAAAATGAGAATTCTATCATATCTCAATCACTGTGCCTCAGATGTCCTCCAACCACTAGAATATTCACTAGAATATTTTCTTACTGGAAGAACAAATAGCATTCAGTTTTGCATTTACATCTTGGTTGATATTATCATGAATTCAAGTCTATACATTGAATACATCAGAGAAAATATTAATATTCATATCAATTATCTTTTAGTGACTAGATAACAAATTTGAAGTTTTATATAACCTTGTGACTCATTGCAGTTCCTCAGATTTTAACAAAGTTGCAGCACTGACTTTCAAATTACACATTGAAGGGCCAAGTAGCATGTTGATTTTGGACTGCAATGTGCCAGAGAATTCTGGATACTGAAAGGATTTATGTTCTGAAATGCAGGTGACAAATATTAGTCACAAATTTGTATTTTGGATACTACACATCCTAGTACAGTCAGGAATTTTTGTACATCTGATGAGTAATTACCCCTGAGAAACTTACAGTAAGGAACAGAGCAAGTAACTATCCTATGGAACTTTTAAAACATTTGGTTTCAGATTGGTCATAAGAAAAACATTTAAGCAATATATTGTGAAATTCATCGATATAAGTTATCCCTGCAATTATAAATATTCAAAAGGGATGAGTAATAAAACCTTCCTCTCTTACCTAAGACAGGGTGTTCTCTGTTTTATAATAAAGTGATATAAAGCCTCAGACACTAAGCATAAACTGCCCATTTACTGTTAGCAGTGAAGAGGGAATTTGTCTTCTGCACAAATTATTACAAAATTCCAGTTTATTTGAGATGGTGTGGGAGGGGTGGGGGTGTACTTCAACCTTTTTGTAGGCATAGGGCACAGTTAGCCTTCCTTTCAAATGTATGCTATCCACCATTTTCTAAGCTTCCTTTTTTAAGAAAGTATTTTACATAACATATGCCTAATTTCACATATGGCTTTAAGGGCATAAGTTTTGGATTATTGGAATTGCTTATCTAAACTGGGGCCAGAAACAAGAAACTGAGTCACAAGAACCTTTGAACATAAGCTGAGATAGCAAATCCGGTGTTCTTCACTAACCTCCATTTCCAAATGCAATAATTTAGTCTTAAGTAAACATATTTCCCACCAAAGAAGAAAGAAGCATTAACAGAAAAAAATTAAAAGCATTAGCCTTCCTAGAGAGAAACAATATTTGACACACAACAAAGTGAAACACAAATGCAGTGCAGACTTAAAAATGCACAGTGTTGTGAATGACTTAGGTTACCAAGTAATGGAAGCCCCATAAAAAGTGTTATTAGACAAGGACAGAGAGCTCATTTTGATAATGGAAAGGCTGTTATTTAGCAAAGAACAAATGTATTTTTTCCTTGTGCTCCACGTATTTTCTAAAGATACTTCTGCATCAATAGAGGGATCGCAAATTGTAAAAAACTAACTATAAAATTTCGTACGATTATGCTACTTGAAATCATGTTATCTTACATTATAGTACAGAGAGAAAATAAAGCGCAGGTATCTTGCAAAGGGTTGTACAATGTTGTTGGGAAGAGACTGCTCAGTCATCTGTTCGGGATACTAGCTCATTACAAAAAAAATGTGGATAGAAGTAGTGGGGAATGAAAACCTATGAGCAATTCAGTCTGAAATAAAATTTAAAAGTATTCTCTATTTCTACAGCGAAACATAATTGCCTCCGTACCTTACAGCCTTCTGCAATTCAGCACACATCAGCTTATTTTCTCTTTTCTCTATCTTCCATCAGCCTGCATGCTGACCCAGTGCTCCAGTTCCTGTCCAGCTCTTGATCATTCCCTAAATATTAAATCACAGAATTTAAAAAAAAAAAATAAATATTCCTGCTAGGTTAGTACTTCTTCAACATTTATTTTTTAATAGATCACTGTTCTTCCCAAGATGATGAAAATTGAATACAAGTCAAGAAATTTTCACTTATCTGTGTTCCTGGCATATTCTTTAATCCAGTTTTATTCGCATCCCCTGCACCCCTAAATTTACTTTCCGTCATCTCCAGCATGTTGTTAAAAATTTCTACACCTTCAGTAAAGCCTTTCCCACAGCTTCACAGGTGTACAGCTCTGCTCACAGTGACTCCAAACCTAGTCTGTCTTAATTTTCAATGACAGATTTAATAAAACTGGTATTATTGTCTGAACTGTTTCTTTTCTCTCAAGGACAATTACTCATGTTTTCAACCTACTTCAAAACTGACAAGACATTTCTTTCAATGTCTTCTGCATAATGAAGATTGCACAGCAATGAACAGCTAATCTGAGCCAGGTCCTCTATTTGACTTGAAAACTTCTCTGGCAGTCTTCCAAATTCAATGCAATTCCTACAGTTTTACATCACTTTCAAGTGAGACATACAGTTGGTCTAGTAAATCCTGTAACACATAAATGCTGAAAAATCACGGATTTGTCACCATTTAAGTAAGAAATGCTAACTTCAAGGCTTCTAGCTATGATGAGAGAAATGTGGAGCTCTACAAACAATGTCTACTGATTTAGAGGTTTGTCTGTTAACTCTTTTTAATGTCAGGAACTTACCAATGGGAATAGAAGAAAATATTGTCCTGCTCCATACAACAGAAAGGAGAAGTTTTTCTACCCTTCATTTGTGGTTTATATCACATCAAATTCCTTCCGCAGGGTTGTATTAAGTGTGTTTGCTGTGTAACCTCTTTCTGCTCAGGAAGGAACATCTGTCATCAGAGTTTTACCTTGACTTCAAAATACTTCAGCGGGGATAGTGTGTTCCTACCCAAAGCAAGATTTGACCCTCACAATTTGTGCTGTTTCTCTCTATGTTTTGTAGACAGCATTGGTGCTGTCAATACAAGTGGAAGGGAAAAAGAAAAGGAAAAATTTAGGAACAGTGCCAAGCTTCACCGGAAAATTTAGCAGAATATAGCGTGCAACAGCTTGGATTGGGTATGTGTTAGAACTGTAAACAGGAATCACTACAAAATGAAAAGCTGAGAGAGAGTTATCTGGGGAGGTGAGGGAAAACAGGGTAACTGACTTAAAAATATATTTTGCAAAACGTGTATAAATGTTTATTGTACTGAACTCCGTACCACCATGGCAAGACTGCTTCTTGTACCTGAACTGGATTTCCTCATGAAACTTCTCTGTACCAGTGTTTCATGGTGTACTTAGTACACATGGAGATAGTACTCCTTCTTCATTCTGAGAGCTTGGTTGTGAAATCTGATGGAAATTAGTGTCTCCAGAAAGGTCAAGTAACTCTTTGACTCTACACAATAGATGCTGTTCCATATATGAGGATCAGAGACCTAGATTCTCTATGTTAGCGGTAATCACCTTTAAAGCATAAATATAGTATCTTACTCAAATTAAATGACTCAGCTGCATCAGGTGAGTCATAAAGAACTACTATGGCTTTCACCATAATGATTCACTCAATTCTTGCTACTTTTCATCACAGAGATGTTCCGTATCCTGTTTTAGCTGCTCAGCCCAGTAGAGAGTAAAACGTTTGTTTTGCAGCTGCAGATTAAAGTCTTCATCAGCACTGTTCTTGTTGGGAAACAGCATTAAAACCGAAAGAAAGTATCTGGTGTTACTGATGTCTTTTTTTCAAGCATAATTCTTGAATACTATAGGCATAACTCATCCATCAGCCATTTCAAGATTTGGCAAGATTATATGGTTATCATGCTCCTCAAAATGCTACTTTTAGAGTCTTCTGCTCAGGAAATCTCAGCAATGGTCAAAATCTGGGCTCATTAAGGAAAACTCCTTCCAGCAGAAAGCAACAACACAGAGGAAAGTGAGGGCTTGGAAAAAAAGAGAATGAAGGCAGACTGTCAAAACTACACGTCACTACCCACCTGTTTTTTTAGAACGCAAGCACTTATCTATCCTTCCTGAGCTGCGGATGATAAAGTCCCACCAGTATCATACCAGAACACAGAGTCCCAAGGTTTGATAGAAATAGCAACAGTGGCAAGATTTACGTCTTCCCCAGAAAACTAGCCTTTGGCTACTCTTGCAGCACAGATGTCCACCACATGGACACACATTGAGCCACGAAACTTGTCCTCAGAGCCAGCGAACAGGCCTCAAGCCAATCTTGTTTACTGGTAAAGACACAGCTGTCTTCTTTTTGTAATAGTTAGGAACATTAGGAACATGCTATGGTTGACTCAATTGTGCCTCATCTCACGCTGTCTGTTCTAGTAGAAGTACAATCTTAACAAAATTCTTCAATAATGCCAGTTCATAATTTTATTGAGATTTTATACTTTTTCCTTGCAATTTTTACAAACAATTTGTTTGCAGTAATCCTAGTTAGTGTTTTGTTATCCTTGACAACAGCTCAAAAACTACTTTTCCAAATTTCCTAATCTTTTCCTTCCCTTTAACTTAGAGAGACGCAGGTGATGTTCCATAAAGCAGAGGGATATATTTGGCAAGAGCAGCTAAATCAAGAGTTGGCAATCAACTGCCATCAACAGAAGGGACTTTTTCAGTAAACATTTTCAATATATTCATAATTACCAAGCCAAAAAGCAGGAAAAAATTGCAGTCAGATTTGTAATGCCCAGGAGAATAACAATTTGATTGTTATTTACAGAACAAGGAGGATGTGGCTGAAGCTTTGTTACAGAGCCTCTAAAGTTCATTGATCTTCTCCCTTGGATCTGGCTATACTTCTACATGCTATCATTACAGACATTCACATACCAAAAATGCATGTAGCTCTTTCATACAGGAACTGCTACACTGCCACAACATTTCATTGATATTCTCTCATAGCAAAGAATTTGCTCTTTAAAAAACAAAAACAAAAAAAAAAAAAAAAACAAACAAACAGCAACAACAACAAAACAAAGAGCAACAATTTGGTTTCAAAGCCTGATACGTTAGCTGTTCTACTTGTATGCTCATTAGATTACAGAGTACACCAGACAAAGAGTATTGCTACATGTAGATATCAAACCTTCAGGCTACATTTTAATCAGAACCAAGTATTGCAACACCAACTGCACAGAAGGAGAGAAAAATCACAATTTTCGAACCAAAATACCTAGTTCTTCTCATTGATGTCTTGTGCTTTAGGCTTATAAACCAACAGTGATGTCAGTGACTAAATTACCAAGTGAGAGAAAACTTTAAAACTCAGCAAGAGACTCTCAGGAAAGAGATATAATTGCCAAATTAAAATTCCCACTCCCACTGTCCCAGTCACAAAAGAAGCAGGATGTTTCAGCTCACTAGTCAAAATAAGAAACACTCAAAAAGAAAAATCAAAATACAGTAATATTAGCTTATGATATGTTCTCCCATCTAGTCTCATAGATCTCAACTCCCTGTGAAGATGTTTGAACAATAATTCTAATTAGTTTGTCCTTCAGCCACAACAGAATATTTTTCTAGCATTAAAAAAAAAAAAAAAAAGACAGCCCATCTAAAATTACTGCTTGCCCAGCAAGAAACAATCTGAGACTACCAAACTGCAGAAAAAAAGTTCAGAGTTGGTGTTAAAATTAATATGGGAGAAGCAATGCTGCTCCTAAAACATGAGAATGTCTAGAGTCTAGAGAGTCTATGCTTTTGGGGATAAATCATCAGAAGTGTTCAGTTATCATCCTATTTTATATCTTTTCTATATAATTTTTTTCTCTTGAGTAATTTAAGATGTAACAACTGCTGGGTCCAATGAGCTGAAATGCATGCCAGAAGATTAACTCTTCAAAAAGAAAAAAAATCAATCTCGTCTGATAAAAATAGAGTCCAAATAAATGAAAATTTTGGTAGATGTGTGAAGAATAGGCCAATTCATCTTTGATGTAACAATAGTCTATTTCACTAACAGAACCACAGGAAAGAATATAAATCTATTTAAAATATAATGAGTAAAATACGTTGTTTCACCAAGTTAGTTTTGATTTCACAACACTTGGAGCTGGGGAGGGGGAAGTCCAACACTCTTGGTTTCATGACAATAATATACATCATTTTCACTAAAGTGAATGCAATCATGTTTAATGTTTCGAAGATATATTTAGCAATGAGCACAGCAACTGGAATGCAAGCCCAAGTGAGTATCCCCAAATAGTCACAACACTCATTGGAAAAGTATCGATCTGGACTTAGACCAAAAACTTCACAGTAGCTCACTTCCAGGGAAGAAAGCACTATTCTGTTTTCATATAGTGCTCTCACTAGCTCAGGCACAGAGGTACTCTGGAGGCAAACAAAAGCCATAGCTGCAAATGCATGGTAATTGCGAACATAGCAAGACACGTTCTTATTCACAGAGAAGCTGGACTTAAGCCTGGATCCTGTAATTCAGTCAGAAACAATGATGCTTACAGGAATGAACTTCAGTGCATTGTGATACTGCTATAAAAAAGGTTTTGAAAAAAAAAGATACGTTGCAAGTATAGAGCAGCATTTTATATAATCAGCTGCTAATGCCTTTGCTGCTCAGACAGGGTTAATCAGACATACGTAAAACTATTTCCTGGCACTCTTGGAAATCTTCTCTAGTGATGGTTTCAACAATATGAAAGGTTTCAATTTTGTAGAGTTTATATTGGCCTAAAGAATACTGAATTTTATCACACCCTGTGGGACACATTCACTCAAAGTCTTTTTTAAGACGAATTAAAGCAAATCTAGCAGCCCAGTCTGCCTCTCATATATGAACATTGAAACAAAGATCAATAAAGAATTAAACAAGTAAGTAGAAAGGAAAAATCAGAATAAGAAGTTTTGTAAAAATACCACGAGTATTTATTTTTCTTGTGCTTTACAGGGAGTTTTCTGATCAGGATTAGACAGCTAGGACCATTGCGGATTCTAAAGAATGCTGTATTAAAGCAAGAAATCTGCTTTGAAAAATGCATCCAGGGAACCATTACCAAAATCCAGTATCAAAATCAGAAAATCTGGCAGGTGAAGAGTGTGGCAGGCAAGAAGCTCTGGCCATTGGGAAGATGCATGAGCCTGTGCCAAGGCTCCCCATACACAGCCCCAGCTTTGCAGCAAGTTCCATGTCCCAGTGGCTAAACTGTTCACAGTGGATGAGCATCAGCTTTGGACTCCCTGTATAACCAGGGAAAGGCAAGGCGATCTCCGAGAGAGGTCAATGGGACCCGCACAAGGCTGCATGTTCTGCTACTCCAGCACCCTGTCCCTTGTCACTTACATTGCTTGAACAGAAAAATAGCTCTTCTGTACTCAGAAATAAATGGAATCGTAAAAGGCATGATATTCTGACTATTGCAACCGCTGTTACAACACAGAGCAGCTTTAGAGTGCCTTTAACATATGTACAGATCACCGCTCTTGCACTCATTTTACATTGGATTTATATCTCTAAAGCAAAGTATAGAGAAGAATTGGTATTCAGGGTCTCACTGCCATACTAGAGGCCAAGGTTATATGTGTCTTTTGCAATAAGCTTGGACACTACTAGAAATATTTTTTTAAACTACTACTTTTTTACACATGCTTCTACTTTTAAATAAACTCTATGAAATTAAGCAACAATATTGTTGGGAAGGTGAACGATTATGACAATTCCATATTTTAGGCATACAGATGTAAAGCTAACTGTATAAGAGCCCTATAGGAAAATGCTGAATGTAGGATTTTTGCCCTATAATCAAATCTCAACTATAACTTCCCAGAAATATGTTTAAAGCATTTTCTTCTGCATGCAGTTTTCAGTCACTTGAGTTTTATTCCTTTTAACTGCTAAAAAAATAGTGGTCTAGGCAATGCCTCTTTCCTCACTAAGAAGTAACAGTGGGATGACAAGAGGCCAACGTCGATTCTTCACCCTTATTCCTGAGCTCATCCCAATCTCAGCCCCAACATCTGGTACTTCACACCAGCGAGTCTGAAGAAAGAATCATGTGCTGTAATGTTTAATGAAATAGACCCCCTGATGGACAGTTAGACCTTACAATATTCTGGCTCAGGAACTTAACCAAATTACCAACTTACCAACTTATCCAAGATAAAGACTAACAGAACTTGTACTGAATGCACAATAGACTATAGACAGAACTGTAATCCATACAATATCCTTTAAGAATCAGATATAGTCCAAAAGGGCGTGGCCTTTTACTGTTTAGAAGTCACGTTAGAAGCCCAGACCTGCACCCGACCTTCTGAAATGTGAATTTTTTCACAGGGAGAGAAAGTTTTTCAAAAATACATCCTATCTCCAGATCTGCCCTTTTTCAGCTGCTGCTAAGACATCAGTGGGATTTTATATATTTATTTGTTCATTTGTTTGTTTGTTTGTTTAACAATCTTTCAATTTTATACTCATGGCTCTCCTGTGTCCCAAGAACATGTAGAATTTATGGAACAGATTCATCTTCCCAGATTCCTGAGACTGAAATGACTAATAATGGATTTTAGTGTTTTGCTCTCTTAAGCTCATGTTGGAACTCTGCAGCCAGCCTTTGGGCTCAAATAAGGTTTTCTGCGCTTTGAATGAGAGATCTTGCCTGCTAGACTCAGACTCCAGCATTAAAATAGCTTAAAAAAAGGCAATTCATGTAGGTTGTTTGCCATTGTCGTCAGTGATGTGACAATCAGAGGAAATAAACCCTTCTGGGTTTAGGTAACAAGAATTGCTACTATACAGAAAGATGACAAGTGTAAGTGGTTTATACCAAACTTATGTTAAATAAGTATCATGATATTCAGTATTACAGGCCTGCATTTGTTTTCTTTCAATGTATAAAAATATTAATAAATTTCTGTGTGAACAAGTATCACCCTCTATAATTTCAATGATCTTCCCACCTGATGTTTTTTCAAGAAGACACTTTACATTTATCCTTTTTGAAAATCATGAGTTACCATGTTAAAAATATTTTTTCTTTCTATATGTAGCTCTAAAAATAAAAAAAAATCACATATTATTCTCAAAGAAAAAGTTTTTAGTGAAGTTCCATTAATGCTTTGGAAAATGCTTGGTTTTAACAATTTGTTCTGTGCAAACATTCCCTGTGTAAGGAAGGAATTATCTAGAACCCCCAGATATTGCTAGGTAGCTCACAGCTTCTATAGAAACATTTCAAGTATTAGACAGAATTCTGTGAAAAACTTTTCAGTCTTTTCAGTTGTAAGGATTAGTTGAGTGTTCCCAGGAAACTGTGATAGGGGAATAGTATGGATGTTCCTGCCCTTTGTCATGAAGGACGGGCAGTATTTGAGATTGTTTTCTACAATTACTGAAGAAGAAGTTAACCCTGGGGGAAAAAGCTCAGATACAGCAAAGATGCGAAGGTGAAGTAAGTATAGACAGAAAATGTAATCCTGCTGCTGCTGCAGTGTTTTTCGAATGAACCCAGGGAGCTTGTCTTCACCTTAATTCATAGTTCCTGTCTCTGCACTGGGAACTCAGAACTGTGCTCTGTTTTTCTCACCTGGCATGTAGAGTGAGATAATTCAGGAAGGTCCCAGAGCTATATGCTCTTTCCTCAACCCTTCACGTTTACCTCAGAGATATCAAATTATGGGGCTAGACTCATTACCTCCACTAACCCTGAGCTTGATGTGCCCTGTCTGACTTGAGAACTTAGAAGCATTCTGCATGCAAATCTTCTTGCACAAGGAAGTAGAAATTGAAACTATATCTAAAAATATTTTTTATAAAATTATGTTCTTAAAATACTTCTATATAAAGTCAATTTAGTGTATTTAGTGTATTGATTTAGTGTCATTAAACTTAAAAGCTGGGGCAAAAATACACCTCAAACCTGGAGTCCTATTTATTTATAGTGTGAACAGTACAAATTCCAGAGCTCAGAAGCATCCCTACTGCAACTCCATTAAAAGGAGACAGACCAAATATCAGGAAAATATCCTGTCTGGTCAAGTCAAGGTTTAGATAATGTTACCAAAACCAACTCTACCACTCACGTCTTGCACAGGAAGGGAAAAGTAATCATATATTATGTTAGTTATTTTTATCAATATTGTCCTCAACACTTAGCTAAACTCTCTCAGGCTCAATGTATTCTTTTGTTATATGCTTTTTCAGGAAAAGCAGGAAGCAATGGAAATAAGTAGCAGTCTTGCAAACATGACCTGCAAGGAAGGAATGAAAAATAAATGAAGTTGTTCAGTCTAGAAGAGAGAGTAATCGGCTTCAAACACAAAGCAGAAAAATGGGATGAGGAAAAGAATTAGATTTTCTCTGTAACCTGATGGATGGGACAAGAAGTCATGTGTTTGAAGTAAAGCAAAGAAGGTTCAGCAGGAATAAAGTTCTAGACTTCTAACAATGCTTTTTTCACTTAGAGAGGAAGACAGAAAAATTTCTAAAGCTATGTCACATTAAGATAGTATTCAGGAATATTGGGACTTTATCATTGGTGCTGTCAAGCCACCAAACCATGATACTTGGCACACCTCTGTCCCAGCCAAGATGTTCACAAACCTCTCTAGGAGGCAGCACTCATGAGACGGCTTTTCCAAGGGACGATCCCCATGCACAGACCCAAGGAGCAACTTGGTTGGGCACTTTTCCATTACACTTATTATTAGAAACTGGTAAAAATCTTGTGCATAATCAGTGCACTTCTGCTGGCATTGTAACCCTATGCTCTTTATTTGAACAGTGGGGCAGGATCTGATCAAGGTTTCATAGTAATATAGCAGCTATTTTTAAGAAGAGTTTTCTTCCCATACTAACTAAGAAGAACGGGTCACACATTTGCATGTGTTCTTGTTGTATGCAGGGAACGATCACATAGGGATACAGTTAAGAAGAAACAAGGACCAGACTTCCTGAAGTATGTATTCCATACAATTGTTATATTCCTCCATTGCCCTTGTGTAAATCCCGCCCTTCTTTACTCAGGTGTGGTACTGATTGCTCTTTAGAAAAAGAAGTGGGTATAAAGGGTCCATAGGTCTATGGAGCACTGTAACAAGTATGAGTCACTATTTTGCATTATTTGCCTAAGCCTCTGAGTAAATGTGCTGTGCAAAATCCATCTATATTCTTTTGTGGAATGCAATTTTGCAAGCTGCTTTTTCCTTTCCCCCCTAACTGTCTTCTTCTGCAGACATCTGAGAGTCAATCTTTGTCTTTGTAGCACAATACAAACAATGACGGATGGCCACAAGAGACCCAGCTTCACAGCTATCTCTAGATTCTGGCCCTCCCAGCAATGTGCAGGTGCAACGAAGAGAGGCATTAGCAGCTTAGATTCAAGTCAGGCAAAGGGCTGCCAGCCGAGAAGAAAAATAAATCCTTCCTTCCCTTCAAACTTGAGTGCCTCTGGCTTTCTAGAGCACACCTGCGTTCTGTCAAACATAGGCTATGTGATTCCCAGACAAAAGCAGACAAAACCAATAAACAGAAAGTTATTGCTTGCTGGTAGGTGAAAAACAAAAAGTCACTCACTGCTGTTTATTCTTATTTATTATTTCTGCTTACTTATTCACATTTATTTAATTTTTATTTCATTAGCGAATGCACAAAATTAACATCTTCTTGGAGAAGAATTTGCTCTTAGATGCATTTTTAAGTACCATTTCTTGCTCGGGATTTATGCTAAAGTTGCCCCCTACTCCAAAAGTTGTTTTATCAGGGAGACATAATCTTAAATCACATGGACTTTCTTGATACACTTCATCAGAAGAAGACATAATAATGTAAAGCTCACCAGACATAGAAAAAACTTTTTTTTCATTCAATACCATTACTATTTGGATGCTTTTATCTTCCTTTTTCAGAGAGGAAAGGTAGAATTTCACAATCAAAAAATCTGAAAATATATATTTTCCATGTAAGTAGAAACATATGTATAGTTCACCATTCTTTTAACTTCAGCCATATTTTCCCCCTACGCTACATTTTTAAGGAGAAACAATGACCTAAAAAGCCAGGTTCAAGTCTCAAAACAGAATCTCTCATATATTTTACACTTTCTCTCCCCCAAAACATTTCATGCAGTGGGATTCATCTAAGATGAACTACCCTCAACAGAAAATCTTGGTTTCCATGTGTCATTGAAGTTTCCTAAATCTACTGCAGCTTTATTTCAGGAGTAGACAACACTCCACCTTAGTCATCAGCACAGACTAACAAACAGCTCAGGCTCTACCCTATGCTAATCCTGCTGTTTCTGAAACATCTGAACAGGCAGGAAGCAAGACGAGTGAACACAGCTGTCAAGAGAACTTGTGCTGCGCTGTCCTTACTCACACCATTTGCATTCCAATTATCAAAACAGCCTGTCAGATCCACAAGACACTTTTTTCCTTGCTTGTTTTACCCTCTCTGGAGCAAGAATGCCAACTGAGATATAGCTATCAGGATTAGAACGACTGTTGAACGATTAAAAATATCTAAATAGAGAGAGGTATGTATTTTACACTCATATAGACTCTAACAAACTGTTAATTTCAGTAAATTCTGAGCAACTTGAATGGATAAAGAATATTCATCATACTCTACGCAGCATAGGGGTTGGTAGCTAGCATACAATACATACGCAAAGTTTTATTTCTTCATTTGAATATCCTCGTTGCCAATGATGGAGCTTCTGTAATTCCCATAGAAAAAGTCAAAAGCTGTGGTCTGGAGAGGAACATTGCATTTACAGTTGGACAGAGATTACAGTATCACAGTATCACAGTATCACAAGGTTGGAAAGGACCTCTGAGATCATCAAGTCCAACCTATAACCTAACACTAACACCAACCATCATCTAAACCATGGCACTCAGTGCCTCATCCAGTCTCCCCTTAAACACCTCCAGGGTAGGTGACTCCACCACCTCCCTGGGCAGCCCATTCCAATGGCCAATCACCCTTTCAGTGAAGAATTTTTTCCTCACATCAAGTCTAAACTTTCCCTGACGAAGCTTAAGTCCATGCCCTCTGGTTCTGCCACTGGTCACCTGAGAGAAGAGACCAACCCCTGCCCGACTACAACCTCCTTTTAGGTAGTTGTAGAGAGCAATGAGGTCTCCCCTGATCCTCCTCTTCTCCAGGCTAAACAGCCCCAATTCCCTCAGTCACTCCTCATAGGGCTTGTGCTCCAGCCCCCTCACCATCTTCGTTGCCCTAATTCTACAAGATTCTACAAGATTCTAAGATTCTACAACCTGAATTTTTTCTGTTAGAAAAATATTGTTTCCATGAAATCAGCCCATTCCCACGGTACATTTTTATTTTGTCAAATACTTATAATGAAACCAGCTGGCTGGCTCCCTGCCTCTTTGCCTGTTTGCCCAGAAGCCCACCTTCAGGCATTCATAGAGCCAGCATCCAAGAGGCATAAGACACAGTGTTCAGTACTTCTGCACTCTACTCACAAAGGCTCTGAGGCTCAAGAGGTTTGCAGCATAATTTGCAGTCCTTTTGCACACCTACATGCCTGAGGCCAGGGCTGAGTGTCATTGTGCTGACTGAAGGGACAGAATTAATTTTGTTTTGAAAACACATGGGAGGACATGTTCTATCCATGAGGTTTTTTAAAGGTTTAAAGGTTTGTTCCAACATGGAGCTACTATGTTACTGTAGTTTATTTTTTTTTTAGAATTTCCCACAGAGGATACACTTTAAATGCTCTCTGACACTGCGCTACAGCTAGTCACTACCAGATACAGTCATCACTGATTTTGTGTTGCTGAATTTACAAGAGGCAAATGACCCCACATTTGCCAAAGACTCCTGTATAAGACAGAAGAGGGCTAGGAGAAAATACACAAGGACCTGTAAATTCTAACTGAGCAAGACTCCTCATCAATACACATTTAGTTAACAAAGATGGTACAACCTGCTGAGTACAGCAGGAAAAAGAAAACAAAACAGAGTAAGCAACATCTTGGTCAAAGTTTGGTGCTTTCTTCTGGCTCTTCAAAGAGGGCTCTTCAGAGAGTGAAGGCTGTAATGAAATCTGGGCAAGCGGAAACATTTCATCAGAGAGTCTAGAGTCACACAGAAGTAACAGAAAGCAGAAATATGTGTATGGTTTCCTCATCTTCCAGCTGTAGTAGCTTCTGGGAGTAAATGATGGGGTAATTAACAAAGAGTAAATGGGATTCACTGCTGGAAAATAGTTGTCATGTCATCTAAGGCAGACTTTGAACTACACACAAGTTGCTAAACCAGAGCAGGAGTAAGGGCTATTGCCTAACCGAAAGAGCATCAGACAAACTTTCTTCCTCTCAGACTCAGGGATGCCTGTTGTCATTAATATTATTCACCTTGAAAAAATAAGAACATAAACACAAACAGCAGTTTTACTTTTATCAGGTTCTCGAATACTTGCATGGTAAGAAAGCTTCATAATAGAAAGGACTCCTTGTTCGTTTCCACACAAAAACATACAATAAACATTTCTGGGAAATTCAATATGTTACTAACGGATCTTCCCAGCCTACAAAATCTTCAGCAAGCTGTCTCAGCTGCAAAGATCAGTGTTATGGAATAACGTGACTAAAGGCTCCTCTTTGAAAGACTAAAGCCAAGATAACAGAGTGCAATGCTTACTCAGTAACTTTTAAAGATATAATCAGACATGTTGTACTGAATAAACCATTGACAGACTTAGAGAATAAATTGCCTCAAATCTGAGGCCACAAGAAAGGCAGAGTTCAGAAATTACTGTGTTGAAAAGAAAGCCTGTGAATTAATCATGTAAGTATATTAAAACTTTAATAGTTTTGAACACTGAAGGTGAAAGAACATTTGTTCACTAAAGGTCAGTCTTCCAGCTCAGAGGGGA
Organism: Tapera naevia; assembly: GCA_033556795.1. Taxonomy (NCBI): domain Eukaryota; kingdom Metazoa; phylum Chordata; class Aves; order Cuculiformes; family Neomorphidae; genus Tapera; species Tapera naevia. The sequence continues at coordinate 6,745,790 of JAUMJJ010000044.1, forward strand.
ATTTTAAAGAACACATGTTGGAAATTTTGCCTCAGTATTTGTGTTATTTCACCCCCGGGCATCATTTGCAGTGTAAAGCAATTAGTCTGGTAGCCAATGAGCATCTTGATGTTGAAACCCTCTAGGAAACCCAGCAATGCTTAAAGTAACAATACCACACTGCTGGACCAGGTTTTCATGGATAAGTATTCACTCTTTATTAAATAAAAAAGAATGTATTCCAGACTAGAAACTGGACAAGTCAGACTGACATAAAAACCACAAATTCACTGCCAGCAGAAGGATGGCAGCTATAACTGTAAACCTCAAAACCATCACCTTTGGAAAGAGGGAAAAACTAACGACACTATCGTTTTAACTGGTGGACATCAGTGTGAGTGCATGTCTGGAAAAGAAGTCACTGATCAATATTTCTGAAACAAGTGCTTGGTGAGAACAGAGCATCCTATGCCTAGCTATGATTTTACAAGTATTTCTGTAAATGAAATATAATTGAAGCGGCTGTGACAAAGAACATGGTGAAATAATGAAAGAGAAAGTCTGATTGCCATCCAACTACATTTTATTATTTCCTTAATTGTCTATTGAAAAGAAAAGTTGATGTAAAATACTTTTTTCTCTTTTATTTTTTTATAATAGAGGCAACAGTAAGGCCTTGGAATGTGGTGCCTCTCCAATGTTTATCACACTATTTATCATCCAGATTTCCAGTTTGCAGGGATGTATAATATGAATCACAACTGTTAAATCACATTATGTTGCTGGCAAGAAATACTATTTATTGCATTTAAAAGGAGTTCGATGGCTTATCTATTCAAATTATTACATTAGTTATTTAATATGATGAAAAGGCAAAAAAGGTTTTAACTATTATACACTGTATGAATGTTTGTCAAGTGAATGCATAATAGACCTATGCTGAAAGTTATTTTTATAACATATATGCTATACTATTGTGGAGCATATTTTTCCAAATATATGCTACATATACTCATTTTTTGATACTATAGTGAAGTGAAGCATCCTTTAGCCATCCTTAATGGACAGTTTCTGATTCCCCTTTTGCAGAAGCAGATTTCTCAAGAAATTATCCTGTAAATCCACTAAAATAACATACACTGAGAGCATGACTGGTCCATGCTGAGTTTTGCACATTCCCTAATTCTAGAAGATCTTTTGAAGATTTCACTGGAGGAGCTGGAGGTACATACTGTATGTATATAAATACGTACACGTTACTTATATACGTGAATATAAGTATTAATATTACGACTATCAGAAATCTTCTATTTCTCACATCACGTACAGTATTCAGAACTTACTCCTATACAGCAGCTCATCTGTGTAAAAGAACATCATCATCCCCTTCTCCCCATGGGGAACAATCAGTGCATGCAAGCACATCTTAAATATTTTGTGGGACTAGCACACTACTAGAACATTGTAAACAGATCTTCTTATTTCAGGGATCTGCCAAACGTCCTAAAGCTTTGTCTGATAATTAGTTAGGGACTAATAGCTACAGACCACGTGTTTACTGCCTCAGAGCACCAAACAATAAAATAAGACTCAAAATCTGAGTTATTTAAAATGCAGGTTCCCAAAACACATAATCCCAAGAAGAAGAAGAAAGAACAAAACCTTGAACAGTGACTTAACCATTCTTCAGTGGCATGGAGGTAGAAGGGAGGACTTGAAGAAGTTCACCATCTCAGTTATCCACCACTAGATAAATCCTACATTGACCCCACAAATCCAGCCAGCCTTCACATGTCCTTACAATCAGACTCACCTTCTGCCTCTAAATTATGGTTTGTACTTTTACAAAAAGAAGTGCAAAAAAAACATGCCAGGAACAGAATTTGCAATTCCCCTCTCTATCCTATGAATTGTTAATCTTGGCAGGTTAGCAACTAGTTCACTGCAAACTGGATTCCAATCAAGTAAAATAACAAGCAGGGTGTCAATCAAACCCTACAAGCTAATAATGCTGAACAAAATACTGAGAGAGATGTCAAAATATAATCTATCATAGAATCATAGAATGGTTTGGGTTGGAAGGGACCTTAAAGATCACCCAGTTCCAACCCCGCAGCTATAGGCAGGGACATGTCCCACCAGACCAGGCTGCTCAAGGCCCCATCCAACCTGGCCTTAAAAAAATTCCAGGGAGGGGACATCCACAGCTTCCCTGGGCAACCTTGCCAGTTCTTCATCACCCTCGTCATGAAGAATTTCTTCCTGAAATCTGATCAAAATCTTCCCCCTTCCAGTTTAAAGCCATTCTCCCTCATTCTATCACTACAAGCGCTTGTAAAAAGTCCCTCCCCAGCTTTTTTGTAGCCCCCTTCAGGTACTGGAAGGCCACTATGAAGTCCCTCGGAGCCTTCTCTTCTCCAGGCTGAACAACTCCAACTCTCTCAGCCTGTCCTCACAGCAGAGGTTCTCCAGCCCTTTGATCATCTTCGTAGGTCTCCTCCAGACACATTCCAGAACTGGACACAATACTTCAGGTGGGGTCTGACAAGAGCAGAGTAGAGGGGGAGAATCCTCTCCTTCACTCTGCTGGCCACGCTTCTTTTTGATGTAGCCCAGGACATGGTTGGCCTTCTAGGTTGTGAGCACACATTGCTGGCTCATGCTGAGCTTCTCATCAACCAGCACCCCCAAGTTCTTCTCCACAGGGCTGCTCTCAGTCACACCACCCCTCAACCTGTATTGATATCCAGGGCCAGGACCTTGCACTTGGCCTCGTTAAACCTCATGACCTTCACACAGGCTCAGTTCTCCAGATTCTCCAGGTCCCTCCTTCCGGATGACATCCCGTCCATCTGATGTGACAACTGCCCCACTCAGCTTGGTGTCATCTGCAAACTTGCTGAGGGTGCACTAAATCTTACTGTCTATATCAATAATGAAAATATTAAAGAGCACTGGTCCCAGTACAGACCCATGAGGGACACTGCTTGTCATGGGTCTCCATCTGGATATTGAGCCATTGACCACTACTCTCTGAATGTGACCATTCAACCAATTCCTCATTCACCAAACAGTCCACCCATCAAATCCATATCCCTCAAGTTTAGAGAGAAGGATGTTGTGAGGAATTGTGTCAAAGGGTCTACAAAAATCCAGATACATTACATACATTGCTTTTCCTATGTCTGCTGTTACAGTCACTCCATCATAGAAAGCCACTAGGTTGGTCAAACAGGACTTGCCCTTGGAGAAGCCGTGGTGACTGTCTCAAATCACCTCCCTGTCCTCCCTCATCATGTGCAATCCTTTTTTTTTATTTTTTTTTCTTTATTTTCAGGAGAATTTAATCCTTATGAATGTTTTCAGATTTATGACTGCAGCCTGAAATTTTCTGGTTTTTCCCATACACATGGATAAGGGGATTGAGTCCATCATCAGCAAGTTTGCAGATGATACCAAGCTGGGAGGAAGGATTGATCTGCTAGAGGGTAGGATGGCCCTACAGAGGGACCTGGACAGACTGGAGAGATGGGCCAATTCTAATGGAATGATGTTTAAGAAGTCCAAATGTCGGGTACTTCATTTTGGACACAGCAATCCCATGCATAGCTATAGACTGGGGACAGATTGGCTGGAGAGTAGTCAGACAGAAAGGGACCTGGGAGTACTGGTTGACAGGAAGCTCAACATGAGCCAGCGGTGTGCCCAGGTGGCTAAGAAAGCCAATGGCATTCTGGCCTTCATCAGGAATAGTGTGGCGAGCAGGACCAGAGAAGTTATCGTCCCCCTTTAGTCGGCACTGGTCAGGCCTCACCTTCAATACTGTGTACAGTTCTGGGCCCCCCAGTTTGGGAAAGACGTCAGGATGCTGGAGTGTGTCCAGAGGAGGGCAACGAAGATGGTGAAGGGGCTGGAGCACAAGCCCTACAAGGAGCGACTGAGGGAGTTGGGGCTGTTCAGTCTGAAGAAGAGGAGGCTCAGGGGAGACCTCATTGCTCTCTACAACTACCTAAAAGGAGGTTGTAGTCGGGCAGGGGTTGGTCTGTTCTCTCAAGTGACCAGTGACAGAACTAGAGGGTATGGACTCAAACTTCGTCAGGGAAAGTTTAGACTTGATGTGAGGAAAAAGTTCTTCACTGAAAGGGTGATTGGCCATTGGAATGGGCTGCCCAGGGAGGTGGTGGAGTCGCCGACCCCGGAGGTATTTAAGGGGAGACTGGATGAGGCATTGAGTGCCGTGGTTTATATGATGGTATTAGTGTTGGTGTTAGTGTTGGCTTATAGGTTGGTCTCGATGATCTCGGAGGTCCTTTCCAACCTTATGATACTGTGATACTGTGATACTGTGATACAGACAAAACATCTACGTTTAGCTAATCAACATGTTATATCCACCTAGGCAGCTGGAAAACCCAGCACTAAGAGCTGGCCCAAATCCCAAGAAGTCCTGTGTTCACTGAAATCATTGAGCTCCTTCTGCATTCCCAACTCAGGAACAGCTGAAACAAGCTATGCTTCATTATTGGAAAAGAAAGTCTGTAGTTTACAACACCTCAGAGCTGAAATAGATATTGTAGTTTGTCTTTACAAGCTAATATATCAGTATGAGAATTTACCTGCTAATTAATGACCGGAGGAAAGAAAATAGTTGAAATCACAAATGTTCACAAGATGATTCTGTCTTCAGAATTAACATTAAATGATCTGAAAAATTCTTAATCAATTATACTATCATTTAAAGTACATCTTGAATAACTGTTCAGATCAGAAAGAAACCAGATGGAAGTTCTGAAAGAAAAAACAAGTCAGGCAGAAGAAATCATGAAGAAAACAGAAGCACAGCAATATTCCTTTCTGGCAAAAGAAATGCACAATCACCACCCTTCTGCAGACAGGATGCAGTTATGAGCCATGCATCAAAACGTGAAAATAAAAGGAACAGAGGAGACAGAAATAAAAAGGGAGTCAATGTCTTCAGTCAAGAAAATTAAATAGTCTGTATCAACATAAATAAGAATAATGTTTTTTACTGTGAGGAAAGATAAATGAAGCCTAAAGAACATATCAGGAAAATATTGATGATAAGCTGAGAAATAAAATCCACAGAACCACTGTAGATACAAGCCTTTCAATTAGAGTAAATGGGATTTTCCTGTAACAGCTCTTTACAAATAGGCTAATCACAAAATTAATAGAGATACTGAAGGCCAAAGATTGATGTATTAATTTGGAAAGGTCACAAACAAGGAAAAGAGGATACTCCAGATATTAGAAATCACTAACCATACAAGAAAATTTCTCAAGCTGTTAAAAGACAGAAGATGATACTTCATGAAATTACAGTGCATCTGACAATGATGTGAAAAAGTCAGTTTGCACAGTGCAGTGGAATTACATGACACATTTAGTGATCTCATTTTCAAGATACCCAATGATTCCTGATATTCATCAAGTCGGTAGGAAATCATTTACATTTACATCCTGAAAATGGTGCTGGTTAGAAATATATTCCTGGTACACAACATTGTGGAACTCCAGCTAGACCTTAGTTTTGAACCATGGTTGATGCTGCCAAAACCAATAAACATGGCTCCACAGCCATGTTATAGCAAATCCTACATCCTTTCTACATACTTGCCTTTTTGACTTTACTATAAAAAAATCAGTACATGTAACCTTATCATTCACTTAGCTCTGGGGCCTGAAAATTGCAGCAATAGACCATTCTTATAATATTTATGAAGAGCATTTTGGAAATTACCTTCGTTTTGATCCAGACACTCTCCTGCTGTGCTTCAAAGAATGCACAATTGCTGAACCTAGAAGGGTAAATCATCTTAAGGAAGAAATGACAGCTAGTTCTTTGAAAGAAGAGACAGCTAGTTTCAGCACACTGCTAATCTTTGTGATTTCATGCTACAGCTTTCCTTTAAAACACACTATAAAACATACACCTTAAGAATTATTAAAAAATTATTCCTTTAGTAGCTTTAGAATTTTTTAAAAAAATTTACACTGATTCAGTAACACATTTCTTCTACAGTATTTCAGAGAAGAGAAGCCAAACTAACCTCATTATGGATGAAATTATTTAAGTGAGGCACTTAAACTCATATTTAGGACTCCAAAAAAAAAATGTATGATGGTGACCTCCAAATAGCCCCTGACTTAAATGCAAACCTTAGTTTCAGCTGCTTTAACAGCTCCATAACTCCAGCACAAGCAAGTTTTCTTCCTGGAGTTTCATGATGTTATTCATTTATTCTGAAGAAATAAACAGAACGTACAATGGCATCATAATTTTCTCGTGCCACACTTTTTTGAGTGTGTCCTAGCAGCTCTAGCTAGGTGTAAAAAACTCTGTCACTGCTTGTTACAGAGAAACAGATCTTGTGACTTCAGTTTATATGTTGTTTGTTATGTTTCCCAAAGAATAAACATCAAATGCAAAAACAGCACTAGCAATGAATAAGGGGAAGAGGAAAAACGTGGTTTCAGGGGTCCTCAGAGAAGTCAAAAAACCCAGGCTGGCAGTGGCAGTATACTGTTGTATGTACAGTAAACCATTTGTCTTGTAGCACAACAATCAGCATTTGCCAGATAAATTGAAAAACATGCAGATGACTCTCTTAAATAAGATAGGGGACTGCATGCTTTTTTACCAGTTCATTACATTCCTTTCTGTGTTTAATGTTGAGTGTGAGCATAACAACTTCTCCCCTAATTTTTCAGTTTATTTTAAAAATTTCCTGATTGATGAATCTGATTAGCCCCTTCCAAACTCCAGATGTCTCCATACTCTCCACGTCCAAGTAAGAAGAAAATAACACAGGTCAGCAAGCTGCTGCTGAGGAGCTGCTGGAGGTAGTAAGGCAAGCATATGAGAAGGCTGAAAGCAAACTCCTGCAGTGGCAACGGGGGCATAGCTGTCATCATCATCAGGGAATGAGGCACAGGTTCTGGAAGCCACTCTACAGAAGAGACCTTCTGACCCAATCTCCCTAACTAGCAGTGTCAACAGCACATGCTTAGGGAAGGATGAAGAGAACCCTTCTTCCATTAGTGAATCTGTTTTATTTCCAGAAACTAATTCTTTGGGGATATCTAAAGCTAGAAACTTCGTCCACTGCACCGAAAGACCATATTTTTTTCAGGATCTGGGTATTTTTTTAAGATCAGTTATACTTTCTTTAGACTCTGCACCTCTCAGCAGTGAGTAGCACAGTGCATGGGCAGAGGGCATCTTTCTCCATCTGAGATATCCACCAAGTAATCCATAGAAGAATGAGGAGAAATGATTTCATAGGCATCTCACATTTCTCATTTCAAGTACCCATCTAAAAAGTTCTCTTCAGATGGCAGCAGGATTATGTTACCACTGCCCGCCTACGCTAAGATGCTCCTAGAAATGAGAAGAACCTCTGGGTCTGCTATATACATATTGTAATTGTTACAGTTATTGGATGTGAACTTTCTTTTAAAAAGGGAAAACCTCTTTGATCACGTATCAATAATGGCAAAATTAGTTGCTCACTGCACAGCAGCCCAAAATACTGTTAGAAAAGGCAGGGGCCTTCGTGAAAAGCAAAATATATTTGCCCTAGAACAGTATATGTAAAGCCTGGAAGTGGACATTCATGCTACCATTTTCTTCTCCATCCCTGCCTAAGGGCTTGTACATGTAGAGACATCTATGGCATTCTGCGTTTATACAGCCTACCGCAGAGGAGGAAAACCCTCCTGAGGCTAAAAGCCCCGTTGGGAAAGAAACCAAATAGTGTAGAGTTAAGAGCCAAGTATGTCCTCTCCTCCCTCAATAACTTTTTAATGCGCATTTCTGTCAACCCACAACCCATCTTCATGGCCCTAGACCAGCATCTCTCCATCCCAAGGTGAGGATTAACATATCCATCTCCACAGCATCCCCAAGAGCCCACGAAGTTGCTGCTACCCCACACCCACAGTGTACCAGCTCATAGCAGGGCAGGGCCACAACCCCAGCCTGCACGCAGTAGTAGATATGGTGATTGCTTGGCCCTGAAATCCCTCCATATTATGAGACTGTATATGCACTAGCTGCTAGTATCACATGTGCACCATGGTCTTGGATGTCATGCAACCAAAAACACCCGACCTTGGATAGTAAGTCAAAATGATGGCGAGGTATTTGTTTTATTCCCTGTCCATCTGTTCTCTCACAGGCAAGGTTTTGGTGAGCAATGCTGCAAGCCAGACAAGTGCAGAATAAGCCTTCTCCTAACAGTTTGCAAGCTCTGGAGCCTGATGGATGACTCCAAGCTGCCTTCAACATTGCTGTCAAACTCATGAAAAACAGTACAGGCAGCAACATCTTCTTTCATGTCACAATTCTTTCCTGCCCTTTCTTTCCTGCCCCCATATCCCACTTGACGACATCGTAGGTGATGACAAATACCTTCCCAGTGTACAACACACAGCAGCTACACTGCCCTGAGGAGTAACCTTGCCAGGAAACTCATGCCCTGATCTCAGCCAGCATTTGTCAGTCTGTAAAGATGCATTCGTTTGCATGCTCTCACTCCTACCTTTTCAAGATCTCTCTCCATGGATGACAAATTCTGCCTGCACCACTGCACAGCCTTACTGTATAACCTCAGAAAGCTACCTGTTGTTAAGGTCAAAGAGGTAGCAAATCTTGAAGGGAGTTATGGTTTCTCTTTGCTCTGCCAGTGAAGTTTTGCTCTGCAGGGGCAAGGGCCAGGACAGTATCTAGCCTTTTGGAACACACCCACCTGCTCTGTAGATTCAGGCTTAACTGAAGAACCTCCTGGGCAATGACTGACTGCTAATGACAGAGCTCTTATATGCATACAGATGTCCATACAGGTACTCCACCAGGGACGGGACAACTGATTGCAGAGTCAAGTTCTTTGCTGTCTTTGACCTTGATGCACTTACACCCTTGACAATCTTGCTCACTTTTTCAACCTCTGTCTTTGCAGTGTAGGCTTAATTTCCCAGTCTTGTCATTCAACAGTTTCTACAATTTCTTTAAAAATTATTCTACATGAGATGCAGAGAAAGATTTCAGTGCTGCTTCAGAGACAACCTTAAGTTGCAGACATATCACCTTATTTGAATGGCATTCTCTGCTTAATCTCATAAAATTTTATTTGTACATTTGGTTAAGACAAAAAAAAAAGGAGAAAAAGATTAAATCTCTTCATGGCACAACAAATCATTGCTTTCCTGCCCAGTTTTGTCCAATCTAGCTTCTCTTTATTTTGAACATGCTTATTGAAAGAATATGTGCTTTGTTTCCTTACTACGTTTTCCTACTAATGGTTCCTTTCATTGCCTGATATAAATATTTAATATTAAATACACAAGTGAGTTTTCCCTTTAAAAATATAAACTAACATTTCCTGAAGTTCATCAATTTTTACCATTCACATTTTATATTATATGTTTACAGTTTAGCTTTCTATTTTTATCTTTTCTTTACAATTTTTCTCACTGTTAAATGAAAGGAATATTCATTCTTTTTCCCTTTTTTTTTTGACATTTAAAAGAAAAAAATAATGCTTTATTCACAGGGAATAAAGCTGAGTTCCCGCTTACCTCCTGAAACTAAGTTCAATTGAATGTGACTTGTGGAACTAGAACGATCAGACAGATCAGATTAGACAGTAGTTCAAGATACTAATCAGGAGGCTTGTAAACTGCTCCTCTTGACATCCAAATGAACTTATTACTCAACTTTTCTTGTAAAAAAACAGAGGATGATCTAGTTTAAGCCAAGGAAAGTGCAATGAGGCAAAGTAATTATGTCAATTATTCTTTCAAAGCAGTATTACAATGAAGATGTCTTCTGTTGTTCTTGTGACTCATTTTGGGGACATTTGAACCAAAAAGGTGCTGACCTCCACCAAGAGAATGAACAGTTAGAAACAGTAACAAACATATTGCCATTCAGCCAATTACTTGGGAAATCATGTTTTTACTTACAAGGAAATATTCTGCCCATTTCTTTAATAAAAATAAAAGAAAACAAACACGGGAAGTGTGTGACTAATGTCCAAGTGACAGAAAACCTATTCAAATACTAAGCTGAAATTTACCAAACAGTCAAAACTAATTAGTTACACAAATATTGCTGAACTTGTTGCTTTCTAAAATATCAAGCCAGGAAGACAACAACAATCCATGTACCTCACTTGCAAACAATTATTACTAAAATATTCACATCACACTATTTCCTAGGCCAAGTAAGAGCTTTAATGCATTTAACATGGAGTTATGACATTGTGAGCAAGCATAGAAAACAAAAAAAATTGTGAAGACAGTGATAAATTTGGAGGAGCTCCTGAGCTTAGGGAGCACTGCAGATATGACCATACTGCAAGTTAGGCAGAAGTTAAATCCAAAAATGGCCAGTAATGTCCGGCACTGGATACTGTGTTATTCACTCTCAGCTTTTGAACCAACCATTCAACAGCCTACTAGCAATAAATCCCATCTCAGTTATATGTACAGAGGTTTTAAGTATCCATTTTCAATTGACTCATCAGAATTTTGCATGGAGGGTTATCATCCCTGTTTATCAATTATTTGGGATTGCGAGTGTCACCCCGCTTAGGATTTTGTTTTTCATGTGTCATTATCAAATCAGGGAATTCTGTATTGGTTGTAGTGCTACTTAGGGGTAATGTTTGGGATAGAAGAAAAATTGAATAAGACTCAAATTAATGGGGCAGAAGTGCTCACAAATTCAAGTTATAACACTCTAATATCCTTTTACAAGCTTCTTCCTGCTTGGATCAGTCATGCACACTGCAAGCCTATCAATTCATCAAACACTCTCCATTGTAAGTAACTTTCTACTTCAAAGACTAACAAACTACTTTGATGCACTTTTAGAGTCCATATTTTCAATTCTTCAGCATTTTTGCCTCATGTCAAATAATTAAATAGCTACAAACACCTTGTTTGCATTTACAACTGTTACCTCTGCAAGGAGGTATTAGCCCCTTTGCCCTCTAAGATACCAGTATCAGTAGCATCCACGTCAAACAAGCTCAAAGTAAACCAGCAGTACAAAATGCACCCATGTCTGTATTTTTCCAGGAAGAGCTCAAATGCAGAATGTTCCTTCATTACTTCTCATCCATCATACAGTTCATCAAATCAAAGAAAAATCACGGTGAGTAGTCCTTTGTAATCAATACAGTAGAAGTGACAATAAAGCAAAGTAACCGACAATTAATCACATCTCTTTGATAACCCTGACACTACTAAACTATAACATCTGTCTCATGTTTTTTGTGGCTGAAAGCCAAGGCTGGGATCAGGAAACAACTATTTCACTGCTCAGATGTTAACATAGCAGAGTCTGTTGACTCTATAATAGCCCTATGAGCTCAGAGAATTTAATAGAACTGTCTTCTATTTGGCTTGGTCCCATTTATTAATGTTACCAGAGTAAGTAACTCATGTGATCTGACATACTTAGCATAGCCATGTCTAGACAGACCCAGAAGTGCCTACTCTCTTTTCCACAATGAAGCAAAATCTGAAGCTTAGGGGTAGTAAAGCTGGAATAGTTGCTTGAATTCACACTAAAAACATTCCCATGAGTTACTCTCAAGGTAGACACATGAAAGAGCAATTACTGAACAGTAACAGGCAAGGGCTTTTGACTGGACCAGATAGTAAAAACTGGTGTCACTTATGCCAACTTAATGATTAGGCAGAGAGGGAAGTGATTATCAGAGAACTGATAACAACAGAAAAAAAAAATGTTAATTATTACAGTACTTGAAAGTGGAATTGGTTAGTCTAGCAAATTCAACGAAGGTGGCAAAGCCAACTACCACTTCTTGGTAGCACTCTATTCAGTTGTGGCTCTTGGGTCCTTTATCCTTTATCACACAGCCAAGATTTGGTTGTCAGGGAGATTCAAAGTGAAAACAACACCCAAAACATTCTAGAAAATTTTTCTTTGTTGTTACAAAGATACAACCTTAAAATTCTAATCCTGCCACATGCTTTGAACTACTGATTGTCAAATGTCATCATGGACAAGTGCAGTGTATTTCCACAGATATACGCTACGTTCTTAGGCTGAGCAATACGAATACCAGAATTAAAAATGAACATACATGAAGCTGGCATCATTCTTCCAGTCCTTGTGCTTCTGAAATCCTCCACAAGAATTATGCCCAGGAGTTAGCATTCTCTGTGATTTTTGCACTTGTATTGGATTATATTTCTGATAGCAGTTTCATTAGCGATTTTTATTTTTGCAAAAATCCAGAGTGAAAGTAATAGCAGAATGACATGGAATGATGCAACACCATCTCTGTAACTTGACTTGGCAATTCTGCTGTCCATAATCTTCATGTGCTCAACTTGCATCTCTTCCTTCTCCTGTGCAGAATCAGTTCTTGCAGTGCACTTTTTATTACTGGCATTTTGTGTTGCATGAACAACTACACTTTGTGCAAACAACATAAACAAGACGGCAGCAGCTGTAATAAGCTTAAATTAATTTGCGAGCAAAGACAAAACTAAGTGAATCAAAGTCAAAATGGATATCTCAGCTATGATTCACCCCATGCCATTAAAGCTGTGTACAAGCTGGTGTGCCTACTAAACTGAACTGTCTTCTTAGTCAGTGGAAAAAGGAAGGGTGGTTGCCCTAAAGGTAGCTCCTCCTACCTGTCTTCCAAGAGGTAAGTTGCTCCTGTCTCTGTTGGCAATCAAGGAGTCCAGATAAGTAAATGATCTTCTTAGCTTGCTTTTAAGACGGCTAAACTTCAGACATTAGATATGTACACGTAAACAGAAAAAAAACTACTCTGTGTGAACTTTGGCTTTACCACAAGATTAAATGGACAGAAACCAAATCATCTTCTTAAATGTTTCCAGGCTCACCGTACTGTGCATCTCGAGCATTTTCATTCATTTCATAGAATCATAGAATCTTACGGTTGGAAAAGACCTTTGAGATCATCGAATCCAACTGTACCCATTTTCTGCTAAACCATGTCCTTCAAAAACTCATCTACCTGTTTTTTAAACATCTCCAGGCGAGTCAACTACCTCCCTGGGCACCCTGTTCCAGTGCCTGACCACCCTTTGGTAAATAAATTCTTCCTTATATCTAGTCTGAACCTCTCCTGTCCTGTCACCTGTCGCTTGAGAGAAGAAATCAACACTCGCTCTCCCATAGCCTCCTTTCAGGCAGCCATAGACAGTGCTGAGGTCTCCCCTCAGCCTCCTCTTCTCAAGCCTAAACAACACAGCTCCCTCATTCACTCCTCATAGGACTTATTTTCCAGCCCCTTCACCAGCCTCGTCACCCTTCTCTGGACATGCTCCAGCACCTCAATGTCCTTCTTGTACTGAGGGCCCAGAAGTGAACACAGTATACCAGGTGTGGCCTCACCAGTGTCGAGTACAGGGGTACAATCACCTCCCTGATCCTAGTGGCCACACTGTTTCTGATACAAACCAAGATGCCATTGGCCCTCTTGTCCACCTGGGCACACTGCTGGCTCATATTCAGTCAGTTGTCAAAGAACACCCCCAGCTCCTTCTCCACCAGGCAGCTCTCCAGCCAGATTCAGATGAGATTTAGTTATTCATGCCTGAATATAATATGCCTATTATAGTAAACTGGAGATTTTAGAAAAAAAACATAACTTGCAAACACGTGAAATACTGCCAGCTTTTTCACCCTTGCTGCCTAATATGTGCTGCTTAAATTTCCCTGAGTATATCTTTCTTTGTTTGTCAGAACCATTTGTCTGATTTTGTTGCCTTTTTTTTCCATTCAATAAACTTTAGTAGGTCATTTAAATAATGCATATGTAATGCTGAAATACATATTATTTGGAATACAGACAGAAGTACACACCTGGGAAGCCTGTATTTTTATCTCTTCTCAATATACACAGAGTCACTCAGGTACAGTTAACAATGTACTTCCATATGGTGTTAATTCTCAAATCAGAATTAATCTCCTGAATCAGTTACCCACTTTTAAATATGCAAAACATTTAAGCATGTGATTAATTCAAAGCATTTGTGGCTGGTGAATGTTAAGCATTCTCCTGGGCCCTTGTTGGATGACAACGTTACTTACTCAAGTAAGAAAAAAATTCTAGCAGTTCAGCAGGCTATTTCTTTGCACTCTGATTGCAGACTGCATAAGACATTTTGGTCTACATTTCAACACAGAATGCTCTCAAAACCCAGCAAAGTGAATGGCAAATCAGACACCATATATACTGCAGAAAAAAAGAGAAATCAGTTACCAAATAATTCAGTCCACACCTCAAGAGGTACTTCAATATCTCATTTTGTATTGCAGTACTATTTTATGTAGGAACTCACCAACTGATACCTTTCATGATGTTCTTCCAAACATTCAAGATCCTAGAGGATCCAAAAGAAGTCAGACATTGCAAGTTATTATTTTTATTCAAAACAGTAGGGTTCAAAGTTTTTTCCTCCTGCTTCAGCTATTTCCACTCACTGTGGGACATCCCAATTGAGAACAGCACAGAAAGAAAATGCATGTTAGAAGAGTATTTAAATTAAATCTGAAGTTTGCAAGTCCACAGTTCATGCAATTTGTCAGCATCCAGTCTGACAACACTGAGACACAATACTCAGGCGTGCACCTCACTCATCACCACTCTCATAGCTAATCAGCCTGTCAGTAAAAGTTGTCTGGCATCAGAGTGGAAATAAGACAGTTGTGCAGTTTTCTTTTCTTTTCTTTTCTTTTCTTTTCTTTTCTTTTCTTTTCTTTTCTTTTCTTTTCTTTTCTTTTCTTTTCTTTTCTTTTCTTTTCTTTTCTTTTCTTTTCTTTTCTTTTCTTTTCTTTTCTTTTCTTTTCTTTTCTTTTCTTTTCTTTTCTTTTCTTTTCTTTTCTTTTCTTTTCTTTTCTTTTCTTTTCTTTTCTTTTCTTTTCTTTTTTTCTTTTCTTTTCTTTCCCCCAAGAGCAGGTATAGTTATCCTGATGCATATCGCTGTAACTCATCATAGGCTTTTGTTCTCTCTGGGCATGTAGCATTGCTGAGGGAACCTCAGCAGCACTGAGCTCTAAATTCCTCATAAACTGAAACTGAAAAAGAGGAACCTAGGGTGGAATAAAACCCACAAAAATAAACTCTAGCCAAGTTAAAACATCCCATTTTTAAATTATCAGAGTGTAATTATTTGAAAGAAAATAAGTTAATAAACATGAATTGCTTTAAACAATCCAAGGTATTTTTTCTTGTATTGACCCATACAGAAAATCTTCAGTGTGTTTTTCTGACTCACAATAAAAGGCAATAGTGAAACAATGAAGTCTTTTTTTGAAGTGGAACAACCATCCCCTGAGTACCTGTGGAAGAGACAGTGATTTTAGGACAGTAGGGGAAGTGGTAGAGCTGGGAAGAATGTAAATCCTTGCTTCACAAAGAATATAAAAGGGCCAGAAGGCACTTGTGAAATTGTAATCCATAGCCTGTGCGATTAGCCTGTGCATAGAGCATGTTTTAATGAGAATAATTCATTAACCAAAACTGTCTTTACAATGACCCTCATATTTTTCCTTTTCCTTCTCCCCAGGCTGTCCCTTTGAGTACGCATGTGTAAGTGCATATGAACTAGTCAGGAATACAAAGTTTCTATCCTGTACTTTAAACTAACACCTCTTAAACCACTGAGTATAGAGGAAAGTTGTTTCTGCACACAATCCTGCAAGGCTGATCCACCCCTAGACTGGCTAGAGACACCCTATGCCTTTACACTGGTGTATCACACTCAGCTAGAGCATGGGATGGGAAGGTGCAGGCACTGCCCTTAGGGTCTGCAGAACTTCCCCATTGCTGTTGGAAAAGCTGAGGAATAGGAACACCGGGAGCTTGTGTCCCCCTCCCACACCATTTTTGTTGAACATGGTTCCATTAATTTCAGAGGGTATGCTCTGTACCAGCGTAAGCAAAGAGCCAGTCCCTGGGCCAGTCATTCAGAAAAGAAGTGTATTTCAGCGGAACACCAAATCCTTGGTGTGTTCCAAGTGAGGAGTTTCCTTACAAGAAAACTTGCTTGGAATCAATCTATTATCTGCCCTAAGGTAGATGGTTCCTCCTTTTTAAAAGACTCCTTTAATAATGAACTTGTGGCACTTGACGGGGTTTTCTGCAATACACAGCATTGTACGTCTGACGGCTCTTTTCAATGCATATTTTGAAATGCTAATGGACAAGCAAAATGAATAGAAAGGCTTTAAACTCTGCAGCTCCTAACTCACATCATTCCCCTTAAAGTCAACCCTCTTGACAGCTGCCTCAGCTGGCAACAAAACATATATAAATACTGACGCCATTAAGTTTGGGCTATCTTTGTTAATATTTATATAACCTGCCACTGGGTGTTTCAGCAGCACAGCTGTTTCCAGCTGATAACTCTCTGCCTCCAATCACAATGGCACAGTTTTATTTCATGGGGAAATATGCATAATCATAAACATGATATGACTGTCCTGCCTGGTTTATTAGTCTGCATATCTCCAAGGACCACTTTTACAGATACACTGTATGTTCATGAAATTCTTCAGAGACAACTGGATTTCAGAGTTCTCATAACATTTTTTAATAAAATTTCCAATACCCTTTTTATTGGGATGCAATGGTCATAATGCCTGACTATTACGCAGTGGCGAGTGAAAATCTCTATGTGTACATCGGTATGCCGACAGACAAGTAAATGAAGAGGCAGGCAGATAAACGCGTACATACATAATCATAGATACATATATGCAAAAAGTATTTCAAGAAAGCATAATTTACAAGTGATCAGAAACATCTAGCAGAAAATAGACTTAGAAATGTGATTTCTTTTTCTTTCCCTCTCCTTCATAAGAGTCAAGACTTGTTGAACAACTGTTAAATACCAGTTAGGCCAAGTCCTTCTCTTGTCACGTTGGTGCATTTGCAGAATTTGGAAAAGTGCCATGGGTGTGAAAACCAGGTCTGAATTTGCTTCAGAGGTTTCCATTCTCTGTTATCAGTCAAGTAATTTTAACTGCCGCATCCACCACAGACGAGATGGCATGAAAAGACTCCGCTTGGACGTTTCAGAAGAGCAGCAAGATGCAAACCTGATGTCCCACAGCCAGGCTGGTCCGCTGCACATCATGACAAGCCTTTTACTCTGTACATAGTCCTGCCAATTCCACTTTGGATGACAAAGCACTGGTTACATGAACAAAATTTGGCCCCAGAATCATTCTGTCTTCTTCTTATTCCTGAAACGGGGGGTAAGCGCTCGTCTGTGGACCCCACTGAAATATTGCTTTGATGTGGAGCTCAGCTAAAGACATACCCTGGTAATAATTCATTTATGTAGGAACAGTAAGCCTGGTGTGTTATTTACACACATTGTCTTGTCAGACACTGAAATTTCATTTTTTGATGCAATAAATCTTCGTCTTATGAGCCAAACTGATGATTTTCTTCTAAATAACAGAACTGCAATGATATATCTCAATACAACTGGATTATAAAACTGTCAGTCCCAGATCTGCTCCCCAATCTCTGTCTCTGTCAACAGTGGTTGGCTGAGGAAATTTCAGCCTGCAGAGCAGTCTATTATTAAGCAGGGTTTTGCAAGTCTGAAAAGGGAAAGGGAAGGAGGGAGAAGAAAGTGAACCTCTGTGTGGCTCTAGTCCAAATCTATTTGTCCTCTTGTATAGCCAATTGCCACTGCTAAGAACATCACTGCTTCACTGCAATCAAATTGGAGGTATGAGCAGGAGTAATCAGAGTTTGAATCATTAATTAGCTTCTATGACATAAATGACATTTTTGTGTGCTTTGGAGGCCTGCATGTTGGGTGAATGCTGATATATCGTTAATCATAACTGGATAGGTTTTGATTTAATCACTTACCACCACCTTGTCCACCGGGTAATGGGTTTTCACTGTCAAAGGCAACTGCACTACTGTTGTATTTTCTTCTTTTAGTCACAGATGCAGAAAAGAAACCTGTTGCATAATATAAAAGCATCCTTGTAACTCACCTGCAACTAACCAGCCCTTGTACTATAATCGAACTACAGCTGCCAACAATTCATGGAACTCAACCCACACTTCAGTTACACTACTTAAAAGTCTTCTATTAATTACAAGACATCAGAGATTTATTTAAAACTCAAGAGACTTTACTGACTTGCCAGAAACATCCAGCTTCTAATATTATTTTTGCAGAAGTGACATTTGAATTTTTCTGATTTTTGGTCTTATAAACACCCAGTGACAGTGAGTCCAGAGGCAGGACATTCTATTGGAGAAAGTATTTATTTTTATATGTGAAGTTAAAATCTGGCAGCTTCAAAATGTAATGCTTTCCCTTCTCTGTGTTATGAAAATGAGAGAACAGTGTCTCTCATGTCATCTGAATATCCTTCTCCACCCTGCTGGTTCTATTTTGACCTTTTGCCATTTCCTTTTTATCCTTCTCCTTCTAAGGTGAACTACCTTAACCTTTTTAGTCTCCCATCAGAGAGACATTTTTCTAAGTCCACGGACGTTCTTGTCACTTTCTCTTCAACCACTTGTAATTCATAAAACGTGTCACTCTTGTCCCAGAACTGCAACTAGATCCTAAGACAGAGGAAAAAATGTTGACAGAATTTGTGAATCACTGTTCTTCTCCAGCAACAGCCCAAGTTGCATATCCTCCTGTAAACTTACTGAAAATCTCAGTTATTGTCCTTGTCAATGTTAAGGTTTTCCACTGCAATGAACAGCAGGAATACAGAGATCCAGTATCTCTTACTGTTATACTTTGGCATTTGATCCCATAGAAAAAGTTCTATTCATCTTTGTACATCAATACAATTGCTTATTATTTAATATTATTCTTTTCTTGAGAAAAAAAAAATGGAGTTGTTCATCTCCGTTATTCATTTGAGTTTAAAAATATGCCAGAGTGTAAAAAAAATTACCCACTTTAACTGGTTGTTTAGTAGTTGAAGACCAGCTGGAAAAAACAAAGCACGTTACACATCCATGTAAGAAGACCATCTCCTATATCCTCCCTTTCTTCACTGAAGGGAGTTCATACTGTGAGTCTCCTTCCACAGATTGTCTGACACCCTTTCTCTTGAGCCCAAAATACCAAAAGGCAAAGCAACTCCAGATAGAATAAAAAGTATTTAATTCATCTCTGCTGTGTAACACTGTTTTAAAGCCCTCCATACAATCATAGCAGTATTGGCTGGAGGGGACCTCTGGAGTCCCTAGCTAAACCTTCTCCTCCAAGAGTGACTGTCACCACCAATAGAGCAGGTCAAAAGTGGCTTTGATCACTGACATCTTGACAATCTCCATGGGTGGAGATTTCACTTCTTCTCTGGATAACCTAATACCATGCTGCAACAACCTCCTGAAGAAGACATCTTTCCTGAAACCCAACCCAAGCTGAAAATGTGGTGCCTGCCCTGTGATATCCTCTCCATGAGGGCTTTACCATTAGGGACGCTCTTAGAAAACTCAATCATCATATGGACTTCTCAGATGTCTCAGGAACAACAGCCCTTTTGCATGCTTCCCAATTTCACTCTTCACATCAATTTCTGATACTGCATCAGGTAGCTACCAGCAAAACGGGGAGCTATAAATGTCCTAGGTCTCTGTACAAATAACATTTCCATTCCAGCTCTCCCAGGAGGTTCTGGACATCCATTGCCAGCTGACAAATGAGTGATTATCTCTTGCCTGGAACTGACAAAAAGCCAGCAACTGGCTGGGGAGATGCCTTGGTAACCCCAGACTTTGCTGTGGCCCTTAGCAATGAGAGAAGTTGGGCTTTTGATTGCAGCGTTTCCAAATGTTACATCACTGTAATTTCCAGTATGATTTATTTCTCTATCAATAAGCATCATAAGTTTCTAAGCTAAAAGATTCAGAGCAGCTACAAAAACAAAATACTGACAAGTAAAAGCACTAAAATAGATGTATAACCACATAGAGGGATTTTCCCATGAAAACTGAAGCAGAAAAATAAATCTGGAAAAGAGTTTGGAAGAAAACTAATGTGATCTTTTTTTTCCCTCTCCCCCCACCCCTTTTATGATGACAGTTAATTTTCCAGAGGATTCAACCATTTGAAAAGTCTCTAAGCAAGCTCCTCAAATAAAATAGTCCCTGAAGCCAAGGAGGAGGGGGTGGGGGGGAGAAGTGGAGGATGGGTAGGAAAATAAGAGTAAGAAAACAAAAACTCTTAAAACTAAGTAGCCATTATTAGATTTTGCTTAGTAGCCAAATGATCAGACAGAAAATATTGCCTTTCATTCCTTAAGCCTAGAAGGAACAGTGTCCATATACCTCTTGCTCCCTGTAGTTAGATTAGCATGACAGATCTGTCTGTTTTGCCAGCCCTCTTGGCTTCACAGTAGATGAATAGATGACTAATTTCTGCTTTGCCTTCTGATCCTACATGTCTTAAACCTACACGTTTTAACTACCTCCATCTCTCTAAAGGGAAACAAAACCAGTATTTCATCTGTTTGACTAAGTAAATGTCTAGTTAACAAGATGCTGTGGCACTGATCTCCAAAGCCACCAATGACCACCCAACTATTTCAGCTGCTGTCTGTGGCTTAGTGAGACCACTAATCTCCTCAGATATGATATTGTTTCAAGAGCTTCAGCAATGTCATGGAGCTGTACAAATAGAAAAACGTTTCCCTTCCTGCATTTGTGGTATTAATACAATGTAAGATCCAGTTTTAAATGTCCCAAATGCCATGGATTTCTATACTTCCTTTACAGTTCCATTCCACTACTATAACAACCTCCACTTTCTTTTTTTCATCCTATTGCTCTTACTTACATTCCCATGTGTAATACGGAAAACATGGAAGATGACTTTGATCTCCATTATAGCTGTGGCTGAAGGAAAGGCACAGCTAGCCAATATCAGCATGTAGTTGGCAGACTTGTTATTCTTGATGTCAGTTGGTTTACCTCATCAGCAAAATGACACTCCGCTTAAGGAAAGACTGCTGTCCTCTTCTCTACTCAATTTCTTTTTTGTTATTTTAGCATTAAAATCTACTGCAAGAGAAAGCATTTAAATATGTTATTAAAGAAACTGCCTTCAGCTTTCACTGCCATTGCATCCAGAGCATTAAAAACATACTACAAAAGCCTCAAAGATTGGAAAGAGAATATTTCTGCTTGAAGACCTTATTGTTACAATCCAGCTATTTTTAAAGCATAAAAAAAGAGCAGAGGAAGAATACCAAGCTCACTTAGATGAGATATTCAATGCCACCTTTACCACAGCCATTTTCAGTCCATGGTCTGATAGTCCTTGCACTGATATCTCCCATAACCATTCAGTTTCTGTAAAAGAGAAATGTTGCTAATTATTACTCATAAGAACAAGAATTCATTCAAATTTGTAACACATTTTGAATAGAAATAGAATTTGTAAATAGATTTCATACTCAGTTATGATTTTTGAGTTCAGAACCAGTGAAACCGCTGTTATCTATTTCAGCTTCAGCCTAAACGGTATCAATAACTCCCCCAAAATAGTGTACTAATTATTACTATCACAGCACAATGGATACAATTTTACTACACTTTGAACTTCCAACTTAAATCTAATTAGTTCAGACTGGTACAAAACAAAAGAATGGCACCACTACAGAGGTTGTGTCACAAGACAAAACCCATGATTCTCAACACTTGTTATTTCACTAGCCATTTTTTGGAATATATTCTTGTTGTTTGCTATAATTGTTACTCATATATGGGGTTATTTTTTCACAGAAGAGGCTGATAACACCGTTTTCATGAAGTAAAGGTATTAATTAATTCATGCATCCACTGTTCATGTTATCCTTCATATGCTATCATTATTCTATAGTTTGAAGCAGGAATAGACCCACTGTGATCCAGGATGTGGACAAATAAATATTTTCAAATTATAATTATTACTTAAACAGAGATATGAGCTCTGTAATATTAGACACTGAAAAATGCGTAACAGTCTCCTAAAAGCTGTATACTCCAGTCAAAGAAAGCCTGTTTATTGACTTAACATTTATTTCTGGTTTAATGTGTGCCAAAAGACAGCAACTGTAAACTGATTTAAGAGAGTCCACAAAAGACAACTGAATTAAGATCGGTACATTTTGACTGAGTTAGTGGAATTAGTTCAGCTTGCGTATCCAAGAAACCTTAGAGCTATAACTACAAGGTGCTTTGCAGCCAGTTTTTCATCATGGTAAAATTAAATGCAGACTCAATTAAGACACCTAAGTTCTCCATTTATCTGCAGGAAAAGTTAGGAAACCTCCAAAAAAAATTTTTACGTCTCACTGAATGTCTTTTATTATAGAATCACAGAACAGTCCAAGTTGGAAGGAACCTCAAAAGATCATCTAATCCAATACTCTGCAGTAAAGGGAGCCTCAATGAGACTATCTAGCACTCTGTTCAGTCGCATCTTGAAACGCACCAGTGAGGAGGTGACCTCCATTAGATCCTCTCCAGAGATGGCTCTCTCCTTTCTGGAAATAACCTCAGCACAGTAAGAAGAGTCAATGATAAAGTGTGCAGTCTCTCTGACCAGAAAGATGTTCCCTTTCTTCAGGATCATGAAGGTGGAGAATTCTTTTGAAGGTGTTTCTGTCTCCAAAAAGCCTAGAAAATGAAGGCTAAAAGCATCTGGGGTTAGAGAAATCCAAAAGGATGTGAGAGATGCACATTAAACCAGTGCTGGAAAGACATATCTTGAAATCATATCCCAGGTGAGTACCCAGCTGTCTCTTGGTTAGTTTGTTTTTTAATTTTCTCTGTCTATCGGAGCTGTTCAACTCTGCATATAAACAACACAATGTTTTGGGTAATGACCATAAGCTTAAATGCCTAGTCATGGGATTTAATTTCTTTTTTTTATGCAGAGCAGTCTGTTTCTGCCAAAAGAGAATGAGAGAAAACCACTTTGAACAACCAATAGTTCAGGCATTAGACCATTCACTGGGGACACAGGAACACATGTAGATGCTCCCTGAAAAATGAAGAAAAGAGGGATCTAGCTAGGACCTGGTCATTCATATTAACACCTAAGCACTAGGACTTTCCAGGAGCAGACACGCAGTTCCACTCAGGTACTTTAAGTATGGGTTGAATACAGATACTGGTCACGTGTGCAGTGTGTGATGCGCATTACACTGCAGGAACAGGAAAATGGTGGAAGCTGTCAGTGTGACACCTCTGTTTTAGAGGATGTCTTTTGTTCAACATGGGTAGATTTTGATACCTAAAAATGCAGAAAGGTGTAATACAAGATGAGAATTTTCTAGTACTTTTAAAGGATAAACCAGGGAGGGGAAAACAGCAGGAGATCAGCTCCATCTCAGGTAAGGTAAGAAGCCTCCTATCCTCTGCACCCAGCAGAGATCTGGAGAGACAGCATGAAGGTAGCTAGACACTGAGGCAGGACTCATATCTGCCCATTAATGAATCTTCTCCCCAGTGAGTTGGGACCAGTTTGAGCAGAAGTTCATGGAGATCAGCTTTACTTACTCTCTTTTCCCAGTGACGCGTGTACCCTAGATCACTTGGCAAGGCCTGAGGGATCAAGATGAGCCTGTGCCCCAGTGCTTGCAGAAACCTGCTGCACACCGTGGGAAATCATGACCTAATGATCCTCAACTCCATGAACCCAACCATACACATTGAACCTTTCCAGCAAATATTTCTGATAACTCTTGCTCTGAGCTGTTCACAAACTGAAAGAGGAGATGCATTCATCTGAGAATCTCATTTAAAAAGGATTAATCTATCGACTAATACCTCGAGTCACCTCCTTTTTCACTGACTTAAAATCAAGATTCCCAGCAAAGATACAGATGCCTCCAGGAGTTTTCAGGTAACTACTGTTATTGTTGAAAGTCAATGGAATTCAAAAAGCTGCCATTTAACCCCAAGTCCTTAACTGTCAAAATTCTCTAAACGTTTGCTTCATTCGCTTCATTAAAGAGGTTTTTCCACCTCTTCGGGGCCTGTGGCTTTGCTCTCAGAGCTACGGAAAACACAGTAGGCACCTCACTCCACTGAGACGTGTCCTAAGTCAGGGGGAGGACCACCTCTTCCATTGCCCAGGAGAGGCCTGCTTCTCAGAGTGACTGCTCCCCAGATGCCACAGTGATGAGGTCACAGGGTTTTAAGCAATGGCATCACATTGAAAAGTGCTTCTCACTCAAATTCGGTGACGGCCTTAATGCTGGAATGAACCTCCTGACTCTCATCCAGAACTGCTCTCTGAGATAATGAGGTATGAAAAGTAGGAGGGGTTTTATATCAGCTTCCTTCCTTGTTCACACTGATCTCTCACTACTGTGGCTGCCTTGCAGGCTCTTTTGAGCATGACACTGTCATTAATCTCACATCCTAAATAAATATCTACTGATTACTTGGAGGTTTTCCCATTCTAGTACAGGAAGTCCTTTCTATCCAAGAGGATACGTTGTTTAAGGATCAGTGGGTTTACTTGAGATTTTAAAAATTCTTGTGACATACTCCATTAACTTTGAAGCAGTCATGTTACATTTTTGTAACAATGACAAGCTACTTCCTGAGTAAAACAATGAGATGTCAGTATACTCACAATATTTCAACATTATGTGCTAATCCATTTGTATCCACAATGTTGTTTCTAGAACAAAAAAATAGTAGGTCAGTATAATGCAAAGGGATTTATTTTTCTTTCTGTTTCCTCATTTTTTATTTTTTTGTTTTGCTTTGTTAAAAATATTCCAGAGCATACTCTGTGTCAGTCTTGATAATTGAGAAACGAGATCAATTTGCTTCTCAAGATGGAAGGTCTGAATAAACACACAGAATACTGGTCATTGTAAAAGAAGGCACTGTCCTTCTTCTGAGAGGTGAGCAGCATCACCAGATACTTAGATGTGAACCTTATTCAGCTCAACCTGTTCTACTGCATTTCATAGAATCATAGAGTCATAGAATAATAAGGTTGGAAAAGACCTCTGAGATCACCAAGTCCAACCATACCTGTCCCCTTACTAAACCATATCCCTAAGAAACTCATCAACCCACCTTTCAAACACCTCCAGGGATGGGAACTCAACCACCTCCCTAGGCAGCTGTTCCAGTGCCTGACCACCCTTTCAGTGAAGAAATTCTTCCTAACATCTAGTCTGAACCTCTCTTGGTGCAACTTACGGCCATTTCCTCTTGTCCTATCACCTGTCACTTGTGAGAAGAGATCAACACTTGCTCTGCCACAGCCTCCTTTCAGGCAGCTGTAGACAGTGATGAGGTCTCTCTCAGCCTCCTCTTCACCAAGCTAAATAAACCCAATTCCCTCAGCCTCTCCTCATAGGACTTGTTCTCCAGCCCCTTCACCAGCCTTCTTGCCCTTCTCTGGATGTGCTCCAGCACCTCAATATCCTTTTTTGTACTGACGGGCCCAGAACTGAACACAGTACTCAAGGTGTGGCCTCACCAGTGCTGAGTACAGGGCCACAATCACCTCCCTGGTCCTGCTGGCCACATTGTTTCTGATACAGGCCAAGATGCCATTGACCCTCTTGTCCACCTGTGCACACTGCTGGCTCATATTCAGCCAGCTGTCAACCAACACCCCCAGGTTCTTCTCCACCAGGCAGCTCTCCAGCCAGTCTTCCCCACTCATGTAACACTGCAGTTTCAGACTGTTATCACCTTCCACTTACCAGTCTTGAGCTGAAGTCCAGAAGACAGATTCTTTCCCCCCAACATTTAGGAGGTGTACGTATCTTCCAGTTTTCTTCTAGTTGGCTGGTTACATTAAAACATGAAAGCGCATCACACAAATACGCCCCTGTAGGGACTTGCTCTGGGGCTTCTGTGCATAGGGACCCACAAGTAAAAAAGCTATCAACCAAGCCTCCTTTCTTAGTTGTGGGCTGTAGCACACTCGAGTGTTGCTCTCTTTGAGTTTCTAGAGAAAGAGGAAATGCCAGTCTCCTAGACCTTGATGTGCAGGATCCTTCAGAAGCACTACAATAAAATACCCCACCATGTTAATTCCTCTGCTAGACCCTGTGGTCAAATGCACGTGGATCATGTAGGATGTGATTTTGCTTTACTTGTTTTTTTATTACCATAGGCAAAACCTCTCTTAGTCTACTCAGTATCTTAACTTACACAGAAGGAACAAATCCAGGTACCCATTCCACTATAAAAGCATACCCACTAGCTAGAAAAAAATGTCTATGGGAGGTCTTTTTTTTTTAAGAACTCCATTTGGGAAAAGTTTTCAAGAGAGTCTTCAAGGAAACATTTTTGGAAACTGATAATGACAATAGGAAGGTAGAAGGCTCAGCTACAATAATAGGAGCTTGAGAATTCCTCTAGAAGCTATTACTGATCATTTCTGCCACGTAAAAAAACTCCCGTCAGGATAAATTCTACTTTTGTGGAAAAATGTTTAAACTTAGCACATCCATTATACTGGCACTTTGCTTTCCAGCATAGATAAAAGACAGTGACTGACAAGAACTGCATGAAACCTTCTCTCTTATCCACATCTCTGAAAAATATGCTGGGCCCTACTTCCTTCCCAGTTTCAGTGAAGCCCACTTTTTCACCCTGACATAATCTTTCCCACGTGTTAAAAAAAACTTAAGGTTACTTTGTATCTGAAGAGTAATCAAGTGCACACATGTCCTGAAGATGTAAAGTCAATTCGTATCTAAGGAAGATCTACTGGAATTCAGGAGCAATTCTTGGCAATTTTTTTCATTCGTTGATTATACATTTCCCTTTATCCCTTCCTCACAAAACATCCCAGAAATCATACATGTTCTCTGAGTGCCAATGCATCAGCCCTCGCACATGTGAAGAATCTCAGACCCTCTTCTCAGGGATGTGGTCTGGGGCTGAGTCAAGCAGCCAAAGACTAGGAGCAGGTTATGGCAGCCCAAAGCTTGTGAGAGAAATTTATTAAAGTGGAGATGCTGATGGTCAGGTAATGGCTTGGAAGAGAGCTGTTTCTGTTCCTCCAGTGGAAGCTGTTGCTACGAAATATTTGTAGAGAGTGTGAAATTAAGCTCCACTTGACATAAGAGACCTTTTGGGAAATAAAACAGTATAGTCTGGACTGAAAGGTTTTCTTGGCATGATCCCAAGCAGCCACAGCTAGCCTCTGTACTAGCCTCGTGAAGGGCATGTTACTGGAGCTGGTTTCTCTGTTTGCCAACACACGTGAGAAAGCAAGGCAGGAGATGCACACACAAGCAAGGTTAGCAGAGCTTCCCACACTGCACTGCCTTCACTTTCCTCCCCAGGCACTCTCAATGCTTGAGTACCAGCTTTCAGCCTCTGTGGAAGTGAAGCTGGTATCAAATGAGATCCTGGGACAGGAAATGCAAGGGCACAAGTACCTCCACAAGCTCCTTCGAACGGTGAAGATATTTGGTTAGAATTTCAGGCACCATTTATTTCACTTGCATCTGCGATTTTGTCTTCATTTGCTTTTCCTCACTGAGCATCACCCTTGCAGTTAAACTATCAGTTTCTGGGAGATTTATGATTAGAGGAAACACAAGCACCCCTTAAAAATTTTTAAGACCTGGATGTTTTTACACAAAGTCAATATTCAAAAAGAAAGGTAAAGAAGAAACTACTTCCTCTCCCTAAGAGTATGGCAACAAAGGGCCAAGGTCACCATTTTCAAGAAGAATTTAGTTGCCTTTCACACGCAAGTTGAGATTCTTCATCTCTGTAGTGATGACAAAACTTGCCCTCAGGCTTCAGGAGTGCTGCAATTCACACTGGGGAAACAGCGGATTCTGAAATGGTCAGGCTTTATCCTCATTTAGAGAACATGAAATGCAAGAAAAAACATTCAAGGCACAGGAAGGAATCAGTCCTCTTTGTTTCTGTTTTCCCCAGATTCCATGCTCAGAATGATTTCTAAATTTATAAGGCTGCGGTCATTTCATAGCCCTCCATTTTTGACAAAATCCTTTAAGGAAAACAGTGAAGGCTACAATAGGAGGGAAGATTGGCACCATCCAGTGTTGCTCCATCCACTAGTCCAAGTCTCAAAAATCTGATTTCAATTTCCGGGATGCTGAATGGATGCTCGCCTGGTGACAATGTACCAGCAGCTTCATAAGCTTTTTGTTTTCCACTAAGAAACCAATTGCCTTGGATTTTGGATGAGAATTAGAACAACCCAGCTCCCTCTCACTGTTTGTTCATTGTTCATAAACTGTTCTACATTTGTCCTGTTCAGTGAGCTATTGTTCCATGGGGGCACTGAAATCCTCTGCGAGCACAAACTCAAACCACATTGTAAATAGCACATGGCTTTGTTTAATCCAGAGTGAACCCCTCAGCTTCAGCTGGAATCAGTCACAGCAAAGCGACCTGCCTAGTTTATCACCACCATTAGATATTGCCTGCTGTATTCCAGTGCCAGGCCATTGTTTGCCATATTTGTATTTTATTTCTGAAAACACAGCACCATAAAATGATTCACCACACTGACTTGTCACGGTTACAAAGATGCATTCAGGGGTTTCCATCCACTAGTTAAAACAGCATTGTCCTATTAAGCTCTGCTAACAAATGGTCTCTTATTACAGCCCTTAAATGCAGGCTGCTGATGCCCTCTGCTGCTGCAGTGCTGTCAGAAGGGTTTCTGTTGTTCCTGCAGAAAGACAATAAGCTGCTAGGTATCATTTCACTCCTAATAAACATGTGTGTCTTGTCAACAAGCTATCAAAAATACTTTACAACTAAGAAATCTATTACCACAGTATTAGCCTTACCCTTACTCTTTTAATCATAATTTTTCTTTTTTCTTTTTTTTAAAGATAACATGCTGTGTCAATATTTCAGCAATTCATACAATACCATGGAAAAGGAGAGGAGGGCATTATAAGAAAAAAACATGGTCAGTAAATCCTCTAATTCCATTAGAGTTTACGGAAACTGGCCTGGGTTGTCATGCGACCGTGAAAATACTTGGTACATTTGAATAAGGGCATTATTTTAAAGTTTGTTGTGATAGATACGCATATTATCATAATTCTTATTGGTGGTGTGCAGTTCACTGTTAGTAACCCTTTGCTCTCCTACATCTGCACTGGGAAGGAACATCTCCTTCTATGTGCAATGTGAAGATATGTGCACAGCACACAGAACAGGGATCCTTGCACACACACAGGGAAGGTAAGTCTGGTATTATATGAAGCAGTAGAGAGCCAGGTCATTGTGCTAATTGTGGGAGGGAAGCCACAGCAATCATCAGTCCCTCACTCAGAGAAGTCAACTTGTTTGATCCCCAAGGAAGGACAGTAATGGAGGAAAGAGTTAAAAAAAATTTACTTCTTTCTTTTCTGCCTGCACAGAACACCAACTTAGCATCTTTGCAGCAAAGGGGGGAAGTTAGCTCAGTGAGATGATCCTGTAGCATTGTCAGCCATCTCAATTTAAGAAGGTAGCCAAAATCTGGGGACAGACATACTGTTTCCATTAGGAGAAGTAACTGGTGCAGAAATCAGATATTTCTCTGATGCTTTCCTATTTGTCTGCAGAGAATATACAAAGCCCTATTTCCCTTCCCCTCATTGTATTCAACCAGCAGGAGACAAGACTTTTCCCATCAAAACTCCAAAATGCTTTCCAGCTAGGACTCTTCCTAAGGACTGTTTCTTACCCTTTTCCATATGGACACATTGCAAATGTGGCTTTGGCCATCTAGGGCCTTTCTCACTGAATTTTTTGCATATCTGCATTGCTCTCAGTGTTTCCTGCTGGGCACAGATGATACGCTCACTCTCCCCTCAACAGCAGTCTGCCCCCAGGGGCTCAGCTTAAAATCAGGTCTTTTCTACCTACATGTTTTCACCTGGACTAAGTTAATCATCAGACATGAAAGCAACTTGGCCTCAAGACC
The DNA here is from genome assembly GCA_033556795.1 of Tapera naevia. NCBI lineage: Eukaryota > Metazoa > Chordata > Aves > Cuculiformes > Neomorphidae > Tapera > Tapera naevia. Next base: position 6,775,748 of record JAUMJJ010000044.1, read on the forward strand.
TTCAGGGATAAAACCACAGGAAAATAGTGAGATATGAGGAGACAGGAGCAGCTGAAGACAGTGCCCACATCCAGTGGTAGGGCCCAACTGAAATGTCAGTTCTTCCACCACCTGCCACAGATAATACACACTGAGAGCTTGATGGGACAATGTCTAGGCTCATGCATTTGCATTTTGCCCCAGTGCAGGTAGCCTGGTTGCAAAACACAGGCTGCTAACCAGATCTGCACCCGGCTTGCTTTTCTTGATGCAGCAGTGTCCTTGTTTACACCAGCTGCTATGGAAAGGAGCCTCCTCAAGGTCTTCTTGTGTCTTTCCCCTGAACAAAAGATGGCTCTCCATGGTGTGAGATCTCATTCCAATCCTAGCACTGCATTTTAGTAGCACTTCAAATGGGTGCCTGAAAAAGCATTTTCTATCAGTGCTTGTTCCCTGAAACACAGATTTCCTCTTGTTAGCAGGTACTAAATTAAAGGGCAATAACCTGGTGGAGAAAGCACCTTAGAGAGATGATTCTTCCCTCCAGGTATGAAGAAATCTGGCCCAACGGTGAAAACAAGATCTTAAAACAAAGCAGAATAAATAAACCTTCCCTCATTTCTCTGCTCTACACACAGCTGCAAATTCAATGCTTTCTGGAGAAGGTCACGGAGTCCATCTGCTAATGGGTTTCCTGCCTGAGGGTATTTACAGGGAGAGTATGTTTGATGAACAAGGGCCATCATGGGTGAAAACAATTTGACAGCACAGAAGATGAAAGCAGAGAGTGACCAGAGCAGCTTAGAGCAATATCCTTTGAGGACATGTCATGGTAACAGCTCGGACACTGCACACTTCTGGCAACTACATTTGAACAAAGGAAAATGCTTAAAGAAATGTGGCTCATGAGGGCTGACATGAAAACTGCACAACACAGCTTCAAGCAGAAAACAGGGAGGGAAGGTGGGAGGAGTGGGCACACATGGTAGAGTGCTATTGTATTAAGGCAGCCTGTAATTAAGAAGATCCAATTCTCAGGTAAATAAAAAGCAGATTTATAATGAAACCAGCAAAATCTTCTAAGATTATGGAAGGCAATAAAGAATTTTTCAAATCTGCACTTTTTATTCAGAATATGGATATAATAAGAGCTGTGTGAAATGGTCAGAAAAAGTGGAAAAAGTGCACAGGGGTATTTTTGTCCCTCAGAGTGTAGGAATTGCATACTCTGACAGTCACACACTGGTTCTTAGTCTTCACATTATCTATCTATGCGTCTGTCCATAATTTGAAAATTCTTTGGTCATCCTTTGTTATCCTACGTCCCTGCACATCGTCTCCTGCCTGTATCACAAGTGGCTCCATCAGCAGGACTACAAATTGCAGTAAGCGTCAAGACTCCACCTGTAAATGGCAAGTCCTTAATTTTCCCCTAATTCTAACTGTTTGCTGAAGGTAGAGGCAATTGTTTCCTTTAAGGAGAGTTCATGAAATCTAGTTAGTGAAGCCTGCTTTATTCAGCTATACTGGCATGCACTGTCCTTAGCCATGTATCCACATAAAACATGAATGGTGATGGATACAGGAGTTGCTCTCCTGCAATGTGAAGGACTTACCAGATATTATTCTGCAGTGATTTTTAAACCACATTAAGCTGGCAGTCAAGCTGCTGCCTGGTGTGCAGCTTGCACGCTTGAGTCCATACTTTGATGCAACCCAAAGTTCTAGCTGGACAAACAATCATGTTGCTTCAGTCCTTGCAGCTCCAGCACAGAGGGAAGCAGTAAAAACAATATCATCCAAGGAGATCTCACTGTTGCTTTCCACTTGGCAAATACTTTCAGACTGTTTCTGTCACTGTTTGCAAAATGGTTAGTGGTTTTTTTGCTTGTAATGTACTTATGCAGCTAGCAACTTATTTGCCTTTCTCATGTTTAGCCCATAGTATAAGCACTATTTTGCCCTTCTCATGTTTAGCCCATAGTATAAGCACTATTTTGCCCTTCCTCACAGACCACTCTGTTTCTCGTTAGTCTGTGTTTCTTTCTTATTTTATACATGGCAACTGAACTCCATTACTATTACACTTTCAGTTTTCGTCATGACCTCTTTTCTCCTTTGTTACCACAGAGGACACCATTAGGACAGTGTGATATAGCTTTCTCACCAGCTCCATAAGCACAAGCGTTTTAGATGCATTGACTCTCAGTCTGCAATAACCAGGAGGACAAGATGCCTGAATGAAGATACTTAAATTTCTTCAGGAACCTAGGCCCTACACAAGGGCACAGGTTCCTGTTCCACAGAAACAAAGGTGCATGTGGAGCCTCCAGAAGGGAGGCTCAGCTGTGGGACTGTGCAAGCTCTCTTCAGTCTTGCAGTTTAGACAGATGAGGCTGTTGCATTTTCTGATGTGCAAAAGGAAAGCTCCCAAAACTTTTCATGTGCTAGGCACAACCATGATCCTGACACATTGTGTGACTGGCAGGCTATCTCCTTCCCTGTGCTTGTGGAGCTGTATTCCAGATTAAGTCTGACAAGCACCCTCTTCTCATCACTGAGAATAACTCTGAAGAATGAGGCTTCAAGAAGGTGTTGACACTTACTCTGTAATACAAGTTTCTCAGGTTAAACAATATTGGTGGAAAGTCTTTCAAGTGTTTTTTTTATTTTGAGATGCTACCGGGTAACACCATCATTCTTCATATGTAAAAGCTAAAACCTATGTGCAATTTATAAACATCATGCATTTATTTATATTTTCAAAAAAAAAAAAAGAACAGGCAAGAAGAGTTCATTTGTACCACATTAAAAGCAGTCATTTAAGTTGGACACTTTCATTTGACTTTGAGATTTACATTGTGATTTTCAAAGCAACCCTTGGAAAACAGGCACCAAGGATACTATTTAAACGTGTTTGGACAATGGAAATATGTGGATGCTCAAGCCCATCAACTCTGAAAAGGTACGTGATATCTTAAAAGTTGTCTGTGGGATGAGGATGCCTTCTATAGCGTTCTTTGTTCATTTCTTCATGACCTGACATACAAACAGAGAATGAAGCTGTTAAAGACTGCCATCAAAAAGAGCCTTAGGAAGCCAGAATTGCTATCTATCTCCTTGCCTGGGCACCACTGTCTGCCTATCCTGGCCAGTTTCATTACCCTATCAAAAGCCAAAGCCTAGTGTTTGGAGGAAGCGGATATCAAACATCTTGTCCTGTATCAGGAGATGTTAACATGGCCATTTATCTGCTCTTGTACTCCTTTTGGAGGGAACGAGTCAGAGCAAGCAGCTGACTGCAACCTGCCACCAGTAGAACTTGACTCTGTCCCCTAACACAAAAGCCATATCAAAGTGCAGTGGCTCTGCAGATAATTTCCACGGAGAAACTAATTATGATAATGAACAATTAAATGGTCATTTTAGATTACTTTACTATCTTTTCTTCTTTCCCAAAGAAAGCAACTGCTGCTATGCTATTTATGTTTTTGAGATGTGGAAAAAGTTGGGCAAGGAATTAAGTTTAAAAAAGAGTTGTCAGACAGCTGTGCTCTCTGGAATTTATTTTATTTTGTTTTTTCCTTTGTGAATATATATACTCCCACATTTACCTGCCTACAGGGGAATGTCCCCTTGGGAGTGCTGTAGCCCTAGTCTTATGGGATAGCAGTTCCTGAATAGTGTACCAAGGATTCACAAATATTAAGACGAATTATGAACTTCAGTTGAAGTCTCTTGGTAAAGAGTATCTAAAGGATAGGATAAATCTACCCACAGACTTCTAAATTAAGTCAACTCAGTCCTCCAGAACAAACTAGAAAGTCAGCTTGTCATAAACCCCGGCTCCAGCAAGTGCTGGATGAATTTCAGCTTAGGTGCCTAAACTCTTTGGTAGACCTGCATCTCAGGGCTAACCATAAACATGTTTTGGAGAAAAAAAGCAGAGGAGGAGTCTGGGACACAGTCAGAAACAGGCCTTTAGTGTGTTGGCTAAAATGTGCATTTGGCCATCCCAAAAGATGGTTGTGGGCACCATGGGCAGTCACCATTCACCCAAAGTGGCACTGGGCTCAAGAGTTCAGAGAGAAAAGGTTTTTATGGCAAGCGTTAGTTGGCTGTGTTTATTCCTATTTGAAGCTAGGCACTTAATTAAATGCTCAGCAAAGAAACAGCTAAACTTACCATGCAGCCTCCTGTGATCCTTGGTCTTGGAAAGCACTTACAGTTTGAAATCTATAAACAGAATATCACATCAATGATTCCTTTGTAACTTGTGAAATTAATAAGTGCAAGTTAATAAAGGCTAGCTCAATTCTCCCCCGAACAAGAAGATCAAGTCCGGTTTTAATCATTAGTTATGTCTAGATGAACAGTTCTGTCTAATTGCAACCTAGATGCAGACAGCGCTGAGGACACAGTTGGAGGGGAGTGCAGGTGAATTTAGAATTGTTATTTCCACACCTATCCCTCCTGGAATTAAGCAAATGGGTCTAGATAATCGATTTATAATGATTATTTGCCTTCATTGTGTGTAAGAGTCAGTCTAATACAACACTTAAAGCACACATTTACCTCTAACTTCAGTGGAGTTTTAACTGTGCTAATATAAACCCAAAAATCATTGCCTTATAGTTTCTTTTCCCCCATCATTTGTACTTCGTGTAATTCCCAGTGAAAGATGAGGGAGTCTGCATCTGCCCACTAGCTCCTAGATCAGACCCTTTCATGAATTATGATTTGTCCACTTCTTTTTTATCTAAGGCAAACATTCAGATTAGAGGTCAGTAATTACATATGCCAAAAAATGTGGGCATTGACTGTCATAGGGACAGTAGTGTTAAGCGAACTGTTAGCTGCCTTACGCCTTTTTTTGCAAGATAAATGCCTACTTTTCCACCAGCCATCAGATATTCCTAATAAAAAAAAACAAGCACTCAGTTTTAAATAGAGCTGATACGACATTAAAACCATGATTCATAAGAACTTTAAAGAATAATTCATACTGCTTGACCAGGTTCCCTTGTCAAACCTTATTCCTTATGAAAAGTGGTTTTCATAAAAAGAGTCAGCAGGCTTTGCCTAGAATCCTTTTTTTTTTTTCTTAAATAAATACGGTGCAGAGTTCATTTTTTGAGTAAAATAATAACTTCAGTAAAATCAAACTAAAGTATTTCAAATTTAGACAATGTATATTAGAAAATAGCAAGTATGTCAGAATGTAAGCATAGTTAACATCGCATGTCATCCTGACATGGGGCTAATGGCACTGCATATAGTCAGCATTGTAACTGCAGTTTCCAAGATTCTAAAAGCCATAAATTCCTTACCTTCTTTTAAAGATTTCAGTCTCTTAGATACACAGACCTTCACCACTAGGAAAGTACTTGGTGGAGGCTCTCAATCGAAGAGGTTCATTGACTTGATAAAGATACATTGAGGTTATCTGGTCCTGCTGTCTTCCTAGAAGTCTGAGAATAGAACAGGCACTGTTGGCATGGTCTGAGGCAGGTCTTCACATAGGAGCTTATCACAATGCAGAGATCCCCTACTCACACTGAGACACCTGATCTAGTATTTATTACATCTGCCCTGAGTGAAGAGGCTTACTAGTACCCAGTCTTTCCTCAGTGTTTTTCTTTCCGCTGCATTGAATTCCCTGCAGGGTAGTAGTAGTCCTTTAACTACTGGTCTCCTGACTTTGGTCACTTTATGATATCAAAAGTAGGGCAAATAGTCAGATGGTTGACCTTTCACCAGCAGTATATGGATTGAAAATGGAGTCACATGAGCAGGAATTTGGTGCAAACCATGAAGTACTTTCATATTCTGAGATATCACTAGGAGGTTTAGAATTGCCACTTCCTGTAATCATAATGCATCATGAATCTTTGATGACCAAAATTAGAACTAAAGAAAAGGGGAAGGAAAGTGTGTTCTACAACAATATAGTGGTGTGATTTATTTAATCTATTTTCAGTTAGAATTAGCAGAACAAGAAACGATGTTTTGAAATTGTCTAAGTAAAGGCAATTCACTGCAGTATGAAATTTTATGTTACCAACATAACAGATAATTCTGACTGACCTCACTGATTCGCTCACAAAGTCATAGATTAATGTTACAAATATAATCACAGTAGCAGAGTAACTGTCTATCCCACAGATTATGAAGCAAATAAATGCAGAAGCACTCTCTTCTACTTTGCCACCTCCCTTCATATTCAGCAAAGGACCTTTACCTGTACTAAAATTAAATTATCCCCTCATGTTTACTCACTTACGGAGTGGAACTTCACAAATGGTTAAGCAGTGAGCGGATTTTGCTGCTTTAGAAATCTATAGGTATCAGTATAGACATCAGTGTGGGATATCTGGAGTAGTTACGAGACAATCTGAAAACTAGTTTCGTATTTTACTGAATGATAAAGGCACTATTTTCTCTCTCACTACAGAAAGGACATTTTAAGATTTGTATTTTGTTCATTAAGGGCAAAAAATAATGAAGGTAAATAAGTCTTTTAGAGAAAAATAACATTAGATCAACAGTGTTTCCATTGTTAAATTGAATCCATCTTGGATTTCAGATTTCAGCAATAACCGTGTATCATTCAAATGCAGTAACCTCCACCCTTATCCTTATCTGCCTCCTCCTGCCTTTGCCAGTGTATTGTGCTTCGTCATCTTCCTTGTGCTCTGAGATAAAATCACTTCATCTGGGCCTACATCTAGTTAATCCTTAAACTCATCACACACAATTCTACCCTTAGACCTATCCCGTTCATTTTCTTTCTCTTTTGGTTTCTATAGTTGTAGTTGCCTTTACATCAAACACTACTCTCCTGTAATTAGATACTGGCATGATCCCCTCATTTTTACTTCAAATTATTCCTTGTTAACTTTTGTTTCTCCCTTATTTCTTTTTGAAAGTGTGATTCAAGCAGATCTAAACTCTTTCCTTGCAAGTATTTGCCCTTGTTAGGGGCCTCTCTACAGGATTTTCTCCATTCAAGTTACTCACCTGATCAGACCACTACCTATGAGTGCCTCACAGCTCCCAGAGCCTGAAACTTCAAATTCTTCTTAAACACCTGATTTTGTTAGAAGGACAATTAGACCCAGTCCCTGGCATGTGAAGAATTTCTCTACCTCCCATAGAACCTGGACTACACTGCAGAGAATTATTTGAGCAACCTCACCTGTATCCCCTGGCCTCTCTACAGCTGTCAATTCTTCATGTGGCCTGCTTATCCTGGCTAGATACAAGTATTCCTCTTCTAACACAGCACTTTCATCTCATAGGTCCCATTGGTGCTTACTTATCATCCTGCATGCCAGCAGTTAGGCTGATTGCATGACTTCCACTGCACTCCTGCCATCAGCCACCAACAGAGACAAAATTCCATGTACATAACATGCTACATTTAGGAAATACTAAATAGCTCCATCCTAGGATATCAGAAGAATTGCCAAATGAAATTGCACATTCCATGCTGAAGATTTTAATAAAACATAAAATCTAAGTGATGATACCTGTCTGGAACAAAGGAAACACTGGACTGGAGTCAGTTGCACTGATTAATATATCAGGCCCATCACCAAAGTCATGAAAAAAAAGGCACAAGCAGTCCTCTGGCACATCAAGCAAGGTATTCATGAGACAGGTAAGCAGTTAATGCTATTTTATTAAACAAGGATACAACATCTGGAACAGCCTATATAGCTGAGCTATCTGTGTTCAAAGATGAACCAAAACTGGAACAGATACAGTCTGGATTGCCATTATCATCAGAGGAAGAAGCAGCCGCCTTTATAGAGGATAGGCTTGCTTAACATATCAAAGTCAGCTGTGATCTCTAAAATTACACAGGTGGGTAAACCTCGGGGAGGAAAAATGGCTATCAAGCTAAATGACAGTACTGGCACAGTAACAAAAGTCTGTAAGTTATCTGAATATTACTGGACTTCAAATCTGACGGCTTCTACACATCTGAACATTCAACAGAAGCAATGAAGGGCAGAAGTTGAGATGGTTTAAAGTGGCATGTCACCAATGAATTACAACTATATGGCAGAACAGACCGTGACAATGGTCTGAGTTTGAAAAGGTAGTCTATCATACCCTGTATTGTTTTTACCTTCTCTGTTATTTTGTTTTGTTACATTTCTTGAGATACCTTTTATCTGAAGTCCTGATTTTTTGTGTCCTAGTTAATTTGGGACAATACTTTATCATAGTTACCTAAGTTCCCAAAGCATCAGCCATCTGCCTTATGCCCCATATAAAACTGTGAAGTCTGATAAACAAATTCAGATAGGCAAATGTGTATGAGACAGAATACTTCTCACTAAAGTAAAAAAATGAATGATTTTGCATCATATCTCATTGAATACCATACACCAAGTTCCTTTATGATTAAAGAAGGTCTTAACCCCTTTTAAAATGATATTTTGGTACCAGTGTTGTTTTGACATAAATTTAAATTGTTTCAGTAAATATAACAATCTTAATTAACCTTTCTGCTTTTTTAAATTAGGTTGAACATGAATTATTTGTTAAAGTAATCAAAAACTGATAAAACCTTTAGGTCAGCAAAAAATTTTTATTTTCAAATAATTATATAAAATAATTCACTCAGTCCAATAATATAACTGATGTAATAATACTCTTTTATAAGACATTTCACTTGATACCTCTCAACAGTCTAATTAAAAAAACAACGGGATTAAAATAACCAACATATGACATACATTAAATAGCAGATTTCTAAGGGTAACTGTAAACAGACAATCAAAAATGAGTAGATGTGCTTTTACTGCAATTACAGTAATTACTTATTGACTCTATCCTATAGAATATGTTGTGAATGATCTAGGGGAAACACATAAAACTGTTAGCATTGAACTTGGCAGGTGGCAGCAAGACTGGGAGAATAGTAAACAATGAAGAGAGAACAGGGTTCTGAGTGAGAACAACTTGCCTTAGTTTTGGCATATGCCAATTTTACACAATCTAAGCAGAAAGATACAAAATTATATGTGCAAGATTAAAGAATACACAGCATAAATAGAGGATACAGTATTTCTTTCATGGGAAGCCATTATTTTAAAGGATTCTGTATCATAATCTGCTAATGTTAAATATAACCAGAGTGCTATTGGGAGTTTTGGGCATGTGCACAGAGAATATTGAATGAGAACAGGGATTCTAAATGCCTCTGAGTTTAGTATTGAGGTAACCACCACAACAATATTGTGTCTATTCCTAGCAACAGCAGGTAAATAGGGATATTGATAGTGTAGAGAAGACTGGCATAACTGTAAACAGCCTTAATGCTGACTGAAGAATAGGAAAATTATGATCAAGGGAGAGAGAAAATCTTGGGAATATTCATCTCTTTAGCCTACTCCTCTCAGACATTTATCACAGCATTTTTCAGCTGAGCAAGCACAGCTGCAACACAAAACCGCTGGAAGCGTGAGCAAAGCAGTTTGAAACAGAAAAAGATTGAAACAATTTATCATGTATTATAACATGTTTTCTATCACTAGTGAAATGAAAATCAAGAAATGGAGGCTGTTGTTGAAGACTTGTTTTATTTCAGGACAGAGCTAATTGAGACAAGTCCTAGAAACCACATCAAAAGTTCCCTGTGCTGATCTCAGTGGCCTCTCATTGCACACAGTAAACAAGAGAAAAAGAAGATATGAAGGGAAAATGAGCATATAGCTCCATAAAGCTCTTTTCTGTATTTTCCTGTCTCTTTCAACACTTTCTTAGCATGAGTCCTGATGGGAACCAGTTGCGCATTGCTAAAGTAAACTTCCTGGTTTGGAAACTGCCCTGCAATGCTCCTGCCCAGTAACTAGAGGCTACCACGACCCCCACACAGCAGAAGGTCAATTCGTCTCCCATCCTTCTCAAGACTAGTCCTCTTGTTCTGCAATATGTTCACAAACTTCAAAGGGAATTTCAGATCATCTTGACAGTAAGCCAGCACATGGTGTCACCTTCAGAACTTCCTCGCAAGTAAGACCTGATGTCTGCTGTCCGCAGGCTTTTCATTGCACTAGTCTGCTACCAATCTGACACATCTACTGTAAAACAGAATATGTTAGACCTGAGGTGATAAGCTTGTCATAGTCATATTTTAAAACGTATTTACTTTTGAGCATTATGTAGTCTACTCAGCCTGCACATTGTCCCAAGTTTCTCAGCTCACATGAGATTTTTCCTGATATGGCAAGCACACAGTTTTTTTCCCTCACATAGTCAGGAGGACTATAGGGATGCTGTGAGGTTATGCAGGCAGAAAATTAAAAGGGTCAACACCCAGGTACAACTTAATCTTACTATTGCCATAAAAGACAATTAAAAACATTTCTATAAATACATTAGCAACTAAAGAAGGACTAAGGAGAATCTCCCACTTTTATTGGACAAAGGGGAAACACAGTGACAAAGGATGAGGGAAAGGCTGAGGTGCTTCATGCCTTCCTTGTCTCCGACTTTAATAGTAAGATCATTTTTTCTTCAAATACCCAGACCTGAGCTAGAAGACAGGAGCAGGTAGAAGAATGAAGCCCCCATAATCCAAGAGGAAATTGTTAACAATCTGCTGCACCACTCAGACACACACACAAGGCTATGGGGGCAGATGGGATCCACCCAAGAGTACAGAGGGAGCTGGCAGAAGTGCTCATTCAGCCACTTTCCATCACTTCTCAGCAGTCCTGGCTAACCAGGGAAGCCCCAGTTGAATTGGGGTCAACAAACGTGATGCTCATCTACAAGAAAGGCCAGAAGGAAGAACTACAGGCCTTTTAGTCTGACCTTGGTGCAGGGGAAGGTTATGGAGCAGATCATCTTGATTGCCATCAGGCGGCACATTCAGGAAAACCAGATTATCAGGCCCAGTCAGCACAATCTTATGAAAAGCAGGTGCTACTTTACTCATCTGATGCCCTTCTATGACAAGGTGATATGCTTAGGCACAAGGGAAATTCTATGCACATTGTCTGCCAAGACTTTAGTTAAGCCTTTGACAATATTTGCCCATGACATTCTCCTAGAAAAAATGGCTGCTGATGGCTTTCATGGGCATATTCTTCACTGGGTAAACAACTGAGTGGATAGCCGAGCACAAAGAGCTGTGTTGAAAGGAGCTACCTCCACGTGGTGGCTGGTCACAAGCGGTCTTCCCCAGGGCTCAGTGTTGGGGCCACTTCTGTTTACTATCTTTATCCATGACCTGGATGAGGAGATTGAGTGTTTCCTCAGTCACTTTGTAGACAACATCAAGTTGTGCAGGGGTGCTCATCTGTTTGAGGGCATGAAGCCTCTGCAAAAGAACCCGAACAGGCTGGATCAATGGGCCGAAACCAGTTTTATGAGGTTCAACAAAAGGCTCAATGTTCAGTCCTGCAGTTGGACACAACAACCCCATGCAGCTCCACAGGCTTGGGAAAGTGAGGCTGAAAAGACCTGGCTTTTCAGAATGTGAAAAATCTGTATTCCGCAAAGGAAGCCTGTTTTGAAATGCAGAATGTAATATTAATATCCTGGGAATGACTCCTACTGTTTTTTTGTGGAAACATGGGGGTACAGGTGGGGAATGGTAGTCCTGGTTCTTGTATTAAGCCTGGTTCTTGTATTAAGCACATTGTATGTCCTGCTGGCACTCTAGTAATAACTGCATTTGCAAAAGTGGAAGAAAAGGACAATCTTACAGTCACAGGGGTTTAATCATGCAACAGCTGGAACATATTTTAGACATGCTCCTTAGTTTACTGAAGTCGTATGTCCTATAGTTTCTTACTGAAAAAACATGTCCTTGCAATAAAGCTTGATTGGAGTGTACTGTGTGGGATACAAGGGAAATCCTGTCATGGAGAAAAAAACATCTGCTTCCCATCTACCAATATCCTATGGAAATAAACTTAAACTCCTCATTATTTCTAACTGACAAATGCCTTTTACGTGCAGTCTTGAGGGAAAAAAAAAGAAAACAAAAAAGAAAACAAAGACAAACAATAACAAAAAAAAACACAGTAAAACACATTATCTTGGTATTTTTAGTTTAAGATGACCTGACTCTGCAGCCTCTTGGAATTTTCTCCAATTGAAGAACATTCATCTTCCTACATCTTGGAACTGGCTAAAAAAAACAGGCTATGTCACCCTCCTGTTTGACCTGATCCACACAAAGAAGTAGTCTAAAAGGACAGAGATCCACCTGAATCTTGTTGTTCAACATGTTTTCACAGGAAAAACATAAAAAGCCACTGCAGTTTGTGGCACTGGGGAAATTATATCAACTGGAAATGGCCTTGAGCACAAGTCTTAAACTCACATGACTACATAGCTGAGCCTACTCACCTCCCTGCTGTTGCATTCAAACAAAAGCTGTTGGTCCACAACCCCTGCGTGTTATTATTATTTAAACAGGTTTATTTAGATCAAGTTATCTAGGTAAAAATTCAAATAATTGCAAAGTAAATATGTTCTTGAAGCAAAACAGCTTTCATTCGGAGAACTGCAGAAATGTGGTGACTTTGGTTTTACCAAGAAGTAAAGATTAGTGATGACCAGATTGAGTGCCTATGGGTAAGAGTCAGAGGGGCAATCAAGACTGACATCCTGGTTGGAGTATGTTACAGACTGCTTGATCAGAAGGAAGAGGTGGATCTATTGTTGTTTAAGCAGCTGGAAGTTGCCTCAACATTGGCTGCCCTTGTTCTTTTAGGAGACTTTAATCTCCCAGATATCTGCTGGAACTCAACACAGCTGAGACGAGGCAGTCAAGAAGGTTCTTGGAGTGTTTTGAGGATTGCTTTCTGTCACAGCTGGTGAGTGAGCCTACCAGGGGTGAGGCTCTCCTTGACCTGATGTTTACAAATAGAGAAGGGCTGGTGGGTGATGTTGTGGTCAGAGGCTGTCTGGGGAACAGTGACCATGAGATAATTGAGTTCTCTATAAACAATGAAGCAAGGAAGGGCATGAACAGGACGTCCACGCTGGGCTTCCGGTGGGCAGATTTTGGATTATTTAAGGAACTAGTCAGGGAAGGACCCTGGGAAATAGCCCTTAAAAACAAGGGGATCCAAGAAGGTTGGAGGTACTTCAAGAATGAAATCTTGAAAGCACAGGAGCGGGCTGTCCCAATGTGCCCTAATACGAGCCATAGGGTCAGACATCCGGCCTGGATGAGTAAGGAGCTTCTGAAGGAGCAAAGCAAGAAAATGAGAGTGTATTGCCTTCGGAAAGAAGGAGTGGCAAATCAGGCTACATTCAAAGATATCATTAAGTCGTGTAGGAGGAAAATTAGGGAGGCAAAAGCCCAGCTGGAGCTCAAATGACCACTTCTGTTAAGGATAGTAAGAAGTGTTTTTACAAATATATTAATGGCAGAAAGAAGGGCAGCAACGACCTCCACTCCTTATTGGATGTTGAGGGAAATACAGTAACTAAAGATGAGGAAAAGGCTGAGGTTCTTAATGCCTTCTTTATCTCCATTTTCAACACTAAGAGAGATTGTTCACTGGACAACTGGCCTTCTGAAGTGGTGGATGGGGTCAGGATGGAATATAGCTCCCCTGTAATCCAAGAGGAAGAAGTTAGAGTCCTGCGAGCCACTTGGATCTTCATAAGTCTTTGGGGACAGATGGGGTCCATCCTAGGGTGATGAGAGAGCTGGCAGATGAGCTTGCTAAGGCACTTTCCATAATTTATCAACAGTCCTGGCTCACTGGAGAGGTCCCAGATGACTGGAAGTTGGCCAATGTGACGCCCATCCACAAGAAGGGCCGTAAGGATGATCCAGGTAATTACAGACCTGTCAGTCTGACCTCGGTTCCAGGTAAAGTTATAGAGCAGATAATCCTGGGTGAAATCATGCAGCACCTGCAGAATGACCAAGAGATCAGACCTAGCCAGCATGGATTTAGGAGGGGCAGGTCCTGCTTGACCAACCTGATCTCCTTTTATGACCATGTGACTCGCCTGGTGGACAAGAGGAAGGCTGTGCATGTGGTATACCTGGACTTCACCAAGGCCTTTGACGCCATCTCCCATAGTAGACTCCTGGAGAAGCTGGCAGCCCGTGGCTTGGACAGGAGTGCTCTGTGTTGGTTTAGGAATTTGTTGGTTGGCCGAGCCCAGAGAGTGATAGTGAATGGTGTCTCATCCAGTTGGCAGTCAGTCACCAGTGGTGGTCCCCTGGGGTCAGTGTTGGGCCCAGTGCTGTTTAATATCTTTATTGATGATCTGGATGAGGGAACTGAGTCCATCATTAGAAAGTTCACAGACAATACCAAGCTGGGAGGAAGTGTTGATCTGCTGGAGGGTAGGATGGCCCTACAGAGGGACCTTGACAGACTGGAGAGATGGTCTGATTCCAATGGGATGATGCTTATTAAGTCCAGGTGCCGGGTTCTACACTTTGGATACAACAATCCCATGCAGAGCTATAGGCTGGGGACAGAATGGCTGGAGAGTCAAGTGGAAAGGGACCTGGGAGTGATGATAGACAGGAAACTCAACATGAGCCAGCAGTGTGCCCAAGTGGTCAAGAGGGCCAATGGTATCCTGGCCTGCATCAGGAATGGTGTGGTCCGCAGGACTAGAGAAGTTATCGTCCCCTTATACTCGGCGCTGGTCAGGCCGTACTTTGAGTACTGTGTCCAGTTCTGGGCCCCTCAGTTTAAGAGAGATGTCAGGATGCTGGAGTGGGTCCAGAGGACAGCAACGAAGATGGTGAAGGGGCTGGAGCACAAGCCCTGTGAAGAGTGACTGAGGGAGCTAGGTTGTTTGGCTTGGAGAAGAGAAGGCTCAGGGGAGATGTTATTACTCTCTACAACTACCTGAAGGGAGGTTGTAGTCGGGCAGAGGTTGGTCTCTTCTCTCAGGTGACCAGTGACATAAAAAGAGGGCATGGTCTCAAGTTTCATCAGGGGAGGTTTGGGCTCGATATTAGGAAAAAATTCTTCACTGAAAGGGTGATTGGCCATCAGAATGCAGTGCCCAGGGAGGTGGTGGAGTCATCATCCCTGGAGGTGTTTAAAAACAGATTGAATGAGGCACTTAGTGCCATCATTTAGGTGACGAGTAGATGTTGTTGGGTCATAGGTTGGACTCAATGATCTCAAAGGTCTTTTCCAACCTTGTGATACTGTGATACTGTGAAGACTGTGCCAACAAGTGCATACTGGAGACCTAAAACTGGTTAATTTAGATTCAGGAAAAACACATGAAGTAACCAGAAAATATGCCAGGTCAGTTTTCTAATATCTAAGTCTACATGGAAATCAGCAGGCACCAAAGCCAACTGAAAATATGCTCAGAATAAAAGAGGAGTTAGTGGTGACACAAGGTGTCATATAGGAGCAGTGAGCTATTAATAAGCCAGACTGTAAGAAACTGCTCATTGATTTGTAACTAAGAGGCAGGAAGAGATCCAACAGCAAATGAAGTTGTTGTTCTTGCAAGCAGAGAAGCTAAGGAGAAATCACCTCTCTGGGTGCCTATCCTGCACGGCACAGCAGCTACTTGGCCTCCTGTGCTGCTGCTGAGCACAACCCCAGAGGACACAGGAAACAGCCACAGCACAGCTCTGTGCTGATGGAGCAACCCTCCTACTGGGGCCCATCGCATTTAGTTTTTATTGTCATGACGGAAATTCTTCTCCAGGAATCCTAACTGTCCATAGACTATAACTGGACAAAAAAATCCATTAACACATATAGAGTGTGTCTTTCCAGTCACCTGAAGCTTTTTCCCTGTTCTCCTCTGGCAAAAATGATTGAGATCACTGTAATGGAAATACGTATAACATAGCTGATGGAAAAGGCTATGAAGCAACCACATGATGAGATTTTTACATTGCACCAACAAGTCTGACTAGAAGAAATAATCTGTAAAAGGTGCGGGACAGTGCTGAATCATGTGTTGTAAAGACTCAAAGAAGTTCCAGAAGGCAGGAAAAAAAAAAAATACACTTTGCAGCATCACAGAAGCATAGAATAAATAATGTTGGATGGGACATCTGGAGGTCATGTAGTCAGACCTCCTGCTCCAAACAGAGCCTGCTGGGATCAAGTTCCTTAGTCTCATGCAGCTGAGTTTCAACTATCCCTAGGGACGAAGATTCCACAGACTTTCTGAGCAACCTCTTCCAATGACACACACCATGAAAAAAAGACTCACTTTTCATATCCAGCTGGAACTTTCCTTACTGCAACTTCTGTCCATAATCACTCATCCTTCCACTGTGAATGTCAAAAAAACTCCTTGCAACCATCAGGTAGGTAGTTGAAGATAGAAAGCAAAATTCCTCCCCTTGGCCTTCACTTCTGCAGGCTGAAGAAACACTGGTCATGTGGCCTCCTGTTCAACGTCCTATTCATCTTTCTGGCCCTGTGCTAGACATGTTTGACATTATCACTGTCTTTCACATAGTGGAGTCACAAAAATTGGATATAGATGCAGCGACATCTTCTTCAAGTAGAGGGGAAATTTTGCTTTCCATGACTCACAGACACCACACCTGGTAATGCAGACCAGCAAATTATTTGCCTCCAACACCATGCTGTCTACCATGACACCCAGATCCACATTTTTGGCAAAGCTGCCTCCTACTCCGTCAGCACTGAGCCCTGTAGTGGCTTCTTCTTGTCAGGTGCAGAGCATGGTGTGCTGCCAGCTTACGTTCACATCACTATTACACTTTGAGCACAGCCATTCAACCAGATTTCACTAACTTTGTACTCCAGCTACCCAACCCATATCTCCACAATTCATCACAGGCATACTACAGAAGATGGAGGTACAGGACATGCACTGTTTTCTCTTCACACGCAGGACCAGTCACCATAGAAAAGAGATAGGTTGATCAGCCAAGATTTTTTTCCTTGAGGAACACCTTAAGGCTTTTTCCAAGCATGGTATTTTACTTCTTCTGCTTGGATGTGTTTTCTTCAACCTGGATGTGTTTTCTTCTGCCTGTGTTTCTCTCTGCGTCATTCCTCTTGCTCTTTTTGAAGATGAGTGTGACAATTTCCTTTCTCCAAGCATCAGAAGCCTCCCATAGTCACCAAGACCTTTCAAAAACTACACAACCTCTCAGTGATCCCCACAGGCAGCCTCAATACAGGAACATCCTGTCTGATCGCAAGACTTGCAGATTTATTCTGCTTAAGACTTCAATAATTCAGCCTTCCTCTGCTCCTTGGTAGCGCTTCCTCCCCAACAAAGGTAAAGACTGTATTTTTGTAGCCCTAATTGCTCTAATTTTTAAAACAGTGATCATTAATACGTTCAGCCATCACCCAGTACCAATAAATCCATTCTGAAATACTTTCAAGAGGCCTTCTTTGGTGCAAGATTTACAACTGTCTTTGGAATAAGTCACACTATATCAAAAGTCAAATGCTATAGTTTTCAGTCAAATGCTCAGAGGACTGCAGCAGGCAATTTTCACACGCAGATAATCCATCTCAGATCTCACTGTCAGGCCACTCTGCACCTCATCTATACACTGCCCAAAGCCTTATTCAGCAGAAAAGACTAACAAAGGAGATATACCTCTTACAGTAATTAATTTCCAGGGGGCAACCTTGTTACGTGAGGTCTTTTCATTAAGAAGATGAATGAGTGAATTCCCTCATATTTTGCACTCCTAGTAGCACTCAGGCACAGGGAGATTTTGCTGGGAACCTCGTGTTAAACTGCTGGAGACACACTCTGTTTTTTATCCATAGAGTCTTGATGTTAAGCCCATCAAAGTCAGTGGAAAGATTTTATTGCTTTTCAGTGTTTCCGTTCTTCTAGTAGTGCAGCTGCAATATTTTAATTACAAGAAGACTGCTTCCTATAGGAAGTCCACTTTTTTAAGTTCAGTTGCTTTGATCTAGAAATGACATGCTACTTCTGAGCTTAAAGATTTCAAAATAAAAGCTCTCTGATCATTTAGCTTTTGTTACCGATTTCTCTTTAGAGCAAACAAAAGGTAAAAAGTTACTTGTCAAATGCCATAATTTTGCCGAAGTTCACAGTTTTATGACATTGTGGACAAAGTTAATACTAAAGGACTGTACATCCATCTTCTCAAAACAGCTTTTGTGCACTTAGTTTTCCATATTCATGTATGGAATTCCTAGGGACTACAGAGTTTCACTGATGCCTTCCTGAGATGTTGGCATTAAAACATCTGATGAACACTGATCTCTTACCAAATCCTTAGACTTGATACAGCACGGCTCAGCTCTCCTGGTCAATCTGTTCCTTCCTTGACCCACACCTCCTTCTCTTCTTTACAGCAGAAAGGTAAGAATGCACCAACAGCAATAGCACCAGGACTCTTCACTTCAGCTAAATCAATGCTCTTGGTAATTCCCTAAGTAGCAGGTTCAATCATTAGGAGATCTCAACCACTGGTGATAGGAGGTGCATGGATTTATACATACCTTCATCTTCAGAGCACTTGCCAATCCACAAAGCATGTGATATGGAGCACAACCTCCACTTGGAAAATTCATTCTAACAGGAAAACAGTAATGAACCTCAAATTAAAAAAAAAAAATTGTCACAAAGGATACTGTTATTAATGCTCATAAAGGTGACCTGCAGCTTTGCAGATTCCTTGGGGGAGATATCCTCTAAATTCAATGGTCAGCTGCAAAGTTGGAAGAAACCACGGTGGGGCAGTCAGTCAAGGAAACTTAAACAACTGTTCTGCTCAATCCTCTACAGAGCCCCACAAAAGTCACATGGCAATAAACTAAAGACACAGGTGAGGGAAATTCATGCAACATACAGTGGATCACTCTGATGCAGTACATCTTAATTTTTAGCTCCCTGTTACAATGAAGGGAGGCTGGTGTCTACAGCTATAAAAGAAAATTGTTCTAATGAGGTCAGGGATAATCAGTCTCCTGCTAAACATACTGCATGTCTCCCACCGTCTTCAGTAGGAGTGAAGTCAGACCCACAATTTATGGGCATGTGCAGAAACATTGTATAATGCAAAAGAGGCTCAGTGGACAGTGTTAGATATAGATTCGAGGAGGGAAGACATCTTCAAACTGCTCAAAGATGGAAAATGCAGTGATATCTCCTCTAATTTTCTAATCACTCTTTGCGAATAGTATTTAGATTATGCTTCTCAGGGTCTGTCTTCCTATAGCCTCACCTGCTCTCCGTAACTGTGTAAGACAGCCAGCTGTTTATGTCTTCCACCACGGGGAGTTGTGCAATTGATACAACATAATCCAGCCTGGCCTCTTGTTTCAGAACTGAGGACTTCTGAACTATTTAGCAGCTCTGAAATGTAAGATGGGTGTCACAAGCTGTAACTCATTTTTTGGGTTTACAGATAATTTCTTTTACCTGTCATAAAACTGCTGGTAATTGAATCCCATAAGAGATTTGTTTTCAGAGCAGTTAGTGAATCAAACTGTTAACAAATAACAAATTTCTCAAGTTTCTGTCTGTAGGTATGCAATTCTGCAGAACATAAGGTTTCCCAGCTCTCACTGAGGATGCAGATGACAGGGGTTGTGACCCTTCAGATAGGCTGAGCCGCTAGGTAGCATGTGTTTCTAAGTGAATGAACAGCAGTTAACAGAAGGCAGAAGGTGCAAGGCTGCACATTTTCAGGCGTAACTCAGCAGTCTGTAAGAAACTGACCAAGGCACTTGATATTCCTATCAAGCCTCACAGACCCGGCTGAAAGGCAGGAATCAGTCCTTTATGGTTAACAGGTCTGCACTGCATTTACCTTCTCAGCAGAAGAGTTTTTCTCTGCTGTTTCTGCTCTGACTAGTCAGTCTCTGCTGCTAACCCAAACCCCACACTCCGGAAGTGCTCTGAAAGAGAGAATGGGACATTGTTCTGATGTGAGAACAGGGCTTTGTGCTTCTCCCAGTGATGCTGGGAAAACTCCCTTGCACTGAATACTCAAATCCCAGACAGTGACTGTGCCAAACTTTCCTGACTCTGCTCTTTGCTTTCTGGCTCACTCCCAGGTCCTCTGAAAACCTCTCCACGCAGCAGCAGCCCTCTATGTGAAGAGACAGTGCCTGTCTAACCCTTGGACAGTCCTGCTCAGCAGCCCAAGCACAGGACACAACCAAATACATCTAGGGACTTTGACAAAGAAGGAAATGCAGTGACTTTCCCTGGCAAGGTTGACACTTCACAGTCTGGCCCTGAAGTCAGAAGCAATTTAGGGAAGGGGAATAATAATCTGTCATCTCTTTTGTGCCAGGGGAGACTTAAACCCATATCAAACACAGGCTATACAGCTGCAGGGGACACCCTGTCATTGACCCTTTGACTTTGATTTGAGCGCTTCTGGGTTTCCAGAATGCTAGCAGAAAATGCCAATGTGATCAGAGGTACCTGAAGGAATCCTTTAAAATGCAAAGAAAACATTTGGAACTGTGCTTGGTTTTGACATCAAAATCTTTGTGGCCATTTACTTACCAGACATCTGCTTGTATGGATTATGATTTGACTAGCTGCCATTTGCCAGAGAAAGGTTCTACCATGGAAATTCTTGGTTTTCAGGCACTGAGCTGCAGTGGCAGATGGAAGAAAATCAGATCTAGTGTCATCAACCGTGTCCAATCATAGAGTCATGGAATGGTTTTGGTTGGAAGGGACCTTAAAGATCATCCACTTCCGACACCCCTGCCATAGGCAGAGACACCTTCCACTGGATCAGGTTGCTCAAAGTCTCATCCAGCCTGACCTTGAACATCTCCAGAGATGGAACATTCACAACTTCTTTGGGTAAACTCTGCCAGTGATTCAGCACCCTAACTGTAAAATTTTTTTCCTAGTATCTAATCTGAATCTCCTCTCCTTCAGCTTAAAATCATTCTCCCTCACCCTATTCCTGCACTGCCTGATAAAGAGTCCTTCTCCAGCTTCTTTAAGGCCCCCTTTAAGTACTGGAAGGTTGCTATAAGGTCTACACAAAGGCTGAACAACATCAACTCTCTCAGCCTGTCCTCACAGGGGAGATGCTCGAGTCCTTTAATCATCTTTGTGGCTTCCTCTGGACTCACTCTAACAGATCCAAGTCCTTCCTGTACTGAGGCCTCCAGAACTGGATGCAGTATTCCAGGTGAGGTCTCACAACAGTAGAGTAGAGGGGCAGAATTCCCTCCCTCAGCGCGGTGGTCACACTTCTTCAGATGTGATCGAGGATACAGTTGGCTCCCTAGGCTGCAAGCACACATTGCCGGCTCATGTTGAGCTTCTCATCCACCAGCAACCCCAAGCCTTCCTCGCCTCAAGCCTGTCCAGGTCCCTGTGGATGGCATCCCTTCCCTCTTCCATAACATTTCCCTACACAAAGACTTCTAATGAGTTCACACACAAGAATGACAAAGTGATGTGTGTTAACTTTCGCTGAAAGGTATGTGTATTTGCTCATTACAATGGAGAAAGCTATCAAAACATGCAATAAGAATTAACTCCTTGAAATCATAGTGTTAACATTAATAATGAAGTAAGAGTTCTCCATCAGCTGCCAACTCAGGAAAGATCTCCAGTTCTGCCCTTTAAGGAAAATGTGTCTGTGGGCAAGTCTTATTAACTATGTCTCTTCAAATAATAGTACCTATCCTCTAAAGAGCAACACCTCACACCTATATACAAATTTATAAAATCAAGCAGTTTATTTCAGCTATTACATTTGTTGGTTTGGCATCGTTGCTTTCAAATGGAAAGAGGAAGAACGCCTGCGGCTTATGATCGTTCCTCTGCTTTGCATCATGTATGTAAGGGATCATGGGAAATCACATCTGACAACCACAAGGAATGAATATGGGAAATACGAACCCAAGGGAATGAATGCACAGGAGGGCAGAGAGCAGCTGTGCTCAGGCTTGTTAGGTTTAAAACCTCTGAGTTCAAAAAAAGGCCAGAAGGAAAAGGAGGGGGAAGAAAACAAGAGGCAAACTGCAGAAAATTCCACATTTTCCCACAAGGTGGTCCACCAAAAGGTGGACTTTGTGTTACTCAACCACCACTGGTGAACAGTTATGGAAAAGGTCAGATAGGAATCATATGACAAGGGCACAAGCAAAAATCAGCACAGTAAAGGAGCTCACCAGCTGCCTGTATGGCAGGAGCTAGAAAAGAGAAAAAGACCACAAGCAGGATGCTCTTGGGGCTAATTAAGGGAGGCATTCTGCACAAGGCAGATGCCAATCCTCTTGACTGACAGCCAAGAGGGGAAGATCATATTGCAAGACACCAAGCTGAAACAGGCAGAGAGAAAAATTAATCTCCCCAGCAAACACAGTGCAAGAGGATCCTCTTCCTGCCGGAGGGCACAGGTTGTGCCTCTATGGGAGGTTGGACAGGACTCCCCTTGTATGTACTGCATGGCACAGACTGCTGGGATCACCTCAGGTTTCACCTAATCCCCCAGTCCTTTGTTATCCACAGCTGAGGCAGGCAGAAAGATGGACCACTGATCTGATCCACTCATGTCAACTTCAAACCCCACTAAATCCCTGGAGAGATATACCACTGGATTTTTTGGTATTTCGGTTAGATTCCTATATTTTAAATCAATATAGGGTTAGAGTAAATATGTGGTCAGAATAAATATGGCAAAGCAGAACATCAGTCATCTAGAAATTATTTCAAGCCAACTGAGAATCTGATTCAACAAATGGAAATGTTACACACAGTCAAGTAAAGCCGCTTTATAAGGCAGTATGTGTTTTGTTTGGGTTTTTCCTACCAGCAGAGCTAACAACGGCAGTCAAACAGTTGCTGTGGCAGAGGAAATGTCTATTTGATATGGTAAGGAAAGAACAGGGTGGCAGTGGGTCTTGCCTTGGCAGGCAATGAAGGGATCTTCAGACTCCTCACAACCATTTTCATTCTCTCTTGAGTTCATTTCTCATTGTATCCTGGCTGGTGACTGAAGAGACCTAGAAACGGTAGTAGGATGCCAGGTAGGGTCTCATTCCGTTTGTACAGAGCAGGAACTTGCCATCTGTTAATGTGCATCTCCAGCTTATAGTGGTATGTTTTAGCCTTAACGCACAGTCCAGCTGCTCACCTGATAAAAGGAAAGGTGCATAAACCTAGGTTTCTATGCACTTTTTTCAGAATAAAACTGACATTCACATCTAGAGTGCTTTGAGGCAGGTCAACAGCAAGTGTGGCATTTGTTGTGCATGGACACATATCAGAGAGAAACAGACAAAGCTAATATGTGAAAGTGAATCTTTTTTTTTTAAATCCTGTGGCAACTAGAAGCCATAATAAGGGTGTAAGAACTCTACAGCTACTAGATAGGCTCAAAGCACCTTAATGCTCACATTCTTCTTCATTTGTTTTTTTCATTGTGCTGGTCTGAAAAGCTTATACTAGAAATAACTCTGTCTCCTGTTGAGATACTTAAAAGTCTCCTACCTTTTTTCCAGAAGTCTTGTTTCAGTACACAAGCAGAGCCTGACAGGGGATGTTCTCATGTGTTTCGTTTACAAGGCAGATGAAACTTCCCTGTGTTCACAAATAGATATATTTAAACTCTTTGGACTAGGGGCAGTGTTGATACCTTACTTGGTGGCTCTACCAGGGAAGCACAGCTCTCAGATCAACTTCTGGAGTTTAACCATAAGACAGCTTGAAGCTCTGCAGATCCCAGTTGCCTTTGTCCAAACCTCCTCCTGGTCTACCCACAAACCACATCATCTGGTTACAATCCTGCCCCAAAGGAGAGGGAGTGGGAGGCAATTTTAGCATTTGGGGTAGGTTTCCTTCTCTGGAATACAGGACAAAGCAAGACAATGGGTAAATTTTTCCTGAAGACACAGAAGGGGACAAATTTGTCAATATAAACACTTCAGAACAGGGACAAAAGATAGATGCATAGAATCATCTGGTTGAAAAAGACCTCTGAGATCATCAAGTCCAACCTTACCCATCCCCTTAATAAACCATGTCCCTGAGAAACTCATCTACCCGCCCTTTAAACACCTCCAGGAATGGTGACTCAACCACCTCCCAGGGCATCCTGTTCCAATGCCTGACCACCCTTTCAGTGAAGAAATTCTTCCTGATGTCTAATCTGAACCTCCCCTGGCGCAACTTACGCCATTTCCTCTCACCCTAACACTTGTCCCTTGCAAAAAGAGACCAGAATTCCCCTCACCACAACCTCCTTTCAGGCAGTTGTAGACAGTGATGAGGTCTCCCCTCAGCCTCCTCTTCTCAAGCCTAAACAAGCACAGCTCCCTCACTCACTCCTCATAGGACTTATTTTCCAGCCCCTTCACCAGCCTCATCACCCTTCTCTGGACGTGCTCCAGCACCTCAATGTCCTTCTTGTACTGAGGGACTCAGATCTGAACACAGTACTCCAGGTGTGGCCTCACCAGTGCTGAGTTCAGGGGTACAATCACCTCCCTGGTCCTGCTGGCCACACTGTTTCTGATACAGGCCAAGAGGCCATTGGCCCTCTTGTCCACCTGGGCACACTGCTGGCTCATATTCAGCCGGCTGTCAGCCAACAACCCCAGCTCCTTCTCCTCCAGGCAGATCTCCAGCCATTCTCCCCCAAGCCTGTAACACTGCATGAGATTGTTGTGCTCCAAGTGCAGGACTCAGCATTTGGTCTTGTTGAACCTCATCCCATTGGTCTCAGCCCATCAATCCAGCCTGTTTGGATCTCTTTGCAGAGCCTCCCTTTCTTCAACCAGATTAACACTGCTACCCAGCTTAGTGTCATCCGCAAACTTGGCAAGGCTGCATATTCAATCCCCTCGTCCAGATCATTGATAAATATGTTGAACAGGACTGGTTCCAGCACTGAAACCTGGGGAACACCACTCATGACCGGCTTCCAACTGGATTTAACTCCATTTATCACCACCCTTTGGGCTCAGCCATCTAGACAGTTTTTTACCCAGCAGAGGGTGTGCCTGCTTAGTCCCAATGCAGCCAGTTTCTCAATGAGAATGCTGTGAGAAACGGTGTCAAAGGTTTTACAAGTAGGTAAAAATCCAGGTACACCACATTCACAGCCTTTCCCTCATCCACTAAACAGGTAACCTTGTCATAGAAGGAGATCAGATTGGTCTGGCAGGACCTGCCTTTCATAAACCCGCTACTTGTTCATAAACCTATCCTACTTGTTGTCCTGATTCCATAAAAGACAACAGGAAATTGTTCATGGCAGCAAGACTGAGTCCACAGCTAATGATAGTCAAGTAATTTCCTCATTAATTAATCTTGAAGAAGTATTGAATCTGAAATACAAACCTGAAGACAGAAAGTAAATATGTCCGCGTTAAAGTCCTCAGTGAAGACCAAGGTGATAATGAGAAACATAGACACCACATTCACAATAAAGTTTTTGAGAATAAGGAGAGTTTAGTAGATCTTTTGTCCCTATTTTACAGACATTTTCTCTATGTTTTGAACCCTATCTCAGCACCTCCTTATAGAATAGTTTTTGCTGAGAAGGTAGTTATCTCACCACAAATCTCCAATCTAGACAGCAGAAAACCTGCATTTTAGAGCATCCTGATGAAGTCTGCTGAAACATGAATCTTGTATTCATTTTTATGCAGCCAAAAAATAAGGCAGGGGCCTAGGATAGACAAAGTAAAAACAGTTGTTAACCAAAATAAATATAGATTATTTTAGCATTATTTATTTATTTCCTTGTCTGAAAGAAGAAAATAGGCTTTGCAGGGAAATTACCTGGTTTTAAAGAAATCATTAAAAGCTTATTGCAACAGTTTGGTTTTAGGATCCTTTGAAGAGCAGTTCATACCAAAACATCTACTGCATGTATTTGAGTAAGACTTCATACTCTAAGGCTTGACCAGTCATGTTATCCTGGGACAAATGGAGAACAGCTGAGCAGGTTTTTGGAAGACGGAAGACACAACAAAAAAAAAAAAAAATTGACAAGGGATCCCAGTCTCCCTGTAACTGCTAAAGAGATGAAAAAAAAAGACAAAAATATACAAAGGTTGTTGAAGACCATAGGAGATACTCAGCCAGGTCTTGCTCTTCCATTGTTCCACGTAGAAGACTAAGCATCTGAATGCGTGGGTGAAAACAATGGATACTGATCTTTTTTCCTTGATAGCTTCACTTTCCCAATATCACATTGCAAGGGAGAGTAGCTTCGGGCACAGGCAGAGGTTGTGGAAAAGGTATCAGTTACCTTTTGAAGGAAAGAAGTGTATCCTGTCAAGTCCAGAGTCAACAAGTTCACCAGTGAAAGTGCTGCTGGTATACTAAGTGCCAAACTTTCAGTCTTAACATAGGCAAGCCTATGGACATGATTATTGTATTTAAAACCACCTGTGAGAAGTTATCATAGGTACATTTGTCCTCCACAGAAAGATGGCTGTCTACCTACAACCACCAACTTCACCTGAGAGATACAATGAAGCCTCCAGTATCACTGAGAAATAACATCAGAATGAGGCAAAATGCATGAAAAAAAAAAAAAAAAGCCCATTACTTTTTAAAGTTTAGAATCTTTTTTACATTATAAAATATTTTACTGAATTTGGATATAGCAAATGGGTAAATAATGATCTGTCTCCAGAATAACAATGTGAAATTATAACTGTTAATTTTAAAAATAATTTATCACAGTTTTGCATGATTGTATGCTGACCCCAGTCAAGCTAGCTTTCTGTTGAAATGTGCTTAATATTGGATGTTAAAGAGAAAATTTATCAGAATAAATGACTTGGAAGACAAAATTATCACCTAACAGAAATTTTTTATGACTCCTACTGTTCTGTGAAACATATAGAACACTTTTATGTACCTACCCTTGGAGAAATCAAGATTTTAAGTATATAATAAAAAATATGCTTTGACTGGATTATATTATATTATATTATAATATATATATTATATTATATTGAGACATTTAAAAAATACCTATATATTGAGCACAGCATTGTGGGGAGGAGCTTCAGAAATTTTTCACTGCACAACTTCTGCTTGAATTAATAATTTGGCTCTCTCAGAGACAGAACTGACTGCAAGACAAGTACAAGGAGATGTTGGCACTCTGGAGTCTCAAGACTGCTACAACACAAAACTGAACGACTGTACAAACTCTTCCCAGATTTTAGTATAGAAGAATATAGCACTCTAACCTTATGTAAGGAATGTATCTTACCTAGATTAACAGTCCTAGTGGAATTTCTTCTTGCCTAGTGCATTAGTTTTTCTGTGCTCCTGTATATGACCACAAACAGAGAGGAGTGCATTAACCCTTCTACTTCAGCAATTCCGCTCTGCATTTCTCTGCTACTTGAACCTCAACCTTCCTGAAGACCAAACAAGCTGCAACTGGTGCTAAGAGTTTGCCAATGATCAAATACCTTTCTTGTTCTCCACACGCCAGCCAAGGAGACAATATAATTGTCATTAACTGACGTTACATTACATTCAGCATCATCACACCCGCCCAGGCAGGCATCAGACAGAAGCTGAGAGTTTGCATAATTGTTGGCTCCATAGGTAAGAGGTTCCACATAGATATTTTCCCAGGCTTTTGCATAGAAATTTCAAGTCTGGAGGATCACTGTGGTAGTAGTGGTGATGGTGGTGGTATGAATATTATTCACAGTGCACTACACAAAAATATCTCAGTCCCTTACTCAGCCACAGAGAACCAGGTGGGATTCACCATTTAGAAGGTTTTGGAAGTGCCAGAATATGCCATGGGCTGCCTAGACTGTGGTGTTGCTGATTTGCAAAGGTCATAGCCCTGAACAGATTAAATATTTTGAAATTACCCTGTTAATTTGTGATCTGAGATGTTTTACAAATCTCAGCCCTAGGAGTTTATGGAAACTCTGCTGGTAATACATAGTGTAAAGCAAGTTGGTTGAGAAGAACAAGTAATGCCCTTAGCTAAGAACAGGAAAATAAATCTAGATGAAGTTTAGATAAACTGATGTTGGAGAAGGAGTCCATAAATTAAGTAAGTCTTGAATTTGGGACTGATTTTTTCATAGTAATTTTTCCTTCCCCATGGTAAAGTATTTTTCTTAACATATGTACACAAAATAATTGAGCTAATGAAGGTAGATTTTCTTCCTAGAACTTTAATACAAGAGAGGGAGGACACTTTTACAGGTCATTGATGTAGAAGGTCAACATCGACATACCTTATTTGAGTTTCACCAACTGCAATTAATTTCAGATTGTACTATAATTGCTCCTACAAAGCAATTCCTACAGAGCTAGGGCTAATCTAGCAATTTAGGGATGTCTCATGAGTTTTTATTTAGTTTATGAGAATTAGAGGATATCTGATAAAATGTATGACCTGAAGAAAACCTCCAAATCCATAATATTTAAATGAAGCAGTGAAGTGTCCCTGCATCATGCGAATCTTAGGGAGATTAAGAAGGACTAATCAAACTCAGGTATTTATTAACTCAAATCTTTCTGTGTATTTATTAAGGACAGGGAACTGAAGATTTTTTTCCTTCCAGGAATAAAGGTAGGAAGAAAGTGAGGTTTTCAGAAAACAACATGAGATCAAGAGACAGCTGTCAGAGCCATTATAGGTACTAACAGACTTTCATGTCCCTTACCAGCCTCATCCACATCATTTCCCAGGGCTTCATTTCAGTCAGCCCAGGCCCTCAGACCCTGCTTGCCAGACTCAAGGACAGTGGAACACCTCCCTGACCCTCAGGAAGCAGCCCGTGCTGCACGTTGGCAATGGTACTTTGCTTGTCCCAGATCATATCACACTAAAAAAACTGAGTCCCTGCACAGAACCCCTACTATTTGCTTCCCCGTCACTGAAGGCTGCTCCTGGTTTCACAGAACAGGAACCCTTCATGGATCTCAGGTCTCCTGCTAGGAGATCTGCACATGGGATTAAGCAATGAGATTAGCATCATTAGACTGGAGCTAAAACCCAGTCCTTCCTCGACAGAGGCAGTGTCTATCCCTCAGTGCTGCAGATGCTCTCCTGCACCAGGCACAGCTGCCCAGCACATCTCCAGCAGCAGCACACAAGGCTTTATTTCTCCATAACTCAGCTTAGAAACATTACCTGCATTTCCTTTGATATTCCCTGCTGCTCTTTGTAGTGTGTCCTGGAAGCAATGAGACTTTATTATAAATTCAGAACAATCAGCACATTAGACCTCCTAGTAGACCACAAAATTTTCATTATTTGCAGCCATTAACTCACTTTTGAGTTTGCAGGTACAGAAGAAGAATGAGATAGATCACAGCTCCAAGCCCAGATCCCACACACATTGCACATAAAGTGAGGGCTCCTGCTGCAATCTGGTACTGTTGAAGATGACGGCATAGCTGGAGTTGGTAGTTTGATGTAAGCAGTCTGCATTGTTCTGGACCTGTAACCCTCTGATTTTAGTGCGGCTTATAGAAATGACAGATTCCCTATGCCTGGAACAGTTTCCAAGACGCAGGCTGACATCAGCAGCTCATTCCTGTACCTGCCTTTATGTCTTTCTAACACCTTATTCGGATGCAATTCAGGGGTCTGAACAAGCTCCCGTGGTAGCTGGAAAACTAAATCCCTTAGCAACAGGTCATATACTATTCCGTAATACACGAACAAATAAAACGAGCAATACGTTCCAACAGTGTGACTGGGGTCGTACAGCACGGTCTGACCACCCAGGAAGAAGAGCACTGGGGAATAACTCTCTCCATTCCTCCACCTGCAGGGACACCCTCCGGCCGGGAGCTGCAGTGGTGGGAGGTGCTCAGCAGAGGGCTGTCCTGCTCCGAGAGTAGGCGGAACGCGGCTGCGGAGCCGGCGCAGCCTCGCTTCGGCGATGGAAGATGCTCCCCTGTGAACGCGCAGCTAAAAAGCGCGTTACAACACGGCCTGAAAGCGCCTTTCTACCACCTGGCCAAAGCAGGACAGCCAAAGTGTATTCAGACACTTCTTGAATATGTACTTTAGCTACCTTCACACAAATTCCTACAAGGGTTTTATATTTAAATTTACTAAGCAGATTGTCAGGAGAACTGAAGTTTTTCTGATCATTGTAATCATATGGAAAATCTGCCTTTGCAGAGGTTTATGCCGTCATTTCCCCTGCAGTGATGATCCATTAATCTTCCCAATGCTACAACATCTTGCTACATGCAGGATGCTTCCCATCTTGATACAGCAAGATTGTATGTGTAATTTTAACTTTTCACTGTGGAGTTCTTGCAAAATTTAAGATGCTGCATGGCTTATCCCAGCAACAGAGGTGTCTAGTGAGTTTGGCAGAGCATGGGTTTTACTCTTAAGTGTTTATATAAACAATTTCAACCCTTAAAAATTCACAGCTGGTCCTAAAGGCAACAGCCACAATAAGAAAAGGGATCCATGAGATGAGCCCCCAGATTTAAAACTCTTTCTTGTATTGTGCCTGGAACCAACCACCTCAAACCTAGTGACACAGAAACACATTTGAAATAGAAGAACGTTAATACTGAGGGTATTCTTCTTTGGGAACAAGTTTAAGGATTTCCACTGATATCCAAAAAGGAAAGAAAGATCTGAAAGGATTTCTCCAGGGGCACCTTGTGTTCTACAGGTCAAACTTAACCAGCACAAGGCATTTTTAGAGATCGTTGTGGAGGAACACATGTCTAGGTTGGAGGACATTTGCACAATGTTTTTGAATTCGAGTTCTCCACTATTTCTACTTTTTCTTCTTTTTTGTCTGCACTCCCTTGAGCCTGAATATTTGCCTTCTTTAATACCACAGTTTCTTTAGTCTGAAAATCAGCCATACTGTTGGAGGAGCATTTCTGTGTAATGTAAAATACAACAGGGATAGCATGTTATTCCCATATTTCACAATATATCACTTTGCCAGCAGGGATGTGGGCAGCCAGTGGACCACAATTATTTTTGTTCAGTGCTCAGACTTAGAGCTACAAAACTCTCCTCCATGGCTTGTTGATCAGCAGCTCTGCACCTCGTTTCGCAGGCTACGGTTTCAGACTGGTAGAACGTGGGATTTTCTACTAGTGAGGCTATAACTATCGCTTTCTCTTAGGCTTTACATATTTGAAGTTAAAGTTGCTACTGAAACAGAGTTTTTCAATGTCTTGAAAGGCCTTGATTAATATTTCGTGACAGAAAACTGCAGCTGGGAATTGAAAACTGGCTCATTGTTGATAAAAGACATTGCAACTTCAAGGATAAGCGCTTGGAGAGTTTCAGACTGCACAAAGCTGTTGTTCAAAACAAGTACATAGCCTGCCTGCTCTGCAAAACCAGGGGACAAGAACTTGCAAAGCAGTAGGACTGGCTAATGCACTCTCTGATTCTCCCATGGTCCCTCACACTACCCCAGATCCTTATCTCTTCTCATCCCACTGTTCTCTCATGGCCCATCACACCACACCACTTCTGGGAACTAGGATCACCACCAAACCACATTACAGACACACTGAGGAGCCCTTCAGATCCTGAAGAAAACCCAGCTGCATTGTGTCATTTGTGTACAAGACAAAGAAAGCTGCCTCTGCCTCATGTATTGTGGACTGAATGTCATTCTCCTGAAGATGTTTTTTAAATAGAAGTGTTTGCAGTGGTGCTCTTGCTAGGGTGGAGCTGGGCCCTTTTCATTGGGGGATCTTCTCTGTGCTCTTTTCACTGGGAAGACCACCTTTAGCTGGAAGAAAACAATGAGAAATCCCGTCCAGGGCTGAAAATCTTGCTCACCTTTTTTTTTTTGTCAGAGAGACAGATAATAAATGCCTTACACTGCAGACATGTAGAAGTGGCAGAAAGCCTGGCTTTGATTTTGTGGGTACTGGCAGGATGTGGAAGAGAGAAAAGCATCGAGTCACCACCTACAGCCTCTTCAGACATCCTCTGGAGATCTGCAGCTAACCCTGCTGCCTCTCTGGGCAGCTAGCTTGGCTCCTAGGCATCTGAGAAGAAACTCAGTCTCCTGAGAGACAGCATGGGGCCAAACAAAATTCGTTGCCTTCTTTGGCTCTGATCAATACACTTAACCTTCAATCTAAAGGCAGGAGACTGCTCCTTCTGAAGAGAGGGAGGTGAAAGGCTGCAATAATCGAGTAGCTGATGTTAATAAAATGCTCTGTATATAGACCGGTTCACTAGGATGCAGTGGGAAAAAAAATCCTTTATTTCGAAAACTTCCTTTCATAAAAGAACATTCTATTGCTGGATGCACAGGAGTTTGCCTGGGATTAGTGGTCAGGCCCCAGAGGCAGCTTCATAGCCTTTTGGCTCACTCATCAGAGATGGAGCATGAAGCCAGAGGCAGCAGAGTCCCGGCGCAGTGCTTCGCAGGGAATGCCATTGGTGGGCAGACGCCACTTGTTTCACCATCAATCTCTCTCTTTTTCTCCCAGGCTGGAGGAATGACAGGGCTTCTTTGAGTGCAAGCCAGAAAAATCTGTCTCTGCCACATACAGCAGGATTTAATGAAATAAATGGAACAATGCACTTTGCTCTGATGAATTAGTTCAGAAAATGGAACATCTATTCATGGTATTAAAGAAAAAAGCTCTGTCATATGTAAGCAGAGAGGGTTATAAGCAAATAAACGAGCAGATAAAGAGCTGTATCAGAAACCAGTGTGAGTTTCCATTCTAAATCAATAGTCTTTTATATTACCAAGCAGCACTACATATATACTAAGAAATTATTTGCAATAACCAATTAAAATTTTTAGGTAGCTAGCACAGAGCATGCAGATGTACTGAAATTATAAAACTTACTCAGAAAAAGCATTCAGAATTAGGCAGATGCAAAATGTTAAGGAAGGCTCTTCCGAAAATTTGCAGAAATTGAATCTCTTTGTTAGGCATCAAAAGAAAGATGGTCAGTAAAAAAATTATGCCACTTAGTCAGAAGAAACAAATTACATTTTCTGATAAATGATAAGATATCAACTTGAAGGAATAAAAGTGTACAAATATATATGCAAGGTTTAGCACTTCTTCCTGGTTTCTGGTCTCATGAATAGCATGATGTTAACAGAGTTTTCCTCTGAGGTTAAGCCTTAATGTAAAACTCAGAATATTGTTTCTTCACTTTTGTTGTAAGTTCCCATGGAGGCTAAGTACCAACTGTAATGAGAAACAGAGTTTTTAGCAGGCCCTGAACTGAAAAATTGATTACTGGCATAACTGTTCTTCTGCCTCTCTGCTGCTGCCTTCCTGTTCAGAAACATCTGCAAATATATCAGTATTACCTAGGGAAATACACACAGAAAATAATATCTACTGCAATTATTTGCTTCATATACTGTTACTGTAAAGTTCAGGATCTCTTAGGTGGGTTACTTTGTTCACTGTCCTTTAGGCAATGCAATTTTTTTCCTTAATAAATTGTGTTAATTGTAATTTTTAATTGAAATTTATTTTTTTAATTTAATTTT
Organism: Tapera naevia; assembly: GCA_033556795.1. NCBI lineage: Eukaryota > Metazoa > Chordata > Aves > Cuculiformes > Neomorphidae > Tapera > Tapera naevia. Next base: position 6,809,155 of record JAUMJJ010000044.1, read on the forward strand.
AACATTTAATTTGCATTAATTTTACAGCCACTCCACAATGAGGCTTTACCTGTACAGAGAGATGGACAGAGAGCAGCACTGGCCCAGGGCAGGAACAGAGATCTCTCAGATGACGCACCTGCTAACTTGATGATGGATCTCGAATTGACTGTTCAGTGTACATTCACTTCTCCTGACTCTACTAGGGTGAGCAAACCAAGCTTAGAAGACACGGTTCTTGATATGCTCCTTCAGATGGGGCAAATCTTTAATTTTAATGAAAAGTTTATTACAATGAATAAGATTCATATGAAAAAACTGGCTGTTAATAGTGTTTGCACATCTCTGAAGATAGTTTTGGATCTTTGTTCTGTAACATTACCAAACAAATTAAGGGGTGAGCTACGAACCTTTGAATTTGATTTAACATGTATCACACATCAGTTAAATGCCCTATCATATTGTTTACTGGAAATGGCAAGAACCTTAAGAAGTATTCAAGTAAATGGTGAAGAACAGATCGATCCTGAAAAAGGAAAACACTAGAGGGTTAGCTGAACTACAGAAGTCACAAAGTGAGCTGAAGACTGAATTGCTACTGCCTGGGATACTAAGGGCAACTAGTAAAGGTAACCTGAATGATAGCCCAAAGCCCTGGTGTTGACTATTGGAAGATCTACTCAGGATGATGCTGAGTAAAGATTCTCCCATGGGAATAATTCTTTCACTGATTCTACCTTCTGTATATATAAGAAAGAAACAACAGCAGCTAAGGATATAGTTCTTCATTACTCATAGTTAGGTACAGCGTTTCAGGGCTGAAGTGGCAATTTTTCCCTCTGCACTACCATTTTCCCTAACAGGCAGCCTTTCTGTGCTGGGAATAGGTTCTGAAACTGAGGGTTGCATCCAGGTTTTTGAAATGAAAACTGAACAACTGCCAGAAATACCAGTGCTGCCACAGCAAGAACCAATATTTAAAGGAGGGAAGGGAAATGCCAGCATTTAAAAAATCATAGAATCATGGAATGCCAGGTTGGAAGTGACGTCAGGCAACATTTAGTCCAACATTTTAAGTGATATATAGTTTAAATGGGATGGCCTAGAACCCTGTCAAGCTGAGACTTAAAACTCTCCTTGAAAACCTGAAGGAAAGAAATCTGTTTTTTTTTCTGGCAGCCTGGAAATCGTGGACCCATGGCTTTTGTCCCTGTCCTCACAGTGGCCTTAGCTTTGATTATTCGTTGTGCATAACTATGCCAGCAGTCCACCACTTTAGTTCAAAGAACTAAACTTAACACACTGAAATACTGGCTTTCTGCAAGTGTGAAGTTGCCTAATACAGGAGTGAGGGGCAATTATATCCATTTTTAACTACAGCATCTGAAATGGCTAAGAAACAAATGTTTTTATTTGTTTAATTCAGTGTTACCATTGCACAGAGAGCACCGTATAGTCTCTGAAATTTATCCTGTTTCAGTTAAAGGAAATGGGACTCTTCCCTCTGACTTTGAGTGAAACTGGATGGGGTCCTGAATTTGAAACAGTGAATGAGTTTTAAAAAGATGCTATAAGGCTTTTGTTTGAATGAACTTACACAAGCTGAAAAGGCTGCTGTGTTCTTACACATCAATGAAATTATACAGAATGTGGACCATGTAAAAAGACATTTTTTATTGATGAGTCAGTTGGTGCCAATATAGTTTATTTTTGTAGGAAGCAATTAATTTAAGTCAATTTTTTTTTTGTTTCTAGACCAGAGCAATGGCATGTCTCTGTTGATCCAGACTGTACGTTTGATGAGGATTGTTTGTCTCACAGAAAACACAGGCTACAGAAAATAAAAAATCCACTTTTTGTCTTTTTTAACCATGAGTTCTTGCTTTTACATGTGGCATAAAGAGACAGAAGCTTTACAGACAATTTTTCCTTCTGGTGCCGTTCTTCACTAAAGTACCGTTAACTCTTTACAAATGTATGTCTCATGATACCAGTCCTATGACTGAACATAGTATTTACTCTTTAACTAAATTAGTCTATTTATACTTTCTAAATCTTGCTGGCACCTGTAGAAAGGTGATGACACTGAGCATACCTGGTAGGGTAGAATCATCTGCTTATGCCATGTAGGACTGCAACACAGAAAACACAGAGAAGATAACTACCACATGTACTCCCCGGTCCCCCTGAGAAATCCTGGGTGTAGTACCAATTGAGTTACAGTTTAGAAAAAAATGAGAAAAGGAGAGGAATTTTCTTTTTCTTTACAATCTTTTTTTAATCTGCTTTCTGTTTGTTTTGTGAAGTTTGCCTTGTAAATAGTGGGTATAAGTTATCTCACTTTTGCAAGTGCAATCCTGCTGAAAGGATTCTGCATCAAACTTTTGTACTGACACATGCTGGAGATCGCAGTGTTGAGTCCATAAACCAACAGGTACCACCTAAACCTCAAACCAAGACAAGATAAGGGGAACATATGTGGGTCAGAAAATAGCTAGGAAAGGGGGCTTAGAAGGACATGAAGAGTGAAGGACATGATTAGAGAGAAGCTCAATTTTTCCCAATTTATCAGTCTCATGAGAAGTTGTCACAGCAACGTTAATTTTGCCTGTTCAATATATACAAGAAACTCATAGGTATGGATGATAACATTATCTAACGCTAACCAGAAGGTTAAATGACCTCTACAGGATGAACGAGCGCGCTTTGCCTCAGAGAACAGAGGTTTAGAGAGCACTGCCATGCCCAAAGCTACTATGCGCAGCTCTGCAGAGTAGGTATTTTATATCACTGGAAGATGGCAATTTTGAGAGTCAGGCTACCACTGATTAGTGTCAGGCTTTTATTGCCTGACAGGCAAGCAAACTAAGGCACAACACTACCACTCTCCAGACTCTGAGCAACAACACCTAATTAGCACTGCCATCCTGAACTGCTTCGAATGTTGTCATCAGCCTAAATCCATCATGCCTGTGTGTAAGCAGAGGAACAAACCTGATGGCTTTTTTGCCACTCTGTATAGAATACTGTGATTTTTATTTGCACCTTCTCATTTACCCTCATTCAGGTTCCCAGACATTCATGGTTTTGTTTGTTTCCTTCGTGAAACAGATAATGCTTGGCAGTAACTGCCCACAGGCAGCTTCGCCAGGTCCCCTCTTACGTCTGGTAACAGTTCAAAGTTGTTCAGGTTTTTTTTTTTTCCCTCTGACGTGTTTTTGTAAATCAACTGAGTTTTGCAAAAGATTTTCTAACATACTGGGGTTTGATTCACTTGTAACCTAAAATCACTACCATTAGTAAATCACTGTGTTCTTCCTTGCTAGAAATCAGGACTAAATTACTTGGAGTTCCCAGACTTTCAGTCTAACGGAGGAAAGGATAAGTGGGAAGACAGTATCTTAAATGCTCAGGAGAAAGAGCAAGAAATTATATCACAGTGTCGTCTTCATTGCTGGGGAGCTTCCACCACTTTGTTTATACACAATTTAAATCATTGCACTGGCTATCTCCATTCATGTAAAATTCCTAAGGGAGACTGATGGGATTTGATAGAGAAGAATTAACCTAGAATTACAGGGTATAATGCTCATAATCCGTCTTTTGGCGTGGAGTTAAGCCGGGAAGTTAAGGGTAAGCCTTTGACCAGATGTCTACTGTTCTCCCTCTAGATCCTTACAGTAAACCTCCAGCTTAGACAGAGAAAAGTATCAAGATGCTACTGTACTGGAGCCACCACTACTTCATCATTGTAGTGGATAATGCATAGCTTGTTTGGCTCTGAAGACTTCAAAGGGGAAAAAACGAATCTATGAGGACAAAGAGGAAGGGCTGTAAGTTCAAAAATAAAAGGAAAACAGATACTGAGAAAAGAACAGATGCTATTTTGTCAGGACACAGAGGAGGGTGGGTGAAGCAAATATAAAACCACGAAAAAACATGCCTTCTGAAAAAAAAAAAAGGTAAAGAGGTTTTATTTTGCAAGTTTTTACATCTTTATTTAACTTCAAAGGCTCTATTACTTATTGTCTCTTCAGGACTTGTCAAGCTGGCTGAAAAGAAACGCATTTGTTTTGGTACTACAAGAAAAACCTCCCACCACATGAAATCTCTTACTCACAAGGGAATTTTTTTTGCTCTCATCTTGCTTCCCAAGGCATACTTGAGTTGATTATTAATAAATAACAGACATTAAGTGACTAAACAGTCTGTTACCTATTTTCCTTTCATTAGTTGGTGAAAGATCTGCACAAACTACATACAATAGTGCCAGCAGATTAAAATACTTGTTTCACTGAGACAGATTCAAACTGCTAAATATAGATTTTACAGAACTGTTGGTTTCTAAGTTCATAGGACTCATTTGCACTGGTTCTCAGTGGCTCTTTCTCATCCTCTATGTCATTGTCTTTCACCTGTGCAAAATAGGCAGGAGAAGCTTTGTATTCATAGTGCCGGTCAAGAGATTTCAGGTGGATCAACATATGAAGAGCATAGGCAAGAACCAGCAGCAAAACCAGAGACATAACCAATCCCATAAGTATTGCTGGAGAGAAAAAGGATGCACAGTCTTTTGCATAGGCAAAATGTCCTTCTTGAACGTTAAAACCTTGAATCTACAAAGAGAATAAAAGGGCTCATATTAAATAAAGTATTTGCTGTCCTGGTTACAAACAACTTCCTGAATTTGCTCCTGACACCAGTAAGAATTTTTAACTTAATATCTGCTTATTGCAAAACTGTTCCTATCATAATGCTCAGTTTATCCAGATCAGTCTTCTAGTAAGCATCAGTTATTCTAATCACCTTCACTCTACTGCTCAAGGATTTACAGTATTGTTTTAAACAAAATCTTCTATGATCATTCTTCATAGCTCAGTCATATTTAATTGTAAGTGTGGTACCAATCATGTTAACTGTGCATTTCCAGTATCGTCTGTTGAGAAACTCCAGTCTCTGTTTCAAACTCCATGAACTTCAATGTGACAAACAATGAAATAGTCTCAATTGCATTCCCTAATATCAGATTCTTCTCACTAGTTCTACGTGTCCAGTGTAAGGCAGTAAATCAGCTTAAATACATGAAAAGCTGCATTCATCTATGGCAAATACCAGTAAGTTTTATTTGTGCCTTCAGTTCTAACATGGTGTTTACCATATCATCATTCAGGGAATTGACTGCCTGCCTCACTAGGTATGTCCACAGGCATTTATCACATGGTGAGAAACCTCCCCCAAAGTCCTTTTTCAGCTCTTCATTGCCTATGACTTAGGTATCTAAAAACAAGACATCCTATTCCAGTCATCTTAGGCTTCAAATGCAGGAGAATAGACACTTTCAGAAGATGATTAATCTCATCCTAAAATAAGGACTTAAGATGAGTCAGAGGAATTATCCACTGGCTTTAGAGGCAGACTGGGGTGACTATAATCAGGGCACGAGGTTAAAATTACCAGGCTTCAAAATTTAAGGGAGACGAATCCCATACTTGGTGACTGGTGTTGTGATTGATCCTGATTTGAGAGCCCTTCTCAGAGAGGTGGAACACAAAGTTAAATTTTACTTCCACACTAAAGGGAAACCAAGGCAAGAGACCATGGATAATCTACATAGCCTTTCATTTCCTTTAACAGGAAGAGAAGTATAATAATTTGTTTTCATCTCTACTCAATTTCTATTTGAAGTTCCATGGAGATCCAGTAAACTGTACATTGAAGATCATTATACTCTCTCGGCAGCGAAGTGACAAATTCCCCATCAGCCTACCTGAGGGATCCATTTGGCTGAATTCCATGACATTACCTGGAAATCAGTAAAAGTGACTTCCCAAAGCTTTGACAGATCATTTGCAGAGCTGGGTATGAGGAGGGAATCATATCTCTGCAGGCTGCTCACATGTTCACAGTGGTAGGAGTAACTTGCCGGTGCATATATTCTGGTTGCATTAAATGTTGCTTGTATGGAGTGATTGTAAAGAAGTTGCAGTCTGTGTAAACTGAACCAGTTCTGAACAGACAGCTCGTAATAGCTGGTTGTCAATAAGAATCTGAAAATATTGTATGGGAAGAAGATGAGTAAGAAAACAAGTCTAAATAAGAGTTGTAACTATTAAATTCACATGTTGAACAATTTTAGAAGACACGCTGGTATTACTCAAGTTTCATCCATTTATACCAGTATGAGCTCCAGCTCCTACTGCTGCGTCTGGAAAGTGATTTGAGTTTCTTCACCGTTGCAGCTGAAGGCGTTTGCTGCTTTCCCACACAGTGAGAGAAAATGTCAGGGATGACAGCTGACAAAAATCTATATGCAGCATTTGTATTGCACGTCCATCCAAGATATGGAAAACTATTTATCAACAAGTGCTTTCTTTGATTGATAAGAAGCAAACATAAAGTCAGGTACAGTCTGATGTTTGAACAGACCACTATATCAGTACTTGTGGAAAAATTCCCAGGCAAAAAGGTAGCTAATCAGCAAAGTTTAGCAAAAATCTCTGACATGGAAAGGTTCTATTCAAAAGAGGTGACCAGACCCTTCTTGTGAAAAGAAAAGTCAACACAGAATAAGAATAAATGCATAAATAAAACAAGGCAGACCTTGTTTGTAAAATGACAGACCTGTTAAATGCAGGTGTCTTGACTATATTATAAAATTAACAGTTCTACCACATTATTTTTCTTCATAAATTCTCTGAAAACAAATTGCACAAGCAGCTGTATAAGAATTGCTATTAACATGTAATATATTCTTAATAAGATTTATCTTTCTTTAAACATCAAATATTTATCATATAAACTTACCTAATAACAAGTCCCTTTAGGTTGCCAACATCACCAAACTTCAGAGAAAGCCTAGGTCAAAAAGCAAGTAATGTCAGGATAAATAAAAACTTCAGAAATCTTAAGCGAAAAAAACAGCACAAAAGATTAAACACAGTTACACCACATGGAGTCTTCTGCTGAGTATACCTTTGAAGTAAATAGAAAAAAAAAAAACCCTGAAAGGATTAAATCTTACTCCAGTGAAATCCAATAGTTCAGCTGTTAATTTGAATGAGGCCTAGACTATCCAGAAAGAAGAGAACTGTGTGCTCAACTTTCAACACACTTCAATTTCACTGGTTCCAACATCAGCTGACAATTAAATTAATTGCATCTGTGTTCTGGTTCTCAAGCCATGATATCTTACTCTTTAATCACTTCTGTATGTCATTAGAAAGTATAAACAGCCACAACTTCTCATCTTTTTAGATATTTAAGTATAATAAATGCATATGACATGTGAGTTCCAATTCCACTTGTGCATCTTTAGAGCAATATAAATACTCTGGCTGTGAGGAAGCTCTACAAAGCTTATCTGTGGAAAGCACAGCCATCTGAAGTTTACCAAATTGAAAGGTCCTTGCAGGTTAATTGTAAATCGACGTATACTCTACCATTCTCCTACCATCTCTGGAATTAATGCATTGTAGCACTGCATGATTGAGCAGTGTACCTTTTTTTTGGCTTAACAATAATATTTTGCCTCCTAAAACCTGCAACCTCCCAGTGTTGACATAGCATTTTCAGACTAAGTTAGAGACAAAACATGGTGAAACCATGCAGCATCTGAAAGACTTCCAAACCCAAAGCTGTAGAAAATTAAAAAAAATCTAGCCCTATGATTTCATACAAGATCTAGACAATTTCTTGTACCTTGACTAACACTGGTCCAATAAGCCAGGACACTGAACCTAGGCTACCCCTTGCTTTGTTACAAAGGGAAATCATAGACGGTGGAGGATTAGACAGAGGCAAATACAGCATGCAACCCAGTGGCCCAATCCAGAAGCTGGTGCATTAAAAAACTCTACAGGTTGTATTATTACATTCATCTAGCAAACGCACGTGTTCAGTGTCAAATTTTTTTCCTGGCTCCAACTACTTCACATTGATTAAGCAGTATAAACTAGCTTGAAAGTTAGCCTAGAGCCACAACTTCTTTGTCTTAGCAAAGAAGACTGGGGAAAGGAAAAGTTTAAGGGACTTTTCTGGGGCAAGAAAAACGAGCCAATGCATCATGTGAGCACTCAGCGATCAACTGGCATAATTTAGGTCAGTCCTTAACCTTGAGATTACAGAGCAATACTCAAGCCAGATTTTCCTTTCTTCTCTGTTGCAGTCAAAACACTGTTTGACTGAAAACCTAACCCAAGACTTGTATTTTGCAATTACACCAAGACTAATCCTGACTCAGGGGCCTAGGTTATCCATTTTCCTATCCATACAGCATGATCTCTACATTGATGTTATCAATGCCAGTGAATGAATGGATACTTGAAATCTGCAGTTTCTGATGATTTGACAGCTGAATCTAGCAGGAATGCTACAGATATGTTCATGCAATCTGCCAAATATCCTGACAAATCCCTCCTAGCCAGAGCTCAGAATATGACAGGCCTTTCTTGGTTAGGATTCCAGAGTACATTTAAAGGGCAGGAGTCAGTGGGACTAGTATTTCTCAGTGCATCCCAAATAAGTAAAGTACAGAACATGCAAGAAAGCATGACCATTGGGAAGTGGTAGCATTTTCCCCTCTCTCTCTCTCCACAGAGCAGAGGAGAAAAGGCTTAGTAGTCACAGTGCATCTCTTGATACCAGCAAAAAAATGCCAGCTTCAGCTTCAAACTAAGCATCAAGGTCCTGCCTGTCTTTAACAGTTGTGCCTCTTGTTTGAGGCTACTTAGAAAGCTAGAGGAGAAACACAGAGAAAGATCAGAAGACATGGCAGGTAAGACAACATTGGACCCACAGATTTTGAGATCAAACTTCAGGCACAGTGAAACACTAATAAAAGGCATGTCAAGGATATGTGGTGGAGTAGTTAATAAAAAGGCATGTCAAGGATATGTGGTGGAGTAGTTCTGCTTTCTGAGTCTTCACAGTATCGCAGTATCACAGTATCACAAGGTTGGAAAGGACCTCTGAGATCATTGAGTCCAACTTATAACCCAACACTAATACCAACACAAATGCCATCATCTAAACCATGGCTACTTCCTGTAGTTTTTTTAATAATGTATTCTATAAATTCCCAAATATCACTCAACATAATGCATAAAGCAGAATATATAGCCCTATGGTAAGCTGACCTCAGCCAGCAGCTAGGACTGCTCACACACTCTGCCTGTCCCACCCCACAGCAGGACAGGGCAAAGAGTAGGAAGTCCAAAAAAGAAAGAACTCATGAGTCAAGACAGCATTTAATAAACGAAGAAAAGAGGAAAAAAGAAGACTTAAGTCTTGCAGCACGGTCACAATCTCTCACAAGCAGAACAATGCCCAGCAAATCTCTGAGCAATGGCAACCCTGAAAGATACAACCCTTACCCACTACTTCCTCTACCTCAGTTTTTATTGCTAAGCACAATGTTATATGGCAGGGAATAAAACACTGGCCAGCCTGGGTCTGCTGTGCAGTCACTGCCCCCACCGGCCCCTTGCTAACCTCAATTACACACTGTGGGGACAGTGTGACAAGAGGAATCCTGGGTGCTGTGCAAGCATTGCTCAGCAAGAAACAAAACACTGGTGTGTTATCAACAAACCTAAAACAAGAGAATCATCTCTCTCCCAGCCAGAGACAGGACAAGTCCTAATCTCTTAGAATTCTGTATTTACAGAACAAATCATCATTACTGTAATTGACTACAGAGCTACAGGTGTCACACGGGCAGAAAGAAAAGCCCTCTCAAATCAAACAGCCTCCAAACAGCAGCTCCAGTATGAGTTTGTAGTCCACCACTGTACTCTCTTTCTGATTTTTCAGGCCTTATGAACAACTACAAAAACAAGCTTTGTGTTTTGAAATCCTTATTTTTGCATGAGTGTATTGTATATTAGGTTACGATGATCACTAACAAGACAATGATTAGTTCTGAATTGCAGGCCAGAGGAGAATAATGAATGCTTGTTATTACTTTTTTCATTTTTACAATAATATTACTCCATTGTCTACCTCTTCCTGTCTAAACATAGCGCTGTATTAGTTCAGATGCTGTTGAATGCTGTTCAGATGTGTCTTGTTGAATACTATGATATGACAGGCAGAAAATCTGATTCATTTTCTATTATATTTTTAGATTTCTTGTAACTTCACCAAAATTTCTGTGCACCTTGCATTACCCTTCCCATATGTGTAAGCAGAAAGAGGTAACACCTACTTTCTATGGAAATGTCTTTAGACATACAGGTGAAATGTTGTATAGAAGCTAAATAAAACTGCTGGTTTCAGTCATATTTTTATTATTGTGTGTCATTACAGATTTAAACACAATTTATGGGGCAGACTCAATGTTAAGTTCAGCACATGCCAAGTTAGGTATCTACCTCCTAATTTTTAGACTCTTGTCTACCAGAGTGAAACCAATGACCTAACACTTGACATGAAGCCAGCCAGCACACAACATGGACAGAGAGAAGTGGTCAGACATATGACAAAGGAAATAAAAAAACCTGCATGCCCTTCTAGTATAGCCACAAGATTGGAGGATTTGGGATCAAATTAGGTTAATATATAACTATCACTCAGGTTTAGCAGAAGAAAAGCTGCTAAACAGTGTTCATGCTGAAGAAATTCATGACAGACTGGGATGCAGAGTTCAGGTTTTCAGAGAATCTTCAACGTCACATGTAAACCTGTAGTGAATTTACTCTTTGGCATCAGCAACTCACAGACCAAATCCTGGGTCTTGGGGCTAACAAACTCTGCTTCTAAATACACGTCTCCGTCTTGTACCAATGGCTTACACTATTGTCAGCACACATCCTATGAAGGGATAAGCAGTCATGCACAGCCAACACTTAAGCCCCCCTATTCAGCACAGGATCCACTATTCACTCTCCCAAGCAGTTGTGTAAAACAGCTGGAGACTAAAGAGATAAGCAGATTCAGCTTCATAGGCACTAAGAGCAAAACTGGCTGAACACAAGGATTGACTATACCACTGCAAAAGAGGAAGACAGCTACGTACTTCTACACATCCCATGAAAACCAGGTCTCAAAGTACATAATGCATGCTGCTCTGCTACCTCCAGTGGCTGGACATGATAAGGAGCAGCTTGCCCCTGGGGTTCTACACCACGTAATACAAGGTCTGTTTTTCCTCAGTATCAATTTATTAGACTTGTTACCTGGTACTAGTTCTACTGGCAGAGAAGAAAGCCACCTTACATTGCATTGTCTTCACTGCAGTTCGAATCTCCAACATCCACTGTTGCATGGGCACCAAACGTTTTCTCTGTTAAATCCAGCTGTGTGTGGTTTTCAAACTTGATCATGATCCTCTTGGCCCAGAAGAGAATGCAAGGAATGCCATTAATCGTGACATTGAGAGGGCTGTTGTGGCTGTAGGTGTACGGTCTCCAGGATGCTCTTTCCCATAGTCCTTTCCTGCTCAAGTTGTAGTTTACAACCTGATTGACCACATAAAAGATCAATATCAGTACATGTGTATTTTAGGAATCACACTCTATCCTACCAGAACAAATGGGACCAGCACTTGGAGAGCATCTGCGGAGCCAGTTCTCAGCTGCAGCAGTACTGAACTGAGGAAGCAGAGAAATCTCTGGCGAACACCTTCCCACCATGGGAATGGCATCATGGAGACCTCTGACTCCAGCACAACTGGCCAGAGAGCCAGTTTAAGTTATATTTATTCCATAGGGTAATATCATATTCTTAGCATGCTCCCACCTCAACCCAAGCACATTGTAGATCTGCCCAATATAAAAAGTTGAAGCAAAGCTAGAATCACAAGGTTACTTCAATACACTAAAGAGGACCCAGCTTGTGCCAAGTACTCAGTCGATCATTCTGACAGCACTCAAGGCAGGTGAAAGAAACACCCAAGTCTATATCTATCCATGGATAGTTTGGCTCCTTACGGCCCTAAAATTGGGAATGTGCCTGCTGCAGAACAGGATAGCTCAAGTATGGATCCCTACTTTTACAGCATCGGTTGTTTACAAGCTTAAAACCTAGGGACCACAGCTTCCATGTCAATTGTAGACATTAGTAAAATGCTATCCCTTCTAAGCCAAATTTCATATCAAAAAGAGGACAATATAACTTGAGACAGTGAGTTAGGGTTCAGAAAGAACTTCACAATTGAGCTGTCATTTCCATATTTCAAACTAAAATTACCAGCTCTTTTCCATATATGCATTTATCATATCTGATTATGATAACATATACAACATCTGCGTGGCTGTTTTTCATGTCATATGATTAAGAAAGTTCAGATCAGGCACAAACAAAATAGGTATCCTGAGTCCTGGTCATAAACAGCATCTTACCAAACTCCAGAAGGGATGGGGTTAAGACCCAAAGCTTTTTCTTGGCTTAAAGAGATTTTATTTTTTTTTTGCTGTTCAGATTAGTGAAACATGTCTCCCAGCTCAGACCCTGAAAGACTTCTTTTGATACTTGACCTTACATATGGCACAAGACTGCTTTAGGATTAAAATTAGTAAGTACTCACAGCAACAAGCTGAAAGCAATTTAAGATCATCGTCAGAAAACATGATTCAACAGCCAGCAAGAAATTTTGACTGTAACTGTCATTTGTTTAAATGATAAGGCTGTCTTCTCAGACATGCAGATGACAGAGATGTAATCAACAGATTATTTACATTAGATTGCATCACTTGTAGGGTATTTGGTAAGGAAGTCTTTAATTTTTAGTTTTTTTGACAAGAACTACAGGTTGGAATCAGGAAAAACTCCCATTACATTTAAATAATCAGTACCTTTGCTTCTGCTAATTTTTAGTACCAAGTTATATAAGCAAAGTACTGGCCACAGCAGTCAAACGGCATTGTACAGAATATGGATGACAGAATTCGGTCTTTTCAGTAAGACCCTGTGGCCAAACCCATTGTCAGTCAGCACTAGCAATGACAACTTAAGTCTCACCTCACTTCTCAGAAAAGCAGAAGGTATCTTGTACCATAGACAGTGAATCAGTACTACACCACAATGATTGAGATGGTTTTGTTGGCTGTTTTTACAAAGAATGCATCATTTAATTCAATAATACAAATGAAAAGATATAAACGTGCTATGAAAAAACTCCACAGATAGTCCTTCAAACATTACCTGTGCAACGGGTGCTTGATATATATTAAATTTTGGCTTCACACCACCATCAAAACGTTGACCTGGAGAAGAAAGTATGTTATTAGCCTACAAAAAAAACATGCAATTATTTACAAAGCATAATCTCACACCTTCTTATGCAAACAATAATCATCCCTGCACTAAGTGTGCATTTCAGAATACCCAATTTTGTTTTGAAAAGTATTTGGCTTGGTGCAAATATTGCCTTCAATACACGCATCTTCTAATTTACTTTACATTACACATCCAACAAGGTTCCTTTTCTTTTCATTGAACTTCTTGTCAACATTACTGGGAAAAACTCCAGTGCCAAAAAATGACAGGATTCAGCCTATACACGTATTTATTCATCCCAAACACACATTAAAAAAGCTTATTCTTTCTTCATACAGCAAACCCTGTTGTCAAAAGGTGTGTGTTGAATTGCACAGTGATAGTGTGTAGCTATGGATAGGGATTTCTTTCCCTGCACTGGCCAGAGGTAGGAAACCATGAGAAATAACATGATGGCTTCACTGCTGGCCAGGAGAGAGAAGTTTCACAGATGATAGATCATTTCATGAACACTCTCAGATCTCCATCTTCCAACATTTCTCTCTCTTTTCATTTGGTTAAAAACAAAAAAAGAGTGAATACCTCTTTCTTCCATGATCTCCTCAATCCCACTGTTATCTCAGAGTCAGTCAGTAAATGATTATTTTAACCAGGAAAATCCTTTAAAGGGAGGGATATGCTTTAACAAAACATTTGACAGAAGAGTCACTAATGCCAATAGAAGCAATAGCTGGGAATGAAGATCTTTTACAGATACACTAACAGAGCCACTATCCAGGCATTCAGACCTCTGAAAGCCTTACCATTTCTTTGCAGAGAATCTTGATCTGAAAATGCCTGTGAACTAGAAGAGAGGAGAAAAATATTTACTGAAGAGCATCTGGATTTAAAGTCTGCAGCAAGTTTACTGGGCAGAGCTCACAGTCCTGCTTCATTCAATAAAACATTCATAACAAACTCAGATCCTTGGCTGGTTAATGTCACAGGAAAAGGGCAAATTAAGATAAAAGACACTGCACCTTAGGCTAAAAATGCCTCATTTTCAGACGTCCCTCAGGAAGATCAGCCCCACTGGGCATTCCCATGTTCTTACCATGTCAACTAAAAGCTTCGTTACCCATCTTGTCCCTTTCCACAGGACATCAGTTCAGGTTAGAGACTGAACCAATTCCATTCCACAAGCAGGGGAACACAAGGAGAGCATTGCACCATCCTCAGCCCCCAGCATGCTGAATTCCTCCAGGACAGAGCAAATGCCTTAAGCCCAGCTTTACAGTCACCTAAAGACCTCCTGAATGATTCCAAGCAATCCCAAATCCCATGAAAGTCAGCTGCAAGGTAGGGAGCAAGTGAAGCACATCTCAAATGACAACTACCAGGCTTGCAAAATGTTCAGCCTTTGATTTCTTCCTTTTGTATAATTTCAGTCTTTGGCTGATGTAAATATAATCTGCATTTCTGAACCAGAGAATCAAGGCCAGTAGATTCATGTACATCAACAGAAGACCTACAAGATCAAACAAAGCCCAAGAAAACACCTCTCCCTTAGGAAGACAGTTCACTCCCTGAGCACAGGAACACTTTCCTGCCCCCTCCACACCATGGCAGCTTCCTTGGTACCTGCAGCCCCCGGCAGTGGCTTGATCATGTGTTTGCTTCTCAAGGCTGCTGTCAACATTCCCCAGCAGGTGAACACACTGGCCCTCACAGCTAAGTATCATCCCACAGGGAATTTGTACCCTGACTTCTAAGCCATACACGACGGTCAGAACAGACCTGCCTCACAGACACTTCACGCGGAAATACACTTCTAACTTCTCTTCTTGCCTTGGTTCATACCACCCTTCCAATCCACCACAAAAGCAAAATACTTGAAAATATATACACAAAGAACAACATATAAGGTCTAGGAATAAAAGCAGTTTTCAGTATTAATAGGTAAATTGTACCATAAGGTTAAGGTGTTTGAACTGCAGAGTCAAGCCTTGGCCTCACTGGGCAGGCCCTGAACAGCTGGGTGAACCCACTCCCCAGTGGACACCCTGGGTAGGGAGAACTGTATTACCCACCAGCATTCGTTGTAGGACTGAGCCCAATCTAATTTCCACCATGGCATCCTTAATAGCAGATAAATATGAGTCCAAATGATGTTAACACCACCAAAGGAGAAATATGAGATGGCTTAGAGCCTGCCCTACTTGCTGCCATACAGCTCTGGCAGTCAGGGAGCTTGATCACACTGAATCTGGCTTGCCTGAAACCCACAGCAATGTTATCAGCTTTAGCAAAGTCCAAATCTCACACACAGTGTCTTGCTTACACTCAAGGAGGGCAGCAGGTTCTTTCTTCTGATCATTGTCTCTCCAGAGGGAATGCCCTTCTGCAGGTGTACTCTCTGCTGCTACAAACAGATTGGTTGCATCCCCTTGCAAAGTCCTCAGAGCCAGGCAGCAAAACAGACAAAAGTGAAGCGGAGTCTGTATTACATCTTGTCATTTTGCTGCCAAACCAGGTCTGATGAGCAGCTTTGCTCTAGACCGTCGGGGAGACTGCTCAGTTTCTTCATCAACGAGGTCACCAAAGCATAAGAGAAAGTGTAACACAGCACACAAAGAACACCAGGCTCTGCAGCATCACAGCAGTGACCTGGATCTGAGCTGACAGAGCCTTAAAAAGATCTTTTTTCAAAAAAGGTCCATGTCGAGAACACTATTTAAAATCAATCTGGCAGGTTTTATTACATACAGTGAGACCAAGCTTCTCCTGAAGTTGTACCTGTTAAATTTCAGTGACTTCACAGAGAATGCTTGTTTTCAGACTGGGTTCTGCTTTCCCCTGCTACCCTTTGGGTGCTAGCATTACTCCTGGACTGAGGTCTCCAAGCTGTCAACAACGAGCAGCCTTCACAAATTGGTACAAATAATCTTCATTTTGACAGATACTTAGCAAAAGATACAGCTAAAATGGATCAGATCTTTTTTTTTATTTCCTAGGCAAAACTCACTCTTAGGTTGTTTAACAATTTGGAATATTTGATAGAGCCTTATTTTTGTTTTCTAGTCTTCCTTCATGACTGATTGTCTTCACACTGGAAACGGCAATTTTGGAGCATTTTTTCATGACAATACCTACAAAAATGAGGCACACCAAAAGGAAACTAATGTAAATTATTTAGTTATAATTTTAGTTAAATTTAGGTGTTCTTACATATATTTAGTTACGCTTAGTTGTACTTTTAGCTTCCCTCTATAGATAAAAGCTCATAGCTCATTATTCCGGTCTGGAAATCACTATGATGTAGTGTGCAGTTTAAAACATTGGGATGAAAGGAGACTGGTATAAAATTGTATAACTCACTTTATTCCACTCATTTGACTTGAAAGGGTTTTTTGATGCTCTAGGAATAGGAAGGGTTATTTTTGCTTTTATTAAAAAAAGTACAAATGTTTCAATTATAAACAAAAGGATCGTTACTTAGCTTCCCATCTGGGATAAGGAAAATGCCTTGGTCATACCAATTAAATAACCTTAAGGAATGCTAATTGATAGATAACATCAAGCCTATCAAGGGCTTAAAATTAATATATGAGCCATACTCATTGCAAACATCCTTGTGGGATTACATCCTGAGCAGAACGGTTATAATCAGCCTCCACGCAGCCTGCAGGTGTGAGTTAGGAGCTCATGACAATGCAGTTAAACTCCTCCACATCATCTGTAAAACCACAGCAGCACACAGCCACAGAAAAAAGGCCAAGCTTCTGCTCTCAGCATGAAGATGCTCAAACATAGATGAATGTGCACAGCTAATGAAATATTCATGCTTTCATCGGCAATGCAGTGGAGAGAGTAACCTGGGAACTACTGCTAAATGCCACAGTATAACACATACGATCAGCCACACCGCAAGCACACTTGGGAGCCAGTAGGAGGCACGCGGGTGAAGTAACCCACCGTAGGTATTCCTATTTGTTACTCAGCTTAATAGCAACACTAGCTGCCTCCTTACCTCCTGCACAACGCACGCAGCCTCAACAGAAAAAGGAGAGGGAAAGTTATCATGGCAAGGCTTGAAGTCATTGCTTTGTCTTACTATAGCCAAATGGATATGGCACAATCTATCTGTCGCATATGGGAAGGATTGCCTCTCAGTTTCTGAGCAAGCACAAGCTGATGTTGATGTTATCAGGTCTGTCAGCTGCCTTTGACACTCATAACCCTGAAGTGTCACAGAACTGTGTGATCTGTGACAGGAACTGGTGGCCTTCAATAGCCATCCTGCTGTCAAATCAGTAGCCTTTCCTAGGAAAAGACAAGCTGGAGAATTCACAGGCAATGTTTGGCAGCCGGGCCCTTTTACTCTCAGCTGGAGCACATTTCATAGAACAAAAACATTGAAAGAAAAAATGTGAAAATAACAATTCATTAAAAATAACTATTCCCTCTTGTATATAAGAATGCTAATTACATGTATAAGAGACAAGAAACTAGCTAGCACTACAGCACTCTTCTCCACTGCCTGCAAAACTATCAGCAAACCATGGCTAGGGCTGCAAATCAGCAACAGCAAATCATTTTTAGCACATTGAATTAGAGACTAGATTTTTAAATTTAGCGGTATTTTCAGCCATTCTACCCTAAGACTTCAAATTCAGTTGGAAACACGGGATGTGTTTTGAAGACTAATATTTTTCCTTACCAGTTAGTAAATAACTAGCCCAGATACACAGACATGCAAGTTGTATGTTGAATTTACCACACCAAGTATGTCAGGAACTCGCATGAAATTGGATTAGCCCTAATACAAAGCACTGGGACATCTAATCACTATGTAAAACCCAATTAAATAAGATTATAAGTATAAAGAAGTGTAAATTCCCTCTTATCAGATGACATGATCCACCTACATAAGACAACCAAGTCTGGCTTTTTTGTCTGAAAAGTTCATATGGACGCCAGCCCTTGGAGACTTGCTCAAGCAGTCTTTTGTCTACTTAAACAACCTGCATGAATAAGTTTCACACTCAATAGTGATGGAGTTTTCAAGCCACCAGGTTAAAGGAATCCATATTCTTCTACTCTTCATATTGCTGCTCTGACAAACCCCACTGAATGGCAAAATGTACCCTACTGAAGTATTTTGATTATTCAGAATTATCACTCTAATAACACTAATACTGCCCAGCTGCAAACTACCTCACTGGCTGCTGAACTAGTTTTAATTAATTTAATGAAGCATTTATTTGGAAAAACAACATGTGAACCATCAAATGCCCTTAAAACAAAGTTACTATGAAAGGTGATGAATGCTTGCTGAGCGCCTGGTAGCAATGAGCTGGTTGTAGTCCTAGGTTAAGTGTCATTTCCATGAAGTTATTTAAATTATTAAATGTGTAAGCCTGGGAACCCACATTAAGGCCAAAGACTAGTTCCTTCTAAGAAATATCCTGACAAAAATATTATTAAACTTTAAATTTATCTATTTAAGTTCCATCATTATGAAATACCCCCACACCCCATGATTCCTATAGTTTTTAAATTTTGAGCATTCTGTGTCATATTCTTGTAGCCTTATGTGTGATTTGACATGGGGGGCAAATTCAGATTATTATTTTACAATATACTCAGTAGTGGGGTTTGATATGTACTTAACAGATCACAATGACAAGATACTCGAGGTTTTATTTTTAATATAAAAAAAGAAATTGAGGTCATCGAACTTCTAGCAGATTAATGCTGTGCAGGCATGATCCCACCTCCACTTAACGCAAAAGCAAAATCCCCATCCAATTCACTGGCATCAAGATGGCGACTTTGTATCTTAATTTTTACGGGAATGAAGTTCATGTACTGCTCCACTTCTTGCTCTCTCTCAGATTTTGATCTGATTGCAGAGAAGTGCAATTATACTAAGAAGACATTAACAAATCTGAAAACTGGCAGAGAACAGCAAGTAAGCTATTTAAATGAAAACATATTGTAGTATTTATCAGTAACTGACTACCAGATCTGTTAATAAAAGCTTAAGCAAATCACGTCCTTCTTGCCTTAAAATGCACAGATTTTACTGCCAGCTGTGATCTTCATCAGTATATTTGATCTGTGTCTTTTTAGTAACTTTAGGATATGATTCAATTCATACAGTTTAAGCTGTTTTCATTTTTGTAATGCTTGGCTCTGGAAAGTCCTCTCTTTTCCCTGATATGATGTGTTTCTTATTTATATTTCACTAGAGAATGAAATAGCACTATAAACAATGATAAATCCAAATTTCTAATAACTTGAACAGTTTGATACCTCTTTTGAATACTAAATTCATGCTTTGAATATTCATTCTGCACAAGTAGAAAATTTTAGCACCTATGTTTCTTTGAGCAGTTTTCACAGTCTTGCTGTTATTCTATCTATAACTCTGTTTTTACACACAACTAGGGAGTCAGTGTGAGAGACATTAAAATGTAATGAAATATAATACAGATGCCCAGAAAACACTCACTTTAAAACCATTTCTAGTATTGTTCATAAAACTGTTTTTAAAGTTACATTTTTAATGCACTGTATGTTTCAAAATAATTCATTTCTCTATTAGCACCAGGTGTTTTCAAATCTAAAAGAAAATATCCTGACATTCTAAACAGTAATCAAATCCACCTCCACAGAACACAGATGATCAGAATTACAAGTATTTAAAAGATAACACTCAACTCCTCCAATAGTTTGTTGATACACATTCAATTACTGACCTGCCATCCACTGTTGGAATCATTTGCTCTACAGACCCTGTGAACCTCACATACAAAAAAAGCAGTAGGAAGCTAACGGCAGTGTTTCCTTCCATTGAGAAGAGTTCCAGTCCCTCCACAGCCAGCACATCTGCTCCTCTAGTCCAGCAGGCAGCTGAGTGCCCGCGCTCTGCCTGGCAGCCTGACGAGCAGCGGGTCCAGCCAATCGCCGGCAGGATTTACTATGCCATCGCCGTACCCGTACCCATGGGAGAAATTCATCCTGTGCTCAGATTTATTCTGACAGCTGACACCTACTTCTGGCACATCCCACCTTTCTTGTGAATTAAAAATTACATATTTCAGGGAAATTAAATTGTACCAAGATATGAGCTGTTTGCTAAGGAAAAAAGAAATAAGCCCACATGATGTCCCCAGGCTCTAATATCACTCTGAAGCACATTTCTTATCTTTTACTCAATGCTAACCCTTAAAGAAAGGTGAAGGTGCTGTTTCCAGACAGCTCTGAAATTTCTTCCTCTGTATGACAAGCAGGGAAAGAATTATGTGTATTTTGAAGTCTTGCAATACTTCAGAGTAATAGTATTACCCTAATTCTACACATGTCAAAGCAGACATAGCAAGCTCAGAAGTTAAGTGTTTGGAAGCGGTTTCACTTCTTCAGCACTAATTCAGTTTCTGTGTGTCCAGCCTTCTGGCTGAACTGATTTTATACTTAGAGATAACTCTAAGCAGACCACAGCTGTTAAATGCCCATACAATAAGGTGATAAGACTGAATCACTGTGAATACAGCAGGTTGGTTCTGGGACAAGTCATTCTGAAACAATACATGGGATTCGGGCACCAGTACCATTTCTGCAGACCCTCTGTCCTTGTCGCCTTCTAATAATATGCATCAGCTGTGCTCATGAGGGCAAAGAAGAGGGCAAGACACATGAACCGTCTCCTCAAACACCATGACCCACATGTGGTCTCCACACCTTGCTCCCTAACTGCAGCTTACTTTCCAAGTGTCTGCACAGGATCAGTAAAGCTGAAATCAGGATACTTACTGGTTAGCAGGGACCACAGTGCTCTTCAGTATGCTCACGTGCAGTCTGGCGATCTTCATGAACACAGCCATAGAACTGTGACCAGTTTGGAAGGAACCCTGGGGCCCAGACAGAAATGGCTTCTTGGTACTCACCTTCTGTGTAAGCAGCTCGTTCTCAAAAAGAAGTTCAGACCAGGGCTCAGCTGACATTTACTCACACTGCACTCTTTGCCACTTATGTATCAGACACGACATAGTCGCAGCCTGCTCCTATGCAACGATTCATGTACACACATTCCCTACAAACATCTACTGCTTTCTTGCTTGGCAGCTAACAACAGCTACCTGCTGATGTAAACACAGTAAGCTCTACTCCACTGATTATGAGCTCCTGTCTGTTGCGTTCCAGATTTAAGATAAAGATAGGGGCTTTAGCATCCTAACTATTAAAAAGGATTTACCATCTTAATACATTTCTCCTTCTGTGATACAGAGAGTATTTGCTAATCTTAAAAAAAAAACTTCACAGCAACTTATCTTTACAAGTACTGCTTCTATCCAGTTTAAGGAAGAACCTAGATACTTATATGAGAATCCCATCTTGGAAAATGAGATGAGGGAGGTATAATGATAAACAAGTACCAGATGAAAATAATTTTCTGTGAAGCACCAGGAATGTATGATGCTAAACTTAGAATAACTACATCAGTACAGAGATACGGCTCAGCTGAAAATTTTAAGCAGCACTGGGAAAAGGCAGAAGTGTCACATGCCCTTCTAAAAACTGTGAAGCCACTAATGTCACTGATCTGTTAAACATTTTAGTACTCCTGAAACATAATCCCTCCTAAACAACTCAGGGGGAGAAGGCATAGAGAAGCTTTCTGATAGTGCTTTGAGATTTGATTCAGGTACCTGTTTTCTAAGTGATCATCATTAGCATATAAGAAACAAAAATGCTCACACACAAACCAGGACGGCACAAGTGAACAAATAACATGTCCTTTGAAGGTAGATAAAGTCAGAGAAAGTCGTACAAACAACACAGGGCGGGCCACAGCTGAAGTCAGTACATGTTGTATCCAAGACAATGTCCTCTATTTCATTCCTGACAACAGAATGTATCCTCAGTTGTATTCCCAGCCTATTTGTTTCTGCAGTGCTATCAATTGCTAGAGGAAACTTGCCTTCTCAGACCACCATTTCATATAGTCAAAGAGTGGAAAAGCACATGTTGGTTTGCTCAGAAACAAGGAGGGGTTTGCAGACAACCAAGAAAACATGTTACACCAAACTGCTAACATAGGTTAAACCCATATAAATGAGTGAAAATACACTAACTTCCTCACCATACATTAATATTATTGGTGCTGCTAGCAATTCACTAATCAGCAGTCATCATCTGAAATAACGGTAGAAGCAAAGAGCATGAAAAGAAGTCTTTCCCTACTTTTTGACACTAAATAATAACAATAACAATATTAAACATTTGATGCAGTTCTTAAAAATGCTGGGGGGTTATAAGGTTCAAGAATAAGCAGACATATGTGGTATCTAAAAAGAAATGAGATCCACTGAAAGGAAAGAAATCATCTGAGTATTTACCTTGTTCTGGTGAAGAATGATGACAAAACCACCATCTCTGCATTACTGAGTTTAAAAAGAAAACTTGATGGAGCCTTACACGCAGTTGTCGAAGGGCATGATTAGATGAGCTCTTGTGATTCAGTTGATGAATCACTGTTGTACATTTGCCTGGTTTATGCTGAAATCAATCGCAGCAAGCTAACTCAGCCACGTGCTTCAACTACATACACACACAGTGAACAAAGGTTGAATAACAGTTTTATAACACACGAAATCACATTCAACTCCACAAAGGCATGCAACGAACCTCCTGCAAGACAAGGTTAATGGGAAGTCAACAGTTTTGGTTACAACTTATGAAATGTGTTAAAAGCTGCCAATATTACAAATATGAGGGTTAAACTGCTCTTTATCTTTTTCACTCTTTGGCAAGAAGTTTTTCCTCATGATTATTCTTCACGGAAAACTCCTCCTTTGATGACAAAGCAGATACCATGTAGTTGTTTTTTACTTGGTATTACAGCAGTTTACACATTTCCACCACCAAGGAGGAGGCACAGCGGGAAACCTTACTGTACTTTGAACACTGCTCTTTTTTTGGATCTACCTCGCAGAAAAGGTAGTTAAGGAATCTGCTGGCATTATATTCAACATAAGGGTTCACAGTTTTATGAAGCAAACAACCGGAGACTGATAGGTTCCCCCATCAGTATTGCTGGCATCTGACACATCCATGACTATGTCACCACAGCCCAGCAAACCCCCTGTCAAACAGGATGATGGCATGAACATTGATGGAGACCCCGAGATGACAGCTGTTCTGCCTGACGCTGCAATAATTACACACACATTGGGTTTGCATGCATTGAATGAGACTGCAGATGTAACTTAGAACATGGATAATTTATCTTTTTGGCTGCATCTCCTCAGGCAGACAATGGCAGGATTTATTTTCAACAGTTTGTGGTCACCTTCAGATGACTTATCAGGTCACCATGAACTAAGCCACTTTCTAAAATAACATGTCTCTAGCAAAGTATGAGGTATCAGCAATTGTACGAGATATTAGCACTTCTAATTGTTTCTATTTTTTTACTTTGAGACATACATTGTTGCTTTGATTCAGATATATTCTCTATGCACTGACAACACAACAAAAGCATAGATAGAAAATTTGCCTTAATATACAGAATAGGTTTGCCTCAGTTCCAACAAAATCCTCATTTTTCTGCAGCCTTCACCTCTACCACGCAGGCAGGGATGATGCAAGAATTGATCCTGTTACAAGTATGAAACCCCTGTTACAATTCTGAAACCTTTACTGCCTCCTCTCTGCTCCTTGCACCCTACCTCACAGCCCCAGAGCATGTCACCCTATCACAAATCTCCACACAGATTCCAGACAGCTGCACCACAGCAGGACTGGATGGAAACTGGATCAAGGATGAAGCTGCTGGTTCCTGAGCTGCCTTCAGGGAAGGGGAAAAACAACCACATACACACAAAACACACACTCAGGCTCATTCTACGTCGCAAGGTGGACTTCCACTGTGAAGGGGGTTTCCACACTTGTGGAAACTTCTCCCCTGGAGAAGGGAACTGTGCCATCCAGAGGGTCAGGTTTTTTTGTTTTCACAGAATGATCTGAGTTGGAAGGGACAAGGATCATGGAGTCCAACTCCTATCCCTGCACAGGACAAATCCCACCATGTGTCTGAGAACGCGTGTTTGAGATTTGCATCTATCAGGGTTTTGCAAAGCACTTTGTATTGAACAGAGGGCAAGCCACATGTTCCAAGGTGGTCACAGCCCTAACCCCTCTCTGCTTTTTCCTCCAACTCCATTTTTTCTTGTTCTCCCTGCTGGAAGAGGTGCAGGAGGAAACTATGAATGTGCTTCATACAGATGGGGCTGCACTAAGGGGACACTGGGGCCCAACATGATGGTGGCACAGAGGAAAATGGGAGATGTAGCTCCCATCCAGACCAATATGTGTGGCTGGGCTGGTGCCAGGATGGGGAACTGAATGGGACACCAGGCATGGGCAGCGGGCAGCGAGGGACTGGCTGCAGAGGGCTGGCCCAGGATGCACTCATTTTACAGCTCTGCAGGACATCAGGAATGAGATTTCCTGGTGAATGCTAGAGATCAGATTATATCAGGAGTTTTAACATAAATTGTGGGATTTAGGGTGGATTTATTAGTCAATGGAAACACCTAATTTTAGAAGCGCTTATGCAGCTCTGCTGGCATTCTCCAAAGAAGACAACCTGTATTCACCCAGCTGCCAACAGTCCTTCCGGGAGGTTGTTTCCAGCACAGTTACTAATTTGGGATATTTCACTGCAAAAAACACCTTGCCAGGGAGAGGAAGGACCCCTCAAGAGCAGAGTCTGGCAGCCACCTCTGAAAGCAGCCTGTGCAGAGCCTCAAGGGCACCCACAGCAAGGAGCATCAGGGACGAGGTCATATCCATGCTGGGAAAGTGGAGTGCCAGGGTGCTAGCAGGCACTGGCAGTGGCGATCGCCCATGCCAATAAACTGCTGCTGGGTGTCCAGTTTGTGCCACTGTCAGATGGGCCCGAGGAAGCAAGGCAGCCCAACTCAGCCATCCAGCAACACGTTGGTGCCCAGCAGATCCAACAGGAATATAGTGGCCCTTTTTCCCAACAGTGGTGGCCTGAACCTCATGGAGGTCAAAAAACTGCATCCGAAACCAATAGTTAATTGTCCCAGGGCAGCTGTTCAGAAATAGTACTGTCAGTCACCCCACACTTTGAGGAATGCAGAACTCCTGTGTTCCACTCATTAGTAAACACAGATCATGGAATTATTGAGGTGAATTTTCCAACTTGAGGCATTTTCAACAGACCTGGGCTGCTGCTACTCCACCATACACATCCATGTATATTTATCAAAGTGAGTCTTGGTTGCTAGCCTTACTTGGCTTTAGTTTTATTTGCTATTTCAGTTAAATCATACTGTTGTTTTTAGTAATCTGGCTACTTCTAAATTCTATGAAAATGACAAAGTTCTGGTTGCTGGTTTTGATTGGAAGGGTGACCCTGCTGGCAACATACCTGGAGTTCAAGGTTGTCAAAGTATTCAGGGTTTCTCTGTTGGGCTTGTACAAGAGCAAGAAGGAGAGATTGAGATCCTAAGTTCCTTTTGTGCAAGCTAGAGTACTAATAAACATTTTAATCTGATGACATTTGTATGCCTTTCTGTACCATAACAAACAGGTTGTATATACAAATGCCTATTATTAAACCTGGCTGAGTGAACATTTCTACAATGGATAACACTAACTAAACCTGAGCATTTCTATTTGGTTTTGGATCAAACAAACAATATTGCTCTTGAAGACCATGGTGAAATAAAGAAGAACTGTTCTAACAGAAGTGTCCCAAAGTCTTACAAAAGTTTAAAAAGCAACCTACAGTAGCATCATCTCAAATCATCCCTTTCCTAGATGTTATTGCATGAGTATTTGTACACCAAATGCCAGTTTCAGTATATTCATCTATCCCTCAGTTTCTTTCCTAGTCAGCTTTTAAGTACTCCTAATATTCTTAAGATTGTAAAGCAAAGCTGTAGCATTTTTACAAGACTGACTTCCCTGTTCTTAAAATTACCAAATAATAATTACTTTCTCCACATTGCAGTTGCACCTTCTAAAGAGCTGCCTGTTATAACAGCAGTATTTGCTCCTGCAACTGTTGCTGGGTTTCCTGGGTTTTGTTTGTTGTTTTCTTGATTTTTTTTATTATTTATGTAATTTTTTTTTTAATTATTCTTTCCAGATTGAATGTAAAACCAGCCCCGAATAAACACACCAAGCATGTATTTCTATGTAAGCTGTGAAAACAGGTTCTATTAGCAGAGATACATTTAGATCTAATTACTGCCCCTTAGCGGGAATTCCGAAAAGAGAAGTGAAAGCCCATGACATTTTCTGTTTCGAGGTGGGGCTGCAACACTGCAGAGCAGAGTGGGACAATCTTTTCCCCCAACAGGCTGGCTATGCCTTGCTTGATGCACCCCAGGCCATGCTTGGCCCTCTTGGCTGCCAGGGCGCACTGTTGGCTCATGTTCCACTTTCCGTCGACCAGACCTCCACTGCCCTTTCCACAGGGCTGCTCTCCAGCCTTAATCGTTATGCTGAGGGGGGTGAGGCACTGGGACAGCTTTCCCAGGGAAGCTGTGGATGTCCCCTCCCTACAGGTGTTCAAGGCCAGTTTGGATGGGACCTTAATCAGCCTGATCTAGTGGGAGGAGTCCTTGCCAATGGCAGGGGGGTTGGAACTGTATGGGCTTTGAGTTCCTTTCCAACCCAAACCACTCCATGAGTCTGTGATCCAACGCCCCGGGCGCCTCGCCGCCCACCGTTCCCTCGGGGATGCTGCAGGCTCCCGCGCCTACACCGACAACCGTGCCTGTCCCCTGCTCGGAGAGGCGAGTCGCTCCCGGAGAACCGGGACCAAGCAAACTGCGAGCAGGGCCGGGTCCCGCTCGGTGCCGCCGCGAGAACCGAGCACCCCCTGCGCAACCGGGCTTTCCAACCAGGCGCGGCTCGGACAGCCCGAGGGGCGGGGCCTCGCGGCCGGTGTTTCAGTCAGGCACGGCCCCGGACAGCGGGGGTGGGGTCCTCGCTACTGCAGCCAGGCGGCGCGCGGCGGGCGGGGCTCGCTCTTTCGCGCCCGGCAGCCGCGGAGGAAGGATGGGTGAGCGCGGCGGGGACGGGCTCCAGGCAGGGCCGCGCCGGGTGGCCTGAGGCGGGCGGGGGGGACAGCGCACCGCGGGGCGCATCGCTCCGTCCTCCCTGCCCCGCGCGACCACCGCGGCCTCGCGCCGCAGCAGCCGCAGCCGGGCTGGGCGGCCGCGCTGCCGCCATGGCGGCCCCCTCGGCGCCGCACGCGCGGGAGCGGCCCACTCACCCATCTCCGCCCTTGTTCTTTAGGGAAGTGTCGAGGACTTCGCACCGCCAGGAAGCTCCGCAGCCACCGCCGCGACCAGAAGTGGCACGACAAGCAATACAAGAAGGCCCACCTGGGCACGGCCCTGAAGGCCAACCCCTTCGGCGGCGCCTCCCACGCCAAGGGCATCGTCCTGGAGAAAGTGTGGGTATCTCAGCGCTGGGGCCCGGCCCAGCTCGGCAGCCGGCATGGGGCTGCGGCCTGCCCCCGCGGTTCCCTGGGAAAAGGAAATAGGGCCGCCGGGAGGGACCTCAAAGCCATGCTGAGCCTCTTGGGTTTTTTCTAAGTATGGAGGAGTTTTGCTGCCACATCTACAGCTTACACGTGCTAGGTGGAAACCAGTTTAGTTTTGCATGTGCTAGGGCCGCTTAAAGGTAATTTTTCTCCCATACGTATGTTATTTTAAAAATTCTGTTTACTTAAAAGCGGAAGAATAAAAATAGCACTTAACGCAGATTAGGATTTGGTGGATTTCATGTGTGTGCCTTTTCTTTAATAATTTATAGGCTTCGTTGGCACACTGCCAGAGCTCCCAAACGCTTCTCTTTTTATTTTACACCCCTTGCTCCTTATTTTGATTTACTGAATTCATATGTGTTTGAAGGTGAATAATTGTCAATTTTTATTCAGCTTAGGAACTGAGATTTTGTATGTAGGCAAGCTCTAAATATATCACTGGCTTTTTGATTTGAAATACAGATGGAATTTGCACTGAGTATAGAGTAATACAGTAACTTGTGGTGGTGTAATGAGTATCCAGTAATTCATCAAAGCTATTTCATTTTCACGTGTTTCCATTTTAGTGGAGTAGAAGCTAAACAGCCCAATTCTGCCATCAGGAAATGTGTTAGAGTCCAGCTGATTAAGAATGGTAAAAAAATAACAGCTTTTGTTCCCAACGATGGCTGCTTAAACTTCATTGAGGTAATTCATTTTCATTAAGCAATCTATAAAAAGCTGTGTATCAAAGAAATACATAATTGACTGATGTAGGGGGTGGTCAGACAAGGATTCACGGCATTCTAAACCACATATGTTTATTGAAGTTGTAATGGCAGAAGCAGAAGAAAAATATGAGGGATGTTTGTGTCCTTTCTCTTCCCTTAGTAAAGCCTGTTCTCAGCTGTGCTGCAGCAAGCCAAATGACATCTCTGTTCACATTTCCCTTCTCCAAGACCCTGAAGGGATAACAGTCCTTCATTAATGTATATCTGCTAGTAGCCTTCATTTTTTCAACCCTTAAAATTTGAGCCACACCCTTAACTTTCTAGTGCTTCCTATTTCTGAATTATGTACAGGTTCAGTGTTTATAGGTTGGTAACTACGTGGTCTTTCATTGCAGGAAAATGATGAAGTTCTGGTCGCTGGTTTTGGTCGGAAGGGTCATGCTGTTGGTGACATTCCTGGAGTTCGCTTCAAGGTTGTCAAAGTAGCCAATGTTTCCCTGTTGGCCTTGTACAAGGGCAAGAAAGAAAGACCAAGATCATAAATTTAGATGTTTGCCAAGAATGTCAATAAAATTTTTGATTGGAAAAACTTCTGTCCTCCTTATTTAAGGCTTATGATGATGATTTATGTGTGTCTGCAAGTGACATCCCTTGGACACGCCAGGGCATTCTGTCTTGTTGGCAGTTGGCTTTTCCTTTTGTAGGAGATGCTTTGCTACTGAATGACAGAAGACAGCCAGAGCATCTTTATATCAGCAGCACTGCATTTCCAAATTCACCTTTGTGCTGTATGGAGCAACACACCTGTCTGCAGGCAACACCAGAGGTTTTCTTTGTAGGACAAAAGGGTGGTTTAGTGCTTTGTGACCCATTCCTGGTGGCCAGTGCCTTCATGAAGTCTTCTGAAGTTAATAACTGGAGTAGCAGCTGTGCTGCTGTTAGGACAGACTGGTAGATCTCTCAGGCTGTTGTGCCCTCATAAACTTCATGAAAGCTGTCATGAAAAGGGCCCTGTGAAACAGTTTTTGGACTGTTACACTTGTGCAGAGAATCATGAAGATTTTGAAGCCTGGGTCCAGGCATGACACACATGGAGCTAATGGGCTCTGAACTAAGGAAGTGGGCCACACTGTAGGAAAAGGAAAGGTCTCCAATGTTTGCTGTGTGGCCTATGAGTTTACAAAGGCCACTGTGTCACTGACAGTGGCACATGGCGGTCTAATGCAGCTGACTTGCGCTATATACACCAAAACAAAGTAGGCTTAACAATGGCTTTGGTGGCACTTCCTAATCATGAACCAGCATAGCATTAGGGATGCCTGCTGCAGTGGAAGGGGCTGGGAAAGTAACAAGTTTACTGCCAGATCTTGCAAGAAAGTTAATGTTTCCTTGTTTTCTCTTGTCAGTATAAGTTCAGACTGATAACTCTTTTAGGATGTTAGCCCGGTATTTGCAGATGGAGTGTAAGTTTTACAATGAAAAGAGCACAGGATAACTGTACTTTTTCTTTGGACAATAAACAGTTCTATTATTGCAGAACTATGTTTAGGTGGTTGGTTTGTTGAGCTTGTTTGTTCCCAAAGCTTGAAGTAGTTTTTCCCTTCTGTTTTCCTATTCGTTCAGTAGCTGAGCATAGATACTATTTGAAAAATGTTTCTATTAACTGTAAGAAATACTACACAATCCAGGATTTAACTACAGGCTCAGGTTTTTATCAGAAGAAAGACTGCCGTCTAGCTTAGCTAGAATTTTATCTTCAGTCATTGTGTCTGCGATAAAACTCTTCTCATAGGAACTGAAATGAAATTTCTTACTGCTGGGTCTGGCCATAAAAATCCCTAATGTTTCTCTGGGATTATTAAATTCATCAGGAATCAAAACATCCCCTCAAGCAAGTTGGGAGGAGAAATTTTAAGAAATTTAGTGTGTATTTTGGAAAATGACCTTCCTCAAATAAAACATGGTCCCTGTGAATGTTGAAATGGTATTTATTCATGGTTTACAAATCATGACAGCAGTTCTAGTTTCTAGTGCGAAGATGAGCAATGGTACAGAATTCATCAGGTTTGGGTCCTGAAGGGATTACTAAAACATTTATTTTATCTAATCTCATCTCTGTCCTGCTCAGCCCATAGATCTTAACCCAGTTGC
Source organism: Tapera naevia (assembly GCA_033556795.1). Lineage (NCBI taxonomy): Eukaryota > Metazoa > Chordata > Aves > Cuculiformes > Neomorphidae > Tapera > Tapera naevia. The sequence goes on from JAUMJJ010000044.1 coordinate 6,839,788, forward strand.
TTTTAGGTTAAGTGTAAATTAAGTCGTAACTAGTTGGGCTTCAGCAAGTCTACTTCATATAAGAACAGTTTCTTTTAGTGCATTCCAGCTGTATTAGTTTAATTGCTGTGTTAGTAACTGGAATGTGTCTTTGTATCTTTTGGGCTGTCTTTGCCAGATTAAAACAACTCCTAAATAGTTGGATTTTTTTAACTTTCCAAATATGTCTGCACTATAATCAGGCTATTTGAAAAACTGAAGTATTTAATTAGTTCATATCTTCAATCATTTTTCTCTGCGTATTGTCCAGTTTCTGAAATTCACTTCAAAACGTGGATGCCAGAACTAATACCAAATTATAGAAGAGAACATCAACAAAGAACCAAATGTCCCTCTGAATCAGCCTTTAAATCATTGCCAGATCTTGTGTTCTGATGATACTGGCACTCATATATTTTATTTTGAATTTGGCCCCTTAAAATTACATTTTGCACAAAGCTTATTGTGGAGTGCTAGGTTGTCTCATGTTAGAGCTACTTTATGCAGTAAAGCCTTCTAATTTGGCTGAAGTTAGAGTGTAAACAATTCCCATATTATAATCACAATTCATGTGTTTTCATCCAAAAGACTCTGATACAAATAGTATTCATTAATTTATATGAAAATGGTGTAAAATTTAAGAACACATTGAGACTTTCTACTACTGGGTATTCTGCAGCTTAGTCATCTGGGAATTTGCAAGATTTGGATTCAAATCCTTGTTTAAGCACCAAAGCAGTGTTGAACCAGGGTTTCCCTTTTCCTTGTGAACACAGTAGCTTTTGTCACAGCGGAATTGGTTTTCGCTGCAGCCACATCTCAGCCTTAGAGGATAACTTTGGAAAAAGCTGCTCTCTGTGATTCTACAATTAAGACTCGCTCTGTTGGAAGTAGCTTAAATGCCCTTTTAAGATTTTTTGGAGCAAGGCCTTAACTCTCTGACTGATCTCAGACACAGTGTAAATGCACAGTATCTGTAGTGCAGTGCAATCATCGATCACATCAGAGTGTAAGTGAAGAGGCTGGGTTAACCATGTGATCATCAGCTGTCCCCACGGCTTCCTGGGGTACCCAATACTGCCTTTTTTTTAACTATGCTTTCTGGTCTTATGGACCCAAATATTATTCTACACAACTGCTATTGTTAGGATTCCAGCACAATTTCTACAGGAGATACATACTTCAACTAAGAAAATCAGCACCTTCGGTGTTGTATTTGCAGCAAGCTGAGTCTGCCTAGTTTTGTTATTTTGATTTGTTTTGCTTGTGTAGTAAAAATTAGTAGTAGGACTGACAGTGATGTTCCTTCTAAAAATAAAGGATTTTACTGCAGCTAGTGGAGAGGACTGCTGAAGACCTCACGGCTCAAATTCTTTTCAAATACTAAAGTCAGTCTGGCAGTACAGGAGACGAAGATTTACCCGGAAGTAAATGGAGTTTCCAACGTACGGCATTGTCATGAGCTAATCTTACCACTAGATGTTGCTATCAGTACAATGAGGGGAAAAGCTCAAACATAAACGGTGTAACTAGAAAGTTGTTTACATGGACTTCAAAAAAGGAAATCTTGAAAATGGAAAATTCAGCTTTTACCTGTCAGTGAATTCCTGTTAGGAAAATGGGATACTTTCTGCTTTGCTGCCTTTGTTTGTCTAAATGGTGGCTAGATGGTGCATAAAAGCACAAGAGCTCATGGAGTAAATTTACCTGAAATCTTGTTAAATCAAGAACACGAAAGAGAATAACACAGGTGCATATCACTCCATCAAGCACTTGTATATTTTACAGCTTTGGTTGAATTAAGGCCTTGTTTTATTTTGTTTTTTAAACATCTTGCAGTATAGCAGAGGTGAGACTGCAATTAAGGTGAAGGAATAACAGCAGTTACCAGGAGAAAGAGAACACACAGAACTGGGAGCAGGACAAGTAAAGCACAATGCTGTTAAGGCTAGCTGCACATTTTGAATTACATTTTATTATTTGTTTTACAAGAACAATGTTTTAGCATATAACAACTAGTCAACACTTGGGCTCCAGGATTCTACAAAACGCGTCTGTGGATTCTGTCAGTGCCCAGGAAAATCTTGTGAGATCTTTGCACTGTAGAAAGAAGTCAAAGGAAGATGAGCCAAGCCAAACATCACCACCAAGTCACTATCAGAGAAGTTTTAACCCTAATGAAGAAGCATTGAAACTATGTGTTACACAAGCCAAATCCTCTGTAACAGAAGGGTATCCACAGAGATCAGAGAAGAAGTGACCTGTGCAACAGACAGAGCAGTCCACATTTCTAATTCATTAGGGAAAGCATGTGTGAATATTAAAAGATTTGGCTAATGACAAATCTGACTGCTGGATGCATGAGAACAAACTTTGCAACCCTTGGTGGATGAAGTCTGGCTAGAATCCACCAAAATTCAGTTCAGGATTTTCATTTGGATCAGGTGCAAAGAAAAGAAGAACTATTTGATTTCTACAGTTTGCCAAATCTTTTTCCACCTATGCTCAGCCCATATTCTTCCCTGCTGTGGGCTCTGCCTGCCCCTGGAAGCAGAGTGGCACCAACTGTGGCGTTTGCTCTGAAGAAAAGAAATCATTGACTGATTTCTGTATTTGAAGGTGATACATTCCAAAAGAGACATGGGGAATTGTTTCCTGGTGATGCAGATGAGTGCTGGTTAAAATCCCCTTACTGGGATTCTTCTCTATCTATAACCAAATCCTGGGCAGAAACAAAGGTGGAGAAAGGAAGCACCTGAATAGTTTCTTACTCTCTCTGGCCTCTGCTGCAGAGGCTAATAGCCCATGGCTGCTGAACCCAGCAGTGCACAAAGCACGCAGCGTAATTGCTTCCTTTAGATGCCGTTGTGTCTTTCAGTGGGCTGTACTAACAACATTACTGAAAAACAGGAAAACACCTTTTTTTCTAACCACCTTGAAGAAAAAGACATAGAAGACAAGGTTCTGCAAAACCATTCTCTTTTCAAATACAGCAGTAAACTCCTCTCGCCCCTTCATTTCAGTTGAAATTCATCTTCAGTAGGTGATCGTTACAAGTTCTCAAGTGGCAAAGTGAAAGCTTCTTTCTGGTACAATATTTTTTAATGAAATCCAGGACATAAAGATAACAGGTGTGACATCTTCCGAATTCTTTCTGAGCACTCAATACATGGTTATTCTCTTCAGTGCTACTCTCCTGGCATGCCTCTGAATGAGCCTGCCTTCTAAAATTTTGGAATTAAATCTGCAGCAACTTGACATGGCAATTTTGCAGCTATGAGCTTCAGATACACTTTTTTTTCTAGATAGTAAAAACTTATTGCTAACAAATGCTCTAAACTCTCTGAAACACTTCTGAAAGTCTGTGTGTTACTAAAAAAGCACAGGTATTTTTACACTGTTCTTTAGAGGAAGTATTTTGGAGGAAATATTGTAACTTCACTATTCAGAGGAAAAAACAATCACTCTCCTTTGTGCTGGAACTGAAACGTTACACAGTACAAACATAGAAATCCAAACAAACTCATTAAGCCATAGTCATAGCAAATGGCAAATAAAAAAAAATTCATGAAAAAGTTTTGCTGATATTAGTGAAGTTGAAATAAAAATTGGTATTGATTACTTCACTACATTCAGGTCTAATTAACTAGCTCGACATTTCAGTTGTGATAACAAGGATAAAATTTGACCAAAGAAATATTTCTTTCAGTAACCAAAACCAACCAACTACAACCCTTATGGCAGACCAGATGGGGGTTAAATTCTAACCTGATCATGCTGATACAAATGAGGGATTATGTAGGTAGCAACTGCATTCCAAACAAAAGCATATTTTTGACTCAGTTGAACACATAAAATTCATTCTTCTTGTTGATTGCCACCAAGGGCAGGAATGAGTCATTTCTCTTGAAAAGAAGTTCCCAGAAGCAATGGTCCTCAATATGTCTTCCCAGATTAGCAAGGATGAATGACTGAGCAAATTTACAAAACTGTTTGGAACTAGAAATTTTCTTTTTTGGTAGGCTGCAAGATTTCAGATAATTTATGCAGACAAAACACAAAGTCATGGCTAAGAATCTTCAATAGATTCACTAAATAAAATCAGAAAATAGTACTGTAATTAACTTCATTTTGAAATAAAATAGGATTTTTGTACATAAACATTCTGTATACAATACTCTATAAGTCATTAAAAGCACAGATGTAAATGGGAAATCAGATGACTGCCTCCCACTTAAGTCACTAGAAAGCAGATCTCCAAACAGGATTATATCTCTCCTTGATCCAAAATATTTATGTTATCCTGCATTTGTTTCTCAATCTAAGCCTAGTGTATTTGTATTAACTGAGCTGAATTTTTGTCTAGTGGTATTCTGGACAAATTTCAGGGCAACATTGACACTGATGAAGACACCACTCTTGTTGCTTCGTTGTTTATGCTGTTAAACAGTTACAGACTGTAGTAGAGCAGGGGAACTGTCAGTTTGCTTACCCATTTGATGCTCCCCTTTACTATCATTGTGGCTCAGTAACTGTGGGAACAGGGTCAAGGCACTGAAGAGGAATTTTCAGGGGTATTATCAGCAGGAAGGAAGCAAGACAAAGACAGCTTCTAGAAACTGGGAACGACCTGAGTGTCCAGCCCAAGTGAACATATGGCTGCAAGATATCTGGAAGGTGGAGTGATTGCTGCGGAGATGACATCTAGGAGTTGGAGGATGCCCGTCAGTGACAAAGCAGTATCCCAATGTCTGCAGCCATCCATTAGACAAATGCCTAGGGTTGTCTCTGACAGAGGAAATCTAAAGTCTAGTACAATGTCCAATGTGCAATGCCCTGTCCAAATAACACTCTGCTTACAAATGATAAATTAATGTAGAAAGTAATGGGCACTGAGAAATCCTCTATGTAAAAGAAAAATGTTTATTTCTTATTAACAAACAAATTCCACTTTTCCTGTAATTCTTGAAAAAAAGAAGAGAATATGAAAGTGCAATGGAAGGCTGATGGAGCGGAGATAGAGACTGGAGTATGTTCTCCCAGACTTATTTCACATTTTGTTTTCTTCCACCTGCAATTACAATCTGTAAGTTATACTGTCTGATGTACAGTGTCACATGGAGGAGATGCTGACATTCTGAGTATTGCAGTGACACTTCACAGACTTCCAATAAGAAATCTTGCCTTTAGTGAAGAAACCCAACTGGCCAAATTCTATTACGAATAAAACTGTTGTACTGGAGTTTCTACTTTCAAGACATAACCAAGAAGAGCTGGTCTCCAAGAAATGCCTATGAAACTGTTCTTATAAATTCTGCAGAGCAACATCTAAGCAGTTGAATCTTCTCAAGGTCTATAACTGAAAATAATACTCAAAGTTATTGCAGACTTTTCTTCTTTATGAAGGAATAGCTCTTTTCCAGTATATGAGAACACTAAAACCAGCATTTCAGCTATAAGTTACTCAAAAACCACTCTGCATTCAGGATGGCATTTTATTATTTCTAACTGGAGTTTATTCTGTATATTCAGCCCCCAGTGCAGTAACAGGTAACATGCGTAATGCTTTGGGAAAATCAGCATAACCAATCCTCAGATATGCTGATGCAGCATTTAGTGCTAATCGTTCATAGGGAACAACTCCATCAATCCTTTCCACTTCCCTGATCCTGAAGTCAGCAGGAGCTAATCCAGACCTTTGTTTAAATAACGATACCTGAGGCCAGTTCTAAGTTATATTGGGAATAAAGGTCCCAGCAGCTAGCCAGCATAGTGTGAGTGTGTCAATATGCTGGATAGAGGCAGGAGAAGCTGACAAAGAGCTGTTTAGCAATACAGGAGAACTGAGGAGGGCTGATTGCTTTTACCCCTCTGTCCCAGTGTATCAAAAAAGAAGACCGCAGAGTAGGAATGAACAGCTCTTAAAACTGCTGCTATCTGGATTTCTATTTTTCTTTCTGTGTTAGGTCTCCCTTAAACTTGAAAATGGGTTATGGATGCAATATCAAGCATATGTTATCAAAAGCGCTAAAAAAGACAAGGTAGCTACTGTCACAGTACATGAACAGAAAGCTGTGTTTTATAGATTTTACATGGAAAAATGGCTTTAAATGTTGTCATGATCCAGAACAGGATAAATTATGTGCTTCCAAATAGCTGGCAAAACAATTCTGGACCAATGGAATTCTTAAGACTGCACTGCATTTCAATCCACCAGTAACATATGATGTAAATTAAAAGTACACAACCAATCAAAATGCCTGAAAACCCAGAATCTGAAACCTGATGCATTTCATATTACCAGCTCTCATGTGGCATATGTTGGACTCTGGATTCAAGTGACATATTGCTGAACATACAAAGTAAAATTTGTAATTCCATCTCAACTGCTCAGGACTTGTGGTTTGGTTTATACTGCAAACAGAATATGATTGGGAAGGAATCCAAGATGACTTGTATGGAAGTTACTTTTAATCTGTTTTTCATTGATTGCACTACTACGCAACTTCTACTTGCCTACAATTCAACAGCTGTCAGGGGAGACTTTCATAAAGACTGCAGGATAAGGACCAAACCTGTGAACAACTACTAGTACAATGAGAAATACTAATTTACTACAACACTAACTCCCACAGGGTATGGCAAAGTTTCCTGTGGAGCAGTGAGGAACAGAAAAGCCAGAGGTTCTCATATGATAGCATGAGACATCTCGAACTCTAGATCTGTACGTGCTTAGTCAAATTTAGACTGTAAGTATACTGTTTGTCTACAGTCCTGATTCTGTCTGTTCCTTGAAGCATGACATATACAAAATATTCTCAGCAAAGAATTAGTCAGACCTCAGATTAGGATATTCTGCATGTAGTATGGAACACAAAGATGGTTCACACATCACACTGTGGTGGAGAGAGAAGGTGGTCACCGGCTGATCCCTGGGTGAAGTAGTCTCAGCCCTCACACTGAATATCACAAACTTAAACCGCATGCTACAAGTATTTTGCTGTACTATCCTCACAGATGGTGCTGATTTTTCTAAAGACACCCAGCATCCCTGTTTCAAGGAACCACAGGCTTGTGCATTTGTGTGCAGCATTACTAAGGCCATAACAACAGTCAAACAGAGGTAGGAAGCAAGTGACTTCAAAGGGTCAGTGTAACTGAGGCAGAGTTCAGCTCTTGGTGATGCTTGAGTTGTCACAACTGCAGCGGACTCTTAGGTCTTCCACTGTAACGAGGCAGGTTGTTGCCAGAGAAATTGCCACAAATCTTTCCACATTGCATTGCTCACCAGTTGGGAAGGATTCCTCTGTTTGATTTTATCACTAAAAAAGTCTGCAGTACCTTTACTACAGCTAACCATCACCTGTCCTTCAGCTCAGAGGTCTGAAGTGGAGACATCAAACAGAAAAAAACAGAAGAGATTGAATTTAAATAATTGTAGCAGAGTTATGTCAGATCACACCACCAACCACATGCCATAGGGACCACCATAAAATGCTTTTACACACATGAGAAAGACTGTAAGACAGCAGGGAGCTTCTGAGAATCAAGTGCATCCCTCTCAGTGCAAATTTTCATTGCAAAGTAAATAAAGCAATAAGGGAGTTATGTAAGCAAAATACTGAAAGGTGAGTCCTAAACAAACTGAACCAAGACCTCCAACGGAGAAGATAATGGTTTTACAGGCAACACATCTGATCTTTTTAATTTCATAGGAAGTGGGAGAGAAAAAAGGTGATTTAATTTTCTCTTACCTTTCAACTGAAACAGGATTCGTATTCTGCTCAGATGCTAGTTTTGCGTAACTCAGGGGAAGATTTAGACCCACAACTGGGCCTACAGTACTGAGCCACAATACAATGTAATTGATGTGTCTAGGGGAAAGAAAAACAACGAAAAAGCACCATAAGGATATTATCGCAACCTTTTCTGCATTTCAGACACAGTAGGCAGTCATAAAATAACTTCAGACGGGGCTATTCTTCCAATTTCAAATGTATTTTAACTTTCAGCCCTTAGGTGACAATCTAGAATCTTACTCTATTTTGATTAAGGAAGTTGTTTTGACCATTTTCACTTCCCAGCTGATTTACTTTATCTCCATTGCATGCAGCCTTGCAAGACACAGTACTGTTTCTCACCTCTTTTGCTTCTGTGAATCAGTCAGTACAGAAGACATGAATTCATTTGTCCGGCAAGGATGCAGAACAAAAAATGGCTGCCCAAGTAAGGGGTGCTCCTAAAAGGGAATATCAGTTGCTTTATTATGCAAGAAAAAAAGAGAAAAGTCACAATTTTCATTTGGGAATGACAAAGCAGGGGCCAATTAGTCTTTGATGCAACTTTTCCCATTTCAGAATCTAAACCACATTGCTCTTCTTCTGATAGTCATTGACAAATTAATATCTGAGACCATATTCTCCTTTATTAAAAAGGAAGTAAGACCACCAGCCAGGCTATGCTGTCACTTCAGTTAACATGTAATGGTTTTCAAAAGTAACTCAAGTTACCTGAATTACCTGAATGCAAGTAGGCAAAGCTACTGTGTAAGTATCTGGTCAAATGCAATACATAAACCACCATCTGCTCCATGGAAAACCTCTTTTAAGAACCTTGACTGCCTATCCTTGTATCCTCATGAACCAGTGCTGGCTAGTAAAACAGTTTAATTTGGAACCTCTGAGGAAGAGCATGACGAAAAAGGAAGAGTCCTTAACGTGGTTTTAATTTCCACTAGGTGGCATATACTCATTTCAGGCTATTCTACCCAAAAATGTCCTAGAACAGTTCTTCTTCAAGAAGCCCAGGCAAAACTGTCCTGATGAAAAAAAGAAAATCATTTAGTGAAAGTTAAGTTTGCAGTCAGACACACTGCCTACAACACAATAAGACTGTCTGTTCCTCTGCACCCTCACACTGCACACAGTACTGATGAGAACTCAATCCAATGCTCCATAAAGCTTTCACTTTTATCTCCAGCCAGCACCCAAACAGAATACACGTTCTGACTTAATCAAGCTTGTACTCAAAGCTGCAACAGTGATCTCATCAGCTCTTACATGAGTGATACCATGAGATCAGCATTTCTGACTGTCTCATACACCATGCCCTAGGGAAGTGATTTTCTTTTAATGCTGCTAGGGTCACTGCTACTACTTCTCCACCGAAATAAACAAATCCTACCTCATTCCCAGGTGCAATAACAGGCATCTAGGAAGGGATTTCAAACAAGAAATATGTCAAATATTAAAAGCCTGTTTACAGCCAAGCACAGACTGTGTTTAGATGTTGTTAAACCCAGGACTCTGCTGGAGCTAAGAAGCACACAACACATGATGGAGAAAACAGCAGGATCACCAGCCCTGAACTCCACGGTGTTCCCCATTCAGCCATGTGAGCCTGGTTCACTGTGCAATGCTACGCTACTCACCAGAGCCACAGCAGAGACAGACTACGAAGATTAACATGATGTGTGCTTTATCCTGGATAAAAATCCTTTTCCTTAGGTGCACTTCTTGCGGCAGTTGTGGTTTTCAATGGCAAAGAAGAAAAAATACTAAATTTATGCTCTGATACAGCTTTCCCTTGTTCAAGCCAATACAGTTGTAGCCAGATTCCCCTAGTTCTGTGATGGCATTTTACCTTAGCATGTACTAAGTTCCCTGCACTGAAGAGAAGACGCTCACAAAGTCTACCTAATACACAGTTAGAAACTCTTTATCTCCTTGCCTAGAAACAGAAAACAAATACTAGCTTGTCACGTTCAGCAAACAGGACATGATCTATTATATTAAACTGGCTGTCCTATAGCTGAAGGAGTCTTGGTTCTTATGCTGAAAATGCACTCATGAGGATCAATCATTTTATATCTAAGAAAACTTTAAAAAACTTCCAGGAGCTTCAGAACATACAAAAAATAATGTTCTGAAAGATTTGGTTTACATTAGAGTGCAAACAGGTAACTTTACCGTCTGCTGTTGATAAAAGTGAACTGATACCATTTTCCATAAAGAAAAAGTGGTAGTTTGAATTAAAAATTCTTTCTAATTATCTGCTAGCTTAAACCAGCTTAGGACTCCAAATAATTCTGGAAAACACATAGATCATGCCAATGCTATTCCTCAAAGATAGCAAAAAAAGGATAGTTAATAATATTTACAAAATTATCAAGCCATGGAGAAAACATAGATTGAGCAGCAATTTTGGCCAACACCCTCACACAAAGAAAGAGCATGAAGAGGTAGTACACAGTCCTACATAGAACACAGAAGATAATCCGGGCTTTAAGCAACCTGGCACTCTGAACAAGGCATAACGACAATTCTCAAAGCTGAATATTCAGCCTGAAGTCATTCCAAACCACTCTGTCACCTATTTGATTCTATCCTGCATTTCTTGCTTCAGCAAACCACCAGCGAGTGACAAAGGGGGGCAGACTTGATTTTTAAAAACAGCTTAGTAACTGTACATTCTATATCTTTCCTTTTGTAGTCTTTCTTCTTACAGCATGACAGAATGATACTGAAAAAAATAATAAAGTCTAGAAATTAGACGTCCATATAAAAAAGCATTGCTACTCGTTTTCAAAAGGATAACATCCTTGGTCCCAGCCTCTTGGACATCAATCTGTGACTTAGGAGCATGTGACAGAGGTAAAAAATATTCACACTCTGAATTCTCTGTAGTCTCTCCTCCATTCTTCTTTAATGGGTGGAAAGACTCTTTCTTCACCTGCGGATACAGCAGATGTAAAGGGAGAGATTTTTGCTACAGGACAAAGCCATCAGCTTCTGGGTTGATAGGAAGGCTCTGAGGACACTTGGTTAGTCAAACCCCCTTCTTCACTTGTCTCCTTGTTCTTCAAACTGTCAAGGGTTGCTTCATGCACATCCTGAAGTAACAGATATGCCAGGGTGGTGTTAATCTCACTCTAATCCACAGAATTTTGAATAGCAACAGTTAAATGACCCATAGCTTTAGCTAAACTCATGCTGCTCTGTGGCTGGGCTCTGGGAACAGCATGTGCACTAAAGCTGCAGGTCTGCACATTCAGAAAGAGTTGCTTTGGTTTCCCTTTAGCAGGCTTTTTTTTTTAAATGGAGAACTGTCACTTATTTGTTTACTTCTAATCCACGAAAAGTTCATTCTTAACACACATCCTTCAGCACTGGAAGTCCACAGACATGACGTCATGCAAAATACATGTACTCAAAGTGGGAATTTTTCAATAAGCTTGCTGCATGTATCTTTCTTACCCCAAACAAAAGGGATGAAACTGCAAGAATGCTATACTGTTTATTTAAAACCTGAAATATAGGAATATGTCACACACTGACAGGAAAAAAACCCACAAAAGCACAAAAGATAAAAAGAAATCCTGAGCCAAGACACATTAAGCAGGAGCCTCTAAAAAGAGAAAAGGCTCTGGCAGGGAAGAAGAGCTGTTGAGCGTCAGGGAAAACACTCTTGAGAGCATCAAACCTGATTCAGTCAAATCCTAAATTCCAAATCCTGTACATAATGGCATCCCCACAAGGCTTTAATGTATACTCAAGGTTAAATCACTGACACAGCAGCTCTGAGCAGGAAGTAGCAGACAGCTGCCAATAAAAATGCAGGAGTTATCAATGGCCTCAAATATTTAGGACTTGGTAATGGGCTACAGAGCCTTTTCATTGCCAGGTCAGCAGTCAGATTTGACCTGGACTGGAAGCTGCTAGAACTCATTACTGGACAACAGCTCTGTGTGCAATTGTCAGGTTTTGCACAGTCAAAGCACTATTAATTAGTGCCCTTGCTGGCAATCAACACAGATGAGTCCAGACTGAGGACAGTAGTTTCTCTTGTTACTATATGGAGTAGTCCCTGCATGTCAGCTCTGAAGTCAGGAAAAGCAGGAAACTTGCACATCAGCTGCGCGTGGCATGCTCTAAGAGAGGGCTGTGCATTTGCCTTATGATAAACCCTAAGTACTTCTCCAACATCATCAGAAGTGTGAGAACAAATGAAAATTTGTGCTGCTTCAGCTTTGTGAGCATATTTATTACCTGCTGCAGTCATCTGGTGGAATGATGATATTCCACATGCAGTGAAATGTATCCTGAGCAAAATATTAGGGCAGCAATACTAGCCTTCAGCTAGCCTGATCCATTAACAAGTTGCATGAAAAATATAAAGTCCTACTGGGACTTCATGCAAAAAAACCCCAACACTTTAAAAAGTATAACAGAATCATCCCACTTTTAGTTTGCAAATAATCTTTTTCCAATCAGTCACGTGCAATGCATTTTAGAGAGTATGTGAGAGTTTCAAGTAAATTCTCACAGTTACTCCCTGGCATGATACACCAAGAATGCATTCGCAGGTTTTCCACAACTGTTCTGGACAGCAATACACTGACACACAGTTTATTTTAAATCAACAGCATTATTTTCCTGTATTTCTCTATATCTTAGAATCACAAAATCATAGAATCATCTGGTTGAAAAAGACCTCTGAGATCATCAAGTCCAACCGTACCCATCCCCTTAATAAACCATGCCCCTGAGAAACTCATCTACCCGCCTTTTAAACACTTCCAGGGATGGTGACTCAACCACCTCCCAGGGCATCCTGTTCCAATGCCTGACCACCCTTTCAGTGAAGAAATTCTTCCTGATGTCTAATCTGAACCACCCCTGGCGCAACTTACGGCCATTTCCTCTCACCCTAACACTTGTCACTTGCAAAAAGAGAGCAGAATTCCCCTCATCACAACCTCCTTTCAGGCAGTTGTAGACAGTGATGAGGTCTCCCTCAGCCTCCTCTTCTCAAGCCTAAACAACCCCAGTTCCCTCAGCCACTCCTTGTAGGACTTGTTCCCCAGCCCTTTCACCAGCCTTGCTGCCCTTCTCTGGACACTCTCCAGCCCCTCAACGTCCTTCTTATAGTGAGAGGCCCAGACCTGAACACAGTACTCGAGATGTGGCCTCACCAGTGCTGAGTACAGGGGCACAATCATCTCGTCCTCCGGGCCACACTATTTTTGATACAGGCCAAGATGCCATTGGCCCTTTTGGCCACCTGGGCACACTGCTGGCTCAGATTCAGCCGGTTGTCAACTAACACCCCCAGGGTCCTTCTCTGCCAGACAGCTCTCCACCCACTCTTCCCCAAGTCTGTAATGCTGCATCTTGTATCTGCCTATGAGGGTGATTTTTCTGTTCAGCACTGCACACTGGAATCCACCAGAGATCCACATATCCTTCTGCATCTTACCCAGCTTTCACAGGAAATAAATTTTTTACAGGCAGGAACTAACTTCATTGATTTTGGAAGCTCAAAATCTTGTTTCATTTATTTTCTGTAGAAAGACCTCTTTACTAGGTGACTTCAAGAAAGATTCATAAAGATGTTCTAGCCCCATTTTTATAGCTGTTGCCTAAACTCATCCCACACAAAACTGGAAGAGACAGATGGATGAAAGACATGTAATCCTTCATCACGTAGTTTGAAAATGAATGTAGTTTTGCTTAGGAATGCTACACAAAAGAGGGCGACTGAGTACTGGCAGCACAACAGGTTACTGTTCATTAGCTGTGCAACTACAACCAGGTGCTGAGCTGCCTCAACTGTGAGGTTAAACAGGTAGGCTCAAACCTCTTTCAATGAGGTTTACGTTAGATAGCGTGCCTGAGCCCTCAGCAACAACAACAAGTGAACACTACAGGCTCCCAGAGGACTGAAAAACATTTCAGTTGAGCAGCAGCTTTTTCTGTGTGGTGTAAGAAGGCAAAGGATGTCAAGAACAACAAAAAAAGCTTCTATAGGTATGTCAGTGATAAAAGGAAGATTAGGGAGAATATGGGCCCCCTCTGGAAAGAAATGGGAGATCTGGTTGCCCAGAATGTCAAGAAGGTTGAGGTACTCAACAACTTTTTTGCCTCAGTCTTCCCTAGCAAAGGGCTCAAGCCACGCCACCCAAGTCACAGAAGGCAAAGGCAGGGACTGGGAGAATGAAGAACCACCCACTGTAGGAAAGGATCAGGTGTGAGAACATCTAAGGAACCTGACGGCGCACAAGTGCATGGGACCTGATGAGATGCATGTGCTGGTCCTCAGGGAACTGATTTACAAAGTTGCTAAGCCGTTATCCAACATATCTGAGAAGTCATGGAAGTTCGGTGAAGTTCCCACTGACTGGAAAAGGAGCAACATAACTCCCATTTTTAAAAAACGAAAAAAAGGAAGACTTGGGGAACTAGGGACAGGCCGGTCAGTCTCACCTCTGTGCCCAGCAAAATCATGGGACAGATCGTCCTGGAAAATTTGCTGAGACACACGGAAAATCAGGAGGTGACTGGTGACTACCAACATGGCTTCACCAAGCTGCCCCATCCCTGGAGATGTTCAAGGCCAGGCTGGATGAGGCTTCGAGCAACATGATCCAGTGGAAGGTGTCCATGCCCATGGCAGGGGGTTGGAACTGGAAGATCTTTAAGATCCCTTCCAACCAAAATAATTCCATAATTCTATGATTCTGATTCTATGACTAAATTGCCTTTGAGCATCCATCATACATTTATGGTCTCTCTATTTATGATAGTGCAAAGTATTTGTGCCCAAAACTGCCTCTTCTCCAATCCAGTTTTGCAGGATGTTGCTTTGCAAAAATAAATCCATGGAGTGGTGTCTAAACTTTCATGCCAGGACAATTCAGTCATTTTCCCAACAGCGTTCATAACCCTGGTCATTCGCTCAGAAAAAGAAGGCAGAAGGATTAATAGAATATGTCCCAAATAATCTTGTCTATTTAGTGACATGGAAATAGTGATACAGCGAATAAAGAACTTGCATGTTCTTCCCTATTCACCGTTTTTTTTACTACATTTATTGAAATAAGTACTTGTTTTTAAGTAAAATACTTCACACAAAATTTTGATAAGGTAAGCATTTTATTTTCTTTAATTTTCATTTATGTTTATATACATCAATAATAACTTAATAAAATCTAACAAAGAAATTAATAAAGTTATTCTCTTCAGATTGCGTCCCACAACCAAAACAGTAACAGTGCACATGTGGAACTTAAACCGTGGTGAATGTCAGGTTAAAGGCATGACTTTATGCTTACATTACAGATGTGCTCAGGTCTCGGTGTAAACAGTGAGTAACATTTTATGAATGAGGGCTATGGAGACTGCAGGCCTGAGCCTTGCATTTACAAGGATCAGTAACAGTGCTTGCAAAGAGAAGAGATCAACAACTCTGCCACAAGAAATAACTTCCAATCTTCTCTTTCTCCCGTTCTTCTCACAGAAGATCTTCCTCTAATAATGGAATTACTACAACAGAAACTCAATAATTATGGAACCACTGTGTTGCAGACACAACATTAAGGAATTGTAATTATACAGGGAACTCTTATCATCCTGATAGAAGGTATAGATCGTTGCAATAAAGCTTTTGTTAGGAAACTAATTGTATAAGACTTCTCCATCCTACTGACATAGGTCACAAATTTTCTGTTACTGCTTCCATTTCATAAAAATGTTTTAGTAATAGGATTGAAGTTGGTTACAGAGAAATCACAAATAAAAGAAAAAGCAGACAGGGCAAGAGAAACACACTTGCTGTAAGAGCTATCAACTTCAAAAAATAATTTTAAAAAATCAATAACTCAAAAAAAGCTGTTTATGCTAGTGCGCATGGTATATAGTTTATTACCTGGGGCAGGTGGCATATTTATAGTCACCTTGATTTCAATTTACAGGCAGAAGCCAAGTCATACTACTAACATAACTGAGGAAAGCTTCTATAACTTTACCATAAAACCCAGAGGAACACTCCCACTGCTAAGCTCATTGAAGGTGATACAATGTACTTCTATCTGTAACGGGTGCTGAAGAATGACTATGAAAGTGCAACTACCACTGTTCTCCTACATTTTCTAGACAATCAAAATAAATCTGCAATGGTACTGAGCAAGGGAAAACTTGAAGGGAACCTGAAGAGGCAAAGAAGTGCAAACTAGATCAAAAGAAAGCAAATTTTTTTGGTCATTACTGAATCTCTTTTTGAAGGAGAAGGCTTCAGAAGCATTTGCATTTATGCTCAAGTTCTTTACTGATGAGCAGCTGCAATGGCCCTTGTGATTAATGTATCTATCTGCTCCTTCTGTTTTTGGAAAGACACCCCAATTAACATTAGTGACAAGTTTTTATTAATACTGTCACTATCACTAATCCCATACAGTAAACTAAGCTGGATCCTGTCCTTCTTTCATCAAGTATGAAGTCCAAGCTGAAGAGGCAATTAATCAAAATGCTAAGTTTTTCTCAGGAGAATGGAGTTGCTTTGGCAGATCCTACAACACAAACATACAAGGACACAAGCCAGAATTTCTGTGAGAAGAACCACACTTACCACTTTGCACCTGCTGTTTCAAGTCCATCATGGCCACTAAGGTGGAACCACAAGTTCTCAAGAAAAAAAACCCTTCATGACACAAACTCCTCCCTTCATAAAAGATGTCTTAAACCCCTGCTACTGTCTTTAAATCTAGCTGATCACAGCCTGAATGCTGGCTCTTGACAACAGCTCGCAACAAAACTGCCTTTTCCTTCAGATGGAACTTTGACCACCATGCTCCACCCACACACCATGAACAACTTGATATGAACGACTTCTGCTGGATGTGACATCTGAATATGTCTATGGTTTGATGCCACAAAAATATCAATCTTGTTTTTCCATTTTTAAAGCTATCAGAACAACTAGGGTGGATCCAAAACAAAGGCAATGCCTCTATCCATGATCTTTGAAGACAGATTTAATTCTTTTATACAATGCACAGTGCAAGTTAGAAAATCACAGACAAAGCTTATTTGCAAGAAGTAAAGTGTTTTCAAAAATGGCAGACAGAGATGGGTTTGAATCTGAAGTTTTACTTTATTTTACGCCTTCAGGTCCTTCCTAATTCAGATGCATTCAGAAGATAAATATATTCTCCTTATAATGACTTCTATAACTAGGACAATGATAACAACACAGAAGATGGCCACAAGATCAGATGTGCATATGCACTTTTTTGCGGAGCTAACTTATTATTGTAATGCTTGATACTACAGAATACAAAATATAACTAGATGACCAAGACCTATTTCACATGTCATCCCCCAAATTAAGTTTATTTGCCTGATTCTAAAATAATCATGGTTTTGAGGGGTGGTGATACTTTTCTACAATCTATAATATTATCATCTGTTGAAAACTTACCGAATACCTAACACAATATCCTTGAAAGGCTTAACTAAGAGGTAATGCAGAGCAAGCACAGTAAGAACAGCCAACACTGCTATTTATGTTTTTATATATTTATATATAAATTTATTTTTATATTTTTGTATATTTATATAAAGAATACAGTTTGAAGTAATAATTTTTAAACAAGAGGAATAAAAGCAATAGATGAGGCTCAGACAAAACTATGTTTTTAAAGCTTAGACTTCTTACAGGCATGTATCTTGCATTTAGGATTCGTTAAGAAAACTTTATCATTAAAATTGGCAGGACCATAGTTATATTATCAAGTAATGGCATCTCAGCCATTTTCCTAAGAAAATAAACAGATAATTCTTTTTCCATGCTTGCCAAAATAAGATTAATTCAGTTATCATCATTTTAGTTATATAGCATATAGTCTTAATTAATTACTATTTAAAATCTGTTCATAAGTAAAGAGATTCATCTCAGGTGCAAAACTAAAAGATACAACAGGCTGCGGAAGTATGGAAAAGATACTGGAGACAGATTTCCTACCCTGATTAAAAAATGGTAAGAAAAAACCTCTGTGCTGCCATTTGACAAATATGCCCCAAAAGGGCCCAAAACCCAAAAAGGTTTGTTTTATAATCCCAGGAATTCCTGGACAAAGAGATACTGGGAAGAGGGATTTCATAAGACTTTTGAGTTTGAAATACTGTCACCAGCAAAGGGGATGGCATATATTCCTACCTCCTCTTTACAGTTTATCAATAAGGTAGTATGACTGATGGCTACAACATTCAGAAGACAGACAATGACCACAAGGTAATGAATGAAAAGCAAATTTCTACTGCAGCAGAGCAGCAGAACACTAAGGAGGTAATTACGTGTCCATAGAATTGTGGCTCAACCCTCATTTTGAGTTCAGGCCAAGGGAAGAATTTCTTTGGTCCTCCTCTTTCCCTATAGCAGCAGATGTTTGTGGTCCCCTCCTCCTGTCAAAGTAGCTCATACTACCTATCATTTAAAATAGCATTTGCTGGACCAAGTACTGAATATCCAATGTTCTTGCACAGACACAGCAGGATTGCCAATATTTATGGTAATTCTCTTAATGATAGGCTCAGTGTATTGCTACAAACTTCGTGCTGATTTAAAGTCAGTTCTCTCACAAGTTTGCTCAAGGTACTCATGGATCTCTATACAAAGCATGGTGGAGTCAGAGATTTGAACAGAGATTAGCAACCACGAGCACACCAAATGCTGGAACAACAAATGTAGGCAACATAAAACAGTAAAATAGCATTGAAACTATCTCCTGCAATGCTAAATGCCTGTCTGAGGAGTGTAGCTAAATGCTTTGATGAAACCAGAATTCAGAGTTTAGAAAAGACTATGATCACATTAGTGTCGTGCTTAACACAGGACTGAAATGCCAAGCTCTCCAATTTCTGGAAAATTGAACCTACTGTTCCTATAGCAGCCATAGTGCCCACTCTGCCAGGGGGATTTTGGGTGGTCTCTACTCGTCTTCTTGAATCAGGCTGCTAAGTAGTCAGAAATACAATATAAAAAGAGAGAAGCCAAAAAGAGATTCCCATTGACTTTCAACATCAAGGATTCTCCGCTAGATTTGTGAGTTCTGGAGGCTATATACAGCACCATGTACAAGTCTAACTATATGGAGAAAATTCATCTCCTTGAACTGGCTTTCTTTTTTGAACCTCAGACTGCCTTAAAAATGTGAGAAGTGCCTGACTGGATTAGAGCAATGGTTTTATCTAGCAATGCACCCTGTCTCCAACAGCAGCAGCCGGAATGGCTATTTTGGCAGAACACAAGTCAGGCCTCTTTCTGTGGTTCACTCCCCTCCTACTGCTCCAGTATGTTTGCCACATTACGGATAAAGGAGGACACATTTCTGCCTAGTAATTTTGCTTCCACTTATGGACAAATGGTCTCATGAATTTGCCTAAATGCTTTTGAACTGCTGATACCATCTCCTTCTACAACTTGAGAGCACAGGTACTTAGGTATAAATTGCTTCCTGTTAACATGGACACCTAACCTCCATTTAAATGGCACTTAGAATGTGGTTTTTAGTAAAAAAAATCTGCCACAGGGTTTGACCAAAATCCCTTGCTACAGAAAAACAAAGGGATATCGTTATAAAGTTTTGAATACCGTGTGACCATACCTGTTGCCTTGCAGACACAGCTGAAAGTGTCAAAAATCATATCCTCTTCTTTATTAATGTGCAATCAATGTTGTTGTGTAGAACGTTGTTTAAAATTTTTCACAACAGAATTCAGTAAGGAGGAACTGCATTCCAGTAGTGAATAGCTAGAGGTCATGGTAGGGGAAGACCCACCTCAGCCTACAACTTCTTCCATAAAATCTCTGCTTGGGAAACTCTGTGAAAGCAAAGCCACTGCTAGATCAATTATCTGTAAATGCAATGTGTATTGCTGAAACATTTTTTCTATGAAAGTAGAAAAGAACCAACAGAATCAATACTATTACATTGTAACTAATTCAATTAATGACAAGTCTATTAAGAAAATATTACTGAATCTTCATTTCAGAATAACTGTTCAACTCAAGTAACAACAGTACCAGGTCTTGAAAGTCTACTCTGAATTGCGTCCCAGAAATTGGCAAGAATCCTCCTACGCTTTTTACCTCTACATGTAAATTACCCATTAAGCCTCTGTATTTATTCTAAATCATTTAGTACTAGTCCACTGTTCGGTCTTTTTGTCCCATGAAATCAGTCAGACTAGGTTTATGTTCATAAAGACTTACTGGGAAAAGCATGATTAAATTGTAGGGCATCTATAGATTATTAATTAATGCTTAGTTTTAAAACAAAACCTACTCACTAGCTTGTACAATCCTATTGCCTGGTTTAAACAACAGAACTTCAATACTTCACAGAAAATTTTACTTAGAAATAAATACAGTCTCAGCTTTCCCATTCTTATTTTTTTCCCTGTGAAACAGATTTCCAGACTATCCTGGTAAGACTCCCTTTCCTCAGGAAGCTATACTAATAATTTTCAAAAAACATTAGTAGGGAATCCATAGCAACTGTTGATATGACTCAAAATGATTTAAGAGCGATCTTAGCAACCTTCTGTTAAGATATACGATATACAGCCTCCCCCACTTAGCAAAATCCCACAATATGGCAAGAAAGATTTGAATGTCTAAGAATAGCTACCTACACACATTTTTCAAGATGACTGGGCCATAATGACTTAAATCCTCCCTAGCACAGCTTCAGCAAGATGTGTCTCTACAACACTGTATCAGTGTGTTCTGTTCAGAGTTCTGAGTCTTTCTTCTTTTTTAAATCACACTATTAACATCCCTGACATTTTAAAAATAATGTTTATTGATTTTTCTGTTAACACTGCTATAAATTAAGTGATGTAATGGACAGGATTATTGAGGTACTATAAAGAATAAGTCTTCCAGATTCTTAACTACATATTGAAAAAGAGCGGACTCTGGATTAATGTAGAAATAGTGCAGTTCTGTGCTGTTATTTGGGTAGTTTAGGTATGGTTGACTACTTTTTATATGACAGATGGACATATAACAGAGACGATATTATAACTACCTGCTAAGTATCAAATGCAGCAGAAAAACACCTCGTTCCTACAAAATTGAGAAATAAATGTTGAGGAAAAAAACAGACACAGAAAAATTCCTTATCATTTACTGTTCTGAAACTTAAGATCAGAATAGCAATACTGAATAGGAATACTGAATACAGAATAGTAACAGAATAGTTTGGAGAAAGAGTTGCCAACTCATCTCTTTTTGTAGTAGAACTGCTATTAGTAAATGGAAACAGCTTTATTGATGGTAGATGAGGACTCAGAAAGGGTCGAATAGTCATGTATTGCATGAACAATGCAGAAGGAAACCAGCAAAATCACCTTCAGTCCTCACCTGACTGAGATTGGTATCAACAGTCCACACCTTTTTATTTTAATGGAAGTCTTTAAGCTAAGACTTGAAGCACCATGGAGTACCTGTTTATAGACCACTACAAAGACAACAATGATCTCCCATATTTACAAATTTGTTATTCAAAGTTATAGAAAAGCAGGAACACACCAAAGCAGAAATAAACTTTAAAGGAAAGTATATTTGCAGGTAAGTCAGATCATTAGATTTATCTTTTCTGCAGCCATGAAGAAGAGGCTCATGAAAAAGAAGTTTAATGAGACAACAGAGCCACAAGGTAGCACAATCAATGCAACCACAGGAACTTTCTCATTCTTAAGAATCTAGACTGGTTTTGCACCTTCTGGAAGCAGAATCCCAGACTGGCAGATCTGAGTCAATATAATACTAAGTCTTAGATTTACACCGTCCTCACAAACTGCTGTATTTACAGTCAGTACCAGAACGCTCTGAATGTCTTTTTCTTAAGTGACAGCAAAGCACTAAACAAGCAAGAAATTGATTTAGTATTGGCAAGGTACCAGATACGAAAGGTGTCCACTCCAGTGGCTGGGGAATTGCCCTGCACACACACCTCTATGCCACAATTTGGTAACAGAAGTAACTGCATCTGAACAGTTTTGGTTAAAAGAAGCAGGAGGGGGAGAAATGTATGGACTCACATGCTCTGTAACTTCCACAATCCTTCAGAGTCACTGATCAGTTTTTAGACTACTTCTGAAGGCCTTCCAAGTCACCAAACTTTCATCCTTGTTTTACTGGGTAATTTTTCAACTCTTGAGCCTCCTGTAATAATGCAATTCAATTTCTATCCATGCATGTTGATTTTACATTCCAATGTCACAAAGCATTAATTAAGCCTTAACACATATCCCTGATTGTGTTTACAATTTTGTTTTCTCAGGGGAAGGTCAGGCTTTATGACAACAGCACGCTGCTAAAACCAACAGTTTTGGTGATTTTGGTACTGGCTGTGATCAGATTCATTCATCAGCTTTTAAACTTCTTTTGCTAGTTTGTTTCCACACAGGAAAAAAGACAAGGACTTACACAAGTGACAAGAATCAAAAATGGACTTGGGCATGTATGATCAAGTGCTTGTATCTAAAATGAGTAAAATTATTACTCAGCTTCACCATAGCCTTAGCTGAGTATCTTTGTTCTATGTTTTTTAATTTATGTTTTTAAATAGTTGTCCTGATTTTGGCTGAGAGAGAGTTAATTTTCTTCTTAGTAGCTGATATAGTGCTGTGTATTGGATTTATTGTAGCAATAATGTTGAGAAGACACTGATGTTTTAGTTGTTGCTAAGTAGTACTTACATGAAGTCAAGGACTTTTCAGCTTCTCATTCCCTGCCAGCAAGAAGGGAAGTGAATGCAAAGCTGGGAGGGGACACAGCTGGGACAACCGACCCAAACTGGCCAAAGGGATATTCCATATGGCGTCATGTCCAGCATATAAATCTGGGGAGTTGGCTGGGTGGCAGCTATCGCTGCTCAGATGGGCATCACAGAATCACAGAATCATCAGTCAGTCAGTAGTGAGCAACTGTTTTTCATTTGCATGACTTGTTTTTCTTGGGTTTTATTTCGCTCTGTTATTATTATCATTATTATGATGATGATGATGTTTGTATATTTTATTGACTTTTCTTAAATTGTTCACTTTTCCCCTCCCAGTTCTCTCCCTCACTGCACCAGCGAGCCGCGGGTTGAGCAAGTAATTGTGTGGTGCTTAGTTGCTGGCTGGGGTTAAACTGTGAAAATAGTTAATTATTATTTGAAAATCTGGCCACTAGACATATACTAGAATAATGAAAGTGTGCCTATAGTACCTGGTGAAATTATTATGCTCTTAAATATTCATGATTCTAAGGTCATAATTTTGAAAAGCATGTTTCTAAAGATTAGAGGATAAAAATCTGATATTCTCAGGTACTTACAGCCTCAGAATTTCCAACCTCTACAGCAAGGGCCTAATGCTATGCAATCCGAAGACGGATGTTCTGTCTATAATCATATAGTTACCTTCTACTGCTCCACATCTCCCATTCAAGCTGGGAGAGATTTCCAAAATTATAAAAGGTAAAATACAGGCTTTACAGATTAACTAAACTTTTCATGTTTTTAAATTCCTGATTGTTAAATCATGCATTACCAAGTGGTAAAATAGGTTCACTTTTATAATCAGGAAGATTTCTCCCCCTTTGCTTCATTCCTATTTTCTACCCTGGTTTTTGGGCTTTGAACCTTTTCCTTATTCTTGTGTTTTTTCTTTTCAAATTGCCTTTTCCTTTAGCATTTGACCACAGCACTGGACTTCTGCCAATTTAACTACACCTCCAGTATATCACACTTGGATTTTAATGCAGTGGATCTGCTGTTGGATTACACAATGAAGGACCATTATGTTTGAGATGTTTTACACAACGCCACTATATATTTACCTAAAACTGTACTGGATTTCTCTGCTGAGTACCAGAGTACATATGAGAGAAAAATGTGTCTCTCTCGCTGCCATCCATTACCATGATGAGTTACTTCATCTTTTGTCTAGAATTTTCTTCACATTTACTATAACTTTCTTTTAGCTGGATACATTTACCTGAGTTTTTGTTCCCCACTATTAATAAAAATCTCTCCAGGACCGTCAGTGTTATTTTTACATTAATCCTATTTGCTACTTCTCTGTCTGACATATCTGTCTTCTTCACTCCCTACTCTCTTCCAAACATCCAGATCTCTTATTTGCTCTTACAGCTGATATACAACTGTCTTAACAAGCACTTTTAAAAAGCAATGCAGTCAGGAAAAACACCAGGGCTGGCAGCTGGAGGAGCCCAGAAAGTTACCCAGCATGATGGTATGGGGGATGCAGAGCTGGGATTTTATTGCAACTCAGACTGAACAGGAAAATCAAAATAAGGGACAACTGAAGAAAGCTGTTTGTCTGTAGTTCAGGAAAGGCTACAAAGACTTGGAGGGGAGTTTCTTGTAAAAAGTACAGTTTTAGCATCCATTAATTCAAAAGGTAAAGAGATATCTTCTTCTATCTTAGAATGCGTAGAGAAGTACTGAACAGAGGATATCCTCCAAAGCACTCACTGAGCTACAAGTAAACTATTCAGGAGACAGGCATGCAATTTAACTTCTGACTCTTTGTAAAAAGAAGTTAAAATCACAGTTGGCAACAGTTCTGACATGCAACAGTAACCATAAATACTCCTTAATTTTCCTGTCATTGCAGAATTAGCTGCTTCCATCTCACACAGATCTTACCAGGTGTGCTAAACTGATGTCATTATAAGCCATCAGGAAATACCCACAGAGACCTGTAGCAACATTTAGAAGTTTTGTTAAACAGCTGTGTGTTATAATTGATTTCTATTATTTAAAACAGCTAAAGCAAGTTATCACCAGATGCAGAAAAGGGATGACTGAAGACTTCAGGGAGATTAGACTCAGAAGAAAGCCAATCACAGGAACTTCATTTGAGCATTTTAAAATTATTACTAGAGGAAGTGCAATTAAATCATCACCATTTATCAGTTATCATAAAGTACTCTGCAACCTTCTCATACTAATTTATTTATGAGAAGGTAACTAGTTGACTTCTGTTTTTGCAATAAAACTAGTCACTAAAACTGCTTTGAAGGTGCTTTCTCTGAAAATGAGCATGACTTTCCACAATAAACATATGGAATTTAAAAAGTCCAAATTTTACCTAAAATTTCATTTTGGCAATGTAGTTACCAAAAAGCTACATTCTTTGGAGTTTAGCAAATGTATCAGTTTCTGTTCTCAGATATATTTTACCATGGAGAGTATAAGTATAAGCCAAAACATAAATGTACCAAAAATGTGCACAGGCATGGCACCCCCTTTCTATAAAAATATGTGGAATATAAATGCCAAATGAGTAGTGTAAGATCCTGGATCTGGGAGAAAAAAAGGCAATGTGACTTTGTTTTCCTAAACTGCAAACTACTGAATCAAAATGCAAAATCAGCTCTAGTTATAAGTTAAGTAACATTATGCAGGGACAGCGGCAAGCTCAATTTTCCTTCCCAGTGGTGGATTGCTTGTAGAATTTAACATCTGTGTCTGTTTAGAAGCAAAATCCTAAATCTTTTCGCTCTGCTGTTCATGTGTACTGAGAGTTCAAGCCTGATTTGGCAAGTTTGCCCAGTGACTTGCATTATATGATCTTTGTCCCTGCAGGCAAAGCCTAACCCACATAACAAAATGGGTCAGCAGAAAGGGAGGAGAAAACTCTCTATTTCAATTCAGAACCCTGATTCATTTGAGGGGGGAAAAATATTCTTTTTCTTGTAGACCTAGCTCTTGTTTTAAACTAAGCCTTGCAGGCCAGCACTTAGAGTAAGTTTTTATTATGTTTCATAATTCCTTTGAGGATACTCTTGTTCTTACTGCTGTCTGATATTTTTGGACTAGCATATGCATCTCTCTGTTTACAAGGAGAAATGTCTGTTGCACCAGTGGTTGCTGGCACTGAAAATACAATGGTGTTCACACTGCTCGTTGTACTGGTGCTTTCCTCTGCTCTGATTCATCTCCAGACACGTACACTTCCTCAAACCATGCATTCCTTTGTATTCTTATCACTTGACTGGATTATCATAAGCAAACGCATCCTCAGTGTCTGGTGCCTTTCTATTTTTATCTAAAATTAAAATTGTAGACCTTTTAAAGCTGCATTTCCTGAGACTCTCTCTTGCAGCCATGTGGGAAAGTACATTTCCAACCCAAGAATGCAGCTGGAGCCTTTGGACTGAGTTCAATACGGATGTAAGGCAGGCTAACCTCAATGAAGTCAGTGGAATTGATGCCTTTGAGCCAGGTACATGGTCTTCAGGGAGAACACATACATATGAATAGTGTAGAAAAAAAAAAGGAAAATATTCCAAATTATGTAGTGGGATTGCTGGAGGATCTTAACTGCTCTAGTTTCTGCTACCTGCCAGCAATCCCAGTATTGTGCCTTCAGCCTGGGATACAGTCTATATTACTCTAGGATAAATAGTTTAACTTAGTTTGTAATCTTTTTATGATATGGAAAGTCACCTAGATGTGATGTTCAATGGTATTTTGCTGCCATTTCACTAATCTCTCAAAAACTTTTTTCTTACATCCCAATTTGTGTTCGTCATTAGACTCACACTGGCTAAAATGCCTCTGGAAAAGCATCACAGAGATAACAGGTTCAGCACTCCCCACATTTTACCACCCATAAAACCTGTTTCTACAAGCCTTTGAGCATATACATCTTTAGTTTTTAGATAAAGGAAAGTTTTACTTTATTGTTCCTTAACAGGTAAAAAGAATCTCTAGGTGGGAATGAGCTGATTTTCTTCTGGCTTCCACAACTCTGATCTTATACATTCCAGACATATTGTTTATGCTTTGTTCTCAGTAATGCTGCTTTATAGTTTATTACCTATACTGAGCTGTAGGTTCTTGCAGTGCTTTGCAGATGAAGAGAAAGAGACTGTGCTTTCTAAAGAGGAGCCTGAATGTGGCTTCAGGCCATAGTATAATTTGAGTGTAGAAGAAGCACACCACCTCTGGAGAGCACATAGTAGGTTCCCCTGTACATTTTTGCAGGTAGGAGTATAAACTATCCACAAGCCAGAACAGTTCAGCTGGGAAATACCAGAGACGTCAGCCCTAAAGGATACCTAGCATCTCACTGCAGGAATACTGGTCTCTGTCTACTTGGAATGCAAGAATGTGGATGCCGTGAAGGTAAAGTTAATTGAATACGCTGCCTCTTCGTGCAGAAACAGTCATTATTTAGCTACAAATCTTATGTTTCAGTTATAAATCATAAACCTTCACTGAAAAATACTTTCTTGCACGGAAGATTGGCTATCTGCTACAATACTAGATTATTTTATTAAAACCTAATTTTCTCATGTTCATTCTGCAGTAGACAAGTCAGGTAATTAATACTTTATTTAAAAGTATGTATTAAGAGAATCTGCAAACTCACAATTGGAATTCAGATATGCACAGCAAACGTCGGAAAACCAATGCCTGTTACATTCTCAGGGAGCTATTATAATATAAATAATAGTCTGTGGCTGCAAAAACATGAAAGCTGCTTGTGTTCCCACGGCTGTATACCATCTACAAAAAAGTATCCTGTAATTAAACTGTACTAGCTGGACTAAGGAAACACATGTAGAAATCAGTTCAGGTATCTGTGTTGTGCCCGCCTCTGTGGTAAGAGTCCTGTGTACCTGGAGACAGCTAAAACCAAAAAGTCAGGGAAAGAAAGGGGAGGAAGAAAGGACACATTGGTATCTTTGTCTGATGATAAAAAACTCATGCCTGGAGCCAAGGTAAGAAATCAGAGCAACTAACTCGCCTCCAAACCATATCTCATTCTGCCTCAAACAAGTATGGCAGTTTTCAAGAAAGCCATCAGCACAAGTCTGGGTACAGTTGCTGAAATGATCTGGTGACTTTAAAACCACTTTACATAAAAGTGATTTGAATAGCTCTAAAAGAAGGCAGTGATATCACAGTTTACTAATCTGCTTCCTCTTGTAAAACACGGCATTCATTAAGTAGTGATTCTTAAGCACATTAGTTGGTAATAACTTATTATTTGATTGAGAGACCAATTTTCTCTCCTTCAATTCTAAGGACTGCAAGCCTATTTAAAATTGAAAATTACACAGTCTTTTTCAGTAATTTGATTAATAGACAATCTGTGAAATGTTACGCTAACATATTTTATGTACATAAGTAAGTCTACTTTTGTATTTACCCAAATCCATGATTTCTGAGAAATTGCCTGAAGTTTTCAGGATAGGCTTTGGAGAAGTATTTTAAATGACAGACACTGTCACAGTAAGTCTCATGTGGCAAACGCCTATATGTATCCTTTAAAGTCCAGGACTAAAGCTATTGTTGGTAACTGGCTGAGCACAACCTCAGATAGCCTTTTATAGTATTTCTCTTGTATGCAGGCAGGGAATAATGCCATCAAGGATTCAGGTATATATTGCATTCATCAGTTTTGTAAAGGACCAGTGGTTTCTCACCTGCTGTGTAATTGTGTCCCAGGGACCCTCCAGCAGACGAGCTTGGTAGCATGCATGAACAGTTTTCCATATTTCATCCAGAGCTAAAGGTCTTCCATCTGTGACAGGAGGGAACAACCACCCACAGTCAAAGCTTTTAAGCATGCTCTATCTTCAATACAGAATAGCAAGAGTAAATCTGAAAATCTTGACTTGTCTGGACGCAGACAGAAAAAATAACAGCAAAATGTGACTAAGACACTGCTGGTCCTGTAACTCCAAAACAGCATTGCTCAAATCCTGACTGAAGGTGCATATAAAACTATCCTAGATTTCACTGTTCAGCTTTCTTGTCTTGTCATCCAAGAGTAGCAACTTTGTGCCTTTGGTGTAAGTTGTGAAGTAAAACTAATTTTGTAAAACAATGCTTAGATAAGACAAATTTAAAAACCCAAAATAATACCACAAAAGCTTATGTCAAGTAAATATATGTAATTCATATTGAGAGAGTGGAAAAAAAAAACACTAAGGAACAAAGTCCTGCAGACAAAAGTTTACTGCATTTTGGTAACTCACATGCCCATAATTGTTTCTTGAGCTGCATTTATATCGCATTGTTGCATCGGAGTTTTAGTTGCCATGTTAGAATTATGCCAAGATATTACTGTCAATCATTTAGAAAATAAGCATGTCAGTTTTTCCTGAATATCTGTTTTTGGCAAATAGTAACATAATATTTTTATATCCTTTCAATAAGTAGCTTCATCTTGGTATTTATTAGGTGTCAGAAACCATTATCCTGTGATAAATAGTTCTATTCTACCATCATTTCCATGTCTGTAAAATGAACAAGACTTACTCAAGCAATTAACATTTGAATGCCATGTTTAGATGCAAGTTAAAAACAGCTGCCTATGGCCTCTGTTTTATCTTATTTTACATATTCATAGAAAAGCACCAGTTCTGAACTTACATAATCATTATAAAGCAGAACCATGTGCCAAACAAAATATCTAAGGGGATAAAAGCATATTAATTAGCTGTACTACATCATCTTCACGAACATGAGATGTCTTATGACAGCAGATGCCAGAGCTGTGCTGGAGATGGTTTAACAAGAAATGTGTTACAAGAGCTTAAGTTAACTTTAGAAGGATGCATTTATGCTCAGATCATCTGTGTGCAGGTAATACATGATGCCATGCATACTTGCAATTTTCTGTTTTCTATTCAACCTGAAAAGACAATCCAGAGAAAGTCCAAATGTAAAATCTAGAGTATCACACATTCTAACACAAAATTTTATTTGCCACTCTTGATTTTGCTCTGTACACCTTCCTTTGTGAATTTTTAAAGTAACACTTGAGCATATTCAGATCATACAGATGGAGCATCAATATCACTTACAGAAACAACCAAATATTACTGAAAGGTTACTCATACTAGTTAGTTTTTCCTACCTTATGGATTTTTTTATTTCATATATAAGAAGTATATCTTCCATTTTATTTCATTATAGATTTATTTTCATTTCAGAGAAAAATTCAAATATATCCAAACTGGCAGTTTCACTTAACACTGGAGTGAAATCACAGAAAGTTAAGTACTTCAGTAGTTAATATAGTTCAAACAGGATATTCTGATTATGCAAGTATATATTGAAATATGCTTGGATTTAGATTTCCCTACATTTTGAATTTTCTCCACTATTTTAATACACTTCAATAAGTTTTGAGTTTGAATTAAGTGTGTTTTTTAAACTTGAGTAAATTTTCATACATGCTCCCACATATTGTGTTGCTGTAAAATATTATTTAACTAACTAGCTCAGTTTTTTAGAAGACGGGAGGCCAAATGCAGCATGAAAAATAAATTACTAATACTTAAAAGGGATCCGGGGTTCAGCTATACAGCTGGGAACTGAAAGACTCCTGCAAAAGAAGAGGGAGCAGATTGGCAGTTCCCCATCCATTTTCATGGGATGAAGACCTGAACATCTAGTGAAAAAGTTTTCTCTCAAAATAAAATAAAGTAACTACTAAGGTCTTAAAATGACTGACAGGAGCACTCATTGCAGTTAATATGGCCAGAGATGTGTTTTATGTTTTAAAACTCCTCAGTTTGTACGGTCATCTGCTCAGAATGATGTAACCTAAGTTCACAAGCTCCCAAATTTGCACCAAACACTCATCTGTATTCTGCAGGCACTTTTAGACCCCTTTTTCCAGGGTTGCCAGCATTCACATGTTTAGCAGCCCTGTTACACACTCTTGCAACCCACTGAGACCTCAAACATCCAGCTGGGCTGACAGAGCAGTCTGTAATTGTTGCTGCTAGCAACAAGGAGCCACTGTGGCACCTGCTGAGCCAAGCAGCCTCTCTGCTTCTTGTCTCATTCTTTCCTGTGATGGAGCTGAATTTAAAGGTTCAGCCAGAAAAACAAGGCAACAGCATCATCAAGCCAAGAAAGGTGGCTGGAGAGAAAGGCAGAGATTTCTGATTCATCCAGCAGAGCATTCACCTGTCACCCACTCACAATGACACAGCTGCTGAGGTGCTTGCAGCTTGTCCCAAGTCTTACTCCAAGTCTGGCTGGTAGCCAGACTTGGAATAAGCTCCAGAGCTCTTAAGTCACATCTGTACTAACACAGGCTCCCAAAACGGAGACTTTGATACAAATAAACCTGACACCTACCCAACAAGAAAGGCAAAAAGTGCCTGGAGAGTAACTATGATTTTTGTTGAGAAAAAAGAGGTAAAGGATGGGAAAGAAGAACTCTGAAGTATGGGTTCTATTCCTGCCACAAACTAGCTGTGGGCTTGAATCAACTAGTTTTATCTGCCTTAATAGTCAGTCAAGAACAACCACAGCCTTTCTACCACACATGCAAATTTTTGTTATTTAAGCTGTCTAGACTATAACAAACTTCTCTGAGAAATGCTTCTTGATGACCCACTTGGGGTTAACTTATTTAAGTCATCACATATAAGAAACAGTTAAAATGCAGATGGCTGAGTGCCCTCTCATAGCAGCAAGGTGTGACATTAAGACAACATATGCGTTGCAGCTCCTAGCTGACTTGGCACCTTAATTTCTGCAATAAACAGAAATTCTTCAGGCACACAAATTTCATACACATTTTCAGAGAAAGTTTTCAGGCTTCCCAAGTTCCTGCATTCTGTTTTCTTGATGCTTACTGGGAGCTTTTAGTAACTTCTGAGATTTCTAATTAAAGACTATTTGACACTTTCAATGAAATGCTGCTTCATTCTGACATAAAAAAATATTACATTCTTGTACTCCTAAGAAACTATTGCCACAAAAGGAAAAACACCCTTACATCTTAGGAGGATATCTGATTATACAAATTATTCAACTTTATTTTTGTCCAAAGTCATGATAAAACTACTTCATACAGAACATGGTCTCAAGAGAGGCTATTTTTTTGATAAAATATATAGCAGTTACATGCTTTTGCGTTCAGGGATTAAGTCTATATTCTGGAAAGTGCATCAGTCAGGCCCATTACAGTTATAAACACAGGAAGTCTTGCCTTCAGGGCTGGAAGAAGTTACATTACCTTACAAGCTCCCTCTCTCTAACCACTGATTAGCACGTTTTTTTATTGGCAGGGGTCTATCTGTATGTCACAGAGATAGACATATTTTGAGCAGGTCAACTTGTAAAACCAACTTCTCTCTTTTCTAGAGGAGTTAGGCTGCAGCCTGTATTGACTGCCATTAGTTTTGCTCTTTCTTGTCAGTGCTTAGCCAGCATTCATGATTCTTCATCTACCTTTGTAGGAAAAACATGAAGAGAAGTGTGAAAGAAGGCGTTACTTTCTTAACATGCAGGGACATGGGAATGATACCCGTGTCCACCTGTGATTGTGTTGCTGCTATCTCACCATCAGTGCAAGAGGTCTTTGAAGGTATGGCTTCAGATAACGATAGTTCAAGAAAAGACAAAAGTTCCTTGACATCTTTAAGTCTAAGAAAATGGGGAAATACTCTGCTGATTAAAGAAAGCTTACTGGACCTAGCCCGGCCCACCTGGCTGATGCCCACATTGAAGGGGAAGGCTAATTGCCTATACCATCTGTCTCTAAGAGGGTTAATTTCTGACATTAGATATCAGCAGGGGTTTGTGCATTTCTTCAACTACCTGTTTTGTAATCTCAAGAAGTCAGAGAAAGAAAAAAGGCCTCCCATTTCTGAAAGGTAAGGCATCCATGAGACTTATTTTGGAGAAACAAGATCTTGTTCTCTGAGTCTCTGAGGTATCCAGGACCACTGCCTTGAGCTCCTGACACAGACTGAGGCTGCAGCAGGTCTGAATTTAGGAATGTATAACACATGGCAAGTATCAGGAAGTAGTGAAAAATGTTTCTTAAGTATATACACGTAGCTTGAAAATATCTTCTTGTATTTGATAATGTCCCCAAACACCTTTCCAGACACTCATAACACTTAATCATGATTTTCAGCTAAGTATTTGTCCTTGCACAGAGCAAGATCTTCCCTATTTATCTATCCCCAAAGACTACCAAAAAGTTTAGATGTTTTGGTTCTGTTGCAATTAAAATTTCAAACACTTACGTTGCTGTACCTTACATATTAAACTTTGTCTCATCAAAAACACAGAGGTTATTTCTTCCAATTTAGACAGCAGCAAGGATAAGGATACAATGCAACTTTTGCAGGAAGAACTGATCTGTAATGTTTCAGCATGATTGTTAGTAGAGAGGAGTGAGAAATTGGATGTCCCTCCTGACACACACTCCTGAAAATACCTGTCATATTGAAGATAACAGGAAAAACTCCCCAGCAACTATATCGGAAGCTTTTTTTCCTGCAAGAGACCAAGTCAATGAAAAATGGACTCACACACTATGGGAGAAAGGCAGGGTTTAATTGTCACAGAAAAGTTTTTAAACAACTTATTTGCACAGGTTTGGATAGGCTTGCACCAGTTGCTATTATAATATACCAAGTGAGGAAATTAATATTGCAAAACAAGCAAAACTACTTAGTCAAGTCAAACAGAATAATTCTTTCTAGGCAGGCCTCGAGGTGCAATGGCCACTTAAAATACTGCCAGACAGGAAGCAGAACTCTGAACTCAAATTCCATGCCCTTCTGCTAGAGAAGGCAAGACAGGACAGGGCTATGGAAACACAGAAGGATTATAGCTTGCCTTACTCTCCTGCAACAAGCTGCAATTAACATAGGGATAAGTATGGGCAAGACTGAAGGGAAACCATGAACAGTTCCCAAGAGACTTTGTGAGGAACCAATTCTTTTCCTTAATCTACAAATAATGGTAGGAATTTAGACTGGGAAATTGATGGAGGTCTCAGGAGATTCTTCCCTGATTATTTCAGATGAGGAATGCAGTGAATACTAGTTGTCTGAGAAACAAGGTGAGGAGTCTATCACATGAAGATTATTACCTATGGAAAAAACCTCTAGGTATTACCTAGAGATTTCCTCATACCAGCTTCAGGACAAGATGGTTTGCTCAGCTATCTCAAGCGACTTTGAGTGACTGTCATTTGCACGTTCCTGAAAAGCCCACGATGGGACCCTCAGAAAGCACAGCACAGGCAGGCAAATAACTTGCAGTGATGACAGAATTTTTTGTTTTCAAAAGTTAGCTATCCATACTTAAAATCAGAGAATACTAGCTGAAAACATTATAGGAAAAACAATTCCATCATTTTGTATCTTTCTCTCTCAGAGTCAGAGAATGTTAAATGTTAAAAGAGTATGTTAAACTTTGAAGACAAGCCAGGTGACTTTGGTAAATATCTAAAATTAGTCCTTTTTTTCCAGTATGAAAGGATCCTAAGAAGTATTTTAAAACATAATTGTACTTGTAGGAACAATTACAGTTCTGCACTGCAAGGGGAGCTGTTGGCACATAATACTACAATTGTGCATTAGATCATACACTAGCTTCTGTAATATCTACTTCCAGCTATAAGGAGTCATGTTTCAACACCTCTGATTCCCTGATGCTGACAAGCTAAACAACTTGTTTTGTCTCTGGGAGCTCTTCTCTGGTGATTAACTGCTTATGGTGAATACTAATTATATGAAAGTACAGTACAGTAGCAATAGTGTCCTATTTCCTCTATCTGCAGTGTCTCCATCCTCTTCAGTAGAGACAGTGCACAATTAATTCAACTAAAACCAAGATGACGTTTTTCAGGATCACAAATAGGTTAACCTGTCTCTTACAGTAAAACTTTCTTTATCTTACTGTCTGCAAAATAAGTTTAAAGGCAAACCACTACACATTTGTAAATGCCTGTAATAATTCCAGAAATAAATTTGCAGCAGGATGTGTGCAAATGAGTTCTGCTGGTGGTAAAGGCAGAACAATGTGCCCAATTCCCCACATCCCAGTTTGAAAATTTACCCCAAATTATCCATTGCTGAAACTGCACCTCAGACTAAAATCTTTCCACCAGGGAGTCTACGAGAATCTGTTCTTCAATTTTAAATCTGAAGTGCCTTTTAAAACGCTAACACTGCAAAATTAGAAACCATTAAACAATATAAGGCAGAGAATGATTAAATCTACCACACATATTCAAAGCAGCTTAAGCTACTTTTTAATTAAAAAGGGAAAGATATCACTGGCAACATTCAGAACATCTTTATCTAGATAAAGTTAGGAGATTATTCAAAACACAAAAGATGCTGATGCTACCACGCAGAAGACTGAGTGAAATGACTTGAAGATCTCAATCCCTCCACCCTAGGAACACAGTATTCAGGAAGAGAAGAACAGAGCACAGACAGTGCTGCAGCATGATCACTCTGTGTTTGTTGATTAAATAAGTGGCACTAACAGTGGCCTTGAAGGGAGGCTGTATGTTCCTCCTTCCTTCCTTCCTGACAGGATGGTGAGTGAAATCACAGTAGCTATAGCAATTGAGTAATGGCTAACAAGATGTACACATCAGGGAGAAAAGACGATTAGTTAAGTGTTTTGAGAACCAGTTTCAGTAGATGGAAACAGGCCATACCTTATTGGCTTACTTTTTTTTAAAGTATCAAATTTAAATATAGAAAAGCATACACTTTTAAAGGTACATTTAAACCTCGGCCTTGTGGCTCAAATTGAGGCTGTAAGGAAACAAAGTTCTGCTGAAGCACTGTGATTATGTCCACTTCTTTTGCAGCCAAATTCAAACATGCAGCTTTAAGGTTTTTGTATTTACTTAATGAAAAGATCAAGAAAAATGACCAGCGGTTCTACTCAGCCACAGGCAAGATGCCAGGAGCCAAAGATCAGCCTCCTTCAGGCTGAGATGATGTAATCTACTTCAAGGTCCTGAAGCTCTGTGTTGGGAGTATTAAAAAGTTTACTGGTGAATAGCCTCATCTCTTATTATGTTATTACATATGATCATTACTCTGTTCCTTACTAAATTCCTCAATTTAGTAAAAAATATGATTTTAATATTTATTATAGCCAACATATTTTCATTCTTCCCTTTTTTCTAATAGAAGATTGGTCTTACCTAAAAAGCATGCCCTAAAATAAAGCACAGGTACTTGGTAGCTGCTGGAGTACAAGACATGATATTCATAGCGAATCACTTCTTCTGTTGCATAAATTCCAGCTATTTCAGAATCATCCAAAGACTCCTAAAACAACAAACATGAACACAGTAGTACATCAACATTTGTATCAAGAGAAATGTAATTACTGCTGTTGTAATATATTCAATAAATATACAGAAGAGAAATAATGTCAATCACCTTTTCACAGCACTACTCATTTGAACTCCCAAAGGGATTTTCTAGTATAGCAAGAAAACCACAAAACTCTAAAACCTACAAAGACATCTTACAGACTTACTTCCACAAACTGTGAACTATGTGTAAGCATTTGCAGAACTGAGGTCTTTTTTAGTGCGGGCTGCTTTTGTAAGCAAAAGACAAAAGCACTCTCAAATCTTTATGGCACAGTACCTGGTACAATAAGGTGACTGCAGCTGCATATCTCATCACTACCTTTAGTACAGATCATTTTAAAACTGTATCCATACATAATCTGATTTTGCTTGCCAAAAGGCAAAACCAAATGTATTCAACAAAAATTCACTGTTCTACTTTCTTTGATGGCTTTTTGCCAGAGGTTGTTTTTGCTAATAATACTTCCAAAACTGAGACAAATTTTCCCTGTTAATGTCTATTTCAGATGTAAAATAAGTAAAGTTTATTGTAGATGTGATATAAATCAGGAGAGATGGAACTTCCTGCATTGAGATATATCACAGCTGCAGCATGAATCTCCTAACATTTCAAATTAATATTCAAACAGTGCTAAGAACACAGTTGTTTTGATTTTTTAAAAATTATTGATACTCAACATCTCTGAAAATAAAACCGCTAAATACCATTAAGATTAAATGTTAGAACAAATTCTCCAAGAAGACACTGTGGGTGTGGCCTTGTTCAGTTTTCAATCCCCTAAATTTATATGTGTGAACTAAGCAACCACCATGCTGGATGTCCATTTCACAACTTGAATATTAATAGCCAAGCAACTGTGAATACTGACTTACTGTCTCTGTCCATGCACACTAAAAATGACTGAAACGAAAACAACCAGCATTCTTTGAACACCATGCTGGTTTAACACACAAGAAATTTAAAGCTATTTTGTATTTTTATCTCTTATACTGAACTCAACTCAACCATGAATGAATCTATGAACAGGTATAAGAACTCATGAAGTATAACACTAATGACACACAAAATAAATTCAAAATTTTTTGACAGTGATTTCCCCCAAATTTAGTGTTTTAGACAACCAGACGCTGCCGAGGCACGTGGACAGAAAATCATTATTGGAGAGGCCAGACCTTGGAAAGCTACACTCCAAGGTGCTGTACTGACATTTCTGGATATTAAATGAGAAAATCATACATGCTCACAGAACAGAAGATTTCTGGGAAATTCTGGGCAGCTGTAGAAATAGTTGATTTTAGCTTATCAGGACACAGATATCTAAAACACTGAAACAGAACATTAAAGAAAGCGCCCTCTGTATGTAAAGAGATACGAAGGACAACATGCCAAAAGGGACAGTGATGTTTACTGTATCTGACTTTACAGGCCAGGTAAAGTTAATCTCCTATGCCCAGTTCCTATTCAAATGCGTAACAGAGTTAGAAGGGAAGTTGTTTTCCTCCTCACACCTGTCATACCCTCTGATCAGATGTGAAAAATAGGTTAAAAAAATATCTCAAGGAAAATATAAATTCATTCTCTACTAAGCTGAACCTTCTTTAAAAGAGACCCATTTCCAATGCTTTAGTGAGAATAGTAAAAGAAAGAACAGAAGTAGCATGTGGTAAAAGAAAACAAAAAAAAGCTACCGATTGGCTTCAAGTCTGCAGCAGTGAGAAAGAAAGAGTCCATATTCAGAACTATGCCTACTTTAAAATATACAAAAGCCTTTTTGATCAATCTACTGGAATCAAAATCATACTGCTTTACAGACATTAATGTTTCATTGGATATTATGGCCTTGCCTACTGCTTAGTCAGTGGCTTACCTTGCTCTAAAAAAGCACTTCTCCGGGAAATAGCAAGGCTACCTGTTCATGCATTAAATACTACTGTTCTAGAATGTATACACACACGTCTGTCCTCTGCTTTCTGAATAAAAGGGTAAAATGACTGTACACCCTCAGTTAAATACTGCTATCTAATTTCTGACACTTTTAGACTGAATGATCAACTATACATTTTACTACCTCCAAATACTCAGGAAAAGAAGTCAGCTCATACTCACTCAAAAATTAAATACACAAACCTGTATACCATTAGGGAAAACACATTTTTTAAAACCCTACTCTCCCTATGTCATAAAGTCATAAATTTAGCCAGATACAACTTCATCACTAAGAATTCAACTTCCTGGGTTAGCATGGATTTCAGCTGGTAGAACGCCTGTCCTCATTTTCTGGATTAGGAAAAGGAAAGCAAAGGAGAGGCTTTCTAATTTCATTGCTCCTTGAGGTAGCCACTGAGAAATCTTAAGAATTAAGATATTGGACAGATATCAGTCGGTGAGGTACCACCCAAAACATACTACGACTTCCTGAGAAAGCTGACTTTATCCAGAAGTGGCCTTCCCACAAGATGTATGTAGTTTGATGGCAGGAGAGGCAGAGGAAAAGGGAAGATGGTACTTTTAATGCTTTGCTCTTTTGGAGAGCAGAATATTTTTGCACATATGTATTTTGCATTATACTGGACTTTTTTTGACTGATAGTTTAGGCAGTTTCCAAAATCAAGCATTTCCTTGAAGGCAAAGTTCAAAAAAGCTTTGAAACTCATATTCTGCTCTGTAACAAGATGAACTTCTGTCTTACTTAAAGTACCTTTCTGATACTCACAGATGTGGGTACACTGTATTTGGAATCTGCATATAAGGGCAGATATCTGCATCCTTCTTAGGGCTGATCTCATTTTCTTTTGATAAATACCAGTTTGAAGGTTTCTCACATAAAAGGGTACAGCATCCATGTGTAATCCTGTACTTCACAGTTTCTGTACGCTGGGAAAGCACATTTTGGAGACTAAAAGTTTTGACAGTATCTCTCTAGCTGACGAGATGAACTTTGTTGATCAGATCATTAGGCAATCTTTGTAACATCTAAAAGACTTTGCATGGCTGAATAAAGCCATAGAACCTCAGAGACTTCTATAGAAGCCCAAACGAAGAGATTAATTTTTCACTCTTTAAGTACTGATAATACCATACATATAAAACGCAGGTGCAACGCATACAAAAAACCCCACAGAATTTTATTTTCATATACGACGTATGATAGCCTATCTTAATTTTTCCTTCAAGTAATTGTTCTATTCCTTTTGTTTATGTATACTGTTGTTTTATCTCTTCTTGAGCTAATGCTGAATTGTAGTTATTGTAATAGATAATACGAAAATGAATTTTAACTCTGCTAGATTTCATAACTGCTGTAAAACATTCATACATACACACATATAATAAAACAAATTCATAATTTTATTCAGATCTTGTAAAGACAAAACGAACTATACCTTGTGTTTAAAAAAAATAAAAAATTAACAAAAAAGAGGGTCTGACCAAAGCACAATAGCTAAAAATGCTACGAAGTAATTTATCAATTTTTTGTTTCTGCTTTGCAAATTTGCTTGCATTGTTGCCATACTTCAAGTTAAAACTGTGAAGCCAGGACTCACTGACTGTTTCCTAAACAAACTGGGAAGCTGTCATTAGTAGCATCTGCTCCTCTATTGCTCTCACGTAAAATCATTCTTCTGCTATCATAATGGACTGTCAAGCAGATGTTTAAAATCAGTATGTGTATTAGAAAAAGGATAAGCAACAACTATCTGATTAATCATATTAGTTCCATCACAAATAAACCGTCACAAATTTGAATTGATATAAAATTCTCAACCTTTTATTATTCTTAAATAATTAAGTCAATTTGGTTTATTTTAAATGCTGAATTATTTAAATCAATAGATAATAAATGTCACATGTTATTCTGAAGGCAAAATTATGTATTTGTACTGGGTTTATTCCTCCTGATTCAGAAGGCAAGTTTAAAACCCTGGTAATAAGTTGACAGCAGGCGAGAGCTTAAAGTGTGTTTTGATACTGTTTTGTAGTAGCTGTGTTCCACAGACTGAGGAGGAGTGGGAAGGCATGGGTTAAAGCAGGTCACCTTTGGAGGGAGGTCTCCAAAGGAAATGGAAGGGCCAGGGAAGTGACAGACAGGGTAAACTGGGAAGGTGATAAATTATCCTGATAAAAACAGGAATTTTCTCCACTGGCACAAAACATTTCCCTCACTCACCTCACCCAAAGAGGCCAGCTGAGCCAGCCTTCCTTGCTTAGCCCAAATTCCCCATGAAATGTAGAAGCAGACCCTAATGCCCTTTTTGGAGGGAAAACTAAGTGGTTTAAAGAACAGTGGGCACATTTCTCCTGGATCTCAATTCACTGTTGCCTTTCTCTCAATTCCCATGTTCCTCATGTCTTTTCTTGCTGTCTTGACCTCTGTTTCCTGCTGCTGCAGGCCACCCTCCTGGGAAATTCTCCTGGCAGGATTGGCCTGCAGGCAGGAAAGGGAGGAAGAGGTGTCGCAGGCACAGTTACTGGTACTGCCAGTTTCGGAGGCGGGGGGGGGGAAGGGGCGGGCGGGGGGGGAAGGGGCGGGCGGGGGGGGAGGGGGGGAGGGGGCGGGCGGGGTGGAGGGGGCGGGCGGGGTGGGGGGGGGGGGGGGAGGGGGCGGGCGGGGTGGAGGGGGAGGGGGCGGGCGGGGTGGAGGGGGAGGGGGCGGGCGGGGTGGGGTGGGGGCATTAAAAGGAGACAGAATCCAGATTAGTAAGCAAATACGCGTTCATTGTTTGGAATATTTTTACTCTTGATTTCATTTAAGCCTCTACAGTTGAAAACAAATGTATCACTGTTTCTCCAGTGCAGCTTTCTCATAACTCACAGATGACTCTGAACTACCGTGTGAAACACAAGAGTTTTCAGGAAGCAGCTCCCCTCCCCATTCAACACTTTCCCTTTGGCAAACAGGGAGATCTGAACATGAAAACGAAATAGTAGGGACAGTGTTCATCAGATAGAATTAAAACAGAGCTTAATGTGGAGGGTGCGGCACTGCGGTGAGATTATATCTGTGCTCTTTATTCTTCCCCCTGGGTGTTCTCCACATTTATTTGGACCTTGTCTAACTCTTTTTGCCTGCAGCCCCATGAGCCTAGCCTCTGCAGGTCATTTTGATGCTGGTTTTCATCCCTCCTGTGGAAGTTTGCAGTCATCCTCCCACCATTACACAGACCTCAGATCTCCAGATCTGATCCTCCCTTTCCCGTCCATGCTGAAAACACAGTGTGGAGTGGTCAGCAAGGTAACCCTGGTCAGAGAGGAGGAGAGTCAGACCTCCGGGCAGCAACCCACTTCATGCGTGTATCCCCCTGGTGAACTGGAGGATGGCACGAGATGGGAGCTTGGCTAGCTAAGTGAAGGCTGACCTGCCTGTATGCCCAGAGCCTAGATTCAAGTCTCAAAAACAAAGTATTATTTGAAAATTGCAAGGAGGCCTAGGAAATGAGAAAAATCTCCTTGCAAAACTAAATAAGCTGAGGAAATAAAACCCAACAAATTGAGACTTGCAAGAACCTCAAAACCATCCTAGTACAACAGGATTACAACCTACTACTGCTACAACCATCCTAGTACAACAACCATCCAAAGTGTTTTTCTACTTTAACACAGTAGGTGAATTTCAGTTTGCATTCAGCGTTTGTCAGTATTTTCCATTAACTATTATATATTCATACTATGCTAAAATTTATAGGCTGTAATCAAATTTATCCCACTGTATCATGGCCCATAAAAATGCATAAAAATGCGTATTTCTTCCTGAATAATTTAACTGTAAGATGAATGGTATACAAATGTCTTTGCCACCAGTTGCAGCATTTTTATATAAATTAATATATTACTCTTTTAAGTGAAGTATATGAGGAATCCAGCAATCTAGATGTGTTTCCCGGTGCCATCACTATTAGTGACAGATAAGAAAACATGAGGGTGACAGAAGAGGTCTGTAGAATAACAAAGTTGCCTTCTCTATTTATTTTCTATATGGAGCTACAAAATCCTTTTACCACTGTTTTGAATTTGTGCAAATTCAGCCAGCCAAGAGAAAAAGCTGGTAAAACACTGCCCCTAAATAACAGAGAAACATAGTGTCCCATAAATATGTCAGATATGTTACTAAACACCATGTCCAAAGAGACCACTTATGGAAGACAAAGTTACCTTCAAAAGCCACTGCCACCAATGGAAAAACTCAGAGGTGAGTTCAGGTAAACAGGCAATGGATTTCTTTTTGAAATACTTCATTTCCTGAAGGAAAATCTTTTGACTACAAGTCAACACCCTGACCATGACACTGTTAAGGCACCCCATCATTATTACAATTACTGTTTTCCCACAAAAAATAGAGGTTACTAACTGAAAACCACAGCCTTATTTTCATTCAAGACATAACCAAAATACCAAATCCAAGACTTCCACCCAAAAAGATGCAGCATATAAAATTTCAGTAGTTCTTCATGCATTAACAATCATTTCTGATAGCTGGAAATTAGATTTGTCTTTTGATTACTTTAAAACCACTATCAGAACTGAAATAAAATCTATTCAAGCAAAAGAAGCAATGGACCATTTAAACAGAACAGTTGTGAATTTTTTCTTCACATAAAGGTGGGGAATTCTTCCAAAATCACTCTTCATTCATCGAATTGCCACATACCTAATGCAGAATTTGGTGGCTTCTCTTCTCCCCAGAAGAAACATTTTGTCCTTTTTTTAAAACAGGAAATACAAGAAACTATTCTGAACAAGGCTGAAGCACTAAGACACAGTATGTTAGGAAATCGCTTCTGGTGGAAACTCCAGTTTACATACAGTGAAGCCTGGGAACGAGACAAGGTAGTTAAAGAAGTTGGAGGGTCACGGTCCACATGCTGAGGGACAGTGGACTAACCAAGACTATTGGAAATTCTCAGAAAAAGGAACCACCCGAAGCTATAGACACACAGCTCACAGAAGAGAGCAACCTCATTTGTAAACTGTAGGGATTAATTTCTTTTCACTAACTCCAACCAATACTCTTTGCCAATGTTATTCCTTGGAATTAGGCATTTACAGCAATTCCTCCATTCTAAGGAAGTAAGGTGAGATAAGGAGCAATTAGAGACTGTGATATGCACACCTCCTCTTTTTTGCGACTAGTGTTTCTGTAAGAAAAGTCACGCAGGACAGATAAGGTATGGAGACCACTCTGCATACTTTCCTCTGCAGGGTCAGAAACTCCAGCATCTTCTGGGTACTGTAAA
The DNA here is from genome assembly GCA_033556795.1 of Tapera naevia. NCBI lineage: Eukaryota > Metazoa > Chordata > Aves > Cuculiformes > Neomorphidae > Tapera > Tapera naevia. The sequence continues at coordinate 6,883,026 of JAUMJJ010000044.1, forward strand.
CACCAGCCCAAAGTCCTTTATTATTTCTCATCCAGTGTATACTTAATAATTCCATATGAAACAGAACATCTTCCACAATACAACACCCAACAAGTTCAGCATTTTCAAAGCAGCTTCCAGCCTCTCTGCCAAAGGACAGAACCAAAACTGAGATCACCCACAACTTTGCTAATGCTACAAGTCAACCAGCATCTCCCCCAGTCATGTTTTTAAAAGCACATTTTGGCACTTATGTTCTCAGAAGTCTTGCTAGATCTGTCCCTGAGGACAAAACGAGCTATGGAACTTCATTACATGACCAACCTGGGACTGGACTCCCAGAGCTGCTAGGCACATCCCAGGTAAGCTGCAGGTGAAAACAGATTCTGTCAGACCAAATTTTGGCCACAGCTGCCAAGTGCACCCATGTCCTTTAGCGGATATAAACTCTAGTGATTCAGATCTGTGAATTTTCCTACTCTAGGATCAAAACCAAAAAAATGTGTTTAATAAAAATTTTTGGAATTTTGTTCACAAATTTTCATAAAAAATACCCACAAAGCACATCAGTCTTCCACAGTGCTACCATATGAGAACAGGGTACACATATACACAGGGGGGCACAGAGGTTTCAAGGCTCAAGAAAAACAGATCAAGTAGCTGTAACTACACATTGTTGCAGTAAGTCTGAAGTAATTATGAGAGTAAAAAAAAAAAAAAAAAAATTCACACACAAGCTAAGTTTCATATCATTGAATTTCATCCACACATAAACTAAATTACAGGATTTTCCCATTATTTTTGTCATTATCTTTCATTCGTAGAAATTGGAATGAGTTACCACTTTGCAGTTAAGCAATATTTCACTGGATTATTGCTTTTTTGAATTGAAGTGCTCCCAAGATTGGGCTCTATTTTGTACAACAGGCAAAAAGAAAAAAAAAAAGAATTGCTGCACTAGAAGGCAATGGCAGAAGTTCAGCTGTATTTTAGGTCAGTTTTATTTTTTTTAGAACAAAGATTATTATTTCTGCTTTGAGAATCTCAGCAGCAACCCAGTTTCGGCCATGCTTAATTCAATGGGGAGACTGACAGCACATGCCTATAAACCTTTACTTTACAGAAGGCAAACTCAAATCCTCATTAATTTCTCAGACAGGAAATTGTACAAAAATGGTGCCAAGATAACAGACAGTATTTAGCAGTAATTCAAGTAAAAAAATTAATTGGCAGAAATGCTCTAATTGTCACAAAATCTGACACTATGAGAACAAGAAATCTGAAGTTTAAGGTTACAATGAGAAGCAGCTGAGGGGGATGCAGGGATGGTGCAGTTCTGAAACTGCTTGCTGTGTATTATGCTTGGCTGAATTTACCCCTACTCTTAAAGTAGAATATTAGGATCCAGTGATCTTTTCTTTTTGGAAATGCCTAAATATGATAAATATATTTTTTAATTGAAAAGCAACAGACCCTACCAGGGTCAGGTCAAATGAGTTCAGCTTTTGCTTGCTCTGAGAAACCATTTATTTTATTAATATATGATGTAACACAGATGTACCTTCTACTCTCCAGTCACTGCTACACAGAAAATGCAAAGCTCTGAATCTGGATTTGGGTAGGTCAAAAGCCCTTCAGTTCACTTTCAACCAAAATACTCTGCATATTCTAAGTATTAATAAATATAATGTTATCAATTGTCATTCATCACAATCGCACCAAATGCATATTGGAGACATTCATAATTGTTGCAGAGAAAGTACTGAATTACTTCTTTTATTAAAATTATCTCAAATTAAAACTGCCATGCTGTATTACATGGTACCATTAATTTCCAGGAATGCAGTACTTAATAGATGTCAATGCAAATTTAACTGCTCACAAGCTTTACAAAGAACTGATTTTAGTTTGACAAAACGCAGCTAAATTCACAAAACTCAAATGAGAACACAATGCAACATATTCTTGCAATTAAAAACAATAAAGATAGTTATACTATATTCCAATGGTTGAATAACAGTTAGGAGGCTTTCATAGGAAAAAAAAATACAGAGTAGAAAAGGATCTCAGGTTTGGTATTGTAGCACTAAGGGTTTTATACAACCCAATACAACAGCACCTTGAAGGTGGCTATACTCAAAAACTAAGGATATGCTTTACTATTCTTTAAAGCCAAGTAGAAAACCTGTATGAATTACTTACAATGTTTCTGTCTGGAACAAAACTTCTAACAGTCTCTATCTTCATGCAAACTCTGTTTTATTGACAAGAAAGCCTAGTAAAGGATTAGGAATACCCAAACACTTCAACAGTAGTATGTGGTCGAAAACACCTGCAATGGGCAACAATACTACAATGATCTGACATTGTAGCAAAATATTCACAAAAATCAAGAAATAGTACACACCATACATAGCCACACTTGGCCAAACTCACCTATAGTGTTACCATAGAAATTTTACACAGATGTAATATCCACATAATAGGTGAGCTGTTAAATACATTAATTCATCTCATTTCAGGGAACATTTCTTGTAGTTTAATTGCTCAGTGCTAAGTAGAGGGACATGAAGAGACTGTTCTGTATACAACTGTATACAAGTGTTAGCAAATTGTTTCCCAAAAATGTTCAATTCTGGGGGGGAGGGGGTGCAGCAGAAAACTTGAGAAGGGAAAGGAGGGTTGGTATTTTTGCCTCCTCCCACTCAATGCTACATTCACCCATTTTGCATGGTTCTTCTTCTCCATGAGGAAACTTAAAAGCACATTTCTCCACCCTGAAGAGCATGAAGACATCCAGCCTCAAAGCACCTGAGGTGATATCTCTCCTGTTCCACTCTGTCTGAGTCACCAAACGTTTGCTGGAGCAGGGAACAGGGCCGCAGTGAGCAACACCAAGCCATACCAGCCTCTGTGGGTGACTTTCGTGCACAAAGGATGAGAGGCTCCACGATCCCAACCTCCTTGAACCTATCAGAAAGTGATTCACTAAGTATTCCACAGGATTGGAAACACAGGATACAAGAAAGAGCCAGTAATTGTACACATGTGCAGAGAAGGGGCCAGAACATTGCTGTGGCTGTTGCTACACTTTACCTGCTCTCATTTCCCTCAAAAGCTACTCTATGGCTATTGGAGGTAATTTATTTCTTCAATTTGATTAAGGTATCCTAGGGATTATTTCATATCTTCATCCCTATTAAAAACTAACTGAAATCATAGCTAAGATGAAGAAGTATTTCACTAGTTAAATTTCTCTTGCTTTTTAAACCTGAGATATACCAAGTATCCTGAAGGCATTTAATTCCAAAACAGGAAGCAGAAGAGGAGAGCAGTCGGTAATTCTAATCGTTTGCATATCTCTTGGAAAGTATTTTCCTAAGCATTTGCTGAAAGAATCTTTTAATGTACTGCATGCTGCTGCACGTACCCCAAATAAAGTCCCACTGAAACCACAAGGCATGTACTACTTATATTATTTTTAGTTACATAAAGGAATCCATCTAGAATGAACTAGGAGTACGTTTTCCTAAATATTAAAGTTCAGTCATACACAAAACAAAGGATGCAGGGGAAGAAAATGTAACAAAAATTGTAGTAAATTAACATCCTGTACGATAACATTCACAAGGCAGAGGCTACAAATAGTAGTGTTATATCAAGATCAACAACACAATTTAACTGATTTTTTTTAACTTCTGTCCATACGTTTCTGCAACTGAACTGCAATCCCTGAAAGAATCATTTCAGAATAAAGAACTGGTGTCCATATGATATTTCAAAGGCACAGCTGAGGCCCCTATTCCATAATGTTTCACGTAAAGGAGGATCTCTGCATTTCTGACTGTGCTGATTCTGGAAGGAATATGCAAGCTGCAGGAATCAGTTCCCAAGGACCAGGATCTTTCATATGCCAAATTCTACAGAACTCTAGGCATCTTATAGAAAAAAAAGCAAAAGTTGGCTTTTTATATCCATACAAATGTTTTGACAAACATTTACACACCCATGCACTGCATCAGTGTGGATAGATTTTGTTTTTATAGCAGAGGGTAGGACTGGGAGTCAGCAGCAGTATCATACTTTTTTTGTTCTTGTCATTCAACAAATGACACCCCAGCCCCAGAAGGAGACAAAGTGTGTGAAACTCCACTGTGTGTATCTCATACTGAGGCAAACCACAAATCTGCATTTCTACAGAAATGATTCACAGACAACTACATTAAGCAGAGGAAAATGCTCAAAGAAACAAAGGTTTTGTGGAAATCTTATAATTCTATGGGATTTACCTTTTCAAGGGAAGGAAGGCAGAGGTATAGCATCAAAGATCAGCAAACAACTTTCTGACAAACTTTGGAAGCTTTGGGTATGATTCATCATTGGTAGGCATTCACACAAAACTGACTTTCTCAACAAAAAGGCACCATTTGAGCACAGGTCCCTCCCATTTAGAGTCATGTCTAGTACGGTCAGTAAGCATATTAAAACAGGAAACTGGAAGAAAAGTGTTGCGAAAGATTTGTCTGTTATCCTAACAGAAATTAAAACCACAAAGAAAGAAACTGAATGGCTAGAGAGAGTAAAACAGAATGGACTGAGAGCAGCCCTGAAGAGAAGGACTTGGGGTGCTGATTGATGAGAAGCTTTATACGAGCCAGCAATGTGAGCTCACAGCGCAGAAGGCCAACTGTGTCCTGGGCTACATCAAAAGAAGTGTGGCCAGCATGGCGAGGGAGGGGATTCTCCTCTTCTACTCTGCTCTTGTGAGACCCCACTTGGAGTACTGTGTCCAGTTCTAGAATCCTCAACATAAGAAGACTATGGAACTGTTGGAGCAGGTCCAGAGGAGGCCATGAAGATGACCAGAGGGGCTGAAGCACCTCTGCTGTGAGGACAGGCTGAGAGAGTTGGGGTTGTTCAGTCTGGAGAAGAGAAGGTTCCAGGGAAATTTTATAGCAGCCTTCCAGTACCTGAAGAGGCTACAGGAAAGCTGGGGAGGGACTTTTTACAAGGGCAATTAGTGAGAGGATGAGGGGGAATGGCTATAAATTGGAAGGGGGAAGATTTAGATTAGACATTAGAAAGACAATCTCCACAATGTGTTGAGGCACTGGCACAGGTTCCCCAGGCAAGCGGTGGATGCCCCCTCCCTGGAAGTGTTCAAGGCCAGGCTGGATGGGGTCTTGAGCAGCCTGGTCAGGTGGGAGGTGGTGCCCCTGCCCATGGCAGTGGGGTTGGAACTGGGTGATCTTTAAGGTCCCTTCTAGCACAAACCATTCTATGATTCTGTGATGCAGGAGATGCAGGGGAAGAACCAGAGGCTTCTGGTGGATGACTGATGCAAGACTTAGAGGAAGATATCATAGTAAGTTCTGAATTTGAGAAAGAGTGCTTCCAGTGCCTATATCCAAGCTTGAATGCAGATGAAGTTACCTCAGCTTGGGTGAAAAATTATCTAAGGGAAAAATTACGAAAACAAAATAGGATCTATAAGAGTACAAATAGGACTGATAGGATTTTATTTGGATAGCAATCTCTCAAATACTGTTACAGAGACTAATACTGCCAGAACTGCATGAGGCAATGTTTCTAATACTGGCAAATCTCAGTTCTTCTTAGATGAGATACTTGAATTATTTCTTCACAAAAAAAGTCACTGAATTAACTAAACAAAATATTATGTGGATTAACAAAGTTTCAAGATGCTTATGGAATAAGTGCTTATGTAAAATAAATGACTCAAAGATTTTAATTCCATTTAAGTACAAACAAATACAGAGCATACATCATATTAAGCTCATTTGAGTGCTGTGTCTTGCTCAAACTCAAACCCAACGAGCAGCAAGACTGCAAATCAGGTGGGAATCTGCACTATCAGACTGGCAGAGATCACTGAAATTTTAATGCTTTGGATAGAAGATCAGATGGAGCTCTGCTTTCTAGGATCAGCTAATAATTTTACAAATTAAAGAAGTGGCTCTTGGTATTTTAAAACAGATCTTCACTTTCTACAATGCACTGAGAAATGTGTTTTGGCCTGCAATCTGCAAATGATCATAGAACCGGTGTTTTACAGATCCTGCTGCACTGAGTATCTGTTGAGAGAAACTGTCCATGATAAGCCTTCCTACATACATGCTATGATTTTTAAAAATATTTGAGAAATTAAGGGAGATAATGACTTAAACCAGCCAAATTAAAAAGGTGAAGGACTGGAATTTGGAAAAGGCTTAAATTTATTTCAATCAGAAATACAAAACCTATCTAAAATGTATGCCCTGATCACTGAAAAAAACTCACTGCAGGAGAAAGCTGCAGATTTAACTGAGTGACTAATCACCTCAGAAAGGATACCAAGAGGAATGGCAAGCAAAAAAAAAAGCTACATCTTGAAGTCTAAGTTAGAAGCAGAAAGTGAAAACTGCCAAAATTTGAGCTGGATTTACACTCACGAACAGCAAAAGGCTCACCAGATATGAGCAGAACAAAAACAAGGTAAAAAAGCAGTGCAAAAATGTAGTAAGACTGAGGTTCCAACTAGAAATAACAGAGGAACAGCTCCAAGCCTAACTCCAGATTTTGTCTCAGTGTCCAGTATATGAATTCAGAGCACTAAGGTATAAGAAGGGAGCACCAATGTAATGGTTGATGAGGATGAGGTTACATTCATCCCATGCTAGATGACCAACACATATCTTGGTTACTGGCAGGAGAACCAAGGAGGGGGACTGGAACAAGCTCCGGTCCAAAAGCCTAGAAGAATGAACACATGAAAGTACAAATCCAGTCGTAAGGTTGTTTTATAACTGAATCATGCTAGAGTGGTAAAACCTCAAAGAAAAATAGCAAATTAAATATGGGTTTTTAAGAAATGGGGGAAAAGCTACTTAGGTAACCGCTGTCTGACCTCATTGTATAATAGAGGTTAGAACCATTTTTGAAGGAAAGAATAATTAAACATACAGAGTTATATGGAAACTGGGATAAAATACAACATTGGTTTACCAAAGAAAGAGCATGCCAAACTAACCTGGTATCTTCCTCTGATAAGATAACTGTATAAATCAGTGGACAAGGAAATGCAGGAAATTCAATCTGTCTGGATTCAGTAAAACATTCAATACTGTGCCAAATGGGGAATTATTATTCAAGCTAGAGAAGATGGGGATTATGTTAAAAATGTAATACATATGAAACTGGAAAAGGGGGAAATAATAAAGGAGAATTATTAACCAGGGGACAGTCAAATAACTAAACAACTCTAAGACTGGGCTGTAAAGTAATCTTAGTTAAAATATTCCTTAATAACCTGAGCACAAAAGGAAGAGATTGTTGACAAATTTTGCTGATGATACAAAGCTGGGAAGCACAGTCAATAGAGTAGGAGATAAAAACTGTTACAGGAAAGAGAGTTCATAACACGTGTTGCCACATCGAGATTACCCACAAGCTGATCTCAGCTCTACTCTCCCTCTTTGTCACAAAAGTATTGACAGTATCAACAAATCAAAAGACAAATGCCCCTCATTCTTCCATTCCAACTAGGGATTTCCCCCACACTTCACAGATCTCATTTTCTCAATCACATTTTACACAGAGAAAAGAAAACTTGAAATGCTGAGCTCTGATCAAAGACTGCAATTTCCATTCCACAAGAAATTTCAGTATTTTAACACTTGTCTTTTTCTGTAATCAACATAAAAGTTAAATATGAACATTTTCCACATGATAAAAAAACCTCTGGTTAGAGATGGTAAATATTAAAAAAGAAAATGTATTTCCAAATTAAAGCATGCCATATAAATCTGCTGAACCAGTTGATTTAGTATCAGCTGGACATTCTGCTTGATAATCCTAGTAATGTGCATAAACTAATGCATATTTGATTCGCATCCATAAAACAGGGTTTCTAGCCAGCCTATCTCTACCTTGAGGCATTCAAAAGCACTTCACTACTCTAACGGCCATCCAGTCAAAGGAAACACTATACCACCAAAAATATAATGCCATTTTCCCCAACAGAGTGTTGGTGGGGAAAGATTTAAATAATACATCTCTGCTGGACAACGCAACATAATGTTGAACTGCTGCTAAAAAAAATGGCTGAAAAGTTTAATACCATGTCACAGTTTCAGTAGGATTAAACTGATCCTAGGTATACTATTTGGTTTCACTTGTCTAATCCAAAAAATTAATTGCTGAAGAAAATTTGAGTTTGTGGAAAATTAATTTTTTATTAAAAAAATCTGCTCAGACCTTCACCTCTGTCATAGTATCCATAAAGCAGTAAGCAAAAGAGAACTTCAGGTTTATAAACCTAACTGCAACTATAACTCTGAAAAAAAAAAAGAAATATAAAGGCATTTACTAGTCAGAGAAAATTCACTTACTTCATATCAATATCAAGGACATTTCAAATCCTCTTGCAAGGCTTTTACTACATAGACATACTGAATATACCTAAAAAGTACTTCAAGAGCCAAAGTATGCATTTCCCTGATAGCATGTGAAACCAAAATCAATTTATTGCAGCTCACCATGTAGAAGGTTATGGTTACATCAGTTTTGTTCCTTGCCTCTGAAAACAACTGACAATACACAAATCTGAATCAAGGTAAAATCAAAGGACACGCCTCAAAAGAGCCAGTCCCCAAGCTCTACAGTTAAAGCATCTACCACCTCTACAGATCTGCCTCATACATCACCTAAAACATCTAAGTTGCACAGTAACACGAAGAAGTAAGAGAGCAGCACACAGCGCAGGAGGTGCAGTCATACAGATAAATGTGTAATTTTATCAACCAAGTCTGTCTCATTTGGGGTTGGGGATGATTCTACCTACTACTGCAGTTGAAATGGCTAACGTAGACTCTTGACCCAAGCCTACATCAGCAGCACTTTGCTAGGGTGGCCTGATGGCAGACCTCACTTAGGGCGAGCTTGTCATGTTACTGAGACACTTCCAAATAGTTTCTTACATTTTTCTACAAGAGCTCTTTAAAATGTCTGTATTCAATGGAATAACAAACAATGTGCCTTTTTCTCCCTTGAGTATAAACATTCACGCTAACGCACTCCACCCTTCCCACCTATTAGAGCACATCCAGTACAAACAAAATTGTATTTTCCTCTCTCTCCTACCAGACTGCCAACAGGAAGTTGTATTTCAATCTAAATTTGAAGGTAGAGAGGGTTACATTAGCCCTCTAGTCCTTCTCTAATGCCATTTCTTTTTTCTTTGTTTGCAATTGTCCTCCAGTCGCTCAGAGACATGGGTCACCAGAGAAATGCATAACTACTCACAATACAGTATGTTAGCAATCAAATAGAAAATGTGGTTGCTACTCAGCCTGAATAAACAGCCTGCAGCAAGGGAATCCATAATGATATACATGCCCTCATTACTATAGAGAATGCAGAAGGAATCCCTCACATCATACACTTTGCTCCATTCAGGCAATGCAGCATTTCCCCCTTTCCTATTCACAGAAAACTGTGAAATTAAAATGGATGACAATAATAAAAACATGAAAATGGGGCCAAATTTATCTTTTGCTTAACTCTATGTGTTTTAATGGGTCACACAGAAGAATAGACTACTGCAGTAACACTGGTTATACGTAGTTGTATTACAAAATACAGTTTGTTCTAAATTTAAAGTACAGGTTGATCACATGTAACATGAGATAGCTCCGTCCTGGGATTTTCATTTTCACAGTTTTTACTCATATATTTTCTCTAGTTGCAGTACGTTTGTTCATTCTACAGCTCGACCTTGAAAAAAAATTAGGCAAAATATTCAGTAATAAGCCCAGGAGGACTGAGACATAACAGGGACAGGTAAGGTGCTAAATATATTTATTCCATGTTTAAGATGGGAATAGTTAAGGAAAGCAAACATTACAATGCATTCAGGGAAAATTCAACATAAAGGTCTTGCCTCAGTAGTTTTATTGGATATTGCAAGGAATTTTCTCCATACAATGAATGGCACTACAAAGTTTACTGCATATTCTGTATCAAGATTACTTTTATAAACTTATTTAACTTCTACCCTCTACAAGCACAAGCTGCTCTGTGAAAACTGAGACAGAAAGGTTAAGTGTTTTGATCAAGTTTATATGGTAAATTCACACAGTATCACAGTATCACAGTATCACAAGGTTGGAAAGGACCTCTGAGATCATCAAGTCCAACCTATAACCCAACACTAACACCAACACTAACACCAACCATCATCTAAACCATGGCACTCGGTGCCTCATCCAGTCTCCCCTTAAACACCTCCAGGGTCGGTGACTCCACCACCTCCCTGGGCAGCCCATTCCAATGGCCGATCACCCTTTCAGTGAAGAAACAGAACTGAGAGCAGAGTTTAATTATTCTGATTCCTGGTGCCAAAATGCCGTGTATTTCCAAACAATCAAAACAATAATTAGCTATATTACAATTAAGTATTTCAGCAAAATGACTTCCAAAATCAGTTCTGAAGCTTTGGCAGGCAAACCATTTATGAACATCAGCAACCTTTAAAACAAAGGATGGCAGTAAAAGATACAAGACATATTAAAGATGGTTTTGCTTTTAAAACCAAACATGCCAAAGTTAAGATCAAATATTACCAAGCTCTAATCATTCAGTGCCAAATTACCAACATGTTTAGAAAGTCATTTTTGTAATTGTTTTATTTTAAAATTGGAATCAGGGCAAAATACACTTTATAGAATGTCCTTAAATCACAGGACAATATTAACATAACCACATCTCAGAAAACATTGTAATACATTCTGTCCTGGGGCCTTCACAGCTTTAGTCACCACCAAAACCATGCTTTGAAAAAAATCTACCAAATAATTTCAAAATAACTCTCTCTACTAAATATCTAAGTTTAAGAACAAAAATACTGCCAATTGTCATTAGAAAAAGTGCTTTCAAAAGCTGGATGCCCCTACATCAGCAAAGATAGATAAAATTTAGTTTTCCTTGAAACCTTGAAACACAAAACGCAAAAACATTTGAACCTGGTAACACCAAGACGTGTGAACACCTTCAGCTCATGCAAGTCTGTTACTAGATATAACCAAGGTAAACTATATTATTGTGCCCATAAAACTAATATTATCATGCTAGCGAGTAAACCCAGGAACAAAATTCTGGGTCAGAGAATCAAGAGCAGATGCAATATGTGTTTGTATCTTTAACTCAGAAGTATAGTTTAAATACTGAAACACTTTCATAAATTTGCCTTGTATTAAAATAAGGATTAATCACAAGAAAGTGCTGCAAGAATACTTAAGACATAGCTTTACTTATTCTGATTAAAAATTCTCTTCTCACATTTTCCTGTATTAGTTCTCAATCAGTTTTTCCTCGCGTCAAAGAATCTTTAGCTTTCTACACAAAACAGTAGTACAAAATTTCAATTCTTAACACAACCTTTGGATAAATTATGAAAACAGGAAACAAAAAAGAAACACTAACTAAACATACATATTTTTCCTTAAAATTACAAAGGATGATTTCTGAGTAAAATAGGGCTGGGATCAGCTTTCCAAAACTGACTGACCAACTACGGTGAATTTGCCTTGTTTCATCTTGTCATGGTTCACAGTTGCACATGAGCAGCCTTCTTGATGCATTATAGTTTTACACAATTCCATTTGATTTGAAATAAAAAGTAACAATAAATGCAGAATATCTGAATCGTGTTAGCCTAGTAGACTGCATGTTGGGATTTAGTGAGGTCCAGGTTTTCCAAACACATAAATGTTAAATAAACTGCTGCCCCCACATTAACTGAAATACTTGAAATGTGAGTTAGATGAACATGAACAAGGAACACAATGCAGCATCAAGCCTAGTACTGGTCTTGCACGGCAATCTCACATCACATACTCTGAGATGACAGCTCCACCTTGAAACTATTGTCTCCTCACCCCACTCTTCCTCGTGACAGTCTTGAAACTTCATAGTGAGAAACAATCTAACTTTCAACACAATTTCTACAGCTTTCAGGCCTTTTATATCAAGTGCTGTCAAAATAACTTCTGGCTTATCTCTTAATCATGCTAGTACTGAAGGAACTGTTTATATTGCAGACATTAAGTAATATACATACAACACAGTCAAAAGATACATGCCGTCTGGAACATATAAAAAAAAACAAATCAAATGCTAGATAAAACTACATAACTATGCTAACTGAAAATAGAAAATAGTGACATTTAGTTCTCTGTTAAAGAGATAAGGCTCAAGAAAAGAGGAAAAATCACATGCTATGTTGGGAAGTTAAAAAAAACTATTTGATTTTATTTTGGTTTTCAGTTTTCAGGTTAGACACTGTTGAAAACAGCAGTTGCAAGATTTATATTACTTGCATAAACACTAAAATCTTTGTTTCTTCCTAAAAGGCGACGCACGTATGTACCTAACATTGCTCTATTTTCACAATAACAAGCGTCTGTGAGGCACTATGTAGAAACTCCACTCTTTCAAAATTTTAAAGAGTATTTACAAGATAATTGTCATTAGCTACTGCAAATATTTTAGCATGACTTATTTTTAAATATCCACTCTGTTTTGCATTTGCACTTCTATATTCTTACCTAAGTCTTTGTCTCTGGTACTTTACACATTAATTTCTTCAGCCTCTGTGAACTCATTCTTTGCAAAAAAAGCAGAGCAGCCATGTCTCTATCTCTGCAGAAAAGCAAGCAATTATACTGTCTTCTCTGAGCCTTGTCATTTTGATGAAGAAACATGACTTATTGCTCACATTGTTGCTATTGATTGCCAATCACAATTGGGAACTGTCTGTGTCACACAGACAAAATCAAACTCAAGAGAGCACATTAACATTAGATATTCTTGTATAAAACCATAATTGTATAATCAAGGTTACTGGGCTTTTTTCAGTACAAACCTGTACTAAGACATTAACTATACAGACAGTCTACCCATAGCGGGTACTGATTTTTTGTCCCAAGTAACAAGTGATAGGATGAGAGAAAAGAGGAAACGGCCTCAGGTTGTGCCAGAGGAGCTTTAGATTAGATATTGGGAAAATTTCTTTACCAAAGTAGTGACGAACCACTGTAACAGGCTGCCTAGGATGGAGTCTCCACCCCTGGAGCGTTCATAAAACGTGTAGACATGGCACTTCAGGATACGGTTTAGTAGACATGGTGATGATGGGCTGATGGTTGGACTGGATGATCTTAGAGGTCTTTTCCAACCATAATGATTCTATGGTCCTCTTCCCCACTTGTGACTGCATGGACACTTTAACAGGCACACCTCACTAAAGGATAAGCTTCCACCAATCTGCATGGAACATATACAAACGTCATATGCAAGGAACCTCCTAAGGTTTCGAGGCACCTTAGAGGGAGAACACCAATATGGGCCAGGAGGTCAGTGCCTACACAAACCCAGTACTACTAGTCTTAGTCTCAATATAGAAATAAATGCTGCTCAGCAGCTAGGTATTAAAAATTACACAGAAGTGACAACAATAATTCTGAAAAAAAGCAGAATGGTCTTCTGGTTTAGGAAAAAGGAAATGAAAAATCAACACATTTGTAGATGACTTCTATACAGTCTTCATTTCAATAACCAAAAAAGTATTCACCTCAAACTCTTTACTATGTATTGGCTCATTTTTTCTAACATGAAAGTAAAATAACAGGCTTGAACCACGTTCATGAAGACGCATGGGGGAACCAAGAAAAATGACAAGAGTAGTTAAGAACTAAGTTGATATTCAAAACTCATCTATTTCATTAGGGCAAGCTTTCAGCACAGATACATAAAATGCCACTTTCAACAACATTTGTTCTTTTTCCAAACTACTGCACTTACCACTAGAAGGTAAGTAATATGGACCATTTACAGCCATATGCTTCAACTAAAAGCATGGTTCTCAAATACCAGTAATTGGTAAAGATTGGGTATAAAATGCTTTTCTGAAGCTGGACGTGTGCAGAAGTGTGTAATGATCTGCTGCTTTACTTTACGTTTTGCCTTTACTTTGTCAGGGCATCTTCCCGCCAGTCCACACCTGATACCAGGTGCACGTGGACCCCCTCAGTTGGCAAGACTCATGCCATCTCCAGAAAATCCCATAACTCTCTCAGGTTGGAGATCCCTGCTGTTTGGCAGCTTTACATGCTGCTAGGATATGACTTCTGTGGATAAGCCTCTCTTCTCAGTGTTGTTTGTTTTTAAGACCAGATGACTTAAAAATGAAAACAAATTTCAAAACAAAAATAGGAATCTTGAAAACAATATTACCAAGAAAAATTTGAAAATATAAAGCTATGGATAATCTAAAATCATGCTTCATTAAAAATAGCATTTCTAACCACCACAGTTTTTCTCCGCGTCAAGGCAAAGCTCAGCTTCAAAGGTGAAATAAATGACTAAGCTCACAGCATCTTCCCTCTTTAATCCATCAGAGTTCAGTTCTAAAGCCAAGCAGCAAGAGCAGGGACCAAGTTTTCACCCTCTGAGGCTGCTCAGAGCAGTGTTCTCTCCATAGTCTCTCTGCTTTGTGTTCAGGATAGCCACCTCTCATCCCTTCTATTCCTCAGCTTAATAATCTCTTCCTGGTTCTTTTTATTGGATGATAATAATGTAGGTTTTTGATCAATATACTATAAATGGCTATGACAACTCAAATTTCAAATCCCAGGGGAAAAAAATAAACCAATAGCAACCAAGGAGATTTAGTCATTAGGGAAGGACATAACGAAGGAGAGATACCTAGCTAAACTTGATACGAAATAGAACCCGGGTACTGGTTTCGAAAAAATGAAATCTGACGGATCTTAAGGATTGCAACAGATGCCAGGCTTTGCTTATCCAAGGTAAAACTGAAAATCTTTCTCACGCATCAAGTAAAGATGAGATTCCTGTTTCATAAGGGAAAATGCACATTCTTGTGCAACCTCTGCTCTAATTTCTTGACCCTCCAAGCAGCCTTGCAAAATCTGAGAGCAGATATGTATATATCAACAAAGGCATTAACTCTAAATGCTCCTCTTTCACCACAGCCATGGATAACACAAAATGAATAATAATTGTGCATGAAATAGGAGGGCAAGGGACCTTCTGGGTCATTAAGTTCAGTATCTCATTATCGTAATTATCAAACATCACATCATGCCTTTTATTAAATTTACATAGTTTTCTCTGAAAGCTAACTGGCTTCAGGATACTACTGTTTCCTTTGGAAAGCCATTCCAGCATCTCACTCCTCAGGTTCTAGAGCAAGTTTATCCAAGTTCAGTTTATAACTTTTAATTTCAGTGCCAACATTTTAGTTTAGTTTAAATAGCTTTTTCATTCCCTGGCATTTCAAACTTTTTTTCCCCAATGTATTAACAGAGATAAATCATATTTCCTTTCAGGCTTTGTTTTTTCTTAGGCTAAACAAGATAAATTCTTCTGATCTTTTCTCATAAGACACGCTCTTCCCAGCCTGATTTTCCCAATGACCATAACAATTCTACTATCTTGCTATCTTGTTTTTTAAATTCCCCCCCTTTTTTTTGAGTGGGAGTAACTGAAATTAAACATAAGGCACTACAGATGAGTCCTCAATATCCTTTTTCTGTAATACCAATTTCAGCTCCAAGCAACACCCAGACAGAACCTAAAACTGTCTTTATTTCATTCATGTCCATTACCTGCTCACAGTAATCCTATGATCAATTAAACACCCATTTCTTTCTCCTCCTAAGTCATTTCCATCTAAAAAGCCACGAGCTTCTGAAACAGAATTATCTTATTCTTATTCCTCAAGTACCTGACCTTATACTCTGCACCACTAAATTTCATCTTGTTTCTTTTATGCCAGTCCTCAAGATCCTCTGGTTCTCTCCCTAGCAGTTTCTTATCTTCTGCTGTATTGACACCACCTCCATATATTTTGCCATCAGCAAATTTGATTAACCCTCTCTATTTCCTGTATGACAACTACTAGTTAAAATACAATATTTCTCCAAGGATGAATTCTTGTGGTATTATCACTTAGTTTTGCTTTCCTGTGTGCCATTGATATAAATAAAAATTATACTTAACTCTAAATGGATTAGGAGCTGTAGTGGACTGACTTTTTGATTTTTCAGATCTTCCTTAAAAAAATGGCCTTTACAGGTCTTCCTTAACAGCGGAGGTCAGGATCCATGGAAATATTCCATATCTTCCTTTAATGTAACACAACATATAAATAAGGTGTAGATAAGAGAGTACGCTCTCTTCTTCTTCCAGCAAACTGGAGAGTAGGGGCTCCCTTGCTGCCGGTCCTGTCTGGAGCTGAGGCCTGCAGCTGCTGCCGTTGTCTGCCCACGCATTGGGGGAGAGTCCTGGGTCGGATTTAGCTGTTCTGCTTTCCTCAAGGGAAGTGGTGAGATTTTGCTAGTTCTTTACTTTGTTAGTTACTGGGTGTTATAGTTGTATGCTGGGTGTTATATAAATCCTTTTTGTCCTTTTTCCCATTTTCCCTTCCCCTTTCCCTTTCTTGGGAGTTTTGTAAGATATGCTTGCGGTGTAGTTTTTTTGTATTTAGAAAAATACATATATTTAGTGTGATTTTGGTTTCTTCCATAGTTTTTTTCCTTTGAAAGGGGGGGAAGGCCTGGGAGAGAGGCAGACTGAGCAGTTGGAGAGCTTGGGAAAGCTAACTCAAACCAGCTCAGATTTTGGTAGCAGGGGATGGTTTCAATGGTTGACCTTGGTTTGTTTTGAAAATAGTGTCCGGGAACGCCGCCAGAGTCCGGAAAGCAGCCAAGAAAACCTTGTGTATAAAATAAGAAGGAAAATAATAACAATGTCCTTTTTGCTAACTTTTTTCATTATTCTAGCTGGTTTTGTACCTGTCCCAGGATATCCTATTGGGAGACGCAGCCGTTCCGATGCATGGAACAAATGGCTTCCATTCCTCAATTTTGACATTGACGGCCTAATATATACTCTCCATGATGGTTTCATTCAAGGTTCGGTGGAAAGGACTTCTAAGATCAGCTCTAACAAATACCTAAATTGTCTAGCAACAATGATATTAGTGGTAAAGGCAGCAGAAATACTATTTAAAATTGGAATGGTGGTACTGCATTGGTTCCCTTGTTTCAAGAAGGGCCAAACCTTGAGAGCTTTGGAAAGGAGCTTGGCCAGGCCAGTCTTTGGATGGCAGGGAGCATGGTTGGATTTTGGTAAACTGGTGGGATGTGTGACACCTCCTATTGCTTGGGACTTTATGCCTGAGCAGGTGTTCAACCCTGATGAGATGACACGTTGTTTGAGAGAAACGTGTCTTTCATATGATGACCCAAACATGCAATTCTATGCTTTATCCTGGGGCTTGGCTAATGCTTATCATGCTGCGGTAGATCACTGTCAGAATGCTAAGGTCAAGACAGGAACTCAAACCACGCCATCCAAAACTATTGATGTCCCAATTGGGCCCACTTGTGAAACTGGGGTTCAAGCACAACTTGAAGTTGAAGCTGTCTCTACTAAGTCTACTAGAACTGGGACTCAAATTAAAAACAGGAAAGTCATTGTTGCTCCTATAAGGAAAAAGAAGACGTTGCTGAGGGAGACCGTTAAACTTACAGACCCATCTCCACAACTGGAAGGTATGGAAGAAAAAGAAGAAGATGAAGAAGGAGCAGAAAGACCTATTCCAACCACGCAGGCAGTAGCGGACGAAGGAGAGGCTGTGAGTGAGGAAGATGCAAAGAAGGGGCAAAAGCATTCCACTCAACCTGAGAGACAATTATTGTTACCTGATGATTGGTTGAGGCCTTCATCTCAGCACCCAAAAGACTACTCGCTACCTCTATCTGCTGGGTATGGTGAACGACATAGAAGTCCATCTCCATGGCATGAACGACACAGAAGTCCATCTCCACAGCATGCTCGGTCTCCATCTCCTCGTGAGAGATACAGAGAGGAGGTGGGAGCAATTCCGCATAAGAGCGGAAAAGTACAAAGAGAAGTGGAAAAGATTCTACGCGGGAGGGATGGACAAGAAATAATGCGAGAAAGTGAAATTACACAATCACTGACTGCAAGAGATCTTTGAGATTTACGAAGAGATTACAGTCATTTGCCTGGTGAACGAATCCTCACTTGGCTGGTGCGATGCTGGGACAATGGAGCTATTAGTCATGTAATTGAAGGTCACGAAGCACAAAAATTGGGATCTCTTGCCCAAGATCCTGTAATAGAAAAAGAAATGGCAAGGGAGAGAATGGCATCCAGTCTTTGGGTCCGAATCCTCCACGCTGTGAGGGTGAAATACCCATTTAAGGAATATCTGTCAAGTGGTCCAAGAAGGTGGAATACTGTGGAGGAAGGCATCCAATACGTACAGGAATTAGCCATGTTGGAAATCATCTATTCTGATCCAGACTATTATGACATCCTAGCTCCAGAATGTGTCCCCTGCACACAGCCCATTTGGAAAAAGGTAATTAAAGGTGCCCCTAAACCATACACCTACTTCTTGGTAACCGTATATGATCCAAGGACAGGTGAACCAAGCGTGGAAGACGTGTTGTTGGATAAGGCTCATAGCGGAAAGTCTGGAAGACTCCTCCAGATTCGGAAACTGGAAAGCCAAGGGGTGGTCAGTAGAAGCCATTCACCCTTCAATAGCCCTATCTGGCCTGTACACAAGTCTGATGGAGAATGGAGATTGACTGTGGACTATCGTGGCTTAAATGAAGTCACACTGCCATTGAGTGTTGCAGTACCAGATATGTTGGAGCTCCAATACGAGCTGGAGTCAAAGACAGCAAAGTGGTACGCCACCATTGACATTGCCAATGCATTTTTCTCCATTCCCCTAGCAGCAGAGTGCAGGCCACAGTTTGCTTTCACCTGGAGGGGTGTTCAATACACCTGGAACGACTGCCCCAGGGGTGGAAACACAGTCCAACCATCTGTCATGGACTGATTCAGGCCACACTAGAGAAGGGTAAGGCCCCAGAACATATCCAGTATATCAATGACATCATTGTATGGGGGGGACACAGCAGGAGAGGTCTTCGACAAAGGACAGATTATCCAGATTCTCCTCGAGGTCAGTTTTGCCATAAAGAAGAGTAAAGTCAAGGGACCTGCCAGAGAGATCCAATTCCTAGGGGTGAAAGGGCCAGATGGAAGGCGCCAGATTCCAACTGATGTCATCAATAAGATCGTGGCAATGGCTCCACTGACAAATAAGAAAGAGACCCAAGCTTTTCTGGGAGCCATAGGCTTCTCGAGGATGCACATCCCAAAGTACAGCCAGATTGTGAGCCCTCTTTACTTTGTGACATGTAAAAAGAATGATTTCCAATGGGGTCCTGAACAACAACAAGCTTTCAGGCAGATCAAGCAAGAAATTGCACATGCCGTGGCTGTTGGACCAGTCAGGACGGAACCATATGTAAAGAAGGTACTCTGCAGCTGGAGACAAAGGTCCCTCCTGGAGCCTCTGGCAAATGGTGCCTGGCGAGACACGAGGGCAACCACTGGGTTTCTGAAGCCGAAGCTACAGAGGTTCTGAGGCCAATTACACCCCTATGGAAAAAGAAATCTTAGCAGCTTATGAAGGCATACGAGCAGCTTCAGAGGTAATTAGTACCGAAGCACAGCTCTTTCTGGCACCCCGATTACCAGTGCTGAGCTGGATGTTCAAAGGGAAGATGCCCTCTACGCATCATGCCACCGATGCCACGTGGAGCAAGTGGATTGCTTGGATTACACAATGTGTCCGAATCAGGAACTCGAATCGCCCTGGAATTTTGGAAATTATAACTAATTGGCCTGAAGGTGGGAACTTTAGGCTGGCAGATGAAGAAGAAGAGCCAGTGAGTCGAGCTGAAGAAGTTCCGCCATATAGTGAGTTGCCAGTTGAAGAGACACGCTATGTCCTTTTCACCGATGGTTCCTGCCGTATTGTAGGGAAGTCTCGGAAGTGGAAAGCAGCTGCTTGGAGTCCCACACGACGAGTGGCAGAAGCCGCTGAAGGCAAATCGAGTCAGTTTGCGGAACTCAAAGCTGTCCAATTGGCCCTAGACATCGCAGAAAGAGAAGGATGGCCAAGGCTCTACCTATACACCAATTCGTGCATGATAGCCAGTGCCCTATGGGGATGGCTAGACCGGTGGAAAAAGATGAATTGGAGTGACAGAGGGAAACCAATCTGGGCTGCTGATCTTTGGCAAGACATCGCTGCCAAAGTGAAGAACCTGAATGTGAAAGTCCACCATATAGATGCCCATGTGCCCAAGGATTGAGCTAATGAGGAACATGCTAATAACAGAGAGGCAGATCGAGCTGCACAGGTCAAGGTATCACAAGTAGACCCAGACTGACAGCAGAAGGGAGAACTGTTCCTGGCTCAATGGGCTCATGATGCTTCAGGTCTTTAAGGTCGAGATGCCAACTATAGATGGGCACAAGGTCAAGGGGTGGATTTAACCATGGACACTATTTCTCAGGTTATCCATGACTGTGAAACCTGTGCAGCTATCAAACAGGCAAAAACGTTGAAGCCCTTGTGGTATGGTGGATGTTGGGATAAGTACAAATATGGGGAGACCTGGCAGGATGATTACACTACATTGCCACAGATCCACCAAGGTAAACGCTATGTGCATGGTGGAAGCAACCACAGGTTGGTTAGAGACATATCCGGTACCACATGCAACGGCCTGAAATACTATTCTGGATCTTGAGAAGCAAATCCTGTGGAGACATGGCACTCCAGAACATATTGAGTCAGACAATGGGACTCATTTTAAAAACAATTTAGTGGCTACTTGGGCACAGGAGCATGGTATTGAATGGGTATATCACATTACATATCATGCACCCGCTGCTGGAAAGGTTGAAATGTGTAATGGACTGTTAAAGACAACTCTAAAGGCACTAGGTGGAGGAACTTTTAAAAACTGGGATAAGCACTTAGCCAGGGCCACCTGGCTAGTTAACACCAGGTGCTCTGTCAAACGAGCTGGGCCTGCCCAAGCAGAATCCCTCCACACTGTAGATGGAGACAAAGTTTCAGCGATCCATCTGAGGAGTATGTTGGGTAAGGCTGTTTGGATTACTCCTCCCTCAGGCCAAGACAAACCCATTCATGGGACTGTTTTCGCTCAAGTGCCTGGAAATACCTGGTGGGTCATGAGAAAGGATGGAAAGATTCAGTGTGTGCCTCAAGGAAATATACCCTTGGGGAAAAACTAATTCCATGTCTTGACTTGAGTTTTACAGGAGATGTCACCAGATGAGAAAGACCTGAACAGAGCAGATACCAGTCTCCGGTGATGAGCCAAACCCAGTCAAGCTGGTCCAGCACTGCATCACACGAGACTCTCATCACTACCTGAGAAACAGCCACCAGCAGATCTTCCGAGTTTGAACTCTTAAGCCCAAAACCAGAACTGTGACTGTAACTAAAGGGCCAAGGATCCAAACTGAGTTGCTGTTGGTGTTGATCTTCAACAACATACAACAACTTTGAAATAAAATAAGGACTATATATATATGTGTCTGTGCACGGGATATAGACAAACACAATGTACAGGCGTTGCGTTAAAGAAATTATATGGAATAAGGGGTGGAGAATATAGTGGATTGATTTTTTGATTTTTCAGATCTTCCTTAAAAAAATGGCCTTTACAGGTCTTCCTTAACAGCGGAGGTCAGGATCCATGGAAATATTCCATATCTTCCTTTAACGTAACACAACATATAAATAAGGTGTAGATAAGAGAGTACGCTCTCTTCTTCTTCCAGCAAACTGGAGAGTAGGGGCTCCCTTGCTGCCGGTCCTGTCTGGAGCTGAGGCCTGCAGCTGCTGCCGTTGTCTGCCCACGCATTGGGGGAGAGTCCTGGGTCAGATCCTGGGTCGGATTTAGCTGTTCTGCTTTCCTCAAGGGAAGTGGTGAGATTTTGCTAGTTCTTTACTTTGTTAGTTACTGGGTGTTATAGTTGTATGCCGGGTGTTATATAGATCCTTTTTGTCCTTTTTCCTATTTTCCCTTCCCTTTTCCCTTTCTTGAGAGTTTTGTAAGATATTCTTTTGGTGTAGTTCTTTGTATTTAGAAAAATACATATATTTAGTGTGATTTTGGTTTCTTCCATAGTTTTTTCCTTTGAAAGGGGGGAAGGCCTGGGAGAGAGGCAGACTGAGCAGTTGGAGAGCTTGGGAAAGCTAACTCAAACCAGCTCAGAAGCACTGAATTTTCTTTCTCAAACAATCCGGTTAATTTTGCCAAATAATAGGTAATGGTTCAATATATCCACTACCTTCTCTAAACCCATCTCATATTCCACCTTAATTCCATTTTTAACCTCTACTTGTTTCTTCCTTAAGAATTTATTCCAAAACCTTCAATACCACTGATGATAGGCCAATAAATCTATAGCTTTTTGCCTCTTTAAATAAAAAAAGTTATTTTTTTTTTGCATTCCAACACTACCACACAACTATACAGATACCTGACAGGAATTCTAGGGCAGTTCTCACCTTCTATTTCATAATTGTCTCACAAATTTTGCTTCCCCTTGATCAAAGTAATTTCTGTCTACATATACTCCCCTTCTCATTAGCCATCAAGCCTTCTCTGAAAGTGTCTTTACTGAAAATGAGAATTCATTTCCATTTACATCGTAGAGAGAGTAAAATCTAATTTTGTCTGGTGTCTTTTCCTGGGCTTGCTTCTCTTCCATTAATCGGTATATATGCAGGGTTAAAGAACCCTTTGACATTTGTCTTAGTACCTTTTCAGAACTATTTTCAAGATACAATGCAGGTTCTCTTTCGGGAACCTGAAACATGTCAGGTATACATTTGCTTAAGGTTGCTTTATTTTCCTGATGATCTTACTGCAATGGTTAGACTTCAAATTATTCTGCACTTTAAAAGAAAGTCAAAGTATGCTTCAGTCAAAATCATCAAATAGCTTTAAGAAATTGCAATTTGTCCTTTTGAAACTAAGAAACCTAAAGATGTTATCCGTCTATTTAAACAAAATCACTCAAGCTTACTTACTAAGGCCAGCTATGCTATAATTTTTACTACATGCTAAAACCAAATCTGAAAGACTTTCAGGTTTTGCTAACTAAGAAACTCAACTGCTGGAAAAAAAAAGCATCAACTGTTACAAACAGAAGACTCTTACCATTTTTAGAAACAATATAATGATAATTAAATTTAATAATGTCATAGTTATTAATAAACCACTTGCAATAGGCATGTGAAGAAAAATAATTCTACAAGTTTGCCTTCAAATGCTATTATTGATGTGCTAAAAACGTTTCGTTTTAACAGTTCTTCTAACCTAAAAAGTTGTAAACCCTCCAGAAGTGATTTCTACTTCCATAACAAATATTTTTCCTAACCTATTTTGAGAGAGCTGTGTTGAGGAAGCTTTCTGTATTCTCCCAAATACTGTGGATACAATCGCTATTTGTCTGCCATTGCTAAAAATACTCAAGAAAAACATTTATAAAGTGCAGCAAAAGGAATGACATAAAATTTTAGCTTATTTTACAGTAAGGTTCAGGGAATAACACACCACTAAACACAAACACATATGGTACAGACAGCTGGAAACTATTCAGTGTATGCAATCATTTTATTATATTGTTTGGTCTCCTGACATTATCAGAATTAATCATCTGTTTCAGCAAAGGCACGATCATAACTTCTAGAGAGATGGCTCAGGTACCAGAAAGAACATAGCCATATTAGTATGATACTCTGCCTGGGTTAACGTACTATCCTTATTTCTCTACGAGGCTAATTATGTTGAACAAAATAATGCATGAATAAAAGCTGCTCTGTCTCCAAAAGTAAGCACTTACAATGCCTTCAAAAAGATAATAAATAGAAGTTACCTGCAAAAAGAGCTTACAACCAAAGTTATTTGCTTGTTACAGCCATGCTTCGAACACTCGCAAAATATTCTCTCTTTGTACTTCTTCTCTATTATTTGCAACATACAATATATAACTGCAAACTGTGTGTGTAGTGGGAGAATCTATTTGCAAGGTTTCTCCCCATCCCATGTGGTACCTGTTATTGGTTAATTCAATACATTTCATAAAACTTAAGACTTAAAATTTCTGGCATTTTAATAAAATCGTTACTTAGGAATAACCATTTTATTTCAGAATCAGCTGCATATAACCATATATACTCCACAATGAGAGATAAGATATTTTTAAATACCTGTTCTTTGATACTGGCAGGGGGAAATTTAAGAGGTTAGATCAAGAGATGGAAATTTAAAACAAGGGAGGTAAAACCCATCATTCAGCTCTCCTGATTATGACCATGCTAATACATATAACCTCACTTCTGGCAGTCTGAAACTGCTCTGGGAGTAGGCTCTAATTGACTAGAATACGTGCATCCCCTTCCTTACCAAAGTATTGCATCAGTTCAGTTCCCTCCTACTCTTTAACATCTGCTTCTGTTCATCCATTCATCCCTTATATGTGTATATACTGTAAGTAAGTTTTGTTCAAAGGCATTAAGTGTTCAGTTCTTAATAACTATTCTTTAAAATTTTTCAAGGCATTTGATTTGCTTAAGCACTTTGTTATATTACTATATGAGGGTATTAAGAGTTCATCAATCACTAAAGAAAACTGATTATGCTTTTTAATTGCATATTACTTACATCTTTGAAGAGTGCTGTCCTTTATGAAGGACTTCACAAATATAAGAGAATAACTCCTAACCATAAGATTTCTAGACCTGACTGAAAAAAAGAGACACCATTCACTGGAACACCTACAACACAACCAGCTGTCAGTACAGCAGACTCTTAAAAAAATGATGTTTACGCATAGTTAGGAGATCTATGATAAAGGGCTGCCTTTGAAAAACAACAGGTAGAAGTTAATCTTCAGATATGGTGTAAAATAATAACAATGGACAAAATCTGAAAGTACCAGCTAAATAAATACTGTGAGGACACTTTCCAAAACAATAAGTGTATCAGACTACAGCAGACATTTCAACTGAAGATAATGAACTGCATTAACTGAAGGACATCAATAATAACTCCACTCATGGTTTTTTTTTCTATTTCTTCCTTTTTGCTAATATCACAGTAGTACCTGGGCAGTTTTCAGAAAGAAGACTTAAAAAAAAAAAGACATTAAAGTCTTGCTATTTTTAGAGGTATTTTGAGAGATGAGTTTGAAAAAAATTGTGTAATGAGACTCTGCTGTGGCAGCAGGATTTTCTTTTTGTGTAGAGACAAAGAAAATAAGTAATATTATCAAAACAGGTGAAAAACCCAGAGAACTAAATGTAGCCGTAAATAAAGTCTAATACAACAAATGATTAGCAGTGGCAAAAAATACCTTGCATAGATTACTGATGGCCAGATTACTCCAAGAGCTCCAGAAGCTCTATATAAAAAAAAAATCAGACTAGCTCCAGTGTTTGAAAACGCGGTACTTTATCAGTAAGATATGATTCACTTTGATTAAAAAACTTGGACATTAAAGAGCTTCTCAAGCCTGGCTACTAAAATTGTTACCTGTAAAGCAGAATCAGATACAGTTCAGACTATAATAAGTCCTTACATTAACTTCTGTGAAAGCTGGGTAGAATTTTAATATGTCTTTGCTCTGAAATATGCTACAGGAACAAATGCCCATGTGATAAAATAGTTACAGAACTATAAAATCAACCAGGAAAAAAAAAACTTCAAATATGCAAAAACACAGGGAACATAAGTATTCCTCGTACTGAATTTAAAAGGAGTTTCTCCTTTCCATCCCACTTTCACAGATGTCCATCTACTACAAGAAATGCCTAGCACTGTACACTGCTTGCAGAGTAAGCCTAGCATTTTCCCTGGAAGTTTTTAGAATTTTGCACATATGATGAACTGGGTAATAAGCTTGGTGGAATCACTTGGTCAGTCTTGCTGTTCACATTTACTGTAGTACCACACACAAAGAAAGCAATTTTTTTGAGTAGAAATTCAGGACAGACTTAGCAGGTCCTGAATATCTATATAATGCAGGATCAAAAACGCTACTGGAAAGGTTCAGCACAGTTTTAATACTCACAGGCATTCAAATGTTCCATTCAGAGGGACAGGTGCTGTATCAGCTAAAGGCACGCTGGGCTTCACCAAAGAAAGCAATGTTCTAGTATCCATACACCCAAGCATTTCCTGACATGATGGTGAGGTTGTCCATCTCAAGACTTTATTCACAGTTAGTCAAATACACTCTCTTCCTTCCCAAACCATAAGTACTCGAGGAAAGAGGGGAAAAAAAATCAATAGCAGAAAAGCAATCTTTTATTTATGTAAGCATATTTCTTTATCAACTCATATTTGTTTTTGATATTGCATCAAATCCACATGACAAAACATTTGTGGAAGTGTTCATCAAGTTGCTTGTTAAATACTGTACACTTAAAATTACCTTGAATAATTTTGAAATGTTTTGTCTGATTGATTTTTCTTTCCTTCAGATTTGCACCTTGTGGTCAACTGATTTTTAGGTTCAAGGAAGGACAAAGCTTTTCCTTCAGGTTGAACAATTATAAGGTCTTTCTCATGTGGATTCTCTGGCACACAGTAAGTTATCAGCACATGCTGCAAGTTTTCCCTCAGGCAGAGAACTTTTATGGTGTCTGTCCTCCATTCGGCAATTTGATTCCATAAACCTTAGAGAAGCTTAATTATCTTTAAAAACCTCTATCTTGCCTAAATGTGGTTAACATCACTTCAGTGACGGAAGAATTTCAGAGTAGAGGTAAGGGCAGAGCCAGAAATGCATATCACAGAAAATCAGTTCAAACACTTTTTCCCAGTACAATCCAAAGGAAAGTATTATACCTCGCTAACGCTTCACATTGTGATCTTTCCAATGTTTAACATTTTTCTTAGAATTAAAATTTGTGCAGTTATGGTTTACATAAAAACTGTCTTTGATGTTAAATGGCAAGTATGTTTCTGCCCCTTCAAAACGTGGTGAAAAAAACTGGGGAAGGTGAAAAGAAGAATCTAACAAAAGACAGCAAATAAAAATATTTTAAAAATTAGAAACTCAGAGGGTTTTCTACCATTTGGGGCCGGATGGAATCCACCCATGGGTATTGAGGGAGCTGGCAGAGGTCCTCTCCCAACTCCTTTCCCTCATCTACTGGCAGTCCTGGCTGACTAGGGAAGTGTCACTTGACTGGCAACTGGCAAATGTTACACTCATTTACAAGAAGGGTCAGAGGGATGATCTGGGGAACTACAGGCCTGTCAGTCTGACCTCGGTACCGGGGAAGGTCATGGAGCAGATCATCTTGAGTGCCGTCCTACAGAACGTGCAGGACAATTGAGTGATCAGACCCAGTCAACACGGGTTTTTGAAAGGCAGGTCCTGCCAGACCAACCTGATCTCCTTCTATGACAAGGTTACCCATTTAGCAGATGAGGGAAAGGCTGTGGATGTGGTGTACTTGGACTTCAATAAAGCCTTTGACACCGTTTCTCACAGCATTCTGATTGAGAAACTCGCTGCCCTTGGCCTGGATAGGCACACCCTCTGATGGGTTGTGGTAAATGGAGTTAAATCCAGTTGGAGGCCAGTCACAAATGGTGTTTCCCAGGGTTCAGTGCTGGGTCCAGTCCTGTTCAATATCATTACTAATCATCTGGATGAAGGGACTGAGTGAACCCTTAGCAAGTTTGCAGATGATACCAAGCTGGGTGGAAGTGTTGATCTACTTGAAGGAAAAGAGGTTCTGCAGAGGGATCTGGACAGGCTGAATCACTGGGTTGAGACCAACGGGATGAGGTTTAACAAGATCAAATGCCAAGTCCTGCACCTGGGACACAACAACCCGATGCAGCGTTACAGGCTTGGGGAAGAATGGCTGGAGAGCTGCCTGGCAGAGAAGGACCTGGGGGTGTTGTCTGACAACCGGCTGAATATGAGCGAGCAGTGTGCCCAGGTGGCCAAGAGGGCCAATGGTATCTTGGCTTGTATCAAAAACAGCATGGCCAACAGAACAAAGGAGGTGATTGTACCCCTGTACTCGGCACTGGTGAGGCCACACCTGGAGTACTGTGTTCAGGTCTGGGCCTCTCACTACAAGAAGGACATTGAGGTGCTGGAGCGCATCCAGATAAGAGCAACGAGGCTGGTGAAGGCACTGGGCAACAAATCCTATGAGGAGCGGCTGAGGGAACTGAAGTTGTTTAGCTTGGAGAAGAGGAGGCTGAGGGGAGACTTCATCACTGTCTACAACTACCTGAAAGGAGGTTGTGGCGAGGTGGATGCTGATATCTTCTTGCAAGTGACAAGTGACAGGACGAGAGGAAATGGCCACAAGTTGCTCCAGGGGAGGTTTAGACTGGATGTCAAGAAAAATTTTTTCACTGAAAGGGTGGTCAGGCATTGGAGCAGAGTGCCCAGGGAGGTGGTTGAATCACCTGAATCCCTGAAGGTGTTTAAAAGGCAGGTAAATGAGTTTCTTAGGGATAATGTTTAGGAAGAGGACAGGTACAGTTGGACTTGATGATCTCAGAGGTCTTTTCCAACCTTATGATTCTATGACTCTATGATTTACACTTACATGGTTACAGTCATAATATTTATTTTTGACAGCTAAATAATTCTAACTAATACCAGACTACGGGATCAAAATTTTGATTGCATACTCTCTCAAATTGTTCTTTAACTGCACTTCTACATCTCAACCACAAGACTAGTTAAACATGTATTAAACATACATTATAAAGATATAATAAAAAACATGCTGTGACACTGCTTACACATAAAGACCCTACAAAAGAGATATTTAAATGGATTCCATGCACCCTACATAGGATTTAGGATTTCATACAGGTAGCTTTTTTTTGTTTGTTTTCATTCTTGCAAACTCACATAAGTACTTAAGACAATTACTTTTGTGTTAGCTTCTAAACCATGGACAGATGCCTCAAAAATCAGAAAATCTCATTTAGATTAGCAGGTTTCTATTTAAGTGCCTATGCAGCCTAACTTTCCAAAGCACTTGAAGTTTCCACTAAACATAGCCAGACATCTCACCACTGCTATGCACCAGGTCAGTTCAGAAACCTACACTTAGATTCTAGAGGCTGATGAAGATCATATGGCCCAGATGCCCTAAAAGGGATGGTGTGTAGTCATGTTTAACTAATTGCCCTGATACATCTCATTTCTAATATGATCAGTATTATCTGCTAACATCCCAAAAGTGTGGATTTGACTGAACAGTACACAAAGGAGGGAAAACAAAAAAAATCACAACCTGAAGAATTAATGAAGCTAGAAGATGGAATTCAGTTTGCTTAAGCTAGACATCTAACTCAGATTCATTAACCAAGACTCAGAGCTAAGCTTCAACTTAGCTGTTGAAGAAACAACTGGCTTTTAAGGTCTCCAAAAGCAGACCGTGTCTGCATAACTGCTGCCTAAACTCAAGCAGACAAGATCTTTATTGAGAGACACTAAATAGCTCACAGGAACTTAGGTCTTATTTTCAGAGGATTACTTTACCAGGCATAAGTGTGAGTACACTAAGGTGCTGCGAGCTAGGCCTGCATCAGCAAGAAATACACTGCTACAGGAATAGATTCAGGGCATCAGCAGTTGGTGCAGAGACCTTAAAACCTATAGCACATTGAGCTCCAAGGTTTTACTGCAGACTGGACTTAGTCTGATTCTTTGAACTGAAACAACAACAAGACGTGGTTCAAAGCTGTACATAAAACAGTCATTGGTTTTGACCCCTAAACCTCCATTTGGAGTTGGTGCCCATGCACTACATACTGGAACAGATCTTCTAACTAGTTTCCTCCAAAGGTAATCTAGTTCACATGCACTAAACCAGCCAGCTCATAGTAAGTGGGAACATTTGGGGGCTTTGCTCCAAAACAGTGCGACTGCTCTGAACCACAGTACTAATGTAGCTACAGGCTAAGTAAATCTCAGGTTCTCATTATGGCTTCCAACCCTCCCTTCCCTTTTCTTCATCCCTGGGTGGAAGTCAGTAAGTTGAGTTATAACCATTGCCTTTCTACTCATTTCACTGATTGGTATTGCAAAACTTGTTTGGAACTTAGCATCTTCAGAATATGAATAACTTCTGCCAGATGTGACTGATCTTGGCAAAAAACTTCAAAAGCACATTGTGGCAGACCACTAGACAGAAAGAATGACCTTTTAAGACTATTTTCAAAGGAAATCAGTTAAAAACAGTTACTAATAACCACTGGATTTCCCACACTACAACCTGTAGGAGCCGTGCTTTCATCCTAAGTGATCATAATGCTGAAATCCTTAAGAGGAGACCTTTGCATAAACCACACTGTATGAAGTTTCACATTTATTTTTGACAACTTGTAACACAGTAGCTGACTGAAACAGAAATGTCCATGTTATCAGCATATTATAATATTGAACTGTAAAAGTGGTCAGGATGTGAACATTTTAAAGCTTTGCAGAGAGAACACGCAGTGCCATTTTAAAGGAATTTATATAAGCACATTTACTACAAGGAATGTAACACTGTGTATCTGTGCATTGTTTACACCTTCCCAGTTATTTTCTGCAGTACAGTCATTCTACGAATTACTTATTTCTTCAAAATTCCCTTATTAACTATAGGGCCAAATGGGTTTCGCTTAATTGAGCCTTTTTCATTCCCTGAAATATTGATTTTTCTCCCACAAGTAACATATCGATAGGAGATGAACATCAGTGATGTTCTGGCTGTTATAACTGCTCCTTCTTCACACAGGCTCTCCAATCCAGTAACAGGCAGTTAGTCACTGCACCTGTAGCTCACACATATACAACACTCAGTGACAAATTCCCTCTCAAGCAAAATGATTCTATGATGATTCTATATTATCAAAGACACTTGCCATATGAACATGCTTATTTCAGATGTTCAAGAAGGACCAACAGTCAGACATTTTAAATTAGCTTGTGCTTAGAAATTATGTATCAACTCCTTTATCTCCTGGTCTGGCAAGAAGTAAATGTCTTTTCTCTGTTTTCACTTGCTTTCCTTCTTCACATAACTCTGGAGCTTTTCCTATTAAGCTTTTAATATTAACCCTGGCAGCAGTCTGAGGCCGAGGTTTCCTCAAAATATTCCTCACGAGGACCTAAAGATAGTCCTCGTTCTGCAGCAAAGTAACAAAACTGACAACCAATACGAGAAATGAGGAAGCATGTCCCAAAATAAAGTTGCCTCTTTTTGCTACCAGGAGCAAAAAAAGCCAGCTCCAGCTCTTCCCCATCCTTTAGCTCACAAAACCATTCTTCTCTCTCAGAGCAATACCTTCCTTCCAGTCAGGAGCTATCTTGCCATCCTGAAAATTAACCAGTCCAGATGCAATAAAGAAAATAACTACAGAGATTCTAAGAAAAGAAGGGATTTTAAGGCTGGGATGCTAGCTAACATAAGCCAGGAAATTTAAAACAGAAATTGAAATTTCAGTCTAAGACAGACATTTTGGCACAGAAATTGCACGATTTTCCTTTGAGTACTGTCAGTCAAGATCCTCACTCCTGGGACTACACCTTCACAGTACATTCCAAATATATACAACATGTGGAGATGCTTTGAAATTTGATGATATTTGCATTTAGACTGACATCTTCTTATAATATGTTTGACAATGAGCATGTTTGTAACAAAGAACTGAGCCGATTTCAACCCAAGTCTTTTCCAAAGAATAACAGGCAGCCGCACATGAATGAATAAGTGAACAGTTTGCTACAGCAATGAATGCTTCCGAAAACAGTAAGTTTGCAGGCACCAGATGGAAGGAGAACATTATTGCAATTCCTGCATCCCATTGCGTAACAGCCAGAGTCATTAACACTTTCTGGTGATTTCTAAGCTTTTTAATGTGCTTTCCTTTGAAGATGTTTTTTGTGCCCTGTCAGTCTGCAAGCTAGGTTCAGTTTGTTTATTGGCAAGCTATCAAATAAGCAAAAATAAAAAATGTAGATGGAAATAAATACTAATAATAACATTACAAAAATCACTAGATGGAAAACAGCCTATGTTATAAAGTATGACCTACTACTTACAGCAGAAGTCTTTTGCCCCTTACAAGCCACAGTGTTCTCTCTTCTGTACTAAAGCCATCTGCCTTTCTTCATCTTAGTGTAGCACTTACCCCACCAAAATGTCTGTCTCATCATCCCATAGATCCCTTACATTTTGTTTTCTTTTTCAGAAAGCAAACTTACATCTTATTTATCACACGACATCACATCTTCCTTCAGAATTCAGAGAAAATGGTAAAAGATGTTAGCCATTTCAAATTACTTATTTTTATTGCTACTAACACAGACCCCCCATGAGAAAACTATCCACTGAGCAAAATACTCTCAGTTACAGACATCCAGTTATACTAAACAGTGTATTTTCCTGTCCCCAAACTTATATGAACCTTTAAACAACGTTCCCTTTATTTGGAATGTTCTCTCAGTACCTTATATAGAGTAGAAGTGAGAGTTCCTCATTTAAATTGCCAATAAGCATGCCTAAACGATGTCTGTATTAGTCCCTGACAAACAAGGGAAGAAAGATTGCACAACATTAATGAGACGAATTCAAGTAAAAAACACCCGCAATGTACTAAAGATATATTCTCTTGCTCATTCAGGAAAACACCCGTATCTCAGAAAAATTCACAAACCTAAATTCATTTCTGCTGTGAACTAGAAGAATTGCCAGATTAGGGAGTTCATAATCACATTAGTACCAAATTTTAATATTGTGGTTTGGTAGCATCATGCTGAGTTCCATTCCAGTACAAAAAAAAAAAAACAAAACTGTGTCTTACTTTCTAGGAAGTCTCTCTCTTTCTGGAGTCTTACTTTCTATATTTTTATAGGATATAGACTAAGACTTGACTCATAAAAGGTAACGAAGTAGTGTCTCCTCACTGTGAGTTTGTCTGTATGAGGAAAGACAAGTTATTGTTATTATTGACAATGAAATATTTTTAAACTCTAGAACATATTTTCCTGCAACTGAAGTTCCTAACTCTCAATCAACTTCAATGTTATTTAGTTATATGTAGGAAGGATTAAACCTCAAAAATCACACACTGATTACACAGTATAACTCAACAATGTCCTGGAGAAACTCTGCATTCTCACCTCAAAAAGAAAGCTAGAACACTAACTTTAAAATATTATTATAGAACCAGAAATGATCGCTTTTTAATTAACAAGGCTAACAAGATTTGACATTGCATGCAGGAGCAAATTACGAGACTGCATCTTTTTCCAGACTGGGAAATAATAACTGCTTATTGTAACAAAGGGGAGAAAAGGTTTTTCTTGTGTCTTGAGAGTGACCCATGCGAACAGTTCAGACAGAAACGGTGAGATGGCTTTGGGGAGGAAACAAAACTCAGTTACACCTCACAGCTAAAAGGACAGTAACAATGGATTTTCTACAAAAACAGAGACGTGGAAGTTTGACCATTTTGCCTGGTTCTCAGAAAGCCACTCACTCTAAGGATCTAATCAGTAATAATCACTCCAAGCCAACACGACCTGTATGCTGCAGGCAAATAATCAAAACACACTGAAAGATGAATCATGTAACACTACAAAATACAGGCACTGGGCCAAAACAGAAGTATTGTTCCAATACAGATGAGTATTGACCCTAGAAAATTAGAGCATATTACTGTACCAGTACAATTTAATTTAAAATAAACAAAGGAAAGCATACACGTAAGACTGGCAACAAGTACTTAGAGGTTCAGCATAAAAAGTAAAATGCTAACAACTGACGACATTGTGATTTTGTTTCCTTTGTGGTACAGCAGTATTGACAAATACTATAGTGTCAAGTTTCTTGTTTATGAGCTAATGTCATAAACATGTTTAAAACACAGCCTGGAAAAAAAGAGCATGCTTTGCTGGGCATCAGGGCAGCACATCAGAAGACTGCCCCTGGAGCAGCCACACATTGCAATTATAATTAGCATGTTGCAATCTCCCTCAGGATTCCCTCACCACTCTAGGAAGGGGCACCTGGTACATCAAATGCCGCCCAACATGCTGGTGCAGCAACGCCATACAGACTGCCAGGAGCAAGGCTCCTTCCTCATCATTCCATCCATCTCCACTTGCCACCTTCACTAACTTCATACACAACTACAGGCATAGAACAGAAGTACACTTTAAAGTCCAGGCTTCCAAAATGCTACTTACGTTCTGGGCAGCTCTCTTACATCTCCATGTCCTACACTGGGCAAACCAAAATGTAAATCTCTATTAATTAATTTCAAAAGTATTTCTATTGCTAAAAAATCCCTCCCCTTTACCTTCCCAAGGCCAGATTATTCTAAACATACGGAAATGAAAGAATTTTAGCATTAATCTTTCTCTTATTACATTTAACATCACCGTTACTTTCAATGTACATGCTTGGAACATAATCCTTTTACATTTTGCATATCTCAGTGATTAATCAGTTCTGAACAACTACTACCAAGATGTATCATGCCCTACTGAATCCTAAAGTGTGTAATCTTAAAATGAAAACCCCCACAAATTTAAAGATAAATCAGCCTGTGACAGCAGATTCAGCATGTAGGTCTTTCATGTATTTTAGTGAGATTTTAACCACATGCTTGTCCCCTGTCATTTTTCAACTGCTGAACAATATAGTTTTGGACATTTAACTGGGGAAGTATTCAGTACCTACTTGTTTATACGTGATGAAGAATCATTGTAGCCTACTGCTCCCCCCAAACTCTTCTTTCCCATTATCCTCAAGCACTGCATTGCTTAGGAAATGCCACAATGTCACATGGTTACAACACATATTAGTTTTAATACATTAAATAATATAATAGGATGCCATGGTGTGGCCATGCATGTCAACATAAGCACTGTTGACAGGCCTATCACTTCAATATCTCTCCCATTCACAGTAGCTCAATTTGAACTTTTTTTGAGGAGAAAAAAGATAAAGAGGGGATACAACACATTTTAACAACAAACCACTGCATTGTGAACAATTTTTTTTAAATAGTAACACAATAAACAAGAATTTTTACAACAGTTTTTCCTACTAAGACGACTACGGAAATATTTTTAAATTGAAAACAGAGAAACAGATTTTAATTTCTTGCAAATCCTTCCACTGATAAAACTGTAGAAGGTGATGTTTCGCCCTAGTATCAAGGTAGGTCAAGCATGTGGCTATCAAAACATCAGTTTTAAGCTAAATTAGTCAGCATAATTTACAGGGCAAAGACAATTGTTGCTGTCCACTTTGCCACCATTGTTAAAAAATATTTTAATTTGAAGATGGGGCATAAAAATCTAACATGGCTCAGTTAAGGCTGAATAGCAACATTTTGGGCAGCAGCACAAAAGAAAGAGCTCACTACTGGGAGACCTAACAGAACGGAAACAGGAAGCATCATGAAAATAGTCTGAGTAGATCTGAGAAATACTGAAATTAGAATATTTCCTTCCTAACAAAGCTGCCAAAGACTCACACATCAGTTTTTCAAGGGAATATATTTTGGATTGACTAAAGATGTAGTATGACTTACTTCTAAGAGTAACAGGCAAACTATTGAAAAGATCAGGAGTCAACTCACCCATTTCCGAGCAATTCTACTGCTCTTAAGCTCAGATACATTGATTACAAACTGATGTTTTAGGTAAATATGTAATACTTTATTTTCTCCCTCTTTACTAAGGTCCTTTCAATAATTTCTGCAGCGAGTGCTGGATTCCATCAAATGTATTTACATTTTTCTCCGTAAGTAATGTTTGCTGGGTTTTCAATTCACATTTTAACCGTCCAACAAATACTGTGGTTATGCAAATGTTTACACTGAGTTCATCTTATTTACTTTTGCACAAAAAAAAAGGAGTTGTTCTTAATACTAAAAATACTGTTTGTTTAGAGAAAAAATGATTAATAATTACTAAGAATTGTAATTTTCTAACTGTTATAAACAAGCAGCACAGCTGAGCTGCAAATCATATGGTATTATGAAGTTAAAGAAAGATGTCAGACTCTTTCCCACATCTTCCATCAGGAAGATCTTCACTTACACTAATGAATATCTGTCAACAAAGGTGGAGCCCACCCAAAAGTAAATACAAAATTTAATCAGCCTGTTTGCGAAGCTCAGTGCTCATTTTCCAAAGGCAACATTAGGTATTAACAGCCTTCAAACATTCCCAACCTGCCTGCCCCTTCTTAAAGTAGCAATGTCTGCAGCTTCAGAAATGGTTCCGTGCTGACTCACTTCTGTAGCAATACCAAGAAATGCCGAGAGAAACCACACACAGAGAGTTATTACTCCAAGTTATTGCTCCCCTTGAGCTATGTGACTAATAAACAAAAAGAATGCACAAAGTGAATCCAGATTTTCCTACTTTACTCTCTTATAATACAAGCTCTGAGGAAGGAGAACTAACATCATTTTGAATTTTGTACCGTATTTTCCACCTTGTCAGCAATTCACATAATAAGAAATGTAAATGTTCTGTCCTCGGTTAAAATGTGTCTACATAGCACTTCACAAAAGCTGGAGTTGGATGGTGGTAAATACTAAAATCTAGACTGAAATTCATCATTTCAATGAAGTTGTCTATCTTGTTTCACAATAAAGTAAGCAATATATGACTCTATCATTTGAATATTTTCAGGTATAGTCAGGAAAAAACTATTCTGTTCACTGTGGTTTACTTACATTGGAAAAAAGAAGAGTGATTGAAAATCAAAATAAAAACCCCAAATACAGAAGAGCAAGACTACAGTTTCAGTGGAAGCACAAGCTACTGCCTCACATAGTCAAGATACCAGTGCCACAGCATCCCTCAAAAACAAGCCTAGATTAAGTTCATCAAATTTACTACCTCCCACAGCTAGACATCATTGCATTTATTCTCAATCAAGAGCTTATGATGAACAACATACATGAATCTCTTTTACAAATCTGGGTAATATAAGATTGTCAATACAGAAATATTTGAAATATATCTCCACACATAAAATAAGTTACACAAAAGACACAACTCCACATTCATTGACACAGACCCTGACAGATCCCTTGGCAGGACAAGTTTGATTTCGATCAAGAAAGAAAACACTCTGATGATTGTTGCTGAATTAGACAGAATTCAGTATGGTAATTACACAAGATCTACGCAGTTTGCGGAAAAGTATAGATGACACTCATCTGGCACACAGTCAGGACAGCATAGAAAGACAACAACTGATTCAACAAAAATTTAACAGGAAAAAATTGCAACTTGAAAATTTTCAAATGCCGTTGTTTGTTTGTATTAGTTCCTTATTTTGCATCTCATGCTTTATTTATTTTAAGATACTCTAAAAGCTTCAGGAACTCTTCAGCTCATATCCTAGGGACTGAGCCCGATCTCACTGGTTAGAAGGGTGTCCTCCGCAATCTCAGCCAAAAGTTTGATTACAGAGAATTATGTCATTAGTAGTTTCTGGTTACCCATCTGGACATTAAAACAAAAACCTTGATTAAACTAAATCCACAGAAATCAGAGAATGGATTTCCAAGGGAACATTCTCAATCTTTTTCTAGTAAGATTGTAAATGGAACAATAGAATCTGCATAAAACAGGATTCCTAGACAACTCGGTTAGATAAACAGCCTGACAACTCAGTTATTGCCAAGTATAAAGAGATAAACTTTCCTCAACAGCTCTAAGTAGATACTAGCATTTAAGCATATCTGTTTCCAGATACCTTGCTTTACAGTGTCAGCAGATCTATGTGGACATACTTTTTTACATTTACCTTCATCTAAGCTTCACTTAAGGTTCATTTCTATACAAAGAGCAAAATCCAAATCATGACACTTATACTGTACCCACTTAAAGCTGTGAGCCTTCTTGCAATTTCCAACACCTTATACTTGTCCCAATACAAGTTCATAGGGTAACTCCCTTACTGCCTAGGACAGCTAAGGAATTAGAAAGAGTGTGACTGGAAACTAGCAGACATCACAGGTTCACTGACATGCAAAAGGATAACGTAGACAATTTGAATTCTGCAGGCTTGCCAGTGAGCTGAAGAAATCAACAGTTAACTATTATTACCTGCATGGCAGAAGCATTCAAGTTCCAGAAAATGGAAAACCTGCTTCATACCTGATCACACGCCAACTTGCTACAGGGCAAACCAATGGTT
The DNA here is from genome assembly GCA_033556795.1 of Tapera naevia. Classification (NCBI taxonomy): domain Eukaryota; kingdom Metazoa; phylum Chordata; class Aves; order Cuculiformes; family Neomorphidae; genus Tapera; species Tapera naevia. The sequence continues at coordinate 6,921,244 of JAUMJJ010000044.1, forward strand.
CCCACACCTTTTCTTAGCTCGTGCTGTATTCCTGCTGGTCCTATAGAGCAGGCTGCTATCCATTACAAATTTACTGCCAATCAGCTAATCCTTGGTTATCTCTCAATTCCTGCAACACAGAAACCTCTGTGCAAGTAAGAAGTTGCAACAACAGCTAGAATACAATAACTTTCACCACCAGCCCCCCTAAAATGGGTGGTACTTTGGCAGAGCAGCACATGCAGATCCATGACATGGGACAACTGCAACTGCAAGTTCTGACTCCCAGCATCACAAAGGCCACAACATCCCACCAAACAAGCACGCCTCTCAGTCTCAACATAAGGGTCTCAATGAAAGTTTCAGCCAATGTCAGTTGCTCCAACACCTTATCTTTAAATTCTTTCTTTTTGTTATTTTAAAAAATAGTTCCCAACTAAGTACAAGCTTTACCACCATACTCAATCTCAGCCCTGACGAAGTCACCAACAAAACAACTTTTGCTTTTAATGAGCTCAGACCTGTATTTTATTGTATGAGATTCACACAAAGTGCAGACATCTACATTCAAGTCAATGATCTAGCTCCCCTTGATCATCAGCAAAGAAAACAGCCACTTTTAGACTCATCTTCTCCTAGAGAAGACAACTAAAATGGGATGACTGATACACATCCAAAAATGCTTTTTTACCTCCTCAGACTGAAACAAAGATTTAAGTGACAAGCTCTCTATCGCAGGTATCTAAAATAAGCAGAAAGAAACCCACACAAATTTTATTCTTGGTTTCGTATGAAAACACAACTTGTGTAAATGGAATGAAGCATACCACAGTAACACACACTGCTCTGTAGAACAGACCACAATACATAGTTAGCCACAATTCCTTCACCAGTGAGTCTCCAGATATTTAGAAACCAGACAATGAGATGGAAAGCTGGAAACAATAACTGTCTATATGAGCAATGAACTGAAATAAACACTGAAAATAATTTGATCAGGTTCCCTGGAGATCCCAAGAGATTAGCAGATTTTTGATACTGTGATAACTGATAATTCATTTTCTATTTGAATAAAGTTACTTCAGCTGTTCTATGTATTTTCTGCACTGTATCACTATACATCACTTCACAGATTAGAAAACAACAGAACAGAAATAATTTTGCCTCTCTGCAGTTTCAACATCCTAATTCAACTCTTTGCTACAACAGGATACACCCACTAATTTATTCAACACCATATCTTCCCTGATGTGTCTTCGGTTCAACGACTTAAATAGGTATTACATCCTCACTACAGATAACTTGTATTCCCCTCCAGCTTCAAAAAGTTGCCTTCTAATTTTCCTCCAAATTTTCACCTTGCCGGCCAAAACTAATGTCCTGTTCGTAATTTCTGAACTGCATTCCCAGGAATAGGAGAGGAAAAACTTGTGGCCTCTTATGCCTTGTCATCTACCACAGTACATTTTTTTCCTTGTATTTTTGTCAACACAGGCTCTTTCTAACCGTGGATGTTGATTACTCAGGCATTAACTTCCTTATTTTTCCTTTCTGGTTGTTCCCAGATAATTCCCTTACATAAAACTATGTGTTGTATATCTTGCCATGCCTTGAAGGAGAATATCACACTACAGACAGATGGATATATCTCAGTAACATACAAGTAGTAGAGATACAGTATAGAAAAATCCAGATCACAAAAGCAATTCTGAAACTGAAAATTGTGAAATATGCAACTATCAGACAATGCCCACAATTTTTCCAAAATAAATTAAAATTCTTATCTAGAGCTTCTTTAGCCTTCAATTATAAAAGACCTAAATTCATAAATTTTATAAGGAAAAATGCTAAGTATTGAAGTTATGTAGCCAGCGGAAATCTTTCCAAGTTCTACCAAAACCACAAATTTTGATAAACTTTATTAATCAAAATGTATTTCAATAACTTATTGAAAGAGATTGTAGTAACTCCATAACACCATTTGATTTATGGGTGCAACATGTGTTTTCACAAAACCACAACCTATTTAAACAATACACTGTTAGAACAGTACAACACAACATCTGTGGAAAAGAACACACATCTTATACATGCACTGCTGTACTTGAGCAAATTCGTTCCCTCTATAGTCACTGCTTCCATTTTCCCTTAGTGTAAAATACATAGTTTCAATTGAGGTACCCACAGCAAATTTCTTTTTTGAACTTATTCATGTGCTTCTCCTATCTTCTAGATTAAATAACTTTAACAGTTGGTTACCCTTCAGTTTAATGCAGAATATAAATTTGACATCATCTCTATAAGGCAGTGAAAATTTTGGAGAGGAAACTCCATTTTTTCTTATGAACACCCTTATGTCTTCTAACCTACAGAATCTTCTAAGACCTTTTTCTTGCCTCACTCTTCATCTTTACTGCTACTACACAGCATGAACACAGGCATCTTCTCAAAGAGGACCTAGACATTTTTATGACTCAAAACACCTTTTGCAATATTTCAAGACGTAATTACTATTATCTTGATAAACCATAGAGTTTAGCCTGGAATCACACTCCAGTGTATTACAGTTTATATTTCAGTATATTAAAAATTCTTTTCTTTCAGTACGTTACAGGCTCTGAAGCCTTTTTTGTGTTGCGACAGTTTTTGTACAGCTGATTACTTCTTTCCAGAAAGAGAACTTAATAGATTTTCACAAGACTTTCTTTTAAAATACACTCTGTAATGAAAACTAGATTCACTATAAAATAAAAAATCACAATCATAGAAAGATGTTTTGAATATTAACAGTAATGTGTTCTTACATGTCAGAACAGAAGTATAAACACTGCTGTAATGACAATCAAGTTTCAACCTCTGAAGCACTGATAGTAGACTTCAGTTCAAGAAATGTAAGAAATTAAATTAAAGGAGAACTGACAATGCTTGTTACCCTTGAGATGACGTACATACTATGCTTAAAATTGGTACTCATCAAACATATGAGGGTAACATTTCTAAAGATTACATGGATTCCAATTCGTATAAAAGCTGGTGTCTCAGAAATCTCAAAATCTTGTAAAGTCTTATATTTTTTTTTTTAGTGAACAAGTTGTGTCATTGGTAACAGAACCATGTTGTGATTCCAGCTTATATGTATGTCATTTGGACCCCAGCTGTTCCTCATGGCACTCAGAGGGACCACAGTCCTGTACTTGCACTGACTAGCTAAACAGAACACAATGATTAGCCTTCTACCTACCAGTAAAAGTAATTTTCACCTAACAAGCTAATCACTTTCACAAAATTTTAAGACTCAAAAACTTTTTCATATCTATGCCTCTTTAAAATCAGCTGAAACCTGTGAGAGAATTGAAAACATCAGCAGAAACAACTACATCACAAACTAATGGAGAGCATGATTGTGTTATGTGCCATTTTCTTCAGAAACTAGGTCAAAACAGTACCTCCTTCAGACCCTGCACCAAAGTCTCTGTTGAAAAAAAAAATCAGTGTGCTGATATTTTTGCAGTAGAAGCTACTGGAAAATATATCATGTCCATCTATTCAACAGTCTATAATATACAGAATACATTGTTTTCAATTATAACTGTAAGACTTCTCATATTTATAGTAACAACATAACAAGGGAGCAAATTTCTAATGTATATATCTTGACTCGTCAATAACCTGCAGAACCAAACAAGCAAATAATTATTCAGATCAGTTCACCCTGAGTTTAATTAATGGTTTTCATTTTCTGGAAGAAAGAAGTTTATTCTCCTTCAAAAATACCAAATGTATTTTATTTTCCATAATCGCTTTCAAAAAATTGCTCAGCATTTTAAGTTATATCCAAAGTATATTCATTCAGGAAATATCACTTCAAATGAATATAATGATATTTCATTCAAATGAAATATCACTTCAAATGAAACACCTCAAAGTTTTCTTTATTTTGTAATTAATGTTACCTCTAAGATAATTAGATCCTGATGCTTGAACTTTTTTTCCATTAAAAGGAGAGGTTTCCTTAATGTTACTGAATCAGTGTGCAATGTGGAAAATATATACATAAAGATGCTAGGGGCTTGCCATTTCCTCCCTATTTTCATCACGAATTTAGTTGTACACATGAATGACAACAACTGTTGGAAAAATAATTAAAAGTCACTAGTAACTTATGATCTAAAATCTTTCTGGAGGGACTTCATTTAATAGTACAGTATTTTTAAAAATCCTGTTCATTATTTACTTTATAAATACAGAAGTCTAAAATCCATACTTACCTCAACTTGTGTAAATAACACTTGTTCACTATTATCGTTGTTTCTCTCCTTGAGATCTGGTGGGATATTTCTGTTTCTTACTTGGAAGCGTGTTTTACTAAGATAACCATCAGCAAGGTCCTGTATTCAGAAAACAAGAAAGAAAAAAAATTTGTATAATCAAAATGCTAAATGCTACCACTGCTCTAGCAAATAGTATTTAGGCATAAGCTCCAAGTCTTTCTACAGACACCAATGACTGCATTGCTTTACAGCACCTTCTCACAGGTAGTTCGTGATGTTAAAGGAAGTCAAAGACCTGAATCATCAAAGTAAAATTTAATGTAACTCTTAATGGATTAGATAACTGGGGATCATGATGAGTGCCAAAAAACTGGAAGACAATGCACTGAGGTCATGAAGAGATGAGAAGCTGTTAACAATTCTGACCTATCTATTTCAAGCAATTCATTCACAACGGTATAAACTTCCCAATTCTTGGTAGCTTGGTTTATTTTTGCTCTGTTCCTCTTCTAACCTTAAAGTCCTGAAAAAAAAAAGACCCGACACTTCAGAACCTATGTGTGCAGAGTCACAATTTCTTCCCTTCTCTTGATCACCTCTGAGGGTCAAATGTAAGAGGAAAAAGGACAAAGCTTTACCTTCTCCCAGTTCCATTTCTATTATATCATTCTGCTTCCCAGGCCACACTGTCTACTCTTGTAAAAGGCCGTTGCACAATTTCAGAGTGGCAGGAGGAGGTTTTAAAAGCTTTCATCCCTTGCTAATCAGATTATCTGCACACACACATAAATATTTTTTTTAATTAGAAGTAAGAGGAGAGCAAAAGTTTAATTACAGATCACTGCAAAAACATACACTCTGAAAGGCAGGAAGAGGCTGCAGAACAAAAAGTATAGTAGCTCCATGTTAAGAACTTATTTCTGAAAGGAAATAAATAACTAGTGGTTTTATTAGCTGTTTCATTACATTTTACTCTAGACAAACACAGAAAACATATGCACAATGTCTGATGAAAAAGGATTCCATTCAAAAGTCTCTCTATGAAATTCATCTACATAGCATTAAATTGCTTGACAAGTCTGCAAATTTAATTATAATTCAACTTTTTGGTTAATCTGTCATTGCTGACATAGTTTATTTCACATATTCTGATCAACACTGGTTTTATTCTTATACACCAGTGCTCTCTTTTCAGGGACATAGTAGAACATATGTAGCTCCAAAATCTGCTATAGGCTATTTGTTTACTTTGTTCTTATCAAGCTTCACACTTGATAAAAAGTGATAATACTCTCTACGTGTATTGTGTCCACGAAACTTTGAACGTGAATCATACTTTGAGCAATTACCTTGCTCATAACTTCTCCTGCTGCATGCTTTTTCCCACTAAATCTCATCAAGAGCATGAACCCATGAAACTATGCTGGATGTTCTGGCTGCAGAATCAACTGCATCTTGTGCAATGAAGAATCAAGCACGCAGAGGACAACAGACACAGAAAAATAAAACCTTAACTTTGTGATACAAATGGCACTTCTCTCACTCTCAACACTCTCTTTCAAGCCTCTCCCTATGTAGCTCCGTGCAAGTGTCAGCAGGAGTAAAGTTACCTGCATTGGTATTTATCCCCTTAAGAGCAGCAAAGAAATACTACAGCCACCCACAGAGGGAAAATGCCCCAAGGCACAACGAACTTTGCCAGAGAAGGGCTGGATATAGCATTCACCTCCCTGAACCAGTTCTTCCTTTCAGCATAAAGGAGACAAGCTCCACAGCCTTTGCATTCCATAGGACGAGTGCCATGAAAAAATATCTACGGATAGCTGGAGTTGGCAGTCTTTGTATTTGATAGCTGTATGCCAGAGGCTAGAGGAGAGGTGGCAGGAAAGAGAAGCATCTCTCTTGTTGCACTCTATGTAGAGCTATGTATTTTGTACACTCTGCCCCTATAAAAAATCAATACTTTAGGAAGGATTTTGATCTCATTGATGTGGAAAGGGAGTCTATTTTCTGCACCAGTTTTCTTGTGAGTATCATAAGCAAAAGGGAACTGATATATAACCTTTCAAATCATTACCTAGATTAACTAAATATGAAACAAAACATAAACAGAAAGCAAACAGCCATCAGCCTTCACAGCCAGGATTTAACTATCCATCTTTAACAACTGCACCCAAGTTTACTTCCATCAGGCCCTACAGCAGAAATGCTCTTGGATTTTGTAGAGGTTTCTTCTGAGGGGGAAAAAAAAAAAGCAGATTATAAAAATAACATTATTAGAACATTTTACTCACAGCTGTAAGTACAGGGTTCTTCTTGGGCCACGTGAGTTAATGCAACGAGAGCCAGCGCCACAAAACAAGGAGTATTTCATCATCTAAATTTGATCTCCACAGAAAACACAGCAACACAATGAAACAGTTCTACAAGCCTGGTTTACTTGTGTGGTCTTCTTGCTATCAATGGGTCTTTTTACACGAGTATAGAATGAGGAATGGGATCCAAGAACACTACATCAGCAAAATTAAGAGTGCACCAAACTACCCACAACACAGACACTGATTAAAAAAAGCAAAAACACAACAAGGCATCTTGTTCATGAAAAAGCTCCTCCCTAGTAAACATACTATAAATGGATGGTCTCAACACCAGGTTTTTATCACAGGTGGAAATCACAAAGTCACCAACTTGGCCCATTAAAAGTGCTGTTAGGTTTTTTTTTATATTTGAAAACAAAAATCTATCTTATTCTGCTATTTCCAGCAAAGCTTCTTATTTCACACAAAGTTCAAACTTTGACCCAGGTATTAAATTCCCAACAGAGCTTCAGAGCGTCTTTCTTTGTTGAATAATTCCTCACAAACATAGCCTTGGACTGAAATCTAGAGTTTCAAATGGTTGCCTGTAAGAAAGGATACATTGTAACACTTGGCTAATATTTGTACTCCTTTAAAAACTTCTAAGCAGAGCACATCTAACGCCAAGGTCCTTCTTCTTACTGAAATTCTGTTTCATCTGTAATGAAAGGGTTACAAATGCTAATGTACAACTACTTGTAGAAACGATGGCATACATTTACTCCAGGACTTTTTGTGTTTCAAAATGGTACAAGCATGATTTTTCTCCTCAAAATTCATGAAAGCACAGGAGACCACTAAAACCGTTAAAGTAAAGAAAAAAAATCCTAGAGACGTAAATTTTCTACAGCAGAAAGAGGAAATACACAGATAATAATAATGACAATCCCAAATCATCCATTACTGAAAAGAGAAGCAAGAGAACATATGAAAATCTACATTGGCCACCCATTAAAAATGGGTGGCAAGAAGAAATCCTAGAACAGCATGGGTTTATTATTAGATGAAAAATAACACAAGTGTTCAACGCAGAAAAAGCAAGTATTCAAAATATTTCTGTTGTCATTATAGAACAAACACAAATCATGTAGCCATAAGCCATAACTATTACAATGTTTTTAGTGCAGTGGTGGTTAAGTAGGACATTAGCATAAAGCAGCTATCTTTAGGTATTTTTAAATGAGTACATAACAACTGCTGATTTTTTTAAAGTCTTCAAGCACTGTGGAAGTTTCAGAGAACACTAAAGAAACCCAGCATGTATCAATATATCTTTATATACTGGCTAATCTGTGTAACTATATACATATTATTGCGACATCATCCCAAGCAAAATAACAGAAGACATAACATAGAATTCAGTAAATGAAATATACACAGTAAATGTAGTTATTTTGTAAGAAAAACAGATTTTGTCAGGGTAAGTTAAAAAGACATGTTTGATAAACACAATGGTCCCAACATTATACGCTCAGGCTTCCATAAGATAACCATTGATTCCACAAGTTAAAATTCAAAAAATTTAAAATAATCCCACATTTATCTGAAACACACTAATGGATGAAAAATTATTAATTCACAGATCTAAAACATAACTTAAAAATGGGGAACCATCATAAAAGAAGTGGGGTCCTCTGAGATTAGTCTGGGCCCTGTGCTACTTAAAGTTTTGATTAATGACCCAGAAATGGTATATAATCATTAACAGTGAGGTTTGAAAGTTACAGGAAAGCAGCAAATAATGAGGACTGATCATTAATACAGATTATTCTGGTTGCTCTATACAACTAACACATATTCTTATACAAAATATTAAACCCCACACCTAGAACAAAGACTACTCTCTATTTCAGCTAAAAGTGTTAAAAGTGATCCCTGGATATATAAACAAAGGCACTTCTTGCCTGGAGTAGGAAGGTTTGAAATTCACAGTGATACAACATCCATTGTCTAGTTTTGCCTACAGTTAAAAAAAAAAGGATTTTATATACTGGAAAGGACTCAGCAGAGATCCAAGAGAATTATTACTATATTAGAAAACACATCAAATAGTCAAGGAGCTCAACATGTTTTGCTTTTACATTGATATGGTTAATGGGATGAACTGATCCAAATTTGAAGTACCAAAACAGAGACAGTTATGATAAAAGAAGGATCCTCAGCTTAACAGATAAAGTATGGCTACCAGTCCCTGTAATATGGAGCTGGGCAGCTAAGTTTAAAAGTAAAATGGAATTGTAAAAAATCTTTTAAGTATAGCTAACCATTCAAAAGGCTTGCTGAGAGTTCTAACTGCTTCCCCATCATCTGGAAGTCTGAAAATGAGGACTGCTTAATGCCTTAAAAGATATTTTCTGATCTAAACAGAAATTATCTCAGTTAATCCTACCCCAACAAGTTGTACCAGACCATCTCTGCAGTTGTTTCTGGACTAATGAACCCTATTCAATACATGTACTGTCCTAAATCCTCGGTAAACCATCTATGCACAAAACCATCTTGGCCTGGATGCACAAAATGCCATTTATTTTACATGAAGTAACCCCCCCTTAAAAGATATTCCACGTTGTGGTGATTGTCAACACCTCAGAAAGGCCAGCAGGCATATCTAAAAATTAACATTATTATTATTACCTTGCTCGTCCTCCACTCCCAGCCATCGCCTATCTGCTGCGAATGTTTAATAAATTCTTCACAGTACTGCTTGAATCCTTTTTCTTCCAAAAAGAAGTCCTCTTCACCTGCCATGCCACAGCACACCTGCAGAGAAACCCAAAAGTTAGTACTGACAGCTGAACAAAAAGAACAATAAAAACTTTCACCAATTTATAGCAATTGAATAGTAAAATAACAAAGCCCTGGAAAACTACCTGCTTCTTTAAGTAAAATAAAGACATGTTCCTTCACTTACATAACAGAATCACAGACATACAGAATGACTGACCTTTCCAGTTGGGTTTTGACTACCTCCAAGGATGAATGCCACAATCTCTCTAGGGAACCTCTTCCAGTGTTCAATTACCATAGCAGTAAATACTTTTTCTTCTGTTTAAATGACCAAATTTGTGTGTCAATTTGTGCCCATTGCCTCTTGTGCTTTCCCTGCACAGCAATGAACAAAGTCTGGCTCCATCTTCTTTATATACCTGAATATACCTGATGGGAGGGAATAAGGTCCCACTCAAATTTCTTTTCTCCAAGCTGAAGAGGCCTGGTTCTCTCAGCCTCACCTTGTACATCAGACATCTTCAGTCATCTTTGTGGCCCCTCACCGGACTTGCTCCAGTAGGGTGCTGTCTTGCACTGAGGAGCCCAGACCTGGACACATTACTGCAGTTTTGATATATGTTTCTTCAGCATCTGACAACCAGAAACCTGAATCCACTTGTGGGTTACTTCTATGGGCTTGCCACCTTTTTCTTGGGCAACTGAATGGCTCCACAAAACCTTAACAGCTCCAGGGTTTTTGGAGACAGAGCCTAAAAGACGCATCATCAAAGACCCACTGAAGCAACTGGTCCTGCTCATTCCAGCAGTACAGCCCTTAAAGGCCAAACAATGTGGCTTCAGGGGATTACAGAGTGCTCCAAATGAGCACCTTCTGTACCCCTCAAATCCCTCTCTTCCATTATCTAAAGATAGCACAAACACTCTCAGAGAATTTGGCAAGCTTTCCTTTTTCCTTCCTTCAAAAAAATATATCAGTATACCTGACACATCAGGTATCACTGCAACACCACAAGAAGTCCTCAGGAACTATTACAACTAGACCACACCTTTTCTTAACAAGAAATAGAAAGCACCCAGTACCTCATGCAGTGTTCATTTTTCAGAATCTGGTCCTACATCACTACCTCATGACATAAGTTATTTACTTAATGCTGGAAAAAGTATTATTTTCAACAACAGTTAACCTAAGCGCCTGTTACTGTTTGTGCTGCCTGGATGCCAAGAGGGAACACGTAAAACTGTCAGTGTTTCTGCAATTCCCAAACTGCCCAGCCAATGAATCATAGAATGATTTGGGTTAGAAGAGACATTAAAGATCATGTAGTTCCAACCCCCCTGCCATGGGCAGGGGCACCTTCCCACCAGATCAGACTGCTCAAGGCCCCATCCAACCCAGCCTTGAACACTTTCACGGAGGGGGCTTCCACAGCTTCCCTGGGCAACCTATGCCAGTGCCTCACCACCCTCATGGTGAAGAATTTCTTCCTAATGTCTAATCTAAATCTTCCCCCTTCCAATTTAAAGCCATTCCCCCTCGTACTATCACTATCTGCCCTTGTAAAAAGTTCCTCCCCAGATGGAAGACTGCTATAATAAGCCTTCTCTTCTCCAGGCTGAACAACCCCAACTCTCTCAGCCTGTCACAGAATCATAGAATGGTTTGGGTTGGAAGGATCCTTAAAGGCCATCCAGTTCCAAACCCCGTGCCGTGGGCAGGGACACTTCCCGCTGCACCTGGCTGATCTCATAGCAGAGGGGTTCCAGCCCTCTTATCACCTTCGTGGTCCTTCTCTGTACCCATTCTGAAACTGTGGCACGGCAGAGATTGAGAGCGGAACTCACACACAGTTTGGGCAGTGACAGATACGTGCTTCAGGGAACCAGTAGCGGCTGCAACAAGGTACTGGGCTGCCAGCACCGTGGCAGCCCTCCTGCGCGCCTTTCCCGAGCGCCTTCACAAGAGCGGCGCGCAGACAGGAACGAACCCGCCCCTCCTGGCTACGGAAGAGGCCCGGCCGGGCCGCCTCCTGCCTCGCTGGGCCCCCCCTCCCCGTTCCCGGCGCGGCGCCACGGCCTCCCGGGCCACACCGCGGGGGATGCCGGGACAGCCACGCGGCGTCCCGGCGCGGACAGGGCCGCGGCGGAGGCGCGGGGGTCCCGTCCCGTCTGAGATGGCGCGAGGCCCGGCACACAGAGGAAGGACGGGGCAGGGGTGAGAGGGAGCGGCCCCGCAGACAGGGAGGGGCTGAGGCGGGGGAGCGCGAGACCCGCCCGAGGGAGCCGCCCCGCCCTTCACGTACCGTGCCCTCCTCCTCCTCCCGCCCGCTCCGCAGGGCCGCGCACGCTCGGCCCGCGGGGAGGAGGGGCTGCGCGTGAGGAGGCCGACCTGCAGCCCATTCGTAAACTGGATTGGTTGGAAAAGACCTTTTGAGTCCAACCGCCAGTGCTAAACCCCATCCCTGCGAAACTCATCTGTCCTCTTTTAAACACTTCCAGAGATGGAGACTCAACCACCTCCCTGGGCAGCTGTGCCAGTGCCTGACAACCATTTTGGTGAAGAAATTTTTCCTGACATCCATGATACTTCCCATGCCATTTGATTTCATGTTATAAATTCATATATCGAGACATCAGCTTCTTTTAAAGACCAATTTAATTACATACATATACAGTCATAGAATCATAAAATGGTTTGCAGTTGAAGGGACCTTAAAGATTATCCAGTTCCACCAGACCAGGCTGCTCAAGGCCCCATCCAACCTGTCCTTGAACATTTCCAGGAAGGGGGATCCACAGCTTCCCTGGGCAACCCTGTGCCAGTGTCTCACTACCCTCATCATGAAGAGTTTCTTCCTAATGTGTAGTCTAAATCTCCCCTCTTCCAGCTATCCTGTAGCCCCTTCACATACTGGAAGGCCGCTAAAAGGTCTACCCAGAGCCTTCTCCACACTGAACAGCCCAAACTCTCTCAGCCTGTCCTCATAGCAAAGGTGCTCCAGCCCTCTTATCATCTTTGTAGTCCTCTTCTGGACCTGCTCCAACAGTTCTGTATCCTACTTATGTTGGGGATTCCAGAACTGGACACAATACTCCAGCTGGGGTCTCACAAGAGCAGAGTAGAAGAGGAGAATCCCCTCCCTCGCCCTGCTGGCCACGCTTCTTTTGATGCAGCCCAGGACACAGTTGGCCTTCTGGGCTGCGAACGCACATTGTTTACTCATGTCAAGCTTCTCATCAGTCAGCACCCCCAAGTCCTTCTCCGCAGGACTGCTCACAATTACATTGTCCCACATCCTGTATCAATACTGGGGGTTGCTCCAACCTAGGTGTAGGACATTGCACTTGACCTTGTTGAATGTCATGAGGATTCCTGAGCCTGTCTAGGTCCCTCTGGATGACGTCCTGCCCTTCTGGTGTGATCACTGCTCCACTCAGCTTGGTGTCATCTTCTGCAAACCTGGTGAGAGTGCACTTGATACTGTAAGAATTAACTGCAAGAAGTTACTTTCTTACTGTTAGTAAAGAAGATGCTTCTGGCTTTCTCACAGAGTTAATAGTGTCTTACTTTGATTTACAAAGTTTTTATAACCATTGCTGTGTGAGCCTTCAAGTAAGACAATGATTTCAATACTTCATGGATGATGTGTGAGGCAATGATCAGCCATGAGCTCTCTGCCAGCCTCTGGAAAGTCTCCCCTCTCGCCCAGCTCTTCTGCCAGCCCCCTCCTCTCAAGTCCCAGCCCTAGATAAGCTTCCTTCAGGCTGGACCATTGTTATGGTCTGAACTAAAGAAGAACCAGTTTTCTAACTTCATCTAAGCCTCGTCAGAGTAATGTCAGTTTCTGAAAGTTAACTACATGTGTTTCAGACAGTGTTTCTCTCTAGAAGTGGTCACACAGGACATTGGTGTGGTGCAAGGCCATTGCTTACACTTATTCCTATAGAAACCAAGGACACCCTCGAACTGGTGGAGTGCCATAAGTCAAAGATGCAAAAAAAAGTCACATCTATAGGAAAGAACAAACTGGACAGGTGATCCCAAACTGACAAACAAAGTATTCCATATATGTCATACTTGAATAAAACTGAGAGATCACAAGGGTCTCACTCTTATTCAATGGCCGACATCAAGTGAGGACCTCATCTGTCTGTTTGCCCCTGATCCTGGATCTGTGCATTCCTGAGTCCAGTTCCTGAGCCCAGTTCCTGAGCCCAACTTCCTCCTGCCACTCATCTGCACTGTGCCTTCTCTACAGCATTTGTGGTGATGTATGGTCATCAAGAGGAGAGGTGGGGGCACAATTTCATATTTTTGTATATCTTTTACTGTTTTCTTATTATTTTCTTTATTATTGTAACTTCATTAAAGCTGTACTTTTGTTTCCAACCTGCAAGTCTTTTTCTTCTCTCCCTACAATACAAATGCATAATTCTATTATTTTTCCCTAATGAAGATGAGGAGGGCGAGTTGTGAAATTATAGTGGCCAGGTCACCCAGGCACTACCTTTTGGCATAACATGGGAGTACGTGTAGGAGTAATCCAAAGCAGTTATTCATTGCCTGAACGAAAATGAGAAGAAATGCAGGGTGCCACCAAAACGGTAACCCAGGAGATATCCAACTTGGACGTCAGTGTTCATTTTGTTACCCAGCTGTGTTGTCTTTCAATCAGAAAATTTGGTATGTGTGCAGAAGCTGTTGTGCTAAAGAAACACATTGGAAATGTGTGTTTCCATTGGAAATTTGTGAGCCTCTTGAAACTATACACTTTCCAGTGGCAAAGCCTTGCCTACCTGACATGTCCAAGTTCAGAATGTTCAGTTGGACTTCAGTGGAACATAGGACACTTTACCTATCAAGCTGTAAACTGCCTTTTTAAAGAGTTGTATGACTTCCATAGAGTAAACATGAGCTCTACCATCACTTTGGAGACCATGCTGCTCAGTGGTCCATATGCAAATGGTGCTTTGCTGTAGCTGGTTGTAATGTGACATTCTCCAACTGTCCAGTTCCTAATTTTCTTATGCTTTCCTGGGTGTGGAGAGCTCATAAGGGCCATAACTGTTCACTGGACTATTCCTGAGGTAAGCCATTTCTCTTTGTTCTTTGAAAGTTCCATTTTCTAAGTTCTGCCTGTTGGTAGCTGAGCTTTTCAAATATCTGCCATGATTCATATTTAAAGATCATTTTCACTCCTCTTTGTGAACAATGAAATGTTCCACCTAAGTCTGTAGTTTCCAACATTAGGTATATATAAGCAAAGTTTTGTTTCGTGAAGACATTCTGGAGAGTGATTGTGTGATGTACTTTGAACAGATTACAGTACCTCCATTACTATTTTGACTGCATATATTATTTCTGAAAGCAGTTCCACAGCTTGGGTAATGCCATTATTTCTACAAGTTATGATGCTACAGTTATTAATTTAATCATCAGAATTAATTATTTATATTGTTCTTCACTGTTTCTTTTAAATATTGGGGGTTTGAAATTTGTTAAGTAAACATCTTGTTGTCATCTAACCCTGAGTTTTGAAGAAAGGTTTTTTACATTGTGGAATATATTCTGTGAATCATCTTTGCTAACAGAAAATGCCTGTGGTATTGAAAAAATGTCACGTAATGTGCATTGCCTTGGAAGCTACGGCTCCCTGTTTCTAATTTTAGCTTTGTTACTGCCTCTCTGGATTTTCTTAGGGAAGAATCATTGGGCTGAAGACACAGTTCATTTGAAAAGTAGCTGATAGGGCCCTGTTTTTACATTGAAATTAGGAAAGTAGTTGTCACGATTGCCGGTTTCCAGAAAACTAAGCCATAGTTTCCAAATGTCCAGATCTGTTTGCTTTATTTAAAATTGTGAGTATACAGTGCCTGTGAAAAATCAGAGGCATCTGGTAACTAGGATCTCAACACTAGTGCTCTTTTTTGAAGAATATGGGCTTTCGCCATGCTATTGGAGTATTGCAAACTGTCAATGTGATCTATGGACCTTAAGCTGGGCACATTAATATGTTAAGGAATTCTGTATTGTTAAAAATAATAAACAGTTAACCTGAATATCCCTTTTCAGGACTTGCTGTTTACTTCCTTATGATGGACATAACTGACCCTTCATGTTACCAAAGTTTGGCCCTAAATCCCTTAACTCTGAAAAATGATTTGTATCCACATATTACTGCTAACAGAAATACTATCTATTTATCAATGTAGACGAGATACTGTACCTACTAGAGATGGATTCTAATCCTGGCTCTGCTATTGGGCTAATAGCTTCAGTTTTCTATGTCCGTTTCCCTTTTTGTTTGCCTTTAGAGTAAATCAGACTCATGGTACATTCTTACAGCATCTTGTATCAGCTTGGTCATCTCTAGTGTGTTGTTGCCAGGGCATGTCAGTAAGTTGCAGTGAGTGCCTCTTTATCAGGGGAATGCATTTGCTGTAGTTCTAAAATTACTTGACAAGAGGTCCCAACATGGGGGTGTCTCTCATTTCTCCTCCTTCTCTTGCCCGTATTCAAAATAAATGCCTCAGCTATCCAGCTTGTCTCTGCCAAGCAAAAGCCTCAATAGTCCTGTTCCTTGTGTCACTAATTAGATGTTTATATGCTTCAAATAAATTTGTAAAAAATAATTGGTTGTTTGTTTTATCCTAAATGTGTAGATATATTAAGATCACTGTATTAATTTAGTAATATATTATCAATTATTGATAATTTTTGAGAGTAAAATACAGTAATTGTAAGAACTTAATTGGTTGGAACTTTTAAAACTAAACTGACTGAAGATCGTGGAGAATAATCCTTCCTCATCCAAGCAGTGAGCCGAATGGTATCTGAAAGGTCTTTTTCATCTCTTTGTCTTGTTGTTTGGTCCCAAGACACACAACTTCGTTCAAAACCCATTGATCAGTCGAGCCGCTCTTGGACTGATAGAATTAACATTATGTACATTCAGTTTCACAAATCCTCTTCAATATGGTTCAGAAACTGAGCAATTCACAGTAATTCTAATGCTGTATCAGCCACTTTGGGGTTTGATTACTCTTAATTTCTGATGCTGAACAATGTTGCTAAGCAAAAAAGAGCTAATAATCTGTTATTACCAGTACCTAGTAGTAGCTAATTGCAAAGTTTTATAATAAAGGAATATTGCCAGGTGAGACAAATGAGAAATAATAGTGTTTGCAAAAGGAAGATGATATGAAAATGCCTTGTGAGGCTATTGGCAGCATGTTCAATACCAACATATCATTTGTGCTATAACGATTTTTTCATTGGCAGCACTTACATGGTCACAAGAGCAAACACACCCTGTCTACAATTTAAGAAGGATTGCATATACAAGCAACATCTGCAAAATAAAATGCTGGACTTCATTCCAGTTGAAACTGATATTAGCAAACATTCACCATGGCTAACTGCTTAATTTAAATCTATTTATTGTCTGTCACTAAATTCATAGTGCTTATGGAGATTCTGCACCAGTAATACACAAATAAGGATTAAAAGTAAAATATTCTACGTACTTCTGCTTCGTTTGCTTGGGAGACTTAGCTGAAATTCCCGATTGATAGAATTTGGTAGGTGAAGAGTTTCTATTTCAAAATCATTAATAGAGTTACAAACCTTATTCTCCAATAATCACAGTAATTTTGCAGTGCTCTTATGAGTAGACAAGTAGTGCTATTTCCAATTTTCTAGCAGCCAAAGAGGAATTAAGTAACTTGTTGAAGGCTGTGATGGATGTGTTTGGCTCCAAATACAGCTGAATGTTGCAGGCGCATGGTCTGTGCCTCCAACATACTTGCTCTTGAGCCCGATGATTGTTCTGAGAGAAAGTTCAAAAGGAAACAAACGAAGAGGTGTGCAAACAGCATGCATTTTTCATGAGTATTTTTATTCCACTCCAGAAGCTGCCAACCAGTGTTGAATAAAGTACTGGCATGATGCAGCAATTGTTGCCACCTTCTGTTTTTGGCATTTTTTTCTACTGTCTACTTATTTTATCTAAAAGTTTAATAATTAATTCAAGCTTCACACTTTTGGGGTTTTTGTTTTGTTTTATATTCTCTTCCTGTTATTCATTTTCTGTTCTTGTTTATTTGGGTTTTTTTCCTATTAGAGCAATGCATATTGCAATCAGCTTGGGACAGGCTACGTATGAAATACTCAAGTCATTAATATAAAAGATAATAGGAGAAATATGTTGCTGCTAAGCAGTGAAATTGGATTTGCAGATGTTGAGAATAACGAAGAGAACTAATTGATGCAGAAAGACAAATTTTTAAATCGGCTTACAAATTCATGGTCAAAACAGCATTAGAAGGCCTGCAAACAGTGGAGCAAAGTTCGCTGTAACACAGGACTATGTGAAAGTACAATAAAAGAATACTGTTAGGACCTATAGTAAAGATATATAATTGTAATAAATAAGAAAGTTGCCATCTATCTTTTTATTTTATTAAAGCAGCAAACCTATGCTACCACTATCCAGTTGGCTAAAATCAGCAAATCCAAAACAAGTTCAAAGTACAATAGTGAAATATTTTTGTTTGCGATGCAAGCTAGATCAGAACTAGGGTTCATTTCACACATATAAGATACATAAAGCCTAGTGCTAAGCTCCAGAGCAAATCATTGATCTGGTATAGGTCTGCAGGCCCACATATAAAATTAGCAACTCATAATTAAAATGGAAGTGAGTCCAGATGGGCAGATATTGATGTCAGGAAAAACAAGAATTTATTCTTGATTGCTGCAAATATTATGAACCCAAAATGAGATAACGTAACACAAAAAGCTGTGTTTTGAGAATATTTTCCTGAGATGATATATAGAAGGGTCAAGAGGGGAAGCTGACTGGATGGGAAATAACAGACAAGAGCAAATCCATTGTCATCTGTTATCATCTGCCTTATACAGAAGAGCTGAACTTGAAGTTTTACTGCAAAAGTTAAGAACTCTCTAATTTAAGGTGACTGACTGAATTGAAGAATGAGAGGGAATTTCTTCATGAATGAAGAATGACAGATGATTGTACAATTTTTTGTAAGGTAACTCAACATAAACCATCGAAACTGAAAGAAGAAAAAAGAAGCTTGCACCCTCTACCATTATTTTTACAGAGAAAAACACATGAAGAAATTGTACATTTAGAAGCCCAGCAAAAAGTAATACAAGTAGAGGGCATCATGTGATGTTACTAATCATTAATCAAAATGATCAGATGAATTCCTATCATTACAAGGGAGATACGTTTAAACAAATAATTCAAATTCCAGCAAAATTCATAAACCATTATTTTAAATAAATGCTGTCTTTTAATTAATCTTGTAGAAACCATAACACACAGTCGTATTTATTAAAACACTCTGTTTGGGTACCTCTTTCTAACCAACCTGACCAAAGTGCAGCTATTAAAGAACTGTTGTTTGGGAAAGGGCGTCAAGTATTGATCTTGCCTGTCATGGCAAATTCCTGACTGCAGATGCACACCCTCTTGCAGGGACGTTTATAGCAGTGACTCTTCTGTGCTCCGTACTTAATGAGTTCTGCTGAGGTGCAAGCCAAAACGTACTCCAGTCCTTGCCCATGACAGAAACTGCACCATGAGTCAGGACATTAACCTTACCTGTAGTGATGCTACAGCTAAGCAAAAGAAAGCTGACGTGGCGCAAAGCTACCTTTCCTCCTTTCAGGCTGTCTAGGAGACAAACTTTCCCTTATGGTCACTGTCATTTACACTGGCTGAAATAATCTCTTCAAGACTGTTTTCCAATCCATACCAAAGCCTTTGGCTGTCTTGGAAGCCCCTCTGAGCATTTAACACACAGCCAGCAACATCACAAGAGGTATGCCTGTTAAAAAGTATTTGTGTATGGTTCAGTGCAGGTTGTATCCCAGAAAGTTTACCCTAATGCATGTTATTCTTGTCACAGCACTATAGGCACACAAGGTCCTGCACCCTAAGGTTGTATGCAGTATGTGTGTTTGATTTCAGGATTTCTGGGGATCATCACAGATGTGCTTCCAGGAATTAGATTATTTCTTGGGTTTCATTTTGCTGTGCAAAGCCCTGTTTTTTCCCTTATAATCCCAAAGGGGGAAGTAAATGGCTTTCAGAGACTAATGCTTTGTAGCTAAGCAAGGTCATGAATAGCTCAGGAGGTACTAAGGGACTACAAATGTGCCCATTTTGTCCTTAAAAAGTTGCGCCAGCCAAAAGAACAATGCACTCTAGCTCAGTAAAGACTTGATGGATCATAAGGACAGTGTTTTGAACAGCAATGAGGATAATAGAACAAGATCTGTGACACCAAAGTAATGAACCCTAGTGCTTAAACATAGACAAAAGGAGGTCCTTCCCAGTTATGTTCTTACTCATGGTTATTACTGCTCCCTGATATTTTAGTAATAACTAATTTTTCTTATTAAAGATCATTAAATCCTTCTGTAACTGCACATGTCCCAAGAGAAAAATCAGTTTCATACCTAGCAGTGGAACAGTAGAACTGGAGTGTATGTTTGGCTGACTGAGGACACACTGGTGCTGTGAAAATAACTGCTGATGTCAGCTAGGTAAGAGCTCTCTGGACTTTTGTATACTAAAAAACATTTTTGGGCTATGAACATGGACCTATGATACTGAAACTAAACTGAGTTGTGCTGTCAGAAAATATGCCTGGAAACACCAGTGCAAGTTTCCAAACACAGTTTGTAAACAATTTGGTAAGAAATTAACAAGATTATATGGAAAGAAAATACTATTCAGTGTCTGGCAAGTGCAGGTACAAGGCCTGGTGATGGTCTTGCTGTTACCAGTTCAAAGACACTTCTTAAAATGCAAACTAAATGGATGTACAAAGTAACCTAAAGCATAATGCTTGAAGTTACACAACAGAGAAAGCAATAAATAAAACTTCAGCCAGACTGAAAGAGGATTGTGCCTGCTGTCTGCCGTGCCCTTGTCTGTCTTTCCTGATACATCATCTTGCCTGTGTTGCACTGGTTCAAGCAGACAGTTAAGTGTATTGTCCTCTATCCATGCCAACGCTGAAGGTGGACAGTTCACAGGATATCCAAACCTTGTACAGTTGTGTACAGCATAGCCCTTGCATGAACACCCATAGATCTGGTATTCGGTGAGATCCACTGTATATATACTCAATGGCAACACAGCTCTCCTTCAGGTCTCTACTCCCTGAAGTTAAGACTTTTTATCATCTCATTACTCTCTTGCATTCCTGATACAACATCTGTGGCTGCCAAGAAGGTGGCTAGGCTTGCATGTTTTCCTGAAACAGCCTGTCCTGCTGCTGTTGCAGGAGGCAGACTAGTCACCTATGTGGACCCTAGGTGTCACTAACCAGGCTGTCTCTTCCTGTTGCCAGTTCCCTTTCATAGCTGCAAAGTCCATCTCCTGTATTCCTCACTCGTTACTGCTTCTCAAACACATTGTCTGTTTTTCCTTCTTATTTTCTGAAGAGCTGGATTGTTCACTTTTTCAGCTTTCAGAATGGCATAGCTACATATTTGGAAGTCCCTGTCACAGAAATGGAAAAGAGTATTTAACCAGTTTGATGTAGAGCACTGGAGAAAGGCCCCGTACTTTATTGTCTTTATCAACATAAGATTATGGTCTCTAACTTAACATTTTTAGTATTCCTCTTTCTCACATTTGTGAAAAAATCCCTCAAGAGAATGGCCTCAGCATGATAAGAACATTATAATTCTTCCCAAAATTACATTTGTTTTATCATACAGCCCATATTGAGAATTGAGAATAAGTTTGATTCCTAACACATCATCTTTTATTGTCATGAGTCCTGTTTTCCAAACTTATGACTGGAATTATAAATGCACTGAATGCTTCAGAATGCAAGACAAAATACTATCTCAACCAGTGGTGGGGTTTTCAACAAATGAGATTTTTAGAAACCCAGTCAAAAAATATATCAATTAATGGAGAGTTTAGAAGTTGGGCTGCTGAGTTTGTTTCTTCACCAGTTTGGACTCACAAGAAAATTTTTGCTGCCTGAAAAATATACATAGGTTTCACTTGCCAGGATTGGAAAAAAATCAGAAACCATCCTTGGTAACATGATGAAGTGAGCAGTGAGCAATTGGCCACTCAATTCACAGTGGGCCATTAATGAAAAGATTTTTTTTTTTCACAGCACAGAAAGGACCTGCCATTAAAATGCACAGGTTAGCACCTGCTGAAATATCATCTTTATACTAGACTTCACAAAATTATCTAACTAACTTAAGCTAACGTATGACACTCATTCTTTTGTTTGTCTTTATTTGGACAAGGCCAAAGGCATTTCTTCATTCTCTTGAATTATACTCCAGAAATTTACCAAACCGTCAAAATTCAAACCAGCTTCTAAGTTACTGAGATGTTATCAAAGCCAGCAATTGCTCTCCATTATCTGGAGTAAGGAGGTACTGCAACACCTCATGAATTAATTACTCAGATCATACAGGTACTGTGGCTTATGGCTGAAAGCATCAACATGACGATGCCTAGAAGTAACAGACACCCAGTGTAGCCAGCGTAGGCCCAGGACTGGAGGTGGAATGACTTCTGTAGAACTTAGAGCATGTCTTTGTACAGTGCTCCAAAATATAGCTGGCCAAGTACATGTTGCAGAACTGGAGAGTCCTCCCTGAGCACAAAGCACAGTGCAAAGGCAAGGAATTGCATTGCCTCTGGCCAGATTTCCTAGTTCCACCTCAATGTTGCCCAGATATGTCCACTCAGAGCCAGAAAAGCAACTGCTCCCCTATGCTTCTTGTAGCTGGAGGACAATGCTGAGGCATTGTGGCTGGACCTGCACCACTCTGACATGCATTTATGGCAGGGTTTGGGGCTTAGCTGGTATATAGCTAAAATATAGCTTGTAAGCATTTAGCTTAAATATACCTCTGTACCAAAATGGACCACATCTGGCATCTATGGTCCACAGATAATTGAGTTAACTGGATGTAATTCAAACTAAATCACATTGTAAAATATAGACATTTTTTCAAAGGTATTTTCATGAAACAGCCAAATTCAAGCAGCAAAGCCAAAATAATATGTAAACATAAGTTATGGATCCCTAATGTACAAAATATACACATTGTATGTGATTTGTAATTGAGAGGCCAGAGCAGCAGTAACTCTGTATATAGCAATAGAGGAATGTACCCCCAAGTAGAAATTCAAATGAGACCCACCCAGCAGAACTGAACTGGAGCACTGTGTTTTTCTAGCTCTGTTTCTTTTATCTGCCATCTGGAAGGCTCACACAAATCCAGGTCACTTTCTGTTTAAGCCCCTTTACCGTAACACTCTCTAACTTTTCCTGACCCTTACCTGGTCACAATCAAACAACATGGCTTTATTGATGGATGTATTTTGTTTATGGAAAAAAAACACCTTCATGGATGTTTTCAATAGCATTCATGCATGTTGTCTTTCTAGTAAATATCCTCCCTTTTTTAGGAAAAGTGTTTAGACAAGGAAGCAGCCAGACCAGTGGTGATGACAGCTCTTTGCAGTTATCCCGAAGTTGAGAAATAACTGCTGTATCCTATTCTATGAGCCAAAGGATTTCTGGGGGCTAGTGAGGAGGGTGGTGCCATCTATTTTCAGCTCACAACTGCTTTCATCTCTGCCACTGCCTTTGGCAAGTTACTTCCTTCTTGCTGATATTTTCATCTAACTATGGAATGAGGATGAGGATGATAATGTAATAGGTGTTTTGAAGATTAACTCAATAGTACTTAAGGCCCTTTCAGATACTCCAGTGAAAATATGGGTGTATAGAAAATCAAAGTATCATTATGATGAAAATGTACATTATTGTTTAGAGTAAAAGGGAATCGAAGGCAGGATGATGAGATAATCAGACCAGTGGAACTGAAGGATTTTGAGACATGATATTAAGTAAGTGAAAAGCTGAATGCTTAATTCATCTTAAGGAGGGATTTCCTAGCAAGCAGTGTTCATTTCCTTCATGACTTTTTTTCATGTTGGTATCTGAAACAAGATGCAAGATGCTGCATTATGACTGGAAATGGGATGTTGTAAATAGTACTTTTAAGGGCCCAGTCCTGTAACCATATTCACAGTTTCACAGTTTAATACAACATCAACAAGGTAAGTCCAGATTTAGACCCTTACTGGTTTATATTATTGGTTATGTCACCAGATAAAAGGCTACTGGGAACACTATGAGTTTATTATAATTGCAAGACATTTTAAAAATGATGTAATCAAAAAGTATGTGAAGATTTACCATATTTGGGTTTATTAGAGATGAATGGTCTGAAGAAACCCTCGTTGCCCTCAAGTCCCCTGGCTGCTCCTAAGAAACCAGTGTTACTTCTGTTACTAATGTTCTTTTTCAGAGAACATTTAGTACTGCATGAAATAGAGAATCTACAACTCAATCCAGAAAAGGCTAAAGGGATGACATTTATAAAGCTCAGGTTGCCACAAATCAGATTTAACTATAACTGTACTGCACATGATGTAAAGTCAGACATAAATGAGATATAACACTAAGAAAGTGGAAGTTATATTACCCTACATTTCATTTATCGAACTTTTTAAATTTATCTGCTTGTTTGGATTACACTGTATCATGAACATTCCAGTAGCAGCCCTCTAGTTGGGATTTCTATTTATAGCATACTCTCTTCATTGGATGACCCTCCGCATTAGTTTCAATGAGACAGTAATTAGACCCTTAAAGCAGAATTAACATATCTTTAATAATTTAATTTAGATACAAAATTTACCCAGTGTTCTTTCAAAATACAATAATTTATATTCTTCGGGACTGTGAAAGAGGATACATTTCTAAATGCTCCTCTTTTACATTCTCTCCTGTTTTTCTTTTGTGTATTTTGGGGCTAAAGAGCCACCATCTCCACAAATTTTGGATTTCACGCGTGGAAGTATTTAGCCATAAGGCAATTCAAAACTTTCAAAATTAAGCATACAGCTATTCCCTGTAGGATAGAAGATTTCTTTTGCATTCTAAATAATTTTTGTCATGATGGCCAACAGAACTACTTAGCTCTATGTGATGCTTAACTAGAATTTTATTTTGCTACTAAACTGGGAAGAGATGGGTTTAGTGGTTGGACTGTTAGATGGATAAAGAACGGGCTGGATGTGTGTGTCCAACTAGTTACAGTCAACAGCTTGGCATCCAAGTGGAAAACAGTAACAAGTTGTGTCCCCCAATGGTCAATGCTGGGACCAGAACTGTTTAGTATCTTCATCAATGGCATAGGAGCAGGATTGAGTGTACCCTCAGCCAGTTTGCAGATGACACTAAGCTGAGCGGTACAGCTGACATGCCTGAGGGATAGGATGCTATCCAGAGGGACCTGGCAGGTTGGAGGAGCCTAGAAGGCCAGCTGTATCCCAGGCTGCCTCAAAAGCAATGTGGCCAGCAGGCTGAGGAAGGGAAAATCCCCTCTGCTCTGGTGAGACCCCACCTGCGGTACTGCATCCAGCTCTGACACTCTCAGCACAGGAAAGACCTGTTGCAGTGAGTCCAGAGGAGGCCACAAAAATGATCAGAGCTGGAACGCTTGTCCTATGTGGAAAGGCTGGGAGAGTTGGGGCTGTTCAGCCTGAAGAAGAGGAGGCTCCAGGGAGACATTATTTTGACCTGTCAATATATAAAAGGGACTTATAAGATGAGGACAGTCTTTTTACCAGTCCATGTAGTGACAGGACAAGGGGCAACGGTTTTTAACTGAAAGAGGGTAGGTTTGTATCGGACATAAGGAAAACATTTTTTACTGTGAGGGTGGTGAGGCATTGTCACAGGCTGCCTGGAGAAGTCGTGGATGCCCCATTCCTGGAACTGTTCAAAGCCAGTGTAGATGGGGATTTGAGCAACCTGATCCAGTGGAAATTGTCCCTGCCCATGACAGGATCTTCAAGGTCCCTTCCAACCTGAACTATTCAATGATTCTACGATTTTAAAAGGGGGGTGGGGGGTGGGGGAACGGAAAAAAAAAAACAAAACCCAAACAAACTAACAAACAAAAACCCAACCAAGAAACATTCAGTAACCTTAATCCTGAATATGCCTGCCAGTGCAGTCCTTAGTGCAGCTTTCTGTATTTGTACCTGATGCTGTGAAAAATATTGGGTGGCATTACAGACAAATATTTCTTCATCACCATCTCTTGACGGACATTAACTTAAACACCATTTAAGAACACTGTGCACAGTAGTTTTCACAGTGTGTGACCTACACTAACTGTGCTCATCATCCAAACCTAATTGTACCTGCTCTGACGTGCCTGCTCAAGGTAGAGGAGGTCAGGATGTCAGTTGTGAATGGCAGGGACAACATGGCAGGGTTTAGCCAGGAAACATGTGAGTGTACATACAGTTGAATGACACAGCTGCATATTTCTTTCCTCTGACTGTTTGGGTTGTTTTTTCAGTGGGGAAACTTTACTCAAAAATTACCTTTTCAGTGTGTGGGAATCAGACAGATAGCAATTTTGAGAATGTCTTGAGGGAGCAAGGTGATTTGAGTGATGAGACTCATAAGCGTTGTAATTACAGTAATTATGAGACCATACCTCTACAGGTAAGAACTCATAAGTAAAAACATTAGCATGACCATTTAAGAAGCTCAATAATTCATTCCAGGACATATGGTCACAGTGCAATGCTTAACATAAAGTTCATGATTCTGTTGGCACCTGGCCTTACCTCTGAAGCGTGTATCCATCTTGTACATATGGATCCCTTTGTGCTGTACTATTTGTATGTAGTCTTTTTAAGACAAGTCTATAGCCCCTTATAGCAGATGGTTATAAGTGGACAAATCTTAATGTGTGTTTCAGACATCAGTTGCTCGGCAGCTTTGTAAAGAAATAGCCTGGAACACTGGAATGTTCTGACTCAGACAGATTTTACTCAGAGAAATCCATGTTGGAAAAGGCATGCACTTCACAAATGGAACTTCTGTGTCCCACATGTCCTACACGTTTTACTCTAGCCCTGACCTGTTGCCTAATGGGATGGATGAGTAACAGAAGTTTGGTGGTATGAGGGAATGCCTCCTTTCTAGACATTCTGTGTTCTCTCATTTAATTTACTTACTCAGCACTTCAGTGCCAAGTATGTTATTTGCCACTGTGAATTAATAATGTCACAAACCATTTGAATGGTACTGGGAGAAGCTTGTTAGAAAGGGGAAAGCTTCTCACCAAGTAGACATGCCAAGACAGAGAATATGAAAAACACAGGGTCATTTAGGTGGGATATTGCTAATATTCTTCAAGTTTGTGTCCATGAGCTATAGGAATAAATGCCAGTCATAAAATGATGGTATCATATGGAAACTGCAGATAATCCTTTTGATCACAGCAGTATATAATATTTCTTGAAGGTGTGTGCAGGACGAGTTTCTACAAATCTGAGCTTGTTTAGGTTTTTCTTTAGTTTCATTTTGCTGAGTTTCACTCTCATTGGAGACTACCTGCATTGCTCATCATTTACATTTATAATGCTTGTTAATAAACATATTTTATCATCCAGTCATTTTTCTAATTCTGTGTTACAATTTTGTTTGAAATTCACAGCATGATAAGAAATCATACAAAGTTACTGCTCCAAACTAAAATCACTTTTAATATCAATCAGCTTCAACTACAGCTGAACTTATATATTTATTTAGAATGTTATCAATAAGAAACCAGGTATTATATTTGCAATTCAATTAAAATATGCTTTTTTAAAATACAGTGGACATAAGCAGAAACAAGAGGAGTTCTGGCTTAGATACCAGGAGAAAACTTTGCATCATGAGGACAATCAATATTGTCTGGAGAGGGTTTCCAGTCTCCAGAGTCCAGCTTTGGATGTTTTCAAGACCCAACTGAGAAAAGCGATGAGCAGCCTGGTCTGATCTCATAACTCGCCCTAATTTGGACAAAAGGTAGGACAGGAAACTTTCTGAGGTCACTTCCAGTGTGAATTACCCGAATAGCCTGTGAGAGGTTTTGGTTGTCAGAAATGGTTGTTGACAGCATGCGTGTCAGTACTCAGAGCAATAGGCATGTGTTAGACTCTTGAACAAGTACCACTATTTTCGAACATTGTAAGACTTTTGTCATCAGCTCAGTTGTACTGTACAGTTGTTTATTATGCAATTAAAACATAATTGTTCATAAAAGCTGCAGTTTTCAATCAAATATAAAATCACTGCATATGTTTTTCCCAAACTTGCCTTATAAAGCAAAACCAGCTTCATAACCTTTGCATTAACTCCACCGTTATATTTGTGTTGATCTCACATTAAAAAGTTGTGATAGTTACTTTCCAGATAAGGTGAGAATTTGCTTTTTGATACAAACATGTTTTTAAGCATTTTCTCCTCTTTGTGCTTTTTAGCTTCTGTGTAATGAAACAACTCCCCCTAAAACTTTGCATTCTTTCTCACTTCCAGATGTGTTTTTAAAGGAGAGTTTGATAAAATATGTAAAATAAGGTCCTGAACTACACTGTTTTGAAACCAAGCTGAAAATTATTTTTGGTTTTATTTGGCTGAAATCTGGACTCTTTGCTTCAATTTTGGTTGTGTTGGCCTCATTGAGGATAAGTGCCCCTTAGAAGGAAGACAGATGAGGGATTAAAATACAGGCTTATTTCTTTGGGTACTTTTATGTTTATTATTTCTTTGGTTTTATAAAATGGGGATTTATCCAGGACTTTAAGTGGCCCTCCCACTAGTACAGTGGCCCTCTGAAGGGCAACATTAGTATTAGCAGTACTATCAGCATTTACACATACTGTACACAATAGAATATGTTAAAAGGATAGCATTACATTTGCAAAGTCAAGTACTCAAAAGGCACAAACCACAGAATTAAGCTTTAATTTGTCCACTTTACATATTAGCATTCCTGTATAGTAATTAGTGACTGAATTGTATAGTACTTGCCCACCTTTTCAGGGCACAGAAGAAGTGACATTCTTTTAATAAGCAGCTATATGTTTTTTATGCTTTTCCTCATTCTCTAATATGTCGTTGCAGATATTATTTATGGTACTGAGTTTAAAACCTGTTTGGAAGACTGAATTATTAATTGCTTTTTTGGTATCTCACAAAAAAAAAGCATTCCACTGCCTCAGAGGAATCTTCAGATTCAGAGTCTTCCTGTATGAGATGGAACAATACACCTTATGACCGTACACTGTTTCACAGGAGAGAACTGAGATGCACAGAAGAAAACTGGTTAATTTCGTATGCCTAGGACTTCATTTTTTTTTTAAAGACCTTACACATGCCAAGGACAGGTTTTTTTTTTTTTGCAACTCTGAGCATTCATAGCTTCCACAAATGTCTCAGAGTCTCCAGTCAGGAAGCAGTAAAAAGAGGAGGGCGCAGACAATGACTATCTAGGATAAATTTGATTAAATTACTTGCTTCATGTCACATAGGAATCCCATGTCAGGGACAGAGTCCTGGCATGGGATTTACCAGAGTAGCATTCAATGGTTTTAATCATTAAACATCCTTTCCATGTTAGCAGTACCTTGACTCACCAGCCAAGGACCTTCTACCTTCCAGATCAAATGAGCTAGAGGTGCTACAGATATATCCTTCGTTCTCACAAGTCACGGCTTATCTACAGGCAAGTCCATTCTGGGCACTGACAAGGGGCAAATGCCTTAGAAAAACTACATGGACACTTAACTCTAAAATATAACCATCGTTATGTGTCCAAGCAGGATGTGGACAACTGGCCTGGAAACCTTCAACCAGAAGACTGGTGAATTTATTACCAACTGAACACACTGGCATCAGCAGGAAATGTGAGTCTCAGTCACAGGACATTACCACCTATACAATACCACTTACCATAAATGTTAAGTAACGTGAATATTGACAAAGTAGGAAGAGTCATACTTGGGATTACCAGAACACGAGCTGAGTGTATTAGGCCCGGATTAGGGGGAAATACAGAAGAGACAGGATACATTAGAACAGAAAGCTGAGAAAGCAGAGGCTCAAAGACATGGATAGAGGCAAAGGTCAGGGGCACACAGCAGGCAGTTCTCACGGGGTAGGGGTTTTGCAGTCACAGGAAGGGGATGGTTTGACACCCTCTCCATGGAAACAAAGATAAAGATGTTGGGTGAATTAGAGAGAAAATCATCCTATAACTGAATTGCAGCAACTTGTTTGTGGTTCAAGCACCCAAGCTTTGTGGTGTGTTCAGAAGAAGGGTGGTGCTGTGACCTGAGCTGGTCAGTAACCTGAACCTCAGAGTTGTATGGAGCAGTCCCATTGTAACTTTGGGGACTGTTCTGTCATCCCCAGCCTCTCTGAATGGCTCACCAATTATCTCCTCATGGTTCCTGTAACCCATAAACACATAAAGACTTTAGTAGTGGGATCTAAAATCAGGAACTACTCTTCTGGTACTGTCATCACTCTTGCACAATCCCGTGAGAAAAGCCTGGGCTAGTTGGGAGAGGCACAGATCCTAGGTCCCTCAGGAATTCTTCTCTTTTTGCTGTCCCCCTTGATGTAAAAGAAAAAAAAAATCCTAGCATATCAAGAGGTCTGTTCCTTCTAGAAAAAGGAGCAGAAGTTCTAATGATTCCCTTTTCAAAAAATCTTAAAGGAAATTTACTCTTTTTTTTTCTCCTCTTTCTTCCGGAAAAAAAAACAGTTGCCCATACCCTTTCTCCAAATTCCTCACACGCCCTGTTTCAAAAACAGCAGCACTAGCTTGGCTTTAGTTTCACTTCTTCCTCCATAACTCTCAGAAACAACTCTGTGATTATTACACACTGTTCAGCTAATTTTTTTTTAGAGAGAATACAGCTTACACTGTATAACTGAATGATCTGCTTCTTTCACACTGGCTACGGTCCTCCATGCTTGTATTATTCCCTCTCAATTTACAACATGTATATTTTTAGTATACTTGCATAGATCTATGAAAGTCTGATGATGCTACAGCCAAACCTGCTAGTAACAGACTTAACAGCGTAAAAATAACAGTAACCATTTCCCCCTGCAAATAAAGAGAAAACATGAAGGACACACAGAACAATCCAATCAAATTAGTAGTAACACAGAATAGTTATAAACACAAGCATGCTAGTCTGTAATAGCTACCAAATCATATAATCTACACACTTCTTAGTACCAAACAGAACAATCAGTTTAATTCTGTTCATATTTCTTTACTACACTAGCCAATCCGAGCATGAGTGCCCATACAAACTGAGCTGGTATGCATTAATACATTTCAGAGTGATACTTTCTTTTTACATTTTTGCTACATCTAACTACTGGTATACAGAACAAACAATGCATCATTTTACTACCACAGAATAGTAATTTAAAGTTAAGATTGGGTAAGGTGGCAGCCAGCGATGAATGCTTGCACATCTATGGGGAACAGGTTAGTTCTCATAGGACTCTTTTAACAGGATCTAGACATTGTAAGCTCTGGGTATATTTTCACAACAAAAACCTAATGCTGAATTTCCTTGCTAACTGAATTCCCTATGTGTGTATTATCAAACTCGGCTCTTAGATGACAGATTTAGTCTTTCCCATCATCAATCAAAATGCTTTTAATTTTGGGACACATTTAGATCTGAAAGCATCACAGCACTCCTTCGAAATTGTCAATCCTTTTCAAGTGGCGTGCCATTTATCCCTTCTGTATTACAATGTAACTCCAGCTAAAGTTTGTGGGAGCTGCACTACCATGTACAGGTATATGAAAAGTGTCATTCTGCTCTGCTCTCACATAACCTTTTCCAGATTGCTCCAGGGGAGAGCCACGTTCACTGCTCCTTAACTGAAGAATGGTTCCTAATATGCTACCTTGCTGCCGATAAGCACAGTCTGGTACTACTGCAGGAGACTCGTGCTCTTGGCAACACAGCCCTTGTTCTTATTGCATCATGCTAATCCCTTCCTCCTGTAAAGAACAATTCTGCACCTCCTGATGTCACCACAGAGATCATCCATGTCAGACCTTCTATTAATACATTCTCCTTCTCCTGATCAACTATGTGTAGACCATGAACCTGTTTTTCAGCAGGGAAGAAACTCTCTCAAGACCTATCTGGCAGTTCTCAGTTATACCGTATACGTGAGCAACAGAGCTGCATAAAGCTCTGAAATCTCTCAACACTTGGATCAAAATTTAGTCCCTAATGACAGATCGGAGGAAAAAAGTTTTCCCAAAGCGCCATTCTAACTCACCAGTAGTCAAGGCAGATTCAGAATAAAATTTTCCAACATATTTTATATATTGATATGTTTTAAATAGTTAGAAAACTTACTTGACAGGAGCTGCATCTTGATAGTTCCAGATTTACCTACTCTCTTCTGTCTTCTGTTGTACTTGTTGCAAACACAAATTAAGATCAATATGACTGCTAACTTGTGGAGTTAAATGCAAGCAGATAAAGTGCAAGAAGAGAAAACAGGACAAGCTGAATGTTCCTTAGTTTTATGCATCATCATGAATACAGTAGTAAGCCTCTGCCCAGACAATAATAATTACTGGGATAGTGAGCAAAAAGGCTTACCTTCCATAAGGACTGTCAGACATAGGACTGTGTGGTCACTATTGGCAACCATTACTCTGTAGTTTAGACCCGTATTGCTAGTGTACAGTGTTCAGTTTTCTATTGAGTCCATTTGCTGACTATATCCACATTTTAGAGAGCCACTGAAAAGTTAAATCCACACTTCAGATGTTTACATTCTCTTATGGTATATATTCATGAATCAATCCACATGCTAAATGAGCATTTGGTGCATTATGGAAGTAAACACCTATACATAGTATACATAGTAAACAAAAACATTTTGTAAGTTCTGCTCTAAGGAAAGATTTAAGATTTTTGTCCAAGAGTTAACTTAAATAATCTCCCATGATTCATGACTAGAAGATTTGTAACCACTGTATCAATAAATAAACTGCCGCCCAAATCTAAAGTAATTCAAGAGATAATAAGTTATCATTTTTTTTTCAGCATTTGTTCCTTCCAGACTAAGGAATTTCTGTAACGCATTGAGTATTTATTATAATTCAATCCATTAGCAACTGTTTGTCCAGACCTCATTAATCTAGCTTTTACCACCTTAATTTTCAAACCTAAGCATTATACATTTTTTAGCTCAACATAAAATCAGCACACCCTCTATGTATCATACCTTCATTAGTACTGCTGCTGAACATGTTAAAACATGATAGACATTATAAAACAGCCACAGACTCCAACTTCAGGCAAGGTATTCTCAGATTAAAACTGGCTTCAACGCTAACATAAAATTACCCTCGCACAAAACATCATAGAGATGGTTATCAACTACAGTGAAGAAGAACAAAAAGTTAGCATGAAAACTTCAGAAAAACATGGATTTCACTTGCATGGGCCATGGAACAGTTTGGTTTTCCAGCTGTGTAGTCTTCCTCCCTTTTATTTGTAGTATTTCTGTTTATTTGTGTTTCCACAATATTTTCAGAAAACTCATCCCATGTCCATCAGATCTGTGGGACTTTTGTCACTGACTTCAGTGGAAACAGTTATATGGTCCTGCAAAGCTGCTTTATTTTATTGACTTTGATTATTATTGTTCTGCCCAGATGTTGTACTACCCTCTTGATGAATGGTAAATATTGCATTTAGATTATAGATACACAATATGTGCTTACAGTTACAAAGCAGTTTAAATAAAAGTATTTTTTTGTGTAAACTATGGAACAGATCATAGATCAAATTAGATTTAGAAAAGACCTTCAGCTGATTTCAGAAGTGCATGTTACCACCAAGTAACATGCAAGGAAAATAAGTTGTCTCTACTATTTTGAGGACTCCTTTAAAACATTCGTTGACATACTACAGTCAATTCTGATATTTTTCTTCATCTGCAATTGAGTCAGGATTTTAGGATTTTGCCTTCACGAAATATAGAGTGGTTGCACTCTAAGGAGATTAAACAGTTTTCTTCCAGTTACTTTCATTTAATCTGTGCATTAAATCGTTATACAAGTTAATGATGGACTGTGAATGTGGTAGACTCTTCCTGTTTATCACAGTGGTATCTAGTGCCCCATCATTTTTTTTGTGCAGAACCATGCTGCACCAGATTTATCTTTGTTCTCATAAAACACATTTTCTACAACTGCCTTATTATTAAGTATGCATAGAACAAACCCTGAAGGACATGGTAATATATATACACACACATATATATATTAACTGAATTGAATATCAAAATATTTCTATCATTCCAGATATTACTTCAACATTTGAACACATTTTTTAATGGAAATACTAAAGAACTGAAAAAAAAAATGAAAAGGTGTGCACTTAAATGCTAACTGTTCACAAGAAAATAATGATTACTGTGTTCTGGTCAGCATTGTCTGAATTTGCTCTCAACAGGAGCTGATGTCCAGCTTCTGTTAACACTGTTATAAACAGAGATATTTTACAAACACAGTTCATTAGACTGATGTTAGCTGCAATGGACTATAGAAGACAAACTATCACACTGAGGTTACCTTTTATTCCCCATGCTTTTATTTTTCCTGTTTACCTCAAGTTGGACTAAATTTACCAAAATTTGTCATGGGATATGTGTGACTAATGACAAGAAAATTTGAATGTTGGCTAGTTTTGTGTCCTCTGTGCTGGCTCAAGTTATGCTGCCTTTGCATATGAAAAGCAAATTTTAGTCATTTATATGCCCTGCAAACACAATGGTGGCTAGTGAGTGGAGTCAGAGTACAGGTATTTATTTGCCGTTTTCAGAGAAATTTGTGTGGGCAGCCTCTAATATGCCTCAGAACATTTATATGAATGAATGTGTTATCTTAGCAATCACTGATGTTATATAATGTATAAGCATGTGTGAAACCACAAAGTTGTTTAGTTGTTCATTTTCAGTTACCAAAATGCTTCTATAGGTACAGAAACCCCTTAGAAGTCTCAGAAGGAAATTTCTCACAATGATAAATATGTATCTTGAGACCTTGATCAGAAATAGCCTTGATTAACAGCTTGAACGAATAATTTGTGCCTCTCCAGGAAGATTTAAAAAGTCACACACACAAAAGTCGCTACTTATCTCCAATACTAAAGCACAAAATTATCAGCAGATTTCTTAATGGCAGACCCACTGCAGTCAACTGAGGCAACAGACCTAGGAGAGCCCAGGGTCCAATCCATCAAGGTGCCAACGACCTCATGTGCAAAGAGCAGCGCTGGTTTCAGCAGAAGTCAAAATGACTGAAAATACCAGCTCTGGCAGAGGACTGAACAGCTCACAGGGCTAGGTACTTAAACAGACCAGCTGTGCCATTACAGTAAGATAAAATCAAATACATATGAAGGATCATATGGAATGATCCCTTAGCTGTAGTACATGTAGGTATATGGTTCCAAAAGGAACGGATATATTAAGATCCCAAAGCCAAATTAATTCCTTATCAGTTCTGTAAGCCAAGGGTTTTATCCACAAGATGTTATTTTAAAACAGGCCTTATAAATAAAACATTTTTGAAAAAAAACTTTTTGGAATAAAAATCTTATAAGTATAAACTGTAAATAACACGTGACTTAAAACTGTGATAAAAAGTTCCAAGAAAATATTTAATTAAAAATACATCCTCCTATCATCAGCACACAGCTCCACATACCTTCTGTACTTGATGTCCAACTTTGGTCCTGCACTGACAAACGTATCTGATACCAACATTTACAAATTAATTTATTATTTAACTTACAAGTAATTCAATCCAAATGAGTGCAGTGCTCAGGGTTTTCACGTAGGCTAATACCTTTCACTTAAAGACTGGGCAATTAATGTTGGAGAAAAATGCAATTAACAAGGTAAAAGTATTACAGAATTATGAAACTGTGCATATTTCAAATGTGTACAGCCATACACACATTATTTTCCTGAGTCAGTCAGCAATTTTTGAAGCTTTTAAAGGTAGGCACAGTTTTTATTGCTGGTATAGTTTATTATGATTAGAAAAAAGGACTGGTGAAAATTACTTGGTTATGTATCTGGAAACTTGTCCTGAAACACTGACACTTACATCTCACCTGCGTCCCACAACTGATAGATTCAGAAGCACGTGCTAGGATTCCAACTCATCGTCCCTAGAATACAATTATACTAGCTAGAAAAAATCTCCCCCATAAAAAAAAGTGGAAAAAAAAAAAAAAGGTCAGCATGAGAACCCTAGGCACTTCACAGTATTTTCCAGAAACATTATGAGAGGACATTAAGATTTTTCTTGAAGACTAGTGAGAGTATCTCTGCTTTTTGTTCAGGCAGTTCCAGACATTCCAAAATACATCATCGATCTTTCATTTGGATAATCATGATTTTTATTTAAAAAAACCCAAACAGTTATTTACCAATTCTAATCAAATTATGTTTAGAGTGAGGCACTTGAAATGTATCTCTGATACCTCAAAAAAAAGGAGAAGATATATCTGAGGTGTCAGAAACAAGTATTCCCTCTATTGAATAGGAAAACTATTCTTAGTTAAATATTCCTCAATCAATCTATAAGATTTCTATTCGGGATATTTTTATGGATAGTACAGAATTTATACTGCTGTTTCATTCAAAAAGTTGATCAGGATGAATGATTTGTTGTCTATAGCACAGCAAGTAAAGCAGATCGTCTTGCTCAGTCCCTCATGAATTAGATGCCCTCAGCTAGTCCTCACAATACTCCTCCTCACAACTTCTTCCCCTACACGCAAAGACCCACAGACATCTACAGACATGTTCATCTTAATACACATCTTCTCCTCCTAGTTCCTTTCCTCCTGTTAGGGCTGCTGGGGAGGACTGATCCACTGTTGCATCCTTACGAGATATCACAAGACCACTGAGGACACCTGAAGCTGAAAATACACAGCACATCTTGGGTGCTGCGAGCAGCATGGTTACTACGGGGAGTACTACGGGGACCTGGACAGGCTGAATCGATGACCCAAGGCCAGTTGTATGAGATTCAACAAGGCCAGGTGCTGGGTCCTGCACTTCGGTCACCACAACCCCATGCAGCGCTACAGGCATAGGAAAGTGTGACTGGAAAGATGTCCAACAGAAAAAGACCTGGGGGTGTTGGGGAACAGCTAGCTGAACATGAGCCAGCAGGTAGCGAAGAAGGCCAGCTATATCCTGGCTTGTATCAGAAATGGTCTGGCCAGCATTAGTAGTGAGGTGAATATGCTCCTGTACTCAGCGCTGGAGAGGCCGCACCTTCAATCCTCTGTTCAGTTCAGGGCCCTTCACTACAAGAAAGATATTGAGGTGCTGGAGCATGCCCAGAGAAGGGCAACAGAGCTTCGAAAGGGTCTGGAGCAACACGTTATGAGGAGCAGCTAAGAGAACTGGGGCTGATTAGTCTGGAAAAGAGAAGGCTGAGAGACCTTGCTCACTGCAACTGCCTGAAAGGTGGCTGTAGTGAGGTGGCTGTTGGTCTCTTCTCAAAAGTAACAAGGGAAATGGCCTCAAGTTGTGCCAGGGGAGGTTTAGATTGGATATTGGGAAAAATTTCTTTACCAAGAAGAGTGGTGAAACTTTGGAATAGGCTGCCCAAGGAAGTGGTGGAGTCTCCATTCCTGAAGGTGTTAAAAAGTCATGTAGACATGGCATCGTGGGACGTGGTTCAGTGGACATGGTGGTGGTGGGCTGACAGCTGGACTGAATGATCTTAGAGGTCTTTTCAACCTTCATGATTCTAGATAGAAAGTACTATGATTCCTCAGTACTCTCAGAACCATATTCTGCCAAAGCAAGTGGGACTGCTCACTTAGTGACAGGTGAATGTGTCCTTTGAGCAGTTCCTCAGCATGAGCCATACTGTTGGTTGGCACTTTGCAGGTCAAAGCTTTCCAGCTTTCAGGCTTTCTCAATACAGATGAGGTATGCTTGCATGCTTTCTGCTTACCGACCATCTGATGCTGTAAAATACAAAGTGAATGAGAGGGAGGAAAAACAGCCATTTGCCAGTATTTTCAAGCATTACTCCTTTGTCTGTCCTCCAGTCTCCCTTAAGTCATGACCCTTAGCTATGTCAGGTTATGGCTTTGCTAAAGAGTCACTGTTTTTAAGGGGCCAGCACTGCAGAGGGCCATTGGTGGAAAATGTGTACTCTGAGCCCTCCAAAGAATTAATCCTCCTTTCACAAAGCCTTCAGAAGACTCAGAGGGCATTAAGCCAATAGAAAACGACCTCGCAGAAACGTCCAAACCCTTAAGATTATGTGGAAGCAACTTCAAGCAGCCCTGGTTCAATATGAGTGGAAGGCATCAACTGAAGTCTTCAAGCCTGCCTGACAATGAGGTGTGAGCATCCCTGCTCATATACCACATGTATATGTGCTTGTTCATACATTCAGTATTCCTTGGTTCTCCTCACTTTTGAGAGGCAAGGACAAGCATTCTTGGCACCTCTCTTTGTTTGAAGGATGGCCGCTGCAGGAGCAGATGCCTCCATGTGAACACCACCCTTGACTTTTGTTGGGCTGCCCTCTCCTGAGTCACTCTCCAGGAAGCCCAGGTGGCACTGTCACATTCCCTGCATACTAAAAAGAAAAAAAAAAAAAAAGTAAATATAAGTAGAAATAAAAAAAACTAATGGGCAAAACTAGCTTGCCTCCCGCCTGCAGACTGCGGTCTGCCCAGCAGGCACACCATACCTTGCCTCAGAGAACACCGCGCCCCATCCCAGCACCACAGCACCTCTGCAGCACACCTCACCGCATAACCCATCCCACCCCTCAGCACACCCCACCGCATAAAGAACATCCCATAGGAGACCCCACCCCACACAGGACACCCCCTCACATGAGACACCCCACAGTACACCTCACCTCATAGCACACCTCGCCCCACAAGAACACCCCCTCACACAGCACACCCCTTTACACACGATATCCCACAGCACACTCTGCCCCACATGACACCCTTTCACAAAGCACGCCCCCACACAGGGCATTTCACAGAGCACCCCTTACACAGGGCACCCACTCACAGAGGACACCTCACAGCACACCCCACAGCACTCTCCTACCCCCAGCGAAATACCCCTTCACACAGCACCGCCCACAGAACACCACCTTACATAGGACACCCCTTCACACATCACACACCACAGCACCCCCCCACACGGGACACCCCGCAATACAACCTATCCCACAGGACACTCCCTATCACAGGACACCTCCTATCACAGGGCACCCCACAAGACACTCCCTCACACAGGGCACTCCACAGCACATTCTACCCACAGGGCACTCCACACCCGCACACTGCAGTGGGGAGCCGGGGCGGGGGAGGGGGGGGGGGGAGGGGGGCACCCCTCGCCGCGCGGCCCCGTTCCCGCCGGCGGGAGGAGCGCGCGGCGCGCGGCTGTTGAGAAACTTAGCGCGGCAGCCCCAGCCCTGTGTCAGCACAACTTCCAGCAGCAGCAGCAGCAGCAGCAGCAGCAGGAGAGGCAGCGCCGCGCGGGCCGGCGGGAGGCGGCCGCGGGGACGGAACAGCAAATGCTATTCAGCCCGAGCAGTTTCAAGCCGCCCATGCCGGGGAATTACTGTAGTCTAGCTACGGCTCTGAGCGCTGGCTCTGTGTGCGTGTGTGTGTGCGCGCGGGGGTGCGAGCGCGTGTGCCCCGCGCCGGGCGGCAGCTCCGAGCTGCGGCGCCGCCGAGCCCGCCCGGGGAGAGGGACGACGGGGGCCGGGGCGGGGGGCGAAGTGGGGAGACACCCAAAAGTCCGCCGCAGTGTGGGGGGAAATTCCCTTTCCGAATTTAAAATAAAAAAATAATTTAAAAAAAAAATAAACAAACCGAAAACCAAAACCGCAAGCGTGTTCCCGGGCAGGCTGACAGCCGGGGTCAAGAAACAGCTGCCGGAGTTAATGTTTCTTCCTCCCACTCCGTCTGATGGCGGTGCCCGGCCAAGGCGAAGTGGGCGCTGGAGCACGGCTCTGCCCGCCCCAGCCAGGGAGGCGGCGGCGCTGCACCCGCCACCCGCACGGGCCGGGGCCGAGGGGCGGCCGGGGGCGGCCGGCGGGGTCAGGGGGCAGCACCGGCGGGGGGGATGCGTTGTTGTTTGTTCCCTGCTCCCTCCTGCAGAGCCCGGCGCTGCCAGCGGGGCTGAGTCACGCCGGGGGTCCCCCGGCCGGCCCCGGTGGGGCAAGTGCGGGCGCAGCGCCGTTCTCGCCGGGCTCGGCGCGCGGGGCCAGCGCTGCCCGGGCACCCCGACACCGCCTGGCCTTGCCGTGAGCCTGGTGCCCGGCCCGTCCGCGGACCCGGCACCGGCGCCTGGTGCATAAGGTCCGGCCGGGCCAGGTGGGGTCCGTCCGACCCACCGGTGGGGTGACGGGCGGCAGGTGGGGACACTGCCAGTCCTCCTTGGAAGCACAGCATTTTGAATTCCAAAAGTAATTTTCTGGATACGTGCCCAGAGACCCATTTTGAATTTTAAAAATGTCTGAAACACAACAGTTGCCACTGATCCAGCTGCTCAGCACCTTTTGAGAACCAGGCGTATTCCTGAGTATACCTTCTTAAGGAAGCTGGGCAGTACTCCTTGTCAGAGAGCACAAACGTTGCGCTGCTGTTATTTTCCCCGCTGAAGGTACCCTCGGTGCACATTTTGCGCGTGTCAGATCAGCCCGGCTATCTGTAGAGTTACAGTTACCGTTAACTGCGGTATCCTGATACTTCAGCACCACATAAACCAGCCACCGCTTAACGTCGTGGCACGGTTTGCCGTGTTGTGACACAGCTTCATCGTGTGAAGAGGTTGCATCAACCGTTGCGGTTTTGTATCTTTGGAATATTTGTGCATTCACCATTGCCACAGAGATGTCTATTCATAAATAAAATAAATGCAGCATGAGTACTATTGGCATCCTGCAAACATGGCTTGCAAAAGACTCATTAAAATCTGAGCTGCCCAGTAAGCCCCGCTGCCTTTTGGCAAGCTGGCCTGTTTCACTGCTTCCTTAATTCCCGGTCCAGGATGGTTCACTATTCCAGCCTATCACTTTATATCATTCTGTGAACTCCATTCCATCTGCAGCTTTATCCAGACTGGGCCACTTGGCTCTTTCAGCAGTATTCTCCCCACAGCTCTTTGCCCAACTGTACTACTTGCTACTAATTAATGCCTGATTTTTTTGTTATCTAAAAAAGACAGCTCTTTGATTAGACACACACACATGCATATACTAACATTAACTCTTCTCTTTCTGAAGAACGAGTTACATGAAATCCAGATATTGAAATATCAGTTCAAAATTCCCATTAAATTTGGTAAGATCAGGGTTTCCCAAACGAAACCTGAACTGTACCTTGAACTGTGTGCATTTAATGTTCACTCATCAAACAGGTGGGCATCCATTATCCTAATTCAGCCTTTCTAACTCATATTCACACTCGCCCATAGCCTTAATTCAGATTCACCTATTAATGTAGTTCAGCCTTCCTGTTTAATTCTGTCATTCTGAGGAAACACCTATCCATATTTTTTTTTGTACTTACAAAAAGCTTTTCTAAGCAAAATCCTTTCCTACAGCAACCCATACAAAACTGAATTATGTTTATTTCTTCTATCAAGTTTTCTACAACCTCAGAAGAATTAACATGTTTGTTCTTGCAGTTTAGAGGCTTTTTTCAAGCCCTCAAATTGCACTTCATGAGAATTAGCTCACTGGATTTTTCAGCCATCTTTTTTTTCCCCCACAAATAACTTCCAAACATTAGCTGCCTATATCTAAATTTTTCACATGCACAAACAACACAGAACTTGGAACAATATCTGGAGTTCAATCAAGTAAGAATTCAGTCCAGAAGCTCCAAAAAGAAGGATCTTGAAGATCCTGAAGGTCATGAGAAGAAACCATTCCCTTTGAA
Organism: Tapera naevia; assembly: GCA_033556795.1. Lineage (NCBI taxonomy): Eukaryota > Metazoa > Chordata > Aves > Cuculiformes > Neomorphidae > Tapera > Tapera naevia. The sequence goes on from JAUMJJ010000044.1 coordinate 6,962,551, forward strand.
GGCCTAGTACCGCAGCACAGTGATCTAGCACATCAAAAGCCTGTGTTTGGAAATTGCGAGTTGGAAAGAAAGTCACAGGCTGGGGAGAGACAAGCTGTGACATGTATTCAGTCTTACATTTGCAGAATATCTTTACAGTGGCTTTTCAATAATGCTTAAAGAAGCCAGTTGTCCTGCAGGAGCCTGCAGATCAGCCTTTGAGCGGGCACCCCCTTTGGCAGAGTAAGAAGGGTATATTTATGAGGAACTGGGGGACTGCATGTAGGCAGTCCTAATGCCTGAAGCCAGATAATTCTTCATGCTACACCTTTAGAAGATAGTATAGCACAAGTGAAAAGTTACAGCCAAGGATGGGGGAGGGAGCATAAAACCCCTTTCAAGTCTTCATTTTACTGTTATTCTGAACCTCTAAGAGTAAGTCATAACTGAAAATCAATCATTTTAAGACACTGTTTCCAAAAGATATATGATCTTGTTGATGCACTGGCAGAAGCCAGGCAGCATTTTGGACAGTTCTGTCTGCATAAAGATCACTCTGTCCTTACTTGCTATGCCAAGGCTGATTTCATAGTTTGTTGCAGAAGAAAGACTGAGAGCTCCTGTTACCACTGTTTGATACATAAGGACAGTGGAACAGTAACTGAAAATGAAAGTTTCACTACCAACAACAGAAAACATTTTATCAAACCACATGATTTTAAACTGAAGTCAAGTAGTTTCCAAGCTACAAAAGAAAGCAATGTATTTTATGAGGAGCAAAAACATTCAAAACTATAATAGATAAACTAAAACAAATGTACAGAAGGAGATGTAAAACCTCGGGTTCCAGATTGTCACCTATGAAAACAAACAAGTGAGCTAATGACAGTTACTAGGCAGATTAGTACGCATCTTTATTGATGGTTCCTTGAACTTTTCTTTGAAACATCCAATTCTAGTGACTACTGAAGCATGTTAAAGAACTGAAGAGAACAGGAGATCTAATCCTTAAATGATATAACTTAAGAATAAATTGCAAATTAATGAGTTGCTTCAAACTGTGTGGTCACTTTCATCTGATGGAAAATACCTACCATGGAGACATATTCTTTTCATTACGTTTGTTGGTGCACGTGACTTGGGTTTCTCAAGCTGAGAGACTAGTATTAACCCACTTTACATCCTCCAAAACACTTACTCATATTGTAGATTCTCATTTTACAAACATTGCTCTTACTTTGATGGCTAGGAAGTCATTCATCTCTGTTCAGGACTGTAACAGTCTCTCCACTGTGACACTGTTTTAGGTCAGATTGCCTTGGGTATATGAACACGTAGATTAGTCACTGCAGGGTGAGTTAAGATGTGAATTTGCAACAGTCAGCTTCTGTGGTGGAGCTGACTGTGTGCATGCATGTAATCAGGGGTAAGCTACCTTGCATTACCTCACTTCTATCCCTGACTAGAAATGCACACAGCAGCTGCGACCATGGAGTGAGTTGCACACTAAATTTTCGCTTTCACCTGTGATCAGGGCCAGAATAAGGTTTTTTCAGTGGGGTGTCTACCTACAACACCTCACTTAAGGCTGCTGGCAGGAGGCTGTGAGCAACCTATTTTCACTTCTGCTGCAGGACGGAGCAAATCGCTGAGGAAGTCAACCCACTGAACAAGGCAAGCAAACCCATGGTAACCTGAGATGGCGCTGTACCCAGCCACCTGCCTGCCCACCACTGTGCATGGGAGGACAGCACAGCTCTGCTGTCGGCTGTCCTGGTGCACAGCCTGCACTCCACAGCCTGTCATTGGTAGGACTGTAGACACAGTTGGCTAAAGGACAGGTTCATTCCTAAGGCCCCGTACAGCCTTATGCCTCCGCCATCCATTGGTCCATCTGATTGTCCTAGGTCTGCACCCTTATATCAGACAGATATACCACAGTGTTCTTAGGGAGCAGTCAAGGGTATCTTTATGATTTCTACTGATGTTTACACCAAGTGAAAAACAACAACAAAGAGGTGAAACAACTAGTCCTGACAGGTTGGTTTTCATTATATCTGACTCTGCTACTCATATTTACCCCATTAGAGACAACAGAAATGCACATTTTAGTGCCCTTAAAAATGCAGCCTTTGAAGATCACTGTCACAGGGCACAAGGTTCTTGCATATCAAATCCAATTAGTCACTTCTGAGATTTTCACTGTGGTTATGAAGGGAGAAAGGGCTACACACCTTTTGTCGCTCCACTAAATTAATGCTGTGTGATCCCTGTTCCGGAACATTTCCACCAACTCAAAACTTGCTCTAGTGTCCATAGGAGATTTGTCTCCTGCTGGCCTTGGTTCTGTAGTTTCATCCAATGGTTGAATTTTATTAATTCTCAATATGGACTGATATGGTGAAGAAGTCACAGCTGGCCATTGGGTATTTTATCCTCCCACTCATAAGAGGCTGTTCCCAAGAAGAAATGGGCAAAAGTGGCAGAGTAATTGTGCTGAGTTAATGAATGGTTTTAAAACCACCAAAGAAACTTAAGAGCTGTACAAAACCACTGCATCTATTTAGAATCACAGAATCATTTAGGTAGGAAAAGACATTCAAGATCATCAAGTCCTAACACTGCCAAGTCCACCAGTATACTATGCACCGCATCTGCAAGTCTTTTTAACTCCTCCAGGGATGGTAACTCAATCACTTCCCTGGGCAGCCTTTCCGGTTCTTGATAACTCTTTCAGTTGCAACCTGAGGCCATTTTTTTTCTTTATCTGTTACTTGGGAGAAGAGTCCAACATCCCCTCACCACAACCTCTTTTCAGGTAGTTGTAGAGAGTGATGTCTTCCTTCAGCTGTTTTCTCCAGGCTAAGCAGCTGTACTTCCCGCAGCCATTCCTCATAAGACTTGTGCTCCAGACTGTTCCCCAGTTCTGTTGCCCTTCTCTGGACGCGCTCCAGCCCCTCAAGGTCTTCTTGTAGTGGGGGACCAAAAACTGAACACAGGATTTGTGGTGTGGCCTCACCAGCACCGAGTATATTTCTTTAGTGTTTTAAGCAGCCCTTCTCATTCCCAGCCCTTGTTCTTGTACCACCCGCTGCATTGTGCTGGCACAGCTGTTTCTTCGGCTGTGGGCGGCCCAGGGGTGGGAACAAGCAGCTGGAAGACTGTGAAAGCTGCTTATACTGGCTTCAGCAGCTCTGTCGCTGAAGATCCATGGAAGGTGCTCAGGAGGCAAGACCTTCCAGTTTTCAGGTTATATCTGTATTTTTTTCTGAACATTGGTTAGGTGATAGCTACAGCATTCCAGATGTAATTGTGTGGTCATTATTGGTACATCTTGGCTTATTCATGGTGACTGCTATTTATTGTTTTTTATTAGAAATGTAACGTAAACTGAAAGCATTGAAAAACAGCAACAGTAGCAATTATGCATGTGATCATCACAGAGAGTTTGAAAATCATGCTTAATAAAGCCTAACTAGAGAGAAAGCAAATTCTTCCACAAGAATGTGATTTGCTTTTGCTTTTACTAAGTGATCACAATTATTAGTGGCATTAAAATACATTTTTTTGCTATTTTTCACATGATTTTGTGACAGGGAGTGTTCTGCATTATAAACAACATCTTTTGCTAATCTTAAAAACACCACCATACTCTAGCTATTAATGTCCTGGAAAAAAATGCATAAAATAGGAGCCTGTCTCCCAGATTCTTAGAAAATTTCGTGAGAAGCTTCTAAACCCAGTCTCTGTCATGTACCAAAAAAAAAAATCCTGTATTAATTAATAAAAGTTCCTCTTAATATTTGATCCAGAAAAGTGCTTAAGGGCCTTTCAGAAGGAAAAGATTCTCATGCAGCTGATGATTCAATGAAATCAAAATGTGGGTTTTTTTCCCTTTTTACAAACATCTGGTAGAAAATGTGCTTTCACAAGATGCTGAAAGACTCTCCTCAATCCCCCCAAATTTCTCCTAATAGCTACTCCAAGTATCTGTGGAGCTTCAGTAAACCAGTAAATTTTAATATTATTAATTAGATTTTTTTTTTCATTTTTCTTTTTTTCCTCAAAGCGTTATTTTAATTATTTCAAGAACCACCTTTCAAATCAGCCCTTAGTTCAGCTACTATTTTATGTATTTTTCAGTGGAGTTCTTGATAACTTCTGTTAACATTTTATTTCAAAGGAATCTTTGTGATTATCTCCATTTGCAAATATCAGAAAAACAAAAGAAAAAAGCATCATCCATCTTCAAAAAAGCATAGAAAAGGCAATGTCAGAATTTATGATTTTTCACCTGTTTGGTGATAGTTCTGGCCAGGTCAGAATGCTGCCACTATTGTGCCATTCTGAATTGATGATGTGGACTGCCTTTAGAGGTCTAAATGAGGGACGTGGGAGCTTCCAGGGTTTCAGCTGTGATGCAGTTCAGTGTATTTCTCTCTTTTTACTGGTTTCAGTCTACATCTGTATTATTTTCTAGAATTGATCTAAGTCTGTATTAGTCAGAGGGTTAAGCATTCACTTAAGTCCCAGTCCTTTATAAAGCCTATCTGTCAGCTCATTGTTGTGCTGCTAGTCTTGAAAAAGCCAGATGGCTTTTGTGTGCAAAGGAGCGCAGGTGTCGGTGCAAAACACCTCACACTTGAAATGTGATTTTGCCTTGAGTATGAATGCATGGCACAAGCTGTGTGGCTCTGAGACTGATGGCCAAAGCCAGGTGTTACTATAGAGGGCATGACAGAAACCAGTTCATGCAACCCCCAAATGTCAGGACAGACGCTTCGGCCCACCATGGGGGAAATCACTTTCATCTTTCTCTCAGTCGTGGCCAATGTATTTGTGCCTCAACAAAATTTTGTGCTTAAAATTTATTCCTTTGCCATAATAAAATGCAGAAGTTGGGCAAGAATTTCTTGGGTAGCAGGAGAGTAAAGTATTTGGGGAGGAAATGTCTCCAGAAAGTAGTTGACATACGAGTTTATCTTATCTAGACCTCTGTCCTTCCTAATTGTAATCTAGACGTTCCTCCGCGCTTCAGTCTGGCTCCCTTGAACAAGTAACTTCCTCCATGGGAAGGCTCCTTTTTAAGCATGCCAAGTTTTCTTGATCTCCTGTTTTAGCCAGCCCTTTCCTTTCTTGCTTCAAGCTACTTGCAAGTTAGCTGGAGAGGAGGAAGTGTCTTTAAAATGAATTGTCCTGACTTGTCTTTGTTAATTCAGATGTTGTAGGCTTGCTATCCTAACTATGAGACTATTAAATTAGAAATAATAAGAATTTGTTACAAGAATCCGTGTGTGTGTTAGAAAAGAAGTTCAGCTCAAAGGCCTACAAGTAGAATAGCTAGCAATATTCATCCTAGGGTTACAGGAGGGACAAGGAGGAGGATGACGCTGTCTACTCAGTATCTTACAATTCTGTATAGCAAAAAGTGGGGTGACTAACACAGAAGAGCTGGAAGTCTCAGAGCAGGATCAAAAATTCAGTTTAATTGGTATAGCAGGCACTCATTCAAGTAATTTACATGACTGGAATATTAATATGGAAGGTATAACTTGCTCTGGAAGGGCAGGGAGGGCAAAAGAAAGGTAATGTTTTCTTGCATATTGAGATTACACCAAAATTGTTCTAACGTCCGGAGCGGGAAAGAGGATAGCTGGGTTGTAAGTTTGTTGGTGAAAGTAACAGGAAAAAATAAGGCTACTGCCACAGCATAGGCTTTTGTATGCCGCTGAATCAGGAAGACCAAGTGAATGATGCTTTTGTAGACTGATGGGATTGTGTGAAAGCACTGGACTTGGTGAAATGCAGAATTTTAACTGGTCTGGACATCTGGTAGGAAACCAGAAAAACTGCAGACAAACAGGTAAGTTTTAGAAATTTATTGGAAACAATTTTATTGAATATAATTGTGGGGGAAAGAAGGAAGCTTTTCTACATTTTATTCAAGCCAGCCATTGGAGAGACTGATTGAGAATATGAAGGTGCAAAGCAGCTTGGGTGAGACTGACCATAAACTGTCAGAGTTCCTAGACCTTAAGCAGGGAGGGCAAAACAAAACCAATGGACTTTAAGAAGTCATTATTCAATAAATACACAGAATTGGAAACAAATCTGAGATATCCAATAGATTTTACAGTTCCTTTAAAAACATTAAAAGCAGAAGCATAAACTCTTCCAATGTAGAAGAACATTAAGAAATTAATGTAACAATCATGAGTGTTTCAATTATTTAAAACACAAGAAGAGTACATAGGAAGTTGGAAACTAGGTCAAAAAAACAAAAAAAATATAAAAACATGAGGATGAATTATAAGGGCTGAAACAAAAAAAATTAAATACAACTAATGAGAGATATAAAGCATAGCAGGAGAGTATTGTAAAGGCGTTGTAGTAGGAAGAAGAAAATCAAGGGAGGTAGTTTAATTCTCAAAAGGAAGACAAAAATACTTGATCTAAAAGAGCCAATATTTTTAAATTACCATCTTAACAGCTATGAAACCCATAAACAGACAACATTGGAAGGGAAAAAAATCTTGGATACCTGAACAACATGAAATGTGTTAAAACGGGTTGCATCTGGTGAAATTCAGCCTGATTATTATTTAGAGATCTAGTTTTGTGCAGTCACAGTATTGTGGCTAGTTATTTACGAAAGTGCATGAATGATGATTGAAGTTCCAAACTGCTGAAAAGGGGCATACAATTGTGAGAGGAGAAACTGTCGAAAGATCAGTCATCTTAGCTTCAATCACGGACCAGTCAATGGAACAACATTTATGGGCTTCTAAAAGACAACAGAGATGAGTAGCAGCCAACATGAATTTGTCCAGAGCAAATCGTGTCAAACTAATCTAATTTTCTTCCGTAACAGAGCAACTAGCATCAAGAATAGGAAGAAGCAGTAGACACCATACATCTTTGACTTCAGTGGGGTTTTGTCACTAAGCCATGTAATTCACATATGCAAGACAGAGAAATATGGCTACATGGAACTATTAAACAGCTTACCGAAAATGTATTTTGAGAGCATAGGTATCGGAAGTTCATTATTAAATAGAAACATAACAAATGGGGTTCCATATTTGGGCTCTTTTCTGGTCCAAAGCTATATAACAGTTTTAAGTAATGATTTAGATAATAGAAAATCTTTTCATAATCTAAAGATAACAGCAAGTAGAAGGCAGCCACAGTCATGTTCAAGTATAGGACAATAATTCAAAATTTTGTTGAAAAATTAGGAAAATTCTGAAAAACACGTTGAAATTCAATTAGGATAACTGCAAAATTTCACTCTCAGGAAGTAGTAATGAGCTACATAGGATATGAACAGACTTTGTACTGTAGAAAGAAATGCTAGAGTTGTAGTAAACCAAAGTTTAACAGGACTCAAGAATGTCAGACTGTTGCAAAAAGAGGTGGACATTATTCAGGGATACGTATTTGGGAATGTCAGCCTCAAAACTTGTAAAGTAATCCTTCTGCTTTGAGTGGTGCTGATAAAGCCTCTTCTGGTACCATCTACAAAGGCTTGTGCTCCACAATTAGATAACAATCTGGAGAGATTAAAGAGATGAGCAGTGAGATGAAGGACTAGGAAACATTGCCTGTGAGGGAAGAATGAAAGAAACAAGGTTGCATGGTGTACATAGAAGAAGACAGATGCATGGTACAACATTTGAAATGCCTGAAAGCTATCTGTGAAAGACAGGCAATGCATTCTTTTCCATGTTAGCTGGTGGATTAACTAGCAATTAGGGAGATACAGGTTAGGTGTTAAGACAGTCTTTCTAACAATAAGGCCAGAGGAACACTGAAATAAAGAGCCTAGATAGTCTTCATCACAGGAGTTTTCTAGGATGAAGTTAGACAGAACACATGTACAGAATGATTCGTCTAGAAATGAATCTGCTCTGAGGCAGGGACATTGACTAGAAGATATTTCAAGTATTTCCTGTAACTTATCTGACTGAACAAATCTGAATTATTATGGGTGAGGTGGGGCCAGTCAATTCAATTTCTCTTCAGCTGCCTGTTTTCTTTCAGTCACTTTGCTTTGTGTTAAACTAATATAATCATAAAGTACTATAGTAACCAGATAAACACACAGGAGCTACTGCAACCCCCCTCTGTCACAGCCCAATGAGTGCAGCAAGTTCAAATTTGAGAAGTTGTACGTTCATTTTTCCCCATATGTGGATTCTGAGGTTTTAATAATTTTACTTGAACAAAGGCAGCGATTTTATTTAATCTGGATGTATTAGTCTCATATTAATAGCGCAGATCTCTACAGCTCCTTCTAATTGTAGTACATGTATTAATGGATAAAAAACTGATGAGCTTTAGGCCTTTTCTGCTTCCCTTCTCCTCTCCCATCAATGACTCAACCAATGAGCTAATAGAAGCTTAACTGAGTAACAGAAACCTTCATGCAAGAAACTGCCTGTGTGTTGCAGAGGAAAAAAACATATGGATAGGCTGGAGAGCTGCATGAGGTGCTTAAAAAATACCCAGGTGGAGGGAATTCACTAAAGGACAAAAGCATGTTTGTTGTTAAAATATTTGATTTTTAATATTCAGTATTTGTGATGGTTTGCTGAGGTTCAGTGGGAGGCAATATTAAAATGCATTTACTCACTAGTGCCTACAAAACAATATATGACTTAAGTTACATGCGCAAAGGCACAAGCCACAAATATTTAGTCTGTTGCCTTTCTTGACTCAGGTAGTAGCTAAAATTTATAATCCTGCAAGTTTTTTCTGTGAAGAGAGAAACAGATGCAGGAGCTGGCAACTCTGACGGGATTCATTTACTTACCAAGAGCATACAGAAGATGCATGAAAACAAAAGACTGTTTCTTCACTTTTTCCTTCACACTTCTCTGCAAGTATCTCTGATACTGTGCCCAGTGCTTCCTTGCTCTTAACTTCTCTGCTTTTTTGCCCTTTGTATTCATAAGCATGAAAACAAAACTCAGAGACTTCTAATTCATATAATGCCCAGCCTCCACACTCACTGTGTTATAAACACATAAGGTCCAAGTTGGCAACACAGTACAGCCTTATTACATACCTGTGTTCTTCACAGTGGTTTCTGTTGTTTGAATTTTAACAGCTTCTTTGCATTTCCACCACATGGAAGATGCCTCTTAAACTGACCAGTTTTAGCTATGCTTAAATGAACCAGTAACATAATTTGGCTGTATTTAGACATATCTTAACAATTATTCATCACAACTATGAAAAAAAGCATTGGGAGTTGAGTGGATTCAGGCAAATACACCTGCAATATTCTCCCTGGGTCGAATCCAAACCTCACTGAAGTCCATGGAAATATCACCACTGTTGTCAGTGGGCTTTGGATCAGGATCTAGACCACTCCTGCCTTTACTCAGATCTTAGTCTGACAGTTCTCCCATTGAAGTAAATGAGATTATTCCCTCTTATAATAGAGCTCACCGTCAGGAAGATTTTAATGATACACAACCTACATTTTCCATGTCTTCACATCACCCCATTATTCCTAGTTATATCTCATTATCTTCTTTTTGGGCGGGACCCAATCCTAACCTCCTTACTCAGGCAAAACTCCCACTGACTTCGATTAAGGAAGCAGGATCTCACTGTCATCTTTACTATTTGGAGGCTGCTGTAATGCCCCCCCCATGATGTCATCATATGGGCAAAGTATGCATGGTATTTTTGCTTTTAAGAGCTGCAGTATTGAGCCTATGGCAATACTGAAAAGGAGAGAAAAATGAAAAGATTTGCTAGTACCATTTCAAGACATACAGCAATATGAATTTTTAAATAATATTTGATCTTATAAAAATGCTTTATCATCTTTCAATCAGATGTACATCCTCACAGTTATATAAAAATCTGTAGTAAAATTATTGTAAGTAGTTTCTTTGATTAAGAACTCAACATTTGTGGTTTAGAACAGCTTTATAATTTGCTGTGGAGAAGATAGATAAGGTGACACCTCTTTCTCAACAATCATTTATTATGTATTATCTGGCCTTTCTGGATGGTTTGATTGGAATTTGTCCTAAATTACTAGAAGTTAAATACTTCTTAAACATACTAAAAAAGGTAATTTCCTATACAATTTTATTAAAAGCTTGGATTTTATTTAGAATTAAGGTATCACATACCTCCCATGCTCTTCATGCAAATTTTTTTTGGTCACTTAAAATTCTGTTAGCTTAGAAGGTTAAACTCAGTTAGTGGAACCTCATTAGTTTCTCCTCTCACTCTGTGATGTGCCAGAGAAGAGTGTGCAGAGTACCTTCCCTTCCACCAGGTCACTGGTCAAAGGAGTACCAAGACAGAGGACACTACCAAAGTAAACTGGTTGAGATGGTACCTCCGACTCATGGGCTGAACCTGTTCAGAGCATCCGTTCAGAGCAACGCCAAGCCCAAAATTCCCTGGTCAGCTGTCACAGGTACCTGTACCTTTGATCATTTTTAAAGTTCTTGGAACAAAAGCCCACTATTTGTTTGCACAGCAATGGAAACTGAATGTTTGGGATTTTACAGTAGTACTAATAATAATACTGGTAGTAAACAAAATAATTAATCCTAACTAAAAAAAAGATGTATATAAAGTACATAACAAATACCCCAAAATTTGTTCCCATTCCTGACACTGTGTGCTTAGCAACTCTTTTCTGGAGAAATAGTACTAATTCCTCCAGCACAGATAAATGAGAACAGTTTTTTTATCATTTCCTGGTAATTAATCACTGTAGGTTTACATGTGTATTCCCTCTGCTATTAGTTATATTCATTTTTCTGTAACTGCCCAGACATCACATACATTAAGATTAAAAATGTGAAACATTATTGCATGTTCTGTGTTCCTCATCACAGTCCTTATTTGCCCTACCTAGTCTAATGTTATGCCAGTTAACAACAAATGGAGGTCCAGCTCTCAGGTGACTGTTCAGGCCTATTTCTTTAGTAAGATAAATCAAAACACTCTTTTTGTGCAGTTGTGGATTACTGCAGGAATGCTGCTCTGAAATTCAACATATTCAAGAGGCATTTACTCACTGACTAAAGAAGTTTGTTTCTTTATTCCAGCTCATCTCTTTTTCAGATATGAGGAAGTACAGACAACTAAGATACAGAAGTGTATGCTAAAGAATAACCTGAAGACTCCATCTGCATTATCACTTTTAATTCAGTCAGTTTACTTTTCAAGTATTCCCACTTATCCTACCTTGCCATTCTTTTGTTTGCATCATGAAGTGTGCAAATTCGATTCCTTTCAGGTAAAGCTAAGCCAACATGCACCCTAAGAGCCCATCCAATTTGTTTCAATACAGCAGTCTGTCCACAGGACCAGTCTTGCCTTTATCTGAAGTGAAACCCGCAAAGATATGATACGGACATAGGTCCACAGCACCATCTCTGTTGCTCTGTGGGTCTCCATTGCACTGCAGTAATGGTGACTTATCCTTAGTTGCCTATTTCAAAGAGCCCATCCTGTAGTGCCTTTTCTTCTATGCCTTTTCCACCCCATCTCCTCGTATTTAACCTGATTCTTCTTTGACTGCGTACTGATGGTGCAGCTTTTTCAATAAAACAAATTGGACAGAAATTCAGCAGATAAGGAGAAATGCTTGTCACCAGAGTCCAGACACTGCCTTAGCTTGTTTACAGAACAGCGAAGAAAGAGAATGGGGATGAAATTCACCCCTGAAGTCTGGATATATTGCACAAGAAGGGCATTATCCACTTCTTCAGAAGGAGCATCAGCTTGTTTTTTGAGTCATCTCTAACTCTTGATTGTAACAAGTGAAATTAGACAGGCACATGGATGCATTGTATATATATGTATTGTTTATCATAGCTATGGTCTTTTGAGTAAGATACTAAAAAATATCTAGTTAAATCCAGACATGTTTGAAAAGCATCTGATTTTTGGAATCAGCATGATTACTGTTGTTTCTCTTGATATTACATGGTTTTCACTGAAAGATAAATGTTGGACAGTCAGCATCTCCTATTTCCATTAATCTTATTTTCCTCATTACTAACTGAGAGAGCTATGAGATCCACCATGAACTCAAGCAAATAAAACAATCCACTTCTCTATGCCCAGTGCTTTTGGCTGCATTGAGCCTTAACAGAGTAAGCAGCAACATGTGCTGGAACAATCTACAACTCCACAGACAAGAGCTCTTAACTGCATTTCTTGATTCACCCATTTAGCCACCCTATCCCTAATATAGTGAACTAATCCATGCATATTAAAAACACTGTTAACATTCTGGACCTGGAAATTTAGCCAAAAATCCACAGAAATATAAACATAATAGAATATGGATTATTAGTACATCTATTTAGCATTACAGATCCCATATCAATATATCCTGTATATTCTTTCCAGTAAAGACCAGCTTTGTAAATCTCAACTGTGAGATGATATCTGATGAAACAAAAGCTGCAGTGAAGAAACAATGCACAAAAAAATGTTTGTAATATAATATTAAAATAGTATTCAGGATTTTGATACACTGTAATTGACCTCGCAGAATTTTTCAGTGAAGAGATAATTTGGTATTAAAATTATTCAGTACTTAAAGAATGTAATTTTGATAATGACAGTAAAATATTATTTCTGTAATGCAAGTGAATCATATACTTTTTCTCCTTCAAATGAAGTATGCAGTATGTCTGAATGCTGTCATGATTATACATTATAAAAAGAACTTTGCCATGAACTATCATTGAATACTATTATATTTTAAATATATAACAAAAACTAGTAAAGTCACAATATAAATATATTGAAATGCCATGTTGCATTTATTTTGGAAATAAAACCTGTGGGAACAAGTCAACCTTTTTTTCAGGACAGTTTTATTACAGGGTTTTTAAGGAGTTGAACCTTTAAAACTCTTTGCCCATGTTAAGCTGAAAACTGAAATTGTGATAGGTTTTGACCTTCCAAAGATAAACATTTATTCCCATGAATACTCAGGGTTCACATTGCTTCTTGTGTTGCATCAGGCTTCTGAGACGGTGGGTTTAATCTATTGAGGATCTGACCAGAGTGAATTTCAATGACAGTAAAAGTGCTACTCTATTTATTTGTGCCATTCATCCTAAGACTTTCTCACTACTTTTTGAGAAGAAGTAGCATTGCACTTCTTCCGAGAGGTCTTAAATTAATTTTCGTCTATGGAGCAGTTTCAATGAAACAAGCCATCTGAGTAATTTCTGCAAGTTAGTTCAGTTATTTTTTTAATACATACCATTCCTTCTTTTTTTCTTCTTTTTTTCTTTTTTCCCTTGGGGCTCCTTCCTCCTCTCCAGTGCAGGAGAGATGCACGCTGCTTCTCCATGGACAGATCACACTCTGTTTCGAGGCTTGTGTTGTTTCCACTGTAGGCTGTGCAATCTGGGGCACTGCAGAAGCATACTTTGATGTTTTTAACTTATGGTGCTTTTCTCTTTACAGCTGGCAAGTAGTGTGGTGCAGATGAGTCTGCACCACATCATGGGGATCTTTGTGTAAACTGAGGTGAGTGTTGGGTAGATTATAACTCATGTTGTGTCCCTTTTGATCTGTACACTACAGTCACATTTGATCTCTGCACAACATATTCAGCCGTGTATAAAGCTACTTTTTCTCCTTTGTCTAAGACTGGTAGGTACTACATTGGGCATTCTCCTATGCTCTCTTGAATACATGTTTTCAACGGAATGTATATAATGTTCCCTTATGCTGCTATATTTCATTTGCAGAAATATGTTTTATATACTGTAATTTTTACTTCTTACCAAAAATACATTATCCTGGAAGCAAACTGAATCAAATGTTCTCAATGTGCCTGTAATTCCTTTGCAATTGTGTGAGGTGTGAAATTCACTTGACTGTTCTTACTGAAAGATCTGAAGGGTGGGAGATAAAAAATTGTTTTTCTTCTGCCAAGCAAGCATGGAGAAGTATAGTTTATGTATATCATTTCTAGAAAGAAAGAGTGGTGGTTCCAAAAGACATCCTGAAAAGAAAAGGACAAATATTTTCTTTTTTTTTTTTTCAGCATGTATCATATATGTGAAGAGAAAGTAACAGATCATTATGCTAAAAGATAAAATAAGTGGTTGGTTGCACTAAATTAAAGTTTGGAGTAGAAAAATTATACAGAACGTCCCTGGTACAAACTTCTTAAAGCAAAGGGTTTCATGGTAGAAATCAGAAGCAACCTTTATAAGTGTGGATGTAAAGGTCCTTCTGATTTTTTTTTAAGAGGATTTAAGATAATTTTTACTTTTTATTTATTTACTTTTGAAAAGTATGATCCACTCATAAAAGTAGACATTAATTTTCATAATAAGAAATTGACTTATGAATTAAATGTGGGAGTCACAAGAAAATATCGGCATTGGTATTGGTGATGTGGTCCTTTGCCTTCTCAGTCATTACCTTAGCGTGGCACTAGGAGGCAATCTGCTATAAGAGGTGTCATCCCTCAGACATCAAAGGCATTGACTATTACGATATTTTAGCATCCAACGGCACTGCTAATGACAATGGGTTTGTGTGTCAAATCACAGCCTGCATTACAATAGTCTCCTTAGCCTCTTCTATACACTTATAGAAAATGGCAGATTGGTGATGGACAATACCTTCCTGGGACTCTGACCACAGGTTTAGCCAGTCCTGTCAATTTGTAATATACCAAACATGTAAGTGAAGTGAAGGGATATTTAGACTGCAATTCTTGACAGGGCTGTGATAGCAAAATTGCCTGTGTTGACAAGATGTATGTTTTTCTAGGTGTGCCCAGAAGCAGACCTGCTTAGATAACCTTAACAGGGAAAAAAATTAAGCATCCTTTTCTGCTGTGGACATCAATAGGGCAAAAAGAAAAAGTAATAGGTCGGGGGTGAAAATGCATAGTTTGGATTCAGACACGAATGGGGTAGTTTATAATAGAAATGAAACAATAAATAATAAAAACACTAATTAGTCAGAAGAAAGAACATGGACATTCTTAAACTGGGCACCATAATGTGCTCATTTTTAATTTCTCTTTACCTCAGATTGCATCCTTGTTATCTTCATGGTTATTATGAAAATGAATTGATTAATACTTTTGTGATTCTGGGTGTTATATAAAAATCATAGGCAAACCTAGGAGAAAGTTAATAGTTTTGTTTTCACAGTAGGTTCAACAAAGTGTACTGTACTATACTTTACATAAAACTGTGGTCATACATTGAAAAATTAGGTTGAATAAATATTCATTTGATTGAAGATATGTTCTGTGTTTTAAATCAGCGGTGGTCTTTCAAAAAATGTAGCCTAACTATAGGTTCTGCAAGCTTGCATCAGAATGCATTGGCGTAGTAACTAAGGTTGCATGGGCAAGAGCCGTGCGAGGTTTCCCTTGCTCTGGAGTTCTTGACTTTGCTGCCTTACATTGTTTTATTTATATAAAAGTTCTTTTGTTGTTGTTGTTTGGGAGCAAATGTATGTTTATATAGTTTGTAATTCTGTAAATAAGAGTATTTAGAAGTTTGGACAGATTTGATGCCTATCACAGAGGGACTCTGAGACAGAGCCAGAAACATGCTTTTTAAAACACTTCATCAAGTGTTTAGTAAGACAGAAAGTTGAATTTGATCTGGCTGTTTTCATGCTCTTTTTGCCTACTTTTTGTGAATGTTTTAGCCGAGAAGTTTACTGTTGGAATTGTCTGTAGATACAGCACATATTAAGCAACTATTTCAAACTTTTGTGGATGATGTATTTTAGGCTGACAACTGTAAATGTTTTCACTAGAGATCAATAATAAGCTTTACTGGTTTTAATGTATGTTTTATTATGTAATCGTTAAGTAGGAAGTATGTCTATTGCACACATGGCTTTACGGTTAGTTAGGAACTTCTAACTCCTGGGTCAAATAGCAATACAAAGAGAGCATTGCAGATCACCCACTTGGCTTTCAAGAATTCTAGATATTAAGCACTTTCAACAATGTAGTATAAATCCTCAGACCTTTCCACTCTCTTAGAAGCTGCCCTTCGCATAAGCCGGTCTTAAAGTCCATATTTCAAGTGTTGGGCTGTGTTGTGATATTGTTAGGTAGATCAAAGGATGCAAGAAAGTAGATACTGCACAGTTTTCAAAGAAAGCAGAGAATCTTGAACTGGGATCATGGAATTTGTAACAGGAAAAAATTTCTAATAATTTCAATTTAAAGTCTGTTTAAGCATAATTCTTTATCTACAATTTCTCTTTCAGGTTTGTAAACAGAGTTTTGTTTTTTATAGAGTTTTGTCTTGTTTTTTAAAAGCTCTCCCTTCACCTTTCAGAACAGAAATAATAATCATGTTTATGTCTCTCTGATATAAACATAATTAACATCGGTGGTATAAGGAATTAATGTTGCATGTAAGGAAAGAGCTTCACAATTAAATAATAGACTTGCTGCTGTGCTGTTTGAAGATGTGATCTTTGCTCTCATGACAATGGGTTTATCTGCCGTATTCCATAGATTCTCATTACGTCTTGTGTCAGCAAAATTGTATTAGGCAATCTCACCGTTCGCATCAGCTCGTATTAATATTATTTGTAAGACAAAATTGTTCTTGGTATTATGCTTCTAGTCATTATCAGAAATAATTTTGCTCTAGAATGTTAATATTAAAGTTTATATATGATAATATTACTATTTGTTTTAATAGTTTCCAATAAAAACAACTACTGTTTTAGTGACTCATTTTATTTTCTTGTATTTCCTGGCAAGTACTGCATGTCTTTTTAGGGAATACAAAAACAAGTTGGCTGCAGCTCAGCTGAGAGGCTGATTCCATAAGCTCTGCTTGGTGGAGGCTCCCATTTAAACCAGTGGTCGGGAAGGGGTTATACAGGATGGGGTACCATTTTCAGCTTCTAAATCATGCTCTCTTGTACTGAAGTAATATGAAACAACATCAATTAAACCTACAAATATAATGGAGAACTGCTAATCATTAAACAAATGTGAGTCAGTGAAATAAAGAAAGACTGAAAATAAGAGGTGGAATACCATCAGCCCCACCTGGGACATGCCATTTCGACAGCAGCTCGTGAAATGGAAGCTGCTTGGTGCACAACAGCATCCGAGACACGCATTATCTACAAAACTATTAAGTGATAACTATGTATGTAGAATATGCTACCAATTGCTGTTGGTTTGCTTTGTTTTTTTTCTCTCAAAAAATAATACAGAATAAAAAGCAAATGCAGATTCTATTTCTGTTTAATTAAAGATACTTCAATTTTGAATTCAAAAAAATATTCACTGTCTGTGCATAACCAAAACTCTCAGTGAATACAATGCACATGTATTGCCAGATCATTCCACGTTACATAATATTTGAAATATTGAAGCCTACTTATAAAAAGGAAATCATGCAAAATGTAATTTTGTTGGTATATTTTAGGAAATACATTAAGTTTTTTAATGGTTTAAAGGAAATTTTAAACTTTGAAGTATACAAATATAGTTCTAATTACCAGCCTATCAAGGGCATTTCAGCAAAAAATTGAATTTCAAACCTTGTAAACTATTTTTTTGGCCAGTTTAACATATTTGTTAATGGTCATTGTGATTTAGGACAGTAAACATTTTCACTATTACCTCTCTTCAGGAAAAAGAAAAACATTCAGACGCAAAATTGAGGGCTGTTCTTACTCTGTGCTCATCTTAATAAAAAAGTGAAATCTTTTCCTTTCGGCATATGTGTTTCAGTGCTCTACTTTGGCTAGCCTGGTTTATATTTCCACCTAAAAGGGACAAATTCTACAGTCATTTAAATCCATCCAACCCTACCGACCTCAACCATATTCTTATCCTGATTTACAGCCTCATTAGGATTTTAACGATGTAAATGAAAGCAGAATTTGCTCCTAAATCTTCACTCTAAATTAAAGAGTGTATTCACCTCTCAGTGCAGGATGTGGGAGTATGTGCCTCAAACAGAGAACACACAGCTAAAACTTGGCAGGCAAGGTCTCGGCTAGAGGGTGGATTTTTTTTAATGTTGAGCTCACTTCTTTCCTTAGATAAGCAGGCACACATTCCCATGTATCTTGTAAAATCTTTAACAGTTCTACACATGCATATACAAACGTAGTTCTGTTTTTACAAGACAGACAACAATTCTTACATATCTTTCTGATGAGAGAGACAAGTCAGTCTAAACATATTTGGTTTTACTGAAGTTGCAGGACTACAGAAAGAATAGATGCTTACCTGCTCTTGGTGCCTCCCTGGAGTACCTCTAGTACAAATATAGGTCCTCCTGTAGCAGCGCTCCACTCTCGAAAAATATCAAAAGAGGTGGCAAAGGAAAAAGTGTGTGAGTGTGTGTGTGGTATTTCTTTATTTATTATTTTAAAATCTTAGCCTTAAAGCCTGATCCAAAGCTCACAGAAGAAAAATTCTCATTAACTTCTGTGGCCTGGATCAGGTCCTGAAAAAGAAAATGTTTCACTTCCAGTATCTTCTATAAATTTAAGACAGAAAATCTTTACTGCTTCTACCACACTCTATATTAAGCAGTAGCTATGAAAGACAATATTTAAATTACACAGATTCCATTGTGTTTAGAAATGCATTTTACAGCAAAAAGTGGGAGAAGCCACAAGCAGCACATTTATTCTACCTTTATGTTCTTTGAGGCTCACATGTACGTGAAACTCCTCGCAGAGTCCCACGTTACCAGAATCATTCTCCTCTCACCCTCAAAACTGCGCCTATCACCAAAGATGTAGCTGATGTGATGCGTTAATTTAGCCACTGCCAGCCACATGCCAATAAATTGTAAACAGTGCCACATACATTACATATCGTTAATGAAGAATGATGGTGTGGCCCATAACTCCAGTACCATGGTTGAGAATGGTTGAGACCTTTCACAACTTCAGCAAGACCATTAGTGCAATATCAGGCTCTGCGTCATGTGGACAGGTTTGAATAATTATGCACAACAGGAAGAAGATGAGAATTTCATGCTCGTATTAAATTAGAGCTGTTTGGTTTTGAGTTTATTTTAAAAGATATTGAAGCTTGATTACTTTTAGTCATAGGTGAAGTGCTGCAGAGACAAGAATTTTTAAAGATCTTACATAACTCTAGTGATATTTTTAAGCATATTAATTGGCAGGTGCTTCTCACAAATAAGGAGGTGACTTTCTGAAAATACACCTGCCCCTTGAGTAAAGCATGGCTTATTTTGTAGCTTTTATCAACAACCAAATTAATCACCTGCAAAAATGAAGAAGGTGGCCCTCATTTTTAAAAAGAAGTAATCAGGAGAAAACTTCCCTCCCTAAAACAAAATGAAGCCATGAACAGACCAGCTCAGGAATGGAACATGATCAAAACTGGACAATTTACAAATTCTGCAAAAGTTCTCAGTTTCTCTGTGCCCCCACCAGCACCTCCCTCAAATCTGTCAGTGATTGCAAGTTCTTGGGACCATATTATCTTTTCAAAGTGATCAATGCATCAGTAGTGGTTATTCGAACAAGTAAAGTTTGCAGGGTCTGGTCAGCACGTACACAGCGTGAGCACTTCCCCAGCAAGCCCATGGGTGGTCAGTGGCAAGCCCCATCACTCATCTGCCAGCAGTCCTCACAGCTTAAAAAGGCAGTTCGTGGAAGTACTAGAAAAAAAATAGAGTGTTTAATAACAGTGCCGACAGTAAGAGGTTTATATTAATTTTCTCTCTTTTGCTTGATACAGCTACCTTTAACACCTAGCAGAGAGAAACTCTTGGATCACGCTGCATACATGCAGCTAAGCAGGAGGAAGAGTCAGATGCTGCATACCTCACCCTGAGGGGGACAGACAAGGTATTTTACTATAAATGTTTATACATTAATACGCAGGAACCTGTCTTAGAAGGGTTTTTCTGGATATCTTAATTCTGCTGATGAATAGTGAGAGTGAAATTACAGGTGCCAGTTTCCAATGTTGAATGCTGATAAACAACTTGCCATTTTGCAGTGGCTGGTCACATCTGGAGCCTTTTGGGATGCAAAAGTACTGGAGGATTATTGCAAAACTTAGAGACACTTCTGTTACTGTAACTTTTGTTTTAAACCTAAATTTGTAGATATTTTTTTCTTTTGGAGGATTTTACAGGTTTAAGTATACTTACTTAGCTAACCAGCTAAGTCAGCAGCAAAGCAAAAAGAGAGTCAGACCTACAGGCCTTGTCAGAGAACTTCTCTAGTTTGACCTTAGACTGAGACAGGCTGGTATGAAACCATGGATCAGTGGATTGTCTTTCCTTAATTTCAGCGTGTTTCAAAACTCCACAGTCTCAGTCACCAGCTCTGAGCTAGCACTCTGGCAAAGTTAGTGCACAGTGTTCAGCCCCATTGTACCTTGTTGAAAAAAAACTGTGAGATAAATTTGAATTTTTCTTTTTCCACCTTTAAGTTATCATTTTACTTCCATAACATAGAAAATCAACAGAGAAATAGCCATTAATAGATGGACTCACAGCACAGAATGTTGAGGCTATAGCAGTAATGCTCTTGCATTTTGTTATTTTTACAGTTATTCATGTATGGACTAAATTAATATAACATCCAATTTGATTTTATGTATCACTGCAGTCTTCTTCCATTGTTAAAGCACCCAGTTACTCTCTCTTGAAAATCCGTGCTGAAATTTGAGAGGCTGTTATGAATTAATATTTGTTCAGAATATTATTTGTCATTTCCCTGTGTGTCTGGAAATACAAAAGGGCTCAAGAAAGGTTTCACTATGTTTCCAGTACACAGTAGTATTTTGAAATCCTTACAGAATTTCCATCAGGTCACTATAGTAATAATTATGCATGTATGCAGTTAGTGTTCCCTGACTGCTTCTGATCCGCAATGTCTGTTCCTTTTCTGCGCTCTCCTGTTGAGATCATACAGTCTGAATACAACACACAGCAGACTGGTCAGAACTCCATGCCCTAGCAAATTTAGAAACCCTGCTTGTGGAATATTCTGACCCATACAAAATAAAAACCTAAAGAAATGCTAATATGCACATGGCTGTGGTTTGGGGTTTCTTTCCCCTAACATTTAGTACACATTTACTGTGTTAGAAATATCTGAAATATCTTCTATGTATTTTCTGTGATTATCCACAATCTCCTGTTATGTAAGGTATCTCTCAGGAGACTATACTCAAGAATACATTGCATTGGGAATTATAACTAAGATCTGGTCCAATCTGTTTTTTTTAGCTCACTGAGCATTACTGTTGTGGAGAGAGCACTGTATTTTTCCTATACTGTTTAGTGTGTTTATATAAAATATTCACTCTGAAACTGAGAATGCTCCAAATTTTTCCTCTTGTGGCACACGTGATCTTTCATGAGAATCCAGTTAAATATAGGTTTTTTGCTTCAGAGAAGATATTGTCAAGTTTGGTCTGGCTTTCTTCCCCCTTCTACTTGAAGGTCAGTGATTATTTAGGACAGTTTTCTGTCGTGTATTTCAGGAGGTGTTTATAGCAGGATATGAGCCATAATTTTTGAGTAAGTCTCAATTTATTCTTCACCCTCTTAATGTGGTGCAGAGAAGCGTGGCTTCATTGAAGTTCCTGCTTGACGATGGTAAACGTCTATAATCGTTTGACTCCTGTATTAAGTCTTGTGGCAATGCAACACATGCTACTTCCATCCCATTGAGAAGTCTTTGCTTGCATATTTATCGTTCTGGGAAGAGAAATCTGATACTTCTTCCCCTTGACCTTATGTGCTAGATGCTGGTGTCACCTTTGGTAGCTTTCTTGGTGAGAACAATGTGGGGGATGTAATACTAAAGTTGGGCACGTGCCTTAGAGCTCGTTGGCATCGCCTCCTAATGCATCCGAGCATGTGATCATCCTTCTTCCACTTTTGTGAGTGTATTGCAGCATCTTCTATCCCAGCTTCATACCTGACAGTGTTGTTGAATTTCAGTATTTTTCTCTTACTGTCCTCTTATAGCTGCTGCATTCAAAGTCTGTTCTGCTCTCAGCTTTATCTTATTCTACTCCTCCAGCACAAAACAGCTCTGCACAAAGAGCATATGTGTGTTTTTGCAAATGTAAGTGCATGTATAAAAAAGTATCAACATATGCAGGATTTTCTCCATTGTTTCCTTTACCTAAAGCTACCCTTTTTGCCTTTCTTGACATTTTCTATGCACAAAACATCACAAGACAGCTTCTTCACAGTTGCACAGCTCACTGCAGAAATATCTATGGCTTTAAAAATTTCCCTGTAAAATGTTTTAAGAGATGTTGAAACCTTTAAATGCGTCAGATATATTCAGTTTTTATTAACTGAGCCAGCTAATAACATACAGATTTCCTTTGTGATTTTTGCCCTACCTCTCTGCAGACAACAGGGCTCCAGTTACCCTCCTGCTATTAGTGCTTTGCTTTTCTCCATCCTTGCATTCCAACACCCAGAGGGAACAGGGAGACTTTCACATTCAGTTAAAATATTCTCAAAAGCTTGTACTTTTGACTAAGACATACATAGTATCTCCATTCAAACAAAAAAAAGTAGCCACCTTGCTGTACCTTCAGGGGAATTAAGCTTTCTGTTGTTACGCTGTTAACTAGTGTAACACAGGTACATATGCTTTGCAGAGTCCTTAACTGCAACACGTAACATTATATTTTACTTCACGGAGGGATATTTCTTGACCCTGGCTCTGATGGCAGCAAGACAGAGGTCTTTCAACAAAGCACCAGCTCAACAGTGTCCACAGAACCAGTCCTTCAGAGTGTGGCACCGATGCTCAGGACACCATCCTGCATTGTCAGCAGGCAGAGAGCAAGAATTACAAGGATTTACAGCTCTCCGAATACCGCTGATTCATTGACAAAAGCAGAATTAAATTGTATTATTAGTACTATTCATAGCACTTCCACCCTTGTTGCCGGCTGTAGTATTTCTAAAGACATTGCTATTGGTGACAGAAACTAAAAATCATCTGCAAAACTATCTGATCAGGACTGGATTAGAAATTACTACTAGTTTTTTACTCACAACTGTACTCTTGTTTGTAAGTTGGGATTTTGTAAACTGCCTAAAAATAAATCTGGGTAACTTGATAAGGAGTATGACATCCAGATTTATGTGTGTGTTTCAGTAAAAATAAAATAAAAAATTAAATGTTGCTGTTCAACTGAGAAGCTTTATGAATTAATCTGGTGCAAGAGCAGCTGCATCCCAGAGGATGATTTCTCTTGAGTGATAGTGGGACTGCATGACTGGGTGCTGTACTTGACCCTCCAGTCTTTCCTGACAGTCAACTGCAGTATCTCTACTGCTCTAGGTAAATTATATAATGAATACGGTTAAAACGAGAGGGATACAAGGGTTAATGAGCTGTTGGCAATTCTCCTCTGCTTTGTGGTCTGCTAAGTGCACAAAATAACTTCATTCCAACTTCAGCACATTTGGGAGTTCTTATCAGAAAGAATCTAAACTTGGGCACAGAAGGTTTATGGCGAAATGGGGATCCCTCTAAAAAGATGTGGTTGCAAACAATTCACTGATACTGACACTACTTGTGCCAGAGAATAAAAGCCTGTATGGCTTTTAAGCTCCATCCTGCTGAGGGGAGCTGGGGATAAATTGTAAGCCCAGGGACTGCTGAGCAAAGCATGGAGCCCCAGTTGGCAGCCAGGTTGCTGGCTGAGGCAGTACCTTGACATGGCAATTAACAGTCTGGGGAATTCTTGAGTTTTGAACTGGGTTCACCAAACTGTTCCTCCCCCTCTTCTGATGATGATCCAAGAGAGCAAGCCATAGAAACTGTCCGAAGAGTATGAGTTCTGTCCTCCAAGGTAAATGTTCTAAACACTAGTCAGCTGGATCATATTCACCTTTCCTACAAAATCCTCCTGTATTTCTGGAAGGGTCTGATACTAAGACTATTTACCAGGGGTGGTGGAGGGAATCAGAGTCAAAAGACACATAGTTTTCATAGTGCAATGGGTGTTAAGACAGGGTATGTCAAAATGGGATGTGTGGAGCCTGAGAAAATGTGGAGTCAAAAAAAATAACAGGCCTATGAGCCCACAGCGGCCAACAGCTGGAAGGTGGTATTTTAGACCACATTATTCTACTTAGCACTTAAGTTCTACAAGGTGTCTAGTTTACTTAACATTTTTAAGAATTAAAAAGTTGTGCAATTAGTATTGATATTGTGATGGCTCAGGCAGGATCAGGGCTGTACTGCGTTAAGCTCTTCCAGACGGCTAGATCAAAGTCTCTGATCCATAAAGTAGACAAGGCATTACTAGAAATACAACAGATAAGGCTGAAAAAACAATGAAAGCTGCAATGACAGCCCACAACATTTGTCCATGCCGAACAGTTGACAGTCAATCTCATACAGCACAGAGAGGGGGACAAGGAAAGGTGTCTCTGCTTGGCCTCACAGAGCACTAACTGTTATTACAATCACTATCAAAGTTAGAGGAAATTGCATCCATTTTACTGTTGAAACGTACAAAATGTACAAAGCTTTCCTAGCATCCATAAACAGTTAAATATATTAGAAAACAGAGGACATGAGCTTGCTGTTGTTCTTCCATCTCAACTTATATTACTTTCAGCGGCCATTTATCACAGTATCACAGTATCATAAGGTTGGAAAGGACCTCTGAGATCATCAAGTCCAACCTATAACCTAACACTAACACCAACCATCATCTAGACCATGGCACTCAGTGCCTCATCCAGTCTCCCTTTAAACACCTCCAGGGTAGGTGACTCCACCACCTCCCTGGGCAGCCCATTCCAATGGCCGATCACCCTTTCAGTGAAGAATTTTTTCCTCACATCAAGTCTAAACTTTCACTGTCGAAGCTTAAGTCCATGCCCTCTGGTTCTACCACTGGTCACCTGAGAGAAGAGACCAACCCCTGCCTGACTACAACCTCCTTTTAGGTAGTTGTAGAGAGCAATGAGGTCTCCCCTGAGCCTCCTCTTCTCCAGGCTAAACAGCCCCAATTCCCTCAGTCGCTCCTCATAGGGCGATAAAGACAGAAGGATCCAGGTGCAATGTTTTTAATTACAAGTGGCATTTCTAAGCCTTCTGTGGCCAGCACCTAGTTCAAAAAAGTGACTTCATTTTGGACTGTAGAAGTATGGATGCTCTGTGTAAAAGGCAGACTGCAAGCCAGTTTCCATCCTGCTTTAATAATAGGTTCACAATCCAAAAACAAACTTTAAACTCTTTACTTTAATATTCAGACTTAAAGCTTTCCTTTTGTAAAGGGTTTATAACCCAGCAATAAAAGAATGTCTTTGAAAGTTGACTTAAAAGGTCTTAGGAATGCAGCGGATTTTTAGATTTAAGTTTTCAGTACTTAAAAAAAGATTAAACGATGAACAGAAATAAACAAATTGGTAGCTTGTGTGACCACATCTGCCCTGACTAGGTGATAGAGTCAGCCTCCTTTGCACACTTAAAATGTGCAGGATGCTCTGACGCAGAAACACTTTCAGCAGTGCTTCACTGCAAAGTGAAACTGATGGATGTTGATGCCACTGCAAAGAGTTGCTGTGGAGCACAGCACGAACCGAGCTCTTGTAGAACAGTGGACCTGGCCCTTAACCAACAAGGGCAAAGGCAAAGACAAGTGGGAAAAGAGAGACAGCATGTTAGAAACGTAAAAAAAAGACCTGAAACAGACACTAAGATCTGCTTTCTACATGGCAGATAGCCAGAGGAACTATTTTTCTACTGAGTAGATAATGGGTGTACCCAAGCCCCACTGAGAAACCTGTGAGTTTTCAAGGAACTGGTAGGGGCCACAGGAATCCATGTGGAAAGAAAACATTTTTTTATCCAAATTAGATGTCAATGTTCTGATGGATGAGCTATTTACTGATCCCTTGGATAATGTAGTAGGACATTCACTGTTAGGAGTTTCCCCTGTGTTTCAATTACTTATTTCTTTAATTGATTTCAACCCAGTTTGCCTATTTATACCACATTCTCCATAGTCAGCTATTCTGTATAAACCCCAATGACCCATCTTTCGCTCAGGTTGTTCCTACTGGAGTCAGCAGCAGTATCCTTGAACTGGCTGGTTAAACCCGTGTCATTTATATTTGTATTCTTATGGCCTCTAGATGCTGGTACCTTCACAAATCCCCATAGCTGCCTTTTAGCCAAGCTATTTATACTACATATATATATATATACACACAAACACACACACATATATATACATATATACACATATACACATATAAGAACATAATTCTATCACATTGGCACCTGGATATTTTGCTTTATGCCTTCTCTAAAATTACCTCTGTTTGTCAATACTTTTTTTAGGATGATGTCTTCAGAATGAAGAATGAAATCACAGTAGAATATTTTACTGAATAGTCTCTTTTCCTATCTCTTTTCCTTGACTTGTAGGAACTAATCAGTCTTAAGACAGTTTGTGTTCTTTAAAATTTTCCATTTCCTCTACTTTAACCTGGTAAATAATTATCCTTTTAGGGACTCTCACCTTTTTCCCAACAAAGCAGTTGGATTTTTCTTTTGTTGTCCTCTGTCCTCCAGCACAGGAGAGGAACAAACTTCCTTCTCAGACACCACTATCATCAGATTCCAGGAAAGCAGCACATGACTGCTGTAATACCACCTCGTGTGGCAGACAGGTCGCACCTTCCCTGATCACACCAGCAGGCTAAGTTCCAGTACTCCACCCTAATCGACTGTGACTGTGGCAGTGCAGCCAGACTTGGCAGAAGCCCACAGAGAGCTTTGGGGCTGTATCTCCTTATTGAGGACCAAAGGTGATGTTCACAAAGTACTGAGGTCAGGGGCACAAGCAAGATGCCTCTTGCCATTTTCCTTTTTCATGGAGTTTGAGCTCCTTATCCCACACGACAGTTTCTGTTCGCAGCCCAACTGAATCGCTTGTTCAAGTAAGATTTCATGAGACAGTATCAAATGCTTTCCTGAAATCCAAATATATTACATCTACTGATTTCTCATCATCTGCTAATTTTGTAATTCCATCAAAAATGCAATCAAGTTTGTCTGGCAAGATTTATTCTTTATAAATCCCATGATTCAATTTACCTGCCAGTGGAGGATGAAGGACTGAGTCAACCTTTGCAAGCTTAATCAAACTCATCCAAACCACTGTGTTCAATAGATTGAGCTGGAAGTTTTGCAAGAAGAGGCTTGCTCTCAGCATTTGCTGCACTCTGTGGTTTCTAATGGAATGGAAATACTGGAAGAAAAGGCCTTGGCACTGCATTTCAGTATTTCTCCACTGTTTAGGAACAGATAAAAGCACCAAAAAAAGTGTTCCTTTTAAAGTAGAATGTTTAAGACTGTAAAAAAAAGGGTTCTGGATGATAGAAAAGAAATTGTTAAGTAACAAATAGTCTAGGTCCAACTTTACTCTTAACTAGTTGTTCCCATTACCCTTACTAGAAAAAAAATCAAGACAAATGAAAATCCTAGACCATTTGTACATGCTTTTGGCTCCTGAGATTCCACTGACACATTTGGGATCCTCTGGAGCCACAACCTAACAGACAGCTGACAGTCATACAACTCCATGACAGACAGACAGACAATGTCTGCTATTAAGACTCTTAAATTAACACGGCATCTGATGAACTTTAAGATCTTGCTTAGTATACTTCTCCCTATTTCAGAAAAAAAATCTTTCTAAAGATTTATAATTTTTATTTTCCTAGACAATTGCTTTCCTCTATCAAAACCCCTTATCATTTCATTTGCTTTCTACCATATTGTAGAAGGCATTTGTGATTGCATTTTATATTTTTATAGTCCCGTTTGCTTTTATGTATTTGAATATGAAAGGCGTCTTCAATTCATGTACTGCTTAGAGAAAAGAATTCTTGGGACTTGTAGGGAACTTGGGCACTGAACCCAAGATTTATAAAAGGTTATGTCTATAGATGAAACACTGAAGAAAATAATAGTGGGGCAGAAATCAAAACTGAATTTCAACGATGTTTAAAGAGAGTGAATACATTGTATACTACTGAGTGAAATAGGAGTTACCTTAAAGATGAGTCTGGTTTGTTGCTGCATGCAGTTCAATCAAGTGATCACAGGAAAAAAAAAAAAAAAGGAAGACAAACAGAAAAACAGGCTGGCTGATCAAAGTGTAAAATATCTGTTCCTTGAATATTGGCCAGGCCATGCACAATACTTGGCACCTCAGCTTAACACTGAATCTGCCAAAAAGGATGAAGTTCATGTGAGTGTGAGGTATCCACGTGCTCTGAGATGAAGTTTTACAAGCAAGCACAGGGAGAACATCTGCCTACAGGTCCTCTGTTGTAGCTGAAATAGCAGCACCGTGCAAGCTTTCATGCATCTATACATCTTGTGCTGTAATTGGGGGATAGCTTACTTTGACTAAAATGGCTTAAGCAACACATGCTGAAGCAGTTTGCCTGAGACAGCAACATGGTGCCATGCTATGGCTCCAGTTTCTCCAGCTGGGAAAGCTGCAGCTGGAAGAGGACATACACACAGCCTGCCTTTTCTGCTCCTTTCAAAACGCATTTGCACAGCCTGGTTTGCGGCTGCTCCTTTCCCGGCAGATTCTGGGTACTGAAGAGATGTTCTCTCATTTGCAGTCAAGTAATTCTTCAATGCTTTGGAGAGCTGTTGTATCCACACGGAAATACACAGGCTGACCGAAGAAACTGCCACATAATTGTATAATAAGTTCTAAGGTGACAAAGAATGAAAACCTAACTTCACGACATTTAGAACAATAATGTACCAAAACAATTGCATATTTTAAAATGTGGTGCTTGTCCATAAAAAGGTCCTAGGCAGCTTCTAACAGTCAGGGGAGACAGTCTACCATAAACCTCCTTAAAGCAGGCAGCTACTCCTTCAGAAAATTGATTTCAAGAAATATAACCGACCACTGAGAAATTTTAGCAGTGTTTTTTTCTGAACCTTTTGTGATAAACAATGTTAGTTGAGCATGGAGTGACTGGACTTCAAAATTAAGAGCCAAGTGTACAGGCAATCACAGAAACAGTGCATTGCCCATGGTATGCTAGAGCATCCTCTATTACAAGGCACGCTCGTGCCTGGATTCTTATACCAAGTGTAGCAACTGGAAAAGGAAAATGCACAACTTTAATATGCGATACCCACTTATGTTCATCTGCTTGCCTGAGCTCTTTCTGAAAAAAATAACTCCAGAAATATTTCCAATAAGTCAGTTCAAAAATGGGCTTAAAAACCTCTGTCTAAAGCTGTCAATAGTTCATAAGCAGTAAACAAATGGTTTTGCTAACTTGGGTCTGAATGTAAGGCTTCTTTGTGAAAAGCAGCTGACTGAACTCAAATTCAAATTGCAAGACAGAAGCAAATATATATGGGGTCTCACACAAAAAGCCCTGAGACAGTGCATGTAACTCTTTTTATTTAACAAATTAAGAAAATCAACTATGATCACCTTCAAATAGTTCCCTCTGAGTCAACACATGTGACACGCATATGATACTGCCAATGTTCAAAGCAATTCCACAATCATTTTGTGACAAGCTTTTGAGGATCTCCATTGTTTTTGCTTTCACATCTTCAGCCAACAAAAAATGGGTTTCTTTGAGCATCGACTTGGTCTTTGGGAAGAGGGCGCCAGGTTTTGTGAATAGGCTCGGTGCTCAATCACAGTGAGGTTGTTATTTGCTAAAAACTGCTTCACAGACAAAGCACTGGGGGCTAGCACATGCTGACGTTTTCAGACTGAGGCTAAGAAAATATCTATATTTGAATATGTGTCCACTCACGCCGAGTGAAGTGATCGAGTTGAGCGTTGTCTCACTGTGACAGGTTAGAATATGTTCTATAACAATATCTTTGTCCTTCTCCTCCCACTCTTCGATCCAAAGCTATAGGGTAAGTCTCAGGGGTTTTTTTGTGTCAGGCCTCATATTTTTTATATATATTCAGAGAAAGATCAGGTTATTCTTAAAAGAATAGGAGAGAATGTTGTAAGAAGAGTCGTAGGGGCAGATGGCCGGCCTGGATGAGTAAGGAGCTTCTGAAGGAAGTAAGCAAGAAAAAGAGGATGTATCGCTGTTGGAAAGAAGGGGATGTAAGTCAGGTCATGTTCAAAGATGTTGTTAAGTCGTGTAGGAAAAAAATCAGGGAAGCAAAAGCCCAGCTGGAGCTGAAATTGGCCACTTCTGTTAAGGATAATAAGAAGAGTTTTTATAAATATATCAATGGTAGAAAGAAGGGCAGCAGCGACCTCCACTCCTTGTTGGATGTGGAGGGAAATATAGTAACCAAAGATGCAGAGAAGGCTGAGGTACTTAATGCCTTCTTTGCCTCAGTTTTCAACAGCAAGGATGTCAGCTCGCTTGACAGTTGGTCCTCTGAAGTGGTTGATGGGGGCAGGGTGAAATATGGACCTCCTGCAATCCTTGAGGAGGAAGTTAGAGACCTGCTGAGCCACTTGGACCCTCATAAGTCTATGGGGCCAGATGGGATCCATCCTAGGGTGATGAGAGAGCTGGCGGATGAGCTTGCTAAGCCACTCTCCATCATCTTTCAGCAGTCCTGGCTCACTGGAGAGGTCCCGGAAGACTGGAAGTTGGCCAATGTGATGCCCATCCATAAGAAGGGCCGTAAGGATGATCCAGGTAATTACAGACCTGTCAGCCTGACCTCGGTCCCAGGTAAAATCATGGAGCAGATAATCCTGGGTGAAATCATGCAGCACCTGCAGAACGGCCAAGAGATCAGGCCCAGCCAGCATGGGTTTAGGAGGAGTAGGTCCTGCCTGACCAACCTGATCTCCTTTTACGACCATGTGACTCGCCTGGTGGATGAGAGGAAGGCTGTGGGTGTTGTATACCTGGACTTCAGTAAGGCCTTTGACACTGTCCCCCACAGTAGACCCCTACGGAAGCTGGCAGCCTGTGGCTTAGATGGGAGCACTCTGCGCTGGGTTAGGGATTGGCTGGATGGCTGAGCCCAGAGAGTGGTGGTGAATGGTGTCTCATCCAGTTGGCGGCTGGTCACCAGTGGTGTCCCCCAGGGATCGGGGTTGGGTCCCGTCCTGTTTAATATCTTTATTGATGATCTGGATGAGGGGATTGAGTCCATCATCAGCAAGTTTGCAGGTGATACCAAGCTGGGAGGAAAGGTTGATCTGCTAGAGGGTAGGATGGCCCTACAGAGGGACCTGGACAGATTGGAGAGCTGGGCTGATTCTAATGGGATGATGTTTAAAAAGTCCAAATGTCGGGTACTTCATTTTGGACACAACAATCCCATGCAGAGCTACAGACTGGGGACAGAGTGGCTGGAGAGTAGTCAGGCAGAAAGGGACCTGGGAGTGCTGGTTGACAGGAAGCTCAACATGAGCCAGCAGTGTGCCCAGGTGGCCAAGAAGGCCAATGGCATCCTGGCCTTCATCAGGAATAGTGTAGTGAGCAGGACCAGAGAAGTTATCGTCCCCCTGTACTCAGCACTGGTCAGGCCTCATCTTGAATATTGCGTACAGTTCTGGGCCCCCCAGTTTGGGAAAGACGTTAGGATACTGGAATGTGTTCAGAGGAGGGCAACAAAGATGGTGAAGGGGCTGGAGCACAAGCCCTATGAGGAGCGACTGAGGGAGTTTGGGCTGTTTAGTCTAGAGAAGAGAAGGCTCAGGGGAGACCTCATTTCTCTCTACAACTACCTAAAAGGAGGTTGTAGTCGGGCAGGGGTTGGTCTCTTCTCTCGGGTGACCAGTGACAGAACTAGAGGGCATGGACTCAAGCTTTGTCAGGGAAAGTTTAGACTTGATGTTAGGAAAAAGTTCTTCACTGAAAGGGTGATTGACCATTGGAATGCGCTGCCCAGGGAGGTGGTGGAGTCGCCGACCCTGGAGGTGTTTAAGGGGAGACTGGATGAGGCACTGAGTGCCATGGTTTAGATGATGGTTGGTGTTGGTGTTGGTGTTAGTGTTGGGTTATAGGTTGGACTTGATGATCTCAGAGGTCCTTTCCAACCTTATGATACTGTGATACTGTGAATCTTGCCTTCTCTGAGTATTGTACAGGACCCAATATGAACTGACTTTTCTCAGGAATCTTGACAGAAAACTAATATCATCAAGAAACATTTTAATAGCTTCAGAAGACTTAGTGAATTGTATGAAACATGTTGACTATTTCTATGCCTTTTGCTTTGGTTTGGTCATTTTTAGCTGAAATCTTGACATAGTTGCCTTCCAGTGGGCACTTAAACAATGAATATAGAACATATTTTACACTCTAATATGCTTTTCATTATGTAAGACATTTTCTACATTTCAGATAACTTGGACAATGTCACTAAACCTGTCAGATTCCCCTTCTGCTTCTCATAAACTAACACAATACTGTTGAGTTAGGTTTCATACTCCTGCAGAGAAATATCCAAATCCATCCAAAAGATTGTTTACATTGACATTAGAGGGGATGGAAAACAAATTACAACATTTGTATTTGTGTTAGGAGCCAGATACTGCCAGAACCATGGAAATTAGTTGCAACACTCTGATTGGATGCTAGCATTTATAAATCCAATTTTTATTTTTAAGCAGACCTAATTTGGGAACCTTGAAACAGTTTATTAGTCCCCTACTGTTTTGACTTCCATCTGTCCAAGTACTTCTTGAATGAGAAGGAGACTGTTCGGTAATAGCTGTTGAAGATGATACATACATATGTGGCAGATTCATTGGAAGGGCTTAAGAGAAAGATTTTCTTCAGTTTCCCTATTTCTTAGCAGTAATGTTTAATCCTACACCATGATCCATCCTGGTTTCAATGGAAAACTAGCTCATAAATGGACAACGTGACTAGACCTGCTGTATCTGAACTTAAGATTTATTGTTTCCCTAGACATTGCAAGCACCTCTGGAGGCGAAACAGGATTCATAAAACACAGAGAAAGAAAAAAAAAAAATCTCCGTGGGAAAAAAGGTATTTCTTAAAACTGA
The DNA here is from genome assembly GCA_033556795.1 of Tapera naevia. Taxonomy (NCBI): domain Eukaryota; kingdom Metazoa; phylum Chordata; class Aves; order Cuculiformes; family Neomorphidae; genus Tapera; species Tapera naevia. Next base: position 6,995,564 of record JAUMJJ010000044.1, read on the forward strand.
TTTTAAGGAATCAGTATGCAGGGAGAATGAGAAATAGAATCTAAAACGGACTCTATTATTGTTTATTATTGTATATTTTTTTGCTGGATTTATTTGTCATTTCCATTAACATTATATTTACCTTTAATACTGAGAGCTTGTTATAAAAGGGCTATGTTTGTCAGGATTGAATGTGCTCAAACAGCAGTATCAAATCCCGAACAGTGCTCATGAGTAGCCAACAACTGATGAGGGCAAGTGGAATATTTGGGAAGTCACCATGTGAAATACCGACACCTTCTTCCACTTAAGGCGATGAGAAGTCAGGGCCAAAGTCTTTAAAGAATAGTAGCCTTGCAAAAGAAAGACCAGGGAGAAAGCTAGCCCATGGAAATGAAATCAGGCTTCCTGATTCCTCAATATCCTGAGATATCTTCTTCAAGTGAAACATTTTTATCCCTACATTCACATCTGGCTTCTTTTTCCATTTTAAGGTGGGGCATTTCAGCCTTGCAAAAATTTCAGGGCACTGAACAGAAAATACCTAAAATCCGAGGTATGACCGAGAGTCTTGTCAAGAATAGATAAAATAATGCATCTTTTCAAAACATTAATAAATGTCTTGCTAGTCTTGTTGAACTTGATGTGCTGGAACAGACTTGATATTGGGGCTAACTAAAAGTGGCATTAGAAGGACAAGCCATGCAGGGAAATTAAAATGGTCTCTTCCAAAAAAGGTTCATTATAGGACAGATGTGCCAGTTTCAGAATTGTTACAAGGGTTTTGTACTGGGCAAAGAGAGTAATAAGAAGCTAAAAAACTTCTGGCATTTCAACTTTATTGAAAAAGGGTACAAAGGAGCCACCTCTGGATATCGTAAAACTCACAAATAAATTCTTTACAGCTGCAGAAGGAAAGATAACAATGAGAGCCCGGTACTTCATTCCTAGCACAGTAAAAAATCCTATTATAGCCAATGCAGTTATGGGTGCACCAGCTATATTCTGGGAATTCTATATAACTCCTGTCTGGTTTTGAACCAAAACCCCTGAGGCCAACTTGTGAGGTCCTCCGCTTTTATGTACATGCCCTTCCACATCCCTGTTCGTTTACCAATGTCTGGAATTAAGTAAGTTGTCATAATTGGACATGATGCCCTTCCAGGCCAGAGAGGAGCTTCTCAAGAGCTGTCCTCCTACCCTGCACTCTTGATTGTCAGCAACAGTCATATAAAAAATGCATCTCTTCCTTCCTTACTGAAATCTATACCTTGGAATGTACCAGTCAAACATATCTTGTGCTGCTGGAAGAATATTTTGGAGTTTTTCTAAGTGCAGAACAGAATTTAAAAATAAATTAAAAAAAAGCATGTGGGGAACTCAATAGGAAAGAACAGATGGGAGAAGTGACTGTTTCTAATACACCCCTAAGGCATCTCTGTCCCCTTGTTCGTAACTTCATTTTGTAACCTTCCCTGTTCCAGCTGCTCAGACCAGGACTTGATTCTCCTCACAGACCTACAGTGCCACTCTTCATTGATCAGAAAGACCATCCAGGGAGACTGCGAGTGGCTTCAACCATGAGAACCACTCTGCCTGCATAAACAAATCCCTCAAAGGCCAAAACAAGGGGTCAGAAGAGCTCATTCAGTTCAGCTCCCTAAATTTCCTCCACCAGACTTAGATGGGAAGTGTAACTCAAGAAACCAGCAGAGAAGTCATTAGCAAAGGTTTTTATTCAAATATACCATTTATATCCGGAAATGGCGAAGCAGGAAACCTTTTGGAGCTGTCAGTTCAGTCCAGTCCCATGACTTCTGTGGTTTCCCAACAGGCTTTCACATCCCTTTGCATACAAAAAATTCCTTTGTACTAGCAAGCCTAAAGAGGGTTAACTTTATACTTGCCTTAGACCGAGCAGTCCCTGGAGACTCTGTATTGGGATTTCCAGCAGCTGGCTGAAATGAGAAAGAATATGAATAATAATATAAAAAATTGTGACATGCTCAACTTTTGCAATTAACTTAATTAATTTCATCCTTACATTCTTTAAAAAATGCACCTGTCATGGATCTAGAGGTGAGCAGCAGTGGAAGGTGTATTATCCAGAAACCATCCTAGACATATCATTGAATGATGGAAGTCAATGGCATCTTAAAGACATTCACGCTGTACAGACAGCATAGGTGTGAGTATGTACCATATTAAAGACACTGTCCTACTATTTACTTCTACTCAAGTTCAATCATTTGTGCCTATTCATTTTCAATAAGCCTTTAATATTTTTCTTGTTTTAGAAGCCAGAAATGATTATTTCCATACCTCCTCCCGGCATGATGAAGGCAGACTATTTCACAAGGGAAGCTTGCAGATTCATTTGGTATCAGTTTCTGAGTTGAATAAATAACTGCAGGTACATCAATGAATCAGATTTTTAGATCTTGAATATTTGTAAGTTAGTTTCATATGACGATCACTAAAGTTGATGATAAACAGGATTTTGAAAAATTGGGCTCTACTCTTCTTCATAGTTTATCCTGGACCTCTACAAAAGCAATTTCAGGAGTGGGACCTTAGAGAAGAAAACGATGAAGCACAAGTGCAGAGAAGAAAGGGGAGAGAAAGAAGGAGCGATTGTGCTTTCCATTTCCCAGTTGCAGGCTCATGAAAAGGAGAGTTCTTTGTAATTACCTAGTAATTCAAACCTTACAAACACGCCTCAGAACACCCAAAGACAAGGTAAAAAAGAATGTTTTAACGGCAGTTTCTTGAAATCTGATCCACAGCAGAGTCTGAAGAATTCACTAATCTTTTGAACATATACGCAGACTGGTATCAATTTCTTTTTTTTATTTCTTCCTTACCAAATGAACAATATATATAAATATTAGTGTGTGTGTGTGCATGCGCATGCATGTGTGTGTGTAAACATGAGTAGCTTTTATAAATGGAAATACCAAAGAATACAAGCAATAGTTTGGTTTCTATAAAAGGCTCTGTCTCACAAAAATATTGGCTGTGCAAACCCAAAATGAATCTCTAAAACAATATTATCATGTTAACATTGAGTATGCTTGCCTTTTACCTGTTTACCTATTCAAAATAGAAATCAAGAAATGTTGAATCAGAGATGAATCTAAGTAGCAAATGATCTTCACAATCCCTCAGTACTGTTATCACAGAAGATGCTTAGCGTCAAAGGGTTCTTCTCCCAAGCTAGAGCACGCTCAGTGCTGCATATACACCATTATAACCACCCTTTACCTAAAGAGAACCCAGAATGAAAAGGTTGTCATTTGGTCCTTCTGGTGTAATTGTGCCTGTAACACAGTTGCAACAGCAACTGAATTTGCTGTAGTTCCTCCTGTCTCCCAGTTACCCAAGAAAAGCCAAAGGATATTGACAAAGTAAGTTCTGCAGTGTGTGTTACCTGAAACTGAGAAATAATATTCAATCCCCTTTTGGTACAGTGAAATCCTGTGTGAGAAATAAGCAGCAGTATCTTACTTGGTTCCATACACTTTTCATTTCCAATCAATTTTCCTTGTCATTTTTGCTGGATTTTGGGGGAAATTCTGTGGATTATATTCCTGTAATGGTTTTGTTCAGTTAACCTGTGATCTCCTGGCAGTTTAAGAAAAACAAAACATGTTAAGTACAAATTAATAAATAATGCTGTGGTTTTCTTTCTTACTTTTAAGACTGATATTGTCCAGTTATTAAACTACCAGTCAGATGTGGTATAACTTTGATGTGGCATATGTGCAGTGTTTTCAGTCATCAGCACCCTCTTCCTGGGCCCCAGGTCCAAACAGGGTGAAATTTTAGCAGATTTCTACATGGCTCTTCCTCACTGAACGTGAAAACCCCCAATACTTTACAAAAAAAAAAAGAGAAGCAGCTTAAATGTTGATATTGATAGCAAAGCAAATAACACTGCAGACGTTATCACAGTCCACTGGCATATTTCGTACTTGCTGAAAAAAAGAGCAAGTCCCTAGACAATTATTTTATTTTTTTGTGATTCTTGAGATCTAGATAAATTAGCTCCTCTGAATATTAAGCCTACAATACAGAAAAAATGATCTCCATCTTCCCTGGCTTATACACATCAAAGAAGGCAGAAAAGTTCCACAGAGATCCTGTACACGTGAATGCATTGATAGAGCATGGCTCTTACGGAACACCACTGGGATTACACTTAATTCACCAGTATGTGCTCAGTAAATATGTGGAGAGAACCATTTTATTAATCTTTTGTGTTAAGTATGAACTTCTAATGTAAAGAACTACCCAGAGAATAAAACATCACATGTGTTTCTTCTATAAAACTGTAAAAAGGTGTGCTATAGCTGTCGCAGTAAAATAGCTTTGGTCAATTATTGTCCAGGATCGCCACTTTGAGTGCTACTGCTTGCTTGAGAACCATTTTTTTACAAACAGAATGTAATAAATGTAAAAATTTTGGGTGTTCTGAAGAGGTCATTTTCCCTATGTGGTTAACTGCTGGCTAAAGCCAAAGTCTTTCTGCTGCTATACCTGTAAAGCCCAAGGTCTGCAACTCCAGGCCTACAGCCCACAAGACGCAACCTTATCAGCATAGCTTCACAAAATTGCATATTGACTAATCCTAAAATCAAAAGAAACAAATGTGTTAAATAAGCCTGTTGAAGTTGACGGCAGTCTGCATATGTCAAACCAACTCAGGAATTATCAGCAACTCCATATTGGGTTCATCCTTTTTCTGTAGCATATTGCTGAGTGTAGTGACCCTGAAAATAAAAGTAATTTTGGTTCTGCTAATGTGATTTCTGGGTGGGGCTTTTTTTAGCATAGCACTAAATGCTAAAAGTGGCAGCAAAGCACCATAGCAGTGAAGTCCTTACCCACAAATCCCTGCACCCACATCATGCAAACACAGATCTGCCCATGTGGAGTTCTGTGTAGATTGGGATCCAATTTAGTCTCACATACACCTATATCCCTAGGTTTTAGGTTGTTTTTTCTTATAGTTATTGGCACATACAACACACAGAATCACATTTCTGATGTGACACATCACTGAATGAGCAATGGTGACTTTCAGCTGTCCCTCAAATGATTAATAACTGAAGTCATGTACTATTTTCTTTTTCACAGACTGGGTGGTCCGGTAACATAGTTTTGGTCAGATAGCTTAGAACAACCAGTTTTAGCCAGACTAACCAAAGAAATTAGTGTGATCTTACATCCTGTGGGTGTTTATGTATTGTCAGTCATAATTTTAACCCACTATCCAATTATTAATCATATTTGACAAAAAAAGTAGCAATTTCAGTTCTATAATTGAAAATACATAGCTGGGGGAAGAGGTAGACTGCATCTGAGCTTTTCTACGTGAGCAGCAACATGAGTTCAACACTTAGCCAGTGCCAGAGAAGGCACACACCTGAGCTTCTGTGTGTGTGAGAGAGAGTGAGATGTTTTGATATCCCCTTCGGTGTAAAAAACATCAGGAAGATCTGAAACTACATAACATACCAGAGAAAGAAGTTGTAAGAGCTAATTCTGAGGAAATGTAGTACTCACAAACATGAAGTTTTTTCCATTGTATGAACTAAGGTTCAGGACTGTGTGTCACTGTGTGCCCTCTACAGATAATTTCCCATACTCTGAACTGCATGTGTCCACAAACTGGAAGACAGAGTTCTTGTGCAAGCAACCATACCATCATCAGTGAGAGCAATGAACTAATGAAAGCTTTATTCTTACCTAGTTTTATTTCAAAGCTGAACATACTCAGGTTCTGGCCCCTCCATGGATGAACTGTGTAACAGGAGGGTTCCTCTCCAAACGTAGGAGTAAATTACGATTCTCACTGAAAAAAGAAAGCACAAGGGGAAGAAGGGCCATAACTTAGGTTTCATGGGAGAATAAGAGTGAGAAAGCAAGGACAGACTGTGTTACAGAAGTGAAAAATGCAAATTCTTCCAGCTGGTTTCAGCATACAGCAATGCCTCTCCCAATCCTGTAGCTCATCTTCCTGCCATTACATCCAGTCCTATCATAGATAGCAAGAGAGATCAGCACCTGTTTCACCTCCCTCCCTTGAGAGAAGGCAGTAAACAGCTATGAGATTCTCTCCCAGTCTCCTCCAGGCTGAACAGACCAAGTGACCTCAGCCGCTCCTCATACGACTATACAATTCCTACCAATCTGAATGGCACAAAAGTAAAAGTCTGCAGAATGAGGTTTGCAGTTAGAAACTCCATAGGAAGATTAAACATCCCACAGAAGGAAGAAGAATTCTTCAGCAAGGCTTCAGAGTTGCCTTGGTTCATGTCTGTTGAAAAAGACCAAACAAAAGCATGTCTTTCCCATGATAGCTTGCCCCCCCAAAATATTCCCAACTACAACAATAACTATATATAAGCAGAAATAAAATAAGGGAGTACCATTTACTGGCTTAATTTCCTAAACATCCCTTTGTTAAGAGCTCTGTGAAACCTGCCAGTTAGATTAACTGATCACTTTAGAAATCAACAAAATGGGCAGAATTATATAGTAACTCTACACATTACTGTAAGTATATGAGGAAAATAATGATTCTGTAATATAAGTCATATTGTTCAAGTAAGTCTTACAAAGCCACACAAGTAATGTTTCACTGCAGACATTCTTAACATTAATCCATAACGTAACTAGCTGCAATATGGGAAGGAAAAAAAAACCCCACCCAGTTTGTAGCTATCCTGTATCTCAGACAGGGTGATATAACATAACATATGTTTTAAAATGATAAAGACTTCCAAGAATAAGACATGGTTTCCAGAAAAATACTCATACACGCCCAAACAAAAGCAAAATCCTGTAATAATTGAATAATTGTAGCTTTCTGTATCCAAGTAGTTAAAAAAAAAATCCAGCCCAAACCAGCCCTTTTCAGTGGCTCAGCTGGTCAACACTCTTATACACAAAGCCCAGTGCTCTTCCCTAAAACCTAAGAATTAATCAGCATTATGTAAGAGATTTTTATAACACTCTAAAAATACATTGTGAATTCCTTTCCAGTGTTGGACTGAGAAGCTTTAAAGTACTGCCATTCTTTCATCCCCCTTTCTAACAAACACTGGATCCTCATTCTTCATGTTGGAAACTTGACTTTGTCTCAGTATTTGTGCCTTGAATCTCATTAATTACAGTATTGGCCTCATGAGATACATGCTGCTAAGAGCAGTGTTTGTACTGAAAAAGATTGGAGCAAGGGCACAGATACATAGACACTATACGCGATAAACACTTTAAGAATGAATTAACGACACATAAAACTTCACAAGACTATTTGGATGTTTCCATGTTAATTTACCCGCTTACTAAGCAAACCCTTGTATCCACGTGATCACTTTTTGTTTGCGTGGTGCTGATAGATAACACCTATGACAGCATTCCTGCAAAGTCAGTGGTAACATTAGACCAGCAAATCTACAGCAGTCCTACAAGTACCTTATTCTTTTTTGTGCTCTATTTTTCATATGCATAATAAATAAATACTAGCACTATCTCTGTATATTCCACTGAAGGATCTCTAAGCAAAATTACAGACATAACCTGAATGTTAGCTTTGGAACCAAAAGAGAAGTTGTTTCAATATTGCTATCGGTGACAGAGCCATCCTACTCATGTCCAAATGTCCATCCCTGCCCTCCTAAAGTTCATTCCACTCTGCCCCAAATCACAACTTGATCTGTGAACGTGCAAGGCATCTGCAGTCTTTCATACCAAAATAAATCATAAGAATGCAAATAAATTACGTGAAAACCAGGAACAAAGCATTTTCAGCTGTAGAAATCTTGTCATGGAATGCATACCCAAGGGCATTACAGCAATATCATCACTGCATTTTTAGGAAATATCTCAACATTGCCCTTTTCCAGAACAAAACTTCTCCCCATACAAGGCTGAAACAACACTGACACAGCTATCTTCTCAAAATAACCCCCCACCTTCAAACCACAAACAAATCAATCAAAACTATTGAGGCAAACAAAACAAGAGATTTCACAAGGGTGGGGAAAAAAAAGGAAAAAGATGCAAAGAGGACTGCCTAGCCCAGGAACGTTTTCACTATTATTATCTGTCTCATGTGAAAGCCTTGCTGATACTAGGGCTGATGGGTGGCAGCATAATGCCCTGAGCAGGATATAGTCAACTCGTCTGATAGGATGATACTGGCTGTTCCACAAGGGCAAGCAAATATTTAGAGGAAAATTGCAGTCTGGATTACAAAGATCCTGTACCAAAATAAGCATCAACTATCCTTTGTGTGTTTGTCCAAAGACATCCATGTTCATTTCTTTCCTTCTCTCAGCAAATTTTATTTTTTATATATATTTTACCCACAACCCAAGTCCATCTTTGTTCTCTCCTGATCCTTTCTCTGCCTTTCTTTCTTTGTACCATTTTCCGCTGACACTGAATGCAATCAGTCACATGGCTAGCCTCCACCTGAACTCCGTGGTACAAAACATGTAAGCATTACTTCCTAGGAATAAGGGAAAAATACCTCCATTTGGTTCACGCTTCATTAACATGCCCTTCTCAGATTCTTTCCCTCCTTTTATCACCCAAATTCACTGTGCATTGTTCTTGTACTTTGTTTCCCTTTTTTTTCCCATGGTCATTTTCACCTTCTTCATTCCCTGTCCGTCCTTCTGCTCCTTCCCTGGCTGGTTTTCTCCTGCCATTTCTCACTGACTTTCTTCTTCCTCCAAAACCCACTGTTCCCACCTCAATCATCATTCTTCTTCTCCTTTTGCTGGCATAGCTTGGAAGCAAGCAAGAGCCTCAGTCCTGCCACGATGTGGAAGCCGGGGTGATGGCTGCCAGCGGGCTGTATGGAGAGCCTAATTCTCTTCTTTTGCTAGGCCCACTCCAACCAGTCTCTCCCACTGACCTGTTAATACGAAAAATAAAACGGGGCAAGAGCCCTCGACAGACAAACAACTTTGGCACAAAACGGTTTTTGTGGTGGTATGCTTTAATGTGATGAATTATTGTGGCACATTGCAAAAGCGAGCATCCCACACAACCCGTGCCTGCAAGAAGGAATTGCCTATGTGCAGCTACCAGCACCTCAGCCTCTCAGTCCTTCCTCTTGTCTCTGCTACTCTGTCACTAATATGTTCCAGTTGCTCATTAATGCTCTCTTAAGCACCCCCCAGCCCCTTCCCCAGCAATTCCACCTCACCAACCATTTCCTTCACTCTAGCAGCTCAAAATCCAGAGGATAATTTTTTTTTTCCCCTGCAGCTCCAGCAATGATAAACAGATGCTGGTAGTCAATGCCTCGTGCAACTTCCCTCCTCAGGTTTTGCGTGGTGCTCATTGTTTGTGACCTTTGCAATAGGGAGATGGGTGTATTTACAACTGCCCTGACCGAAAACGTGCTCTGAAGGCTTGACATTAAACATGAACAAAAGCCCCTTGGGTCACACCCGTGAGTTGGTTTACAAGGTTAGTCATACGTTTGCAAAGATAAGCAGGTATCAACATCTGCAGAATTTGGGATTGTACTTCAGCAGCAAGGGCAGACAGGAAAGAAAAGATCCAGAGAGCCGCGTGCTTCGAAAGCCCAAGCAACAAAAGGCCCCGCTGGCTGCTCTCTTCCCACCGTCTCTCTGGAGCACACAATTATTTGCAATGTAGCTTTTAAAAAATCAAAGCATTTCCTTAAATTTTCTGTAGACTTTTCTTTTCCTTTATTTTTTTTTTTTAGCTCTCCAGAGCCAGCCCGTTTTGGCTGTGGAAACGCTTCCTCCCCGCCTCCCGCGGCTGGGCCGGGCTCTGCCCCGCGGGGCCCGGGTTATCTCTGGGCTCTGCTCACGACCCAGTCCCCGGGATAAGGCAAGCTCTCCCGGCCCGGCCCGACCCCTCCTGGCTCCCACCCCGGGCACTGGGGACGCGGGGTGTCCGCCGTGGGGCGCGGGTGGCCGCAGACGGGCGGGCGGCTCCAGCTGCCGAGGTAGTCCGGTCCGCAGTTTGCGTCTCGCCGGCGCGCTCTGCCCGGCCGGCAGCGGCGGCGGGCGGGTGGCGAGCGCTGGGAACAGCCGGTTGTTTAAAATCCTTCTAGAACCGTTTCTAATTCCCCCTTGCGCCTGGGAAGGGAGCGCGCGCGCGTGGGGGGGAGGGGGGGAGGGGGGCGGGGGAGGAGCCGAGGGGGCGGAGGGAGCGGCCCGTCCGGGTCTCCGTCTGTCAATCACCGTCAGGGGGCGTGGTCGCGCTGCCGGACGGCCAATGGGGTGTGTGTGTGGCGGCGTCGCCATGGCGACGGGGCTGTTCCCAGGGAGGCTGTGATGGGTTGACAGGTGCGTGACAGTCGGGGCTCTCTGCAGGCATGTACGGCAAAGGCAAGAGCAACAGCAGCGTCCCGTCCGACAGCCAGGCCAGGGAGAAGTGAGTACAGCCCGACGGGCCGCGCCGCCCTCCCCGCAGCGCTATCCGCACCCAAAGTAACTTTACTGCCGGCGGGCGCTGTGGTGCGGTGCGGGGGGGCGGGCGGACCGAGGGCGCCTGGCGCTGCCCGGTCCGGCGGTCAGGAGCGCGGGGGGCGCGGGACAGCGGCAGCCGGGAGGAGGGCACCGCGGTGCTGCCCTCTCCGGTCTCCGGCGAATTCGCGGGGCGGGCGACACCGGTGCCCTCGAGTCTTGGCGGCTTGGGGTGCCGGGACGGCTCGGCTAACAAAAGAGCCCCGGCCCGAGGGGGCGCGGAGAGCGGGGCACACGGGGAGGGGGTGGAGGGGTAGGGGCCGCTTCCCGGCGCTTCCCAACTGGGCGCCTGCCGGCGCTTCCCAACTCGCTGCGTCGCAACTTTTCGCGGGACCGCGCAGCTCCGCATTGTTCCGCGGGGACGGCCGCGCTGCAGCCCCCGCCCCGCAGAGGCGCTGGCTGCGCGGACACCCGCGCCCCTTTCTTTTTGGGGTGATTTCGGGGATGCCGGTGCGCGGCGGGGCTGCCCCGTACCCCTCGCACTAACCCGTCCAGTGCCGAAACTGCCTGCCAGGTCTACTTTGTTATTTTATGTAATTTTGTATTTCCCCGAAAACCGAGGGCTCCTGCGGGGTCGTCTCTGCCCGCCCCGGGTGCGGGGGGAAGTGACGCGGAGCAACCCCCGCCCTGCCCGGGGGCGGCGAGGGGACCCTGAGGCGGAGGGTCCGGGGGTGCCGGCTGGCGGGTAGGAATCTGGGAGGAAAAACGAGTTTTGAGAATGGACGGCGTTCGCGTTTAAGTTGTGCGCGGTAGCAGCTTCTTGGCGGTACTGAGGAGGCGGCGGGGAGGGGAAGAAGAGTCGGTCGGAGGGGGAAGAGGTGCCCTCAGCCCGGGAAAGGTCGGGGTTGGGCTGCGGGGGGTCCGGAGAGGGGGACCCCCGGCCAGGAGCTCTCCGAGGCAGAAACCGCATCGCTTCGGAATCGCATCTCGGACCCGACTCGATAGTCCGGGCACGGTCGATGCGTTTCTCTTCAGGCAATTTGGCTGAACCTTCACGTAAAAGTTCTTTTTTTTCTTCACTGGTTTGTGGGTTTTTTTTTTTTTTTTTTTTTTTTTTTTTTTCCGCTACAGTATTTTAAAAGACTTCCTAATTCCAGAGACTGGAACAGCAGCGGCCCAGGCATCTCTGTTGCTGCAGCAGAGGGAGATGCTGGGGCTTAATTTAAAGTGCTGTTATGTTTGGGAATTTCACAACTTTGCAGTAGAGAGGTAGAGAAAGACAGGCAGCACTGATTTGACGTGGGATCCCTTGCTGAGATGGGGTGGGACCCAGAACTTAGGCATTAAAATCAAACCGACTAGTGGCACTTCTTACTTCCAGCGTAGAAATAATTTTAAAAATAATTAACTTAATTGGCTAGTGGAAGCACTGTTTATTTGGTGTAGCAGCACTGTACAGTTAAATTGTTTTCTTGTGCTGGTGTAAGTGGGTATGGTTGGTAAGCTCCTGAAGGGCACAATGGGATCTCATAGTGGGACCAGGTAATGCAAATCTATGGAGCTGACTTTTGTTGCATCAGGCGAAGATCATGTTCTTTTAATTCTGCTTTGAGAAAACTGCCCAATACAAGCCACACACACAACTGTTCCAGACCTAGGACTGAAACTTTGAAATGTTTTTTTTTTTTTGGCTGTCTTTCTTCATTGTAGCTGATTTTTCTTCTGGGTCCTTGCTGCCAAAAAGCATGTAGCATTTCATGCAGTATGAAAATGCCTAATAATTTTCAGGGCAAGCTTGCCAAACTGACCTATTGCCAAGTAGCAACTACCATCCTCAGTAAAGTTGCAGGGGGCCTGCTAGATGGTGCTGTTTGATTTGAATATGCTGTGTCTCCCGTTCCTGGTAACCAGCAGCTGGAAATGTGAATTCCTCCTGTATAGATTATTCTGTGCAAAACACTGAAATAGGTTGTTCTTAAGTCATGGGCTTGACAGATCGGTAACTCCTTGGTGGCGTCTAGTTACGGATAAACGCAACTGGGAATTTAGAAACACCCTCTTCCTCTCTCATCTCTCCCTAAAAAATCCTTTCCTTTAATGAACAGAAAAATACAAAGCCTAAAGACTTTGTTTGTGATATGCAATATGATTATACAGTCTGTATTCCAGATTTTTTTTATGTCTTTTCAAGTTTCTTCTTAGTAGATCAGATCACATCATTGCCATTTTCATATGCCTTCTGCCTGACATCCAAAAAGCTGTGATTACATTTTTTCCTCTTTCTTATGATATTGTTTTATAGCCATACAATGCTTCTCCCAAGGTGATGCATGAGTTCTTGTTCTGCTCAGAAAAGTTGCCATTGAATTAAATAACTCTACGAAGGTACAGCTCCAGCTTCTGCATAAGATAGTGTTAATTTGAAAACCACAGAGAGAATGTATATGTGTTTCACTGATAAGTATTTATTTAATCAGGATCAGGATTATCATTATGTTTAATTTGAAAGTTTTTAGAACTTGTAACTTAACTATATTGTATAAATGTATAGCCAGTAACCGATCTCTGAAATACACTTATGAAAATGAAGGAAATATTTTTTCTAAAAAAAATGCACTACCTCAGATTTGGACAGCCTAATTATGTGGAACATGTTTCTTCCCTGTGAGGATATTTACCAGTGACAGGACTAGGGCGTCAAAAGACTGTTTATCAAGTGTAGAAAAGATATGTGTTATTCAGACATTGTTTGTAATCAAAGGTGTGATGTATTTTACAGACCAATCCAGTGCCAAATATATTTGTAGCCTGGTATTTCACTATATAGAATATTGTCTGTAATATTTATGTCCTGGAGGTTATGTAATTTCTACTAAAATGAACAAGTTTTGCAAATCATTTATAGTAGCTCTTGGCAAATTTTGAGTTCTAAAGACGGCATCTGTTTTATGGTCTTTCCCTTTGTCCCTTCTGCCTGATCTCTGGGGTGAATTATCTGTATTATATAGCTTAACAACATGTGTAGTTTATGGGTAGATGAATTTGGGAAAAATATTACCTAATTTTATGCCAGGGAGGTAACAGTATAGTACAGCTAGGTAAAACATTAAGACTAAAGACACATGATACCCATACCTGTGAGGCAGAAAGAAGATGAATGGAGAAAAAGCAAATGTGTTGTGACCCTTTCTCCTGTTCTGGAACAGCTGTGACTTAATTTTGGGTTCAGGCCATCCCTATTCCATAAAGGATGGGAAAGTTGTATTAAACGGTAACTCTTCCACGACTGGTGCTGTGCAGGGACCAATCAGGGCTCAGCTAACATTGTAAAGGAAAAGACTAAAATTTTACTGAACATCCTCTTTCATTGCCTCTTCACAGCAAATGTATCTTTTATAATTTTTTCCTTATTCCTTAAAATTGGTTTAATTCAGATTAGGAGCTTGAACCTGCTAATATCTCATTGAATGGTAATTGTAAACTTTTAATCTTGGAGAAACAAAGACAAAATTACACAAATTTTACCTAGTTTCAGACAGGACTTTCGTAGGCATTTGTAAATTGAACCTTCTACTTATATATAAATAATAATGTCTCAAGTTAGCAATGTAGAAAAATAGTTTAAAAGAACATGTAAAGAAAACTAAATTCTGAAGGTATTTTATGTTTTTTGTTCAGCTCTCTTGATCTTTCAGTGGTCTTCTAAAGTAGTCTGTTTCCCAAGATGCTCTTACCTAGTTGGGGCTCAGCAGCCATACAGATTTTGTTTTAAAACGAACTTGATGACTAGAGACTGCTATCTACCTTGACATAAAAGGATGCATGATCAAAATAACAACATGGAAGCAAGCATTGGAGTCAGTTATTTATCGATTTTCAGCTTAGTGTGGAAGAGGACATGGAGAAAATATGAATACTTGATTGCTACTGTCATGGCATTCTTTCTCCATTTTTTGCATGACCCTAGTTTTAACTGTATCGCAAGTTTGGTATTAGCTAGTTGGTCACATAGAGGAAGGTGTTTTTCTTTTCCGTTTTGCTGCTGCTTTGAAGAAGAAAGAAGATGTCTGCTTTGTGTATCCTCAAGTCTGTTTTGGGTCTTTGGTTGTATGGATGTACAGCTCATTTTTGTGAGTGATGTGCCTGCCTTGATAGTTCTCTCTTCCCAAGCGGAAAGCAGAGTGAAGTTTTCACAGCTTCTACAGTCTTCCTGTTGGTGCTGGTAGGGTTCTCTGTAAATGGCAAAACATTCACCAGTGCTTTCCTCATTTGATTCTGCTGCTTTTTAGGAAGACACACTTCCAAGGGCTTTTGAGGATTTGTGGATTTTTGGAGATAGTTTGTTGTGGTTTTCCCCTCTGAATTTGGAAACACAGCATTGCATGGATTTACAACAGTTACGTTACATTTTACAGCATGATGCTTGTAAGCTACATAAGAATAAAATACAGATTAAAATTAATTGGCTCCAATGATAAATTTGGTGCTCATACCTGGGAAGTGATAAGCCAGTTTTTCAAGTTTCAGGTGGTGAAAGATAATTGATCTCTCCCTATTTCCCTTTAAAAACAAAATTAGTAGTTCATCTGGTCTGTTTTGCAAAATTTAAGTTTGATGTTTGTGCACTGATTTCATCCATCATGTCTAACATGTAAAACTTTCAGGTGTGCTGCTCTGGACGTCTATGAATGTAACACTTTTTCCAATTTTAGAATAATATACTTTTTAATAAGGAAGAGCACAGAAGGGAAGGTTCTGGAAATAGTAACTGGGTGTTTATTGTTGGTCACAGTGCTTCAGGAATTCTTTCACAGTGCACAGGTATGCTGGACAGTATATGAAGGTGTTTCAGATAATGTACGTGCTGCAATTCAGACCACTAAGGTTAAATGTTTTTGTGGTATAGATTTGACAGGTACTGATGGTCGGAAGGATAGCTGCGGTGGACCATAAAAACACACTTCAGTGTGCAGGTGTCCTGAAATAAAAACATATACAACTTTGAAGTGTGTTACTAATGGCAGGCATGTTTGTTTCCATACAGTTAAGCACATACAAATACTTAATGGGAGTGGCAAGAACCAAGGTAAAAAAGATGGTACAGTTTCTGCATTGCTTTCTCTATACAGTTGGATTGGGGTTTGTTCCTGTGCTTTTTATTAATGGTGGACATTATGAGGTCGTTATTCCAGCTTTCGTAGGCTCTGTAGTGCTAAGCAAAGTTTTGCTGTTTAAGAGCAAGGGCTTCTGGAGCCTGCTCAGACCCACTGGGTACAGCACGTGCATTCCTGACTACAGTGAGTATGGTTTGGGCTTGACTAAGAGATAGTTAAGTCTTCCTGGAGGAGACAGTAGTTAACAGAAAAGGATATATATTAATAATTCATGCTTAAATTATAGGCATGTGATAACGTCACAAGTATGAAACTAGCCAAACAAGATTTTCATAACTACTCCAGCCTTGGGATGGAAAGTTTATAATGGCTTATATGTGGTGATGATTTATTTCATTTCAACTGAAATTTTACACACACAGAAATGTTTTGGCTGATTTTGAAAATTTGACAAAAAAAAAAAGTGTTTTCCAGTGTTTTAAAAACTTTCACAGCTTTTACCATGGCAGACCAGTAGTACCACTCTCCATCGAAACACTTGAAATCTGGCAGAAGAAGCATGAGGGATTTCATTCCAGGGCTGTATCTTTTTCCATTTGCATGACAAAGCAAGTCTGTATTTAGCCAGGATAGAAGCCTTTTCAAAAAGATCAATTTGCATATGCTTAGGGCTTACTAACTGTAATCACTGAATATTTCATCTTTGCTGGGAGCACAGCAGATACGGGGATCAGAAGAGCAGCTTGGGGAGAAGAAATGGGTCTGGGCGTTGTTGTGAAGGAGAGTATAAATATGAGCAGTTGGAGCTTGCAGCCCTGAGATGTCAGGACATCGAGATAACGGGGGTTGGCTCTTGTGGAGAATAGAGGAAAAGGGATGGAATTGGCTGGTCTGGAGAGACAGAATTGCTCCCAAAGGAGACTGGTATTGGAATCGGAGATCTGGGTGTGAGCTAGCTTATCTAGACAAGGAGGATAGACCTGAATACTGAAATACTGACTTGACTCAACTGTCAGAAAGGTGTGTGGTAGTCTTAAAATGCGTAACCCTTTTGGAGGGAAGGATAGAATTTGCCATTCAAGAGCAGCTGGAACTGGAACAATATGTGTCTGAGTACAATGTCTGGGTATTGTACTTGGATTCTCAATAGTGTCCTCTTAACTTGGAAGATATGGATGCATACTAAGCACTGTTCTTACTCTTGATCCTTATTTGCATGTTCACCAATTTATCCCCCTCCCCCGAAAACTCCCTTTTTTTTGTGTAGAATAGAGCATTGTTTTCATAATGAGCAGCAATTTGATAATTTGCAGTTTTGCTGTCATGTGGTATGTGCCTTATGGTTGACTTGCTGTTTCATAATACAGCTGTTCCTAGAGAAAGAGTATGTTATTTCTTTGGTGCTCAGCACCACGGTGTCTGAGTTCACAAACCTTTAAAAATATGCATCAGGCCACTCCTGCCTGCCTGCCAGTTTTAGAAGTGACTGTAAATTGCAGAAAGGTGAAAACTGAAAATATATATTCAATGCTTCTTCAGTGTTCCCATATGAGCTGTGTAGCCCTAAATCTTTTTTTGGAGCGTCACCTAACCCACTGGTATACGTACAACTTCCACTGTCTTTTGCCACTGATTCTAAGGACAAGATGCCAGTTAATCATGTCAGGCACCTGGAAGGTGAGGAACAGAGAATTATTCATCCCCTTTGCAAAATTTGTTTCAGCTAAGTGGTTTAACAGAGCCATCCTGTACCATGCCCAGAGATGGAGGACCATTTCAGGTGGTCTTAGAAGGACCCATGTAATGCATGGTCTCCTCTGCCCCAAGACTGCCGTTCCCCTTGGGAAGCATGCTGCTTCTGCCTTGGATGGACTGTGATTCCGTCCTGGGCAGGGTGGAAATAAGCAGTCTTGTGAGTTACAGAACAGTGAAATCTGAGTTCCTGGACATCTCCCTTCTTGAGGTGATGCTATGAGGTTTCCCTGAAAGCAAACAGCTGAAGCAGCTTATAGAAATGTAGTATTTTTCTGAGACTGCTGTGTCTTTTTTGGATGTACTTGAAATTGGAAAATGAACTCAAAACTTATCCAGGATAGACAGTTGCTTACTTACACACAGCATCACCTTGCAAGCCTGCTTTTCTTAGGGAGGGAGACTACAAATACATGATCATATGAGTCAGAGTGGCCACTTCATGGTCACCCCTTAGGGTGCAGAAAAGGGCACAATCACACAGCATTCAAATGCAGGTAATTAACAACTGCTCAAAATATTTGCTTTTGAGAGTTTTCTGGAAAAGCTTCTTTGGGCAGCAGCAAGGACACAGATAGATGATGGGTTTTCTCCATGAATATTCAGTAACTACAACTTCAGGGCTTCCCAGTTTTGTTGGGGTTAGGGCCACTTGGTTCCTGCTTTGTTGTTGTACAGACAGCCCATAGAGGAGTGCTGCTCTAGGTTGAGTCAAAGCTCAAATTTCTTTTTCTGGTGTCTGCTCCGATGACCCACAGACCCCTAAGACCAGAGTGTTTAGATAATGGTCAGGTAATACCACAGCTTTTGTTTCAACTGATAAGAGAATATCTTCCTCAGATAGCAGCAAACGTGTTAGTTCAGAAATATTTGATGACCTCCATGCACACTTCTTTTATGCTGTGGAATATTTCACTCTTCCAGTCGTAGGAAGGTAACAGGTGAGAACATAAATTGGTCTTTTCTAAGACACTTTTCTTACCTGCTTCATTAAACATAAAATATAAACATAAAATAAACTGAAAATTTTTATGGTGGGTCATTTTTTCCCCTTCAGACCTCTTGTGAACCATGCCTCTGGACTCTTCTTGTTTCTGCTCCAAATTATTAGTAGCGTGTCCAGATCAGACCATAGAACTAAGCAGAGTGAAATAATTTCCACTCTTTTGAGGTATTATATACTTACTTGGGTTTTATATATAAAAAATTGCTGCTAATACTCCCTAGAACACTTACCTGTTGGTTTTTTTTTTTTTTGGTTGGGTTTTGTTGTTTTTTTCTTTCTTAAAAAATAATCCATTTTGCAGTCCACATGCCCTCCAGGTTCTTTTTACAATACTGCTGCCTAGCCAATTATTCCCCGTTTCATATTTGTGAATTTGATTTCTTATTCCTCAGCATAGTACTTTACTTTTTTCTATATTGAATTTTCTCTTATTCACTTTACTTACTCTTTGCGTCTACAAAAGGGCTTATAATGCTTCCCAACTGGACATGTACACTTTTGTTTTTCTACATAGAACTCATTAAAGAAAGTCTTTTAATGGAATTGGCTTAGGATAGCAAGAGCCTTCTTGAAACATTTGTAGAAACATACAGATAATGACTCTTCCTTTTTTTTTATGTGACTGTACACCATTTTTTCCCTTTCATTAAGACTGTTTTGCTTATGTAGATGTCACATGGTGGGCTAAGATTCAAAACTCTTGTGTCTCAATTTTAATAAGCCATCTACAAGTTGCTCTTTACCAGCTACACAGTCTCCTTTCTATGTAAACCAAACTGAGCTGACAGGTTCTTTTTCTTCACAGATAATGTTGACCCTTTCTTATCTTTGTATTCTGGAGCTGATTATAAATTTGTTTCTGGAATTGTTTTCTGTATAGTTTTTAGAGTCAAGCTGACATCTGCATGAAATTTCCTTTTTTTAAAAATATTTTATATGTGTGATGGCATGCAGAGATTTTTCTGCTTCTTGGGATTTTTTTTTCTGATATCAGATTAATGTAATATGTATAAACAGGCCAAAATGGTGATTTTTGTTCATCATGTGAGTGCTTGTACACTCGTACAGAGAAGATGGGCAGCTCATTTCCGCTCACCTGTATCTTGCTTGCTTTTCTGTGCAGTGGCAGAGCTTCACTTTATGGTGTGAGTTTGAGTTTAACCTGAAGAACTAAGTGAACTCAAATCCGCTTTTCTTCTATTTTTGATTTTCCCAGAAAGTAGCCTAACATCTAGCTATTGTGTTGTGTACCAACTTGACAAACATCTCACTGTCATACTAAGTGCCCCTTTACGATTCACCCCCTGAAGCCCTTCCTCTTCCTTTTGCACCTCCACTTGCTGCGACCAGTGCTTTTGTTTCCTCCAAAGCCCAGTTTGCACACAGCTTTGATGCCCACATCTCATTTTTAGGATAACTAGCTTCGTTTGTGATACAGGAGCCAAAATGTAAATGAATATGATTTAAGTTGCATGTTCGTTTCCTGTAGGCTTTTCAAAATGCTTGCAGTCTTTCTTCGGGCAAGTGTATTGGAGTTTTTGAGTTTTAGTTTTAAGCTGAACCCACATGTGGAAAAAGAGTGACCAATTGGATTTCCTTTTACGTGTATTGAGGACACACATTTTTCCTGTACAAATATCAATTAGGAAATGGTCAACTTAAGAAAAATCTCGATGTCAGAAACCATACTTCTAATGGCAGGTATGGTTGTCATCTGTGGTTGTGGATTGTGATGGTCATCTAGCTCCTCAGTGCCTTAAGGGCTGCTTGATCTCATCCTTGTTAGGCTTTACAGTCTGCCTTTGGACTTTAGTTTCAGTGTGAAGTTCTTTTGTTCAGGTAGAAGTGTTTAACTGGGAGCTGACCATGCTGTAACTAGAAGTTCTTGCTAAGTTCATATGGGTCTAGTTGAAGTAGAACCCTTCATACTAACCGCAACTCTTGATAGGATTGATCATGCCTAAATTGCTACTGAAAGTGCTGGTTTGCTAATTAGGCTTGACTATTTTGTTTCTTTCCTATCTCCCATTCCTAAACAAAAGAGTGTCTTTGAAAGAGTGAGTTTCAATAATGAAAAAGAAATTGACGTAAGAAGATAGTGTCAATTTTTATTGCAATGCCTTTGCCTCTGGGAGAGATTTCAGCTTAGAACAACACCAAACCCCTATAGGTTTTCTGGAAAGAAGCATGGTACAGAAGCAGTAAGTTATCAGTAGTCTTAAGTTATCGGCATATGTAAATTCCAGTGCATGCAAGATTTTTTTTCATGTTGATATTGAAAATATTTGGTTACTAACAGATGCATTTTTAAATTCATCTAATGATTTTGGAAAATTAATAAGAATGTTCCACTGGGATTAAGTATTTTTGCAGGTAGCTAGAGGAAGGTAAAACACTACCTATTCTTGCTTAATGCATATAAAAACTGGCAGTGTTAGTCTTGGAAAGAGTTTTTATAGGTTAAAATAAAATGCGACAAGTTCACTGGCAACCTGAGATAGCCTGTGTTGTTGTGTTCCACTTCCCCAGGGAAGGGCTGCACTTTCTGAAGAAGGTAGTCGGGTGCAGAAATGAAACTATAATTCCTTAATAAATATATTGTTCTTGACAGTCTTGGGACAAAATAGGTCATATGGCTGACAGGATATATGATTGTGCCATAAATATTCCATAATTCATGAGGATGGAAGTAAGGGTGCCACCCAGTGCTCCTACTATGGAAGTTGCAGTGCTCTATCAGACCCTTGGGATTGCAATAGCAAGATTTGATAAACCAAACCCCTTTTGCTTGTTTCACGCTAAGTGTTTTATTTACTCTTCTCTGCGAACTAATCCTCAAAGAACAGGGACCAGTCTTGGATGACTCTGGTAAGTCCTGTTTAGCTCATCCTTTGAACTGAGGTGATTGTAGTCAATAGACACTACTTATATGGTCTGGTATATGGATGAGTTAATGCGATTCCATCAGGTACTTTGAGAAGAATTAAGCTCCCCTGCTGAATCTGAAACTGCCCTAGAAGTGAAGGCTAGGACTCTGATTGACAGTCTCTTGAACTGTTCAGCTTCTTTAATTACTTATTATTAAATCCCTTCTAAATTGGTATATATTGTTTAATCAGCTTTGAAATCTGCATTGCAAGTCAAAGGCCTTAGTCAAAAGTTGTCTGAATTAATTTCGTTTTCTGTAAGTGCTTCCTGAACTTTGGTAAGCTGCTGCTCAGTAGCTTGTCCCACCAGTCAGTCATCTTCCATGATGGGCAGCAGAATTGCTGGTGCCTCCTGCTGTTGCGCAGGTAGGGGACACTCTCAGTTCTGCAAGTCAGAGAGACTTCTGTGATGATACCTGTGTTAATAAAATACTATTATACATGGAGAGGATGTTTTAAAATCTTAAAGGTATGTATCCTGACCTCAGGAATTAAGTTTGTTTTTCCTGTTCATTTATATGCAGGTTGTAAAATAATAGAAATGACAATTCATTTTTCTGGGTTCCAATAGGAAAAGTATGTGATCAAGAAATGAACACCTAGAGTTTGCAGGACAATATGTAAACAAATACAAAGCAGGAAAAGGTAAAGGAGGGCTTCTGATTAGAAGGTGAAGATCAATGGGAGAAATACGAAAATGTGCCCCTGATAACAGTAATATACTTGACAAGCAGATCTGAAAGGTACAACATACCAGTGTTTCTGACTTCTGCTGCAGCTCCTCAAATGCAGTGTCACTTTTAATTTTGTTATCTGTACATGTAATTCTTTATAAAACAGAGCTGTTTACTCTTATGAGACCAGTAGACATGTGTTACTGCAAACCTAGTTATACATATTTTGAAATCTTTTTAGAAATAAAGTGAGAGACTGTAATAGAGCAAAGCACAAAGAACGCTGTTATCTTGCACTTTGAGGATGCAAGGTGTCAATAATTTTTCCAGCTGTAGTTGGGGAACCTGCAAAGAATGAATGAAAAGATCACTTTGTTTTTAATATATTATTTAAGGTGTTCTGCAAAATCATTCAAAGCCATACTGGAATACTAGATGCGGGTATATTCGTATTATTTCTAGTACTTAGAAATCTTTCCCAGTATTCCCCAAACATTCCTGTAAGTCTGTAGTTAATTATTGAAAATTAGAGAAAAAGAAAATGTTTAGAGTTGCCTGGTGTGAGTCTCCAATTCTGTGTGGGATTAATGATGGAAAAAAAAAAAGCATAATAGACAGGAGGAGGTTTTCCTGTCATAAACCCATAATATTTTTCCCCTGTAAAACGATACAACTGAGTTGAGTAGTGTTTCACTTGTATTACTATCTAATAAAGCTCTTACCAAATTCTTTAGAAACTTGAAAAAGGACTCTGTGGTTTTAATACTAAGATTACAAAACAAACAAATGTATTTGAAAATATACAGGCCTGCCTACAACAGACTGTGGGTGTACTGGTTTCATATTCCAGTGCTTGCAGACACACTTTTAAAGTGAGATCAGTCAAAAAGTGATCATCAGTCAAAAACTGCAGGCTATATCAGGGACTACAGGAAAATTCATAGTGATAAAACAGTCTTGTTTCTCTCTCTTGAATAGTGTCTTGATCCTTAGTAGCCTGAACTAGTAAAACCTTGGGACTATGATTTTTCCCTGCTTTGTTGGAGCAGCCAACCTTGCACTTGTGCTCTTGAACTGGCAGCAGATATTTTAGATATTTTACATATTTTAAATGGTTGAAGAGGACAGGCCACATGTTCCACTTTTTCAAACAATGCATGAACTGTTGTGTAGGTATTGCAGTTGTGTTTGAACCTTTTTGCTTCATAGCCTTATCATAAGATAAAACCACTATATATTCTACGATAACGTATGTTGTGCCTGGCTACTTGGACGTGCTCCTTGGACCAGGCTTCCCATCTCCTCTTCTTTCAACCCACTGTTTAGAATAGGAATCTTCCAAGCATCTGTCTGTTTTTTTTTTGTCATCCAATATCTAAAAGCGAGAAATTAGTTCTATAAATCAGTAGAAGAGATCATAACATTCAGTGATGTAATTTAAACTATGAATTAGGCTGTAACATTCCTTCAGTGAAGATGTTGAGGTGTACTTACATAGTAGCCAAGGTTTTTTTCCTTTGCGTTCAGAGTTTCAAATTCAGTAAACTGTCATTATTCACCCCACAGGTGCTCTGCCCCTTAGTATTCTACATTTCTAATTTAGAGTCCGAGAAAGTCACTGTGGGAAATGGGTGGGCTGTGAGTATTTCCTAGGGACAGAATTATCTTCTTTTTTTTCTTCTTAATGTCACACAGTTTGCAGAATTAAATAAATTCCAGCTATCTGTTGGACATTCATGTAAGTGATGTTCAACTACAGTGTCTGATGGAGGTCGGTGAATTTGTACCAGTGTTCTCTTTCTTTTCTGAATTTCTGTTTCCCCAAGTAAGTGGAGATGTTCATGTACAGAAGCATCCTACTCTTCTGTCTAAATGCTGCATGGAAGGAGATACTTGGGATGGTTCTGAAAAATCCAGCTCATTTAGAGCGTCTCTGGTGTAGTACGACTCAATGAGATGTACAAGTTTCAATTATGAGGTTATGGAATAGTAAGACTGTGTGATACACTTCAGCAGGATCATTTCTCTTCCTGCAGTTCCTCTAGTGTTCTAAGAGTTTTCTATCCAAGATGAAGAAGTGTGGTACCGTTGTACACCATTTGCTGGTTTAGTTGCTCTAAAACATCATGGTTGCTGTGTTTCTTGTGTAGTTGACATGATTCTGTTCTGCTGGCTTTCCTAGCCTTCCACGCTCAGAAGAGTAGTTCAACATAGATAGATACTGCCTGTTTTTCAATACCTTGCCTGCTCACAAGAATGAAACAGCTGAATGATGTGCATTTGTCTTACCTGCAAACCAAAACAAAGCTGGCTCCTTGGTTTCTGGGTTTGTTCATTTGACTACGTCACCGTAAGTTTGAAAACTAAATGAAAAACAAAGAATAAACCTGAGTCTGGAAATCTTGTTGGCTAAGAGGTTGATTTAAACACGTGTATCCTGTCAGTTCCTGCTGTTCAGTGTTGTCAGCCTTCTAGAGGAGCATCCCACTTGTGAGTAAAAATTAACCTCTGCAGAAGGCTCCAGGAGCAATCATTTACTCAGTTTGGTCATTTACCTTTCTCTGAAGACTTTGAAGTGCTGTAGGTCATCCTTCAGGGCATGAGTACTGTGTGTGTTACATAACTGTTGTGGTATACATTTCAGATTGACTCTCTGGGCAGGAACTCTTATGTTTCTGCGGTGCAGGAGTGGGGAATTGCTGTTCTCTGTCCAGGACTTCAGGGTTGGTTTTGCATCCCTGTTCCCTGGCACCACTCCTCTTTCCGCTGTGTACTGTGTGTTGATAGGGGTGAGTCATCTCTTTTGTTGTGTTTTGGATACTTTTTTCCCAAATGTAGTTTATTTTCAGCAGGGAAGGGAAAGAATTTATGCTGTCCTTGTTCCTTATTTTTATCAGAGCTTTGCTAACAACTTCCAGCTGAGGGAGTTCTTGATATTTTTAGCCCAAGATATTTAGCTAGTTGAGCCTCCTTACATGTTTTCCCCCAATATATATTAACTGAGGGGGGAGAAATGGTTCTTGTCAGTTAATATATTCATGAGCATGCTTGCCAGATTGCCTGCACTTACCCCCAGGAGTCTGAACACTTCAGAATTGGGTGGGAAGTTTGAGTCCTGGTTGGAAATATTTGAATTAGTCTTGTTACTCCATTCTCTGACTGCTGCTGTAGCTGTGTTCTGACTGAATCTTCCTCTTTATATTGTGTGCTTAGTATTAAAAAAACCCCATAATTTATATTCTGCGTAAAAGTACTCAAAACTAAATAAAGATCAGAGAATCATAAAATGGGAACTTGCACCACAAAATAGAAAATACCTGAAATTCCCTTTGTTCCCTTTTTTCCCCCCTGTGTCCTTTAAGCAGCAGAATCCTCTATCTTATTACTAATGTTACTCTTTTATTGATTGCCTGGCTTATGGTCTGTTCAAGTTCTTGCATATTCCAAATATTATACTTGCTCACTTATCTTGTATACGTAGCTTTTTCAAGTTTTTGAGTAAACTTACTCCTCCGTGAAATTTACATGAATGTTACTTTGAAAGAAAATCTTAAAAGTACTTCATGTTGACCTTTTGCCTGTAAGAACCACTTTAACCTGTTTAGCTGTAATTTCACAGATCCTGCTGTCATCAGTTCTTTGCCCTTTTCCTAACAAAGTATCAGACTAAAGATGAAAAGCTATCTTCTTGCTTTGGCAGGGCTCTTTCTTTGTATTGAAAATAGTAGTCTGTTCTGAAGAGTAATTCTGTCTAGGTCACTGGACGAGTATGAGTCTTTCAAATTCCTTTGAGAATATTATTGCTATTGTTAAACTTACTGGTTACACACAGATTTGCCTCAGTGAAATGTGGTGATTCCAGTAAATACTCCAGACGTGTCTCTGTAAGACTGGGGAGATACAGGTGAGAGGGGCAGATGGTGGCAATCAAGCTCAGTTTAAAATGAGAACTAAATGGCATTTGCTGTTGGGTATAAATTGTCCATACTATCTTTTTCTTGTTATGCCCTCCAAGACATTTATTTATGTATGACAGTATATTGCATTGCCCTACTCCTATCCACTGAGCTATCTAATGCAATTCTGCAGAGTGGGGAGAAGACTTTGCGCCATCTATGCAGAGTTTGCCTTAAGTCCTCTGTTTTCTAGCCTGGTCTGTGGTGGCGTCAATCAGACCTGCGTGAAGGCTGCCAACAACCACCAGGATTTATTGTATTAATTGGGAACAGCTGGTTACAAGTATGTATTGGCAAATCTACAGCAGCTCTATGCAATCCGTTACAGCAGCTCTTCACCACCCAGCTATTCCTTTAGTGACCTTGAACCTTCCAGTAGTCATTTGCAAAACTGAAGCCTTAAATGTGGCACCTAAAATAGTAGTAGGTTTGGATTTTTTTTATACGTTTGTTTAATCCTAACTCCTCTGCTCGTTCCTGAGATTGGGCAGTCACCACTCCCTACATAGGCATAAATCTCTGTTTTTTTCAATTTTTTTTTCAAAGCACTTAGAAAAATGTTTCTGTCTCTATTTATCTAACACTATGGGATTTTTTGCTGTTAACCACTACGAATATAAGCCTCAACTTCGTGGAAATTTGCTGTTCTCATGCTGTGAAACATAGGGCCTTTTAAAGACAGAGGTGCCATATTGTACCCCTGGATGTCAGCTGCTTTTTGTGCCTGTTTGGAGGGAGCATCTTTCACCTTTCAAAATACATTTTAAGGTAAGCTGTTGTTTTTCACTTCCTGTCTCTGTGCTCCATGGTGACTGATGCTGCTTTGAGCAGCAGTGCCCGCCCTATCAAGTCCATTGTCTGGTTTGTGATGGGCTTCTTGCTGGAACAGCCAGATAAGTAAATACTAATCCAGTGAGAGCAGTCATTACTTGTAATTGTTTTGTAACAGGACAATGTAATTACACTTATGGCATCATGTTTGTGAATTTGTTGCCTTTTTTTTTGCTTTGCAAATCCAGTCCTAGTAAGTTTTTTTTTTTTATTTTGCTGTCTGAATTTCCCGTGCAACTTCTTTTAACCTGTTGTGCGAGTTGCAGGGACTTCAAATAAACTGAGTCCTGAGCTGCTGACTCCTTATTTTTTCCATTTTTACAGCTGTTTTTTCCAGTGGTTGTTTTTGAATATGAAAAGCGGTAGAGTAAAATATTTGGAGGAAAGGAAGGTATTACAGAGAAGCTGCACTAAGGGACTTCAATTCAGTAGGCTTGTTTCAAGCTTATATTTGGAATCTCCTATTCTAATGATGACCAGACCAAATCTTGCTCTGCTTATGAGATATGACAAGATCACCATCCATATGATTTCATTTGTTGCATTCATGGACGCCCTGGGGAGTGAAATAACTAGAGCAGGAATGAAGCTGTGCTTTCCTGCACAACACAACAGAGCTCTATGGCCACTATGGACACTAGGAAAGACAGCGAACATTTTAAACAGATAAAATAGATTTTTTTTTTTGTTTCTCTGTGTATTGTGTTTTAATGTAAAAGGGACAGTCACATGCAAGTGTTAGATTCACTCGTTAGCCCAGGTAGATTAAGTGGGAGATGACCACCCATCCTGGTGCCAGACAGGTCAAGCTGAGCTACTGAAGTTAGGGGAACTGGAGTCCTTTGTAAAAACAGTCATTCCTAAGTGTCTCCGGTTGATCTTCAATTTGAAGTTTGCTTACTTTAGTCCTGATGTTGTAAAGTTAACATCTACCCATAGAAGAGTTTCTATGTATTGTTCACCTGGAAGGAAGTATAAAAAGTAGTTTAGGGGCTAATCATACCTTCTTATCTGCAAATGTGAGAAAATGCACGTGAAAGAGAAAAGCAACAGCCTAAAGAGCTGCCAGTTGGTTCTGCAAAGTTGTTTTTAGAAATAACACAGGAATACTTGGAATAGAACCTATTCTCAGTTTGGGATAGCGTAGTGAAAGCTTAAGTTTGAGATTGAAATAGCAAAAACTAACTTGAGAGTTCAAGGACAAGATTTTTCTGGTTTTGGTGGTTTTTTGGGTGGAGTTATTTTAATTCAAGGATGGTCATACCATTTCAACCTGCTGTCATCCATGCTATGTTCAAATCCACATGAGTTTTATAGGTCATCTAGGCGTTTGATGCATCATGTACTAAACAAACACAGCAAACCTGAATAAAGCAGATTAATTAAATCTCAGAGATGAGTAACTTTCTGAAACAACAATAACATAAATGCTTTCTCTGTATTTTGGGGGAAAGATTGTACGCACTTTGATATAACACATGGTAATACATTATCTTTTTTTTTTTCTACTGTTTTAGAGAAAGTTGCTTTATAGACTTCTAAGTGAAAAAAAGCCCACCCAAATCCTTAAAAGTTTCCAAGCAACAGAAAAGATCCTTCTAGTCTGAGATAAAGGATGAGAAATTTCAGCACCTAGACAATCTTTGCTTTTTCATTCAGTAATGTTGTCTAAAGATGAATATAAAAAGAAATCATTGTGACCTTATGTATTTTGCTTCCAGAAAAAATAAAAATACTCTAATATTTCAATGGTTTAATGAAGTTGTCAGTGTAGGGGTGTGATCAAAGTCCTAAAAGAGTAGCAAATCTTGCCTACCTTTTGAATTTGATGTGATATTTTCACAAACAAGCAATGGCTTATTTTTCTTATAGGCAAGTTTACTGAAGTGGAGAGAAGTACTGAGAAAAACGATTTTCCCCATTTTAGTAAGTGGTCCTTCCAATGAAATGGTTACAATGATTTTGTTGCAAACTTAGATTTATAAGTAAGTTTTACATTGAAAATTAAACAAATTCAGATAAGGTTTGGTTTCCTGAGAAATACTTGCAGCATTTGTGCTAAGCAAAGCAGCATTCTCATGTAGTCTTAAGAAAATATCCAGCTTGTGTAAAAGCCATAGCGGAACGTAAGTAAAAATAGGACGGGGGATGAGCCCAGGAGCTGCTAGAGTATAAAACTCAGTGGCCTGCAGTGATGGGGGAGAGAGCGTTACGGACCGGTCATGAGGAGCACTTGGCACAGGATTGGAGAGGAGAATACAGCAAAAATACAAGAAGGTCTTGAGTGTAATTTGTGTGGATGCAAAACACAGAGACTCCCGTTCTGCACAAAAAGGGGCCCTGCACCTAGCACTCACTAATCAGCTTGTCTCTGATGTCCCCAGCAGGCCTGGAGAGGAGATGGAGCAGGAGCTGGCCTGTGAGTTACCCTTCTTCTCTTGTGGGGGAAACTTGGTCACAGTATGTTAAACATTGACAGAACATACGGATAAATGAAGCATGACTCTTTGGATTTGGAGATCCAGTCTGGAACTGAACTGGCTGTATGCTGTGTTTTATTGTGAGCTCCCCCCCACCCAAGACATGGACAGCGTGCTCGCCTGGGATTGATCTTTAAGATTTGCCCATCTTCAGGATTTGCTTTCCATGGAGCTAAAGTGGTCCCTCATACCTCTGAGGGAGCAGTGGGGCTGTACAATGTACGAGTTAGCTAGCATGGGACAAATTGTACTCCTCCTTCACAGGTACAAGACAAGAAACTTGTGATCCTTGTAATAACAGCCAGGATTATCTTTCTGAGTACCAGCGGGGTCTCTGCCGTCTGTGCATGGAGATGGGATTGTGTGGTATGGGCTTTGTGAGGAGATCCTTTTTTATCTTTGTTGGCCATAACAGATCTGGTTGGTAATAAATGTTTTTTGTGGTTGCAAGGAGGTCTTGGTAAAAGGCCCAGTGGAACGTAAACCCTCAGAAGTAGGAGGTGACTTTGTTTACTGTCAAATCTCAGTACTCCCATGGGGCTTAAATCCAGTCTGTTGGCTGAAGCCGCTAACAAATTACTTTGGAGAAAAAAATACTTTTTTTAAAGAATTACTGTTCAGTTCTGTGGCTGTTGCCACAGCAGGGAGAGTTTGGGAAATTGCAGGATTCCCATTAGAAATATTTTGTAAAATTAGGCTCCTTGGGAGCCACAGAGTTCTTTTACTTTTGTCCTAGCAAGACTTGCGAATCTCTGGCTACTCTTTTTTTCCACATTACTGGAGATGAAGACTCCATAGTCTGACAGAACACACTGTAGAGATTTAATGTCTCCATCTGTTGAAGTTTCTTGATTGGTGTAATTCTAGGTTTACCTACTTCTTGTTGTCTCTTAACACTGTTTTCAAGTGTGTATCTTTTTAGATCTTGGGCCTCTGTCGTTTTCTCTGGGCAGAAGACAGCTGAGTCCCCAGGGTTTAGGTTGCGGTCCCTTTATCTTTTTTTCTGATTAATGCAGCAAGGCTTGAGCCCTCTTACAGAGAGAGCAATGAGGAACCATTGATAAGCCCTTTTCTAAAAAGCAAGGCACTGCTAATGGAACTCATAACAAAGTAATGAGCTTTTAACTATGCTAATCTTGCTGGGGTTGTCTTGAATTTCCTATTGAACTTGACAGGTCTTTATCTCAGGTTTGCTTGTTCAGTTACTATTCCCATACATGCACCTTTTTCCCCACATGTGATTGTTGTTTTATAGTTTAAGGACATCTTAAAAGCTAGTCAGTGTTGCCTACCTCCAGGGACCAATCTTCAACGGACTCGATAGCTGCATGAATGATTATTTTAAAGTTTAATTCATCACTCTGAAGCGTGCTAAAGGCCTTGTTGTGACTCCAGACTCCTCATGGAATTGGCTTGTTGACCAAGAAATAGATTACATCGCCTGTAGAGGTATGATAGTCTATGAAAATACCTGTGTGCATATAGCTATGTCTGCTATCTTGGCACTTAATTTGCCTTCATGGAAGGAGACCAGATGCTGGTAGAGGATGTTGAAGTCGTTTGCACCCTAGTGTTGTCACAACGTTAGTGCTAGCTTCTTTTCTGCACAGTAACCAGCATATCTGCTCTTTGAACTCCCACCTGGAACCTCCATCCATGTCCAATGTCCATGTTCTGGACCCTCTTGGGCCAAGGATCTTAAATGCCACATAATGTCGTGTGGCATTCTGTGGCTATTTCTTATGTTTTGTTTTACCTGAATGTACTTTAGTATTGTCTCCTGTGTTTGCTCTGTTTTCCTTTTTCCGCATGCATCTTATAAAGTAATGATTAATCTCTCTTCATTTATGAACTTTTGACTTTTTTGTCTTTTATTCAGATTATGTACTCATTCCTTTGTAAACTTGCCTGTGATCTTCATATGGGCAAGAACTATTTTTTTTCTGTTTGTGCTTTTGTGTTAAGTGAGATGGCACACCAAAGGCATAATGTAGGTCTGAAAGGGACATTTTATTATTTAAGATGGGGCATTTTTCACATGTCCAAAGAGCAGTCTTATCTATGATTTATGTTTTCTAATTGACTCGAAATAGATGAGTAATTTTGAGTTACATGAATTAGTTTTACACTGTGAGCCTTAGTTTTTGTGTTTTATTTTCCCTTGATGCAATGTTTCTTTCCTGAACGAATCCAGAAGGCTAGGAACAAAGAGTTAGAGGCCATGCTGTGTTCTTCCTGATATCTGGTTAGGTTTTTTTTTGCATGTGATCTTACTCTCGGTTTTTGTTCTCTGACAGAACATGCTTTCAAAGATGGGCAATGCAAGTGCTATGCGTAGCACCATTGATACTTTGGTTTGACGC
Source organism: Tapera naevia (assembly GCA_033556795.1). Taxonomy (NCBI): domain Eukaryota; kingdom Metazoa; phylum Chordata; class Aves; order Cuculiformes; family Neomorphidae; genus Tapera; species Tapera naevia. The sequence continues at coordinate 7,027,109 of JAUMJJ010000044.1, forward strand.
TCCACCAATTCACTTGGGTCACATTAGATCTCCTGGTGGTGTTCAGGAAGGCTGTCTGCTGTGAAGAAAATTCTGAGTTTAATTAAAAAAAATGTCACGAGTTTAAGTGTTGTTACAAAGCTGTGGTTGATTGTGCAGTTAGAGTTGGAGAAAACTCCGAGGGAAAAGAGGTGCAAACACTAGATTCAAAACCTTAGGAAAGTGTTGTTGCTTTTGTCTTATGATTAAGGAACTTTTATTGCATTTTGCTATGCTAAGTATTTGCTCTAAATTTAATGCAGTTCTCATGTGAGAAGAATAACATTTATAGAAAAAGCAAGCTAGTACACTGCCAGAAGGAGGCACCTAATTCTTTGTATATACTAAAACTAATAACTGGTTCTAATACTAAAAATATATGTAGTGTCAGCCAGTCTGAAAGCGAAAATTGACAGTCTGTTAACAAAAAGTGCTGTTTCCAAAGTCTGTGTTTAAAACCTAGAGGAGCAAAATACGTAGTTTTCTTAATATTTTCATTCCTGTTGAGCAAGCAAGAGATCCTAGGCAGCATCATTGGAGGTGATTTTGTTAAAAAGAGTACTTTGAAGACTGTCCCAACCTGTATGTGACCAGAGAAGTAGGAAGAGTTGACGTGCAGGATTTTCGGCATCCAGTGTTGTCTGTGTGGGAGCACCCTGCCACTGAGATGCTGGCTCAGGAGATTATTTGTGTCAACGACAATTTATCCAGAGAAGCAGGAAAGACTTCTTGAACAGCGTGAAGGAAAACAAAAACTGATCCTCGTCCAGTGTTGGGGCCATGAAGATGTATGTGAGTTTTATAAACAACATATGGGTACCAACCTGGTGTCTTTGCTGCTTACCTGAAATAGCATATGTGGATCACAGACCTGGGGAGTGGGATTTTCAGAAGAAATTAGCATATGGATGTGGTGCTGCCAGGAATTTGGTATTAAAATTTGCCTTCAGCCTGCCTGGGCAGTACCTGCTGCGCTCACAAAACCTGGTAGTTAGCTTCCCAATGTGAAAAACTAAATTTCTCTAATACTTGCATAATGGAGGAGAAAACCACTCCTTTTATTCTACCTAAACCTGATTCTAGTTTTGAGTACAGTGGCATTATAACCAATCCATACAAAATTTTGTGAAATCCACTGAATTGTTACTGAATTCTGCCATAAAAGATAGGCTTTGATATTTGATTGTATTTTTATTTCATGAAATATGTATCGCTAAAATTCTGTATAAGTAGGGTTTATTTTTAATGTAGCAGTTAAAATACTGCAGGCTCTGTTGTTGTGGAAGTAAAGGCCAGTCCATTCATACTATGTAGTAAGGATACATTTATAAATTGTTTATAGAGGGCTAATAAATACTTAATGTCAGTTGTTAAATTGGTTACAGGCATGAAGAATGTGTATTAAAAATGGCAGTAAGCACACTAGTAGAAGGTGTTAATGGCAATGTTTTGTCTAACCACTGCGCTAAAATCTGTGACAAATGACCCTTTGTTAAAATGTATGTTAAACATTTAAATTACTTGATACAGATTTATAAATGCTTTATATCTAATACTAAATATAATCCCAGGATGTGACTCCAGCACCCTAGTGAAACCCTGCTTAGGAGGAAATGAAGCAGGATTGGCTTTTTGATGTGACATTGGAATCCAGAGCTGTAAGTGCATAATGCTGTGCTGATAAGCTGTCTTGTAACATACCAATAAAAGGAAAGTTTAAAAACTCAATAATATATATTCTAAAGACACATAGGACCAAATTGAGCATCAGTAATTTGGAAGATAGGGTGTTACAACTGGAGTGCAAGATTTAGAGTCAAATCTCTTTTGAGTGAAGTTGTGAGTGAAAACTGGTTTTCTTAATTAACAAAAATTAATTTCTGTATTTAAACAGCCAGTTGTGTTTTGTTTATTGTTGCTTTTAATGCAATCAGCTGCTGATGCAAACAGAAATCTTAGATTTTATGCAGATTTGTTTGTGCTCTTTCTTCTTCTGAGATATGTTTCTAATGTTTACTTTTCTTTGAAGGAGGGAAAATTAGTAGATACATTTCATGTCATCCTACATTAATATGGCAGAGATATCATGAAGCTTTTTCTTCTGATCATGGGAGAGGTGACCTTTTTTCTTTAATGGTAGCTGATTGTTTTCATTCATTTCAGGCATAGTCTGGCCTTGTCTGTGCTTTAGTCTGTCTGTGCTAAGCTGAGACAGCACTAAAGGTTATTCAGCGTTTAGCCTTCTGGGAAACCCTTATCTTGGTGTATATTTGGAACGTGGTTTGAGTAGCTGTTTAATGGTAGAGAAGATTTGAGCTTCTTTGTTGTCTGTTCTCTTATTAAGTTGACTTTTCTTGTTGGAACAGCTCTGGAGAAGATTTGTGTACGGTGGAATAGGCATATGGAAGTAGGGCTCAGTTCTGCATGATTTGCTCCAGCGTGGAGAAGCAGGATACTGAATAACCTGTCTGTGATGAAGATAAGAGGGAAGTTGGTGCAAATGCGTTCTTTGGAAACAGTTTATAAAATCACAGAGATGTTGGTTAGAGGGAGCACCTGGAGGTCATGTGGTCCAGAAATTGTGCTTGTCATGCTTCCATCAAGAACAGTATATCTGTTCAGCCATGACTTTATCTAGCTAGTCTTGTAAACTTCCAGTGATGTAGGTTTACAAACCCGTATGGATAAACCTTTCCCAGTGCTCTCTGTTTTGCCTGAGTCTATGTTATCACTGAAAGAAAACTGAGGTGGCATACAGTTAACTCACTCCAGAGGTAAACTGGGCAGAAATTCTCAGAGTGGATGTCTTTGTGTCAGTCATTTGTGTTCAGTCTCAAGTATTTGTGGTTTATACAGGATCCAGGATAACAAACTGAAAAGGAGGTGGGCTGTTTTTTATGTAAGGTGGGAGGTGACTTTGTGCAGAGGTTGCAGTGTTTCTCAATCTTACTGAAGAGGCAGTTTTGTTGTTAGCTGTGTCTTTGTGTGACCTGTGGTAACTTCTCATCCAAACAATCCTTTTTGCAATCATGATTGAACTATCATTCCACCATGAAAAAAACTCCATGATTTGTAAACCCACTGATTAAATAAACTGTTTGTAGTGAGAACTTGAAATTATTTTTTTTACTCAATTTCCAGGGAAGAGCGTTGTCTTTCTTTTTTCACTGTAATGCTATTCATTGCAATTTTAGTACAATTTTCTTCATCATTTTTGCAGTTATTCAGAAACTTGGATTAATATGTTTTTGGAAAAAGGATATACATGCTGAAGAAGATTGTTTGATATATGCTCTTAATTTATCATATAAAAGTTTTATGTAACATAAAATTGCAGTTTCATTGATCATTTTGCATTGTTAAACTGAAGTGGTTGTGTCTGAAAAATTCTGATGTGTTCAACCTTTTTCATGTATAAAACATGAAATAGGGAAGCATAAATTGATTTATTTATGTAAGCTGGTAAAGGGAAATATGTAGTTTGGTAAGAGTAAAGGAGAGTAAAAGAATCTTGCTAGGGTTGTTTTTTTTTTGCCACCTGGTACTTGATACAACTTCTAAAATATCTTTGGAGGAGTCATAGCTTTTCCCCCCTACACATACCTTTCCCACTCCTGGTAGTACTAGCGTTTCATCACAACTTTGTAGAGATAGTCGTGGCAGACCAAAGAAGACACAAGTGTAAGAAAATGTAATCTCTTTTCCTTTACTTTTGTGGGTAGAAGCCTTGTTTGGGATAAGGTTCAGCAAGGCAGTTCTCTTGCTCTTTGCTGTTTGTAACTCTCATATGCTGAGCAGACTACAGCTTCTTACACTGGAATCTGCTCTTAAGAATTTACAGAGTAATTCAAGATTAATTTCATTTTCATGGTAACAAACAGGGAAAATGAAGAAAGGATGATGAAAATAATAATTGGAACATGGAATAGCAGCACAAATGTTGCAGAGTGTGTGTGTGTGTATGAGTGTGCAGCTTTGTGGCATGAGATCAGACAAATTTAATACGATATAAATAACTCGAGTCAATTTCAAATAGTGTGTAAACAACCTCTTACATACAAATATTTGCTGAATATTAATATTATTTTTTAACTAAGAAATTAATAAGACATGAAAGTTATCTTGTAGGTCTTTTTAGTCGACTTTTCTGTGTTCTAAAGCAGTTTGAGCAGAATCTTTCAAATGTCACTGAGAAGAAATTAAAAATACTGATCAGGCAGTAGCTTGAACCTGAGCAATAGGCAAAAAGGCCGCGCCTTGAATCCTCTGTTCAGTTTTGATCCCCTTGCACCAAGAAAGACATTGAGATTCTGGAACAGGTCCAGAGAAGGGCAACAGAGCTGGGGAAGGGTCTGGAGCACAACTCTTACGAGGAGCATCTGAGGGAATGTGATTGTTTAGCCTGGTGAAAAGGAAGCTGAAGGGTGACCTTACTGCTCTATACAGCTGCATGGAAGGAGGTTATGGTGAGGTGAGTGTTGGTCTCTTCTCCCAAGTAGCAAGTGATAGGATGAGAGGAAATGGCCTCAAGTTGTGCCAGGGGAGGTTTAGATTGAATAGTAGAATTTTTTTTTTCACCAAAAGAGCAGGGAAGCACTGGGACAGGCTGCCCAGGGAAGTGGTGGAGTCTCCATCAAAATGTTCAAAATCTGTTTAGATGTAGCCCTTTGGGACATGAGTTAGTGGGGATGGTGGTGTTGGGCTGACAGTTGGACTGGATGGATGGTCTCTGAGGTCTTTTCCAACCTTAGCAATTCCATAAGTCAAAGTAGTATTTCATTTTATTAAACATTTTTGGGTGCACTTTGAAGGTTCATTTCTTTTTTTGCACTACTATTACAGAGGATGTTTAGGTAAAATATGTTATCACTGATCATATTTTGGAGAATGTTTTCTCAAACTCTCCTTAGCAAACCTATGCCTAAAGTTCCTTCCCTTCCCTTCCCTTCCCTTCCCTTCCCTTCCCTTCCCTTCCCTTCCCTTCCCTTCCCTTCCCTTCCCTTCCCTTCCCTTCCCTTCCCTTCCCTTCCCTTCCCTTCCCTTCCCTTCCCTTCCCTTCCCTTCCCTTCCCTTCCCTTCCCTTCCCTTCCCTTCCCTTCCCTTCCCTTCCCTTCCCTTCCCTTCCCTTCCCTTCCCTTCCCTTCCCTTCCCTTCCCTTCCCTTCCCTTCCCTTCCCTTCCCTTCCCTTCCCTTCCCTTCCCTTCTTTGAAAAGAATTCTCACTCTGAAAAAGGGTATTTAAACTAGTAATTTTTTATTATCTGCATTTCAAAAGAAAGTATTTCCAGTAATTTCATGTTTGGAGTCTAAGCAAATTATCTCTACAGTTGTAAAATACACATATTTCAGTAGTGGACTGTTCCCTGGGCAGTTTGAGGGAGGAGTCAAAGCTCAGTGAACTTGTTATGCATGAGCTGTACCTTGCGGCTTGTTGCTTGAGCTTATCTGGAGTCGCAGCTGAGTGGAAATGTTGAGTAAGCTGGGGGTCTTGGCTAATCCTTCTTGGCCGGTGCGCCAGTATGGGGAGCAGCAGGTGGAAACTTGCAGATGTCTGCTCAGCATGCCTCTATCAGCCAAGGGGAGAAATAGCAAGCAATTGCTTAAAGCTTTCTGACTGGTCAGCCAGATGTGTTAGAATTCAGCAGACCAGTGTGGTAGAGCTGGCAGCCATACGGCAGTTGGTAAGTCTGGCAGTATCACATCGTGTGCAATTGACCTGTGGCTGAAAACTACAATAATTTGAGGAGCAAAACTGTGTATGAAATTTTGCAGGATCAATTCACGTGTGCTGTGAATTTCTGTACATATATACAGAGAGAGTATTGTTCGACTGGGGTACTTGCTGTTACTTTGTTTTTCTTTTTTAGAGAAACTTCTTGAGTTCTTCCATTTCAGTTCCCAGTTCAGACCTTCTCATCCACAGTGAGCAGCAGTCTTCATGCTAGTGGGTGGTTATTGCCAGCATCATAGCTGACCCTTTTAGAAGGGAAACTTTGTGGTTCAGGCAGATAATTAGTTGCCATCTAATGGACCCTAAAGTTTAGACAGGGGAACCAACAGCACATCCTTGACAACTGCTTTTTGTGGTGGCCTTGACTGCCTGGTGCTGCTTGAGTCTGCGCCATTCACTGCCCTGTTAAGAAGGCAAGCAGCGCTCATGACCTCTGCAGAGAAACTGTCTCAGAAGCAATGAAGGAACTGCCTAAGAGTTTGTGTCAGAGTTGACGTTGTGTCGTGTGTAGCTCTGATATTGTGAAGCATTGAAAGGCAATAAGCCATCCCCCAAAGTAAATACAGAAAAGTTGTTCTGAACTGTGAGAGGAGGGGTATAGGCTTTAGATGCTTAATTTTTTACCCTTCATTCCTGTGTCTCCAGCTTTTGCAGAGCAGGGATGCTGGAGAAATAATGAACATATTGATAACTCCACGCTGACATCCCAATGGACACATCTTGATTACCAACAGGTTGATCACAGCCCTTTTGATGCTGCACCAAAAAGGACATCACAGCTACCATGCGTGGGGCTCTGTAATAGGCAGCCACCCTTACCTGACAGAGACCAGGATGAGTTACACTGAGGCCAAGGTCACGTTTCCCCTTTTCTGGCAGCGCTAATTCTTCTGTCAGAGGGATTTGGGTTTTACTGAAGTAGAACTGGTGCAAAAAAGCAAAATTTTTGTGGGTTAAGGATTATTTCTGAGTGATGTGTGAATTCTTGGGTCCTTTCTTATTTTCTTTTCAAAAGACTTCAGTTCTTCTAAGTTCAGAAAACATTATGGCTCGTTTCTTAGTGAGGCAATGTACTCCCATCCACTCCCCTAAAGTACAGCTCTTACTAAGCTGTTCTTTAACCTGTTGTTTCCTCCCGCTGAGTGTATTTCTGTTGTATTTAAGTACTAACAGTTCAGCTGTTTTATTTAAGTACTAACAGTTCAGCTGAGTTAGGAACAAAGCATGCACAGAGGCTTCATGTGCTTTGCATGCATCTTGCATTGAGTAGTAGAACTCCAGTGCTTTCACAGTTTAGGCTTGTTTTTGCTCCATTACTTCTTTACTGCAACTCATTTGGCACTTCAGTTCTTCTGCATTTGTTACCTGCATGGTTGTCTTGTTCCTTAATATGTTAAGTGGCATTACTTTGTTGTTGTTGCACCTTTTGCTTGCATCAGTGAGGAGTTTATGATGCAGCCAGAATAATGTCTTATTGTTTCCTATCTGCCTTCCATTGATATTTCCCATTGAGTTTTTTTTAATGTAACATGGATCACATGATATGTCTTGCTCTTTTTTTCTTTCAGGTTATCTATCTATATGTTTTGAAGAAATTCTTTCTACCAGTTCCCTGAATTTGTTTGACTTCTGAGGTCTGTTAGCTTCACTCTGATGCTTTTCAGAACTTCATGTCTCCAGAAGAAAATGCTATCATTTCATAATCAGTCATACAAATTACTTTCCACCATCACTTTTTAGATAAATACTGAGGGAAATTCGCCCTCAATTTTCTCATCTCATACAATTCCTCTTACGATTCCTGAGATGACTTGTTATTGCTTATCTCTTCATCCTTATTTTCTCCCCTTTCCTCTTTGAGATTAATTATCTGTTTCCTAATTGATTGTGGCTCCTGGAAGGCTACTGTTTTATTCCTCAGTGATAATGTTCATTACTTCTGCTTCTAAAGTGAGCTAATCTGCCAGGCAGAATATTAGTAATAGTCAGTCTTTGACAATCTGGTTCCAACAGGAAACTTGTGATGTAATTCAGAAAACATTTTGCTTGTAAGTCTGAGATGCATTTCATCTAATCTTGCCACTAAACTTAAAAGTCTTCTCTCCAAAACCTTGAGCTGTTTACTGGAGGAGATCTGTGTGTGCTAGAAATGGCCACAGTTGTATGCTGCTTTCTGAACCCAAATCCTTCAGATCATTCTTACTTGTGGGTTGCCACATGGGTGTGCCAAAAGGCTGGGTAGGATCGGCTCAGGGGCTTTCCAAGTAGATGACAGGATTTGCCCCATCAGCCTGTAGATGTATTGACATGTACGCCGACATACTTCTGCGGTAGTGTACCGGTTTGTGAAATGAGAAAGGGAGCTCTTTAAAGCATCCTATCAGCCTCTGAGTATGGGGTTTGTTCTCAACAGAATTTAAAAGCAACTAGAGCAGGCAGTGAGTGGTAATAATACAATCTTTATTTGATTAATAATCTACAACTGCATTTAAACATGATATGTTGTAAAAGAGCGAAAAAAAATTGCCCAACATCAACCATGCCTCTAAGAAGGAGACCAGCAGTGTGAGACCTCCCATCTATCTGTGGTTCCATCCAGTGTCTTCTGGTACCATGCAGTATCTTCCATTTCTGCTCTCCACATTTTGACAAGTGAGATTCTAACCTGCTGTCTCACCCTACAGCTTTGCAGAGAGGACTTCAAGTTTCAGTAGCGGTGATTCCTGATAATCTTCAATGTTTTGGACCCACCCACTGTATTTAATAAGATATTAAACCTATACTTCCTGAGAATCATAGAATGGTTTGGGTTGGAAACAGCCTTAAAGATTATGCAGTTCCAAGCCACCCTGCCATGGGCTGGAACACCTTCCACTGGATCAGGTTGTTCAAATCCCCATCCAATCTGGCCTTGAACACCTCCAAGGATGAATGAGGTGCTTAGTGCCGTGGTTTAAATGACGAGTGGGTGCTAGTGTTGGGTCATAGGTTTGACTAAATGATCTCAGAGGTCTTTTCCAACCTTGTGATACTGTGGTACTGAGTGCAGCAACAATGTTCTCAACAGCCTGTACGTGTTACCAAGGCACTGATAAGAAGCCAGTCAGTGTCCTTCTCTTGATCTATAAATACAAATGTATTTCTTCTTCATATATAGAAAACATTTCAGTCACTAGCAGAATTTGCAAATTAACTTTTTGTTTGAGTACAGAGGGTGACAAAGTGGCAGTGAAGAGTGAAACCTGATGTTTGCAGTGTCATGGGTCAGCGTCAGCCTTGGTTTCTGCTGATACAGGATTTTAAAGAAACGTTCTATCATATGTGACAAGAAATGTCATTTACTGGCTGCTCAGTTGGGTACCACGGACTCATAATCCCGTAGCACTTGTGTAGCTTTGAAGTTTGCATTTTGCTAGGGACTGTGTCTGTGTTTTGCTCTCTACGGGTAACTCTCCTTATGATAGCTCCATGCTGCTAGCTCTGTTTATTGCCAGGGCAGGAAGCATTGCACTAAACTTGTTAACTGTAGCAAATTATGTACCAGGGGAAAAACAACACGTAAAAACGTGTTAGTGCACCATTGAAAGCAGCGGGTAAGACCAAGGTTTGCACCTTTATTATCAGGAAGAGGCAGAACCTCATGTATTTTTATAAAAATTTCAGCTTGCCCTTTAAAATGTCTTTTACCATGTAACTATTTCTTTAGCTGCCATTTAGCATATTTTGTATTTATGGTTTGAATAGTTTATCTGGTTTAAGCCAAAGAAATTACTTAGAGGTTATCTTAAAAAAATATCAATTTTCATAAAATGCCAAGTTTGAGTTTCTAGCCAGGAGAAGGAATTGAAGGTGAGGGCACACCTATGTTGGCAGTCCAGAACTGCCAGAATGAGTGTTCCTGCTTCTTGCTGCTCCTGTGTGGCTGCTCTGGCCCTTGGCAGGCAGATGTAGCTCACTGATCAAGAGGAAACACTTGACTTTTTAGGTGGTTTTATTTTCCAAACGCTTAGCTGTGAAGGAGAGAAGAAATGATAAAATAGCAAGAAGTGGGTGTTTTTGGACCTCAGTGTCAATAAATCATTGGCTGAGTTCAGCCTTCTTTTCTGTATATATAGGAAGGAATTGGGCTATTTCAGTGTAAATAGTTTGACCTGAATAAGGAGAAGCAAAAAGGCGAAGGCTAAACGTGCATCAGTAGAGAATCACATGATAAAGGTCCTGCCTATGGTCTCTGCAAGTTGCCAGAGCACCAAAAAAAAAAACAACTTGTCTTCCTTCCTCTGGTACAGCAGACTCATCCCTGATGACAAAAGGTCAGTCTGACTAGTCTGGAGTATGCATTTGCTTCCCATCATCCCAGGCACAGGGGGAGAAGGAAAGGGACACAGTCAGCCCGCATAGAGAGCGAAAAACTGCCTGTAATGTGACTTCAGGAATGATACAGCTAAATGGTTTAGCTTACTAGGCTGGTGGTGTTATTTTGGCGGGAGCAAGAAGGTGGAAGAGGAAAGTACAGAAACTTTTATGTGTTCGGCAGAGGTAAGTGGCACGTCAGCAAATTGGAGGCACAGAACACTGAGAAGCTCCATAAATACTGAAAATACAAAGTCAATTAATTTCAACATGTTTCACTCTCTATTTGCATCTGTCATTTGCAAATGAAAGTAAGGTAGCAATTTCTAAGGATTACCATTCCGAGGCATTTGAGATATTTAAGAACTTCCACATAGGAATATTGTGGAAAAGGTGCTGTAGCTCTAGTGGCTCAAGAGAACTAGGTTGGTAGGGGAGGTATGTTATTTTGTCACACAAGCAAGTATGGCTGGAAAAATACAAACAAGCTGTCAGATGCCTAAACCTTAATTCTTCCTTAACCATGGATTAGAAAGCCTGTGCAATTCTGCTGGAAAACTTTTTGAGGAATATATGTGCAAAACAGGTGCAAAAGACAGAGATTTTTATTTGAAATCTTAAAGAGGTCATCAAGCAAATCTACTTTTTGATTGTTTGGAAATGGAAATTATGGCTTCAAGATGGAGTCCACAGAAAAATGTTTTAATTTTGCAGTATCGAATCTGTAGTAATTTCTGCAGACTGAGACTTGAGACAGAAATGAATATGAAATTCAGCCAGCATCAGATGAAAGTAAAATGAGGAGCACTGTGCAGTGTGACATCTTAGCACAAACCAAGACATCCTTAGCAGGTGAGAATATGTAAACCCATGCAATTAAGTGCTTGTGGGAGAGACTGCAGACACCACCACAGCATGTATCTCTGATCTTTTTGCGAAGGTCGATGGATACCATATAGATACCTATTCAATGTTTAGTTATATACTAGTGCACAAGTTAGTGTGTTGTTGGAAATTGTTATGCTAGTGCTGGAAGTCTACAGGAAGTTAAGCACTAAAAGCATGTGAAATTAAGATGCAAAAAGAATTTGTGAGTTGCAAATGTATGGATAAACTGAAAAAAAACCCCAACCTGCTGTTTTTTTAAATACTGTTAAAGGGCACTTACTAGGTTACAATGACTTTTAACATGTGAAGCACTGTATGTATCTGAGGGGAGGATGACCAGACTTATTGATACGTATTTTCAGGACATCTTCCAGTCAATCAAGTGGAAGAAAGACTAGGAGGTGAGTCTACCTGCCCAGATTCATGGATAGGAGAAGGCTTCCTCTATCTGTAAAACTGGAATTAATGAGAAAGATATCTTAGGTGGAAAGTACCATCAGCCTAATACAAGGTGCTGAGGACACTATTCATTATAACACTGGCTGTAAGCCCCAAATATTTAGATGCATACAAGAGAGAATGTCTTCTGCTGTCTATAAAATGAGGAAGAAATAAATGGATATGAATAATGTTGAAAACATACACTTTTATGCTGCCTGTGTTTATGGGCCTGCGGTAGGAGCTCTCAGAAAAGGCAGTGAGTGCACATAGCCAAACAAACATCGAGTTATCTCCTCTGGGACATACTATTTCCTCAGTTGAGTGCTTGGGTTTAATTTAATACCCAGGTGTTTCTAAGAAAACTGGTTGCATTTTTGATAGGATACAGAGCTCTAGCATTAACATAGATCGTGTTTGGAGCTGGAAAAAAAACATATTGGCATGATTAGAGGCTCTTGAAAAGAGCAGTCTGCTGGCCTCAGGCTAAACAAACCAAAGTGTAAATTATGTGCAGGTGAAATGGCATACCCAGGAGAAGTGATGTGCTAGGCGTGTGTGTGCAGATAAATCACTGTCACATGGAGGCCATTGTTAACATAACTGCCTAAGTCAATGAAAAAAGCATAACTAAATTCTTGGGTGTAGCTCAAGTTTGCTGCATCCAGATTTGTCTTCCCACCGTTCAGGGTAGCTGAGTAGAGGTGTGCACTGGTGGCTTTAGCATGAAGGATAAAAGGAGAGGAAAATGGCTGTTAATATTATCAAAGAGAAGAGAGTGGTTTGGCATATATGTCTATTAAAAATACAAAACTTTCTAAAGAAATCATTGTTTTCTGTTGTTCATTGAAACAATAAAACCCACTTATCATCAAGAGCTTTGGAGCAGTTTTTGAAGTACTGGATTGACAGATTAAAGAAATTCAAAATTTGAGATTTTTTTGGTATTGTATTGCATTTAAAATATGAATTCAGTGCTACTTTCTCCTGTTTTGGAGAATGAGGCTTATGTTTTGGATATTAAATGAGTGAGATTCCTAAGAGTCTATAGATTTGAAATGAAGTATATATACCTTTCTGGAAGGAGAGCATGAAGAATATATACCTTTTGAGAAGGGGAAAAAGAAATGGCTGCTTCTCTGCAATTTTGAAATATTGCCAGTCTTCTGGAACACAGAGAGGAACATTTAAGATCTTTTCTACGGAGCTGCTTTTATCTGTTGCTCAACTGCTTCACTCTTCTTCATGTAACCTGAAAATTATGTGTGGATATTGATTTACTAGATTTCATTGTGGCTTTTAATTATTGTTTGGAAAGCAAAAGTTAAACAGAAGGTGTGTAATACACAGAAATTTCCATACATTAATAGTTTTTAAAAAAATCAAGGTCTTAGCATCTAAAAATGTTCAGATCTGGAACATTCCTGTTATAGATAATTTTTTTTCTTTCCATCCGGCATTGGATGTTAACATAATGTCTGTTGCTGGTGGAGAATGTGATAGCATCTCAAGTCATTTTTGTGTGATGCAGTCATTCACCATTGTACATTTTGTGGTGAAGAGGGAGCAGTTGCTTACCACAGGGGTAAGTTGACTGTTGGTCCTGCAGAAGGCAAGTACAGTACCTCAACTGTGCTTTGACACATGGCTGAAGCTGGGGAGCTGCAGGCGCTTGCTTTGATTTTATGATTTTCTGGGTAACTTTTATACACTGCTGTACCCTCAGTTAAATTACATGTATTTATAGTTTCACAGTTTTCACAGTTTCACAGTATCATAAGGTTGGAAAGGACCTCCGAGATCATGAAGTCCAACCTATAACCCAATGCTAACACCAACCCATCATCTAAACCATGGCACTCAGTGCCTCATCCAGTCTCCCCTTAAACACCTCCAGGGTTGGTGACTCCACCACCTCCCTGGGCAGCCCATTCCAATGGCCAATCACCCTTTCAGTGAAGAACTTTTTCCTAACATCAAGCCTAAACTTTCCCTGACGAAGCTTAAGTCCATGCCCTCTAATTCTGCCACTGGTCACCTGAGAGAAGAGACCAATCCCTGCCCGACTACAACCTCCTTTTAGGGAGTTGTAGAGAGCAACGACACCTCCCCTGAGCTTCCTCTTCTGTAGACTAAACAGACCCAACTCCCTCAGTTGCTCCTCATAGGGCTTGTGCTCCAGCCCCTTCACCATCTTCGTTGCCCTCCTCTGAACACATTCCAGTATCCTAACATCCTTCCCAAACTGGGGGGCCCAGAACTGTACACAGTATTCAAGGTGAGGCCTGACCAGGGCCGAGTACAGGGGGACGATAACTTGTCTGGTCCTGCTTACTACACTATTCCTGATGCAGGCCAGGATGCCATTGCCCTTCTTAGCCACCTGGGCACACTGCTGGCTCATGTTGAGCTTCCTGTCCACCAGCACTCCCAGGTCCTTCTCTGCCTGACTACTCTCCAGCCACTCTGTCCCCAGTCTGTAGCTCTGCATGGGATTGTTGTGTCCAAAATGAAGTACCTGGCATTTGGACTTATTAAACATCATCCCATTAGAATCAGACCATCTCTCCAGTCTGTCCAGGTCCCTCTGTAGGGCCATCCTACCCTCTAGCAGATCAGCCCTTCCTCCCAGCTTGGTATCATCTGCAAACTTGCTGATGATGGACTCAATCCCCTTATCCAGATCATCAGTAAAGATATTAAACAGGACGGGACCCAACCCCGATCCCTGGGGGACACCACTGGTGACCGGCCGCCAACTGGATGAGACACCATTCACCACCACTCTCTGGGCTCAGCCATCCAGCCAATTCCTAACCCAGCACAGAGTGCTCCCATCTAAGCCACAGGCTGCCAGCTTCCGTAGGGGTCTACTGTGGGAGACAGTGTCAAAGGCCTTGCTGAAGTCCAGGTATACCACATCAACAGCCTTCCTCTCATCCACCAGGCAAGTCACATGGGCGTAAAAGGAGATCAGGTTGGTCAGGCAGGACCTACCCCTCCTAAATCCATGCTGGCTGGGCCTGATTTCTTGACTGTTCTGCAGGTGGCACATGATTTCACCCAGGATTATGTGCTCCATGATTTTACCTGGGACTGAGGTCAGGCTGACAGGTCTGTAATTACCTGGATCATCCTTACGGCCCTTCTTATGGATGGGCATCACATTGGCCAACTTCCAATCTTCCGGGACCTCTCCAGTGAGCCAGGACTGCTGAAAGATGGTGGAGAGTGGCTTAGCAAGCTCATCCGCCAGCTCTCTCATCACCCTAGGATGGATCCCATCTGGCCCCATAGACTTATGAGGGTCCAAGTGGCTCAGCAGGTCTCTAACTTCCTCCTCATGGATTGCAGGAGGGCCATATTTCACTCTGTCCCCATCAACCACTTCAGAGGGCCAACTGTCAAGCGAGCTGACATCCTTGCTGTTAAAAACTGAGGCAAAGAAGGCATTAAGTACCTCAGCCTTCTCTGCATCTTTGGTTACTATATTTCCCTCCACATCCAACAAGGAGTGGAGGTCGCTGCCGCCCTTCTTTCTGCCATTGATGTATTTATAAAAACTCTTCTTATTGTCCTTAACAGAAGTGGCCAATTTCAGCTCCAGCTGGGCTTTTGCTTCCCTGATTTTCCTCCTACACGACTTAACAACATCCTTGAACATGACCTGGCTTACGTCCCCTTCTTTCCAATGATGATACATCCTCTTTTTCTTACTTAGTTCCTTCAGAAGTTCCCTACTCATCCAGGCCAGCCGTCTGCCCCTACGACTCTTCTTACAACACATGGGGACAGCCCGCTCCTGCGCCTGCAAGATTTCATTCTTGAAGTGTATCCAGCCTTCCTGGACCCCCTTGCCACTAAGAGCTATTTCCCAGGGTACTTTCCTGACCAGTTCCTTAAATAATCCAAAATCTGCCCGACAAAGTACAGCATCGATGTTCTGTTCCTGGCTTTTCTTATTACATTGTTCAGAGAGAACTCAATTATCTCATGATCACTACACCCCAGACATCCTCCGACAACAACATCACTCACCAGCCCTTCTTTGTTTGTAAACAGCAGGTCAAGCAGAGCCTCACCTCTGGTGGGCTCACTCACCAGCTGTGACAAAAAGCAGTCCTCAATACACTCTTAAGAACCTCCTGGACTGCCTCCTCTCAGCAGTGTTAAGTTTCCAGCAGATATCTGGAAGGTTAAAGTCTCCTAAGAGAACAAGGGCAGCCGATCTAGAGGCATCCTCCAGCTGTTTAAACAACAGAAGATCCAAATCCTCCTCTTGTTCGGGTGGTCTGTAACACACTCCAACCAGGAGGTCAGACTGCTTCTCTGACTCTTACCCATAGGCACTCAACCTGGTCATCACCGATGTCGACTTCAACAGCATCCAGGGTTTCTCTAGTGTGGAGGGCCATCCCTCCACCCCTCCTCTCACGCCTGTCTCTCCTGAAGAGCCTGTAGCCTTCCATGGCAGCACTCCAGTTATGACAGTCATTCCACCACGTTTCAGTTGATAGCAACTATATCATAGCTCTCCCGCTGGACCAGGACTTCTAGCTCCTCTTGTTTGTTTCCCATACTGCGTGTGTTTGTGTACATGCACTTCAGTTGGGTTACTGACAACCCCCTTTGGGATGGCTCATCCTCCACAGGAACATCTTTGGTGAGCCTAGTAACTCCCCCCTCCCCCGTCATGCCTAGTTTAAAGCCCTCTCAACAAGCCCTGCCAGCTCCTGGGCTGGGATCCTCTTACCCTTTGGAGTTAGACGAGACCCATCTGGGTCAAGCAGGCCAGGTGCCGTAAAGGTTTCCCCATGATCAAAGAACCCAAAATTCCTCTGCCGGCACCAGCCCCTAAGCCATTTATTAACTGCATATATTCTCTTATTCCTGTCTGTATCCATCCCTGCCACCGGGGGAACCGAGCAGAACACCACCTGTGCTCCTGCCCTATCTATTGACCGTCCCAGCTCCTGGAGTTCCTTTTTAACTACCCTTGACCCTCTTTTCGCTAGTTCATCACTACCAGCCTGTACCACCAGAAGCAGGTAATAATCAGAGGGTTTAATTAGGTCCGGGAGTCTCTTGGCGATGTCGTGTACCAGGGCTTGGGGAAGGCAGCAGACTTCCCTATGAGTTGGGTCCATCCTACAAATAGGGTCCTCCGTTCCTTTCAGAAGGGAGTCTCCTACTACAATGACCCTCCTTTTCTTTTTCTTACTTGAGGTCCTGACCTGTCTGATGGGCAATGTGAGGTTAACAGCCTCCTCAGGTGAGCTCTCTGTCAGACTGTCCTCCACCTGAGCATCAAATTCCAACTCCCCAAACCTGTTTTGTAGGGGCAGGTGGAAAGGTGGCATTTGAAAGGGAGGTCTATAACCCCCAGGAGAGCAGACCTGCTCCCAGTCCTCCTCACCAGCCAGGTCACTCCCCTTACCCTGTTGATGAGGAATATGGCATTCCTCAGCCTCCTGGGAAGGATTACTGGGAGGAGAGAGGGTTCTACTCCACCAGTCTATCTCCCTTTCACTTTTGCGAATACTTCTCAACGTCTCCACCTGATCCTTGAGATCTGCAACCATAAGGAGCAGATCCTGAATCTGTTCGCACCTCAGACAAGTATTTTTTGTATTTTTGTTATGGTCCTCAGGAACCACAAGTAGGCTGAGACACTCCCTACAGTCTCGAGTCTGGGTAGCTGTGTCTCGTAATACTGCTTCCGTTTGGATGCTACACTCCTGGTGGCAGAGGCTTTACCACCACGCCTGGTCACCATTGCTGCAGGGGAGTGGGAAGTCAACCACCTGTCAGAGAGTGCCTGCTTGCTCTGCCTGTGTGAACTGCCGCACAAACTGCCTATACCGTGACCCTTATGGAACAAAACAAAGATAGCTACTGTTTTAGGTTTTATGGACAAATTGTTTCCTGAAAGGCTTTGGGATAATAACTTGAGTCCTTCTTCTGTAGGCTCAGGTTTGTCAGGACAGACAGCTGGTTCAGTACTCTGTGTTGTAGTCAATGGAGCTTGCCAGGGGGTGCAGGGAGTGTTACTCAAGCACATGACTTAGATACCATAAACAGATAAAAGGTGAACATCTTCCTGGTGCTTTCAGGTTTTCACTGCCTTTTATGGAAAGCTAGGTGTTGTCTTAGTCTTTTGACCTGGAATTGTGTGTGTGTGTGTGTGTTACTCAGTGGACATACAGCTGCAAGGCCTTGGTTGTTGGTTCTCATTAAGCTACTTACGGCTTTCCACCTTGACATGCAAGACACTAATTTCCACAGTACATTTAAGAATTAATACTGTTTATTTCCTGGTAATATTCCGAAACTGGTTGACTAGAAAGACTTAAATTGTTCTTTTCTTTGGAGTTCAGTGGGTACTTATAAGATGTATGAATGCTTTGTCCAATTAGAGCAGAAATTTCAGACAGAACATACCAGCTTAGCAAAATGAGCACTGTAGCAGTGAGAGCTAGACAGTAATGTTTTGGGTCTTGCTTTTTTGTCTTGTTTTAATAGAGTGAGTATATCATCAGGCCATGGATAAATGTGTTATCTAATTGACTTGGCAAGGAGGGGGAGCTCTGGCCTATGGCATGTCTTTTAACAAATATTACTTCAGCATTGTCATAAATTGATTTGAAATATTTTTTCTTCACATTACTCATGGGATATCAACAAGTATGCAAATGTGAAAATTTAACGTCTCCTTGCTGCTTTTACGCAGTTTCTTATACCAGTTTAATGAGTGAAAACTGTCTTGTACAACACCACTTCAAACTCGAAGTCCTTTTGGTGTTGAAGACCATGTCACTATTATTTTCTTAGTCTTCCACTGAGATGTTAGTTTGTTAGTTTATTTATTTTACACATTTGGACTGTAGCCTGATTCTTATTCTGGTCTTATACTGTAGTTAAACTTCATATGTAACCTTCCTTGTTACACAATGTTGCATCCTTTTTGAGTTTCTTTGCATCAGTTTGATTGTTTTGTTGCAACTAAAGCAGGAAAACATCAGTATGTTTCTTCTGATGTCTGTGGTAAATGCATTTATTTCTGAATGAAGCGGTAATATTGTTAACTTCTGTAGAGACATCCTGGCAGCATAATAACCTGAGGTGGGCCAACCATTTAGATCTAATAAGACTCAATCAGGTTGTTTTATGATGTGCTTCTGTGTCATATCGATTCATGGACAGCTTTCCTGTCACAGTGTCCAGACAGTCCGCTTGCCACTGTTGCCAGTGTGGTCTCGCTCTTAATGTATGAGAGGTGAATCAACTTGGGATCCTAAAACCTGGAATATTTATCCTTTTCTTGAAATCTGCCGTGTTTATCCTCCACAATTAACAAATACTGTTGTTGCACCATTTCATTTCACTACTAGTACGTTTAGACTGAGATATTACAATGCATGCAAAAGGGTTGGAGATGTAATTACAGTTTTAATTATACTTAATTAGCATATTCTGTGTGTTTAAGTTAAAATTTAGCTCTTTTTTTTTTGTGTTGAAATATCTTGAATTGTTTGGACCAGCAAAGATGAACATCAGGTAGCAATGTTCACTTGTGTTGGAGCACAGCTGCATGTGCTGTGTATTGCTGGTAGAATCCAGGAGTCCTGAGATGAGACTCACAAATCTTTCTTGATATTAAAGTGTTGCACTGTCAGTTTGCATATCCTAGTGCAGTATTTGCTAAAGCTTTTCAATAGATGGCAGACTTAGGAAGGTGGTGAGCCTGCAGTAAGCTCCTGGGTTTTCTGCTGTTTTGCTTTCCTTTGTGGAGCAGAAAGGATATGATCATGCAAATCCTTGTATATGGACTGCAGAATTCATGTTTTGATAAGAACAAAAAGAGGAATCTCAGAAGACAAATGAGGTGCTTTAAAACCTTACTGGGTATTCAAGTCATCTTGTCTGTTGCAGAGGGTGCTTCCTCTCTGCCTGTTAATTCTTCCTTATATCTTAAATTTTGTCTGACTATTCATTGCATAAAAATTCAATGATAGTTGAACTGGGAAGAATTTAAGTCAACAAGATGTGACTTTTTTTTTTTGACAGATGCAGTTGAGCTTCTGGGATGAGAGGCTAGAACATACGTGATCCTCTCTTTTTCCACAGTACTTATGGAGGCATATCACTGTGTCCTTTCTGAGCTGCTTCATAGCTGAACACTGAGTCCTACTATGCTCCTTTAGAAGAACCAACTGTTTTTGCTTAGCACACTGAGCTCTACATTTGTTGAGATGGCACAAAACAAACCAGTAAATAACTGTTTTATAAAATAATGGACCTAAAAAGTGGATATGACCCTTCTCAAGGTTCAAACTAAACTAAACATATCTTTACTTAATTTTTTAGTTTACTTTGAGGAAAAATGTATATTTTTGCTTTTGAAGCAGGAGGGAGAGTAAAGCACTGCTTGTACTGCATGTACAAAATATAAATAACTAATGAATATCAGTTTTATGGAATGCCTCTCCTAGATTTAAAAATTCCTCATTTATTAGGTTACTACAGTAATGTCAGTGTCATGATGACATTTATTTCGTCTAATACTGCATAATGTTTTGAACAGTAACAGGAAAATGGATATTCTCTACCTCTCTATTTTGTTTAGTTAAACTACATATGTTTGAGTATGAATAGTAGAATGTTTCCAGTGTGAATAGTGGTTCATCAAGAAGTGCAGGTAAATACATTTTACTTCTTAAAAACAGATCAGCTAGCAAATTCAAAAGAGGCACAGCCCAACTTCCTTTTCTTTTCTTGGGTTGAAATGTTTTATAGACAATTTCCGAGTGTTAGTATTAGATTGTTCTTTTAAATGAGATTTCATTTTGAAAAACTTAAAATGTAGAGACAGATAGAAACCTCTCGAGAGAGTCAGCTGAGGAATAGCAAGTGTTACTTCTTTGGTTTTCCCATTCAAATCTAGCCTACATAGCCTGTGTCAACAGAAAGTGATTGTTGCCACAGTTCCCTTCTTCTTGGGTTGCTGAATAGGGCTTCACAGCTGAAGTTGTGCTGCAAAGGGGGGAGTGAGTCCTGCTTCTGCAGTGAGATCCTTATTCCAGCTTTTTGGACTTAATTGGACGTACGCCTGGGTGGTGAAGGTCACTGTTTAAGAAGCTCCTTTCAGGAGCTGATTGATGGGTCATTTGTTGCTCTGTTATCGTCAGAGCTCCTAGTGGTTGTACTGCGTGCCATGAATGGATGCTGGGATTACTTTTTGTGATGAGGCTCAAAGTTTGCACATTCTTTGAATAAATGTAGGCTATTACTTAAATGTGCTAACAGCTTGACACATTCCACATGGGAAAAAATTTTGACCTGGAAAAACCATTAGTGTTGCTGTGCATATATATCATATTTACAGTAAGCACAATACAGAGTGGGGAAATACAGAGCAGCAACATCAGTTGTTAGCTCATCTGGCACTTGTCCAAGTATCATTAAAAATGTTGACATTGAATAATTTGGGAGTTTAATAGTGTTTAATTTAGTACTATTTTAACACCTCTGCTTAGATTGATCTGCATGTCTTGTTTAAAAGTTCTGGTATACGTAATAGATTCTACACGTGCAGTATACACATGGTTTTTGAAAGGTGCTTGAATGCACCTGGAACTTCTCATAATCCTTTGTTTCTAAAGAAGAGGAACAAACAAATGCGCAGTACTAAATATTGTCCTTTTTGTTTATTTTTCAGATTAGCACTATACGTATACGAGTATCTGCTCCATGTAGGAGCACAGAAATCAGCCCAGACATTTTTATCAGAGGTATGTTTTCCCATCCCTTTTTTTCCCTTACACAGCTTTGTAGTGTGTGCAAATGAAATAAATACGTTTGTCTAGAATAAACAACAGTGACAACCTTGAATATCAGTTTACACTGATCAGCATAGATTTCCAATTCTGCAGGAGCCAGTTTGTCATGTCATTTAACGTGCCTTTGCGTAACTATTTTTGCTGTGACTTGTTATTCCTGTTCTGTGATTTGCGGCTACATTGGGGAAAGATTATTCTATTTTCTGTAATAAAATGTGTGTGTTAGAGAGTACCCAATGGTACTCTTTTTTGATGACCTTTTAATGTGTTGTTGATATCTCTGGTTGTGAATGATGTACCTTTCCAAATACACAGCAATCATGTATTTTACATCCTACTGTCATATGCTTGCAGTTCTCATTCTCTTAAGCAGTGCTCATCTCTCTGTGTGTTCTTTCTTACTATGCTTCTAATGACTTCACTTCTTTTCATCTGGTGAATCAATTATGGCTACAACCATTTAGGTTTTGTTTCTTACACACTTTCAACTGCTAATGGAATTTTTACCTTTGCATGATACTTATTATTTTTCACAGTCTTTCAAAGCCTTAGTGTACATCTTTTGAAGATTGAAGTAAATTGTGTCCCCTTAGCATTTACTCTGGGATGCAAAAATACCTGTATGACAAACATATTAAAGTCTTTTGGATTTACAATTGTTTTAAATCTTTCTTTGATGAAACTTTTTAAGATAATAACAATAGTTTTATAGTAAGCAGAAGTGAGGAAAAAATAGGCAAGGTGTGCTAGCAAAATTTGCTGCTTCAGCTGATACTCCTCGAAAAGCTAATAAAATCACTGCACTAGTGACATTTTGAAGGTGGTAGAGGAGAAGATGAGAATGAAAAGCGTTGTTTGTGGAGTTTGTAGAAAATTCACGTAGCAGAGGTAAGGGAAAGGAGTTGGATTGTAGTAGTGTCAGTTTATGTCTGTAGTACAGTAGTACAGTACAATTTTGACAACTGTGTCAAACACATTTCCATGTGTTTTCATCTTTGTCTGGGTGATGGTTGTTAAGAAGCAACTACCTTGTTGTTGAGATGTTGTTCTGAGAGTACATGAGGTGTAGGAGGCACCCAGATGGAAGAGGAGGAAATTTGGATTGGTTTGGTCCCTCCTTGAAAAGCATAGCTGTTGGGTCTCAGTATCCTTTCTGCTCTGACTGCCTGCACCTGCCAGAAGAATTTGGGTGGATTATGTTCAAGATTAAAGATGTTAAGAGTAGCTCTAAAACTGAATGTTGAGGTGTAAAAGAACTAAGTATACATAGACAGTCTGATCTATACAGCATTTTAATAACAAAAATAAAAAGAGTCCTTCTTTAAATTTCTGACAGGGCATGTGGCTAAGTGTAGTGGAAAAAATGTAAGAAAAGAAAAATTTTAAGTTGGGTATCATGGAATCCACTCTGCTACTAGATAACCTAGTCGTGGTTGTCCTAAGCATTCCTATGTTCTAGTTATCTACCAGTGCTTAAGCAGGAGCTTTTTAAAAGGTGCTTTTTATATATTAACTATTTAGTTGTTGGTGATGCAGAGGCGCAATGCACTTGGTTAGTTCTGCCAGCTTCGCCAACAGAAGTAATAGTGCCTCGAGGTTACCTTTTAAAAATATTTTCAAATAGCAAAATTACTTTTTCAAAAGTTGTATTAGTAAAATGTGTCGAAATTACACTAGGTAACCAGAATATTTTTAGGTATACAAACTACGTATTCTCCTGCAAACTACCGACAGAACTTGTATGTGTTCAAATTTCTTAAGAATTGGATGTGAAAATCAAGTTGGACTTGAGAATCAAAGTTTTAGTCTCTTTTGGGAAATACCAGCTTTACCAGTGCCTCTGGCAATATGAATACTCTATTTCCCTTTTCTCGTAAGCTTTTATATACTTTTATACGTATTTTTTTAAATACTGTTCATATTAAGACTGTTTAAACATTTCATTAGAATAATCCTCTTTTTTTCTCATTGCTTCTATCTCTAGAGCAGAACACGGTTTGTGTTTAAACAGTTTTTTTAAACAGAATCGGACAGGAAATAATGCTGTGTGTAGTTGTAATGGGAGGAATTTGGTGTGCATGCAATACTCTAGTTACCACCCAGTTTTAACAGGAGACATTCTTCAAAACAGTGTTCTGTGGATTTCTGCAGGAACTCCAAATTATTTGCAACAAAGCTCCTTAATCAGTTGAGTGGACTTTATTACAGTCCAAACTACTTAATTTTGTAGTTAAGCACCAACTGATAACTATGGCATTAATAAAATGGTTGTGTGGTTATAGTTAAGGTACAACATTCGGGAAGTACTACAGTCAAAAAGATGCTGTCGCTGTATTTTACGTTGTCTAGTGGGTTCATGGATCAACAAGAAAAGTGAGAAGTCAAGGGTAAGAGTTCTTAAAATGCATTTCCTTTGAAAGACAAACCAGGCTTCCTAGGTGGGATAGAAATCACAGCCAGTATAGCTATTCAGGAGAGGCTGCCAGCACAGGCAAACCAAGCCAAACTAGCTTTACGTTTTCACTGCATGGTGAGAAACAGAGTTGTAAGTCTGATGCTGCTCATATTTGCACATTGCCTCCAACAGTAAAGTACTCCTTGAGGATTTTAAAACACTGGCTTGCTTTGGATGTAGAGGAAAGACTGCCACCTGCTGAATCAGTAACATTAGTTCTGTGACTTCTATGTTTTCCCTAGCATGAGTTGGAAGATCTTTTAGATAATTTTAAGGATATTTTTTAATGCTTTTTTTTTCAGTTACCCATTTTTGAAGTTAAAATCTTTTGCATCTCAGTGGTGGAGTGGTACAAAGTATGTAGTTAATAAAACTGTATTCTGAACCTAAAGAAAAAAATATTCAGAAATATGCTTTCCTAGAAGAAGAAAATCTTTGAGTATGAGCTATGTTAGTAAATGTAACAAAATAAGTAATATAACCATCCAGATTGATGATTATAAAGCCCTTCATAACTACAAAATCTTTACTTCTTTCTCTGCCTGCTATCTGCATGAATTCTATAATGCTTCTTAGTCACAGTGATCACAAAAATCTATACCTCTGTCTGTATTGTTTTCTTTTAGATAAGATGGGAAAAAAACATCACACTGGGGGAGCCCCCAGGATTCTTGCATTCCTGGTGGTGGTAAGTATCAATTTTCTTGTCCTCCGATTTTCAGAATATGTTGATTGCTATTTTGAGCAGCTGGAGGCAAGAAATTCAAGTGAACATTGTAAAAAGAATGTGAAGATGAGGATCAAGAACTATTTTCTTGTTAAGAAATGAAACAACAGAAAATTATATGTAGAAAAAGATACAGATATTACATGCAGGAAAAGAAATATCGCATAGTATGTTGGTAAGAAAGCATCTTTGAAAGAAGGTGGCCTGAATTTCTTTCTTTATCACCTTCCAGTAAGTTATGCATTAAAGAGATCATTCTACATATCCTTAAAAGTTACATTTGAAAAAAAAATATACACAGATACTCTGCATATAGATATGAGCTCCTCAGTCTACAGTCCACATTCTAGTCATGAGAATAGTGTATAAAAGTAATTAGCTGAACCCAATCTACCACCCTTCTTGAGAGACAGTATGCATTAGTGTGGGCTTCGTGCTGCAGTGACTGCATTTGCACAGTTTCTCTCAGCTCAGAAGACGGGTAGACATGGGGTTGACTTGTACTTTTTTATGTATGATACCATTTATTTATATATACTGGTGTGCAGAGACACTTTTGTGTGTGTAGAATTCTCAAGGAGAAAAGGCTGCTCATAGTCACTGCTGTTTAGCCATCATATTTATTAGTCGTCACATGATTTGAATATATCCAATATGCCTGTATTTGAAAGAATACAAAATCCTGTCCAACTGTCAGGAGTAGAAGAATTTACAAGTTTTAAAATGGTGTGTACAGCTGCATAGAAAGTGGTATATTCTTCATTAACCTTTCCTTCATAATTTTTAGCTATGTAATGTAAGCCTGGCAATAATATGTCCCTTCTATCTCTGATGCCTGCATTATCCTTAATTTTGATCATCTGTAACAATGTACTCAAATTTTCCACAATTCCTTATTTTGGTGCTGGACTAAGTTATAGAGGATTAAATCTGAATCAATAATAAATACTATGAAACTAACACATTTTATTCTTTCAATTGTTCTAGCCTACACATGATTTCGTTTGAGAAACTTTGTTTTAGAACTGATATGTGTATAATTCTGTTTAAAGGGGGTTGGGTGTAAGACCAATGGAAATACATACTCATCTTTGTAAACCAAGAACATACCCATGTATTTCCTACTCTTGTGTTTCTCTGGAAGCTTTTGTTTGAAGCACAGTATTGGACCTTGGCAGAACTCCTAGTTTTCTCTTCAGTTTCTTGCCTTTTCATGTTATTATGAGTCCTTTCCTTCCCGTGTGTTGTGGAAGTTAATTGCAGCAATTTCCAGAGGGATGAGGTTAAATGCAGAGAGCTTCAGTAGTATGCTTTGTACTCTTAGACCTGGTATATGAGACTAGCTTCTTGGTCTGTACTGCTGTGATATCGAAGGAATACAGCACAGTTTGCCTCAGAGTATTGGATAGCAGGACTTGATTTGTCATAGATAATTTGCAAAGCTAAATTCTTTTGTTGAGGTGTTCTCATCCTTTGGTGAGGAAGTGATTTGACTGTTTCTATACATGAGCATTCATGTGTGGTGTGTATCTACACAAGTATTACAATGATCTTCTTAGCATGTTTGTAACGTCTTTGTAACTTCTTATCTTGCAGTGTATTTTGGGATCTCTACTGTGCAGCCCCAGAAAGACGAGAAACATGTGAACATTCAAGTGAAGCAAAAGCCTTTCATGACTATGTAAGTTTAGTGTGTTTTTACCAGATTTTCATTAATTGTATTTGTAAATGTGATAGAGAAGTATTTCTGCACTACAGTGGCTCAAAAATGCAGGTGTCAGTCATAAATAAATAACTCTCAACTTTCTGATGATACCTTAGAATTGGGGCTCCCTAAATCTGTGATTACCTAGTACCATATGGGTAACTCCTGGAAGCCATGTCAGAGATCACAGTTTTTTCACATGTGTTAATATAGAATGAAGGATGTCCTGACCACCCCTGCTGTGGACGTATCGGGCTGGTCACAAAGGTGCAGAACAAATGGAAGCACAGTTATGTCCTGTCCAAATATCTACACTTTGTTGGTGTTGAAGATAGAGCTGTTCAGTAGTTGGAACTAGTCCTCTGAAGTCTGTGAGAACCATACTGACTTAAGGTGTGGTAGTTCTTCAGATTCTTTTGTGTGCTGAATTAGGTATTTTTTGTCAATGTAATAAACACTAAAGCATCATAGCATAAGTTAAGTGCAAAGTCATCTGTTCCAAGAGAACTGGAAAAATAAACAGCAAAAGTATTATGCCAGTTTTGATGGTTTGGAAACTTAGTTCAAAACACATCAGGGAATTTGGTGGTGTTTTGCTTGCAAGGAATAATAATAGTTGTAGCATTAATAATAATGATGATGATGATCATAATAATAATAACCATGATGATGATACTAATAACAACAGCAACAATAATAATAAAAAACCCCTTCTCACAATACAACTCTTTCTTTGAGTGTTTTCCAGGTCTGTCCTAGAAATACTGTCTAGTTACTGCAGAAGAATATTTCTACAGATAAAATTAAAATTAGACTTCCATAGTCTGGTGTCTTACACACACAAATTTGGAAAAACCAAAATGAATCAACTAAGTGATGATTTTACATTTTCTGTTGTCATAAGCTCATAATGGCTCAGCATCCTATAGTAATGGTGATCTTGCCTTATTTGTAGTTAACAATCACTTAGCTTGTAATTGCACCATGAACACAGTTAGAACTGATTAGTACATTTCACTTGCAGACCAAAGTCACTTTAGTGCCCTGTTCTTGGTTGTTGATTTATGAGGCTAACTGGTAACAGAGCTTGGACAATTTTGCACAGTCATGTCAAGGATACTTTGATCACTAGTCATAATTAATGAAAAAAATGTGTCAGAGAGAAAAAGGAACAAAGCTGTAAAGAAGTTTTCCACTCACAGGGATGTTAAAGTCAAACAACTTGATTAAGCATATTCCTCAAATTAAAAATGCAGTAACTCTTGCAAGTACAATTGCTGCAATACTTTTTAAGTGTTCTGCTTAAAGTACACAGTTGTTGGAAAAATGCAATATTTCGCTATTGTTTTGAATCCTTGTTATTAGAGGAAGATTTAATTCCCCACTGAAGGAGCAGTAATTTTACAGGCGTAGTTTATGACTGCAGGGAATGGCAGAGAATTAATTTTGTGGAGATCAGAATCCACAGTATAACAGTTAACTTCAGTGGGTGATATGCTTTCAAAATGTAATGTGTGTAATAATAACCAAAATTCAGAAACCTGTAAATGTTGCAAAATAATTTTGGAGCAAAATATTCAATGAGAGGAAATTTTCAGTGAAAAAGTACTTGGAAACGTAAAAAGAAGTGGAGTTCATAATTCTTTAAACTCATGACAATTTCACTGATCAAGAAGCTCACTATTTAATATAATTTCTGAGGTACACTGGGAATTTGAGTAGGTGAATCAAAATAATGTCAAATAAAAAGATATGGTCTTAGCATCATCCTTCTAGCATTTCTAACTTCTACAGGTCTTGGAATATTACATGGCCTTATTCATCAGTTCTGTCTGTGTTAAGATGTGTGTGGTCATAATTCAAAAAAGCTGAGAAAGTAGTCAAATGAGTTCTGTGTGATACAGTTTTGTGACTGAATGGTTAAGTTACATATAGTCATATTTGAAGATAAAATCACAGCACATGCACATCTATCTCTGTTAAGACAGGATGAATGTTTATTTTAGAAATAAATTGGTTTATTTTAGAAATTAATTCATCAGGTATTTCTAAAGCCTATTCTCTCTTGATCTTTTAAAGTGACAGGAAAGCTAGCTTCTGCAGTATTTTTGTCAGAGTTGAGATAAACTTGTCTAATACCTAGCAAGACTCATGATATGCTTTAGCAACATGTGCTTTTTGCTTAGTAAGAGTCTGCATCATGATAAGTGCATACCTTTGAAATCTTACATTTATGTAATAATTAATGAGTGTATATTACGCTCATATTAAAGAACATGACAAATTATTATAAAATACAGCCAAGCATATTTCACAGCAGAGGAAGATAAACATTTACTAAGTGAAACTCTGACCCATGTAGTGTTTTGTCACTGACTCCAGAGGAGTCAAAATTTCATCGCTGAAGTTTGTTGTACAGCCAGTTGCTGGATTCTGGCTTCCTCTATCGGGCTGAGAGGTCTGGGAAATCAACCCCCTGCTATTACATTGCAGGTCGAGGAATAGAGCATTTGTGGCTGTACTGTCATACCAGGAAACCATAATGGTGAAGTACAAAAAGCACAAAAGTCTTGTTTATTAGTTCATACTAGCAATTCAGAATTTTTTATTAGGTATGTGTTCTACTTGACCTAAGAAAAATCATTCTTGCTGAAGGTGAGAGTGATCTGGTTGCCATACACATCACGTTTAACGCTAAGTGGGCTGAACCAATAGCTTGTCTGTCTTTGCTTTTGTGAAGAGAGAAGGGTTTAAGAATGTTTGGTGTGGGAGGAAAATACTTGCAGATAATTTAACGATTTGTAAAATACTGCTGCTTCAGTCAATGTTGTTGCAAGTCAGTCTGGAACACACACAGGTTGACTCAAAAAATGAGTTAATACAGAAAGATTTGTGGTTTTTAAGTTTAATTAAAAGTTTTACAGTATTTTAACTGCAGTTGAAAAAATAATGCCATCTAATACCCCCCTGCTTCCTGCACAGTGCTTTTTTTGAGAAATGAGGGTTTTTTCATTATTTTCTTTGCCATAAGATTTCAGCATGTGTTTTGCTTGTTGTTGAATACAATTAAATATCTGCAACTAGACTTTGTACATCTGCAGTGTAATTGAATGAGAAGACTATCAGGATCTTCTTCAACTCTGTCTGAAAAAGAATGCATAGAGTTTCCTCTAGTATCAACTCTGCCTAATCAAGTGAAGTGAGTCTTAATGTGTGTGTGCATATCAGTC
This sequence comes from Tapera naevia, assembly GCA_033556795.1. NCBI lineage: Eukaryota > Metazoa > Chordata > Aves > Cuculiformes > Neomorphidae > Tapera > Tapera naevia. The sequence goes on from JAUMJJ010000044.1 coordinate 7,056,492, forward strand.
TGTTCTCCCGAATCTCTTCTTCACTGTGCAAAGCAACAGTAAACCATAATTCTTTTAGGTAACTAGTACTTAAATTTTCTGATATACATATGTGTACAGGTTTCTTTATGTAGTAGTATTCCTGTTCTGCAGAGAAGGGATTTGGAAGCACTATTTCATTGTATTCAGATTGTACTAATAGAGCTTCTGATTTTTATCGAGCTAGTGAGAGGAGAAGAATCCTTCATGTCTGACAGCAGGAACATGAAGTGACTCTCAAGGTGGAGGCTGTAACCACTTGCAGTACTAACAATGCTCATCTCACTAAACATTCAGTAAATAGAAAAGCAAAGGCCTGTTCTGGCTTAAAAAACAAGATTATTCTCTGCTTATCCTGAGGTTAAGTATTTGCAGCTCCTCATTATTTAAAAGGGATTCTATTTTTATTTTTTATTGAGATGTGTAATTGGAAATATTTTCTTCTGAGTGAACAAGGTTCTGAACTCATTAGGTTAATTTATATAATATATTTTAGGCTTGGAAAGACTGATGCATGTCATGAAAATGCATGTGCTGGATCAGGGGACAAGTTATTCTAAAAGCAGCTGGTACATGTCTCAAAATCGTCCGCCCTTGCTCTTGTGGGTGACTTCAACCTGCTGTATATCTGCTGGGAGCTCAACACAGCAGAGAAGAGGCAGTGTAGGAGATTCTTAGAGTGTATGCAGGACAATTTCCTGCTCCAGCAGGTAAATGAACCTACCAGGAGTGGGGCCCCACTAGATCTGCTGTTTACAAATAGATAGGGACTGGTGGGAGCTGTAATGGTCAGAGGCCAGCTGGGGCACAGTGACCATGAAATAATGCAGTTTTCAATATTCAGGGATGTAAGGAGGACAACCAATCAAACCTCTATGCTGGACTTCTGGAGGGCAGATTTTGACCTGTTCAGAAGACTGGTCCAGAGCACACCCTGGGACACACTCCTCAAAAACAGGGGTGTACAGGAGGGATGAATGTGCTTCAAGGAAAAAGTCTTGAGTGCACAAGAACAGGCTATACCAGTTAGCCAAAAGGCAAGCCGGCGGGGAAGACGACCACCTTGGTTGAATAGAGAGATACTGAAGGGAATCAGAGATAAAAAGAGAGCCTACCAACTGTGGAAGGCAGGGCTGGCCACTCAGGAAGAGTACAAGGATATAGTTAGAACATGCAGAAGGAAAATTAGAGAAACAAAAGCGGAATTTGAAATTGATTTAGCTACTTCTGTTAAGGATAACAAAAAGCGCTTCTATAAATACATTAATAACAAAAGGAGGGGCAAGGAAAACCTCCATTCTTTGTTGGACCTGGGGGGGAACATAGTTACCAGGGATGAGGAGAAGGCTGAGGTACTCAACACCTACTTTGCCTCAGTCTTCACCAGTAGGAGAGGTGGCCCTCACGATAACTGGCTCCGGAGCTCACAGATAGAGACAGGAAACCAAATGGCTCCCCTGTGTTCCAGGAGGAAACAGTCTATGAATTACTGAGCCACCTGGATCCACACAAATCAATGGGACCTGATAGATTCCATCCTAGGGTGATGAGGGAGTTGGCAGAAGAGCTTGTCGAGCCACTCTCCATCATCTACCAACAGTCCTGGCTCTCTGGGGAGGTCCCAGATGATTGGAAGTTGGCAAATGTCACACCAATCCACAAAAAGGGCTGCAAGGAGGACCTGGGCAACTATAGGCCTGTCAGCCTGACCTCAGTGCCTGGCAAGGTTATGGAACAGATCATCCTGAGTGCAATCACACAGCACCTTCAGGATGGACTGGGATCCGACCCAGCCAGCATGACTTTGTGAGGGGAAGGTTCTGTCTGACCAACCTGATTTCCTTTTATGATCAGGTAATCCACCTGGTGGATGAAGGGAAGCCTGTGGATGTAGTCTATCTGGACTTCAGCAAAGCCTTTGACACTGTCTCCCATGGCACACTCCTGGATGCACTGGTAGCCCATGGCTTGGACAGGTGCACTCTCTTAAGAACTGGCTGGATGGCCGGGCCCAGAGACTGCTGGTGAATGGGGCTGTGTCCAGCTGGAGGACGGTCACCAGTGGTGTCCCCCAGGGATCAGTGTTGAGTCCAGTTCTGTTTAACATCTTCATCGATGATTTAGATGAGGGGATTGAGTCCATCATGAGTAAATTTGCAGAAGACACCAAGTTGGGAGGGAGTGTCGACCTGCCGGAAGGCAGGAGGGCTCAGCAGAGAGACCTTGATAGGCTGGAGAGATGGGCTGAGTCCAACGGGATGAAGTTCAACAAGGCCAAGTGCCGGGTCCTGCACTTTGGCCACAACCCCATGCAGCGCTACAGGCTGGGGACAGAGTGCTGGAAAACAGTCAGGTGGAAAGGGACCTGGGGGTACTGATTCACAGGAGGCTAAACATGAACCAACAGTGTTCCCAGGTGACCAAGAAGGCCAATGGCACCCTGGTCTGTATCAAGAATAGTGTGGCCAGCAGGACGAGGGAAGTGATCCTTCCGCTGTACTTGGCATTGGTGAGGCCACACCTTGAGTAACGTGTTCAGTTCTGGGCCCCCCAGTTCAAGAAAGATATTGAGGTGCTGGAGCGGGTCCAGAGAAGAGCAACAAAACTGGTGAAGGGACTTGAGCACAAGTCCTCTGAAGAGAGGCTGAGAGAACTGGGGTTGTTTAGCCTGGAGAAGAGAAGGCTCAGGGGTGATCTCATCACTCTCTACAACTATCTGAAAGGAGGTTGTAGGCAGTTGGGGGTCGGTCTCTTCTCCCAGGCAACCAGCAACAGAACAAGAGGGCATGAGCTTAGACTCTGCCAGGGAAGGTTTAGGCTGGATATCAGAAAAAAGTTCTTCACAGAGCGAGTGATCAGGCATTGGAATGGCCTGCCCAGAGAGGTGGTGGATTCACCATCCCTGGAGGTTTTTAAAATAAGACTGGATGTGGCACTTAGTGCCATGATCTAGTAACCATGGATTAAGGGTTGGACTTGATGATCTTGGAGGTCTCTTCCAACCCAGATAATTCTATGATTCTATGCATTGAGAAATGTCCCATTTCCAAATTTTTTTTTAATCAGTTTTACATAAAAAGATTATATTTACTGGTATTAAAATATTGATCATTCTTATCTATTGCATAGTGTACACCATGTGTTTACAGTGCTTCGGAAAGTTATTAAAGGAGGTTAAGTTGTAGTTTAGTAACATTGAGAATATTGAAATGACTAACAAATGCTCTGAATTTAAAGATCTTCTGCCATTAATATTAAACACTGATTGTGCTTAATGATTTACATCAATAATATACTGAACAAACATTTGATCAATAGAGAGCAAATGTTGGATTAAACATTTGCAACAACCCACTTCCTCTGCATGCTCTCCCTGCCCTCAGTGTTCTTTCTTCTGATGCTTTTATTTTCCATATCAGGTTTTAATCTGATGTTTATAATGCTAAGTGATTTAGGTAGCCTTCTGTTAAATGTTTGTGTTTAGCATTTCCAATCCAGATAGCGAGATTTCTTTTTGAGCTAATTATGAGGGGATATTTTCAGAACTCTACAATATATGCCTCTGTGTGCTCATTTGTGTATAGTGATGGATTAATCTCCAGCAGAATAATACACTGCAAACCAGTACTACATTGATCTAAGGCATTTTTTTGTCTGATGGCTGTATTTGGCTAGATTTGAGGCACTTTGCCTAAATGTATTCTTCTTTAGCCTCATAAAAAGTAAAAGTGAAAGTGAGAGTCTTATTTCTGCACATTATGCCAAACAGATTTTCTAAGAAGCTTGACTGCTCTGTTGATACATCTAAGTGACTCATTTCAGACTTGCTTAACACATGCCTGGAAAAAATAAAGACTTATAACTTCCATCTGCTCTCTAATATGATGAAAGATGAATCCTGAAGATCACAAATTGTGGGAGACATGAAGGTCTTAATAAGAACAGCTGAACAACAAATGCCTTATGAGAGGTGGTGAAAAATGAAGTAATGAGGAGGAAAGGCATGCAGGCCTCTTGAGGGAATATGGATATCCATGGCTGTCTAGAACTGTCATATCTAAACAGTACACTAAATGTGAAATGCACATAATATAACATGTATCACAGGGAACAGATAATAGTCTGTTTGAATTTTCTACCAAATTAATGCTTTATTGTTACAAGTAATTGTGCTAACATGGATTCTTCAGCTCGCACAGATGTTTTGCTTGAGAAGAAATGTTTTGCAGATACCCGTATTAGAGTATCTGTTCTGAAAATGAGGCTTTGAAGTCTTTCTGATATTGAAATCTTTGCATTCTAAACATGTTAACTTAACCACTGAAAATACCTAAGCCTTCAACATATACAAATACAGCATTTAATTCCTGTGTATAGTGGTGCAGAAAAAAACATACGTGCATGTGTGTGTACCCAGAGGAAAATTGAGATTGTGGCATAATCAAGTAGAATCAAAATTAAGCTTGACCTTAGTTGAAAATATGATTTACATCTTGTCATTGCAGGCTGTTTCATTCAGACCCCTTTGTAACTGAAGTGGACATGTCCGTAGTGGTGTCACAGTAACATCCACAATCTAGACTTACGCCAGTTAGCGAGGATACCTGTAACAAAACTCAAATGCAGCAGTGAGTAACCCATCAGGGGCTGATTTACCCTGCCAAGAAAGTAGTACTGTGCATAATTCACACCTGAAGAGCTTCATGATCTGTCTAGTTTACTCTGACATAGGAAGAAGATAAAGCTCATTTTAAGATACACAATAAATATTATGTTCTGAGCCATAGAAAATCTGGAAAACTTTTTCCAGTTCTAATTACAGATCTGATTTCCATAAATGTGTTGTGGAACCAAAATTTTAGCGTATGAAATGCACAAAGTTCTTAACTGTAAAATAGTTAAAGGAGTATAATCTGTGAAGTGCATTTTAATATCTTTTCTGTTTTGAAAGAGAGGAAGAAAAGTATACAGTTAGCATATGTGCATATAGTGGAGTATGATGTTAACTTCATAAATAATTTTACATGAGTAAGATCTGCAGTGAGATTTTTAAAGGCAGATACTTAATCCCTTTGGAGCCTCACCTCATTGACTTTATCACAGGTCTACACAAATGTTGTGATCTGCCTGTACAGTACTGATGGCAGGCTCAGGCACTTTGGCAAACCATTTCATGGTTGAGTAGCTTTGTAGGTGCAAATACTCGCATTAAACTCACATACATGTTCACAGTATCAGGATCATAGGAAGCTGTATGAACACAGTAGGTAATTCTTGTTTACTGTCTAGTTTTAGAGTTATTTATCAATATAGAAACCAGCTATTAATTTATTTAACATGTTTTTTTCTGAATATTCATGTGTAAAGAGACCCTTTTCTGGTTCACTCAGTTGTGAGAAAATCTCAAAATTTCTGCTTAGAAGGACAGAGCTGCTGAAGAGGAGTTCCCTGGGCAACATTTACATAGAAAAGCTTTTTATTCAATTGTAACAGTTAATATATACTTTTTTTGTTTATTTTCCCATTGCTTTCATGGTTTTATGATGTTCAGTGTACATCAGCATAGTGTTTTCTGATTCCCATTGCCAGTTGCTTGATTTTTCTTGCTTCAGCCGCTTTCCCCCTGTTGTTATGTGGTGTACATGGGGTGGATTGGGGACTGATGGATCATGGGAGTATCGTTCCTACCACTCCTGAGCCAGATCCAGCTGCTATCTTGGCTGTCACTCATCTACAACAGTTTACTTACTGCTACTTGGATAGTTTAATTTAGCATTTCCAGTAACTACCCTCCTCCCTTGAAAGATAAACAAAATTAAAAATAAACAGATTCATACCAATTGTTATTTCTCTTTCTGTGTGATGGTCATCCCTCAAGCATTTCTGGGGTCTTGTGTTCTCCTTTATGCTGGAGAGAAGGAAGGCTTCCTCTCATTCTCTGCCAGGAAATCTTTTCCTCTAGCATTAAGACGGAATCATAGAATGGTTTGGGTTGGAAGGGACCTTAAAGATCAACCAGTTCCAATTCGCTCTGACATGTGTAGGGACACCTCCCACCAGACCAGGCTGCTCAAGGCCCAATCCAGCCTGGCCTTGAACACTTCCAGGGAGGGAGAATCCAGGCACCAATAACTTCCCTGGACAAGCTGTTCCAGTGTCTCACCACTCTCATTGTGAGGAATTTCTTTCTAATGTCTAACCCCCGCTTCCAGTTTAAAGCCATTCCATCTCATCCTATCACTACTTGCCCTTGTAAAAAGTACACACCACCCCCCACCCCCCATCCCCCCCGGCTTTCCTGTAGCCCTTTCAGGTACTGGAAGACCACCATGAGGTCTTCATGGAGCCTTCTCTTCTCCAGGCTGAACAAGCCAACTCTCACAGCCTGTTCTCATAGCAGAGGTGCTTCAGCCCTTTCATCGTCCTTGTGGCACTTCTCTGGACCCGTTCCAACAGTTCCGTATCCTTCTTGGGAATCCAGAACTGGCCACAGTATTCCAGGTGGGGGTCTCACAAGGCCAGAGTAGAGGAGAAAATTAAGGATCTGGCAGCATCTTCTGGTTTTATTGCCTTTTTTGATGTCCTTTCTTGATGCTCAACTGTGGTGGTCTGAATATTGTTGATTCTTTGAGAGTTAATACAGTGAATTCTCTATACTTCCATGAATATTCTGTCTGGGCTTTGATACAAAGCTTATTCCTACCTTGGCAAGTTTGAGATTGAATACCATGCATTTTCGACAAAGAGACACATAGGAAAAATGGTTAATTCTTTTTCCTCTTAATAGGAAAAAAGAGAGCTCCTTTATGTGCCTGTCTTTCCTGATAATTTGCAGAATTTCTTCCTCCTGGAAGAAAATTGATATTGTTAATTCTTTTTTGAAGCACTACAGTATGTGGAGTGTTTTGTGGAAGCTTCTGTTCCTTAAATCGTGTTTCTTAAATTGTACAAGGAACTAAGCTTTCATTATTTTTTAAAAATATCTTTTTTTAGCCTACTTGATCATTTAGAAAACATGACCTGAGTGGATGACGGAAAATGATTAGGTACCAAAAAAAGAATTTCCCCAGTAAAGTTGACATTGCTTATATTCAGTTTCCTGAAATCCAAATTAGCATAAGAAAATGGTATTGAAGGCATGGTCAAGAAGGTGATTTCAAAAGAGGCCTTTAATAGGTTTCCAGTATTCTATCCTGTTACTAGACGTCATCTCATCCCATAGTGGTAGTTCTGGAACCTTTATAATTAATAAATGTATAATACACTTTTTTATTACCACCAAAACACACAAACAAGCATAACTTTCAGTTTTGTTACAGTGCATTTAATAATTTTATGAAGTAGAATCTGTAGGTTAGGATTCTTTTTAAAAGCTTATATTTTAGTTATTTAAAATTTTCTTAAACTTAAGCAGTTCCAGCCGAATCACCTCTCCAAGATGTATGCTTTAGGCTGAATTATTTTTTCCCAGTCCCTTTCAATAAAAAGGGGAGGAATTATAGAGATACCTCTAGATGGATGGGTGGTTAAACTGATAGAATGAATAATTGAACAGCAATATTTCTTTTGGTGGAACCGTTGCACTCCACTGAGGGAGAAAAGAAAAGGGTGAGATAGCTCACCTGCAGTCTCCAAAGTAATCTTTAATGATACGAAACTTATGCTTACTGGAAGTATTTTTAGGGGCTGGCATACTGTTTTGTAAATGACCTAAATACTGTATTTGTAAATATTATCCTTGCACTCATTATAGTTGTCCCGTACCGCCCTTTTATGCCACAAGATGAAGTTGGAGGAATATACAGCGTACTCTATCTGTGGAGCAAGGGTCCCTCAGCAAAAACCTTGTGCAAGATCATATGGTTACCAAGTGATTCACCATGCTTACAGGCCATCTTTAGAGGAAGAGCAGAGGCTTGACATCCCCAGCAGCTGTTTGAGGAAAATGGTGATCACCACTATCCTTCCCATGAAGCTGAGTACTAGTATTTGTCTAGTGCAGTTCTTCCAGAAATGCATGGTTTCTGGAGCTGCAGAGCTGCTAAAAACTGGTACTTTGGGGAAGAAAAAGTTAAACAACTACAAACTTGGGTTTAAAAAAAGAGGCTGCAAGAGCAGTTAGACATCTCTCAAGCTATGTGGTGGCAGAGCTGGGTTTTTCTAGAAGGGATTTTTTTATTAAGTATCTAGGTTCAGATATGTTGACCCACAAATTGCCTTCTCTGAAATCTTCACATCCTCCAGAAAACTCTTTGACTCTGCTGCAGTCTTTGAAGCGTTCGTCACTGACAATTTGGGTTAATCAGAGTTTCTGTGTATTAAGACAGCCCTAAAAAACGGTGCACTTACTGTTGAGTGCCCTGTGACATAAAACTTCAAAATAAATAGAAAAAAAAGTGTCCACTTGAAATGTTTGGTTTGCACTTTCTTCCTGATTTGTGAAATACCTAAAATAAAAACCAAATCCATCTAAAAGAATAAATTAAAGATAGTTGAATGACAGTACGTGCATTGCAATGCACTTAATCTATCTCAGCTTCTCTGTTCCTGTGAGCTGCAGGGGAGTGATATTAACAATATTCCTATGTCCTGTTCTCAGGGAGTGGAATTTTGTGTAATTTGGGGCCTCTTGGTTCAAAAACAGTGCTGGCAGAAAGAGCAGAGGATGGTCTGGTTAACATTATTAGCATTATTACCATTGTGCCTAGATTTGAATGATGGTGAAACCCTCTGTTTTTGTTGTGTGCCTTAAAAATATGTTTTTAAGAGAGCAAGAGCTGAAAGAACTAGTAATTTGGACTTTAATTTTGACACTGAATTGCATCTAAGTTATGCGTGCCTGAAGATTGGCTACAAGTTCTTGATAATACAAGTAGCCCGTTTTTTTTTTCTTTTTTCCCTTCAAAATTTCCTGAGTATGCAGCAGCTTTTATTGAATTGTCATGAGGTGCTCCAGCTGTTGTAAATCAGGCTGAATATGTAAGAGGTATAGGCATTAGGATACTTATCCTTATAGATCTTGGGGTTTGTTGTTTCAAGCCATGGCTCAGTTCAAACATCTGTCCATAGTAATATTCGTGTTGTTAAGAAATAGGCATTATTTTGCTATAGGGGTCGTACTGGATGAACCAAAGGGACTCGGTAAACTGGTCATGTAAAAGACTTAGTGTACCCTGGTTCTGAGAGGAGCTTCTGGTTCGAAAAAAACATAGTAAAATTTAGTATTTGGAAGACTTGTTCTATTCTTTTTTTTAGATCACTTGTAGTTTTCAAAATTTCAGAGTAAAATCAAGGGAAATATTTCAAGAAATACATTGTAAAGCATTCAAATACTGGATTTCCTATTTACTAGTGACCAGAAGCTGTGTCAGAAAATGCGTTCCAGCTTCATTAAATGGGGCTTGGCAAATACTCCAGTTTTTGAAATATTGCCTCAATAACAGCAGAAACTGAATTACTGTTTCTGCATGTGTTGTAACCAATTACACACAACCATTACCTGAATGTGTATATTATATGTTCTCCTGGAAGAAGAATTCTGTCAGTGAAAATTGCCTCTTTTATAGTAATTTCTGTGTTATGTTTTTGCTGAATAAAGAAACTATGGAGCTATTGAAGCTGCAAAACTGTAAAATAAGTCCATTTTTGTGTTGTGGATAATGCAGCTTGCTTGAATGTTTCAAAACGTGCAGTTGCATGGCCATGGTGCAATAACGCAGGCTGGGTGCTCATTTTGTTTCCTATGACACTGCATCTGACCTTCCTTAAACTTTCTTCTGGATAAACTGTCTTTCCATGACTGAAAGATTGTTACCAGTGAGTCTCTACTCTTCTATAGGTGTCAAACCTTATAGACTAGGTGCCTTTTGCTCTTCTTGTGGTAAAAAAATCTGTTTTCGCTGTTAAAAGCAGGTTTTTTTCTGGTTTATGGTTTGTCTCTTCGGGAATGGGCACTTGATGTTTGGACTCTGGAAAGCAATCTCTTTTGACTTGCCCAGGTATATACACATCTAGACATAAACAGTCAGCTTGAATGCTCCGGGCTCAGTATCTTACTTCCTGGAGCTTTCCAGATGCTGAGGATTGTTTGTCTTCTGTGGGATTCATCCATCCATCCATCCATCCATCCATCCATCCATCCATCCATCCATCCATCCATCCATCCACCCACCGTGCTGTTTTCCTAATGTAGAACTGTTTTTCTTCTTTATCAGTGCTCATGCTCACACTACATGGCTCTGCTATGAGAACATACCTCCTGTGTCACCTTTCTTGCGTCTTTGAGCCTCTCTTTATTTCATCCTCAGATTTCTATCCTGATTGTATTATTGCCTTAGTGATTTTGAGGCCGTGGTGGTGACATTTGATTCCTCTGGTTGTCTTCAGTGGAAATTCAAGTGCCCCAAGAGGCAAAAGACTGTTGGGGTTGTTTCCTGAAGTGTTACTTTCATGGAAGATGCAGAGGCTTTAGCAAACCTGTACTGGTGCTGATTCCAAAGATATGTTACGTATGGTTAGGATTTATGCTACAATACTTGGTATTCTGAAGTTCTTGTAAAACTGATCTATTTAGAACTGGTCTTTAAAATGGGATGCAGTTGAGTGAGATACAAAGAAAAAATAGTTACAGGACAATGCTTTAAAAGTGCCATTTGTGAATTGTCTTGATTTCATGTCACCAGCATGGAGTAAATAAAAGTAATTAAATTGAAAAATCTAAAAATGTATTTATTTCTAAAGAAGAAAAAAAATACCAGAATTACTTCGAAGATATTTTCCTGTCACAGCAGATGTATCCTAAAGCCTCCTTATGTTTGCCCCATAATTTTATCTGAAATTTTAGTGCTTTTGCATTTGAGTATGCTTCCTTGGTATGAAAGAGAAAGACATTTTGAACCTAGTGCTCGTGATAGCCCTGTGGCTCCCAAACTCTAGTAAGCATATGACTGCTCTGTGAAAAGGCATTTCCGTACTAGTTACAGGTAATATACAAATTCCTAGAGTAAAATGGTGGAGTGTGATTGCTGGATGTCTAAACCTGATTTTCTGATTTTTTTGTCTTCTATGCATTTACAATATGTAACTTTGCTACAATCTCACTATGAATGTTTTCCAAGGGTGCACATGGAGCTGACTCACATACACCAGCTCTGTGCTCCAAAGGGGGTGAGAGGAACCAGCACGGAGCCTTTCAGAGCATTTCTAGGGAGTGAAGGTTAGCCAATTTCACATTGGGAGGTTGGGACATAGAAAAGAAGGAGGGACTGGGGGCATTGTCATTATTTACCCTCTATCAGTTTTCTCTCTTTATCTCTTTCTACATACAGGTTTTTTTAAATGCTTACTAGATCACTCAAAAAAACCTGAGGGGAAAATTTCTGCAACTTACCATTTAAAACATTTATGAAACAAAATTATTTATTTTGTTTATTAACTTTTAATGTAGACTTGAAGGTGTTTCATCACCTAGCGTTTCCTTTCCATCTGTGAGTTACAGAGCACATGGCCCAGTTATTTAACCCCTGCATATTTCCATGGCAGGGCAGTTCTTTAGTTGTTAGAGAGGCCTGCTGCAACCCAGTGTACTTCCTAGTCTGCCCTTGACGACTACTGCCATATTCACGACTTGGTTGGTTTTGGGAAATCAGGCAAATGCCTGCCTCTGGAGCTGTCATTTTGTGTTCACTCTTTGATCAAGCAGCAGGAGGGAGTAGAAATTACCTCTTACCTCTAAGCTTATGAAATAGACAATTTCCAATAACCTAGGATCTGTTGGCTTCTGATCTCCACGTCTGTGGAGAAAGAACATGTATCATTTAGAAATGCAAGTCCATTAGCACAGTTTTCCACTAACTACTAACTTTACTTTGGTTTAGAATTTTGTTGTATCACATAAGGGAAAAAATAGTTACATGATAAAATACATAAATGTAAGCATGCAGTTTTTCATGTTAAAAAATGTTGAGAAAATTGATCCACCAAGCAAAAATTTTCATGTATGTTAGTACATAAATAGTTCCAAACTTTAAATGTAGAGTTCCTGCTTCAGATCTGTTTACTTTAAAGATTAATTTCCATTGACATGTCCTTTCAAGTATATAGTGGAGGAACACAGAAGAAGGCTCCATAATCACAAAAGTCCCAATATTTTTCCTTTATATAGTTTATTTGTTTTAAAAATAAGTTGAATGTGGTGGACTCAAAGAAAATCACACTTGCTTAGTATTATTTTTACTGTGAAAGCCACTACAGTTAGGTGTTTAAGCAAGAAGAGTGTTTTGTAAAGCTCAGAAGCTAAGCTGGTAGTTCTGATTCAATTAATAAGCACAAATTGCATGAGTTGCTTTTGGTCATGTCCGTCTGTCCGTGTGCGTGTCCCCACACCCTGCCTGCTTCCACTCCCTCAACTGTGAAGTGCTGAAACATAGTGTTGTTCTATACAGATCAGTGAAAGACATTTAAATAATGCTTTGGAATACAAGGACAAGGTGACTGCTCTGAGGACCCTTCTGTGTGTGCACTTAAAGCCGTGACACAGATTCTTCTTTTACCTGTGTTTTACTTGCATATGTAGCTGTGTTAGATTTCTGCATTTATTTACCTTTGTTTGAGATCTTAATCTTGAGTTCTTTGAAACTGTTTTAAGGCAAGCCTGTTAATACTTTTATGGCAGCTTTGCGCTGTGCACACAGATATCTTATCATACTGTTGAGTGACATAACCAACAGCTTTTTTCATAAGCCATCAGCTGGATGATACCACCTTGCAGGCACAAACTAACATTACTCAAATTGGACCTGTACTCTTGAGGCTGTGCAGAACAGATTGAATCCCTTGAGCTCACTGTTTTTTAAATTATAATTTCATTCTCTGTTCAGATATTTAGTATCTTGTATAAAAATGGCCGAAAAAGGACAAGTATTGCTCTCTCAAGCATTCTCATATGTCTATCTCAAAACTGGCTATCAGTCTTGAAAAATATGCAATTTTTTCTTGTTAATCTCTGCTCTCCTATTCTCAATCTACTGTCACCATTGTTTTGGTAATCCTCCACTGCTAAGTGATGTTGCTTCTTAATTTTTTTCCCTCTTTTTCTTTTTTTTTTTTTAATTGAAATGTATCTACAATTCCCTTTTGTTCACAACTGGTATAGGCAAGGATGTAACACTGTATATTTCATTGCAAGAAGCCTCTCGGTGTTGTGCCTCCATGCTCCTTCTAGCATTACTGACTGTTTCAGAAAATGCCATCAATTCCTGACACACCAAGAAGTCTGCTTTAATTTTTAATCCTGACTGGACAGACATTCAGATTCATTGCCTGTAGCTGCACTAGAATCAACATATTATTGCATAAGTTTGATGAACCATAGAGTTGGTTCAAGTCTTATTTACAGTTACTGGGTTTCTAAAGGTGCTCTTCTGGGATCTAAACGTTGTCGATATTCTTTGGTCTAGTTGCTCAGCAGTTTGCAGGTTAATATTGTTGAGGGGCTTTTGTATTGCAGCAGCTGCCAAGGTTAAACCTTTGTTATGGAATGGAAAAAATCTAGGAATGGGCTCCATATCCAGTGTCACACTGTAGAAAATATTTTTCACGCTGTAGAAAATATTGTTCTCCTCATTTCCTTGTTAGGTAAAAATTAAGTCCAACCATATTCTCATAGCTTGTTTTCATCTGTGAACTCCTTGGTAGCTTTTTCATTAAACAGCAACCCCAAAATTAATTCATCATTATATCCAGAAAGTTATAGCTGCAGCTTATAGTAGCTGACTTTTGTTTTTCTGCGCATTAGTTTTTCCAGTGGTGTTTTTCCCCCTTTTATTTGTGAAGATGTGCAATTAGCAGACATTCTGTCTCTAAAGTAGTTTTTTTTAACTGCAAAATACAACAATTGTGCCAAGTAGTTGAGATGCTGCATTGCTTTTGTACTGAGCTATGGAATCAAGCTTTCATCTACTGTTTAGTATAAAACCCCTTGTTGCTTATTAAGTTGTACTGTGTGTGAACATAGCCTTTAAACAGTGGTCCTAACATGAAATCTAATGTGTAAAAGATTTTTAAATCCATTATTCTCCACCAATATCCGATTTCCTGTGGTGTGTCTGAATTCTTGGGAATATTAGGAGGATTAAGGAGTAAATACAGACCTAAGTTGTCAGGATTTGGTTAATGTACATGTCTGCTAATTTAATACCACTATAGTGGGGATTTGGAGAGTCTGTTGCAAGATCGTTAGAGGATTGGGAGGTTTCAGAAAACGCTGCAGTTTAGACTCCCGTAACAATTGATCAAGATTGAAGGTAATCTTTTCCAGAGGGTAAGTAGCATTATTATATAGTCTTCTTTAAAAAAATTTGCATTGGTGCACCTAAACTTGAATTTTCAAAATGATTATTGAAAAAGTAATTTTTGGAGGTAGTTCTAGAGAACACTTTTTCTTTTATTTTCCTTTTTTTTTGCCCTCCCACCCCTCAAGATACCACTGACTGCTGGATTGCACTACAGTGAAACTAGAATTAAATTTCCAAGATATATAAACATATGCATGTAAATGTATCATTTTAATCTGTATGTCTCAAAATGGAGCTGTCTCTAATTTCAATACTTAATTGGTGAAGTAATGTTGAGCATTTCTCTTTCAACAGTACTTGTACTTAAAACTATTAGTTGTTGCAGAATTTGTATTATATTACTGCTCCTATCAATCACTACAGGAGGAGGTGTGTATTTAAACTTGCAACTGTGTGGTTGATGTGAGCAGGAACTGCTTGAATGTTGGCATGCTGCTGTGTAAAACTGAAGTCTGAAAAATCATTGGTCTTGTTGAGAACTTGTTGTAATGAGTATGGTATCAACACCACTTCTAGATCAAGGGATCAGTAAGCTTAAACATGCAGAAATATCTCAAGCCTCCAGTCTGTACATATATGCTCTATGCCATTGGGAAGGTCAGATTTGCCAAATCAAAGGGGAAATTTTCTGGAGGTAATTAATATTTTGAGGTAATTAACATTTCAGTTTTCTGCATACTCACCCTTCATTTCAATTTTTGGCTTTTTTTTTTTCCATCTGACAGCAAGTCTAAACCAGACACATGTCTTGCAAATTCTGATCTGCAGGAGCACGGTGCAGGTCCTGACCCCTGTTTGTTCTGACTCTTGGGTTTGTCCTCCTCTAATCATGTATTTGAACAGAACTCTTAGGTAAACTCTGCTGTCGTCTTTTTGCTCCCCCTGCCAACTGCTGGCCCTGGCAGTCTCCCAGCGTCCACTTCCTCCAGTCCTTCTCTCATGTAGCACAGTATCACTAGCAGAAATCTTGTGACCAGCCTGACTTCCTTTAGCTACAGATTTATCTCCTTTTTTTTTCAGCTCTGCCATCTTTGTCACTGAACAGCTTTACGCTTTGGCATAATCAGATCCTATACTTGCCATTTCAGTTGGGCCTTTTCTGGTGCTAAAGTCTTCGGCTTCTCCCTCCCGTCCATGTATGATCTCACTGACTCAATAGAAATAATAAAGTAATAGCGCAATAATACATAGTATGACCTTTCCCCTCCTTTGGTTAGTCTTTCCTTCTCCCTTTTCCTTGTTAAGTTTTATTCTGTCTCAGGTTCAGGAAGAGGTTTTAGCTCTCTTCCTGCTTGTTCCAGTCTTTCAGTTTTCTTGCACTCTTTGCATAATTCCTTACCTTTCTCTTCTTCATCTCCATTCCCACTTGATTTTTGACTGAAGATTTTCAGTCCATCTAAGTTTAAAACCACAAAAATCTTGATTACCTTTTCCTTCAGCCACATGCTGCCTGCCACCAGCTTTTCATCTCTCAGTACATGTATGTGGGGTAGATCTTCTCCAAAGGCAGGACAGACCTTGTCCAATCCAGTTTTTGCCTGTTACGGCAAAGTGAAATGGAAGCCTTGACCCAGTCATGATTGAATTCAAGCTGTCCCACCTTACATTAATGTACTCACCTCATTTATCTCCTATCTTACCAGACACTATTTCAGTGTTTCCTGCAATGACTTTTTCTCATATTTTTGCTACCTCTTTCTCCGTTTCACCAGTTTTCTGCCCATTTTCCTCTTGGTATATTACTCTTGCTTGATTTCCAAACACAAACTCAGCTACTCTAACTCTGCCTTTTTATTTTTTTGACACTGTCCCCCACAACATCCTTCTCTCTAAATTTGAGAGATACAAATTTGATGAGTGGACTGTTCAGTGCATAAGGATTTGGCTGGATGATCACATTCAGAGTGTAGTGGTCAACATCTCTATGTCCAGGTGGAGATCTGTGACAAGCAGCGTCCATCAGGCTCTGTACTGGGACGAGTGCTGTTTAATAATTTCACTGATGATACAGACAGCCTCAGCAAGTTTGCAGGTGACACCAAGCAGAGTGGTGCAGTTATCACACCAGAAGAATGGGATGTCATCCAGAGGGACCTGGACAAGCTGAAGAAGTGGGCCTATGTAAACCTCATGAGGTTCAACCAGGCCAAGTGCAAGTTCTGACACCTGGGTCCGAACAATCTGCAGTTTCACTACAGGCTGGGGGATGATGTGATTGAGAGCAGCCCTGCGGAGAAGGACTTGAGGGTGCTGATTGATGAGAAGCTCGACATGAGCCGGCAATGTGCGTTCACAGTCCAGAAGGCCAACTGTATCCTTGGATGCATCAAAAGAAGTGTGACCAGCAAGGTAAGGGAGGTGGTCCTCCTCCTTTACTCTGCTCTTGTGAGACCCCACCTGGAGTATTGTGTCTAGTTCTGGAATCCCCAATATAAAAAGCATGTGGGACAGGTACAGATGAGGGCTACAAAGATGATTAAATGGCTGGAGCGCCTCTGCTATGAGGACAGGCTGAGAGAGTTGGGGTTTTTCAGCCTGGAGAAAAGAATGCTCCGTGGAGACCTTTTAGTGGCCTTCCAGTACCTGAAAGGGCTACAAGAAAGCTGAGGAGGAACTGTTTGATAAGGCATGTAGTGAGAGGACAAGGGGGAACAGCTTTAAATTGAAAGAGGGAAGATTTATATTAAACATTAGGAAGAAATTCTTCACAATGAGGATGATGAGGCACTGGAAGAGGTTAATTCCAGTTAGTTAGCCGCTGGAATTTGTGGATGCCTGGATGCCCCCTCCCTGAAGTATCCAAGGCCAGGATGGATGTGGTCTTGAGCAGCTTGGTCTGGTGGGAGGTGTCCCTGTCCATGGCAGGGGGCTGGAACTGGTTGATCTTTAAGGTGCCTTCCAGCCCAAACCATTCTATGATTCTATGATTCCTTCTTTAAAAAATCCTTTCCCAAAAAAAAATCCAGAATTTTCTCTTGCATCTTTCCAAGTTCATTGTGAGTGAAATGAGGACTTAAAATTGGCTTCTGCTTCTCTCTGCCATCTTCTTCTATAAATGCATGGAGCATCAGTCTTTCTACTTTGCCCTCAAGCTTGTAAAGTTGGTATGCTCTTTGCCTTGTTCTTGTTGTCATGACCAAGTACACTTTGTAATCTGCAAGCATTTTCAAATTACCATATTTATGCTCATTCTTGTTTTTTTTATACAGCTAAAACTATTATCTCTGTGCTTAACCAATATCTTGATTATGGAATTGTGGTTTTCTTTGGCCTTCAAAAATCTAGGTTTGCTATACCAGTATTCATCCTGAATACTTCTGTAAAGATCCTTCTTTTCTAACTTGCTCCGTTCCACATCAGCTTCTGAGCTGCTGCCTTTCTCTTTCCCTGGGATAAACCTTATACAGGCAAGTCAACCTTCCCTGCTGTCAGAGACAGCCTTAAAGATACTGTGGACAGGGACAGGACTTGAAAGACAAAGACACTGAGGATACACGGTGTCCCAAAAAGTAGAGTAAATAGCAAAGTGCTCCTCATTTCATCATCTGCAGTGACTGAGACACAATAGGAGAGTCTAGAAAAAAGTTACTTTTGTTCTCTTTCCTTCATACATATAAATTGGCAAAGATTTTTTTTTTAAAGCATGTCTGGCTTAATTTATTAAATGTGATTTTCTTCTCTTCTCTACTCAAGCTGAAAAGAGATGGAATTGCATTTAAGAAATTTGTCACCAGCATCAATCCCAGCATTTGTTATTAGATGTAGGATGACTCGCACAATGTATGATATCTTGGTATCTACTGATTACAGGGCCAGCAAGGTCAGATTTAGTTGCCAGAGATGTTATAGCAACCTCAAGGCTATTCTGTAGCTATGTGTAGGCAACACTCTATTTTGATTGTTAGCTGTTTTTCATATCTGAGATATTCCCTGCCCCCAAAGACTTTCACTAAATATTATAATATGTCAGATGTAGGTTAGAGAGATGTATAAACAACTGAGAAAAACGGATTAAGTAAAGAATGTTGATTGTTTTTGTAGGGACAATGCAGTAATAGCCTGACTAAAACCTTTGGACATAATTTTAGGTAAGAATTGCTTTTTATATTTAAACCAGGACAATACATACTGTTCTCTGTTACTGCAAAAAATTATGTATTTTTCCATATATACATAACTCTGTTACTTGCAAATATTCAGGCCTTGTAATTCATAATGTCATATGTAGATTAGGGGGAAGCTGAAAGGGAGATTTTAAGGTTTAATATTGTAGCTTGTTGGGCTGGAGAATGAATAAGGCCTTATGACCCAAAGTGGTACAAAGATGATGTAGGTACCAGTAAGTTGGTTTAAAATAAATCAGAGGAGTCATAGACATTATGTTGGTATGTTTTTTGAAAAACTAATGAGTTCCTAGGTAACAAATCAGCACCTCAGAAGTAGAGGTGTGAGGTGTGATCAGTAGTGCCTTTGATAATCCAAAGGATGGTTTCTGAAAATGAGGTGCAACCCCCCAAAAAAAGCTATAAACTATAGGGATAGAGTTAGATAGCTGTGGAGAAACAGTTGAGAATGATACAAACCCACAGGGAGATGATATAATAAGTATTGCCATACTTAAAATAACTTGAAAAATTTTAGCTGTTACTTTATATGCTGTTCGCAGTAGGATCTTGCTTACCAAGTACTATTAAGTATTTTCAGACTTCTCAGAGAAAACCTTGTTAGTGTCATTAACAATGCTATTATAGAACACAAAGATTACTATTAAATGTATTGGACTTTTTCTGAAAGTTATTACACAGTATCACAGTATCACAGTGTCATAAGGTTGGAAAGGACCTCTGAGATCATCAAGTCCAACCTATAACCCTACACTAACACCAACACTAACACCAACCATCATCTAAACCATGGCACTCAGTGCCTCATCCAGTCTCCCTTTAAACACCTCCAGGGTCGGTGACTCCACCACCTCCTTGGGCAGCGCATTCCAATGGCCAATCACCCTTTCAGTGAAGAACTTTTTCCTCACATCAAGTCTAAACTTTCCCTGACAAAGCTTGAGTCCATGCCCTCTAGTTCTGTCACTGGTCACCTGAGAGAAGAGACCAATCCCTGCCCGATTACAACCTCCTTTTAGGTAGTTGTAGAGAGCAATGAGGTCTCCCCTGAGCCTCCTCTTCTTTAGACTAAACAGCCCCAACTCCCTCAGTCGCTCCTCGTAGGGCTTGTGCTCCAGCCCCTTCACCGTCTTTGTTGCCCTCCTCTGAACACATTTCAGTATCCTAACATCTTTCCCAAACTGGGGTGCCCAGAACTGTACACAATATTCAAGATGAGGCCTGACCAGTGCTGAGTACAGGTGGACGATAACTTCTCTGGTCCTGCTCACTACACTATTCCTGATGCAGGCCAGGACGCCATTGGCCTTCTTGGCCACCTGGGCACACTGCTGGCTCATGTTGAGCTTCCTGTCAACCAGAACTCCCAGGTCGTTTGAATTCAGCCATCTTCTTTTGCTAGTGCCCTGTTTATAGATCAATTCAATCAGTCTTACTCTAAAGGAAAAAAATGTGTTTCTTCTCTTTTTCCTCTGAGTCTTTGCCTGCCACGTTTCCATGCAGAGGTAGCAAGGTGACCCTTTATCTCTCAAGATGCAAACAAATCCCCAGTCAGCCTCAATCGTCTCCCTTGAAATGCAACTTCAGTATGTCTGGAACTTTGCTGTGTTATAGTAAGAAGAGATGCCATAAAATCTTACCACTAGTTTGATTTGTCCTTGTTTTCCAGCAAGGATATTAATAGGAAGACTATTTCCTCTTAAATAGATAGGAGAATTTGGAAAAGAGTATTTTTTTTAAATTTGTAGTTGAAATTCCTCCTCAACCAAGTCCAAAAATCCAAGAAAAAATAGAAAACAAACCCCTAAATATGAAGAAGCAAGAGCACGTGTGTCTCTTCCTCTCTCATCTGTAGGAGAAAAAGAGTTCTTAGAATTGGATCTGGATGGATCTAAGGAAGAAATTCAGGAAGGTTTATTCCCCTAGGGTGTACAGGTTTGCTTTTTAAAACAGTGATTGAGTTATTTTAATACCCTGGATGTTCATCCTCATGTACAGCACAGGAGAAAAAGAATAAACAAAGGAGAAAATATTTTCCACTCAGCAGCATTATAAAAAAAATCTTTTATCCCTCTCTGTGCAGACTTGGAAGACCTTGTCTGGCTAGAATAGGAACACAGTAATAATAGAAAAATCCAACTGTTTATATAATTTTTTTAAAAAAAGATTGTTTGAATGTAGGTTTAACCTCTTCTGTTAACCATGATACAACCTGAAAGCGAATTTTCTCCCAGAGAAAAATAGTTGTGCCTGCAAAAACATTATTATATCTAAGCAGCAATTTCCATATCCTCTTTAATGGTAATTTCACACTGAACTGAAGATCTCAAGTAAAGCAGTTTCCCTTCGAGTAGGGGACTTGAGTGTGCATGTTATTTTTTTTTTCTTTATTTTTTCTTTTCTCATGACTCTTTGTGCACAGTTGCACTTGTCAGTCACTTGCAGTTGGTTCTGTGTCCTGAAGGTCAAAGGTACCTCACTATTTAGAAAATCACCCTGTTGTAATTAATGCCAAACCTGACATGTTGAGGCCAGCAAGAGAATCCAAAGTGAAACTGTTGTGTGCAGGTGGAGAGCTGTCAACTAAATAGCAGAGACAACTTGAGCTTTTTATTCCCTTTTATCCTGAGCTGTGAAGGCATGGAAAAATAACTTTTTTCCTAATGAACAGAGCAAAAAACCACTGTAGGTTTTGTGCTTTCTATTAAGCTTTAGAAGTGAGCACATTGTTAAGAAGATGTAAATAACAAATAGGATTCTTCTCTGATCCCTTAGGAACATCCAACAACATGAACAGCTTAAAACTTGCCATGTCTAAGAACTATGCAGTCAAGTGAAAGACAGTATCAGCAGTCTAATTTAAAGATATGGTTCATTGCATAAACTAAGTGGTAGATCTAGATAATGTCATATTATCAATGTAGTTCAGATTTTTGCACTTCTGTGGCCGTTTCTAGATGTCTCTTTACTCAGCAAAGACAAGACCTACCAGAGTAGTAACATAGCTCTCAAGTTCATTCTCTCGCTACACTGAAGAAGGAAATAAACTCGTATTTATTCCTCTAATTCTTGTTCTACAACAGACAAAACCAGCAGTAAAGTAACATTTCGATTACATTGGTAGGACTGAAGTATACTTCTCAGTTGTTAAATTAGGCAGCAGTTAACCTGTTTCGGACACAGATTAAAATCTCTACGCAATGATGTACATATATGTGTAAAATCTTGTATTTATGAATGTTTTTAGAGCAAAGGGATGGGGATATTGAATAGATCAGCTTATATAAATATGCAGGTAGAAATTAAGTGCAGTGTGTAGTTTAACAGTAACAATTTTAAAAGAGTGAAATAGAACTCTTCTATGTCAGAGAAATTATATTGTGGTTTCTTTTACAACAGTTACTTCATAGCAAGATACACCTGCATTGAATAACTGTTGATTCACATCCCTCTGGGATACCTGGATTATACAAAAATATATGAAGTCCTCTGTGAAGGTATTCTTGGCATTGCCAGTGACACGATAATTTCCAGTTTCAAAATCAGTGTCTTCCATGTGTGTGACTGGTTTCCTTTGTAGTGTATGATTAGACTTCTAAGTATCAACATCACTGTATTTCATAGACCACAGAACATTTGTCAGACAGCATAATGACTAAATAACGTTAAGTATGATTGCGTTTCTAACATTTATTTAATCAAAGAAGTAAATCCAGACTGTAAAAAATGTAAAGTTGTCACTAGTCTTTCCAACCAGTCTAACAGTTTCTTTAAGTTCTTTAGATGGCAAAACACTAAGTGTTGAAAACTGTAAAGGGGACTTAGCTGTTGCTGTGTGTTGTTTTTAGTTCTTGTGTAAGTTAATGAACTCCTCTTCTATCAGTATGGTGAGAGACACATCAATCATCACTTGCATAAAGGTGTCCTGCATACCTGTATTCTGGATGATAGTTATGTGTTATTTTTAATGGCATTTCATTTTTTTTCTTTGTAATATACCCAGCATATTAGCAAAACAATTGTCACTTGCTTAACAGAGCAGGCAAACATCCCTGGCTTTCCACATACAGGCAATCCAATTTTACTCCTTTTTTATGGCAGGCTATCATGGAGCATTAAACCATTCAGTCCACAAAAGACAGAGGTAGAGAGAGGACTTTCAATGATTCCCTTTGTTCCTTCCTTTCCAATCCCAAAAGAAAGGATTCTTTTGTAGTTAAAAAAATAGCTGTTCACGTAAGAGTATAGTGAGGATGACTGAAGAAAATGCCCAACTTTGAGACAGAATTCCTGTATAAAAATAATTTAATTTTTCTGTCCTAGTTCCTGATCTGTAAACAGAGTATAATTGTACTTTCCTCAAATCATTTGTCTCTATTTAAATTGTAAATTCTTTGTGGTAAGAATTATCTCTTGCTTTTTCTTTATACCGTGTTCCCATAATTCTGATTTGACTGAGTCTTTAATAAAAAAGTGCAGACAATAGGTAATAACAGGCACGGGATCTGATTGGAAATTAAAACCACCTTAAGGCAGGCTCAAATTTATTAGCCCCTAGAGGCAAAGATTCCAGATTATACGGGTTTTTGGCTATATTTTCAGATGTGTGTGCATTTATGTTTGGAAGTAGAAAATGTGGAGAGGCGGTCAGTCATGTATCTCAATTAATGCTTTTTCCCCCTGAATTCTACTTATTTCTTTACACAGCTTTTGTTAGCTGGTGGATTTGAAGGCAATAGTTTTCAGATTTTCATCCCTAGCTGAAAGAAACTAAAGTTGCTGCATAATCAGGCATAAATCAAGAAAAGGATGTGGATTTACCAATAGAGAGGGCTGAAGAATCTGTGCAACCTTGTCTGTATTATTATAATAGTGCAGGACTTCAATTAGTCAGTTAGAATTAAAGTGGGTGATGAGAACCAAACTTTTGGTGTGCTCATTAAAGAATTTCTTCAGAATAGTTGGTTGGAGAGCCAACATTATTCTCAATTTAATATTAAATAGCAAACTGAAGTTAATTTGAGATGGAATGGCTGAGCCACCAGTTTAATAATAATTGCAGTATAATTAAATTCAGCGTCCTAGGGGAGATATAGAACTATAAGGCAACAGGGAAGGAGACCAAGGTTTAGAGGAAGTGATTTCAATAAAATGAGATAGTTAGTCAGAGAAACCCTGAGGTTAAAAGTTAAAAATAAAAAAACCCTAGAGACATGGTCAGATATTATTTAATATTAACTTCAGCAGTTTCTTAGGAGCCAGTGTGCCATTGAACAGAAAGGAGAGGTAAGATGGAATGCTTAATGGTAAAGTGTAAAGTGTTCTTCAAACAAAAACACAGGCAATTTTTTTGTGAGTTAAACAGTAAGGAATGTAAATTTCAGCAAGCAATGTTCAAGGGAAAAATATAAGGGTGAGGATGGATTTTCAAGATTTCGTGAGCAAATGTAGAAAACTAAACCAATTGTTTAAGTTTATTGAAAACAGCCAGCAAAATAATTATGAGGGCTAAGAAAGCTAAGCTAAGAGATACTCCATTGTTAAAAAAATAGGACTAACCCATAAAATACTTGACTGTCATAACAAATTATAAAAAGAGAACAGGGTCTGAACTATTGCAAGTAGCTCAGTGGGGACCTCGGTGCAGCATGTTAATGGGTAATTGTTATCCAGAGGTCTTATTAAGGTAAAATTAAAAGCAGAAGAGAAGATTGAAGGGATCAGCCTGACTGCCTGGCTTTCTCAGACAGTGAAGTGTCATCTATTTGTCTGTCGAGTTCAAAGGTAGCTTCTGGCAGACAGGAGTCCCTGTTACATCAGAGCAGTGATTATCAGTACCTCATCACACCCAGCCTTTCCTACTTCAGCGGAAAGAAAAGTATAAGCCAAACTTTTGTTCTACACACTCTGAAAGGCAACTAACAGAAGCCATTAAGGATTGTATTTGATTATGACTGGTGCCACTGTGCAGGGTTACAAGTGTTGCAAGGGCGTTGAGGGTGCAAGCAACCCAGTCCTCCCTAGAGTGAAAAAAAGAAAGTAGCAGAGGAAATAATTCTCCAGTGTACACAAAATGTTTTTTTTTCCCAAAGTGCGTAAGAGCATAACTTTAAAAAAACCCATGGTCTCACCTTAACAACTGCCAGCTAGTAGTAAGCCCATGACCTCTCTCATAAAGAGACTTCAGAGTCTAGTAGTCCTGACTTCTAGAAAATAGCATTAGCATTAAATACTTCTCAATTTTAACAATATTAGTTTAACCTCCAGCTGTTGAATCATGCTGTGCTCCAGTAAGACTGGTAAGCCCTTTCTGATCAAAGATTTTCATTTATGTCTGTGCCCATGTCCACAGACTGAATAATTTTAAACATTGTGTTATAAGAGGATGTTGATGTTTAGTGTCATAAATATTCAGTTTGTAACTTGTGTTGTTAAGCAGCTCAGTCACTTTTTATAGGTGTGTTTGAGAAATTCCAGTATTTCCAGAACTGAGTGCAATTTCCTGATTGTGGGCATACTGCTGTTTGGTTTGCACATTTATCACTAAGATTTGTAATCCTTCTTAATACATAAACAAACCTATATTAATATAATTACTGCATAAATGAATGTAGATACACAAAATAATAATAAAAACCCACCTATGAAAAACACTACTTAATTGTTAACATGATGAATAGATCCAGAGCTCAAACTTGTCAACTTTTCTACACAAGCATTTTGTATTTAACCTTCTCATGTTGTTTGTAGTGCTGCTTGTTTGGCAGCAGCTCATAGTATTTGTGAAACTGAGATTTAAGGAAGCTTGCTCCTTAGCTATCCGAAGAATATACCTCACTTTGAAATTATTTGTGATAACATAGGAAAATAAGCTTGTATAAGACTTGCGTAATAAACAGCAGGGATAACATTATGCAGTGTATGGCCTCATCTGGCTTCTGTGTGCAAAAAACGGTCACCTCAGCTGCAAGAAAAAATGCTTCTGCATGAAGAGCAAGAAAGATGACAAGAATGGTGAAGGACACAGTAACTAAATAGGTGACCTTGAAGAAATTAGAGCTAATTACACAGGTAGTTTTATTTCCCTTATCAACTTATGCTTTCTCCAAAACTGTCATGTTCCTGTATTTTGGTTTAGAGAACCAAACTTCCTTTGCTGAAGTAATAACTATGTGAAACAGTGTTATTTGTGTTGTAATTAATATTAAACTTTTTTAAAAATCATAATTAAGTAATTAAAATTAAACTATATTCTTGGTTACCAGAGTGTTTTCACTTACTTAGTAATTAGTGATAGGAAAGCGAATCAGTCCTTTAGGTTCAAAGGGTATAAATTTATGAGCATAGAAGTGGGATGAGCATGAAGTTGGTCATAAATTATAAGCAGTGGATTTGAATGAGAGCGAATGGGGCTTCATAGGAGTGGAACAATGCAAAAATCAATGTTTAAGGATTAAAAGTCATGATTTCCAAGGTTATTCTCAACAAAAGAGGTACTGAATAAAATTTAAAAAATAATGATGGCAGAATTGATAAAGGAAAAAATTTCATCCATGTTCGTTTAGGCTATAGGATGCTCCGCCACTTAAAGAGTTGGAGTACATGTCAGAAAGGGTTTTGACATGTTGGAGGATAACAGCAACATCCAAAATGATTGGTATAAAACCATTAGAAAGTTAGTTTTAAGTCTGATATTATAGTTTTGAACATCAGATTCAAGTAATATATGTGGTTTGAAAATATTTCTGTTACTGGCATATTATTTCATAAATGTGAGGACTTATTCGATGGTAAAATAAGCTTTCTATTTATGACAATGATCAGTACAGTTTTACTGATGCAAATATTGAAGAAAAATATTAATTACCTACTAGCATTCCCCACCATCACTGTCAATTTAGATTACTTTTACTATGGAAATAGTTAAAAGTGGAGAAATATTTCATTCTGAAAAAAACATTGTCATGGAAGAATATGGCTTATTAATTTCAAGATATGCATTGTCATTTATTTTGTTTTTTTATCCTGTGCAGTTATATTTTATTTTGTTAAAATATTTCATGGTCATGTCTTAGCAAAACCTGATAAAATTTCAAAATAAAAAAAATGTAGTTTTGATCTTGTCAGATAAATAGCATCCAACCTACCTATCGTATGACACACACGTGACATCTGTCTGTGAATTATGTAGAGAAGTGCAGAAGGTAAATATAAAGCTTCTACCTTGAAAGAACAAAAGTCACTGTGTTTTAAAATTTCTGTTCTGACATATTTACACTAGCATACGATATTTACAGTAAGAAATGGTGAATAGCATGGAGCAAAGGGTACTTCAGGTTTCTGTCCATGGCAAAAACGTGCTCTCAGGAGTTGCCGCTTACTTTCTACTTCAATAGAGCAAAAAGCCAGTACTTAATAGAGTTTCAACGTAATAAATGTGAATGCACATGTTACCTTGACATCTGACACTCATACTGTCTGTAACACACTTACGGAAAGCACATTTCCCTTTTTTCAATAACAAGGTTTCCGATAACAACTGTTTTTTTTCCTCACATCTTTCTCCCTTAATGATAACATTATGTGCATTTTGAGTCATTTGTATTTAGTACAGAACTGACTTTGGTCTGGGATTGCATTTTCCAGAATGGATTCTAAACAGTTATTCCAAATAGTACACTACTTATGGGAAATAATTACAGACTAAGCTAGATTTCGCATAATAGACTTTTTTAAAAAATGAGAGTAGGCTTGTAGGCTTGGGGAGTAATTGATTAGGTTTTGAATGGTGAAGGAAGAGGTTAATTTTCTAGAAACTCTACATGCAGAGCTTGATAGTGATGGTGGCTTAGTCTATTAAATTATTAATGGTTGGAGGGCTGGAGTATGCTTAGAGTTCAAGTCTGCCTGTGTTTGCACACAATGGGATGCTCTTCTGTGGAGAGCTTAAACTGAGAGAAGGGATGGAAAGGTTCTGATACCAGAGTATGGCTATCTAATTTTAGCATAAGATTCATTTTTAATGCCCACTGTAGGAGAAAAAAATCTAGTTTTGCTATGATACAATTTATCATTTAACTCCTTCACTGATGAATTGCTTTTTGAGCAGTTATCTCTTAATCTTTCATCTTTTACACAGATAAAATATAATTTCTGATCAAAGTCATCCCTTGACATACTTACTCCTGTGCAGCAGTGCACCAGATTTTTCTTCACTGTCCAAAGAGTTGTCTGATCATTTTGTTTTCATAAGAAAAATTTGATATTTTAAGATTTTTTTGTATTTTTAAATATTCTTTTATATTTGATGCTTGCAGCTTGCTTTGAATGGAGAAGAAATAGTGAGAGCTCTAGTCCGGGGAAGTGCTTTTTTTGTTTTTCTTTAAGGCAGTATTCATGCACAGACCTTTTGCATAATTATATTATAATATTTAAGGTAACTGCAGACAGTGTATTCAAGAGCAAGTCTCTTTCAGAGCAGAGGTGAGATACTGCAGGGGGAGTGAAAGAGAGAAGGAAAACATACTTGATTACAAATATGTGGATCATGTGTCTTATCTTTGAGAAAGAAGTAATAATTTATTTAATCAAAGTTTATTTACTCTTAAAACATAAAATACTCATATTTAAACTAGAAGCAATTTGTTACTGGGATTTCCAGCATTAGCCATAATATTTTTTTTTTAGAAAATAACATCATGAATTTGTATTGAAATACAAGGACTGTCTCTGGGTTTTGGAACCTCACAGTTCTTAAGTTATTCTCTTTCTCTGAAACTGAATTTTCCACTTCTCTGTATGCAGTTATAACATGCCAAGAAAACCTCTTGATACAAAATACCTTCCACTGACCTGGATCATCCTAAAATGACTAGATGCCAGCTCTTAGCATTGAGGATGAAATGTGACGTCAAGATAAATACTTGTCTATTGTTGAACATGATTGCCTTTTCCTTTCTTTCTCCCCCTCCAGTTTCACAAGTACAAGTTGTTCTTTCGGGTCCTTGCGACTGGGACCCAAAGTAATGAGCTCTCCTACGCACAGGTCTGCTGCAGTTACCTTGGGTCAGGACAATAAGAAAACAGTTTCAGTGTAGTGAAGTTTCAAGTGCGTTTGATCACTTGGTGCGGTTTATATTTCATTGCATGCTACTTCAGAAGGCATCAGCCAGCTTTTGTGCTTTTGTCTCTTGTGGGCTGCTTGCCAGGTTAGTAGACAGATCACATGACCCACACCACTCTGCAACATTTTGATGTAATTAACATGTTGTCTGCCTTTATATATATGTGGCTGTTGATTTGAAGAGTTACAGACATGACTGTAAATGTTTATTAGATCATGAGTGTTCAGAATTAAGTAGAAGATTTATATGTGTTATTTAAATACAAAGGTATAACAGCACTTGCTTGAACAATCAATAAAGCCAGGACATTGGTTTCTTCAAGTTCTTAATCTAAAAATCCTTGTGTTGTGTACTCAACATATGGATTCAGAAAGGGGTGGCTCTGTTGCCACTGTTCTGCCCTGTGAACTTCTTCCTTTCTTCCTTCCCTGTATCATTTTTGTGCTTCTGTGAAAAGTGAACATTACCATATCTAAGGGTGCTTGGAATTTTTACTGCTCTTAAATATTAAAGATCATACGTTATTAGCTGTCTATATATGCATTGAGGGAAACCCATCTACTTTGAATACTAATTCGCAAGAAAAAGTAATTGTGTTGAAATTTTCAAAAAGCACCTTAACCTGGTTGCCTCAGTCTTTTGTTTCTTCTTCCCTGTTCTGTGCTACTGGAACCAGGATTTGACATTAACGTTTTGGGCCACCTTTAGCACATATTACACAAGACTGTTAGAAAATAGCATAGTATCTGAACACAGGCATGAGCACCTTTTAACAATTTTCCCAGCATTTTAGGAACATGGCAGGTATGGAGGAGATAGATAGAATTGTTCATTTTACACTTTACTGAACAAATATGGAAGCTGAAACATACCTTCGTATTAGTACAATTTTATTTCTTTTCATTTTAATTGCTGAATTTCTAAGACAGAGCCTTTTGTCAACCTCTCCCACAAAAAACAGAAGAGAGGCATGTGGAAGACTATCATGATAATTTTTGTTTAATTTCATGCAGATTTTTTGCTTGAGACAATGTCAAAGTAAAAAGAGTGGACTCCATCTGAAAATGCTCTATCTGGAATTGATTCTGCCAGCCTGTGTTGCAAGTGTATGTCGTTAAAATAGTCATCATTAATAAATAGCTATATAAGCCTGATTAGATCTCCACCAGCACTTAATGGTCAAATGTTTTCCCACTGTTACAGTTGTCATACTGGTCTTTCTCTAATTCTGTTCCAGCTCAAATTAATTTTATTCAGAGTTTTCACAGTGTCCCAGGTGGAATCTCATTGATCCTATCTGGATTGACACCAGTGTTTTCCTATACTTATCAAGATTACTCAGAAGTTTAGATTTATGTTTGCTTTCATGACCTCATAATCACTCTTTTTATTATATGTTTATCTCGCTATAGGTGAATAACTCTGATTATTAAAAAAATTGCATTCTATTGATTTGTAGATGTGCTATTAATCTTCTAGTTTACACTTGTTAAATTGAATCCCTCTGAGGGTCCTCCAGTCCATCTGTTTCATCACCAAGGATGCTCTGATTCTTCTCTTCACTACTGAGACCTCTCAGCCTCATGAAATTGGTATACTCCTCCTACTACATGATGTCCATAAATACAGCATGAGCTTGTGTATTTATGGAGATGAGCTTTAGACCATGTTTATGTGCATGAGCACTGTAAACCACAGTGCAAAAGTTCTGCTGAATTTCCTTTTTGTTTCTTCATACGCAGATAATTCCTTTTGTAGTGGGAAATAATATGTCACTTCCCACTTCTGTATTACCTCTCCTGACTTTAAATTTCCCTGTGTTTTCAAGTGTTCAATAAAGGGTTTGCACAGATCATCTCTAATTGGGCTAACATGGGCTTGACCGCCTTAGTCATAGGCAGAGTTGGGTAGGAAGAGTTGTGACAATTATTTAAACATTTTTTTCCAAGTTATAACTTAAAACTTAATGAGTAGAGAAAATATTTAGTGTTTTCCCAAGCTGAAGAAAAGTTATCACGGATAAAAGAGAATGTAATTCTGACAGCAGCAATGCTAAAAGTTCACTGAATAGGCAACTGTTCCTCGTGGTGATTTACTGCTACTTGTGTGCTTTGTCCTGTGTGACAAAGACAAAAATGCAACGAATGGGGTTGATGGCTGATTATGGTGAAACTCCTCTTAGAATGTAAACTTTTTATTCTCTAGGATTGTGTACATCCTCCTCCTTTGAAAGTCTGAGCCACAACACAGACTGCCTCCTTAGTACCTCAGTAAATTATATACTTCAAAGTAGAAGTTGTTTATTTTATTCATAAAGTAATTAATTTTATGTATTAGGGGAATCTGAATAATATTATTAATAGGCATTAATAATCTATATATTTAGATCTGTTGCCAGAAAAAAAGGTTATTTATTATGAATTTTAATTTTAATTCTGTTTTGCCTGTTATTTATATATTGGTATATAAATGGTAACTTTTGCAGGGTCTGACATCTCTCCATCTGTCTACATGTTTATATTGAACTTAACTTTAATCTGTTTTATAATGTCCTCGTCCAATAATTCACTGAAGGTATTTTAGTGCAAGATCAAGTCTTGGCCAGGCTGACATTAAAACTTCCACTTATGTCTGTGAAATTAGAATTTGCGAAGACTTCTTATAGTCTTGTTCTTATGTAATGAAGTCCTTAAACAAATCAAGGGAGGTGGGGTTTTGAAGCTCTTCCTTTACGATAAATTTTCATGTTGGAGCCATTTAGTTAGTTCCTTTCATTTAATTACGTAAAAACTAAAAAAACCCACAAATGTGCCTTTGAAGATTAAAAGAAGAAAATTCCACTTAGTGCTTGCAGATTGCGGGGGGTTTAAAGGCTAGTGAGATCCCAGTGACAGATCAGCTGCGTGGTCAATAGTTGTCAGGGAAAGGCTGCCAACATTGACGTATGGTAGGACAAGAGGAATCATTACAGGGTATTAGAGCTTCTCAGGAACATAAGCACTGGGGATTTTTTTGTGCATTTGATTTTTCTGGATGGTTTTTGTTTTTAAGATATACGACATATATAGTTGAAATCTGGCATACAATAACCAGTAAGTTAATTTATTTAGCTTTTGGAAAGAAAATAAGATATCGTATTTGTTAGTTATTTAATTTGGAGCTGTAAATCTTAATGGATGTGTTTACCTAGTTCTTTTCTTACCATTTAAATGGGATTTTAAATTCACCTTGCTAATTCTTGGATGGAATCAGTGCAGTTGAAGCCTTCTGATAGTTTCGTGAAAAATGTGGAATATATGAATGATCTTGTTACACTTTGCAGTTTGAAATTCTCACTCCTTTACCATTGCTAATTAGTAAGTTTGATTTTTTATTCAAATGGCAACCAGGGAATCAAAAAAATAACAGAATGACCTTAAATGAATTCTGCTACTCTTTTTTTTATGGCTGAATTTGGGGGTGATATTCACTGAGCGTGAAAAATACTGCATTTTCAGAAAGGGCATCTTACCCCAAATAGCACAGGCTGTTGTGCCTGGGTACACCTGCAGTGGCCCAGTCAGCAGTACCTCCAGCACGCTCTGCTTTTGCCGAAACCAATGAGGTGGCTCCTGCACTTTTTTCGGGCACTTTAATTTTAATTTGGGGTGTACTAGGACTACTGAACTGTTTTTTCCTTGTTTTGTTTTCATGTCAGTTTCTAAACTTTTTAGCTACAGTATTGGAAATTACATAGGGCTGTTTTGAAAGGACAGAGCAAGTAATAGGTCACAAAAAAAAGAACTTTTAGTAGTTTTCAGCGTATCAGTGGAAAGTAGCTACTTTTTTCCTAAATACCGAATGATACTGAATAAACAGAGGGAATTAGTTTTCTGTATTTCAATATTCTTTTTCTGTAAGAATGCATATGAAGTTTCCCAAGTTCTTCATATTATGCAGATGACTCTGTGCTCTTCGCTCACTTACCTGTCAACTTACATTAACTGTGTTCACTGAGTTTAAGAGTCTATTATAACAATTTCCTCCTCTAACTTTACAAAATGATGTCAGTGTAACTGAAATGCACAGAGAATATGTTTCATATTCTTTCAGGCAGTTTAAACAGTGAAAATTAAATGAGTGCAGTATTTGAAAAATTAGTTCTGTAAGGTGAATGGACTTAAAAAAGGTCTGGCTGAAATGTAGGAGATTCCAGATAAATATAAGGAAAAGCTTCTTTTACAACTCTGAAAAAACACTGGCACCAGTTTGCTCAGAGAAGTTGTGGTTTTTGTTTTTGAGATACTCAGAGCTTGTCTGGATAAGTCTCTACTCCAGTCAGACTGGGTTTGAGCGGAACATTGGAGTAGATGACCTCCAAAGATCTCTTCCAAACTAAAATACTTTGTGATACTGTAGTAATCTTAAAATAGGAGTATTTCTTCTCACTACCAACAACACTACTAGCAAAATCAAAAATATACAGATTTTAATGATAAAAACTAACTGAAAGAAACTGGGGTCTTTTTTTCAAGCCATACGCAGTTTATGGAAGCAAAGGGACATAGGTAAGTTTTTTCTTTTAAAAAAAAAAGAAAAATTTTAAAGGTGGAGAATCCATATAATATAGGTTAAACTCAGTGGTGTTTTAGCCTAAAAATAGATACAGCTGGATATTGCATTTATTGTACTGTTTTATGTTTATAGGTAAGCTAAGATGGCTTGCTTATAAAGCAGCTATGAAGAAATATAGGTATATTGCTGGATAGATACAGAGTGGATATATTATAGGTTTTATAACTCTTCAGTCAAATTAAATATTATCTTTGTTGCAATGTGTAGCATAAAGAAAAGCAGTCCTAAGGAAGGAACCTGTGTATCAATTCTCATTGATCAGTATTTCTGTGTAATATGGAGGGTTTGTGAATTGGGTCCTTTGAGGAAGATTTATGTGAGAGAAGTCTGAGCTATCTCCTGAATTCAAGTGACTAAACTGTGCTTCCACATTGTACTGCAGACATTTAGAGAAGGAAAGGGCATATTCATTCCCCATCTCTGACCCTAATTAATTTTACTTACGTTATTTTCTTCTGTGTAACACCTTGAAAGAATTACGTTTAGTATAGAGCGTGCTCTCCTGTCCTCTCAGGCTGCCTCACACTGACAAAGCTACAAATCTTGGGCTAAACTGCCTAATTTTTGAGGGATTTTATATGATGTCCGTATCAGAAAAAACTCTGACTGGGCAGTGGCCAGATTTTGGAACAATACATCTTGAAGTGGAGGTCTGTCCACAGCTTTGGAATTGCATGCACAGGAGAGCCACTCATGTTCCTTACCTGTGTCTACAGAGTTATTGTTCTTAGGTTCAACTTTTTTAATGTGAAAAATGTAAAATAATGCTATTATTTTTAAAAGAACCATTTAAGCAACTCAAGATAGCTATTTGTAGAAATCTGAACTTTGTCACAGGGTGCCAAAACTACTTTGGTTTCCTTAAAGATTCATGTTTTAAAGCAAGATTAGTGATGTTCCATCTGCTTAGGTAGCATATTTTAGCAGAAATATCAGCAAGTTAAGGATCTGTTGGATTCTAGCCATCAAACTTTCTCTTGTAATCTTGTGAAAGTACACCTGTTTCATTGAGTTTGGAGTAGCGGGATGTTTTAGAGTCCTTGAAGTATATGTGTTTGTTGAACTCCTACATTTAGCTGAGAGCAGAGCTGGAGAATTTCTCCTCCAGTTTAAATCTATGGAAGTTTAGAGGGAGCAGAGGCAACAGCATCTGGATATTTTT
This sequence comes from Tapera naevia, assembly GCA_033556795.1. Lineage (NCBI taxonomy): Eukaryota > Metazoa > Chordata > Aves > Cuculiformes > Neomorphidae > Tapera > Tapera naevia. The sequence goes on from JAUMJJ010000044.1 coordinate 7,090,888, forward strand.
TGTATGAGCAGCAGTCAGATATTTCTGCTTCTTTACTAGTTTTATTAGATCTTACTTGATTCCTTTGCTGTGCCATCTAGCTGATGAAATCAGGTTGATTAGGTTCACTCTAAAAAAATGGTATTTGATGAGTATATGAAATTATCTTGGATATCAGAACATCAAGCCCTAAATGGTTAAAAAAGCAGGGACGTGCTTGCTGATGCAATCTTGTAGACGTCCTTGAATGAAACTATTCCTACCCTGCTTATCTCGAATTATAAATCTTCCAAGTAATCATTTATTACAGGAATAAACCTAATCCCTTGAAAAGAGCATTTTTAACGACAATTGCTGTAACATTGTGTGCTGGAAAATATGTCACTTACTGTTATGTGTTCTAAAATTTTGGGTGATTCTTTATGTTATTTTCATCGTACTTTGTCTGTAGAGATGTCCTTCATTTAAAAATACAGAGTTTTCAGGTGAGATAAAATTAGGATTTTTTCAGCCTCATCAGAGACTGTAAGTTTGGAATGAATCAGTGACAGACAGCACAGGTGTAATTAATTTTAAATCCAGAAGACACCGTCTCTAAGTACCAGAGAAACACAGTACACTGGCATTATTATGACAATAACAAGCTTAAATTTATTGTCACTTTAAATGTTGGCCATGTTATCCATAAGCACTAAAAGAAATACTAGTGTTTAAAAATATTCAGCAACAGCTGTTGCTCTACCAGTGTGGAAAAAGTGGACAAGGAACCTGACAAAAAAAGGTTTAGAAATTGGATTTTGTTTTTGAAGTTATTCTTTTGTTGTGGATGAAGGTGCGAGAAGATTTAATTTCAATAATTTTTTAAATAATTAAATTTTTACTTAATGGTTTAAAGTGCTTTTGAATATATTTAGCCACTATTACAGTCAAAGAAAAGAAAATATCTGGAAGTAGCATGACTGAGTTTAAATTAATGTTATCTCTAGATTTTGTTGTTTGTGCCTTCTAGCCCTGCTGGGCTAGCTCATAAACACACTCCTCCATGAAACTAATGGGAAAGAAAATGGTTTGCAGCTTATGTTTAATAAATATGTCTTCTGGTCACTCTTTGTGTTCCCTTGACTTACTAGGAATGCATGAAATAGCTTGGAATGTTGGCTGGAATAATTAACCTTTTGAGTGACTTGATAGGGACAGATGTGCAAAAAAATTTAAAGAAATCTTCTACCTCTTCTTCTGGCAGACTTAAGAGCCAGGGGAAAGTCCTGATCTCCGCTACCTTTGTTCTTCAGTATAAGTAATGATTAGTAGTTTTCTGATTGCTGTCCTCTTTAGGCACTCTAGACCTTCTGAGGTAGTGCAAAAGCATGGATCATTTGCAGCAATACCCCTCCCTCACCTTGTTTCTCAGGAAATTACCAATTACTGTGGTAATTAATTCATCACGAATGCCTAATTGTGCAGGGGGAAGTAGGAATTCAGTCTTAGTTGCTTCCAAACTGTGAAAGAGTAAGTGTTATATGACTGTTTTCACATGAAATACATCATTTAGAGTACTGAAATGAAAACTAGGAATGAAGCACAACAGCAAAGGCTTCTACAGATTTGTCAGCAGCAAAGGAATACTGGCAAAGATAGGCCCACCAATGAGTTGAGCAGGGACTCTGGTGATTCAGGACATGGAAATGGCCAAGGTACTTAGTGCCTTATTCACCTTGGTCTTTAGCAGTATGTCTTGGCTTCAGAAGTCTCAAACCCCTGACACCCATGGGAAGGTCTGAAGCAACAAAGACTTACCGTCATTGGAGGAGTATCATGTTAGGGAACATTAGATAAACTAGACATAGAGAAGCCCACATGATCAGATGGGATGCACCCACAAGTACAGAGTGAGCTAGCCAGTGTCTTTCCAAGCCACTCTTGATTATAATTTTAATGCCATAGTGATCTTCTGAGGACTAGAAGAAAGAAAATAACTCTTCTATCTTTGAGAAGATCAGTAAGGAATACCTGGAGAACTGCAGGCCCATCACCCTCGCCTTCGTTTCTGGGAAGGTGATGGAATTCTGTGTGCATCTTCAATTATCATCTGGATGATTAAACAGAGTGAACTCTTAGGAAGTATGTAGAGTATGCAAAAGCAATAGGAGTGGTTGATACAGCAGTTGTGTTGCCATTCAGAAGAACTTTGACAGGCTGGAAAAATGGACCAACAGGAACCTTGTGAAGATTAACCAAGGGAAATGCAAGATCCTGATGGTTCAAGAGGAATAACCCCAGGCATCAGTACAGGCTGGGGACCAGTCAGCTGCGAGGCACCTTTGCAAAAAGTACCTGAGGATTCTGGTGTGCACCAGCTGACCATGAGCTGGCAGTGTGCCCTTGTAGCAAAGGCAGCCGACAGCAGCCAGGGATGCACAAGTTGAAGAAGGTTTCCCTCGTACTCTGCTCAGCCCTAGTGAGACAAATCTGGAATGCCGTGTCTGGTTCTGGATTCCCCAGTACAAGAAAAGTATTTACTGGAGTGAGTCCATGAATGGGCTGCAAGAAGTACCAGGAGTAGCTGAGAGCTCTCAGACTGCTCAGCCTGGAGAATAGAATGCTTAAGGAGATCTTGAGCAGTGTATAAATACCTGATGGGAATAAGGAAGATGGATCTGGGCTCTTCTCAGTAGTGCCAAGTGAAAGGACGAGAGACAAAGAGCACAACTTGAAATTCAGGAGATTCCTTGTAAACACAAAAAGACCTCACTGTAAAGGTGATAAGATTGAAAAGGTTATCCAGAGGGTGTTTAGAGGGCATCCTTGGAGATACTTAAAACCCATCTGGACATGGACCTGAGCACCTTGCTTTAGGACTCCTCTGTTAGCCTCAGAGTTGGACTGAGTAATCTCCAGATGTTCTTTCCAGCCTCAACAATTCTGTGATTCTGTGTATTTCTGAACAGTTTGAATTCTACCTTAATTTAGGTGGCACTGAATTGCCCATGTATTAGTTTGTCTAAATAATACTTTCTATTTTAAAGTTTTGTCAGCAGCTTAAGGAAATATGACTTCATGTTGTATGCAGGCAGGTAGTATTTATCAAGAATGCTTGAAAATTTCCGGTTTGACTTCTGCAGAGTGGTGAAAGGAATTTCCATTTTGTTAGGCCCAGTGTGGTATCGAAATAGAGTTAGTGTGGAGCAAAAAAGTGCAACACAAACAAGCTAGGAAGAAAATTGAAAATATAGATGGAGTCTAATGCAGAAGACAGAAAAGTAAGTAGCAAGCCAAGAAGTTTCAACCATTTAAATGAAAGTAAGGATAGCGTCAGCAGAATTGTAGTGTATCTAGTTGCCATTAGTACTCCCTTTGTTCCAAATAATTTGCTACATTTCTCACTTCTTTTATTCACTTCTTACACTAAATTTATGAGGAAATGGGACCATTTTTTGGTCCCTGTTAGTCAGTGGTAACTCTATACAGGTGTTACTTTGCAATGGTTGGAATAGTGTGTTTGAAGAAAAGAGTATTGAACATTGTTGGGTAAACAATGATGTTGGTTTTGTATTGGCAGTAATATAAAGTTGATAGACTATTGTATACTCCAAGAACATGTTATGGCTAGGCCAGTAATATGCATGTAGAAGCTTAAGTACTAGCAAGTTGTAGACTAATTCATGTAATGAGTTCTGCATGCTGATGTGTTCAAGTCTTGTTATTAATAAAGAAATAGATTCACCATACGTAACTAATAGTCTTGCATGCCTCAGATTGTGGCTACTTAAATTCAGAAAAAATAAATGCAATTATCTATCTCTTCCTTTTACAAAAGGTTGTATTAATTCATAACTACTGGGAAGTCCTCAGTTGGAAGAGTGATTTCCATACTACTAAGAACTTTGAAGTGTGGGTTAAGTTATTCTGATAGCCAGTAAATAGAAACAGGTGAAGGATCGTGGGGGAAAATATACACTTTAAAAAAATATAATGAAAAGAACATCCAGTTTGGATGATTAGAAACAACAAATACATAGTGTTTTGTTAGTTGTGGTATGGGTGAGTGCATTTCAAACCCTAGGATGGAAATTCCTATGAGTGAATTTTACAGATTTTAGAAAACTCGATAGAAATCTGAAGTAAAATTTTCTCCAATTTCAAGTTGTTCCAAGACAGGCTTTTGAATCTGCAGACTATATAAAAAGTCAGATTTTTTTTTTATTATCTTTGAAGTATTGTAAACAAGTCTGTTAAATAGTGTTTAGATTACTTGGGTATGATATATCCTACAGTTTAAAACTTTTATTAGTTGTGCAAAAACCAGCCATTGTATGGCAGGTTATCATCTTAAAGAATATTTTTCTGTCCGTATTCTAACTGAGCATCTAAAATCTTATTTAAAGAAAAAGTTACCATTACATTTACAACATTATTTGGGATTTCTTGAAAGTTTGAAGAAAGAAAGGACATTATGGAACAGATAACTACCATTATGGTTGTTCATTTTGATAATTACAGTTATTTTAAAGCAAACTTCTACAGAGTGTCTTTGTCTGATGAATGCCTTCCTTAAATCAGTGTATTTTCTCACCTTAGAGTAATCCTGTCATATGACACAGGTTTAAGGCTTGACAGCTAAGTTACAGAGAGTTTCTTGAGTATCCACGTCTTGAGTGTGTAGGATTTTTTTTTTTAAGTGTGCTTTTCTTACTCCTCAGCATCAGTCAGTTCCTCAAACTGGATGGACCATGGTGGAAACCATCACCTTCACTTCATTCCCAGCCTTTGTTGGCCTCGAGATTGAGTTACTCAGAAGTTCAGAAGTGGTGGCCTGTCAAAATCATAACAACCTGATGCTGTTAGGCCAGTTCAAGATGATTTTGAAAGGAGTACACTTAAAAGAAATCACAGGCTTGAGTTACTAGCCAGATATGGCATTTTAAAGTCTGAAATGGAGGTTCAAATTGATCCCTAGATTAGAAGCAGTTTCATTACTGTGTTTTGATTATTCATTTCTGGGTAAATAAATGGCAGTGTATCACTGTATCACTATTGGCACATATTGCTTGAACTTTCATGGAGAAGCCAAGTGAAATATTCATGTCCTAGGACGGAGCTGGGATTTTCTTCACAGTTGTACTACCTGGTAACTTTACTTTTGTAAGAAAGGTAAAATTCTCTGAACTACTGCAAACATCGGGTTGACTTCCCCTTCACCCTTTACATCATTTTTGGCATAGATTTTTGAACCATGGTGAAAAGCTCCAAATGCAGCACAGTTCATCTAAATAAACTGCGTTCAAATATATTAATGTGTCTGTTGAATTAAACAAAACAAAACAAACCAGATTGTCTGTTCTGTATTTCACAATTATTAATTGGTATTTTAAAAATACAAACTCCTGTCTTCTCATAGAGTTGTGAACACAGGCATGGGTTGGTGTAATTAATGGATTCCTGACAGGAACTGCAGGAGGAAGACCCTCCAGTAAATACATTAACAGTACATCCGGTTGTGGTTCTTCTTCATATAGTCCTCCTTTGTCTAACTGTGTTATGTGTAATTAAAGGCTTTACTTGTCTGTCTCCAGTAAACTCTCCTAATTCATCTTTGCATATGCTTGCAGCTTGACTTGGGGGAAAAAATTCTTCTGCCAGGATAACGTAAACGAATTTAAGATAAATCTGTGATTCTTCATCAGCTGGATGTCCCCTGGGAAGCTGCATAGTGAGTCCTGTGAAGGGCAAGTCTGAAGAAAAATGAGAAGCATGTGGGAGATGGGAGAGAACTCTTGCCAGCCAGCCTTGGGAGGCCAGTGGAGAAGCAGTGCTGACTGCAAACAGTTTGGAGCTCTGCATGTGATAGCCTGAAGGACAGCCATCAGAGACCACAAACACGGGAAATAAAGGGATGAAGAGTGTAGGGAGAGTGTTATAGAGGAGAAGCTGGACAAGAAGCATAATGCAGCAGGAGACAGAGGCAATCCATATATATTGCTCTGCGAAGTCCTCTGCTTAAGTTTCCACTCAGCACTTCAGAGACTTGCAAGGCTCCTCAGTCCCATCACCAGTGCTGCTCTACCAGCAACAAAGTTTCATTTTGCTTGCTTTTGTGCAAGATTTTTACACTGGGTCATGCCATGCAAAAGTTCACCATGTCCAAGTGTACTTTTTGAGCTTCTTGGTGTCATTAGCTAACATAGTCATTGGCAATTTAGAAAGAATTGAAACTGGGACATTAGGGTCTTTTTATGCCTCTCTTCTTACTTTGCTTTCTTGGTTGTTCTGCAGCAGTTTTTTATAGCTCTTGTCCTCCTTTGTGGAGGCTGAAAGTACTGGTGGAATATTTTTGTAGGAATATTTTTTGAGATTGTGTCTTCTTGAGTTGGAAGTCAAATAAGCAGGCGTTTTACATTTGCACCAGATTCTTAATAAACGCATTGGTGCATGAATATTCTTGAGACAGTCTATAATTAAAATCTTTGAGGAGCTTCTTTTTATCTATTCAATAGTTAAGTTGGAATTACTTTTCATTAGCCTGTTTTTCTGCATAGCTGTGATTCACCTGCATCCAGAATGCTTTCTGGCTTTTTTTCTTACTGTGCTGAAGTGGTGCATTTAGTGTCAGATCTCGGAGCAAGAATAAATCTGAAGTAGGATGTCATGTGCTGTCCAAGAGATACTCTTTCATTTAATGCAGAAGAACAGTAAGAATGAGAATTTGGGTGTAGCTGTTTCATTTCAGTTAACAGGTAATACCCTCCCACTGAGACTGCACTTGCAGATAGTTGATTGTATTGCTCTGGGTTGATGTGATCACCACCTTTACCTCAAGTATTGCTTTTTAAACTACAAAGAAAAACTTTCTTTTTGATTTATAATTGCAGGATTTGACCAAGCTTTTGCCGTATTGAATTCATCCATCTTCGATAGTGTTTGACGGACCCTAAGAACACTGTAGGAGTAGTGCGTTCTTTGCCAAGTAGATCTTATGGGGAATACAAAGATGGATCATCTTGGGCTTTAGGGAAATAGTTTTGGAAGGCCAGATTCTTTTTGTGATTGCAGTATCTGAAAGGATCTTCATCTTGCAATTGGACAAGAAACTTCATGTTTCTGAGTTAAATTCATAGATTTGCTTAATGAGTCATTTTGTGATACAGGGCAAAGCAACTAATTCCACATACATAATCAAAACAAATGCAGTCTTCAGATAGAGAAAATTTTAGGCTTAAAACCACCTCAGTGTTCACGATATCCCTATGAAAATGAATGTGATTTTATTCTGAGCTAGGGTGTTACTGTATGTGAGTGTGTGCACACGTGTAATCAGTGGTATTACTTGGGGAGACCAGAGACCCTGATGCTGTAAGCATTCCTCTGAGCAAATGCCAGGTGTGATAGAGCCTGGAGTAATTCTGCCGCAGGCAGGGTGGTTGCTGATCCCTGTGGCTACAGAGGCTGGGAGCTGTGCCGGCTAGTCTCGGGGGATCGAGAAGCTTTCTTGTTTGAAGGATTGGGTAAGGCTAGTGTGGAGTGGAAAGATAGCACAAGGTATCTAACCTGCGTGCTAGCATCATTTTATAGATCTGTCGTTAATGATCAGGCTGTATACGTGGCCAAGTTCAGTTCATGTGATTGCTGTTGTATTGCTTCTTTGTGTAGCTCTCATTTACATCCTATTTTAAATTTGACTGGAAGTACCATGAAGATTATGTCAAATTTTTTGCTTATGTCTTAATAAAATATATTCTTTAACTTAATGCTTTTTAATGTACAGCATTTAGGTCCAGAAATGAATCGGAATAATGTATCCATTTGAAAGTGTGGGAAAGTTAGCCAAAGGCTAGCATGAACACTCACATTCTCCTAAAAAAAGCATTATGTAGTTTTCAGTAACTTAGTGTTCTTTGTGTTCTTCTGTGATTTGCCATTCATCTTCATATTTGTTTGATGATTTTATAAATTCACATATTAGGAAAACTCAATTTAAATGTATTTCTTAACATTATTTAGTAATTTATTTAAGATTTAGGCTGGTTTTAGTTGTATTAAATGGCGGCTGTGCTCGACATGATGTGTGATGTGGCAAAGGTCTTACATGTCTCTACTGTTAAGGGAAATATGGATACTAGTAAATTTGGATCTAGCAAAATGCAGTGTACCTTTGGGATAGGCTAGTTTCCATGGCAACATTTTCTTTTCTGTTTTTGAGGCTACAAATGATGGGCAGAAACTATTTTATTCAGCAGTGATTAGGTCAGTCTTTGGTTTTGGGGAATAAATAAATGCCAAAATAAATGTTAACCCTTTCTGGCTGGATTCACCTGGCAGCCTTACAGGTATACAGGATTATTGCAAATACCTAAATAGAAGCAGAAGTGTTTTCATTTCTTAGAAATTTTATTTAAAAGCAATTTTAAAAGCAACATTATTTGAATTTCTTAAAAACGCATTGTTGTACAGAATATTATGCCTAATTTAGAATGCTCAAAATCTGTTTTTAAATTGTATTATGATTTCATAAAATAACCATGAAAATTTCTCATTTCACCAAATAGCCATGCAGCCTTGCTTTCTGTGTGTCTGAAACACTGCCATTCTTTTATACTGTTTTAGGAATGCTAGCTGTGCTGGAGAACCACAGTTTGTTGATCTTGTAAGTTATCTTGGAGGATGTTGCTTGATGAAAAATGTAGCATCTCTATGAGAAATTCTGTTAACCAGAATCATCATTATGACCATGTGACTCGCCTGGTGGATGAGAGGAAGGCTGTGGATGTGGTATACCTGGACTTCAGCAAGGCCTTTGACACTGTCTCCCACAGTAGACTCCTAGGGAAGCTGGCAGCCCGTGGCTTAGATGGGAACACTCTGTGCTGGGTTAGGAACTGGCTGGATGGCCGAGCCCAAAGAGTGATGGTGAATGGTGTTTCATCCAGTTGGCGGCCGGTCACCAGTGGTGTCCCCCAGGGATCGGGGTTGGGTCCCGTCCTGTTTAATATGTTTATTGATGATCTGGATGAGGGGATTGAGTCCATCATCAGCAAGTTTGCAGATGATACCAAGCTGGGAGGAAGGGTTGATCTGTTAGAGGGTAGGATGGCCCTGCAGAGGGACCTGGACAGACTGGAGAGCTGGGCCGATTCTAATGGGATGGTGTTTAAAAAGTCCAAATGTTGGGTACTTCATTTTGGACACAACAATTCCATGCAGAGCTATAGACTGGGGACAGAGTGGCTGAAGAGTAGTCAGGCAGAAGGGGACCTGGGAGTGCTGGTTGACAGGAAGCTCAACATGAGCCAGCAGTGTGCCCAGGTGGCCAAGAAGGCCAATGGCATTCTGGCCTTCATCAGGAATAGTGTGGCGAGCAGGACCAGAGAAGTTATCATCCCCTGTACTTGTCACTGTTCAGGCCTCATCTTGAATATTGTGTACAGTTCTGGGCCCCCCAGTTTGGGAAGGATGTCAGGATGTTGGAGTGTGTCCAGAGGAGGGCAACGAAGATGGTGAAGGGGCTGGAGCACAAGCCCTATGAGGAGCGACTGAGGGAGTTGGGGCTGTTCAGTCTGAAGAAGAGGAGGCTCAGGGGAGACCTCATTGCTCTCTACAACTACCTAAAGGGAGGTTGTAGTTGGGCAGGGGTTGGTCTCTTCTCTCAGGAGACCAGTGACCTAACTAGAGGGCATGGACTCAAGCTTTGTCAGGGAAAGTTTAGACTTGATGTTAGGAAAAAGTTCTTCACTGAAAGGGTGATCGGCCATTGGAATGCGCTGCCCAGGGAGGTGGTGGAGTCGCCGACCCTGGAGGTGTTTAAGGGGAGACTGGATGAGGCACTGAGTGCCATGGTTTAGATGATGGTTGGTGTTGGTGTTGGTGTTAGTGTTGCGTTATAGGTTGGTCTTGATGATTGCAGAGGTCCTTTCCAACCTTGTGATACTGTGATACTGTGATCACCATTATAGTAGTTGGTTTTGGCCATTAGTACAGTCAGTATGAGCCAAATTCTTGTCTTCCATCAGAAAGTTAAATCCTGGAAAACCAAAAATAATTTTCCTTGTGGTCTCCATTTAATCTGGGCCCAGTCTTAAGAGGAATTGGTTAACTATTGGCACTTCTTTTCCATTGATTATCATTTAACTTGGAAAGAAATTGATATTGTTTCTTTTTACAGTTCTGTGCTCCTCCAGAGCACAATCATTCTTTTCAGTACAGCAGCTAAGGTCAAGCAGCTTTGGATACTGCTGTTGACTTAAAGCACATGTCGATATATATCTCCCTGTAAATGGGAAATTCCTAATGTTGTTAAGGAGATTTCCATGTATGTATAGGAAGATTTTCTTATATAACTGTAAATTAGTTTAAATGTAACAGTGCAAGTAACCTCGTTTAATGTGCTTAGGATAATAATTTCAGAAACTGGTTTAGAGGTGGAGAACTGCTTTGCCGTATTTCAGAAGACTTTCATCTAGTTTAGTTGCAGATCCGTAATTCCTACAGCTACAGAAACCTTAGACCACATATACAAGAGTGACTCTGCGGAGTGTCACACAAGATTCCTTTATATAAAAGTCGTTTGTTTCTTGGATAGTCCTTTACATTATGAAGACTCTTCAGATGTCAAGAATTGTGTGGTTTCAGTTTCTTTCTTTTTTCATTTGATCACAGATGAGGTGAATTGCAGGCATACTTTTAATAATGCTTGTTCAACTGAAAAAAGTACCTTTTTGATTTATTAGATTCTCTCATTTATTTTTTTACTTGTTCCTGTACAGCCCTTCACATAGCAGATGAGATGTGAGATGTTTTTATAACTAATGTTTCAGCATCAGTGGAGGCCCTCATTTTAGTTATTTGTCTGCAAATCACGTGCCTTCACATGCTTCTGCAGGTTCCAAGGAATAAAGGTAGTAGGTAATAACTGAAAGATCATTTTTTAAATAATAAAGAAGGTTTCTAATCATATTTTTAGGACTTGCTTTGCATAACTTCATATTCATACCTGTTCAGTGAAGGACTTTAAACATGGCTTTAAATTAAACTAATAATTTAGTAATAATTGTATGATTCTATGATTTAAGCTTAATTATGAGGAAAAGGTACTATTGATGATGTAATAATCTTGGGATGCTTATACTTTTCTTTTCCTTTGTATTTTATACCTCAAGGGAGTTCTTTCTACCTTCCTTTCTTTGAAATTGATTAAGAACTTTCTATTTCATCTTACTTTCAAGCTTATGTAAGCTTCATACCTCCACAGTACTTCTCTGAGAAATGTTTTTATTCAGTGGCTGTTTCCATTCTTCTGTGTTTAGATCTTCATAGCATATCATAGCATTGTTGAATTGGAATTTTGCTCAGTAGGATTCTTCTTAGAAATGGATTTTTTAGTATTTCTTTTTTTTTTTTAAATTATCCTTCCTTAAATGAGCTTTTTTTGAGTCTTTTTTTTGGAAAGTAATATCACGATGAGCTCTTGCTAATAACTCGTATCCATAGCAGTAGACACACCTTAGCAGTGGATAAGGTGTTCCTGTTATTATAACATTTGTTGCTTATTCAGCTGAAGAGTTATTCAAAAGTGGCAGAAAAGTTGACTTAAACCAGGCTGGTTTTATGTAATTAGTCCTGGTCACTTTAAGATTATATAAGTCTGATTAGGATTGCTGTCATTGGGATCGGTTAATGTAGATTATCTGCAAACATTGAAACATTTAGTCTATGAGCTTGTATAATATTTTCTAGAGATTTATTCAATCCTTTTCCCTTCTGTCATGTAGTAGTACAAGTGTGGTGCCTCTGTGCTGTGCACATATCTTACTTGAGTGCTGAGTGTTAATGTATGTATGACTTCCATGGAAACCTGAAAAACATGCTATACAGCCTTCTTGCTTTAAGCGAAAGTTTAGAGGAAAAAAATTAGTTCTGCAGTTTGTCTGAGGAAAGGGCCAGGCATTTCCTAGTCATTGAAATATCCATCTTTCTAGTTTTTGAGTCCTGGTCACTTTGGTAGTCTTCAAAGTTTGAAGTGAGTGGAGTTGCAGTGAATTCCTTTGAAAAATAAATAGTAAAATAACAGGACTCTTTAGGAAGCAGCTTAAATATAATCTTATCGAACAAACAGCCTCAGCTCGGGTTTTGAGCTTGAATTCAGACTTCTGAGCTGAACAACCAGCCCTGGAATGTTTTTGTAAGGCCAGTAACTGTACTGTCTACTCATGGGTCTATTTGATATCTTTCTATTCAAAATTTAGTGAAAAATCATCTCTTTTCAAAACTCTACATAAATTGTACCTATTACCCAAGGGAACTCTTTAAATTCTGTTTCTTTTACTAGAACTGACCACATTTTCACTCTTCTGCATAAGATCTTTCATCTAGAATATAGTATCTTGACATAATTTTTTTTAAAGTGATACCACTTTAAATTGGTGAATTGGTAATGCTTTTTGAAAGTAGCAGGAGTCATGCTACAGCATTTAATTAATTTTAATGTTTGTCTACTGTGACTTGAATACTGAGCAGAAATTAATACAGGATCCCGCTCATTGAGATGATTCAAGCTACAGGCGCACAAATTGAAATACAGGAAATTCCATTTGGACATCACAGAGAACTGTTTACTGTGGCAGTAGTCAGACTAGAAGTTCCCCAGAGATGTTATGGAACTTCCATTCTTGGAGAATCAAGATGTGGCTGGACTGGTACTGCTGTAGTTAGTTCTGCTGTGAGCAAAGGGATTGGATTAGACTTAAAAAGACTCAGCCTCTTAAGAGTGTTGTAGAAGTTCACAGTCATTGTCCACTGGCCATATTATCTTCCTTACTAGTTCTTTGTGCCCTTTTTTGAGGTAGTGACAAATATCTTGAGATGCCTTCCTGGGCAAATTATCTGCCTGTATGCATGTTTCATCCTAATTGCTTTTATGGAAATTAGTAAAAATTAAGCATGATTTAAGTGCTGATTGCCTCCACTTAAGTAGGTTGAGTAGCAATGTGTTTGTTTATTCTTCTGCGGGTCACAGTTGAATTGCACGTTAGCTAACTGCTTCTTTCAGAAGAAGAACAACGGTATCATCTGTTGTGCTGGTGATTTTGGTGAAATCATGCTTCAGCTTTCTGTCTTCATAATCCTTGTTTATCCTCTCAAATGAGGCTACTTCCAAGTTTCTTGAAGAAAAATCTGGAGAACGCCTCTGTGGGATGCACGATGTCTTCTAATGTTCCTGTAGACCTTCATGTCCTCATTGATTCTGCAGACAGAACCCTTAAGGGCTGGTAGTACTCAAAGCAAGGAATGTTCATGAGTATCAATCTACCCAACTTAAGGTACCTTTTATGGTGAAATGGTACCTTGTACAGCGATTTTATTCTTTCCACTAACAAAGACTTCATGCTAATGTTTTTGAAACAAATACAGTCTTTAAAGCTCTTTTGAAACCTGGGAACCTGCTGTGAAAGGAAATCTCTTTGAACTTGCTACGAAACCACCACAGACAAGAACTTCTACTTAGTGGCCTGTGGAGGTCTGTCACAGACAGGTTAACATTTGTCAAAACTAGAAGGAAAAGTTACACCAAGATACAAACCCGCTGAACCAAAAATGTTTTTCTAAGGCAATGGAGAGTCACTCCTTGGATCTTTCTAAAATTAAGCTCTAATTTCATTCACTTACTTAAGTGAAAATAAATAACTTTGAGAATTGGTTGTTCTCTGTTGGCAATTTTGTCTGTGTAGGACCTGCAACTTCCATAAGTAAGTAAGTGGCTTGTAAGTCATAAATTATATAATTTTAGAACAAGATGTTCTTTTTCCAGTATAACTTAATTTTTAATGAAGTTGACTTCTCCCATTAAGTGAGATTTAGCTGGCACAGACTATGGATGGCCCTAAGTGCATTCGCTTTTCCCAAATGCTGGGAAGGTTTTGACTTTTCAAGTTGCTCAATTTCTTAGGGAGAACTGTATCTTAAAAGTTTTTTTTTATCTCCTTTGTTGCCAAAGAGTACAGAAAGTCCAGCTCTTTGTATTTCTATTTACATGGTGTGTGCATTTATGCTACCTCTCTCCTGTGTCAGCTGGCAATACGGTAGTTACAGGGCTTTTATTTTCTCCCTGCTGAGTGGAAGAAATTTATATCTGCCCATGGTATGAGTACTTTTTGTGTTGTAACTGTGATCCCTAGCATTTTTTTTGTAAGAAATGTAAGTGGTGTTCCACCTTTAACGCTTCCTTTCGTGCTGCTGAGGGAAGAGGAAGGAGTTGACAGTTTACACACAAGGCCGACTCTGTCCCCAGTGTCCCCAGTGAAGTTATATCCTGCTTGGTCTAGATTTTTTTTTTTTTTACAAGTACAGACTGCTGCTTTACATTAAGATACTCCTCATTGTTATTACTACACTAAAGAAACTGTTATTTATTTAAATTGATAATAGGTGTGCAAAGTCGTAGCTGTTAGAAACCATATAATTACAAGACGACTTCTTAAGGAAGAATGGTTGCTGGTTTTGAAAATATATGTGGAGAAGGTCTTTGATTTCACTTTGATGAGAGATTTTTTTTGTAATCTTGGATAGTCATTGTTATAATAGCCATTGCTATAAACCTGCAGTAGTCATTACTATTATGTGTGACTTCCTCATAGTGTTGTAATGGATGTATCTTTGAAACAGATCTGTAAAAACAGCCAATATTAGTTTTAAATATCAGGATTTTCTGTTTCAGTTTTATTATGTAAAGTCTAATTGCAGTAGTTAAGTTCATTTTTTCAGGCATTAAATGTCATTGTTCTAGAAGTACAGTTCAAAAGGTTTTTGCTATATCATAGGAATCTAAAACAGTGATTTAGTGCTATATAAGTGCTCTGTTTATGCCTTATAAAGATTTTTAAGTTCTACAGGCGAGGTGAGTCTCCCCAGGATGGGGTAAGAAGTATAAGGCCAAAATTAAAACAATTTTAAGGAAGAGTTAAAAATATTTCCTGAACTTTGATGAAATCATTGTGCAGTCTTTTCTATCTCCTGAAGGAAAAACAGTGCTCTCAGAAATTCAGAAATTCAAAACTGCTAGCTCTAGAGTTCAAAATATACAATAATAATGAAACATTACTATCTTTAGGGTTGGTGTGGGAGGCATTCTTTGAATATTTGCATCTTAATTTCGAAGATGTTGAATACCTTAAAGATAAATAGATTTCTGTGCCCAGGGCTTTGGAGACCTCCAGGTGAAAGAAACTTGCTCTTCATATGGATATTGAGTGATAATGTCAGTATAATAAGACAAAAATGAAAAAGCTTACTGAGTTCAAATGTTTTTTGAAGCAGTTTGTTAATTTAACATTAATTCCTTGCAGAGTTATTCTCCTTTTCTGTGGAATTAACAAGGGCTAAAATTTAACAAATCACTAATGTTTAATTTCTTGACAGTGAGAGACATAAAAGTTTTTACGCACTTTTTATTTTGGTGAGACTAGTCTGATTGTTTATCCACACTGCAGTGTTTGGAAGGCCTTGCAGTCTGCAGGGCTCCTGTTTAGGTAGGGTCTTCATAAACAAATCCTGATTAAAACTGTCTAGTAGTGTTGGCCTCTGTCTGGCTTATACTTCTGCTTTGTTCAGGAATTCTCTTTAATAAGTTGAACTGCTTTTGTCGTTTAAAACATTGTTTAGTTATCTTCATAATTGTTGTAGCCTTTCAATGGCTGCTAGTTTGGGGTGGAAATACTAGCTGTGCTTATTGGATGGGTGACCAAATTGGAAAGGAATATTTTCTTTTTTGGCCTTTTAAGTATTGTGCATTAGCATCGCTAATACAATCCTTATCTTCAATGATTAGCAAAGGGATTTTACCAATATGGCTTTAACGACACATTTTTGTTGTTTTAAATGTAGTGTGATTTCTCTTTAAAAAATAAGACCCTGTAATTAAATCTTGAGTTTCAACAGGCACTGTGTCATGTTGGCATATTGCCATGTCTTAATTTCTTCGGAAGATGAAAAGACAAGTGTCTCAGCTACTGGTGTAATGTGAAGAGCCCAGCATGAGACACACTGTAAAATGTGTTAGTGTGATTGTGAAATGGCCCTGTTTTATAAGTACAATAAAATAATGGATGTATTGTAGAACTAGGAAAAGTGTGTGTAAAATTAAAATTACATAAGTTAAGCTCTTCATTATTTTGTTTTCTTTATTTTAGTTATTGTTTGAAACAAAAACTAACTAAATATCATATAACATAATGCTGAGACAGTGTTTAGGCACAGAAGAAGTTATGAGAATACAAATACTGAAAGAATCTACGGCAAGCAGTTGCTCTCTTGTTATTAACTTTGCATTTTTTTCTGATGAGGGCTATGTGCTGCTGTACTTATGGCCTGGACGGTGTACCAGCAGGGGCACTTTTTTTATTCCCCCCCTTTTTTTTTTTTCAGTAAGAGTTAAACTCAAAACTTCAGTTTAGTTTTCTAACATCATATTAAATCTCAGCAACTAAACTAAATCAGAAGTAGTAAAGGGAGTAGTGGATCAAGGAATTGAGAGGAACATAAGGAAAGCAAGGAAACAAGCTCTTTATTGAAAAGAAAAGAAGTGAGAATAGAATAATCCAAAGCAGAAAAAGCAGTTTTTGCAGATGCTATCTTGAAAATATTGGAGAGGAAAGAGAAGAAGGGGCAAGGAGCTGTTGTACCTGGGCCCTACCCAAGAGGTCACTAAAGATTACATGAAACAGTGTGTGGTACATGGGCATTCATCCCAGAAACATCCCTGGTGGTCATGCTGAGGTAGTCAAAGAAGCCCAGCTCCCACTGTAAATTCACATACATCGTGTTTGTGATCAAACCATTAATGAAAGGGTTCTCCTCTACAGGGAAGCTTTGCTCCTGTGAAGATTTTTAAACTGGTGCAAACCTTTACTCCTTTGTATTTTATTCACTTCATGGTACACTACATTTTGGAGAATAAGCCCTTAAATTACTTCCAGTAACTTCATTTTAGAATAAAAACCACACTCCAAGAATTAATTAAAGTAACTGCAGCTCAGAATACATTGTGAAGATTAACTACATGGAAAACTTGATGGTTTTGACTTAAGCCTTAAAATAATTTATTCAACATAGATGGACAACTAAATGTTTACATTATATTCATTGAAAAAGTTACTGCATTTTTAAAATCTCAATAAAGCTGAATGTTAATGACGTGGCAGGGTCAGTCTCTGAGTCTTCATAAATTTAGTGCATGATATTTTGTTTATGTTTCAGGCTTTGGATACTTCCCAAATTGGGAATTCCTCCAGTCTAAAGAACATCGAAAGCCTACAAACCAAACAAAACCAAACAATAAAAGCCCAGATGTGGGCTTTTATTAAGAGGCTCTAAATTCTAAACAATAAAAAAATTAATAGGGTAACTCATAAGTGCACTGAAAACACTCCTTACAAGGAGTTCTTTTATCGCCTGGCATATTCTTCCAGAGGAAGTGATGAAAGCATCTCTGGTTTTGAGCCATTTAAAAGCAGAAGGGGCAAACCACTCTGACACAAACAGTATAAGGCAGCATGATGACAGTGGTACATTAGAGTAGCTGATATTGTATTCCTTCTCCATCCAGAAACTGTATGTAGCTTTAATCATACAGCAGGCTCAGCTTCTGGTTACTTACGTGCTGCTGTTCTTTATATTAATGTGCCTTTCCTTTATTCCGGAAGTGTCTAATGGCATTTGGGGGAGGGGAAATTCATTAACTTCCTTCCTGAGTAATATAATTTTTATTTCCTGTTGTAACAGTGGCTTCAGCCAAAAGCAACAGCCTAAAAAGTGCAGGGGGGAGGGTTGCTTGTTCAAAACATTTTCATCTCTGAAATGGAATATTGGTTAGAAGATAATTTTGAGACAAACAAGCAGTTTTTGCAAAGGTTGCTGCTTTGCTGTCTTCCAGTCTCTTCCTACCTCCTAAGGCAACCCATCGCCCAAAATGAACCTCCTCCCAAGCTCCAGGTGCGGTTTCCACAGGTGCGATCTCCAGATGCAGGGAGCATCACTGTCAGTTCCTCACACCTGCGCCTGAGCAGCATCCATTGTAACCAGAGGAGTACCTGGAGAAGAGCACCCCAAATTTGTGGTTTGAGATACTCTCCGAGCCTCACTGAAGGCACACAGGTCTCTTCATGCGCCAGTGAATAACCCCATGCCCTAAGAACTAAAGTACTTGATGAATATCAAAGGAATAGGCACTGGTAGATTTGAGGGTTGTTGAGGATGAGAAGGATATAACGATTTTCACACCAAGTAAAGTAATAAAAGGCAAACTGTTGTTTTATGGTGCTTTATCAAGTGCACATATATCATTGTCATGCGAAAAATGCATGCTATTCTCTGCATAAAAGAGGACTTACAAAAATAATTTGAAGGCTGTGTAAGTTCATTGTTGTGGCTAATAAAAATTGTGACAATGGTATCTCAGCCTGAAAAGTTCAACATTTTGTCTGAGCACTGTATTGTATGTATTTAAGCCTAGATTTTTGTCACCTTTTCACAAAGTTACTTCTGTGTTTTGGACTACTTTTCACTCTGGAAATTACAGTTTGTTTCATTTAGTCTAGCTGTAGCTAGACATTCACTGACTTGAGATAGTTGCGCTAAATGTGAATTTTGTTGTATATACACTACTACAAAATATGCCACAAATATGAGTCTATGCAGGAGTAACAAAAAGTTGGGGTCACTGGAAGAGAAAAATAAACTTCTGGTTATTCTTCTGCATGTAAGCTCTGCACTATCCTGTTGGATTTCAAGGCTACATTTTAATTAGACAGCAGATGAAATATACCTGAGTAGGGATTATATATTCCTTGCACTTGAAACTTTTTTATCTAGTACCTCTTGCACCTGCTCCTTACCAGGTTATTAAAAGGATCCTGTATTGTTTTATTTGACCAGCTCATCTGTTCTGACAGTGTTTGGTGTCTGTTGATGTTTGTGATCTTCTCCATATTCATACCTCAGTGCTGATTTGAAAGGGCTAATGGGACAACCAGAGTGAGAAAAAACTTAGAACAGTATTTGGTGCTCACAAGCTGTGTGAAGCATTTTATGTACAATATGGGTAGTTTTGAGAAGGTGATGGTCATGATACCTGTTTTAAAGAGGTAAAAAATTATATTCTTAGAAAGGAAAAACTACTGTATATCATTTTGATTAGCAAAATATCTATGCAAATAGTAATCAAAAGGAATAACAAAACATACTCTTTTATAGAAAACAGACCCCAGAGTTTCACTTTCATGAAGTGAAGACGCACTGGTGTACTGCATTGTTGTGGAGTGGTATGTTGAGGCTACTAGGGTAGATTAAGTAGTTTAAGAAAGTACTGCTTAATTATCCACTGTTGCCTGACACAGATGCAGTTTTGCCAGCTTTTGTACTAAGCGTGGGTATCCCTCCTGTGGGACCCTCTGCCTCCAGAAATCTGGTTATTTTTGTGAGATGGGCTGAAGTCCTCAGAGAGTGAAAAGCCTGGAGTTGTTCCTAGGGATTCAAGGAATTAGAAGTGGAAGCCAAGAAGAGTAAGTTGTGGAATAGATGAGTTTTAAAGTTCTCTTCCTTGGTTGTTACTCAGAGGAAATCCTGATAATTGCTGCATTTACCACGTTCTGTTAACAAAGCACCATGTGGATGTAAGCCTAGTAGCTTGCAGCTCAGCCACTGTCTTTTACAAATGGATCTTTGTCAAAATTTCCCGTTTGAGACTGAAGGAAGAAGAATGTCAGCTCTCCACCACTTACTGATGCAAATCTTATCAGCAGATAGTGAGAGCTGTATAATTTCCCATCAGAAGTCTGTATCACCATTGCCAGCTTCCCCAAGATAATATAGGCTATTTACCTGATAGCAGGGATATCAGGTAAACACTGCTAGAGTGCCGATTTTCTTCAGCAATTTATGGTTTATATTATCTCCCCAGTAGCACAGCACTTGGGATCAGCCATCTCTCTGTAATTAACCAACCTGACTAGAAAATTGTTGGGTTTTCTCCATCAGAGTGAGGAGAAATAATGTCATAGAAGGATGCCCTGGAGTCAGGGTAAAGAGGGAGAATGATAGGGAGAAGGCCTCAATTTTTTAATTTTTATGGAGTTGGGTTTTTTCCTCTGTTAGTATAGGGTGGAAGGTGGGCTTCAGTGTTTCTTTAATTCTTACATTCTCTTTTTACCAGCCTGTACTTCGTATAGTTCTTAGACTGCTGTGCATTAACCTGAACTTAAAATAAGTTCTGACGGCATTATGGTCTGGGAGGTGTTGAGGTGACACGTGGCTGTCTAGCTCCTCTCCTTTCTTCAGTGATCTCGATCTGTGTATGCTTCCCCTTCTGCAAGCCTTTCTGTGTTAGCTGAGAGGAGGAAGCCCATTTTTTTATGTGTAGTGAAATATGGGTTATTGCTACCAGTAAGTTTATCTCTTGTCTTTCCAATCAGCTTGGATACTGTTCTGAAGCAAAGGTGACCATGGCACTTAGGCTTGCACTCACACATTTTGTCAGAGAGCTTGGGAAAACATGCTTGCTTTTGTTTTCGACTGGTGTTATGTGTCCTGACTGATTTATATAAATAAAGGGGTTTATACTTACTTTGCTTTATGAAAGTTCCTCCCCTGTAGCATGTGCATCTTCAGTGAAGATAGTATACCCGTAATTCACATTTAAAAACAATCTGTATCTATATGCATTTTGTACATGCATAAATGTTTATTACAGGCAAGGTTGTATTGTCACATTTTTTTTAACAGGTGCCCAACTGTTTCCAGCTGCTTATAATTCTGCTGATTTGTGAAGGAAATTTTTCATTTTTTTTTCATGCGGTGCAATGGAGAATTACCTGGTGATGCAGAATTTTTGGCAATCAGTCTTAAATCAGCTGTATTTTGTCTCTTGTTCCTTGTATAATATATGCTTTTAAAAATACGCTATCAATATGGTCTTTTTTCGTGTGTGTAGCCTGATAGTCTGCGGAAGGAGACCAGTGCAGTGGGATGGTTGCATAAGTGGAGAGAGGACAAGAATTGGCGTTCCTCCAGGAAGGAAGCTACCTTGACTCCACTCCCCCACTACTTGAAAAGATTAATAATAATAAATGATGCAAAAGATAAAGGTTTTTTAAGTGTGCTTAAGTGCTGTAGGAGCTAGTTAACCCTAAAAAACTCATGTTCTCATTATCACTGCTATGTATTTCACACCAGAGGGTGTAATATAATTAGTTCCCCAAGGAGAAGCAACCTCAGACAACCACTTGGGTTTTACCTGCTTTGCATTGTGACTTGGGGACCCAGCAAGTTTACTCATGGATGAAGCTGGGGCCTTTCCCAGCAAGGCTGTTTGTTCCCAGCTTAAGTCGTCAGCAAGCTGTGGGGTGCATGCCGGTCACTCACAGATATGTTTTTCTTGCCTGAGGCACTGTATGTAATTCCCAAAAAAAGGGAAGTGTTTATTCTTTTTTGTCTTCAGTAACCCATTTTTGTTTAACTTCAGGGATGCTGCCATTCTGCCTGACTTCTTTGATGTGGTGGCAGAAGAGCTGCTGGGTTCCAAATGCCATTTATTAGGGGTATTGTTTGTTTCCTGGCTTTTCCATATCCTAAATCTTAAAAAAGTCTCAGACATGCCAGACTGAAATGTCAGACTGCCATTTCAGATAAAAAGTGTTTGAGATACAGGAAGAGTATTTCAGATACTGATGCATGTAGGAGAACATCTGAAAGCCTTATGTAGACAAGTCCTTGGAAGACTGAGCCCTCTCGGTCTGCTATCCCTTGAGTATGTATGGATGCCTCTTTCTTTAATTCTGGTATCCCAAGGAATAGCCTGTCAGGCTCCTGTTACTGGTAGACTAGCCAAGCTAACTAATTTATAGCAAATAGTCACGAGCATGAAAATGTTATGGCTTTGTAAGCACAGTACGTAATTCTCTTTTAGCACTTAGAGGTGTTAACTCTGTGCTCAACAAGTTACGTTTATCCAAAATGGATATTCAGACAACGTGAGAAAAATTAGGTACTTACAGACTGGCTGACCATGAGCTTTAGCTTTGCCAATTTGAAGAAAAATATTATACCGTTTTTCTCAGACTTGAATATTAAATGTTAAATGTTCTAGTTGTTCCAAAGTCTTATCTGGTGGACTGCATTTTGTTATAAATTCTGTGCACCGTACGTTGCATGCAACACCTCAGTTGAACTAAAAATAATTAAATACGCAAAGGATTTTTACAATTTTTACTTTGCGGAGTAACCGTGAAAGTGAAAGGGAGATAGACTGGTGGAGTAGAACCCTCTCTCCTCCCAGTAATCCCCCCAGGAGGCAGAGGAATGCCATATTCCTCATCAACAGGATAAGGGGAGTGACCTGGCTGGTGAGGAGGACTGGGAACAGGTCTGCTCTCGTGAGGGTTATAGACCTCCCTTTCAGATGCCACCTTTCCACCTGCCCATACAAAACAGGTTTGGGGTACTGGAATTTGATGCTCAGGTGGAGGACAGTATCACAGAGAACTCACCTGAGGAGGTTAATGACTTCGCATTGCCTGTCCAACAGGTCAGGACTTCAAGAAAAAGAAAAGGAGGGTAGTTGTAGTGGGTGACTCCCTTCTGAAAGGGACGGAGGGACCTATATGTAGGACGGATCCAACTCATAGGGAAGTCTGCTGCCTTCCCCAAGCCCAGGTAGGGGACATTGCTAAGAGACTCCCAGACCTAATTAAACCGTCAGATTATTACCCGCTTCTGGTGGTCCAGGCTGGCGGTGATGAGCTAGCTAAAAGAGGGTCAAGGGTTGTTAAAAAGGAATTCCAGGAGCTGGGACGGTCAATAGATAGGGCAGGAGCACAGGTGGTGTTCTGCTCAGTTCCTGCAGTGGTAGAGATGTATACTGAAAGGAACAAGAGAATCCACGCTCTTAATAAATGGCTTAGGGGCTGGTGCCGGCAGAGGAATTTTGGGTTCTATGATCATGGAGAAACCTTTACGGCACCTGGCCTGCTTGACCCAGATGGGTCTCGTCTAACTCCAAAGGGTAAGATGATTCTAGCCCAGGAGCTGGCAGGGCTTGTAGAGAGGGCTTTAAACTAGGTATGAAGGGGGAGGGGGGAGTTACTAGGCTCACCAGATGTTGCTGTGAAGGATGAGCCATCTCAAAGGATGTCATCAGTAACCCAACTGAAGTGCATGTACACAAACGCACGCAGTATGGGAACAAACAGGAGGAGCTGGAAGTCCTGGTCCAGCGGGAGAGCTATGATATAGTTGCTATCACGGAAACGTGGTGGAATGACTGTCATAACTGGAGTGCTGCCATGGAAGGCTACAGGCTCTTCAGGAGAGACAGGCGTGAGAAGAGGGGTGGAGGGGTGGCCCTCTACACTAGGGAAACCCTGGATGCTGTTGAAGTCGAGATCGGTGATGACCAGGTTGAGTGTCTATAGGTAAGAGTCAGAGGGGCAGTCAGGTCTGACCTCCTGGTTGGAGTGTGTTACAGACCACCCGACCAGGAGGAGGATTTGGATCTTCTGTTGTTTAAACAGCTGGAGGCTGCCTCTAGATCGGCTGCCCTTGTTCTTTTAGGAGGCTTTAATCTTCCGGATATCTGCTGGGAAGTTAACACTGCTGAGAGGAGGCAGTCCAGGAGGTTCTTAGAGTGTATTGAGGACTGCTTTCTGTCACAGCTGGTGAGTGAGCCCACCAGGGGCGAGGCTCTCCTTGACTTGCTGTTTACAAACAAAGAAGGGCTGGTGGGTGATGTTGGTTTGTCGGAGGCTGTCTGGGGTGTAGTGATCATGAGATAATTGAGTTCTTTCTAAACAATGTAACGAGAAAAGGCAGGAACAGAACATCAATGCTGGACTTTTGGCGGGCAGATATTGGATTATTTAAGGAACTGGTCAGGAAAGTACCCTGGGAAATAGTTCTTAGTGGCAAGTGGATCCAGGAGGGCTGGATACACTTCAAGAATGAAATCTTGAAGGCGTAGGAGTGGGCTGTCCCCATGTGTTGTAAGAAGAGTCGTAGGGGCAGACGGCCGGCCTGGATGAGCAGGGAGCTTCTGAAGGAACTAAGTAAGAAAAAGAGGATGTATCGCCGTTGGAAAGAAGGGGACGTAAGCCAGGTCATGTTCAAAGATGTTAAGTCGTGTAGGAGGAAAATCAGGGAAGCAAAAGCCCAGCTGGAGCTGAAATTGGCCACTTCTGTTAAGGACAATAAGAAGAGTTTTTATAAATACATCAATGGCAGAAAGAAGGGCAGCAGCGACCTCCACTCCTTGTTGGATGTGGAGGGAAATATAGTAACCAAAGATGCAGAGAAGGCTGAGGTACTTAATGCCTTCTTTGCCTCAGTTTTTAACAGCAAGGATGTCAGCTCGCTTGACAGTTGGCCCTCTGAAGTGGTTGATGGTGGCAGGGTGAAATACGGCCCTCCTGCAATCCATGAGGAGGAAGCTAGAGACCTGCTGAGCCACTTGGACCCTCATAAATGTGTGTGGTCGGATGGGATCCATCCTAGGGTGATGAGAGAGCTGGCGAATGAGCTTGCTAAGCCACTCTCCATCATCTTTCAACAGTCCTGGCTCACTGGAGAGGTCCCGGAAGACTGGAAGTTGGCCAATGTGACGCCCATCCACAAGAAGGGCCGTAAGGATGATCCAGGTAATTACAGACCTGTCAGCCTGACCTCGGTCACATGTAAAATTATGGAGCAGATAATCCTGGGTGCAATCATGCGGCACCTACAGAATGGCCAAGAGATCAGGCACAGCCAGCATGGGTTTAGGAGGGGTAGGTCCTGCCTGATCTCCTTTTATGACCATGTGACTCGCCTGGTGGATGAGAGGAAGGCTGTGGGTGTCGTATGCCTGGACTTCAGCAAGGCCTTTGACACTGTCTCCCACAGTAGACTCCTAGGGAAGCTGGCAGCCCGTGGCTAAGATGGGAGCACTCTGTGCTGGGTTAGGAATTGGCTGGATGGCCAAGCCCAAAGAGTGATGGTGAATGGTGTCTCATCCAGTTGGCGGCCGGTCACTAGTGGTGTCCCCCAGGGATCGGGGTTGGGTCCCGTCCTGTTTAATATGTTTATTGATGATCTGGATGAGGGGATTGAGTCCATCATCAGCAAGTTTGCAGATGATACCAAGCTGGGAGGAAGGGTTGATCTGTTAGAGGGTAGGATGGCCCTGCAGAGGGACCTGGACAGACTGGAGAGCTGGGCTGATTCTAATGGGATGGTGTTTAATAAGTCCAAATGTTGGGTACTTCATTTTGGACACAACAATCCCATGCAGAGCTATAGACTGGGGACAGAGTGGCTGAAGAGTAGTCAGACAGAAAGGGACCTGGGAGTGCTGGTTGACAGGAAGCTCAACATGAGCCAGCAGTGTGCCCAGGTGGCCAAGAAGGCCAATGGCATTCTGGCCTTTGTCAGGAATAGTGTGGCGAGCAGGACCAGAGAAGTTATCATCCCCCTGTACTCGTCACTGTTCAGGCCTCATCTTGAATATTGTGTACAGTTCTGGGCCCCCCAGTTAGGGAAAGATGTCAGGACCTAGCCATATTTGACTGTATGTATTAAAAACCTCAGCAGTATTTCTCTTACTTGCAGTCCTGTTATCATGACCCCAACAGCTGTTGAAAATACTGGGAAAAGACAATAGTGTATTTTTTACAGTAGTCTTGCATTATAGCAATTTTAACTGTAAAAGTAATGCTTGCATATGATAACACATTAAATTCAATGGTATACGTGTAAATTGTAATGTAAGTTATCTCCTCTGATCAGTTTCTTGCTAACTCCTTTTTAAGAGAAGCATTGTCAAGCATCTTCATTCAAATTCCTTGAGATGAGGAAGATAGTGGGTTAAACCTGTGATCTGCAATGTCAGTTAGTTATTCAACAGAGATGTGATCTGGAGGTGCAGCATGGAAAAAAATAGCGCATTGAGTATTTTGCAGTTGTCAAGCTAGAAAACCGAAGCAGTCTTGGTCTCCAGGGAATCTGGGGAGGGGTATAAGTGTCACTTCTGGAAAGAAGTAATTTCATAGAAGTAACACTGTAACTCATATCCAGGTCGCAACAGTGTTTTTGTCCTCAAGTGCCTTTAATTTGTCAGCTGCCTGGTTATTACTGAAGACTCCGATAATACTGTTGCATTTTATCAAATGTGCAGCCTAGCTGCTGGCTGTTGTTTCGTGTTTTGATTTTGTACATAGGTATACATTAGTAAATAACACAGGACTTGGAATTACACTGAAATGAAAGCCCTTACTTGCCTAGAAAGATGTCTAAAACGTTATTGGAAATACATTTTTCCATCTTCATAAAAAAAAACACGAAAAAGCCAAGTATTCAGCTTTTAAGTACAGTTATATTCAGTTTTGAAAAAGAATGGACAGAAATTTGATACTTTATTTCCACATTTAAAACGTTATTTTTGCACCTTTTTTAAAAAAATGAAAAGTGAACATTCTGTTGATGCCTATGTGTAGTATTGATTTTAGTAACTTCCAGTGAATAATAAATGTTCATTTTAAAATATCTTTTCTCTGTAACCACACTTGAGAGAAATCTTTTTTGTCTGGAAATTGTGTTCTAAATATTCCAGGAAGAAACAGCTAAGAGACAGGACTGAAATGCTGTCTTTGGCAAGAGTTAGAAATCCTTTTATTCATTGATAGCAAAGCTTTCCAATTTCTGTTACCCTTAACAGTGTACTTCCATCCTAATACCTGGTTTTCAGTTCCATAATACAATTTCACTATCTTTTCTGAGTAGAATGAAACCGTCAGACTGGGCACTGGAATACAGTAGAACAAACTGTAATCCTACTTCAGATATGAGGAATCCTTGTTTACCATGTGGTTGTTTTGAGGGTAGGATTATTTCTTGCGGAAAGAAGAATGAACAGAGTCTGAGAGCATCCTGTCCTCATCAACAAGTCCACTCACTAAGTGGACAAGTTTGCTAGTGTAAAGTGTAATTTTTTTAAATTAAATTTGATTTTTTTTCCCCTTCTGATAACAGATAAGCAAGGTGGCTGCTGCTAGTATTATCATCATCATCATCATCATCATATTCTTTATCACTTATAAAATTATATAAGATGGAGTGAAAAGAAATATAATGCCAGAGTCCAGATCAAACTGTAAGGAGCTGTAATTTGACGAAAACTGAGAAATTACAAGGAATAGTATTATGACCTAGAATTACGCTTGACTACTGCTGTCATATGAATGCATTCCTATTGCAGAACAGAAATTAAATATTTTAAATGAATATATGTCAATGGAACTACAGTGAGAATTAATTAGGTCTTGTGATAGAGTTCTTTCAAATGGTTTGTGTTTACCAATGTGGTGAATCTACCTTTTTGGGCAAGACATTCAATTCATTTTAAGTAAACCACAGCTGCTCTGTCTAAGGGTTGTGGTTGTTTTGTGTTCAGTTGAGCGTTCCAAGGCTCTATAACAGCTTATTTAGATTTTTTAATTTTATATATTTTTTTGTTCAGAGTGATGAGTAGTTTTATGTTCTGTCATGGAGAAATCAATACGTCTTCTAGGGATTAATCAATGTAGTTCCTTTAATATTTCTTTCTCTGATTTGTGGTGGGTAAAAAAATAATGAAGCACTATTATTGTATCTAGCCAATGACTTAGAAATACTTGATAAGTTACAAGTTGAAGTGATTACAAATGAAAAAATCCTGATCTTGTTACAATATTGCCTGCAGTATGTCTGGCGCTTTAAAGCTATCCATGACCAAGAATTAAGTACATGGTAAACGTGATTGGAAACAATAGTCATCCATCATTTATCTTCCCAGGAAAAATATATACAACTAACTTAAATTCCTTAATTCCCATCATTCCACAACATGAACTTGAAAACGTTCTGCTACATATTTATCCTTCATCCTCAGGGGAAAAAAAAAAAAAGAGAGAGAACCTTTTTTTTCATGTTCTTCTAAACAAGGCAACATAGTTGTATCAAAAATACTTGGTAAAATGTGATAAAGCGAAATACACACTTTTGCATGTCTGTTCAGTTCATTTCTTGCTTGTTTGCATAAAGCTGGAGAAGGCATGAAATACTGTGAATTAGGAGATATTCTTTCAGATAATAACTAGTAAGTAGGTAGTAAGTAATGAGCTTTTTTTTGCATTATGCATATCCATGCCTTTATGGGAAAGCAACCAAAATGCTGCCCTTAACAAAATTGCTGGAAAAAAGAGGATATGAGAAACTGACAAAATTGGACAATCGGCTTTTGGATTCTTTTTCTCTTAGTATTTCACGTTTGGTGCATCAGCGTGAGTTTTCAGCATGAGTTTCAAGGAGAGACGTACCAAAAATTAAACATTTTCTGATTTTCTTGCCAACAGGATGGTGCTGTCATCAGTGTTTCAAACTTGGTAGCAACGGCAGTTGTAGTTGTCCTTCACATCCATCTTTACACATTCGCTGTTCATTTTATTTATATTACCTGTGCATTAATGTCATATAATCATACACAAAAGTAACCTGAGATGCTGAACTTTTCTGCTCTTGTTTTGGTTTAACTGATTGTATTAATATCCTCCACAACAGAATATTTTTGTCTGGTTACAGCTTATTTTGGTTGCATATATGAATATATGAAAACATTATATTAATACTTCTCTGTAATTTTAATAAGATATCTTAACTCATTTAGGCTAGAAAGCTCAGTGATTTTAAAATAAAATAACATTTTTTTTATTTATAATAGTATCAAAATGATCCTTAATACCACATGAAGAGCCGGTTGTATCTATGTTTCAGCACTTGAACTTGAGAATTGAATACATCTTAGTCACGTTAAGATTTAGATGAAATAAAAAATGGTACTACATGTATAAGTATATTGGGGGGTTGGATCTAGATGAATTTTAAGGTCCTTTCCAACCCAAACCATTCTATGATTCTATGATATAATACAACTAGTTCTAAGAATTAGAACTAGTTCTAAGTAGAATTCTTGTGATAATATCACTCTTGATGAAAACCTTGTGTTTCAGAGAAACTGATAATAAATTTCAGTATTTCTGAAGATCTTGCAAGAATTCTTGTGACCTAACTTCTCCTGAAGCAGCCTTCAGAAAAAGGGAAGAACACTTAACTGTGTCTGGCATACTTGTTCAGGGTACATTAACAGGGTTTTTTGATTGTTACTCAGAATGAGATATGAAATTTTGGAATAATTGAAAGCAAAGCTTTCAGTTGTATCATTGAAGTAATTAAGAGTTTCAGCAAAAGGGGTGTGAGAAGTAGGAGTTTCTATGCCATAGAGTACTTGCAGCAAGTGCTGTTGAGATTTTGGACTTCTGAGATCTGGCATGAACACAGTTTCTTGGGTATTTTTGCTTGGTTTGTTTTTTTTCTTGACCTTCAATCTAGAGAAATAGTGCGTACAACATACAGTTGCAATAATTTGCAGCCAGTTCTGCAATAACACATTTCTGCTTAGGTTGCTCACCGTGTAGGACTCATGAAGGCAGACTGGAGGTTTGTTCTTCCAGTATGCTCTCAGACACATTTGTGCTACAGAATTTTACCATTATGAAAAATTTTAAATAATCATACCAATGCTGCTACTTCGCTTTAATGTGTTCACCTTGAGCTGCCTTTATTGCTCATTCACAGTGCGTCATACTTGCCAAGCAGCAAACTGTGAAGTAAAAATGTGTGAACCTTCTAGACAGGCATTGTCATGCCCCTCCAGAGAGCACCCAGTTTGGCCCTAGTATTAGGAGATAACGGTTGTCTTTCTGAGGCTCTGTGAGCCTGGAGGTTACCCTTGGAAGCATCCACAGTGTTGCTTCCAGCAGTATATGGAAGAGTCATGATTCAGGGTGATGGTAAAAAGTTCTCAAGCCCACCTCACTTGCATGTGCTATATGACAGGAGGTATTGCGAAGGGTGAAAAACCACAATCACATCTACTGTGCAAATAGCAAGAGGAAATACCTTTAAAAGGGAAAACTGTATTTTTAACTGTTTCAGATGGTCCCTATAGAAATAATTTATTTTCTAGAGAGAGACTAAAGCTAGCACACTGGCAAGCATCTTGCAGGTCTAGCTCCACATCTTCTTCCAAACCAGTTATTAATAGCAACTCATTCTCCATCCTGAAACGACCATGCTCTTAACAGACTGTTGTTCCCTCTTCCTCTTTGCTGCTAGTAGTATCATCATTAAATCCTAGGACAGGGATTTGAACTTTCCTGCATCATGGACACTGATGGCAGTAGTTTCAGCGTTGTCTAGAGTCATTACCTTGTCTCTGCCTAGAGTCCAGCAGGGACTTTGACTTGAATGGTCTTTACAGCACAACACACCAGTAACATGCTCGTGCTTTGCCACAGAAGACAGGACACGAAGACTCTGCCTCCAAATAAACTGGTAGCAGAAGGAATTGGCTTGATGCTTGGTGCAACCAAAGAAGTAGATAGCCACCACCTCCAATAATTCAGCAGGAACTAGGACTGTCCAGCTAACTCAGCAGATTTAGGGCTGATGCGGAGGAGGTTTACGGAGGAGGCTTGGATGATGAGGGAATTGAGTGGCCAGCAGTGGCCATCTTATGTGCAAGGTCCAACTTCTCTCATTCATCATCAAGTAGATTTCATAAGTCATCATCAGGTAGACTTCTAAAGAATCAGAAATATCCTTACTGAGGAAATTTAGTAATGCAATAAATTTTTTACTTTGCCTAAAATAAAGGATATCTTACCAAAATAGCTGAAATTAAATGCCCAGTTTAGTGAATGAGCTGGATGAGGTTTTTTGTAGATAAAGCCCTTTCTTTGTAAACGTCTTTGCCTAGAAATGGAATTCTTCAGCGAGCTTCTGTCATAAACAACTTCTAGTGATAGCCTCAAAAAATTACCTATGTGTTGCAGACTTCTCTCTGGATTTTTGTATTTCAGATACTGTACTAATGGAACGACTATCCTACTTTATTTTATGATTCTATTTACTTTGTGATTATTGTACAAACCAGCCTAAATCATGGCTTGTTTTCCTATTTTTAATATATTAGACTATTTTTACATTGTCAAGAGTGACTTGGGTACAGCAAAGAATGACCACAGTAAGTGGTACACCAGGTACACCATTTTAATTAATAATTGTAAAGAGATACCATAAATTCAGTATTTTAGCTACAAAAGCAAATACAGGTTTCCAATTTTAAGGATGTACGATACTGTACAAAAATATTAGACTGTTTATATTTTCCTATTCCATCTTTTTATGAAAAGCAGGGAAACCAAATTGCAAATATTTAAAATGTCAAACTAATGAAAGTATAAATGATGAACAACTTGTAATGCATACAAAAAAGCACTGTGGTTTGCTTTGGGACTGTGAAAACAGAACTGAATAATTCATCAGGATAGAGTAAATAAGAGTATTTCACTGCAGCAGTTGCAGGTTTGTTTGTTGATCTATCCTGTATAAGTTCTTAAAAGGTTCATTGGATGGTGCAAGATAGAAAATGTAGTATACCTAAAACACTGGAAATACTTTATGTCTCATTTTGGGACTTCACTGCCCATCAGGGAAGAAAATCACAAACAAACAAACATGCAAACATAAAAAAAAAAGTACATTATTTAATGAAAGGTAGAAATTGAAGTTTTTCTAACACCTACAACTGGACTATCACAGAATGCCTATAACTACAGTATCGTTAAAATTATTAAGTGATACTTCAAATGTCAGTAAAGCTGAGCTACTATTATGTCCACTCAAACCTTGCACCATTTTGTCCTCCTTCCCACTCAGAAGTACAGAGAGATGGTTTTCTGTAAGTGTCTATAAACTGCATGGCATAATCAAGTCTAAAATAATTAGGCTAATTAAAATCAACACACGGAATACCTCTCTGAAACATCATGTTACCTAATCAAAAAATGGTCAACACTGGTAAATTAATTTAAGTTTGAGTAACTGGCCCGCAGAAAAGTGCTAGTTCCTTTCTAGTTGAGACCTTTTTCTCTGGAAACCACAAGGACCAAGGCTGAGTAAATCAGTCTGGATCACTTGTTGTGTAATCGTATCTGCAAGACCTTGCTTTTCTTCCCTCTTCGTCTTCACAAATGATTCCTTCGATATCCATCCAATAGCATTGCTCTAACCTTGAGGCCATCCTCAGGGCAGCTCTCTCTCAAGGAGAGGCTTTCTGAGGAGGTTATAGAAACTCTCCAGTCCCTTGTGGTGGCTTTATTTGATTCCTTTCTACTTATCTTCTTCATCAACAAAGTTTTACAAAACACGCAGCTCATAAAACTGGTTGCTTTGGAGCCGTACCCCCTTTACAGGAATCAGCAGCACTTGCATTAATGCATTTTGTTACATATGTGAGGTAGGGTTGCAGTCATTCATTGCTTCATCTGTAGCTCAGTAGATAAAGAATTACACTGTGCCCATTTTACAGGTCCTGGTGAGTTGTGTGCAGATCTCTGAGGTTCACCAAGGAATGAAACTGTGTTCCTTTGGTAACAGTGCTATGTGAGATTCAAAAAAAGGGGGAAAAAAACCAACCTGTAAACAAAAGCCCCCAACCCCTATGGGGACAATTAGGAAAGTGTTTTTAGGAATATTTCCTATAAAGCCTTGTTAGAAACCTTAACGGCTAACATAACAGATAATTTTAATCCTTTTTTCCCCTTGTTTTGGAATAATCATTATTTCTTTCTCTCTTTTTTTACCTGTTAAGTATATTTTTCCATTTTTCTTTTCTAAAGTGATTTTCAGAGTGTGGGAAATGGCCTAAACTCGGTAGCCCTAAATATAGTATATATAGTAGCACTGTATCCCAACAAGTCATTCCCTCCAACATTATTTCATAACCTGGGAGCTCTGGCAGGGACCACAGTTGAGGAGGACATCTGAGGCCCGTTGAGTGTATTAAGGCACCGGGGCATGCATTAATGCCTGATATAGCTTTGTTTAAATAATGTGTGTAGGTGTGACAGAACCTGGGGTGGGAAGCTTCTGAAAACTGTATCAATGGAGGTGCTGCTTAGCTCTTTTTCGGAGATCTCACAACTTAACTGGATTTTGCTATCTGACTTTATACTGTTGAGATGTCCTTGCTCTGTGATTTATTGTATACTGTTCTAATGCTTTATTCTGTAGCATCAGCTCCTTTGGACGTATTGCAGCACATATTACATAGCCAGTAATGATGGACACAGCTAAGGTAGCATAGGGGCAATTATGAATTAGTATGCAAAGAGGGATGATATTGTAATAAGGATCATTATTCGTGCCCCTTTAATGGGATACTCCTTCTTAGTCACAGAGTGCAGAGGAGGCTATTTTGGACATTTTAAGATGTTCAGGCTTTTAACGTCATTGATTTTCTCCATCAGTGATTCTACTGTTGTCACTCTTCATCTAGAAAACCTGTACATAGAGAAGTAAGATCCAATATACTCCGCTCAAACTGTGTCTGTGCCTATTCATGATTTTACTTGACATTGTTATATGATACTCAGTTTAAACAGGTCTTTTTGTTTGCTTAAAAAAAACTGAAAACTTTCTCTTCTGTTTTCCTTTGGAAGTGTAGAAAATCTGAAAGTAGTTAGTGGGCATTCACAGAAGTTGTGTGAAAGAAAGAAACGAAAAAATTATTTTGTCAGGAGTTATTTCTGTATATTCACACACTTGCTTATTTCTCCCTCTGTCTGGGAGGCTAAGAGACTGCAACAGACCTGAGAGAAGTACTTGAGACCTTCCTGGGAGTTGTGTGATTTTGCATGTAACTAAGCAGCATCATGCGCCAGTCTTATGAACTTCAGGCAGTGTCCAAAGAATGGCAGTGGCTAGTGGAGAACCATCTTTATTTGCAACAGCTTTATATGCTGATTGATTGGTTTGTGGTAGCCTCTCATGAGAAGATGACATGATTCAGAAGTGTTTGCTACATCGAACTCATCTATCTAGATTTTTCTGTCAGTTGCTGTTATATAGTACGTTGATGCTGTTCCCGCAGACCAGATATTTGCTTAAATAAGACCCTTTATAACTGAGTTTTCTAGTGAATCAGTGTCGTGCACTCAGTTCTGAAGCCAGCCCTTTCTACAGTGTTTGTATCTGCCACAGTTTAGCCCTGACCTGGCTACTTTTGGGAGCTAAGACCATGTAGTTGGTCTCCCAAATTCCATTCCTGCTCTCCCAGGGGAAGGGGAGAGGAAGATGAGAGGAAAAAGGCTTGCGGGTTGGAAACTAGAACTACAGCTTTAATGAAATAATGTTGATAATGTTATTATTCTCAAGTAATGAAATATGTACAAATATCTGTGATCACACCCCTACCCCGCCTCTCAATGACTATACATCACCGCAGCTACTGCAGAGGGCCTGGGTCCACAGCCAGGAGGGAGCTGAGCTCAGGAACTGAATTCAGGGCCGCACAGATCTGGGGTCGAGAGCAACCAGACGAGCAAGGTCTTTACTGGACTTTGGCCATCGCAGAAGAGAGTGAGACCCTCATGGATCTCTCAGGTTTATACAGAGTATGACGTATATGGGATGGAACACTCTGTTGGTCAGTTTGGGGTCACCTGTGCTGTCCACCCCTCCCTGCAGGTGCGTTTGTTTTCAGTAGTTCGAGGATAGCCTTGGTTACTAGAGGAGTAAACATAAACATTGGCCTTTCTGCATACCAGTGTTCCATGTTATCACTTCTGAGAGAAACTGTCTCAAAATGAAAATGAAGTTACGTTAGACTAGGCTGAACCAGAATCAGGAAACTGACCCAAATTAACTCAAACCATACCAGTATCTTAATGATATGTTCTAGACTTTTGTTTGGAAAGAGCAGACAGCTTAGATGCTAAATATGTTACTACTAGTTGTTCAGAGGTATGATTCTAAAGCACAGCTTAAGCCATTGAAAAATCTGTGGTAATTAACTAGTTCCTTTTTGCTTGGTTTAATAAGGTCAGCTCTTCTTTGTTCTAGTTTTCAAATCTTTCCAGCATTATTTTTTTAATTTCCTAGATAGAGTTTCAAACACCTGGTAATAAAATTTTCAGATTTGCATCTTTTGGATATCAAGTGTGAGCATAAAATAGAGTGATAAGTTAATAAGCATAAGTAATTCATATTCTGTAGGGCAGATACTGGCAGGTCATTAGTGAGCTGCAAGTGGCTCTCAGTGCAGTGTATGTGTGTGAATACATCCACAGAAGGTTGTAAGCCTGTATAGGTGATTCAGCCTTATGGCCTACAGAAATATATTGCAGGAGGGAAGACTGATAGAAATTAAAAGTAATTGAGTTTCCAATACATGACAATAATAACAGTTTTGCTTTCCTTTTTGTGACGATCTCCTGCTTGTATATTGCCAAAAGCAGTATTCTTTACTTGTTTATTCCAGCTGAAGGATTTGCAAAGGTAACTAATTTTATCCTCTGATTCACTTCTTAGAAATTCTGTTTTTCTTTCCCTTTCCAAAGATGTAACCTGAATTCTTCTAATTTGTCCTGGTGGTTATTTTGGTGGTTGGTAAAATCGTAGGCATTACCAGCAGAATTCTGAGCATTCCTTCTTGTACTGTTTGTAACAGAATCCTGTTTTGAAGCTTGATGTAGTTCTGAAAGAATGTTACAATCTGCTGATATTATCTTTAAAGTGCTTGGAAATTGCTGATAAAATACATACATTACTTTCCATGTACTCTGCGTGTATCCTTATGCATGTGTGAGAATGTTCGTATACATACAAGAAAAAGTGTGCAAGTTACATTCACATCTGTATATAGACATAGTAAGATGCAGTATTTTCTTAAATCTAGTCAAGGTTTATCTGTCGCGTGTTTGTGCATAGGTGCAATCTCTAGCATCCTTCTTCTCAACATACATTGTTAACAAATCATGATACTTGTATTAAATAATGACTGAACATTATACAATTTTAATTTGCCTTCAGATGGAACAATGACTTTATGACATATCCACAGAATTACCTTCTGCATTTTGGTCAGATTTTGGGGATTTTTTTGGTTTGGGGTTTTGGGGGGGTTAAATGCCTACCATACAATGACAAAGGTTTATTCTCCCTTTGTTCTTTTCAGAGTGCTGCAGCAGCTCCCAGTCCAGTGCTAGGAAACATTCCCCCAGGAGATGGCATGCCAGTAGGTCCTGTACCACCGGGTTTTTTTCAGGTATTCAGAAAAATTATGATTGCAGGAATTCTAGGATAGAAAAAACTCCATAATATTGTTCACAAGTCTGCAGAAAAGGTCATGTTCTAAACTATATCTCACTATATGATGCAGTGCTTGAGAGTTTATTTTTTAACAAAAGTGAGTAGGTAGAAAGAGATTTCTGTAACTGGCAAGTAATTCATTTATGAAATAGTACATTGCAACTCCTTCCAAAATTTCAGAGTATCTTAGATAATATACATACATTACATTGAAACTTTAAAGTAAGAACATTGTTGGTTGTGTTTAGCTCAGTGGTAAAGTGGTAAAGCTATCAGCCAGATTTTTAAGATTTTCAAGTTTTGGTGGGAATTAGACCGAGGCAATTAAGAATATCCCACTAAGCATCTGCTTGCGCAATCTCAACCCTAATGCCTAAACAAGCCAAGGATTTAGATGTGTGTTTCTTCTATTAGGTTTTGTCATAAATGAAACTAAATAGCCAGTTAGCACTATGGACATTAACAGTACAGAATACTGTAGATAATCTGCAGATAATCTGTGATGGTAAAAATGGTAGCTTTTAGTGCAAGGCTAACCTAACCGTTATAATCTGAGGTTGGACTGCTCCTATACGTGAGGTTGCATCTCCTCTTTACCAAAGCTTTGTTGTTTTTCCCTACACTGGCAAGCTGTGGCTGTGCAGCAGGAGCAAAAAGTAGCAGTACCTGTGGTGTTGGAACAGCTCTTTAGGAAGAACAGAGATTTCCACTTCACATACTTGATCTCACGATATGAAAGAAACAACCTAGATTTCCAGGACTGTGATGTGCAGAGAACATTGTGATACCATGTTCTGTAAAAAAAATGTGCTGAAACCAAGGGTAGAGATCAATGTATTTTTCCCTTCTTCCCTGAGATACACAGACGAATATGAGATGCATATTTCAACTGGGGAATAAAAGGAAATGTTTAATTTAATTTTTATACTAGTAGTGATTGTACAAAAAATGGCAGGGTATCAGTAGTCTTTATCTGCACTGTATGTAAGCATGACAAGGTTATTTGTATGGTCTTCCTTTTGCCACAGTCATAGAGGGAAAACCTGCTACCTGCAGTATTGATACCTATATAGAAACCCTGAACCTGGCATAGGCATGTTATTTCCTTCATAACTTCAAAAAACTAAGGCATGATTTTTAATGCATGAATGAAAGGTAAATGCAAGTAAATTAGAAAATATCTAATGTTGCCTTTCACAAAATCTTCAGCAGCTGGTAGAACTGATTAATTATTTTATTCCTGCTTCGTTAAACAACTGGTTAGGTAGATTTTTTTTAAAGCACAATTTTATCATTATTTTTTATTGTATTAATATTTCACTTTTTTTTTCCCTTTACTTTAGCCACCAGCTCCAGTTGTAATGTCAAAGAGATTAAAGTTTTTTTCTTTATTGTCTTTGAAGACAATTAAGAGGGGGAAGGGGCACGGATAGGACAAGTATGTGAAGTATAGAGGCGAAAGTAACTATTTTAAAGGTTTTGCAGGAGAAGGTTGTGGGAGTTCTGTTTTTGGAAGGATGAGAAGACTTCTAGCCAGGATAGATCTTTAAAGATGTAAGAAAGACAAGATGATAGAAAGTTAAGTGCCGGTAAACTTTCCTTGTCTGTCAGTATCTGACTTCGGTCTTACATGAAGCCTGCTCTTTTTTGCAAGGCTTGGATTGAAAATAAAAGAGGGGAGAATCCATTTTCAGTGTAACATTGTTTGTGACATTAATCAGAGCTGTCATCAACTCAGCAGCATTACCAATGAGTCTTCTGCAAGGGCAAGTTCCAAGAGATGGTCTGCATAGTCTAGTCTGGACTCCTCCAGACATCACCCTTCCCCTCTCCTTGAAACTACTGAGTCTGGGCCATTGTGTCTCTCTGTAACAGTACTCAAGATCACTCCCTTACAGTTTTGTTGGTAGACATATACTTTGCCCAGTTGAATGGCCTTCTCAACAGAATAAGCATTTTTCAATAGATATTGAGCTTTGCTGTAGTCATCTGCTTAAGAATATGTTAAGAAATAACATGGTAATTAGCAAATCCCAGCTGCAAGTTCGATAGCGGATACGTCAATATGGTTGGGAATGATCCCAGCAAAGGGACCTAAGCCAAAGTCCAGTCAATTATATAACAGTGGGCTGGAAATGTAAGGTGTGTAAAAAGCAAATAGATACAGACAGTCCATGATAATGTGTTGTGTTAGAGTAAGTGTTGTCAAGAAGCAGTTAATATTTGGTTGTAATACCTTCAGACAGAGCTGAATCTTACCAATGTCAATTTATCTGAGAACACTCAGATACACTCGCAGACATAGCTCTGTGTATGTGAACCTTCAGAAGAGAAGAGCGTCATCTGCTGCCGTAAAAAGTAGGTGAAATGGCAAGCAACAAAGAGAAACTCATGACTGCAACTTCCTGCTTCCTTCATAGGTGTGTGAGTAGACAATCAGTTTCTGTATACAGTTCTGATCCCAACTCATATAAGAATAAACCAAATCTACACCTTTAAGTAGACAATCAGTTTCTATATACACTTCTGATCCCAACTGATAGAAGAATAAACCAAATCACAGAAAATATGTTCATCTTCGTTAATCTGAATACTGACAAATATCAATCTTTCTATGAACTGCTGGTCTTCTTTCAATGAAAGTTTGGAATTTAAACCCGCAGTTGACTTCTAGATTATGAAAGTGAAACATTTTCCTTTTTTAATAGTCAGAAGACTATAGGAACAGTGTGAGAATAGTGCTTATATCTATATTTAGTTCACTAAGACTGCACTGAAAACATTGTAATATTTCAACTTTTTGTAACCTAAAATTTATCTAGAAGGTCGGCTTGGAACTGTAAATGTTTTGTTGCTTTAATGGAATGTTTGGATTGGCCTAAGCTGAAGCTGTTGACACCCACTACCTTCAGTTCTGCTTTGGTAGCTCAGAATTGCTAGATGGTTTTGAGTCATTTCATTTCTCATCAGTACTGGGTCTTGGTTTTGTACTGCAACTCTATTTCAGCATGCAGCACTAACCACTCACTTGGACATAAGCAATAGCTGCTGCTATTGCTTCTTATCGTATAGGTCAGGAGAAGGTGAAAACCTATATGGAGACTGTGCTACGGATCAGGAAACATTACCTGGATTCCAGTTGTATTGGCACTGTGGACCAGTGACATTATTTCTGTGACCTTTATTTTTTATAAAAGAAAATAAAATTATTTTATTTTTTATGAAAGGAAGTAATTCAGTACAGTAGTATAGCACATAGAGGTAGATAAATTTGTGAGAAGGGTGGTTTCTCAGACGGTATCTGGTAAAAATGAGCTTTTCATGTATATATAGGCCAGTAGCACCAGTGTTAATTAGCAGTCTAGCATTTTATGCCTGGTCCACAGAAGTGAAGTTCTGAAGCCAGCAGTTGAATTTGTCTTGCATCTCCCTGTGCTTGTATTTTTGTATTTCAATTCAGGTGATGGATTATGGTTGCTCCAGTGCTGACAGTCCAAAATACAACATCTTACAATGATATAGTGAAAGAAAGGTGGTAAAGCTGTGCACGACTATTATCATCAAGTAAATTACTTTTTTAAAAAAAAAGATAATTGTGTACAATATCAAAATGACACTGGATAAGTCAAGAAAATGAGTTTACGTGGAGTTAGGATGTCTCAGCTTTTTCTACTGGTGTCTATGGATTTTAGTACAACTTTAAATTTCATAGCTACATATTCTTTGGCCTCTTCTTCTTTCAATACTTAGAATAGGTGATACTCTGGAAATAAATTGGGGTTGTACAATAGCTGAATCTTGGTTCATTAGTGGCAAAGCTGAATGTACGGGACCACAGGAAGAGCAAAGACAGTAATTCTGACATGCAAGTCTCTTAAACCCAACCGAGTTTTAGAGTTGAACTTTTCTTCGACTGAAGTAATGGTTCAAGTGTAGTTCAATGAGGGTGATATCTGGTGGGTCAGTGCTTCTGGTAAGTTGCTTTCTTAAATATAGAGCCTCAGAGAAGGAAGATGGTTGGGTATCACAGTGCAAGCCTGGATGCTAAAAAATGATGTGTAATTCGTCCATAAGTTACCCACATATTTCCTGGATAACCCAAGATATGTCATTTTAATTCTCTTTCTTTGTGTTTCTCCACGTTTTAAAACAGAATGTTGCGAGTGACAATCATTTTAAAAGATTATGAACTCCTTTGGCAACAGAAGTCATAAAACTATTAGATTCCTTCAGGGTAAGGTGGCGGTGTACATTTCTGGAATGTTCATCTAATTCCACTCCAAGTCTTGAAATACATCACCAGTTTGCCAGTTTTCCTTTCTAGACTATGTCTTGTACATAAAACTAAGGAAATCACTTAGCTACTATGTTATTAATAAAATAAAGTCATTTAGGATGTTTCTGTGCAATTTTTTAGCATCAGGGTTACTCTGTTGTTAGTTTCTTCATATGGATTATGTGACCTCTTCATAGAGATTAATGTGACCTCTTCTTCATCCCTTTTCTGATACTGAGATAGTAGGCAACTGGAGGGCTGAATAAGATTATAATAATTATTTACCTTTGGAACTGTGTTCATTGAAGTGTTTTGAATCTTTAAAGAGAATGAAAAGTATTGTTTTGACAGGATTTCATTTGCCTTTTCTGACTTTAACACACCTAAAGGCAAAGTTGGAATCCTAGAATGGTTTGGGTTAGAAGGGACCTTTAAAGGTCATCTTATCCAAAATTCCTGCTATGAGCAGGGACATCTTCAAACAGATTGTGTTGCTCAGAAGTTCTGGGTTCTAATCCAGTGGAACTCATCATGTTTCTGCAAGTTAGTGACAAGTAGCACTGCTGAATGTCTAACCTTGGTTGCTTACTTTTGCACAGCAATTATGGGAAACATTTAAATGCATATTTAATTAAATCCCCGTTATCTTAACCTCTGTTATTACATGGTTGACCAAAAGATTGCTGTGTCTGCATCTGTATAAGGAACTTGTCTGTTTTTTAAAGGCAGTCAGGCAAGTAACAACATTGGGTTTGTACTTAACTCACCTGAGAGATACTGCTGAATAGTTAACTCATAGAGTGCGAAATGAGATTTAGGGGAAGTAAGTTATTTGTTAATTAACAGTTCACTGTTTTAATTTGGTAATTTTTAAAAAGTTAAATGCTACTATTGACTATACCTTTTCACATGTAAGACACTATTAAACGCATTAATTTTTTTCAGCAGATTTATTAGAAATTGTTCTAGTTGAGCTTACCACTAAGTCTGATTTCCACAGTGCATTTATATATATATATATTCTAAAGGAATTGTAAAGTGGTTTACTTCGTTCACCAGTTTGTGATCATCAGATGTAATTGGAATGGCATGGGAAGACGTGTCGACACCATGTTTGAGGTACAAACGTTACATATTGATCTTATATAAAAGGAAAACAAAAATACCAAAGCCAACCCACCAAAGTAATATAAGGTTGTTTTGCCATCTAGTGGCAGTTGTGCGTTCTGATTTTAGCTCAATTTGTATTATTCTAAAGTTATAATCTTTAGCCTTGTTCTGCCTTAGTAGAGTTGATCTAATGGTTTAGGAGAGCATCTTTACAGTAAGACACATGAGCAGAAAGAACTTTTCCATTTCTCTTTCTGCCTAGCATTACTATTTGTTATTTAAAAAATGAGTTTAAATAGGATTTAGATAGTGAAAATAAACCAAATAAGTTAGTGAATTAAAAATCAATGGCAACATACACCTCTTGTGTTTTGAAACAGAAATAGTGAACTATTTCTGTATAAAAAGAAAATGGATTTGTAACCTTCTGTGTGAGGCAGTAAAATATAATTTAGTATTTATATTTACAATGTAAATATTTATAATAAAGTCATGGTTTGATACATTTTAAAAAATAGAGCTTGTGTTATGGATTTGATAAATGCAGTAATCGATTAAAACAGTTAAATCTTTGCTATGCACTGCTGAGAAAACTAGATAATTGAGTTGTTCTCCAAAGGGAATGTAGAATATCAGCTCCTTTTTAAAAGTCATTGATCCAAGTCTCTCAAACAAATATGGATAGCACTTTCACAACTCCTCTGGTTCCACAACAGCTTGGGTTAAAACAGCCCATTCTTGGTTTCACTCAGTCCTTGCACTCTCTTTAATATAGCTGATGTGTATTAGTCTCCCAGAAACTATTGCACTGGCCAGGGATCAGCTGGGTACATGGTCCTCTACCTCAGCCTTTTCACACTTGCAGAAAATCCTCCCAGATTGCTCATTTGAATAAGCATCCAGCAGTAAGGAAGATGAGAAGGGAGAAATCCTCCAGTGTCCATTTAAAACCATTTTGGAGTGTCTGTGTTGCTTCTGTAAATTGCCCACTGAGGGGTTCTTGTTTGCACAAGGAATGAGGATTCCTAATTCCAGCTGTTAAATTGCATGACTAAAGCTATGAGATGCAGGCATCTTTCAGACTGGTCTTTGCAGGACCATAATGTGTATCTATATCAATTCAAAAACATTTCTTTTTAAACTCCTTTGAATTGTTCCAGCTGTTGTCTTCCCCTAACACTCACATAGTTTCCTGGTTTTCTAGGGCATTACCACTTTTTATCCTGCATCTTCAAACAGCCATACTTCAATGGTAGTGTCCTGCTTCATCACTTGCTTTTCAGTGCTGATTCTCATGTTTTTCCCACTTTTGCGGTGTTGTCTGTGTTTTTCTTTTATACTAAAGTGTTCGAAAATAGATTTTAAAGGGAATTTTTTTCTCATGGGTTTGTATAATTAACATTAGTAACAAGAATTTTATTTTTTTTTTGGAATCTTTGTTGTTATTAAATACATACACCTCAGTATGGCAGATTGACACCCACAAAGAAAATCCAAGTGCATAAAATTATAGGTGTGTCTAGTTCTTTGAAGAACTGGCATCTGTAGTTTTTTGTCCTTGTAAGTATCATGCTGTATTTTCAAATATTTTAATTTTTAAACTTACTTTTACTTTTTAGTTTGTATGAGAGAGGATTAGCATCTAGAAAGATCTGTAAGTAGTTTGTGGTTGTTCCTCTCTTTTTTCTTCATTTTCTTTAAATGCTAGGAATAAAGTCAACTTTATAAAGATAAAGGTGTCCGACATCTTTGATAATTCTGTCCTGCAGTTGTGGTAATGGTTTTATTGCTTATAGCTGTTAAGAACAAATTAAAACTGCTCAGCTTGAATAGCTAAATAAGCTCAGAGCTCACACTTCCCCCTCCTTCCCTTCATGTGGAAGGGACATTGCATACAACAAGAAATCAACTGCTAGCTGTGGAGCAATGCAAAGGGAAGGGGTGGAATTGGGCACAAGCATTTGCCTAGGAGATTTGCTCTGAACTTTATAATCTTATCCTGGAAATTT
The DNA here is from genome assembly GCA_033556795.1 of Tapera naevia. Lineage (NCBI taxonomy): Eukaryota > Metazoa > Chordata > Aves > Cuculiformes > Neomorphidae > Tapera > Tapera naevia. The sequence goes on from JAUMJJ010000044.1 coordinate 7,134,517, forward strand.
GTGTTCTATGTTTGTCAGATAAACCTCAGAAATTTAAGGGTACTGACCATACACCAAAATCTGCCTTATGGTTGCTGCTGAAGTGGTGCTGAAATGTAAGGAAAGAGTTGTCATTTATATCTTTTGTTTTCTTCAGCTGAGGTAAATTCACTTCTTGACATAGTCTTACTTTTACTTTGCACATGAGCTTCAAGTGCTTGCATGTGAAACCAACATCTATGGATGAAGACAATGCATGTAGCTTTGGAATAATAGGTTTATTAAATATAGTAGGAAGAATAATGAACTGCAGCTTGTTCTTGTTAAAGTTGCTCCAAAAAAATCAGTCATAGAATTATAGAATGATTTGGGTTGGAAGGGAACTGAAAGATCGTCCAGTTCCAGCCCCCTGCGATGGGCAGAGACATCTCCCACTGGATCCGGTAGCTCAAAGCGCCGTCCAACCTGGCCTTGAACACTGCCAGGGATGGGGCAGCCTACAACTTTTTGGGGCAACCTGTGCTGGTGTCTCACCACCCTCACAGTAACAAATTTCTTCCTAATATATAATCTAAATCTCCCCTCTTTAAGTTTAAAGCCATTATCTCTTGTCCTATCACTGCATGCCCATGTAAAAAGTCCTTCGCCAGCTTTACTATAGGCCCCCTTTAAGTACTGGAAGGCTGCAATAAGATCTCCATTGAGCTGTCTCTTCTCTAGGCAACAAGCCCAACTCTCTTAGCCTGTTTTCATGGGAAAGGTTCTCCAGCCCTCTGAGCATCCTTGAGGCCCTTCTTTGTACATATTCCAAGAGGTCCACGTCCTTGCTGTGTTGAGGGCCCCACAGCGAGATGCAGCAATCCAGATGGGATCTCGTGAGAGTGGAGTAGAGGGGGAAAATCACCTCACTCTACCTGCTGGTCAGGCTTCTTCTAGTGCAGCCCACGATATGGTTGGTTTTCTTGGCTACAAGCACATATTGCCAGCTTATGTTGAGCTTCTAATCCACCAGTATCCCCAGGTCCTTCTCCTTAGGGCTACTTTTAATCCATTCTCTGCCCAGCCTGTATTTGGGTTTGGAATTGCCCTGGCCCTGGTGCAGGACCTTACACTTGGCCTTGTTGAACTTCATGAGGGTCTCATTTGTGATGTGCTTTTTTTGTTCCCCTAAGACGTGTTCTCCAGTTAAGAGGATCATCCGCATCTCAGGGTGTTGAGGCATACAATCTAGGAAGATTGTTCTGAGTTTGATAATGCAGGTTAAAAAAAATAGGATACTGAATAACAGGTGTTGCTTGGTTTTGTTTGCTTCTAAACCCATGAATTTACAGGTGATTTTGGGAAGCCCTGCAGAGGACTATCTTGTACGAGCAGAACCCATTCCTCTGCTTTCCTAAGCTGTGTAAAATGCAGTTAGAGTATGGCCTGGGCATCCTTTTCCAGGTCTTGATAGAGCTGTTGTCCATCGCTGCATCCCCTGCAGGGTGGTGTTGTCCCAGGCTGGGGCAAATAAGTCCCTGACAGGCAGAAGTGTCCAGATGAGCACATTTCAAGTGGCTGGCCAATCTTGGCTGACACTGTGCTGAAGCACCTGAGATATGTAAAACAACTTCATTTTGTGAGATCTCCCATAGGAATGCTCATCTTGGGCACAGCAGGAGGGCTGAGCTAGAGCAGGGACATCTTCAGTGGCTTGAGCACTCCATGCATTGACTGCGACCCACTCCTGCAGCTTCCATGCATCATACTTAGCAGGTTGTCCTGCTACAAACCAGTCAGTGTCAGAGGATGTATTCTGACTGGCTGAAACTGATCGAATTACTGCCCTGCTTTCTGCAACAGTGTTAAAATTATGTAGTCATTTCAAACAGATTAGTAGTATGCTTTAAAACATACTTTCTGTCCTCCTTTGTCCAGACAAATACATGTTTTACCAAGCCAGAAGAACTTTTTACTGCACCTGGCGGGGAAGATGTTAATGTGAATCTAGATGAGCATTGTTATTTTCCGATATGTTGACTGCGAAACTTGGGTTTTTTTCTTGCCATGTGGTCAGGGTTCTCCTATTCAACCAGTACTCAGTCAATCTTTTCTCCTTAGCCCAATCATAGTCCGCTAACATTTCAGCTCTTGGTGTTTTTACAGTTAACAGATATGTGCAACCTCTCCATTACTTATGCTCAATAATGGCAGTAATTCTTTGTGAACTACGTTTGTTTGTTTTCCTGGGATGCGTGGGTGTGTTCGTTTGGTGAGGTTGTAGCATACAGTATGTCATAGAGTACGTATTGGAATAGATATGGATTTTAATGGTACATTGAACCTTATTAGGAATTCAATCTCAGTAGAAATTGAAGTGTAAGCAGTAATCGGGATTAGTTATTTGACTGTGGAATATTGTATTTATGTGGGACAGAATATGGCCAATAAGTTTAATGTTACAATGTCGATGCAAAAAAAACAAACCCAAAAGCAAACCAAATCAAAAGCATCCAACATCCTTTTGCACTGAGAAGTCCATAGGAGATAATGTCTTTTGCCCCTCTGTCTTCTTCCTACCTGATAGCTAAAATTAGTGCTACATTATTAAATCATGTTACCTATCTTTTGACATATTTTTCCAGCTAAATTTTTTTCTTGCCACTTTTATGCTGACTGTATTTTGAAGAGTCATGTGCCTGTAGTCCTTAGGTGGGAGAAGTTCTCCTGTACTGTGTGCATTGCTATCAGCCCTCTCCCTCCCCGCTAGCCAGGGTAAGCAAGGAAGTATTTGATTCATTTGCGTGGCTCCTATTGAGCGCCTCTGGCTGAACTCCAAGACAAATAAGTAGTTTTCTTGCTGAGAATTTAGTGTGGGGATCTGTTAAATGTTTTAAGCTATAATGATGCTGAATTTTGAATAGACGCAAGGCTGAAGTAGTCGGCAGAAATGTCCAAATCTTCAATATGTGGAGTATTAGATGTTTTGTATTCAGATGACAACTGCTACATAGACTGATTCAAAAATCTGTGATCGCTGGTTTTAATTTACTGCCTGTATTTTGAACCCATTACTTTTTGTGATGTATGGGTAGAAGAAGAAAAAGTGTCCCAGAAGTCAAGGAAAGAGAGGGCTACTAGCTGTAAAAAAAAGTCCATGTTGATTCCTCCCTAAGCCATGGTAGTTTCAGCCACTCTTAACAGTAAAGTGAAACTAAGTCAGAGACTAAATGTCAGCTTTTTTCGTAGTTACAAAGGATGTAGCGAAACACCATACATGACAAAAATGCCTGCTGTTGAGTTCTTGCTTTCAGAATGCCTAGTGCTTTATAATGTTGAGGGGGCAGTTAGACATAAAGATAATTTTTCCTGATTTACTGAGAAGTTTTTCATACTTAATTAATTTTCATTAAAATATTTGATAGAATTTCATTGGTGTCTTGGTAGAACTTTTTGTGGATAAACATGATGTTGGTGATGGAGAGGAAGAAGTTTATTAACTAACACAAAAATCACAATATATAAGGTTTTTTGGTGGTAGAATTTTTGTGGTAAATGTAAGTACTACATGGTATTTCAAAACAGTGTAAATTTTTTAGAATTGTCCATGACTATCACTCTCTCACCATTTTCTGCAATGTTACGTGGACCTTTACTGATCCTTATAGTCATCAAAACATTAATGGTGCTTTCCAATTGTTTATATATTTTTCTTCCTAAAGAACTGTTCAGCATTTATATCCATGGATCATCAAGAGCCATAAAAACCATTCACTGCAGTTCCACTTAGTTTCAGTTGCTTAAAAAAAGGACTTCCACAAATAGGTTTAAGGGGAATACAATGATACATAAATACTTCTCATATGTAAACCTTCTTGTAAGAGAGAGTTGTATTTAAGAAGCTCCTGTTGTTATTCTGTGCAATGAACTAACGAGTCTATATGGAATAGATGCACTGGCTTTCAAATTTAAGTCTGCTTTGATCCCTACATAGGAAACAATGCCTCAAAAGCCATAATTCATTACTTATATGTAATTTCAGAGAAGAATCCTAGACTTACTCTGGAAGACATTAATTAAGTAGACGAGACCTCCCTAGATCCAGACCTTCTCAAAAATCTGAAGCAGCTACTGACCTCAGGGGTGCAGCAAACCAAAAATTATGGACTTTTAAGCGTCAGGCATTAGAATCAATGCAAATCATATTTTGAAAAGTGAAACCGTAACTTTATATGGATAAGCCTCTTTCCCTCCTTAATGCAGTAGGGTATTTGTTTTGGATTTTAAAATAGAATTTCAATTCCATTACAAAAAACTTTTTAGATATTTTTTATAAACTACCTAGAAAGATGAGCCCACTGGGAAGAGAGGGGACAGACAGATTTCTGTCGTTATTGGAAGGAGTAGAAGTTCTGCTTGGTAGTGTGATTGGTATAGTATATATGGTATGATATGGTGTGATAGTATATTGGTAGTGTGATTCTACATTAAGATATTGTCGACCTGAGAGATTGCTGATTTCCCTTTTGTGAACTGTACAATTGTTTAATTTGCTGAATGAGGTAAGCGAAATCCAAGATACTCACTAGAGTGTGCTGCACTCCATGCAATGTACTTGGTTGACCTTTATGGAAATTGCTGAAATTCTAATTTCCTCACACTTATTACTGCTTTATGAGGGCTTTTGTGTTTACAGCCTTCACCACATGTGTGACCCTGTTTTTCTTCCTTTCTTTCTTATCAGAGAATCTTACCATCAGAAAGAGGGCATGAAGAAGCTTCCCTTTTCTATAGCACATAATTTCAAATGTTTATTTTGTTAAAGTAATCTTTTCCGAATTGTCATTGAACTTTTTTCTCCAGTTTGTAAACCCTCTATATTTTAAATTGCTTTCTAGTACCTGATTTGAACGGGTATTTATATAGGTTACATTATATCATCTTTCATCTGATTCTGAGATGTTAAAGGTTCTGTTAACTTTTTTTTGTGCAACATCGTAGGGGAAATTCCATTAGTAATTATTGGTAACATAATTCTTTTGCTAGCATTTGCCGCTATTAATATATGCATTACTAACATTTAGGATCACTGGCATTTTAGTGTGTAACACAGTGCTGCTGATGGAGCTCAAATGTGCCTTTCATTTATAAAACAGTGATGCTGGTCATAGGCTTATAGTGACCTGCCAGTGGTTCTTAGTTACAGCTGACTAGATGATGCCTGGGTAGGTATACTTATTTCTTCTCGAAGAGACCACAAAGAGTGGTTTTAAACATGCAGCAACTCATTTGTCATCCAAGATGGCCCCTGGGAAGTCCCAGCAGACTCCTTTCATTTATCTCTACGTTGCGTTCAGTGACAGTGTCATGAACAGAAGTTAGCTCATCTTTCTTGATATAAAGAGTCAGTCTTTTCTGTCCCTGTATTCATAGTCAAAGTTTACTTTTCAGCTCTTCATTTTCTTTGGGAGTTATAGGTACATTTGCCTGCCAAAATAATCCTCCTCATCATCTGTTTAGTCAGATATTTGTGCCTTTTTCCTGTAGATCTCACACTTGCCACTAATCTCCCAGATTTTTAGATTTCTAGATTACTGTCAACACTTTGAGGTGGAGTAAGTAAATATGTTAAATGTGTTTGCTGGTATTACCATTTGTTTATCATAAGATACTGACCTTGCTTGTAAGCTACAAAGCAGTGTAATAGTAGCCAAGGGCCACTAAAACCTCATAGTGTACAGGGTGGTACAACAGATTTGTTTGTATATTTGGTTTTAAGAGAGTTGTATTGAGAGACCACAGAATTATGTATGCAGGGATGTGAGGAGTATCGTTGAATTAATACAGTTTTGTTAAACCACCAAAGTTCCAAGTATTTATGACATAAACTTAAGTCGGTACCCTTACAGGTTAAACTTTTCATTGCATTTTACTGAAAAAGTGAGTGGAAAGTATTTACAAAGTGTTTTCTCGTGACTTACCTCTTGACTGATTTTTTTTTAGTATTACAGGGTTTCTATCTTTCCCTTCTCCAGTGGAAAGTACAGATATGTGATCTAAATCGTTCATTATTCTTCACAGTTAATGCATTGTTGTTTATGTCCTGCATTCACTATAGCTGTAATAAATCTTTAAATAATGTATTTCGGTAGATGCATTCACTAAGAATCTCTAATTTTATTTAATTCTGTTAAACATTGTGAAATAATATACCGAATGCTTTGTGCAAGTTTTTAAGCTGGGTGCCTGAGGCATGAATGTGGCACAAGCCATGCGTCCAATGACTCAATGCAGTATTTGCAAGCTAAGTTAAGTTATTTAGCAGTATTTCTTTTTTTTAATAGCCTTTCATGTCCCCTCGGTACCCTGGAGGTCCAAGGCCACCTTTAAGAATACCCAATCAGGTAAGAATTTATCACTGGTGCAGTGTTGGGGTCCAGGGTGATAGTGCAATGCTGGGAACAGGGAATGTTGTTGGCTGCCAGTGGCTCATGCTCATTGACTGCAAAGGTCACTGTCTCTCTCCGGCCCAATTTGTCTGACCATTAAATAGTTATTTTGATAAGGTGTGGCCACGCCACTCCAAGCTCCCTTTCCCCGTGCTTAATTAGTGTCTCCACCTCAAAATAAGTGGTGTGTTAGACCTGTCTGCAAATGGAGGATATAGTTGCCTTGTACAGTGCTGCATTAACCTCAGCCAGCCAGTGCTGCTTGCAATGAGATGAAGGCAGAATGTCCCAAAGCTGTCACACCCTCTAAACTTTCCTAACCACATCAAGTAGTTAGCTCTGAGATTTTTTAACTGCATTCTACATAAAATGCAACACTCCCTCCTATTCTTTGTTGTGTGTATGAAGTATATTTATTTCACAGTATATATGGAATTATTGGTGAGAAACGGACATCATAAAGTTCTCTATAACTCTTACAGACATTCTGAGGACTTTATAAAAGCATCAAATTCCCAATTTGCTCTCATCTCCATCAATGGATATGCATGCCAGTGTAACAAGAATGAGTAATGAGCCATTTTTCGTCAGCAGAGACCTTTATTGGCCCATCTGTGAAAAGATGGTTCTGGAAGCAGATAGCATTTGTATTTTTAAGTTCTCTGCAGTGCAGATAGAGGAGCAGAAAGCAGATGTCAGCAGATGAAAAGTTAGAGATAAGCAGACAGAAAAGTATCAGTGAAGCTCTGAAAGAAAAACTGGGTCATTTACAATATTGGGAAAGGTTGATAGGACAGATGGAATGTTTTTTTGGTACCATTTAAACTTCCAGAACTGCTTTTGTTGTCATAGCTTGATGAAGAGACTTTTCTGCTCCTACCTCAGTTCTGGCTATTTTTTATGTCTGTGTAACACAGTGTCGACAGCACTGGCACAATATTGCTAGAAAATTGAAGTTTAAAGTTTAGTGAGCTGGATATATCAGATCTCAAGACAGCTTCAAGTGTTCCTCCAAACCAAACATGGTGATGTTGGGAGTAAGTTAATTTACCTTTACCATAGCTGCTTTCTTATAGGGAAAATGTGATGAAGTTTGTTGAAGTGACCATCAAGTGACAACACAGAAGTGCAATGTCATTAATGCTTATAGTTAAATGCTTTAGTTAAATATTTGCGACAGACGTACTGTAACTGAGTACAAAATATCTTCCTGATTGTTGCACCTTTGTGTTTGTGTTTCACCCATTCCTTTATTTTTCTTTCTATGTTTCTGATCACTGTACATACTGGCAGGTAGAAACTGGATGTGATAGATGTTGTGAAAGTGCTGCTAACCTGCCATTCTAGTTTCAGAAGCATTTTGTCTACACTTGTGATATTTTCAATTCAGAACTGTAACATAGTCAAACAATCTTAGCGAGTTACAGCTCTTGCAATTCATGAATTACTGCTTTTAAAAACAATGCCATTACTTAAGTTGCAGTATACATGGGCAGTGCATGGAAGTAATAAACTTTTTAAATCTTGTGCAACTTTAAGGCTGAAATTTTTAATGTGATGGAATTCAGTAAAAATAAGTTATAATCCCCACTCTAACTATTATTCTATACCTTAATGCCTGGCAGAAGGAATTGTGTTTCTTAGGCAAGGAAATATAACGTGAGGCATGCATGCGTAGCACGGTCCACTGTTGTGTGAGGGTCACTTGAGCTAGACCTAGGTTTCATAGCAAGGAAAGTTAGTACTAACCATGTTGCAGGAGTGCTCGTGAGTTGCCTCCGATACTTGATCACGTCCTATGACATCAAGGCCTAGAATGGTATTTGCAGTTGACAATGCATTGCGCTGTGCAGCTACACTCATTTTTCTTGAAAAGTGGTATGATGTGTTAGAAGGGAACCACAGTCCCTCATGTAATGATCTAAAGTGTAATACTGCATGATTTAAGTCTTTGGTCACGTGTGCTCACAGCAGCAAATGCCTCCTTGTCCTCCTGCATCACCTGCCGTATCTGTCAGAAGACCAGTTCCTGCTTTGCTAGTATTTGACACTTCCCTGTCCACTTCCTGTACTGTTCTTCTGTATCATCCAGACTTCAAGCCACTGAAAAACATATAAAACTCTGATTTAAATGATGTCATCTCAGACTGTTTATTCCATTAACCTTGCAGGATCTTTTGCCTATATTATATTTAGAATAATAATGTGCATCTTAGTTTTGGATTTGCTACCTACAAACTGTATAGTATTTGCAGATACATTCCTCTTCATATATATCTAAACCTGTTCAGTATTTCAGGTCGAGAGTAACTTATCCATTCCCTCAGTAAGCAATACCTGTATTTCCTGAGTAGATTACTTCCATAATAACTCATTTACTCATTCTAGATACATTTTTACTGAAAATGTGATGTGGTTTTGAAATGCTAAATAGCACCTAGTGGATCGGCTATGAAGATCCACTCATAAAAACATTTTTCTAGTTGACTAAACTACAAGTTAGAAAATTAGCCTTTAATCTAATTCAGTTACTGTAAACCCGAAGGGCAGATTAAAATGTGGGGACATGGAAACAGTGCATTTGATTTGTACTGGAGGTGAAGTAATAACACAATGTAACTTCATGTTTGAAGGCAATATTTAGGAGCAAGTTTTGAGAGTGTTGTTATCTCCCATAGATGAATAATAAGTTTATCTTGGCATTAATGCCCTTCGGGAGTAAGGCAGACTGGAACATAAAATGTCCCCTGCATCACTGCCGTAATTAACCATACCCTCTGAATGCAGTACAGTTTGCTCAGTTATGACTCACTCTGGCAAAATATTAGTGTCTGCAAGAAATATTAGTGTCTGAAAGAAAATGTTGAAATAATGGTTAGAAGGGAAAACTGCCAATATTACTACAGCTTTGAATAGGTTGCCATTTGAATAAGGCAGTGTTGGGAAGTTAAATAATGGGTATGCTAAAGTGAAGGAAGTATTGGGGGAGGGGAAAACAAATTAGGCAATTATATTTTGGAGATTATTTATACATAGTTCCACAGAAGTCCAAGAGTTTGTCAATGCAAATCCATGGTTGGGGTCAAAGGACTTTTGCTTTAGTTGGGCACTTAGGACATGTAGTTAGCACATTTAGGAAAGTTAATTCTTCCACATTACTCTTGACTTTGAAGAAACATACAGAAATTAAAACATAAAAAATCTGCATTATGCCTTTAAATACATTTCAAATCAGTATATGTTTTAAATATATGGTTTCTATGCCTGCAGGCACTTGGAGGTGTCCCAGGAAGCCAGCCGTTATTGCCTAGCGGGATGGATCCAACACGGCAGCAAGGTAAATGAAATAATTATTTGGACCATTCAAAAATACTGTCTTCTCAAATTTACTTTCTGTGTTTTTTCAAAGCTTACTGCAGCTTTTTAAGCTTTCTGTTAATTAAGAAGGAATGATGTGTCAAAGTTGTTTTAGAAGATGCTTGTGTATTGCATAGCTTTTTTAAGTTACATAATTTTATTTGCAGGGCACCCAAATATGGGTGGGCCAATGCAGAGAATGACTCCTCCAAGAGGAATGGTTCCATTAGGACCACAGGTAACTTCCACAGATAGATATCCATTTTTATTGGTAGGCCTGCACTTATGCTGTATTACTGTGGCATTCCATAGCTTGAAGATGGCCAGGACTTGTTCTTCTAATCCTGTTTTAAAATAAACTTTCTATTTTACAAAAGTTAATTCTGACTTGTAGTAGTAGACTGTCTAAAATCAAAGCATCAGTTATTTCAATTAAGATTTGGAATTAGAAGTGGAATCCCTTAACTTGCTTGTTTCAGAAAAGTTGCAATTGTTCTACAGCCAGTGTATGTTGCAATCAAAGGGTGACATTTCTGAAGGAGACCAGTGATTCAGTAGGTCTTTCTTCATCCTCCCAAACTAATTGATTATGCTGTTTAGGGGAAAAGGATTAAGACTTTTAACTTAGGGAAACTTTGTGCCAATAAACAAACTCGCAAATTTTGTAAAGTTTTTCTTCATCCACTATTGATCTTGATTCTTGGTGCTAGAGAGATTTTAATGTAAAACAACAAGTACATGCTGCCATTTCTCTCCCTTGTCAATCATGAACATCTCTCTAGCTTGATGTTTGAGGAGTGAAGCAGCCCTGGATTGTGAGATTCAGCCTTTTCTGTGGTGCAGACCTGGTCGTGATTGTTCATAGGCTCTGCCTTCATAAGTGTGAAAATAGGAGTGGGAATTTGTTAGTATTATTTTTCAACAGTAAACCAAGATAGAAATTAAATTAATTGTGGTCTATGCCTGAAATATGAATACAAAAGACTATTCTGTATTTTGTCAGCACTCTCAGTGAGAGGAGTTTTAAGTTGCAGTGTTTCATACCAGTGTTGCCAGTATTTTGTTTACAGTGTGCATGTTGTGCCCACACTTTGCGTTTTTGTTTCCCCATTTCAGATAATCTGTGACTTCTTTATTTCTTGGAATAACAAATGAATTTGGAATTATTACATAGCTTTGCCTTCCAAATCTGTTTATAACTGTTGTTACAATTTTAGGTCCTCTTGGTAGAAGGCAGTTGTGCAGTTATACACCACATCTGCTGTGCAACAGACAAACCATTTGTTAGTTTTTCTGTAACACTGAAGTATATTTACTACTTGCCTTTTGGAGGTAGAGAAGCTTTGCAATTCTGCCATGTGAGGCTGAACTGATAATTTATGCAGCACCATTAGTCACACAGCAGGCAAATCTTATGCTAGTTTTTATAAAGATAATTTTTCTTCTTTACTGTATCTTAAAATCCATTACTTTTGAAATTTTCTATAAATGGATCATCATCATCTATCTTTGTATCTGACATTTAGGATCTTCTCAGAATGCAGTTCTGAAACCAAATTTGCTAACTCTTACACACCTGCTTTTAAGGTCCTCTTTCTACAGTGCCTTAAAGTTCACTTAGGTGTGCCTGTAGTGAGAGGCCCTGCTGCCTTGCTGCACAGGCAGTTAACTTGCAACGCACTTAACATGCTGATAAAGAAATGCTTATGTCTGTTATAGCTTGCATGTACTTGAAAACTTGCAGAAAATTTACCTCAATTTTGTATTTAATGGTTCTAGATTGTTTCAAACTAAGTAACATGAAGCAAAAAGCAACATATGGTTGTAAGTGCTTAAATTTGTGAAAAACTCTAAAGAACGAGCATTCTTCAGGCATTTTTCACGCCATACTTATGCCAGCTGAATGGAGTTGTGCCTCTAGGCTGTGACTGGTTACTTCTTCCAGTCTCTCATGTCTGCTGGAGAACTTCCCACGTGCTCTCTGATACTTTGTAGTTGAAAAGAATTGGGCCATCTTAAAGATTTATAAAACACAACTTTTTTAATCTGGTTCATTTTGACCATCTTGACTTTAGGGAGCACTTTTATGAACAGCTCAAATACCAGATAAGCAGTGGAACTGTGAGGAACAAAATGGGGCATCAATTTCTGCAGAGAGCCTAGCTGCAGCTGAAGTAATGCGTATATTGGTAGCCTTAATGAAAGTGCACTTATTTTAGGAAGAAGGAGTACATTTGATTAGAATTAATAGTAATTTGAGTTAGAAGTACATTTGATTAGGATTATTCCAGTCCTGCAAGATTCCATAGATATCTTTAGCCCAAGTCCATACAAATGATTCCTGTATTAAAATGAAGATGAGAGATACCAGATAGACCAGGCAGGGAGAATGGCTCAACCCTCCACATCAAAATGGGAAATTAAATAAAACAGGTAACGAACTACTGGTTTTATTTGTTCCATCCAGACTGTGTTCTCTTCCAGATCCAGTAGTGCCAACTGGAGATGGTGCTGTGCCTAACTGCTTTGTCTACCCACCAGTTACTGCCTTACAGTTCTGATAGAGGGAGGATTTGCTCAGGCAAAATCATCTAGGCTCATTTAGTTTGACCAGGAGGTTTGAGTTAATCTGGCTGACTTTTGCCTGATAATTCATGCCAATCAGTCTGCTGCCGCACGCAAAAGGGCAGAAATGCATACTGATTGATGGCCAGCAGCTGTGGATGGCACTGCTGGGTCTGGAAGAGGACATCTTCTTGCAGCCACTGGATGTAGAATTGTAAAAAATGTAGAATTGGGACAGTTTGAGGGCCATTAACATTTAAGAGAATTTTGAGTTTGGATATTTTGTTTGCAGTAACAGAACCTCTTCTCCTAGTTACAGATCAATTCTGGATCAGTTCTGGATTACTAATATGTCATACCACTCAAGATAACTAACAATAGCAGACTCAGACATGGAATATGACTGTTGGATTTCTGCCATGTATTCGTGACTGCATGATTACATGGTGTTGTGAGTCAGATCAATATGGACAACACCCATAAGCCTGGGTTATGTGGTTTATGTAGGTTGTAGTATACTCTACATGAACTAGATTATATTAGTTTTATTATTGAAAAGTAGACCACAACAGTGACCTAAACTTTATACAGTAAATCGCTTCTTTTTATCCCCATCCTTCCAAATAGCACAGCTATTCATTTTAGAGAATTTACTATTGCCTGCTCTTTTCAATATCAGACAAATGTAGCAGGATTAACACAGATTAGAAACTGCATTGTGATTATGTGGTGAGATGGACTGTTCTGATTGTATTCTTCTGAATAAAAATAGGTACAATTTAGGTTTTCATGTAAATAGTACAGTTAAACTTTTGTGATAATATGAGTACAAACAGATTTTATAGGTGTTGGACAACTAATTTGCTAGCATTGCTATGACATTCATTGCCATATCAAATAATTTTCATACAAGTTACCGTAGACTAGAATTGATTGATTAGAAGAGAAATATAATGGTTATACTTTATGATATAAAAGTGATGTCGTATGGTGTAGTTTTCTATAAGCACTTATTGGTATCCTAATGAAATTTTATTTAAATTCCATGATGTGGCAATCTCAATTTAAGTCCAGGTTTCTGGTTTTGAATGAACTCCCTTGGTATAAAAGTTGAGTACATGATGAATCCTGCCCCTTGTTAACAGTTGACTTGACCTCTAGATGTGTAAATAATTCCTCCTGGAACCACTGACTTTCTAAGTATTCTTATTCTCCTTCTATTGTTTGTATTTCAAGTCAACAGTGAAAACTCCTGAAAGAATTAATTACATTGGCCTATCCAGTCAGCAGTTATGTAGGGATATCATTAACTTACTGTCCTTTCTTTCCCCCTCCTCTTTGGTTTTGTTTTTTTGTTTTGTGGTAGTCTGACCCTTGGTTATCATTGCAGAACTATGGAGGTGCAATGAGACCGCCACTGAATGCTTTAGGTGGCCCGGGGATGCCTGGAATGAACATGTAAGCACAACAATAAATCTTATAATATTTTTTTTAAAAAAAATTATTTAATTGTAGAAGTGATATTGGGGATACGTAATACAAGTGAGAATGTGCTTTGATAAGTGACATGCTTTGATCACTGATAACTGCAGTTCTAAAAAGTGAACCCATGACAGTTTCCTTCTTCTGCATGAGTCTCTTACAGGCATCTGTACAACTACTCAGTTTCTTTCACAGGTCAGAGTTCAAATATTGGGAATATTTTGTCAGTATAGTCACCACTATATCCTTGTTTGCATTTTTTTTAAAAAATATATTATTTACATTTGTTTTTACTTTACTAAGTAAATATTTTGTAAAGAATGGTACAAATATGGTTCTTTGCTGCAAAATAAAGAAGTGCTTAAATTTTAGCAAAATAAAACTATGGTCTAGACCTATTTATGAAAGAAGTTATATTTGTAAGAAGAAGTGATTCTCTCTCTGTTGCTGTTTTTATTTCCATAACTACATTTATTTCACTCTGAACAGATAGAAGAGTATTACAGAAATGGGTGTAAGGATTTCTGAGACTGGATCATCCTTTAGTGAAAACTGAGTTCAGTTACGCTGTACTGATTTAGTCCAGGCATGGATTTAGTCATAGAAGTGTATAATATTTTTTACACCTGTAGACAACCCCCTTTTCTACATGTGTAGAAAATATTCACAGGTAAATTTTCTGTATCTAGAGTAGACTAGATTTAAGCTAAGGATTTTAGCATAGCAAGTGACCCTACGAGAGTAATCGTCTGCACTTAAGATAAATCTCTTGTTTGCTTGGAGTTGCTTATATGATTAGCAAGCCTGAAAGAAAGTGAGGTGCTCCTTTCATTATTTACACTTCTCAGTTAAGAGATTCACAAAGGTTAAGGGCCTTTACCTCTTATGTAACACAGTCCAGAAATTATCAGCTGTTCTTGTATCTTGGCCCTACCGCTGCTAAATTAGTACAATTTTCATAAACAGCATTTTGCAGTCCCCAAGTAGTTACAGAAGGCAGCGTGGTGGTCTAGCTATCAAGACATTAAAAAGATTTTACAACCTAAAGCAGAGAATATGTTCTTTTTTTGCTCCTTTTACACGTATGTCTTTCAAAAGTTTTCAGCAGACCAACACGGAACACACACTTATATATAACTTATCCATAATATAACTTATCATTACATTGTGGATGCCCATTCTTACTCTTACTTTTCATAGGAAATACAAGCAAGAGAATTTTCATTTTAAGTAAAGACTTAGTTACCAACCTTAAAAGAGGTATTAAGATACATAATACCATAAAAAAAAATCTGATCTACCACTTCCTTAATTTTTTCTAATTTCCAGAAATACCTTGAATTCTTGAAGAAAATAAAGCAATTGCGTGTTAGTCTATCATAAACACCATAAATTGGATTCAAGACCATTCTAGGAACCTTCCCAAGGGCTAGGCATTTCTTCTTTAAAATGAAATAGATGGAGGAAAAATATTTGGGCATTTGAAATTCAGTGTGAGTATAACAAGCACTACATAAATTGTTTTCCAGGGGAGATTTAATTAAAAGAAAAGAAAATCAACTGACTAAAATAAAATGTTGAGAAATTAAAATTCAGGATAGATAGGATATTTTAAGGCTACTTATACATATAAGTGTGAGTTAACATGGGGAAAATAGGAAAACACATTCCTGGATGACAAAAAAATCCTGGCTTACCAAAAAGAGGGAAGATGGATATGAGTTGCAATACTAGCATTTCAATATTGCAGCAATTTCGTCCTGAGTTGAATTGGTAAACATACATAGATGATCTTGTTTTAATTCTGTGATGTAGGAAGTACTTTTTCCTTTGAACTTATTTGTCTTCTTGAAGGGGACAGCATGAATTGGAGTCCTTTACATGGAAAATTCATGAACTTTGATATAGTATAATATCTGCTGAAAACAAGAAGATATAAAGAAATAACTATGAAGTAGGCAACCACAGCTGTCTCCATGTCTTACCAGGCATATACAGCACTCCTTTACATTTCTTAGAAACCCATCTTTACTCCAACTGATCAGAAGATGTGAACAGAAGACTCTTTTTTTCGTTTTGAACAAGACTTCATACCATCCCTTTGCTTATTATAAATCACTTTAAAGGCATAAAAGAGTCCAAAGTGCTAGTACGTAGACTATTATGCTCTGGCATATTATGACGTGTTACATACTGCATCAGAAACCATTGTTAGAAGCTCCATTATTGCATGCCTTACAACATGAATTCAGGATCAGTCACAATGCATTCAAGGATAACCTATGGGCAGTAGCAATTTATGGATCCAGCTGTGTTAAATGTGTTCTTTGTATTATCCCTTACAATTTATCTAATACTCAACGCTAGGAAGTAACCATGTAAGTCATTTAGGTTACTTACATTTCAAGGAAACAGGATAAATATATATATAAGTCTTACAGTAATACACATTTGTCTTTACAATGCAATATCGTTTTCTTACATTAAAATTCTCCGGTGTTCTACTTGGATTTTATGCAATTTTAGGACATAAAAATATATACTCTACAAAAACAGTTGCCATTTTAAAATCCAACTATTTCTCCTGGGAAAGCCCAAAAGAAAGCTCTTCTGGGTAAGTGCAGAATACTTGCCAAATAGAATGTTACTTTTTTTTTCTGTATGAAAAACTGGGTTTTATTGTCAAAAATGAAATAGCCAGCCTGAGGACTCATGGACAATAATTCAGTACAGGAGCATGCACTCCTCAAAAGTAGTACTGCTAAATAGTTGCTTGCTCCATCTTAACTGTCATATTATTGTTTGAAACAGCTGACACATATCCTGCCTTCTTCAAAACAACTTTATTTTAGCTAGAAGATTTTAAGTTGAAACTTGGCTTTAGTCTTTTTAAGTAAGATTTTATTTCTTTGCCCTCTTTGGAACAAAATGGCAAATTTCAGGGAATAGTGTTACATTTCACTGGGCACTTCTTAATGGCCTGTGTGACCTGCAGTAATATCTCAAGTGCTAGGAATATCTTCAGTCATGCCTGAAAAGAAAAAAAGGTGTGACTTTGTTTTATAACTTCAATTCACCAATTGATGTCTAAATGTTTCATTTCCTGATTGAATATACCTGTCCCTTGGAAAACTGGAATTTTAGAGTATTATTTTAAGTACTCGGATCAATGCTATAGGACTACCTCTAAGGATAGAATGCAACTCTAATTTGCAGGTAGCTTTTTTTATAATGTATGTTTTATAAGCTAATGATATTTGGTTCCATTTAAACTCTATGGCTTTCCAGCTGAATCTGCTTGTGTTTTCAAAGTCTGTACTTAGAGCTGTCCATGTAAAGCTGCTAGTAAATTTGCCAATTCCATCAACTTTTTTAGAAGAAAGGTGAGTTTCCCAGACTCCTTGTAAGGACAGTCTTAATTCCCATGTTGCTGTGACTTAACCCAATCTTGTATCTGAGTCAACTTCGTCATGTCTCTGTTGTTCAGATTACTCTTCAGTGTCATCACAGCTATTGTCCATTTGATCCTTTTTGCTGGGTATATTTGTGTTACCTAGTGTTGCATAAACAGAGGCAGGGGCTTGGAGTGAAAACAGACTTCCAGCATTGTTACAAATATTCCTGATTTCTCTGTCCAAGACGATCCAATAAAACAAATATGGAACGTAGAAAAAAGGAACAGCTTTTTTTTTGAAAAAAGAAAAAAAAGCATTTGGCATTTTAGGTTGTAGTTGTTAGCAAAGGAAAAACTGCTGAATATTTGTCCTGAGAAGCATGAGTACTGATAGTCTCTTTCCATGCCTTGCCTCCCCTCTTCCCAATGAATAAGGTGGAAGAGATCCTCATCTGTGTTCCTGTTTTCCAACCGTCCAAAAATCATGTCAGCAGAAGTAGATCAATTGTGACTTGATTTATTTCAATTGATTGTTTGAGCTAATTTCCTTATAATCTCATCAATGATGTAATAAAAAAAATAAGATTCAGTATTAAATCCCACAGGCAACATATCTGCTTAACAGTTTTTAGTTTTGCAAGACTTTAAAAGAAATAGAAAACTTCCTGAACTCATTAATAAAGCCTGCCTTTTTTATATTTAGAGCACTCTCCTATGTCTGCTAAGCTGTGGTGGGTAATGTTGCTTTTGTAAAGCTAATGAGGCCAAAATACCATTTTAAATGTGGAAGTTTTGTCGTCTGCTCTGCTTTTCAGTTGTAAGGGCCTTCAAAAACTGATTTTGTCTTATTTATAAATAACTAAGAGTCCTTAATGCTTGCAGGAATAATTATGGTTATTGAAATGTTATTTATGACTGTAAACATGGAGATTTTACCTCCCATATGGCTCAGTTCCCTCAGGACCATTAAAGCACCAAACTATTTTCTGAGCTAAAGAGTGAGAAACTTAAAATAATAGCAAGAGTTGTGAGAAGAAACATGCTCTATCCTTTTTCCTTTCCCCATTCCATTCTACTTTTAGTACCTGCCTTATGTCTCTTCAGAAGTTGACTTTATTGAACAGGTCTTCTGCCTATTAAAAGCACTCTATCCCTCTCTGCAGAAGATTTACCACTTAATCATGCATACACCATTTGGCCAAGAATGTCTGTAATGAAATCTACCTGTTATCTGGTGTGATAAATTTTATGTTACTGTGACTTCTGTGGAAATAATGTAGCCTTAGTAAAGTAGCACACGGTTTTTAGATACGTATCTAAACACGTCTGAAGTGTATGTATAGAATGGCATATTTTCAATTGGTGATGATGATGGCAATGCTCCTATATATGCTATAGAATCTTATTTTCAATGGGTTGTTCTTCTGAAAAACAAGCTTTCCCAAAGCTTGTGTAACATATAGCATTACTTTTGCTAGTGAAAGCTTACTATAGTTGCAGTATGGTAGATCCATACTCAATAAATCATCCTTGACTCTTCAGGAAAGTACTTAGTCCTGTAAGCAAGAGTACTGTTTCTATGACTGAAATTACACTTATCTTTTAGTACCTTTTTATAAACTTTTGTACAGTGAGAACTTAAAGAACTTGTTTTTTACACTTTGCAAAACTTCTGTGCCACATTAAAATTTGCATCTCTGTAACACAGAGTTACATTCTCCCTGAACAGAAGGAAAAGGGTTCAAGTGACAAAAATTTGTGATGTCTTTCAATTGTTCTATTGAGAATATGAATGAGTATGTTTGGTGCTTCTTAAATTTGCAAGTGTTTGGAACCAGGGCAAAACAGTGTCATCTCCACTGTAGCCTCTGGCAGTGAGGCTACTGAGGAAGGACTCCTTATGGTGCCATTCTGGCAGGTCCTATCCTGAAGAATACAGAATTACCAGAAGTACTGAAGGTTTTAAATATGAGTGGTGGAGTTGTAATAAAAAATTAATTTTCTTTAATCAGCTCATAATCGGATTAAATTATGATGGTAGTGCAAAGATTAGAATTCTGCTATAGTGTTAAACCGTGGTGTAGTTATGATTTATAATCAGGCTTTAATTTGAAAAAAAAATCTTCTTCCTTTCTCTGGAAACAGATTATTTTGATTTGCCTCCTCAGAGCTGGTCAGAAGTTGGGTATTGTTCTGTGTCTCATCTTTCATCTTCTGTTACAGGGGTCCTGGGGGTGGTAGACCTTGGCCAAACCCAACCAATGCTAATTCTGTAAGTAAATACTTAAAATATATTAGAAATCATATTTAAGGAAGTATTTGTCATCAATGCACTAGGAAAGAAATTCCACTTCATTCACAACTAGAATACTACATGCTTTATACTTTTCCTCACTAGTCCTAATGCAGAGCAGGTACAATGAGGAGCAAATCTGAGAAGAGAACTAACTCATTGATCTGCAAATATCCAACTCTGTTCACAATCATACAGCAGCTCTGCATCTTTACTTCAGTTACAGCACTCCCTTAACACAAAGGTTGGCTTGTTCTATATTTAAAATACATTTAGCTTCCTTTAGTGCAAGTAAGATGATATAGGTCAACACTGTCTGGCCAGAAGGCCCTACAGAAATCACTGCTTGTTAAGAAGATACAGCTTAATGCACGCTCACTTATTTTACATAACAAAAGCATAGTTGCTGCTCTTAACTAGGTAATATGGAATCACAGAGCGATTGCTTGCAAGACATCAGCCATTTTTTGTAAAAAGCAGTGCACTCTACTGAATTTCTTTGCTACAACTAGAAAATGAGGTAGTGTAATAGCATCCTGAAGGAAAAGAGGTCAATGAAGCTTCCCATATGAACAACAGTGTATTTTATTGCTTCAAAAAAGACAAAGGTAAAGTTTTCAGTTTCATACATTTCATACATTCAGTTTAATTTCACTGGTCATACCTCTTTAGAATAAAAATGCATCCCTTTTTAGCACTTGCAGATGGATAAAATGGGTCTGGCTTAACAGACTAGTCTGGTTCTTTCTGGTGCTCTCAGTTTTGATTTTTTAATTCTACTAATGACAATTGGGGAAAAGAAAGAGCTGAAACTCTTCCTCGATTTTCTTTTGCACATACTCAACTAAAATGGATGTTATGGTGTTTTTCAACTGATATTTTAAGTATTTTTATTCTGTGAAGTTAATTGTGAAGTCCAGTAACAGATGTATTTGTAAAAATGAGTTGGCTGACAAGTTGTCTACAATTGTGCGAGATGTTTATGCTACAAAATAATTTTGTATTTTGTCAGTATAGTTACTTAGTTTTTACACCCTCCTATAACAGCATTTGTCTGTGCTTCCTTAGAGAAAATTACTGCAAAGGCTATCAGAAAGAAGAAAACCAGATTATTCACAGGCAGCTGGATTTCTGCAGATGTAACAAATACCAATTGAATTTGAAATGACTGTAAAACACTGTCCTTTAAAAAAAAAAAAAGAATAATGCAAATAAATAAAACTAGTGTCTTCTAGGGTACAAGATGTAAGAGAGCTGCTTTTCCATTTATGGTCAAGATTTTGATAAAGATTAAGTATATGTAAGAACATACAGACTCAGTACATGTTTGGGATAACTTTGATGTCCTATTGACTTTAACGCAAGTGAATGCAAGTTTATAAACTTATAAAGCGTATTACCTTAATTATCTTACAGCTTGACTTTTTGCTATAGACTGCAGGTCTTTACAAACCTTATTGTGGCTCCCACAGTAAGAATAAGGAATTTTAGTGGCACATACAAGAACTGGATTGATACTAGACCTTGTAACTTGGTATCTTTGAGAAGTGATGCTGGCTGTATGCCTCATTTATTATGGAATAATGAAGAGCAGATATCAAACCTCAGCATACAGACATCTAAATATGTTAATTATGTTATTCATATTAATTTCATTAGAGTGACTACCAGGGCACAGTAATCTTAAATGAAAATATTTTTATTTGAAATACGGGGTGTTTAATTTGGTTTATGTCTATATTGCTAATTTTGGACTTGAACATACTTACAATGACAAGTTGTTGAAAAGAAGAGGTGTTTGTTTTGACAACAATAGCATTTTTCCATAATCCTTAACTGTGTCTTCAAAATAAATTACACAAATAAACATTAACCTACACGTAAGTGTATGTATAAACCCTATCTCACTGCTGAAAAAAATTACTGATTTGTTTCTGTTGGTATTCCAGATACCTTATTCTTCAGCATCTCCTGGGAACTACGTAGTAAGTACAGTTTTGTGTGTTTACTTATTAGAATAGATGTTATGTTTTCTTTAGGCAAAAAAATAGCTGTCCAGGTGTTAAGAAGAATCCTTGTGTGGAGAACTGAACATCTGATCTGTGCTTGCGGTTTTTTCTGCCATTCATGGTACATTTTTGATGTTCATTACTAGAAGCATTATCAGTCTGGTCAAAATTGCCCTGAGTGCTGTTTTATTTCAGCAAACATTTATACATTTATGTAACCAATGCAATATATCATCTTCAATAATAAAGGACAAAAAAAGAGGCAGCTTTCTTGATAAAACAATATCGTATATGAGTTTCTGAACTTCTTCAGGAAAAAAAAGCAACTGAAGAATTACAAGTTTTTTATCACCACAAAGAGCTAACATTTTAAGGGAAGTTTTTATTCTTATAATTACCTTCTGAAGACTCAAAATTATTTTTTTCTTCTCCATAATTGGTCATGTTTTCATTTCACAGACATTGTCTTACTTTATTATGGATTAGTTGGTATCATTATTTTCTGTTAGTCTGTACTTTAGAATGAAAGATTAAAACTTTGTAATGTGCCTGGCATTGATTTGTCATTCAAAAGAATATGAAATGCTTTTGAATTTAACAATTACACTTCACCTATCAGCAAAATTTTTTTTGAAGTATATACTGCTGGACTTTTTTCTCTTATCGTGAGAGATAAAATTTGTTTATCAGTTTAGGGTCTTTATTGTTGTTCATGTTGTACTTGGATTATTGGTACTTCTGATGTGCTCTCCTTGGGCATGTTGTTTAATCTAAAACACTAGTGTAACCAGTATATATAAAAATTATCACTTGTGTACATATATGTTGGATTCCAGATTTTTTTTGGTAGGTGAGGTTTCAATAGAACCATCTTGATATTTCATATTTTATGATCTTGTATAACAACTACAGAGCCTTGGCTTTAACCAGCGTAAAACCTGAAGCTATTTCAGAATGTGGAAATAACAGATCCTTCACCATGGGAACAATTAATAAGTGTTTTTTAGTCTGTTTATACTCCTTATAGGTTTCTCTTACTTTCAGCCTTCGTAAGAGAGATGGTCCTGCAGAGCTAAAGCTGAAGGATGAGTTCAAGGATGAGTTTGTTTTGTTGAGATAAACACAATTTCTTTTGTCCTTTATCTAGACTTTATTTAGACTTATTTAGCTGTGAAAAAGATTCTCATAGGTGTCCATGACTATAGTACTGATTTTCCTACATGTTTAGTGGAAACAGGCCAAATCTGCTGATCTCCAAACCAGTTCTTTTTATGCAGAACTTCATAAATTTCTGTTTACTGGGAAGGGGTTTTGTTGGTTTTGTCCTAGATGTTAATGGTCAGTTATGGTTGCAGATTTTGAATATTTTTTGAATATTTGACTTCATATTCTTGTTTTTTAAAAGTATAAAGTCATGAGAAACTAGAAAAGGAGATACTACAGGAAATTATTTCAAAGAAACAAACCTAAGTAAAAATACAAGTAGACTCTGTTGGTGTGCTCACATCAAGCCAAACGTCAGTCAGTACAATCACTTGAACAAAACAGAGCATCACTGTATTTCTTTGTATAGATAGAGGATGAGTAAGAGTAAGGAGGTGACTTTACCTATTTCGGTCACAGTGATCAGAGTGACACTGGAATGTTGCATCTAACTGGCAACATTGAAAGGAAATCAAAAGATAGGCACAGATGCAAGAATGAGACACACGAAAGACTGAAGTATTGGAGAAAATGGCTGAGTTTCTGGTCATTCGTGCTCTGTGAACTCCACCTGTGCCAGTGGGAAGAATTGCTGCGTGATTCCTTATAACCACAGTTCTGATGAAGATTAGTAAAATCTAATTAGCAAAACTAATGGACAGTGGCCTCCAAGAGAGAAAGAGTTTGGAGCAAGGTATGACAGGGAGAGCTATTAAAGCAGCATTTTAGCCAAAGGATTTGTATGTAGAACTGCACGCTTTGAGAGCTTGATCTGATTGATTTTTCAGACAGTTTTTGAGAAATAATTCCATTACATATTAATATAGTCTCAGAGTGAGAATAGTTGATATCAAGAGGCTTTCTGAAAGAATGAAGTATACAAACAGTGAGAGTAAAAAGCAAATTTAAAACTAGATGCCAAAGTGAAGATAAGTAACTTTTCTAAGAAATGACCGAAGAATATATTTAAACATAAAAAATTCAAGCTAGTGAGCTTAGTGCACAAGTACATGGATGAAAATTCATAGCCTGTGATGCCTAGAGGGTCATATATGTGATGCAAAGGTCCCTTTGAGTTTGTAGTCTGTAGCTTTGCAGCAGCAAGGGGGGAATTTCTCATTACTGAGGGCTGAACAGGCCTTTCAGACTGTGTTTTTGATTCAATTGTAATTTAGGAGGGGAATAAGTGGCTAGTCGCAGTATGAAATGAAGTTGTGTTTAACCCTTGATTTTTATAAGCTAATGGGTGGGTTTCATGGTGGAGCAAGCCTTTGTTTGTAGCACGCTTTATATAAGATACTTGGTGATCTTGCTTAGTTCAGAAGCAAGGGGAAGTACAAGCTGAAGAACTGGTAGGTGATGTTACGTACATGGGCATAGAGGTATATGCATGCTGACTGATGCAGGGATGTGTATCTTCCTCTGGGTGAAAGGTTTCTGTTTCATCTACAATTTACTGCGACTTAGTCATTTGCTGGCAGATAAAGTAACTTCCCCCTGCAAGTATGTTACTTGTACAAACCTGCAGAGAAGTGGTATCAGTCAGAAAACTGATATCTTACTGTTAGGTTGTCTGAAAATAGCATTTGCTAGACTTTTATTGCTAAATGTTTTGTACGAAATTATTTCAAGTAGTCCATTGAAAAGGAGTGTCTGTTGCTTTAAATCCAAGAATTCTCTGCCTCTTTCATCGTAGTGAATTTTAGCAAATTTCAGCAATATCCTTATAAGAAGGCAGGAACAACCAAACTTTTATATTCAGTAAAAAATATTCCTGTCTAGAAAATTCCTGTCTGCTACTTTAAATATAACAAAAGAGATAAAAATATAATGAGTCATATGGCAATTAAAGTAGTCATCTATTGTTAGCAATCTGTGTATTTTTTATGGAAAGTCAGTGTTTGTTAACTTTTATTTACGCAGACGTTTTTACCAAACTGAAAGTCAGTAGTTTTTATGTTACATAAAAATATTAATGGATCTGCAAAGGTAGGAAGCATGAAGTTATGGTTTTGTTCTAACTAAACAATTTGGATGTTTAGAATAAAATTCTCAGAGAATTTTTTAAAGAGCACTTAAAGACTTGTTTTGCAACCAGAACAGTTTGTGTACAGTTCCTAGTCATAAACAGATCTGCCACATGGAAGTACCTGAAACTAAGAAAACAGATGTTCCTTGATTTTTTTTGTTGGTTGGTTTGTTTGTTCCTTGTCTTTGATTTAGCATTCTAGGCAAGTGACGTAACTGTACTCAGCATTATCCTGACTTTTCAAATCCATGTCATTAATTTCTGAAGAAATTATATATACTGATGTTATTTTTAAAAAATTGTAGGATATAAACAGACAAAATTAGGATGCCCATCGCATCGAGATGCTAAGTTTGCCTAAAAAAGGGAAGTTTTCTTAAGGTGGTCAGGCTTTTCTGTCCCCACAGGACACCCCCTTGTTTTGTCCTTAGGAAACATGGTGGTTCAACCATTGACTGTGTAGAGTACAACAAAACAGAAATGCCAGCTGAAAAAAAGTGGCAATAAAAGTAGATAGAGGGAATTAATATAATTATCTTAAGCCCTGCTCCAACTATTTCTCTTGTTAGACTGACAGCATGACACAGAACCAGTGACTAATGGATATTCTTGGGTCTGTTTATCTAGGTACATCAGAAGTCCGAGCCCCACCTTGCTGACAAATTACTTTTTATTCATCTGCGATGAGCTATTTCACTAGTTTATCAGAAACCATGTATGATTTTACCAGAGTAACTCATGACATACATAGTACTTTTTTTTTCGTACTGTGTTCATCTTTTCCCGTGATATTTTTTCCCTTTCATGCTAACTGACATTTTCTGTTCTCTCTAGGGGCCACCAGGAGGTGGAGGGCCACCAGGAACACCTATCATGCCTAGTCCTGCAGGTATCAAAATATACTCAGAAATACTATACGATAATTGTAAGGGATTTTAGGAGTCATTGTTTTTCAGATAATTGTAAATTACTGGTGTTCTACTTCCTGTATACTTTCTTTCCTGTGCTTTCACTCACTTTCTCTCCCTGCTGTGTTGCAGACACACAAAGCATTGTATCTCTGCGCTTCAGAGCAATTAATTTCTCTGGCTTTTGAGTCCATCTTTTGTTGTAGAGTAATAGCAAGTTAATGACTAAGGAAGACACCGTCTTTATTTGCTTTTGCTAACGTCCTTGGGGCGGTTCCACCAGTTTGGGAATCAAGAGATTTCTGAATCTGGTGAAACTTCCCTTGTAGTATCCTGTGGGACAGGCATGACCAACATGTGCATCCCACGGCTGTGTCATCTGACTGACAGTAGGGTCATGCTGGACAGGTCGCTCTCCTCTGTCTTGCAATGGAGGAGTAAGGTCCCAAAAGAGCCATTGTCATGTCCTACCAGAGAATTGTTCCCAGAACTTCAAATGGACCATTGTTTCCCCAAGTAACATGGTCTGTATCCGCAGACCATATAGAGATTGTGGCCATGCAAAAGATCGACTGCATTCCTGCTAAGGATTGAGGAAACAAGGAAGAGGAAGAATGTGAGGATTCAGGATGGCTAACTAGCTTCTCAAGGCATGAAGATGGTCAACTAGATGTAAATGTTTCCTTCCATTCATGTTCTGCAAAGATACTGATATGAAAGTTGAAATGCAAGATGTGGAAGATACTGTCCTCCCCCATGGACATCATAGAAAACTGCTAAAATGAATCTAATTATATCTTGCGTAACCCAGTGTTTAATCCCTACTCCTTTGGGACAATATCTGCCTTTGCAACTCACTTTCAACAGCTAAGAGGGACCCGTTCACCTCAGTAACATTACAACATCCTCAGTCCTTATGTCCTATATATTCTTGCTGTCCTCTACAGCACAAAAGAGTAGGAAGATTGCATAACTGGCCATGAAAACTTCTTGCACTAATACCTTATCTTCATTAAGCACAATTCCAGGGCTTAAAAAAAATGGAACCAAAGATAAAGTGTAAGGCTTCCTTGTTTATATCATTAGTGAAACGGATAATTAGTGCAAACTAGCATTTAAAATTTAGAATCTCTTAACATAAACTAAACTTATAGACAGACTGCACTTTTAAAAATAGCGTTGCAGTTATGGTACATGTTAGCCTGTCTTTGCACAGCTAAAATAAAGTTTCTGCTGACAGTTGTTCCCATTTTCAGTTAAGAGACTCAAAATGTTTTGTTTTCAAAGTATGAAAACACTTAGAAATTGGCTACCTGAAAATTTTGCAAACATACTTACGAGGCAAACCAGCTCTGAGGGTTCCCATGGCCCAAGTAGCCACTCTGTATTTTCACATGAGCCAGGGATGTGTTTTGCAAAAGGATCTGGTTCTTGAAGGACTTATTCCTTACCTCATAAAATGTTAAAAAATAACTTTACATGCTAATTTTACTTTGGTAACTTCAGGCACCTTTTTGTTCCCCCTCTTTTTTATACAGCCTACTTGAATGTTGTGGTAATATGTAGTGCTCTGCATGTAATGGATTTACTCACCAAGGTTAATTAATCCTTAGAGAGCTCAGAAAGATTAACTAACAGACAAAGACCTTGATTTTAACTGCCCGGTATACTTACAAAGACATTCTTGTGGAAGCTTGGGCTACATTCTCAGTTCCAAAGCATTTCAGTCTGGCCTTGGCTTTTTCACTTTCACTACTTGTGGCTCAAAAGTCCCAGCATCATCTTGTTTTGGAAAATTAATCACAGCTCAGCAGTGGATTTTGCATGTGTCGTTGATCTCAGAACTCTGGTTCAAGGAGGCAGAATGGTCTTTTGGAGGAGCTTGGTACAGAGTACTAAGCTATTCTTTATTCTTTTTGCTGATACTACAGAGATTTTCCAGAGCTGACA
Source organism: Tapera naevia (assembly GCA_033556795.1). Taxonomy (NCBI): domain Eukaryota; kingdom Metazoa; phylum Chordata; class Aves; order Cuculiformes; family Neomorphidae; genus Tapera; species Tapera naevia. The sequence continues at coordinate 7,162,114 of JAUMJJ010000044.1, forward strand.
CTATTTATTAAATCATGCTGTCTGCTTAGGAGTGTATTCAGGCTTTTCTTAGGTCATTCTTCTCTCAGTAATCATTTTCATTACATGGCCTATATCTTGTCAAGTTCCCTTGCGAAAGGTTTTTGCCTGATTTGTCTACTGTCTGCTGCATTTTTGACTTCTGTTTCTTACAAATATTGATAAAGGGTATTAAGCCTTTGTGTGTGTTGGCAGTGGTGAAAAGTTGGACATCAGAATGAATAATTTGTATGTGCCAATGGTTCTCGGGCATTGTTTTCTTAAGTTCAAACAGAATAGTTAATGGGGGTTGTCTTCTATGTGTCTTGTTAATTGAATCTTGCATTTCAACTCAGGAGGTACTCCACCTGAAAGTTCATGTGCACTGACTGGAGGAAGAGGGCAGAGATGCAATATAACTGTGTCAATATTTAGCAAGGCCAAGCAAAACTTCTGGCAGAACTTGCTGGCTTAGACACCATTCTGTGCCAGGTTTTGTTGCATTGGGACTCAAGCTGGTTTTGAACATTATATCGCGCTGTAGCATGAAGATGCCTCAGTAAAGCTCTCCTTGGAGCAATGATCTTTGCATAGTGTTCTGCTGAATAGTTTGATATATCCAAAATCAAAGACTGACATGAATGAGAATAAAAAATTTTCATATGCTATTATAACTTGCAGTCAGTATAATGAGAAGGTATTTATCATTTATTACAGCTGGAAAACAAATTACAGGTGGTATTGATAAGAAAGAAATTCCTGTTTTATTGAGAATATTTAAGATGAGTGAAGTAATTTGGAACTCCAGGAAAAAGAGTTTCTGGAACTAAATAGTTACACATATTTGGTGATTTACAAACCTTTAACAGTCACGCATAAAGCTGGAGTCTAAAAGTAGTCACTTATGGAGCACCGCAATTAATTTTTTCCTTAGCTCTGTTGTGTGGTAGCAATAGATAGAAAGGAAATAAAATCTTCCATTATATTGCCACTGTGTATCAGTGATTTAGGCACAGAAATAATATGAATATAATGACATGAAATGTATTAGGTGAGTAGTTTTATTGAAAGGTATATATTAGCACTTAAAATAATCTCTTATTACAGATTCAACCAACTCTGGAGACAACATGTACACTTTAATGAATGCAGTACCACCTGGACCCAACAGACCTAATGTAAATATGAATCTAGTTATGTACTTCTTTGAATTATACAGCCTTTTTTCATCCAAACATTACGTTTCCATCATATATAATTAATACTAAGTTTTCCAGTTTTACAGGGGACACTTCAGTTGCTTTCCTCCCACCACATACTTCTTAATGTTTCCCAAACCAATATATGCCAGATAATGATTGGGGCATACTTTTCTACATGCAAAAGGCCTCAGAAGCTTGTGCACGTGAATCTTGGGAACAACTTAATTTGTCAGACTGCACTGCAATAGGCTTCTGTGCGATAGCATTTCACAGGTAGAAGTCAAAGAGTAGCAGAACGACAGCTCTGCTGAGAGGACATAGGAGTCTTGGTGGACAAGTTAACCATGAGCCAGGAATGTGCCCTTATGGCCAAGAAAGCCTGTGGTATCCTGGAGTATTTTAAGAAGAGTGTGACCAGCAAGTCAAGGGAGGTTATCCTTCTACTTTGCCCTAGGGAGGCCTCATCTGGAGTGTTGTGTCCAGTTCTAGGCTCCCAAGCTCAGGAAAGAAAAGAAACTCCTTGGAGAGAGTCCAGCAGAGAGCCATGAAGATGATGAGGGGAGTGGAACATCTCTCTTATAAGGAAAGGCTAAGAGACCTGGGTCAGTTTAGCCTGGTGAGGAGCAAACTGAGAGTGGATCTCATCAATGCTTACAAGTATCTGAAGTGCACATGTCAAGAGAATGGGAACAGACTCTGCTCAATGGTGCCTACTGACAGGACAAAGGAAAACGGGCACAGCCTGGAACACAGGAAGTTCCACCTGAACATGAGGAAAAACTTCCTCACTGTGAGCGTGACAGAGCAGTGGAACAGACTGCCCAGAGAGGTTGTGGAGTCTCCTTCTCTGGAGATATTCAAAACCCACCGTTCCTGTGTAGTCTCCTCTAGGTGAACCTGCTTTAGCAGGAGGCCTGGACTGGATGAGCTGCAGAGGTCCGTCCAATTCCAGCTATTCTGTGATTCTGTGATCCTAGAGTTGCTACTGAGCATTAGTTTCTGCAAGATTCAAACATCTGTTATAAAAAAGTATCTGCTCCCAAAAAGGGAGGATAAAATTGCTGAAAGTGACCCAGTGTTATGTTGCCCTGCCATTCTTTAAAAATGGGTAAAAAAAATTACTTCTAGAAGAACAAAACTTCCCTGCTTATCTAAATGGAATATTAAGAATGAAACCTACTGATAACATGTAAATATTTTCTTAACAAGCTAGTTAACTGGTGACTATTTTAGCCTAAATTTCAGCAGTTCTAGAACTGACAAAAATCTGAATTCTTAAGTAGAACTTACTTTTATTCTGAACCATAAGTTTTATTGTATTTCGCTGATTACAACCAAATTTTATTTAATTACGATATATATTATGGGCCTTAGTTCAGTAGAACCTAAAAATATGGATGTTTTGATATTGCTAAATCATTAGGCATGCTAAATAATTATGAATTTTAGAAATCTTTCTATAATGTTAATGCCTTCAAGTTTTTGAAGAACTGAATTTAAGGTTAATATCTGAAATTGGAGAGAAGCTGCTCATGCTGCAAAGGTAGTGTAGAATACTCTTGTCAGTATGGATAGGGTAGGGTTTGAAAGCTGTTGATCACTTCCTCATTGAAGAGAATCATAAAATTCCCTATAACTTTAGTGGAAGTATAGCTAGGTCAGTGCCAGCAGGTAAAAAAATCATACACAAAGTATTGAAGTAAATAATTAATTATTCCTGAGTTGTATTCAAGCCTGAGGAGGTGAGAGTCTCCAAAAATCATGATGGTATCACCGGGAAAAGTGAACAAAAGCAATGAGATTTTTGTAACCTTCACATGAAGGACTTTGACTACACGTCACATTCAGATCTGGGACAGTGCATTTTTCTTTTTTTTCTTTTCCTGAGGAATATTTTCTTTAGGTTAGCATATCTATAAGAAATTGTACAGTAATACCAGTTTTTAATGTCTGATCCTTTTGTAGTTTCCAATGGGGCCAGGGTCAGATGGACCTATGAGTGGACTGGGTGGAATGGATTCACATCATATGAATGGATCATTAGGTAATGATAGTAAATATTACAAACATTACGAATTTCGATTACTGCCATTTTCTATGACTAGTTCTCTAAGTTTTGTGGAAAACTATAAAAAAATGAAAAAGCTGAATATACATCAGTGAAAAGTATACTTTTTAAGCATATGAGTTGGCATACATACTGCACCTCTGGAAGAAAAATACTGTATTTTATTTCTATAAGGGAGTACAGTTTTAATCTAGTTGATGAAAAGCTCTCAAAAAGCATACCATCAAAGTAATGTAGAGGTGAAAGTTTAAAAACCATTATTATTTACATCTTCCTCTCTCAAAATCTTGGGGAGGTGTCTTTGTGACGTGCTGATGCACATTCTTATCAATTACCCAGAAGTAAGTTATTACATATATTTGTGTATGTGTTAAACTGTTTTTATTCTGACATTTTTATATCCTCATTTTTTCTACAATTAGCCATACATCTATCAAGTAGGAGTACTATTTCTCCATCCCCATTAGCAGCTTCAGACAGGTGCCGATTTTAATTTACTCAAAAGAACATGAATTCTTGTCAGGGCATGCAGAGGCAGGAGGAATACTTTGACTTTTGACACTATGATTTTTTAAGGACTCTCATCTACGGAGAAGCTTTGCACAACTCTGCAAAACACATACTGCTTTATCTCCTGACTATCCTAGCAAACTCTTTGCTCTTAGTCTTTGCTGGTAGACAGTTGAAAGAGATTTAAGAAATAAGGCACAGCTCAATAAATTGCATTTATACCTTCCTCTTCCATACTCACAAGGTAAATAAATACCTTATTTTTATTTCTGCTCATAACTGTACCACCAGTTTGTAGGTCTTGATATGATTCTTGTGTTGTTCTCTTCACTCCTCTCTGCACCAAGGGGTATTAGTCATGCAGGCAACAACAGGGGCAACCTCAGGCTGCTAAGGCTTTAGATCTCTTTCTTCTTTTGTTCCCCCTTGTCAACCAGTAAGGTTCCCTTTTACATCTCGGAGCTGACCCAATGCCTACAAGGGGCACCTGCAGCACCTTTTTGAGCAGAATTTTCCTTTATGGGGAGAAACTCAGTCAAGCTTGGTACAAGTCAGGCAGGCAAAAGCCAAGCGGCCAGTGATCCCTTTTCTTCTGTCCCCAAGGAAAAGCTCTGTCACCTCCCCAGCACAGGCAGGACCAACCTAAACTCCATACTATTTAAGTCCATACTGCCATGATATCACTAGTAGCCCACAAATTGGAGGATATGAGACAGGAAGTATAAACAGGTAAGAAGAAGGGAGAAATTCAAAGAAGCAATAACAAAGGAGAAAAACCTAAGCTATCAAACCTCATTTAGCAGACATGTTCTGAATTATTAAAATTCAGCAGTAGACATCTATTTCCTAATAGTATATTTTTTTTCTACGAAAGTGTGTTCCTGAAATTCCTAGATTACTTTGCGTAAGGACACCTTGTTATTTTACAGCCTTTTTTACATATTACATCCTAAAATGGATTGTAGCTTTAATTAATAATAAAGCACGTTACATTTAAATAAATAAAACACTGTAAAAAGTAAAAATATCTTTTTCTGTCACTTTCCATAGCCTGAGAATTATTTCTTAGCTAAAAGAAAGGATTAAAATGGAACAGTTATGAAAGGATTTTACATGTATCTCACGTTTCATTAAGTATGTTCTCTAGTGAAAATGATGGTGTGCTTAGTAAAATTAATAATTACTGCTTTCTAGGGGGAATTTCATATCTAAACTGGAGCCTGAGCTTTTTAAGGAGAGGAGGGCTGGCAAGGATCTGCTGGTTTTGTTTTCATGCTGCAGTAGGCAGATGTGCTCCATAATCAGATGGGTGAATTGGTTAAGGTCCATCCTGAACTTCTCCCAACTTCTTTGACCACAGCCCTTCTATTGGATATCTCTTGATAGCTCTGATGGTTGGAAAAAAATCTTTTCCTGATTTCCACCAAAATTTATACTTTAGGCCGAGAAGAAATGAATCCTCATAATGTTTAAGTATCTTATATATTCGTAGAGAGAAATCATATTCCTTCTCAGCTTTAATTTGTCTAGCTAAGTATAGTAAGTTATTTCAGTCTTCTCCCACAACTACATTTTATTGATTCTTTTCCTCTGATGCTCTTCTAGTTTTGTATTCAGTACTCTGCTAGAATTTGTCTTTCCTGAAAATAGGTGACCAGAATTGTTTTACTATCTGTTGCTGCTAAAAATGGGGTTTTTTTCTTGATAGGTCCATCCTAAAGTTTTATTTCCTTTATTCTTGACTTTACCTGAGTGAGACCTACAGCATGTGTAAAAAAATCTTTTCAATAGTCTTGCATTCATTATATTTATTTTTATTTGGTTTCTGTTGCTCTGATCCTCAGAATCACCTGCTTTCTTCTGAAAGATACTGTCATCATCAGTATTTATAATGCATCGAAAGTTGATGTCATTTCAGGCAATTTCAGTAGTCAGCTTCTGCTTCTGGGAACAAAGATATTGATGAAACCCTCCCAGCTAACCTTAGTGATAAAAGTGGTCTTTTTTTCTGTCATGAATATAAACTTTTGATAATTGGCCCTGGTTTTGTTTTGTTCTCAAAATAAAGCAACATTTCCCATAGGTGGACATACCCTGAATGAATTGCCTTACCTGTACCTTACCATTGCTAATGGGACAGGAAGGCTGGACATATGGAGCCTTGAGTTGTGTTGGGCTGTCTCATCCTGAACGGATACCATCCTGATAACTGACACAGATCAGATGTGTGTGCCCTTCATTCGTTTCTCAATTTTGGCACAGGGTCTGTACACAGACAAAATATTAACATTAATCAATATTAACTGTATAGTTTTACTAAGGGAGATATTGGGAAGGAAGTGCGATGATACATGGTTGGTTATGTTTTAAAATATTGCTGTTACACTATTATTTTACTATGAAAAAAATATCTTAGATGAGCTTGAGCTCAAGACTAACTGAATAATTGTCTGTTTTAATTTAAGGCTCAGGAGACATGGACAGTATTTCCAAAGTGAGTATCTAATAAAATATCGGGCATCTTTAGACTATTTCACTGTAAATATACTTTATTTGTATCTGCTAAAAAGCTTTTTTTCATGTATGTATATTTTCTGCTTGTCAACTGTTTGGAGGCTATTCAGACACAATTAGTATTAATTGAAAATTTAAAACCAATACGATCAGTAGGAAGTTTAAGTAGACTTATTCCCTGCTGAGTAATAATGTGTATTAATGAAAGTGATTAATTAAATCTATTTCATAGTCTGATTGATCATGTTATAATCTTCCATACAGTTAAGACAAATGAATATAGTTCTAATAATCAATTCTAGTTAAATTTAAACTTGGAAAAATGTCATTAGGCTGTTACTTTTATTCTCTGCATGATTGCTTTTGTCATGTCTGTAAGGCAACCTTAATCATTAGTATAAGTTCCTAAAATTCAGAATAAGAAGTTGTTTCAAAAGAAGCACTATTTTGATACCACAACCATTAAACAGTTGGAAATGAATATGAGTTTAACCTGAAGGGATTTTGGCATCTATGAAAATAATACTGTGTCTGAATATATTGCTTCTTCCATAAAAATAATGCAACCTCATGGGTGGTCATCATTAATTTAGCAATTAATGAGCTTCTTTGGTATTCATAAAGTGACATAAATCTGTGCGTTGCAAGACAATATTTTGTACTCAGCGTCTTCAAATGTAACTGACTGAAACTAATCCATATATCACTACAACAATATCCCTGCACTTTTGTGCTTTTCATCTATAAATACAGAAATTACTGAAGAGGTGGTTTCAGTTAGTTTTGTAACTCGTTCACTTGTAGCAAAATTCTTAACAACTTTCTAAGAAAATAGTATAAGTTTGTTTTGAGCATATCAGCTGGCAGTCTGTTTTGGTTGCCACGGGATCGAATGCCACGGTGCTGTCGCTAGATCTCTCCCAGTGCAGATTTGCCGTTTCAGATCTGTTCGAGGCTGGTCTGCACGTGCTGTGGTCATATTAGAGACCTTGCTGTTCTCAGGATCTATGATGAGATGCTAACGCATAGGGAACAAAATGCTTGCCTAAATTCCCCATGGGTTAACAGCACTTTGTAGTGTGAATTTGTTGAGAATACACTCAGGTGTTCAAAAGGTAGGAATCATTCTTCACTTACCTGGTGATACATATTTGTATATCCAAATAGGAGGGTGAGGACTGTGTAGGGTTCCCCAGTTTGTGGTCTTCTGGTAAGGGACTGTAGCCTGTAAAGTATGCTTAGCATATATCTTTACTGGAGAGAAAGACCTCAGCAATATGTGTGAAAGGCCACTTCTGCTTCTGTAGGGGAGCAGTGTCCATAGCAATCATGTTTTGGTACATTTTTAAGACCAATAATGTTTTCAGGATCTGCAGTGAATAAAACAATGTATTGAAATGACCATGTTTCCTTTGTTGTGCTATGCTTAGATGTACAGTCATGGCTTCAATAAAAGCCTCCAATGAGATAATAAGCATACAGCACTTCTAAAATCCATGTCCATAATTTTCATTTAGTGTTTTTATTGTAAACTGCAGCATTTTTAAAGAGAAAAAAACTAAGACATTTCCATTAGCTTGCCACAGGATTATTTTTAAAAGCCTATGTTCATCCCACTGGTATTGTTAGTATATGTGCCAATACAAATATCAGGAGCTCTGAAAACATGGATCCAGAAGTTTACCTGGAAGTAAATAATTCATGGACATCACATGTGATGCACGTTTTTTTCAAAAAACTAAAAAGAAAAATTCTGTTTACTTTGAAAATAACAGAGTTGTCCTGTTACACCCTTATAATTTTTAGGTATTTCTGAGTAGCACTGCCCAATATGCAACCTTCATTGATAGTAGTAAAAGTGTGTGGGTAGCATTGGTTAGTTTAAGGTAGGTAATAGTACATAATGCTTTTAAAACTTGAATGAGAAAGTTCTGCTTGCAAGGAATAGTAGCTTTCTGGGGATGATGCATGCTAAAATATGTGACTGCCTTCCAGTTTTGTATACTGTTGCTAAGATTATTCTTGCTGAGGCAATAATTTCCCTGTGTACATCACCAGCTAATCTTGCAGCTGGATTTTCACAAGAGGATTTCCAGTGACAGAAGTTGTTCACTGAAGTTAACAGAGATTGGGTGTGTGATGATCAGTGCTGAAGTCCAGGCACAGGACTTCAGTGAAGTAAAATGCATATTAGAGGAGCTGATTGTCAGTTCCCTGAAGATGCAGAATAGTAATCCAGTCTTGGTAGAATCAGTACAGATCGCAGAATTCAGTGCTACATTTTCTAGAGAAGATTTTAATTTAATTGGCTGAATGGAAAACATGACGTTTTTATGAAGTAGATTGAGATGGGGGAAGTAAATAAACTGAAATTATGCATATTAAATAAACATTAATAACCATTGTTTCTTGCAGTACCCACGGAATTTGTACAGGCATCAAAGACATACTTGCTTTGGAAAAAATCAGCTAGTGCTACAATGACAGACCCCATACTGGCAATAAAAGTTGCCCAGAGGAGTTGCTATAAAAGTGTTTATGTCAGGAATTTGAACTTTTTGGGCCAGCATACTGTAGCAATTGCAGAATTTCAAAGCTTTGTGCTAGATAAGGCAAGATAAAACAGGGGTAAATCCCCCAGGAATGAACAAAAGTGCAAAAGCATCATAATAAAATAAATTTGACAGGGCCTTAGTGTGTTTTAAACTTTATACTCATAGATTTTAAGGCCAGAAGGGACCAGTATGATTATGTAGTATGACCTGCATAACACAGGCAACAGGACTTCCCTGAATTAATTCCTGTTTAAGGTACAGTACCCAAGCTGTTGTTGAACTAAAGCATAAGTTTTCAACCATTTTCAAGCCATGGATCCCGAAATATTTGCTATACTAACTTCACTGAATAGAAAACTTGAATGTCAGATATTAATTAACTCGTTAGGCTTTTAGTTGTCTTTGCTAGACTTGTGCAGTGATTCCTGGAGATTTAAGGATCACTGTTCCAGAAGCAGTGAACTAGACTGAAGGAAGCAAAAGGACAAGGGCAGGGGTCTTGACCCAACTCTGGAAGTTGCATTTTAGGTGCAGATGAAAAAAACAGTTATGCCTATATGACACTTATGTAATTAATTTTATGTTTATAACTGAAAATGAATACACTGAGCTGAACCCATAAACATACTTGGTTATTCAGACTGAGAATGATGTTCTTCCCTCAGGGGAATATGGTGAAAGCTTGACAGCAGCCTTTCATTAACCATACTCAATATGTTGCAAAGCAGACAGTAAGTGTGGCCATGAGGCATACAACTCTGCTAATGCAATAGCAAAAAGTACCTGATCTAATTTGGGGTTTTGAAGCTGAGAGCACTTTTTGTTCTCTTTGGAGATGAAGTAAATCCTATGGAACAGTGGAAGTTGCAATACTTAAACTATGAACAGTAGCCAGCATGGGACTTCATGATTACAAAGTGGAGCACGTGGAAATGTGGTGTGAAGGAGAAGTAGAAGTCATAGCTGTCCCGTTTTCTGTTTAGCAGTTACTCCACTGTACATCTTTAAAGTGCCAGGGTAGGGTAGATCGCCTTTGTATTTGTGAGACAAGTGCCAGGAAATTAAGGGGTCTTTCTCTTTTTTAATGTTTGCTATTTTTCACTCAACGTTTGACCTCTTGCAGATTTAGTTATACTAAATGAAGACTGCACGTAGGTATTTTCGAAGTGCAAAATAGCTTGCTTTTTTTAAGAAAAAATCTCTGGACTAACTGACATTCTGTGTTAGAATTTCAATTGAGAATAACATGAGAAAACCAGAACAAATTTGCTTAGGATTCTTTCAGACATTATGATTTAGTCATTGATCAAGGGCACTTCTTTGAGTTGCATTTTGTTAGATTGTCCATTGACTGCACTAGGTTTGTATTAAATTTATTATGATGTACCAGGTTTACATTTGTGTAAGTAAAATCTCAACAGTAATATTACGTTCAGTTTTTCTGGATCCAAAAAAAAAAATGAAGGGAAGAACTATGATAGACATAAACATTTCATAATGAAGTTCATTACTTCAGTCCCTCTTCTCCCTTCCTTCTCCTTTTCCATCACCAATACTCTATAAGTAGGAGTCTGAATAGTAATGCAAAGAGACTCGCCCATGCTGCAGATGTGGTAGGGCTATCACAAATCTGTGTTGTAAAAACACCTAACTAATTGTAGTGTCTACAATCATCACATATTAGTTATTGAATCAGAATAATTTCTGTGACAATTACTTCATTTCACCCTTTCTGTAAGTAGATGAATCCTGAAAGCATTTCCTAAACATTGCAGAGGTAGTTGTACAAGAGCACTTCTTTAATAAAAGGCAATTCATCTTCATTTCAGTTACACATAGACACTGAAAAGGTAGATTAAACACTTGCATTATGCTCTGTGCAAGCAAATAGCAGAAGCACAGCTCCTCCTGAAAGTGTTTACAGACCCAGTCCAGTGGCCAGCTGTTACTCAGGAGCCTTTTATCGAAAACTCTTGTTAACTCTGTTGCTTGTAAACACTGCATATTATCTGTGCTCAGTGAAGTAATTTAGCACTTGAACCACACTTGTGAAACACTGTAAACACAATGCTCCAGGCACAGGCCTTTGCCAATGTCTGTGTAGAGCAGATCCATCCATATGTCTGCCTTTAAGTACATGTTCATATGTCACGTACTTCAAGGCACAAGCTCATACTTCACTGAATTTGACCATATGATTTAATGTAGTGACAAAGTGCCACTCATACCTGCTTCAGCCACTTATTGATTTTCCTGACTTCAGTAGAAGATGCTGGCTGTAACCTGAAAACAAGAATTACAGGTAAATAATTCTTGCTTCAGGGAAGACCACATTACTTTACAGACTAAAATTAGTGACTGAATCATGCAGGACTCTCCAGAGGCTTATTTTTCATCCTTGAAAATCCTAGTGTGTTGAACAGTGCATCTTAGTGTAATACAGTATCATATAAATAGTGCCTTTGGCACACTTAGTGAAGCTGGAAAATGAACCAAAATCTTCAACACTTAAACTGTATTTTAAAATCTTTTTTTGACAGAACTCTCCCAGTAATATGAGCATGACTAATCAGCCCGGCACTCCCAGGGATGATGGTGAGATGGGTGGAAACTTCCTAAACCCTTTCCAGAGTGAGAGTGTAAGTATTTCATTACCTAGTTTGTTTTCAGTTTGTGAGCCTTTATTCTCTTTAAAAAAGAAAAAGAACAGAAAGAACAAACAGTTTGTAATGTAGTGCAAAACTGTGCCTTATGTGTTTTTTCATAGCTTCTAAAATTATAGTATTGTTTCAAAAATACTGTCAAAATACTGCCAGAAGTTGAGCTGGAACTGGAAAATGTGGGAGGTGTAGATTTACTGCAGAAACTTTTTCTAGATTAAGAGGTCAGTTGTCAATGAAAGTTTTATCTGTCAAGTAGCAATAATTATGCCACACATATTCAGTAATGCGCAATAGGCATTTGTATGGCACTGTCCAAGCAGCCGAGATACTCAAAGTTGACAGACCCAGTGGATCTCATGTTGGAAACATGCAGTGTGCTATTAGAGCCAGAGAAAAAAAAGGTTCCCTCTAGTATTCATTCTGGAACAAATAGTGCTTTATTAAAATGGAGAATGCTTGAAGCAGCAAAATGTGATGTAAAATACATGACAAAGCAAGGCTACAGTATTTTCACCTGTCTGAAGCTGGGTTTCTAAATCCACATTTAACTTCCTACATAAGAGTGGCCTGATTTTTAGAAATGCTAAATGACTTCAACACTTCTGTTCTTATTGAAAATCACTGCTGCCAGAAGTGCAACTTAATTAGGTATGCCAGTGGTGAACTTCAGCTCAGAAATTATGATAAGTAAACAGTTTTTGTTAGATCACAAAACAGTTAAATTGCTTGGCAAATTTCATGGGAATCAGGTTCCGGGTTTTTTTTCGGATGTTGCTTCTTTAACTAGTGAAAAGAAAGAGATTCTTCTTGTTAGTTGTTGATATCTTCATAAAGAGGGGACGTGTTCAGGTTGTGTGCAGCATTGAAGAAAATCAGTTTGTACAACCTCAAAAGACTGCCACAAAAAAGCAGTAATCACAGAACCTCGGTCAATTGTGATCCATCCTTAGTCACAGTAATCCTTGGCTCTCCGTTTGGTGTGTGTTGCTTGTACTGAGGGCAGGCAGTCAGATAAGCACACAGGCCAGTTCATCGAACTGAAGAAGGACATCAAAAGAAAATCAGTTTTTTCAGACACTTACTGGATTCTAGATGCTCTTAGATGTTGTTTTCCTGCCTTGAAGAACCTGGGACCCAGTTTTCTCAAGGTTTTATGTGTGATGTATGCCTACAGGGCATGCATTGTACATGCCCCAGTCTTCAACAGCTGTCTTTTTTTCTGATTTATATTTTGCTATGGCTACTTAGTGTAGGCATTATTAAGAAGTCTTTTCTCAAGCTACTTTTCTCTTCACCAGGAGTTTTGGTTAGGGTTGAGGAACAGTGCTTGGCTAATAAGCTAAAAATCACAAACACCTTTAGATCATCTTTAGATTCTTTGTCCAAAGGAATTACCCAGGTACTTTGACTCAGCTTTAAGCATTTGCTTAAAAGCATTTGCTTAGCATTTGCTACTTTGCTTTGCTTTAAGCATTTGAACTGGTCTCTGACATAGCTAGAGATCAGCACGTTTTTTCTAGCTTAGCTGGTCCACCAAGAAAGTGCTCAGTGCATGATGTGACAATAAAACAAAGAGACATGACATAGAACAAAACAGACTTTACCCAAGCACTTCATTCTATGCAGTTTACATTACAGGGAAAATACAAAATACAAGACTTTTTCTAATATGTTTGGGCACTTGGAAACAGCCATCTTGAAACTGTAGCTTTGGCAGATTTTTATTGTGTGTTTGTTTTTGCAAAGGCATATTTATCTTTATTGTATCTGTTTTCCTAATGCTAATACTTATTGCATTTGAACTTTTTCCTGTACTTAAAATATTTTAAGACAAATGATTGGTTTCTGCAGTCTGCAATTTTCAATTTAAAAACAAATTAGGCATATAGATGTTCACTTCTTCTAAGCTTTGTAGTGTCCCATTGATTATTTTAATGTACTGCTAACTTGCAGGCAACTAGAGCTTGTGTAAGGGCTGCGGTTCAAATTGTGTTATAATAATAATGTAATTGATTGAATTTTTGATTCACATAAAAGAGAATGACCTCTGATCCTTGATTCAGCTTGCCTTCTAAAATCAATAACACAGAAAAATAAAGACCAAAAGCCTAGTTTAATTCCAGTCAGATGTATCTTTAATCCTTTCTTCCCATAAAGTAATAAAAGGCTCTCAAAAATATTTATGTGCTTCAGCTAACCATGAATGATAACTGGTCTACTTGAGACTAGCAATCTACCTAGCTAAATCCCTCCAATAGCTAACATGGACCAGGTGTGGAAAGCATCAGTGAGGTATTGGTTCATCACACCACCCTGATAACACCACAACAGTCTTCATGGGAGCTGGCTTTATCAGAAATAGCTGTATATTTGCAAAATGAGAGAAGCAAAACAGATGTTATGATACCACAAATTGAGCACAGCCTTAGCACAGGCTACAATACAAATTCAGGAGGAAGTTCCAAGAGTATGTTGATGTTTGAACTCATTGCTGTGGTCCAGAAGTGGTTTTAGCTGTCGGGGGTGGGGGTGGGAATTGTTGTTAAAATATGGATTCCTTTTTTTCCAGTACTCCCCTAGCATGACAATGAGTGTGTAATCCGTTAACAAGTCACGCCTTGAAGACCACAGTGAGTTGGCCCTCTTCAGAGAGCTACTGCAGAAGAAAATTATTCATCCCAGTGTACAGTTTAACATAAGGATCTCAGACACAATCAGACCCACCTTTTTTTTTTTGTCATCTCCTCCATATTGTCAAGACAGTGGGTCCCAAACATGATTGAGGCACTGTAAAGAGTGGCATAACAGAACTGCCCAAGATGGAACTGCAAACAATTATCTGTGTATGTGCATGTGTGGTTAAATGTATATGTACGTGTGTGTGATATAGAAATACACACATACATATATAGACCCACAGGACATAGTAAAACCACATGACAACTTAAGTAGAAATGAGAAGTAGGGACTTTGATTCCATCTTTTTTTTTCACTTGTATATTTTAGTTATTAAAATTTGCTTTCCCTCTCCCCTCCTGAACTGTTTTATGTTGTGTATATCACTGCTTTATAAGTTATTTTTCGGGTGAACTCAAATGATTAATTCTTTTGATTTTGTAAATATCTGCCATTATGGATAGGAATAAAATTGCTTATAAGAGCTTTCATTAAGTTGTGTTTGATACCAGTTACCCTGTGAATCACAAACTATACTGTGTAAAGAAATAGAAGAAAGCTCATCTTAATTTTTTGGAGAAAATTAATGATTTTCACCTAGTTTTGGTGATTTTTTGGTGACTTTGCCTTTAAAAAAAGAAGCACTGAAGGTTATTTTTCTTCTTTAATTGAAGCCTAATATTTGCAATATCTATTTTAAATGGAAGCCTGAATTTGATACAAGCTTCTCAATTACACAGAGTACTATAAGGATACTGTAAGTAAGCTCCAGTTGCTATAGAATCTAGCAATAAAGTACCAGGGCTTTTGGAAATTAATTTTCTATTTAGCATCATCTCCCATAGGGGTGGTAGAGTCCTTATCAATGAAACACTGAAATCTTTTCTAACAATTTTCTATTATGTTTCCCATTTTCAGTGATTCTCAACTGAATTGTAACAGTGTATGGTCCTAATTATAAACAGTATTTCTGAAGTCCAGTCAGATAATTGGGTCACCCAGCTACTTGGAGTGTATTGTTCACCACGCCTACCAAAAAACTTACCAGTAAGCAGTCTTTTTTTTTTTTTGAGCCAAAAATGATGGAGTAAACTTTTTATGACTGCTAGCCTTGGGAGGTCTTACCTTTTGCCAGGAACAGAAGAGGAACAAAGGTCTGTGCCGTCTTATAAGAAGGTCAGCATATTAGACATGAAAGCTGGGGATAGAATGGAGAAAAGGCACATGATCTTAAAAGAAGCGCTTCTGGAAGCAGTCCCATGATTCTTCAGGCAAAGCCCTAATACCAAGATTATGGTACATTTTGTTCCTAATGACTTCCAGCTCCCTTAAGAAAGCAGAAGTTTTCTGTTGTGTAGTGATGAAAAGGTTGATGATAATCAATGTGCACATAAAGTGGATGGAAAAAAATTCATGCCACAGACAAAAAGCAAAGTCCTTTCCTTGGAATTTTCATATAGAACAGCCACTTACATAGGAGGAACAGTTCTGAGATGTGATATATCCGTGTAGTCTTGCACAGAGGTCTTATGATAAAAAAGCATATGTAATGGGCTCATTGTGGTAGCAGCTGCATGTGACGGGATGTGTAAGAAATACTACGATCCCCAAACTCATTTTTATTTACATATATTATAGATATATATAATATATGAAAATAGCAAAGATTTTGGTAGCAGTACTTTTTAGTAATAGTAATGACTTTCATTAGTTGTAAATATAACCTAGATAGTAATTATATGGTTTTGTGGACTTTATTTCCAGTGATTATGGAAGTTATATTCATTTGCTTATCTTTGGAAAACACTTTGTTGATGTCTCAAAAGATGCTAGAAGCCCCTACTATTGATTTCAGTTACAAAAACACAAGCTCAGTTCTAATTCCTAAGACCCTTCACTGTTGTCACTAATACCACTGGTTGCAGTGGCTGTGTCCCCAGTGCACCCCAGCTTCTATCATAAGAACTGCAGAGTTCAGATGTCCTTGCAGCCTGCATTTGACATAGTATCCATGGTAGACTTCTAAGAAGGACTTTTAAGACTTTTTTAAGCCCAGTTTCATTCTGATGATGTCACTGCTACTGATCTAAGAAAAATGGATATATCTGGACTATGAATCACATGCCAAAGCCCATTCATGCAGCAGGTAAGCGTGTCCTCGAGTGAGATCTTGAACCATGAGTGCGTTTGGCAACTGTTATGTCTTCAGGGGAACCCCCTGGACTGTCCCATGCCAGGCTGGGGCTCCTACAGGCAAGCAGAGTGTCCACTGAGCACATGACAGCTGGCCATGGTGGCATCACTGAGGGCTCTCTTCGAAGACATCCCATTGCTGAAGCTTGGTACTGTGGCAAAGTGGAGCAAAAATGGGGCTTAGTATTAATCAGATACTTGGGTTATTTTTTTCTTAATTTCTGAATTTGACAGTATCTGCAATATTTTACCTGTTAGTGATAAAAGTCTGACCATTAAATTAAATTTGTGCAAAGAAACCCCTTAAATTGCACTGCCAACACATACTGAGTATCATTATCAAAATGCATTATCCTGATTTATATACAGGAGTATATAAATTCCTTTCAGGCACAAAATTTTCTTCTGTAGTCCTTTCGAACTACCTACTATACGATTTTTCTTAGTGCCAGTATGTCTTTCTTCCATTTCTTCCATTTCTTTTCCAAAATATTTATATCAAATTAAACATGGTTGCATTGATCCTGCGGCATTGATCTCAGTAAATACATTCCTGGCTTCAAAAGGAACAAGATCAAGCCCTATGTCTCGTAGGCTGCATTCCATGCCATGATACTGCAAGTTGATAGGTGTGTCCAGCACTTCTCATGCCTACATAGCCACACAAACCGGTGGCATAGAAAAATGTGCAAGACTGCAAAATTTTAGATTTGGAAAATCTGCTTGAACAGTGACTGCCTATCTTATTGTTAGAATTTTAATCAGATTTAAGGAAACCTATTCATCCTGCTTTCTGTAGGGAACGCTTACATCTGATGCTTACATATATCAGAAAAGTTAATTTACATGTGCATTGGTAAGACTAGGTGATAATAACTATACATAGGTTCTGCAGCTGATCCATTAGAAAACAATCTATGTGCTAAATGCTCAGCTTTAAAATATTAAGAATCCCTTTGGTTTTTTTTTTAATATGTATGGAATTTTCTGCTTGTTTATTTGGGGTTTTTTGTTTTGCTTATCAATCCTTGCAGGATTTTCATCATATCTAGAATATTAATGTGGAAGGAAAAACTAGTTCCAAGCACTGACTTTTCACTCTACTCCTGTTTCTAATGCACTGGATGGCAATGTGTAATGTGACTGCTGCTTACATCTGTCTTGACACAGTGGCATTATTGATGATGTCAGAACTTGTCCAGTTCTGGGAGGAATTTTATTTTAAAAGAGGTGCAGGATAATTTTTCCACACTGGGTTTTTAGAAACATTTCTCTCCTTAATATAGAAAAAAATAGATCATGTTTCTGTAAATGGTACTTTTGGGCAAGATTCAAGTAAGTCATTAAAAACGAAAGTGATGAAATTTAGAGTGGCAGAAATAGGGAGTGATAGATCTCTCATATTGGGGGTAATCTGGCAAATACTCTAGCCTTGTAGAAATCACCTGAAAGTGGGATTCACTTTTAATTTTCATAGTGAAACCAGTACTTTACCCACTGCATAAACCTGTGAAGACCATTATTCATACGCAGATTTTATTTCCATGTTACCCAGATTTTATCTCCACATCTAAGACAAGAATGGGTTTAGAGCAAGGAAGAAGCTGAATGAATCACAAGTAAAGCATGTGGCCTGACATGTGCATTAAAAAAACACTGGGATATTTGCAAATATGGGTGACATTCCTTCCTTAATTGTCTGAGCATGAGGAAAAACTGCAGTGCCATTCCATGTTCCCTCTGTCCACCGCCAAGTGAGTTTGGTGCACATGAAAATGTGACAGTATCCTTGAGTTGAGTCTTTGACACACCATATGCTGCTCAGTGAAATAAATGCATTTCTGCTTATCTCAAAGACATCTCAAAGTGACATTTCCCAGATCAGAGGGTTGTCCATTAGCCTGTGGCTGCATTTGCCATTTTTAGTCTGGAATCCTTCTGGTTACAGAGACCAGACCACCAATAGGTCACGTATTCAGAGATGATAACAACTTTTAGACTTATCAGCCTGATCCCTTTACTATAAGGTTAAATGCCCCATGTCCCAGGACATCCAGGTGTTGCTTTCCTTTGCAATGGGAATACACAACAAGAAATATGTGCGCTAATTATTTATTTCAAATAATTGAAATTAGGAAAAAGTGGCTAGAATCTTCATTCTTTATGGATAGCAATTCGTGCATCATAAAGACTAAAAATCATTTGAGTTTTCCCCTGTTCTGTGGCTAGGAAATGAGATACTGCATGTAAATATGATCTGGAATTATATACGTAATTTAATGAGGATCCAGCTGTTACAGTATTCAGTGTTGAACATTTTATTCATTTTTTCCTTTACCGGTCAAAATGGATTTTCAACAGGTAAATATTGCACCAATTCCTAAAATCAGTTAATTATTTTTAGTGTTATTTCTTGTTCTTAGGCCTCTCTGATTCTTTATTGTTGTGGTGGTTACTAAATATGGGCTGGATTCTTCCAGCTTTGACCCTACACATTTGCATTTGGAGCATAAAAAATAGAGCTTAGCGATGTGAAAAAGAGTATCAGTACAGGTAAAGTGATTTTTCTTTCATTCACTGTAAGTCATGGCTCCTGTCCCAAATATGCTTGGGTTTGGTTGGGCTCTAAAGATAGGAATCCTGATAGGAAACAGATCTTTCAAATAAAACCCGAAAACCTTCTTGAACAATGACAGCTCATTTCTGTTCAAACTGATCATGCTAAGGATCTAATTCAGCATTAACTGATATAAAACAAATATAAAAATTCAGTACATTCATAGATAAATGAATTAGATTTAAATTTTAGTGTGTGCAGCTTCCCGTACTTTCCAGATATTATAGGCTTAGTCTTATAAGCTGCTGCTCATACCAGTTGTCCTGTTTAAATTTTGATGAAACCAATCACATAAAGTCATTTTTTTTGTAGGATTTCACCCTCATCTGGGTGAAATACATCAGTTATGTGAGGTGTGACATTGTTTGTCAGATGTATAAACCAATTAAATAGAGCAAAATACAGAGGGTTTGTTGAAATTACCAAAACAAGATTTCAACCTGAAAAACAAAAAAAGTCCTTATATTAAGTACTGCTTTCAGTGCATGTGTGTCAATTGGCTGCCAGTGCTGCTATCTTGGAAACAAATTACAGTAACAAATTTAGAGAAAATAAATGGATGGTCTATGTAGCACATTAAAACTCTGATCCTACAAACATTTCCATATTTGTTTAAAATAAAGGCTAAACACAGTTAGTTTTAAATGGATTAAAGAATATGAGTAGTATCCTTCAGGAAAGTGAGACTGCTAATATGCTAAAACCACGCTTGAGTGTGGGCATTGTAGAAGCTCAAATTAAGTCTTCCCTAAACAGACATTATTTTAAAGATTTTACCAATGCAGAAGCATGTTTATATATCAAAAGTACTGATATGTGGAACAGATTTGGCTTTCTTCTGTTTCTTATTTTATTAGAGCATTGTTCACTACTACATGAGCTATTTTTGTGAACTTGTCCCTCCACGTTGTTTTCAATTGTGCTGTCATAGTATCCGTCAACATAGCTAACCACTTTGCAGTTTTAGTCCAGACTTCTGTTTGGTCACTGTTCTTCATTTAAGCTTGAAATGTATAAGAAAGCCTCTCATGTAATGGGAAAACTTGCCATAAAAATGTATAAAGATTTCTTGGGTACCTGTTCTCACATTTAATAAAAATGCAACTTTCAGTTATAATTTTAAATGGTCACTTTCTAGCCACTATTTAATGTCAAAGAAATTGCACAAACAAGTTATCTTTTTTTGTTGTTGTTTGAATTCAGCATCATAAGTATTTGCTTAAATACATGGTTTTGGGGAAATCAGATCAAAACAAGATTAACTACCTAGTTGCTCTCAATAATAAAGCTGGACTTTCTGTTGAAAGCTCCTTCCACATACCCAAAAGTAAATTGCCTAACATCTGATAGGTATCACTTTACAAAATCCTAATTCACAAATAGCCGTTTTGTTTGTCTGTTCCATGTTTTCACTGTATCTCACGGATGATTCAGGGTGCCCCTTAGCTGTGCAGGGTTCTGTAGTTGTATCTCTCAGAAGAGTAAACGTGTGGTCAAGCAGGCTTATTCACAGGGCCTGGTAATTAGGACTAGACAATATGTCCACCAGATGTGCACAGCTGTGCACTTCAAAACAAGGTATTCGTATGCTACCTCGCTGTTCTCTTGAGAACTTGTACAATTCTTCTTTCAGTTTGTTACAACGCTGAGACAAGAAGCTTAATTCTGCTAAGGAAAAATTCTGGCAGTGTAGCACCAGTTTTCTTAGAGAATCAGCACAAAAAAATGGGGATTTTAAAAGGTGGTGCATTTTCTCAGTACCCTGGGTGTACTAGAAAATAGACCATACAATTTAGAAGTTTGGTCTGTTACAGAGATATATACAGTTCCTCAGATTAGGAGGGAATTATAACAATAACCATGGCCAAATCTGTGTTTGTCTCTATACAATGAATCACCAGTAATTGCTTTTGATAAAAAGATTTATTGCTATGGAACAACTGCTCCGATCCTTGAGGAGCCAAACTATCAACTGGATGAACTGGATATTTGTAGTCTTTATTTCTGTTGTTTAATCTTCATGTTTTCTTCTCTTTCATTTGGATTTTACCATTAAATATGCCATGCCAGATCTTTGCACAACAATAAGAACAATTTGTCTATTAAGCATACAGAAAGTTGTTCACATCTGTAACTACAGCCGTACTATAGAGAGTTTATTTCATTAGAGAAATTGAGCTTAACAAGAAATAAGGAGTGGCACTGCAATATCCTGAGAGCTTTTACTCTTGGAGGTTAGGAAAGTTAGCATCTCGCAGAATCACGCATTAGGCGAGATGATCTCTAACAATGACATAAAACGGCTTGAAAAAAAAGCTGATATTTGCCATGGACATTGGAGGTAAATAAAATCCAGATAGAGCATATGTAATTCAAGTAGAAAGTTACTGAAGCTGTAATTTACTGGGAGAGTTTGATAACGAGCTTAGCAGCAGCCAAACTAGTCACTAGTATTCTTTAGCTGCTCTCTTTTTTAATGCTGAGGTGCATCCTGCAGAGGCCACAATCCCCAGCAGAGAATTGAGGTGCCTTGGTCTGGGCAGGTTGTGGGCCAGGGACTGTGATATCCACGGGCCGTAGCTTTTGTTACAGATGAGCAAAGTGCAGGTGCCCTTCCAGCAGAAGTAAAATCTCCAACAGGAGCACCAAATGTGTCCAACAGTTAGCAGAAAAGAAAAGCAGTGTTTGCTAAAGTATCCTCTATAAATATAAGGTTCTAAAGCAGCTATAAGCTGTTCCCTAAACTTTTTTTTCATTTTTCTGATTAACTCCCTCATTTTTATTTGATTTACATGTACATTAATGGTTAAGGATGAGAACACAGGTTGCCAAACTAGGGCTGAAATACAGACATGGAAGAGTGGCATGCGTGAAGTGGAAGCTGGAGTTTTCTGTTATTTGTAAATCAAGTACTTTTTTTTAGGCCAAAAAGCATCCATACAATAAACTTTTTTAGCCTTGTAGTGGCTATTTTAGAAGTGTGAATCAAAATGCTGTATATGCTTAGAGACCAGTTTTGAAGGCTTTTTTTTTTGTGGCAAGTATCCCCTTGCAGAAATATTGCGGTGCATCTGTTTTGTGCATGTTTGCCTAAAACCACAAAAACAAATTATTTTTTTTTATGGATTGCTGTACATGTGTCTGGCAAACACTTGTTTCTGCTGAGGAGACTAGGAAGATGTGGTAGCTGGTGGGTTAGTATATTTATGTGAATTGCTTAAGGCATTGGTAAACTATTGTCAACTTTGTTCACATTGCACAAGATACTCTGTGTAGTCTACTGCTGGCATGATAACCTCAGTGATCCATGCATATTCTGTAAATTCCTGTAGGTTTTGTGTAAGAAACCTTGTCACCATTGCTTACTACTGTAAATTCCTGTTTTGGAGCAAGAGGTGGCTTTTGATTGATTGTACAGCCATGTGTATTATATACTGCAACAGTACTTGTTCTGTCATCAAAACTTGCTGTTCACATAGAGTTAAGCTTTGTTAAGCACGCTTAGTGGTTTCAGAATTTATTTCAAACAGCAGATATATAAGCCATTTACAGGAATATTAAATCAAATATAATGTAAGAGAGTTCAACCTGGTTCATATCCGTTTTTGAGAGCTTAGGGTTGTATTTTCACGGACAACAGGCAGCTACAGGTTAGCACATTTCATGTCTCTGTGCCAGGTGTGTAGTACATGCTTTCCAGCTTCAGGTGCCTGCAAGCCTGAGAGATCAGCCCCTGTGCAGAAGCAAGAGAGAGAGTCTCTCCTCTTGCTGTCCCCCAGCCAAGGCACCTACAGGACCTCAGCAGACTGTTGTGGAGAGACCCACCAGCCTGCAGACTTCCTTGCACTACGTGAGCAAAGTCATACTAGCTTTTCCTCTGGTGTCTCTATTTTTCCACAAAAACTTCTGCATTGGTGCCAGGACAAAAACCCATCTCTAAGGGTATACAGGAGGGTAAGGAACCCTTCATATTGAGTCCTCGCCTCCAGCTACCACAGGCTTTACATGAGGCAGTGTTTTAAGGAGAATTTAATTCTCTATCTGTTAATCAAGATAGAAAAATAATCTGGATTCTTGGACTCTGGATTATTTTTTATTAGTATTTTATGATACACAACAAAGAACTTAAAATATGTGTGTGTTCTTTGCTGGTTTCTGACATCAGAAATTCAAGTCCTGTCTAGACTGCAAGACAATGGGAAAACTGAAAAAATTGGGAAAGTTGAAGGGGATTCTTACTTGGATTATCTTTAAGTTCTGTGTTTTATTTGTTTTTATTGATAGTTTAAATGACTAACTAAATCTTTTGAAAAAGGCAGTCTTTGTTAATGACTTTGCACCTTCACCCTTTCACATAAGACTTTGAGTACTTACAATAAATATTCCTCTTACTTTCTAGCGAATTTGTAGATAAATTCCCTATATTTCTAAGTTAAAAAAATATTTCTACAGATTACTTCAGCCCTTTACAGAGAAATACAGGGCTCTCCCAATCCCATAATCCTAAGTATTTGCAGGCCACATTTAAACAATTAGGCAGATATATTTTAGACAAAGAATGACTTTAATAAATTCAATTGATGTTCAAACTCTGGAAGTAAAGAAAACCTCAGTATTTTTCCAATCCAGCAAGAATCAGGTTGTCAATATAAATATTAATCTATATTTGCATGTAAGAAATTAATTTCATGTAAAATTACATGCAAAACTTGGTACTGCCTCTGACCTTAATATTGATAACATTGGGGGTCTCGCAGACTTTTTGTATTCAGAACAGCTGTATTTCTGCTCCGTGTATGCTCCATCCTCATTATCAAAAGTACCGCAAAGAACCAATCCATGCCATACAAAAGGAGTTCAAGAATGAGACAGAAAATCCTGCAGCATTATAAATATGTGGACACACACGTGTGTTGTGTTAGGACGAGCAATCATACCAACTGCAAACTTCTCCGCACCTCATGTCTAACTCTTAAAAGCAGCCCCTGGGATCATTTCAGAAGGGCAGCAGTCTCTGTAGATGAGAGGTCCAAAACTCTGCCTGACAGCTGTTTCTTTCTGAATGGTTTAGGGTCTTGATTTGGGAGAGCATAACCATCCCAGCTGCAGTCCTTGGAAGGAGTTGTACCACAGTTACATCTTTATATGAAGCCCTCAGACTGTGTCACAAAACAGACCTGCCCCTGAAGGGGTTTTTCCTTAAGATTGTTTTTTGAAATACACAGCTGTTTTCCACAGCTGTCAAAGTGCGGAGGGTTTAGTAGTTTTTTGTACCAAAACACAACCCTGTGTGCATTTTTATATTGAGAGAGCCTTTCCTCTGAGGGTGGCACTGACAGCCAGTGTAGCACAGCTCCAGGATTCCAATGCTCGGAGAAGCTGCCTTTTCTAAGGACCAAACAAGGGAAACAAAGTCATAAAATCAAGCCTCACTATTTTATCTTTGAAAAGTTTTTTGCAAGACTGCGGAGATGGAAATACATGGTTTGTGTGGGTCACCAACCTCAAAGCGTGTCTAAGTTGGAGCCTCAGACAAGGCCATTACAGACTGTGTTTTGTAATGGTAATACTGCACCACCACATCAGACTTGTTCCCGCTCCACACTGCGGCCTGATTCATCCTACACTAACTTTTGCTGCCTAAAAATTACCAGCCTAGGTCTCCTCTGTAAGTCGGAGGAGGGATAGAAGAGGAGGTGCCTCTGTAAGATTGTATCGTGGGATCAATTGTTCTCTCCACTGATTAATCCTATGTGCTTTAAGCGCCTGCAATAAGGTGGAGTGGATCCAAGGTTTTATATTTAGCTTCAGATCCCTGTACACAAAAGTGAATTTTTTTGAGCTTGGTACAGGCAAAAATAACACAGCTCCTAAGCACTTGAATCTAAATGGCTTCCAGGTGAGTTCTGAATCCTTCAATATCAAACATGAGATTTCTGCCCCACAGTTCCTATTTTCTTCACCTTTACTTCCTTTTTTTTTAAACAGGTGTAACTTGGACTTACCTGTTTGAACATTTCTAGAAGGTTCACACCTGCCTAGAAATCCTCACATTTATTATTTAAATGGGCTCTCTCACTCTTTGCCTGCTCCAGTTCATTCTATGAAAGCAACACACGAAGAAACCATTGCATAGATCAATAGTACATAGTGTTTTTAAATTCAGCTGTGAGAGTCTAAGATTTTAATGTTCATACTTTATAGGATGGCTAAAAATTGCTTTTTAAGGAATAAATCTGGGAGCTCCTTATTTAGGTTTGTGACAATACAGGTGGTAATGGCAGTGTATGGAGTTTTTTGTAAACTAATGGTAAATGATTTTGCATGCTGGTTTGGAGATGAGGAAAGTGTCTAGTTCAAGATAGACTAGATCCTTGCAGAGAGCAATACTGTTAATTAGCAAAGCCCATTTTTGTCAAGTTCCACCTCATACCATACACCTTGCACCATACACCTACCTTATTTTAATTCAGGGTGACATCCTTCTTCATTATCTGCAGCAGTTGTATCAGTTCTTGCTGTGAGCTGAGTACCATCTGAAGTTTAAAATTGTGAATGTTGTAGCTTGCACCTTTTCACCTTCTTGAATTGTCCACATTCTCACAGCTGGGCCTGAGACAGGAGCTGCCTCCAAAGTTGTCATACAATTTCATCACACAACACTGGGTGTCATTTTTTTTGTGAGCTTAACAGGAGCCGTATTGAAATATTTGCTTTATTTTCCAAGTTGTGAGTCATTCAGTGTTGAAAATTATATGCATCTTGTGTAGCTATGAATAGAAAAATTGAGATTTTTTTTTGTGCTATGCTAGTACAATCCCTACTCTGCTGTTCAATAGTTTGAGTGCCGAACTTAACCAAAATGTTGTCTTCACAAATCATCTTAGCCTCATCTCTGCATGAAAATGGGTATGAATTTCCAGTTACTGTTTCTAGGTTCTCAGTCAGTTCTGGGCCAAAGGTAAAGCAATTGCAGTGGAAAATATTCCTGTGGTAGCCACTTACTGACAACTTCTCAGATGCATAAAACCATTCTGTCTGTCTGTCTGACACTTTTCCAGTTTTCCCAGTGGATCGCCATATTCTTGAATATCTTTATGGGTATTGTCAGCCAGTAGAGAAAAGGTGGACAAACTCACCACCCAGGAACAGTAGACATGTAGCAAGTAATGAGCTATATTGTCCAGCAAACATTTATTTTTAGTGCTTATCTTTCAGTTAACCTTTGTATCTTCAGTTATTATTTTACTATTCAGTATATTGAGGTGATATGATCAAAAGTATATGAATATCATTTACAAGAAATACAGGCTTGTATTGTGCCTTTGTAATTCTCTTAAGCTTCAATATCTATAAGCTACGAGCCGACAAAACTTCTTCCCTCTTTTGGGGTACTCTTTACTACATAGTAGCTGATGGCTTCATTAATACTGGCAATTTGAGTCTTCTGGACCTCACGTTTATGTTTTCCCAGGTGAAAATGCCATAGTATTCTCGTCAGACATAAGCACAATGACATAACACTGCAGTGCATGCTGTCTTTTAGCTTCCCTCTACACCTGCTTTCATGTTGGAAATTTGGAAATGCTACTGTATAAATTGCTACGTTGTTTACCGCATACAGGTGTTTTCCTGCATCCTGTTTTGCTCAAAACTCCCATTAACTTGAAAGTTAGTGACGGCTTGAAAGGAGGTTTTGGAAGCAAGAAGGATGCAGGGAACAACTCTTCAGTAGTTTACAGGCTGCTGTAAATTAATGTCTTCTCAGCAAAGAAATGTAGCATTTTAGCAGTAACTTCCTAGTGAAAACACTGAGCGTGCTTATCACTTAAGATTTTAAGGAAAACAGTGTCAGACTGTGTAACTGTATCTCATCTAATTTTGACTCTTAACCAGTAATATTCAGTGAGGTATGAACCTCCGTTTTATCTACATGTTTGATCATGACACACCAACCAAGGCAGAACTGAAAGGTGAACAGCCATGTTTTAGTATCACAGCTACACAAGAGGTTACAGTTTTCAGGAGGTTCTGTTTTGATTTTGTTTCTTTCTCATTCTTTCTCTTTAATACATTTTCACTGCCGAAGTATTTTTCTATATAATTACCTGAGGCTATCTTTCACCAACCAAAATAGTCTGTAGCCTTCTGCACTGTGAAAGGCAAGCCCTGTGGAGAAATATGGGCTTTGTGCTTGCCCAGCAAATCAGCAGAATTTTCATCCAAGCCATAAAAGCCTCTTATGTTATTCTGTGTTTATGTAATTAAAGAAATTGGGGATAGGATCTTCAAGAGTAACGGGGTCTCTTTCTCCTCCGATTTACTCTCTCTCTGTACTTCATAGAGATTTAGGAGTTCTTTTTTTTTTTCCAAGGCTCAGCTGTGTCTCTTTAAATTAGTGTAGTCTAAGCACCATGTGAGATTCAGCTTATGGGGATAGCATTGGAGCTATGAAAGATTTACTTTTGATAGCAAGAAGTAACACGTTCCTGTGGACATGAACACTTGCAAACAAGTCTGATACCGAGAATTAAAAAAATCAAGATGGTACCAGTACATCAGAGTCTGTACTACAGTGAGTTAGTGAGTTTTTAAGCTTTGACATTTGTATTTTATTTTGCGGGAGATGAGTTGGGGAATCTCGGATCACTTGGGGAATTTTAAAAGTATATCACTCAACAATTATTTTATAAAGTCTAGCTTCAATATGCACTATGATTTATTACAAAAATATATTTTCTTCTGTTTGCCGACATGGTTGTTCCATTTTGTGATAAGTTAAACTAAGCAGTTAATTTGTTGCACTGCCTAGCTGCATGAATTCATCCAGTGTACATAAGTACCTGTGCAGCATTACTTTGGGTTTTGTATTTGAATTTGCAGTATTGATTATTATTTTTGTATTTTACTTTGCCTCTGTTATTGGAATTGTAGTAAACATAATTTATACATATGATTTTACAACTGTTTTGCAACTGAAAAGTCTTCTTTAAATTGTAAAGTTTTATTGATGGATACTCATTAAAATGGTATAAGAATTATATTAACAATTGTTTTGTGTTTTGATGATCTCTGTACATAAATATATGTCTATTTATCTGTTTAATGGTGCTTGTGTCTTGCAATTTTGGATACATTTTAGAATAAAGTTTCATTTTACAAGAAGTACTTGTATTTTGAAAAGCTGTGTCAAAACCCCCACTTTTTCTCCATGAATAACTAGGGTTATGAAAGAAACATGAAAATCTCTAAACTATTTATAACTTCAGGCAGTAATACATTTCTCTCAAGAACAGAGAAGTATACAGACTACAAGGATGCACAGCTATGTATTGTAGTTTATATACTGCAGTAACTGACATCTGTATTTAAAACATTACCAAAAAGATCCACTTTGGAGGGGTGTCCTATAGCTGCTGACTCCATCGGTAAGAGAAGATTTGTGAAGGTGTTAATGATATCGTGATTATCACATTTGTCTGTTATTTTCCATGCAACACTAAAGCTCTCCAGTCGTGCATATGTCTGTCTAGATATAGAAGGAATTTTGGCAGAAACCCAAGAACCAATTCTAGATATCATATTTTTGTGAAATTTTGGTTCTTAATTGGACCTTCTTTGCTACCCCTTGTTCTAATGCCATATCTCAGAATAGGTTCCAACTTGGATGAAAAGCAGGTCTGGAGCAGTCATGTTATCGAGTGGGCTGCTAGCTACCTATTGGCCGTATGATTGAATAGTACTTCTTGCTCACTCTAATAGCTTTACTTTACAGAAGATTTATTCACATCTAATATCTGAGCTCATCTTTTATTAATAAAGTGCCTTAACTCTTCTGGCACAATTCCTTTACAGGCAACATGCTGTGTCTTGTTCTTTGCAACACTTGTGAGATACACTATCCTGCTGCACAAAGCTTTCGAAGTTACATATCTTCAGTTACAAACACACATTATTACAAGATGATAATCTAACATCCATTCTGTTTTTTTCTTTGTAAATGTATTTAAAACAGTACTGCACCTGTTGTCATTGTTTTACTGTTCAGTTCAGCACCAGAAGCCTCAAGACAATAGTTGCAGATCATTTATTGGCAAAATTTTTTTTAAAACTTACCAACCAACAGTTCTGAAAGGAAGTCAGTTTCTTGGTCAGTAAACTAAACTTTTTAAGTTGAGCTTACTCTAATTCACCACCACTTCTCATTTCAAATGAGACCAAGTCATGCATGGGTCTGGATGTAGGGCATCCTCCATCTGCTTTGACCATTTGTTTGTCTCGCCACAGTGGGCATGAATAAAGACAAATCTCATAGTTAACAAAGATGCTTCCCAGAGACTTCCTTGACCAGGTAGTGGTGGTCCAGCTACCTCATCTGGTGGTGATGCCAGAGGTGCTGGTATAGGCTACTTTGCCACAAAAGGTACTTCTGAACTGGGAAACCATTGAAAATCATACATCTCTTTTGTGAACTTGGACCAGTAACTTAACTTCACTAATTTTTCTGCTGGGAAAAGAGAACAGTGCAGACCTTGAAGGTATTTTCTGAGGACAAATAAACTGAAGACTGTAAAATACTCAGTTACTCCAGTAGGGACTGTGCAAGAGGCTAAAGGAGTATAAGGTACTACAGAGAAAGGAGTCACTGAAGCCAACTGGAAGGCAGGCATTAGTCTGTTACCTCAGTAGACAGGGTCAAAGAAGAGAAGCTGGAGCGCAGGAAAAACACAGCTTACAAAAGCAGATGCTCTTTGGGCATTTTGGGCTTTGAATTCCCTCACCACACTCTCCAGGTGTGTCTGCCAAGTGTCCACAGCAGATGAAGACATGTGCATTGCTTATTTGGATACTGAGTGGCCATTCCTGTTACAGACTCCCTCTTGCAATGGACACAATTTGAATGACATCCTTCCCTTAGAAATGAAGAGCTATATACAGCTCTGAGGTGTGTTTTTCAAGTAACAGTTTCATATACCAGTGATCTTTCCTGTTTCACTAATACTCCTCCATACAGCTCAAGAGAGGTCTGCTGAGACCACTTTCCCCCTGCACGTACTGCTCCGCATACTTCAGACCAAAATTTTAGATGTGAACGGGTTTAGATTTTACTTTTACCTCTCTATGATACTAACAGCTTTGAAGCTCCTAGTCTCACAGCAGACAACAGATATGTTACAGGCCAAACACCTGATCACTGGGACTATTTTAAATGTAAATGAAAGCTCCCTGTGCTCCTTCCCTTTGAAAGAACAACAAATATTACCTTAGAGAAAGCCTGTTCAGTGAGCATGACATGGTAAACCTGAAAAGAAATTTACAAATGACTGGCCTAGGTTGGAAACCCACAATTATTTTTTTTTCAAATAGAAAAACATTTAGTTCTCTTTACAGGCTTTCCTTCTGATATATAGGACTCACGGTGTCTAAAGCTGATACCTGAGTTTTTGTCATCTGGATTGAGCACATAAGGGAAAAAATACCAGCTGCATCCTTCTTCCAAACGATGTTCAGATTGCAAGAGTGAACCTTGCCATTCCCAAGTTCCATTAGAGTCTGTTTCCTTCATAGAAGCCAGTCAAAGAAGGGAAGAAAAATCAGTACAAACTTATTTCTGAAGCAACAGAATAGAAATAGAGAAAAGCACAGCATGCCAATTTTCAGAGCCAGTATCCTCTCGAATGTAACTAGTGCGATGGGTGCAGCCATCCTATTGCTTGCTAAAAGTGTATGTGACAAAGAAACAGAGATCCTGCTATAGTGCAATGATAGTAACAGACAATGTGGGAAGAAAACACCTACTGCACTGAGAAACTGTATTTTGGTGAGGCAGGTTGGTTAAAATTCAAATTTTCCCTGGTGTTATGGGTTAAAGCTGTATCTTTAATTTATACCATGAATGTTTCTTCATTTAAATATTGTTAATTTCTGTTTGTTTTTAATAAACATAGGAAATCTATCATTGGAGTAGTGGGTAACAAGTTGTAGCTAGATGATAAAGAGGAAGCACTGTAAAGGAAGGCTGCAGAGAAGAGTCTTGCTGCCCTATGGAACACCACATTTTTTACAATACCTGGGGCAGGGACAATAGCACAGGGCGAAATAGAAATCCAAGCTTTGCGGTCCTTCTTTAAAGATCATTTATAGGTTACACATTGTGCTATGTTGAAGTGATGCAGCTGCTCCACTACCAGCCCTGCCCCAGCCACTGACAAGCCCAGCCTGTTGGCATATCCAAACTGCCCTATTCTCCTGGCTGAGCCTTCAGTAGTAATAATGTTTTATCCATGGCTATAGCCAAACATCGACCTTCCTGACCAATTCACAAGAGATTGCTTTACTCTTCCTCAGCACAGCTTGTATTTTCACAGTCTACAAGCTCAGCAGACTTGCTGCTGGAGCACCCTATCAACCGTGTAAAGTGGAGAAGGTAAGGGAAGCCCACTATGAGATCTCCGTTCTTAATTCCTGTGTGAGGACATGACTGGGGCCATGGATGCCAAGGTAGGTGTCAAAATGTCCACACTGTCAGCAACAGTGGTTCCCCAGGTGGCTGCATCTCCTTGTTGGGATCATCAGCATCTGGAGATGGGAATGGGTTTTCCCTGGGCCCATCTGCCAGGCTGTCAAGGTGGTGACAACATGAGAGAGTAAGACTTAGAATCACAGAATTATTACGTTTGGAAAAGATGTCTGAAATCAGTAAGTCCAACTGTCAGCCCAACACCACCATGCCTACAAAATCATATCACAAAGTGCCAGGTCAAAAAATGCTTTTTGAACACCTTCAGGGATGGAGACCCCACCACTTCCCTGGGCAGCCTGTTTCAATGCTTCGCCATTTTTCTGGTAAAGATTTTTTTTCTAATATTCAATCTAAACTTCCTCTGGTACAACTTGAGGCCATTTCCTCTTGTCCTATCACTTGTTACTTGGGAGAAGAGACCAGCACCCACCTTGCTACAACCCCCTTTCGGGTAGCTGTAGAGGACAATAAGGTCTCCCCTCATTCTTCTCTTTCCAGACTAATCAGCTCCTCAGCTGCTCCCCATAACACTTGTGCTCCAAACCCTTCCCCATGTCTGTTGCCCTTCTCTGGACACACTGCAGCCCCTCAATGTCTTTCTTGTAATGAGGGGGCCCAAGACTGAACACAGAGTTCGAGGCATGCCCTCACCAGTGCCGAGTACTGGGGAGACGATGCTTTCCCTCATCTTGCTGGCCACACAATTTCTAATTCAAACCAGGATGCCGCTGCCCTTCTTGGCCACCTGAGCACATTGTTGGCTCATGTTCAGCTGGCTGTTGACCAGCACTCCTAGCTCCT
Organism: Tapera naevia; assembly: GCA_033556795.1. Lineage (NCBI taxonomy): Eukaryota > Metazoa > Chordata > Aves > Cuculiformes > Neomorphidae > Tapera > Tapera naevia. The sequence continues at coordinate 7,194,433 of JAUMJJ010000044.1, forward strand.
TTTCCACTGGACAGCTTTCCAGCCACTCTGCCTCAAGCCTGTAGTGTTGCATGGGGTTGTTGTGACACAAATGAAGGACCCAACACTTAGTCTTGTTGAATCCCATCACTTTGGCCTCAGCCCAACAATCAAACCTTTCCATATCCCTCTGCAGAGCCTTCCTGGCCTTGAGCAGATCGCCATCAGGAAAAATTTCTTCACCGAAAGGGTGGTCAGGCACTAGCACAGCTGCCCATGGAGGTGGCTGAATCACTATCCCTGGAGGTGTTTAGAAGATGAGCAGACAAATTTCTCATCGATAGGGTTTAGTAGTCGAGAGGGGTGGTTGGACTCAACGGTCTCAGAAGTCTTTCCAACCAAGCTATGACACCTCCACCCAATTTCCTGCCACTTGCAAACTGACTGAAGGATCACTCCATCCCCTCGTCCCAATCATTGATAAAAGTCAGAAAAGAAAAGAAAAGAAAAGAAAAGAAAAGAAAAGAAAAGAAAAGAAAAGAAAAGAAAAGAAAAGAAAAGAAAAGAAAAGAAAAGAAAAGAAAAGAAAAGAAAAGAAAAGAAAAAGAAAAGAAAAGAAAAGAAAAGAAAAGAAAAGAAAAGAAAAGAAAAGAAAAGAAAAGAAAAGAAAAGAAAAGAAAAGAAAAGAAAAGAAAAGAAAAGAAAAGAAAAGAAAAGAAAAGAAAAGAAAAGAAAAGAAAAGAAAAGAAAAGAAAAGAAAAGAAAAGAAAAGAAAAGAAAAGAAAAGAAAAGAAAATTAAACTAAATTTAAAAAAAAAAAATATTCCAAAGCTGCCCTGCGGTGCCCAGCTGCTCCTTCCCGAAGGATGCGATGCCACCTCCGGCCGGGACGGTGAGTCGGGACGGGTCCGCCCCAGCGCGGCGGCGGAGCCGGTGCTGCCGCTCGGTACGCGGGCAGGCACCGGCGGCCACGGAGCGACAGCAGGGCGGGGCGGCGGAGGGCGCGTTCTGCATGTGCCGCACCGTCCTGCCGGCGCACGGCAGCCCCGGCGGGGAGCTGGGCGCCGGGGAGCTCCTCCAGTGGATGGACGCCACCGCCTGCCTCGCAGGTACAGGATGTCCCGGTATAGGAAAAGGTTCTTCACTCGCAGGGTGGTGGAGCACTGGAATATCTCAGGGATTCCAGTCGCGGCGCCAAGCCTGACGATATTCCAGTAGCACTGGGACAACGCCCTCAGACACATGGTGTGAATGTTTGGAGTATCCTATGCAGGGACAGGGGCTGGACTGGATGATCCTTGTGGGTCCCTTGCAACTCGGGTTATTCTGTGATTCTGTGTTTGCTGGTGACAAGGGAGAAGGCAGCAGTAGTTTTCCCCCTGGGCAGCCGGGAAAGGGGGTTTGAGGGAAGGAAGATTTCAGCCGGGGAGAGGGGATTGTGCGAGATTTGGGTGTTCAGATGAGGAGTGGGCGTCAGAGTGAGAAAGGTTGAGGGGCTGGAGATGAGCATTTGGTCTCCAGGAAGAGTGAAGAGGGGGTAATGGCGTGGGGAGAATTGAAAAAAGGGTGCAGTGTAGGGAAAAAAAGTATTGACAAAGAAGTAATTGAGAAATGAAAATAGTAGTATAAGAATATTGGCACATGGGTGGGGAAAAAAAACCCCAACCTGCAAACCAAACCAGCATGCAGCACGCTCTGTGCCTGGTGTAACTCAACTTCAAAAACTTTGAGAATCTCCTCAGCTGACTTCTGGAAGTGAAAGCTGCATCTCTAAAGCACTAAGAAAACCCAAGGCTCTGCCATCTCTACTGCTGCTGATCTCTGTTTCCAAGTACAGCTGCATACATTAGCAGCCCATAATGAGCCTTGTGGAGAACAGCGGGTATATTTGGGGAACTCATGTCTGGATGGCATCTCCATGCGATGCGGTGACCGTGATGTGCTCGCTGCGTGGGTGTGTGCCGCGCTCGGTGCAGCTTTACGTAATCCACTCTTCATATATAGAAAGAGTTGGGATCCTTCGAATTTGTCCCACACAATAACCCAAAAACTACCTGGCATGTAGCAACTTCCCAATGCGATCCAAATTTCTTTTTTTTATTTATTCTAACACGAAAGAGTCATTTGATTTCAGCACTGCAGTGATTTACCCCTTAACAGTGTTCTTTGTGGAGAGACTCTGAACGGATCTCAGTAAAACATGAACTTGCGTCCCTTCTCTGAAGTGGCAGAGCCCCAGCTGCTAAAATGACTTGACCTTGCTCACTGGACTTCTGTTAAGTTATGATGATCTTCATCAGCTGCGAATCTGCCACTGGAGCTCACTTTTAATCAATCCGCCTTTCATAATTGCTTTTAATTTGTTAGGCAGGAGTCATTCACCCCACAGGGCTAATCCCATTGCACGCAAAGGATTTTTAACACTTTTCCTCACTTTGTTTTTTTGTGTCACAGCAAACTCAACATGCCAGGCAGGAATTTGTTCGGCTTTACCATTTTTCACCCGCCTTAGTGCCAGCTGGTGCAGTTGCAAGTGCTTTGGCTTTGCACCTTCCTCTTGCCATATCCTGCTGCTTTAGATGTGATCTGCCTTTCTGGCATCTTCCTCACTTGTAAGGCTACTTATGACTATCATCATCTTATGTTACCTGTCACCGTGGCAACTCCAGTTCCTTAGTCTTTAGAAACCTCTTCCCTTTCGTCACAGTTTGCTCTATTTCAGGCATGTGCCTTGATGTGGTTTTCCTTCATGTTTTAAAAGTGAGCTCCTCAGATGGTGATGCAACTTCCACACCATCCTCTCTCTAATTCCTTCAACCTTTTTTCTTGCAATGCTCTCTAAATATACTGGGCTGCTCGGCAATGAGAAATCCTGCCAAAGGACAGTGCTATTTTCTAGGTTTCCTGCTAATCCTCTCTTTTGCTGCTGTCACTCGATAAACTCTGTTTATACAGCTCCTAATGTGGTGGAGCTTTGGCCTGTGACTTGAAACTCGAGGTGTTATGGTCAAATAAGTAACAAATCACAATAACTTGCTGTAAAAATTTAACTATTGCGTTAATAAATATCAATAGTACAGAAAAATTTTACGCTTTCCAGATCAACTTCTGTAAATAATACAATTAAAGTTCATTATTTTTCATAACCAAATGCATCCTAGGGACATGAAGAACACAGTTCAATTATTGGTAAAAATATTTTGCAATAAGCAAATATTTGGCTTTGACAATTTTAAATCTTGTTTGCATTTTTTTTATTTCTTTCTTGCATTTTTAATACAGCACTGGGGACCTGTACTTGCCTGCTTTCCACTGCTGTGACCACACTAATCAGCCAGTAGGTCTTTCTCCCGTGCCTGACAGTCTTCAACTGTCATAAAACTTCCACAGTGATTTAACATAGCCACATTTATGGCATCCTCTTTTGAGGGAGATGATTGCTGAGATTTCTGTAGGCTTGATAATGCTTTCTGATTGTTTCTGTCCTGCAACTTGATTCTTAGCTCTCCCTTACCAGAATGTTCATTTTTAGAGAAATACCTGAAGTAGAGCTTTTAACTGAGTGGGATCATCATCGTCATCTTATGTTGCCTTGTTTCCCAATGTTACTTTAATATCATGGTAAAATATTAACTTTAATCTAATTTGACTGTTTTTTTTTCTAAGGCATCCACTGCAGACTTGCATTAGCAAAAGAAGAACTGGAATCTGCTGTGTTTCATCTCTGCCTCTCATGCAGAAGTACATAGCGTGTTGCAGATGCAATGTGGTAACTGTATGTCCATGTGTCTCTTTTGAAGCTGAGAAACACGCTGGTGTGTCTTGTGTGACAGCATCTATGGATGATATACAATTTGAAGAGACTGCGAGGTACAAAACCAGCTAAAACCAGTCAAATGTATTAATTCTAGATAGTCTTATTTGGCAGAGATATACTAAGGCACTGTAAAATCTGAGGTGAATGAACCACCTAAAGTCACAAGGTTAAGTGTCAAAATTGCTGTTTTATATCTGTAATAGCCTGACCCACCCGAAAAACAGGTCAATTTCACAGGTCAAAATTAAACTGTAGTTACTTTGGCTTGGCAACCTAAATACCAAGAGAGAAACTGATGACCCACTGATCTTTGCCTCCCATTAAAGTGAATGCTGCAAGCTATTATTTATCTCTGTTAAATAAGCTATACATAACTATAACAGTTATTGTATGAAATTTTTATTGTTACAAAAACTCTTTCAGTTTACTTGTACCATTGTTTTCTTACAGCTCTTTTGAAAAAAATATGTTGGTGTAACAAAGCAGAAATGTTTTGCACTTGTGATCACCAAATATTAACTGAGTCTACAAGATAATACTTGATGTTTGGTTCAAACCATTTTTTTCATTGTTTTCCAAGGGATAAAAGGCAGAGTAAGAGGAATAGAACACTTACTCCTAAGCAATATCTTAAAGCCATTAGTTTGTAGTCTGAGTGTAGTTTTGCATCTTGCAATCTAGAAATTAGTGAGTGCTTAGATGAGATGGATGTGGTTGCACAGGCCAATTCACGTGCAGTTGTCGTGACAGTGAACCAGGCAACACTGGCTGTCAGATGTATAGCTGATGTCAGTTTGAAACTGCACTACGTCAGCATAAAGTCAGCATCCACTCACATTTCTAAACAACAGATTTTTAGAGTACTGGTCATTAGGATGAGAATTAGAACCAGTAACAAAGATGTGAACATGGTCGTATTAAATCTAGAACTCAAGAGAATTTCTTGGTCTGTTTTACAAAATTAGTTTTAAAGTGTTTGTCCTGCTTGTAGTTGTTCTGTGCTTTAAATTTTATCCTTAGGAGAAAGTCCTTTCTGTGAAAACTTATCAAAGAGTCCTACAAACAAAGTGAGGAAAATGTTTTTCTTTCACATATAATAATTCAGACTTCCGTAGCTTCAGAGCAATTTCCTCTCTTGTTTCTGAGAGCAGAAAAGACTATAGACTTTTTCTTACAAATTTGTTACCAAATATGTGTCTCATTCTCCTTCCACTTGTGGTGCCAATGTTTCATTTTTAACAAGAAGTTAGGGTACCAGCCCAGTAAGTATGAAATGGTTTCAGTAATTGTTTTTCAGCCTCGGGTCATCTGTAACATCCAGTTTGTAGTCTATTGTGTAATTTCCTCAGTTTTGCCAACTCTTGTTGGTTATACAGACATCTTGCATAAATAAGAGAGCTCTTGTATCTCAGTCTAGTAAATTAAAAAGATGTTTTGTAAATTACCTGCTGTAAGGTTTCCTTTACCTAGCTCAGGTTAACAAATATTCTGTAAGGATTGACTCTTCTGTGCATATTTCTTTCCAGTTGACATGGAAACAGACTTCCACAAATCTGTCTATTGCAAACCTCAGTTTTATGCTATGTGAACAAATAAATCCCTTTTTCTTGTCTTTCAATATGAAGCAGTTAAGTGGTAGTAAGAAATCTGATTTAAAATTACATTTATTTAAATTTCATTAGTCCTCCATTTGTGAATCGTATTCAGTTCGTTTTTATGTATTTCAAAAGCTTGCTGCTGGTAATGAGTGGAATTGTGGTGTTGTGTGGCTTCTGCCCTTACGTATCTACTTAAATGCCCTAGCTGATCAGTTCTATGGGCTTCAATATATCAGTTTGTCCAAAGTCAGAATACATAGTGCAATGTAAAATATTTCACTTGGAAACAGCTCCTGAAAATGTATGAGAGACATTTCCCTACAATACTGTATGACCATCTCAGTTCTGCTGTGTTTATTTTCTAATGTGGCTGTGGCCCCTAGAGGACTACACTTTTCTACAGCGAACGCATAGATTCCTTGGAGCACCAGGAGAGATGTCAGTCAATCAGACAGGGAATCTAATGTCTGTGAGCTCCAAACCTGCTATATGGCAGGACTGGCATCGCAGTCTGAATCAGGTAACATCGAGTTTTGTTCTGTTGCTCCCACCCAGCAGTTTCCTCAGAGGTGAACAGACTCAGGCTTACCTCTCTCAACCTCTCTTGGGCATACACAGAGGAAGAGAGGTCACCAGGGAGGTGTTACCAACAAAGGTGAAATAAACCGTCTTCTCACAGAAGAATAGTGTTGTGCCTGTAAGCCTGAGGTCTGCAGTCCCTGTTGGGGGATGTTCTCAGCAGGCACCATGATGTCCTCTGCAAGCATCTGTAGAGACTCTGGGATCTCCCTCTGTTTTAAAGCCCCACACTCACTATCAGTATGTGTCATGTTCAATCACAGAGGTTATCTAAGGGATATATTCTGTATTTTTTCACCTTGTACTTGTCATTACTTCTGCTGCTGCATTACTGTAAACCTTGTGGGAGTTTTAGGACAGATACAGAATCTTCAGAGGTGTTTCAGGGTACTTGACTGATTTCTGTCTCTAAGCTTTCTAAAGACTTTTTATGTGACCATTATGTATCTTCTTTTCCAGGCTTGAACAGAAATGCTTTGTTACTGTTCTGAAGACTTTCTGCTGTATGTACATGAGCTGTCTTTCCCTTAGCTGTGCAGTTTAGAACTATTACGTTATGATTGTGCTTTTTCTTTGCAATGAATGATGGAAAAGCTCCTTCTGAATACTTTCTTCAAAAAGTAATGAGGGTTGTGTATCTGCAGATGGTCTTAATTCTTTTCTCTACACTATTTCCCCCTCCCCTGTCTACTCTGACACTTCCAGTGGTGTTCTTGAATGCGAATAAGAAGAAGTTTCTATGCAGTTCGTTGTTCCTGTCTGGGTCTGTAAAGGACCAGGTTTCCAGTTCCCCATTCTAGTGTTTTATAGGAATTTTTTTGAATTTCTGGCATTGAGAGAAGCAACTTGAATGTCAAGACCCTATTTATTAAATTAGGAAGAAATTATAAATATTTTTTAAAAACTGGGTTCATAACCATGCCAGATCCATAGCTGTAAATGCCTATTTCATAGGTAGTCAAGTAGTCTGAGTTACATTTTGCAGTCTCAGATGTAGCTAGCTGCACTTTTCTGGTTCTGATCTTTAGCAGTTTTAAGTCACTTTAAAGTCCCTGAAGTCAGTGGCCTGATGCCCAGTTATTTTGACTGTGGTTCTGACCTACACATGCATATGATGTCCTTCTGCTCTGCAGTTCTAGGGGAAAACACTTTCCACCCTTTCAGCATGGCCTTCTGTTTAGGATAGTCGGTGTTTGAAAACAAGGGGTATTCTTGTTATCAACATCTAACTGGTACTTTAGAAATTCCAGAAGGAAAGAAATTATTTTCTCATTTAAATTTGATTCTGTACAGGTAAAAAGATGTAATTCTCTTCTGACATTCTGTGTAAGTAAATGGGGAAGAGTAGTTGTTCAGAGGTACGACATACTGCAGCCCTGTTCTTGGCCAACACCTGGAAAGGGAATTCTTTCCCTGTCCTTCAAAGATGTCAAAGAATACTTTTGTCCTGGGATTATTTCCTCAAGTGCACGTGTCTGCACGATAGAGAATCCACATGGAGTATACCTTGTATGGGTTTGCATCTGGATATACTAAAATGATTTGGTGTAACTTACAGCAAGATGTGCTGAGTGAAAAAGCAGACTATAGACCAAAATTTCTTGTGGACACAGAGCACACCTGAGGTCGTACAGGCATCAGCAAGGAGAAAGAGTGCTAGTATTAAGCTTCTGCAGTTTCTGAGTAACTAAAATTGTTATTGAACATGAATGAAGTCTGACTGGTTAATAACAGTGCTAAATTGTTTTCAGTACATTTTTAGTACAGTATGGAAGAAACAAACTGATAAATGAGATTTTCTTCACTACTGCTAGGAATACCTAGAGAGGCAGGTTCACGCCCTTATTAACCTGCATGGTTACATACCACATGATCTTATTCTTCTTGACAGGATTGGACAAATTGTTACCATCAAAGCAAAGGTGAATAGAGCGTTTAAAACCAGCATGGAGGTAAGAGGTCATCACTGCTATTTGAATGACGTTTAAAAACTAGAAGAGAGGTGGGAGGAGCAGAGGAATGCAAGATGTGACCAGTCTTATTTGTGCAGGTATCTAAACACTAACAGTGCCTAGTGAAACTCCAGTTTCATAATGACTGTTATAATTGTATGTTTCCTGTAAAAAAATCCATGTGAAAATAACAACTGGACACTGGAAACTTAAAATCTTTGACTGGTGCAAAGGACAGGATGGGATGAGTGATGTTCATCCAGTTCAAAGCTGTTGACATCTAAACAGTCTTTAGATCAGAGCTAGGATCCACTGAGTAGGTAGAGTTCTAGGTATTTTTTAAACTTTTGATAAAAAAATATTTATGTCGAGTGTATGCAAGTGCTTACTTTCCATATTGTAACAAGCATGCAGAGTGTTGCCCAATCACTTACTTGAAATCAGAATTGAAGATTAAGGGTACTTTTCGCTGCATTGTGCCTGACTCCAATTCCTATTAATAGGAGCAATGCATCTCACAGATAATGTATTCCAAAGGTTCTAAAAATGAGGAGAAAAATAGGAAGCTTTGATGCATGTCAGACCTGTGTCACAGAATCAAATACAGTGTTTAATCTTCAAGAATGTCATTGTGTTTTATGCAGACTTTTTTGCTTATGCAGATCTTAGAAAGATTCAAAGACTCCAAATGGCACACAACTAAATGGAAAGAGATATCCTTAGAACAAAATCTAAGTATCTTTCCAATTTTTATTTTAACCTACAAGGAATGCTGAACGTAAATAAACTGTTGTTGCACTAAAGAACTTTTCAGAGCTCAGTAAATATTGTGATGGTCTTACGTGTTCAGAGATGTATCAGTGAAAGCAGAACAGGTTTTTTTCCTTTAGGTTTTTAGAGGCTGGATGTGAATAGTTTCATAAACATTACAGCATTTTGTCTCAGCTCAACTGACAATGATGTAAATACCTTTGTTGTCTCCTTCCTTCACTGCCTTCTTCCTTGTAGGTTGGCATCAAGGTTATAGTACACGATGTTCTGAATAATGTTGAAAAAATTGTGAGTGTGGCATATGCAACATATGTAGCCAAACCAGTTGGTGCTGAAAAGGTATTCTTTCTGTTTTCATCTATGTTTGAAGTTACTCGGACTAAATTTCTGTGAAATAACCAAAGTTTTCTAGTTGTGAAACACAGGAGGATGTTCCTATCTGATTATTCTGGTCAGCAATGGGAACACAGCGTGAAGTCCAGGTTATACGGAGATATGTTTTTTTTCAGCGTCCCTGCTCTGAAGTTGTTAGGCTTTTTATTGTTTTCACTTTCTCTTGGATGCTTGCTAGTGATAGAAATGGTGTCCTGACAGTATTGACAGAGGTAAGCACTGGAAGAGAGAGATCCCTCTTAGTCTCTCTCGTTTTCAGAAATGGATCTATATACATCTTGAAACCTGCAAGGGTGTTGGGGTGCAGTTGCTTTGTCCTGCACTCCCTCTTTTGAGGAGGTTGTTCTGATATTACTATTCAGGCATAAGACATTATTTTTAAGCTGCTTCCAATCTAAATTAATTCTTTGCCATTTATGTTAATTAATTTTCATGCCAATGTTGTTTTTCCTCCCCAGTGCTTGGCTCCCCGGAGGTATTTAGAAATCAGTCATGGTACTGTGTTGCCTTCACCCTGCTGTGAAAAACAGGCACAGTACTTTTAAAGTTTTCATATCAGAAAGGCCAGATATTCCTCAGATCCTCTTAGTAAACTCCTTTTGTATGGAGTATTCTACTTTCTTGAACATGAGTGACTAGAATCGTGTATCTTTAGTGCCTGGTTGAATGTGTTATAATAGTGCTTCTTTCTTTTAAGCAACACTGCAGATTGTCAGACAGCAGTCATCCCATGAGTAATTAAAACATAAATAATTTCTCATTTCTGTTCTGCAATTATATATGCAAGTTGCTGAAGAAACAGGCCTGAACAATTTCACCAAAACTAAAGCCCAGCTTGTCTCTGAAAGGGTAATGGCTAAATCGGTTAAGCACTAAAATAGTATGAAGTAAAGATTGTTTAATATTCGTTTGATATCATATCTGTGGCATTAACCTATTTACCTTTTGCCCACATTTCCAGAGAGGTTAATTCAGGGTTAAATTGGTGATGATTAACTAAGATTATACCTAAGACAAGAATGCCCAGAGGGAGTTTGACACTTCAGTTCAAATTCCATCACAAATTAATTTCTCCAAGACTTTAAAGAACATTTTTTCAAATCCACTTTTCAGAGCAGCTGTTGCTAATATTGTGCAGAGAGCAACAGTTTACCGTCACCATCTTAATCTTTTAGCTGGGCCATCTGGAAGAATCTAGGAAGCTCTTGAGAAGGGACTGGAAGGGGGCAAGGAAACTACAAGAGGGTTGGAGTGAAGACTTAGGGACTGAGAAACATTAGCTGTGCCACTGCAGGACACAAAATTTTGCATTTGTCTGTGTTGTGGTGCTTGTGCATTGTTTTAAGGTTTCTGAGACTAGAACTTGTCACACAAGTGACTGGTGACACCTGTGCAGTATTTATCTAAATGTAATAATTTTCTAAAGCCAGTACATGTTTCGATGTAGTTTGTCATTGAACTGACTTATATGGAAATTTGCACTTAAAGGAGGAGAGGATTGGATCTTGGCAAGAGAAGGGTCTGTGTTAGGCACTAATAGCATTTTGGGCATAAATGTATAGCGTCTGAAGCTGCACCAGGTGCTGGGTGTTCACGTGTTTCTCCTCCACCTCAGAAGATCAGTGCTCCTTTGAGAATAGTTCCTCAGACAGACTGAATGGGCTATGTGAGTATGGAGTGAATTGTGAAAGAGGGAGCAGGCTGCTTGTGCAGTGAGTGGAGGTGGGCTCTGGGTACACTTTCCCATAGAATACACCGCTGATCAATGTGACTGGATTATTTTTCTGATACAAGCATTCAATAATTTATATTAAGGTTTTTTTTTCTTTTTTAAATGAGAACTGTCTTAAACTGTGTGCTCTCTTGGCTGTCTATATTTAAAAAGTAAACGTACTTTGTCATTGAGTTCTAACAGATTATTCTGAAAAGGTAATGCAGAATCTGTTGAACTTCAACTCTGTAGTTGTTTATATTAATAGAATTTGTCATCTTGGACACTTAATAGCAAAAGGTTGTAGAAAATGCTGATGCCATTTAAAGTTCAAAGTGCACTTTGTTATGGTCATGGCATTCAGGTTTGGGGTTTCTTTTTTTCATTGGCATAGATTCAATTAGAACCTGTAAAGCTTTTGTCTGCAGATCACCTGGAGCACACTCTGGCTGTTGAGAGAAGAAGAATCCGACTGGGCTACGAACAGGTCTTTCAGAACCTTATGCAGGAGAGTAATAAGGAAGGTGATTACTGTGATCAGCATAGAAGATGGAACAAATGACTTATGGGCAGCTAGAAGGGAGGAAAAAAGCAGACAAAACTTCTAAGTAGAGCTCTTTGAGGTTGTGATATCTTGTGGAAAAGTGTCTGCCATATTTGTGGGGAATTTTCTAATAGAGTGAAATTTCTTTGGCTTTCAGAAATTACAGATTTAAAAATGCAGGATTGAAGGCCAAGCATTCATTAAATAGATGTGGAATGTAGATCTTTATCTAGGTTGTATGCATAAGGTTTATCAGTTCACACAGAACTTTGCAATATAGTGATAAAGTCCTACGACTCTAGTTGTAATGTGGATAGGAGAATAAAATTCACTCAGGATTATGACTGTGTCTTTGCAAAGAAAGCACTCAGAAGTATCTGCTGTCAGATCATTTGCAAAAAGCAGGAGATACTTCATTACATGGAGGTCAAAACAGGTCAAAAAATTTGAAATTCCATGACCAAAGTAGAAAAGTTGAGCTAAGAAACAAGTCTGTCTTTATTTCTAAAGGTGATCTCTCTTCCGAAGTACAGTTGTGCTCAAAAGTTGCCGGTTTCCCCTGCAAAAGAAATTGTTCACAGCTGTTAGGAAGTACGCTGGTATTTGGAAAATCTTAGCCCTAACTCCATGTATAAACACATTATGTTGAGGAAAGATGAAACCTGTTGTAAATATAAATTCTAGTCTTAACAATTCAATAAGATTGTGTATAACTGAAGAGACTTGTTAAAAGTTATTTGTCTTCATGGCAACTGTGTCAAGGGAGACAGCTTAATACCATGAAAGACAAATCAGAGGTTGATAATTTTGGTTTCCTCAAAGGATTTTATTGTTGTTAGCACTAATTCACCTCCTAAAGGAGACAGAACAAGCAAAATATAGGAAAGAGAGAGGAAAATCTTGCATGTAAAGGCTGCCAAGTAGCAAAATAGGTATAAATCATAGCCAGAAGGTGAAGTTTGTCTTCTCATTGATCTTATGCAATAGCTTAAGTAGGTCCGAAGCCCAAGTTAGTCAAATGCATCCACATGCTTATAGAATCATAAAGTTAGTTAATTATGGCAAAATTCAAAAGTACAATTCAGGTCAAGTAGCTTCTAGCAAAGGTATATACTTTTGAAATGACTGACATCATCTCATGCCTAAATCTGTACTTGCAAAATGTAACTGAAAAAAACCAAAGATTAGAGTGAGGATGTATAACTAAACATTTGAAAGTGGAACTGGAAATGCTTAGATAATGGAAGATGGTTACTGGTTGAGATCATCTTTCTCTTTTGTGTGTTCTATATGGTCTCCATTAATCATAAGATTTGTAACATGTTATGAAATAACGATGTCATACTCTAACCTTCATTAGATACATTTGCACAGGTGCCCATGATCCGTAGTGATCAAAGTCTATGAAAGGCATTCAAATAAGTGATAAACTTCTCTGACTGCATCGTTTAGAGATCATGCATAGCAACCATGAATAAAGACAAGCACATGCTGAGGCAGTTGACTGCCTGTGTTCACAGCTAACTGCTTTCACAGTAACTGCTTCGGACGTGGCTACTTTGAAGGATGTAGTCAGGGCTGGGAAAGATCGCTGTGCTGCGATAGACTGTGGTGTGGACTATCCTCCACCTGTCACACTTTTTGGAAGAACAACAAATCTTCAGCCTATTGCATTCCTTGCAAAGAACAGAGGTCTTCTGTGTCTTTCTTTTTTCCTTTTTTTCTTTGTATTGGAAGCAAATTGCACACTTCAGTAGCTGAGGGTATTTTCTTCCTGGGTATCAGTTACTAGCTAACATAATTCGCTAATACATTGCTGCCATTTTTCAGATACGTTTGAAGAGGAAGATGCAGTTTCAACTGACCTTACTCATGCACAAAGTATTGAGCTTGTCCAACCTCCTCATGCAAACCATCATGGAAACACTTTTGGTGGCCAGATCATGGCTTGGATGCAGGCAGCAGCAAGTATTTCAGCAAGGTAGTTTTCTACATTGTAGTCCTTGCATATGGTTCTAAAGGGATGTGATTTTAATATTAAGAGTTTCACTGGGATTTGTTCTGTGAAAAATACAGACACAGACCTTTGTGACTTTTCTACCTCCTCAGATTGCAGTAAGCCTCTGAACTATTCATGTAGTCCATCTCCCACAGCATGCCACACCACTGTGGGAGTCAAAGATTATTCTTCTTCTATTACACATGCAGATCCGAAGGCAAAAGAGGCTACGTTATCCTCCTGAAAGTCTGCAGAAAATCAGCATTGGAGATAGGTGTAGAAACCTGTCTTCCTTGTGATTGGTGCAGTGTTTTAAAAGCATAGTTAGTTGTTAAGTCGGGATAAAACTGTACTGGCTCTGTATCAAATGATACTCAAAAATGCACAGCGTTCTAAATGTTAGTCTGCAGACCCTTATGCCAGTAGGAAGAATAAGTCAGAGGAGAAGCATCAAAAGGAACAGGTTCTATTTTGTTTGTGTGCACACAGAATGGATGCATAACCTTCAGCAAGTCATTTAACCTTTCAGTATCTCAGGGTCCCACATCCTATGGATTGTAATATTTTTAGCCAGTTTAAAGGCCTCTGACATCTTGAGGTAATAAGTGCAAAGTATTTCTGTGACACTGCCTGATATCACTTGTTAGTGTGGCCTAGGCATATAAGCATTTCATTTCTCTTCTTCTGGAATCAAACTGTTGTTTTTCTGCCTCCTTGTTCTTGGACTCTGTACAAAGCTTCTTTGTAAGCAACACTTGAGATACATTTTGAATTCTCCTTGCATACCAAGTGACCTAATTCACTGCAGGGATGTTAGATATGTTTTCGCTTTTTAACTTTAATAATTAAATGACTTCTCCATTCATTATTCATGTAGTTTTGATTTGTAGCCAGTAGTTGTACTGATAACTACTGATTTTCTGTAGTGGCCGGATAATCAGCTTTCTTTAGTTACATTAGAATGCACTGACCTTACCCCAGTATGTGATTTCATTGCCCTCAAAGGGATTTTTTTTCAGATTTTTGCCATAATGACCCAAAATATTTACCTGTTTTCATTTGATAAATTTTACCTAGTGAGAGTCACATTTAGGTTTTAAAAGAGGTGGAAAACAACATCAAATCAAGTACTGAAAAAGTTTTCTTTGAAATAATGAATGCCAAATGTGATTTTGTATGTTGAAAATTTCAGGAATAATAGGTGGTGATGGAAGTGTGTTGAAAATGGAGATTTTGTAGTTTATGCCTGAGAAATAGCCAGTATCAGTACAAACCTTTTGTGAAGCCATTCACGATTAGACTTGACCAATTTAGAGTTACTATGGACAAAAACCTTTATGGAGGAAGAGGAGGGATACCCCTCAGAAAGAAGTTTCTAAGTGCATTTTAAAGGTTGTTTACCCTTCTTCTCCCCTGTCCCCTCTGCCCCTGCTTTTTTTGTCTGGACAGTAAATAAAAATCTTGCAGATAGAAATAAAGCCATTTGAATGTTACTGATATCAGTTTGAACTGCATCTGTACTTGCTTACACTTTCAGTAAAAGCATTCAGGGCATAGTTTTCCAGGAAAAAAAAAGAATATTTAGGCCAAATTTGTGGTTTGTTCCTGTCTTTCTTTCAATAATACTGTGTTTGCTTCTTTGTGGTGAACACTGCTGATAAGACCCCATTTATCATTTCAAATCAGAAGAGCAGATTCTTCTTAATGAAATTACGAAGTAATTTGAATGTACTAGTTTGCAGAGTGCAGTTGAGTTCAAAGCTAGGAATGCTACAAAGTTGTACTTTCAAGTTTAAATACTTCACAGTGAAAAATCTATTTTCAGTTGTGCATATGGGACTTTTATTGAGTAGTTTTGCACACATGCATGAGGACAGAGCAAGTTTAGTCAAAGTACAAAAATTAATGGCTTTACTCTATGTTGTTCCTTATTAATGTGATGCACAGAAATCCTAGTAGAGTGGGGCTTTGACTACCTTTAGAACTGCTGAAGAAACCGAATTTTTGCCCCCTCCAGAGAGCTTGCAAGCTAGATCCCAATTCCATAAGCCTTAAGCTGTATCTGCAGATTTTTTTTCTGGAATGACTGTCAAGGTCAGAGAAAGGGTAGCTTGCTGGAATTCCTTGGTGCGTGTGGCACAGTATTGGCAGAATTTTCCTCTAGCAGTATAGGTGGGTTTGATCAGGCATGTATCTGTTTGTCCACTGTCCTAGTCCAAAGAGCAGCTTTGTTTGTGTGCTCGTGGAAAGAGTAGTCACCCAGAAATGACAAAATTCTGTACTAGACCAGGAAAATTTTACCAGAGTGGCTACAGCCTGTTTCACAAGCAGTTCAAAAAGATTAGTAGGACAACGCAGCTGAACCTGACTGCCCCTAACAGAACACAGTTCAAGATCAGGTCTGAAATAGCAAAAGGCAAGTTAGTCAGATGCACTATGCAAACGGAAGGAGCAATGGAATAAAATTACGAATATTTGTGTGTTTGTAATATACTGTTGTGCCCTTAGCTTTTGAAATTTAGCCAGCCAGTTTCGTGTTTCTGAATTGATGAGAGATCAGTGCAACATCTTTCTGTCCCTGTGTATGTGCAAAGATGAGTTTCCCAGATCAGCACTGGTAGTGAACTGCACATGATTTAGTAAAACAGACCAAAGAAAAAAAACCAACCAAACAAACAACAAACCACTATGCATTAGACAGCTATGTGAGTAGCTTTTTGTTCTTTATTTCTTATAATACTAGCAGAAAACATCTGACAAACAAGTCGTAGAAATACCAGTATTAAAACAATAGATAGATTGACATTGCTTTACTTGAATCCTGTTGCTGGTACTCAACCTTTCTGCTCAGGTTTATTTTACTTGTTTAAGGGTTTTGTGATCTAGTATTTTTACATACTGAGCAATATCCTACTGCCTATGCTGTCATATAGAAATTAATGGAACCATGAAGTAGGTGGTTGCTCTGCAGGTAAGGGGTTCATGGTATGGCTCCAAAAGAAGGTAATATCAAGCAGTGGGAATTAATTAGTCGGTGTTTGTAAAGTGTGTTGAAAATGAAACAGCATGACAGAAGTGGTATCGTTACGTTTGAGGTTCAAATTATATGCTCTTGTAGCTGAACATGTTAACTATATGTCAACGGGTTGTGGAATAAATTAGTGCAATATAGTTATCTTCTAGGTTGTGCAAACCTTGTTGCTCTAATCACTACCCACTTCAAACCTAACAAAGGAGGTTCTTTAACACAACTGTATGTTTTGCTCTGTCTCTCTTTCTTTTTCAGCCGCCTTTGTCATTCATATCCTATATTGAAATCAGTCAATATGTTTAAATTCTGGGACCATCTGTTGTGGGTGACCGCCTTGTCTTCAATCCAATGTGAACAATACATTTCAGAATAGGTAAAGCTCGTAATCTGTTTGCCTTCCTTGACTTTTCCAGCACCACCCTTAATTCTGTGTTTCAGGTTTCACCCATCAGTAGAATTTGTGTAATTGAAGGAATCATTTTTTAGCTGAAGCTTTTAAAGATATATCTATAGCTATCTGTAGATGTGCCTTTTTTTACATTTCTGAGTGAAAGTTTTGAAAAAAAATCTCTGAATTTCACTCTCAATTTAAAGGTTATTTGTAACCAACTCCCAGTCCTTCATACTTAGACCATAAATATCACTCTGAAATTCAGGGATTTTTCAAGGAATGAATTGGTCTCACAGCTTTGGTTCTTTAGAAGTCTCCAGCTTGCTGCTAGGATCTTCCTATCTTGGTGTATGTTGACAGATGTGGGTTCTGTTTCTTGCTGGTTACTTGCAAAAGTCATGTTTTGGTTTATTTCTTCCTAGTGTTGGTTTGGATGTGTGCAGGGGTGAGTCTCTGCAAATTGCAGTTTGGAATGAATGGCTCCAGCCTGTGCTTAAATTTTATTTTTAGTTGAGTATGTGGTCACTGTACATATGAAACATAGACTTGGGCACACTGAACAACTTCTCCTGGAAATTAATGGTGTGGCAGTTGACCAGTTGTGCTCAGGTCCTGCTAATTGTTACTGGCTAATTGTTATTGTCCTCTGCAATTTCAGGGCTTCTGTTGTGTTTGCATCACAGAGAATGACTCTCCTCTGACCCTTGGGAAAGGAACAGCACCTCGGAACAAAGCTGTTCCGTCATTTACAGGAATGACGCTTTGGGCCACAGACCCTCTGGCTATGCCAGGGGGCTGACAAAATTTATGTGGAGCAAGACAAGCCACTAGAAGGCAGAGGCTAAAGTAATTGTTCCTCCAAATTTTGTGCACGGGACAAATGTTATCCTAGCATTGGTGTTCTATGGCTGTTTTTTCTGTAGGTATATTTGGTTCATACAGAAGCCCAGCAGGGTATGAATTCAGAGTATGCTTCTGCCATCTAATCAATAGCATACTGTTCATTTTCACTGTTTGTTGTCACAGTATGCTTACTGGTGTCCATGTTTTGCTATTTAGCTCAATTTTCGCTCTTTTTATTAGTGCTATTTATGAAGTGTCACCTTTATTTTATTTCTGGAAAGTGTCTGTTTAGACTGAATAATTCATTTTGTATGCTACAGAGGTATTTGAGTCAGGCTTCCTGCACGCAGCAGGGTGTATTGCAGCCCCTTTGAGTATGTCTCAGTGCTGCTTCTGCATTGCTTGTAGTAGTTCAATAATTAATTCAAACTTTTATTTCAGTGTGGAGGTTGGTGTCCACGTTGAGGCTTATAACTGTGAAGAATGGATCAAGGACCAAGCACGGCATATTAACAGCGCATTTCTCATTTTTAATGCTGTAAATGACAAAGGAGAGCTGCTCACCTTCCCCAGAATCAAACCTACTACAAAGGTCAGCTCTTACCCTCAGGACTAGGATGAATGCATACATGTGATTATGTGGTCCAGCCCAGCACACTGCATGTCACACAGTCAGCTCCTATAACCTTGCTGGGAAAGATAGGACTAAACAGGACTGTGCACTGTAATACATCTTCTTGCAGAAGAGAAAACCTCTGAATGAAATGTGTGTCTTTGAGTGAGAGAATTGTCATTGATAACGTCAGTCATCCAAAACTGAGAGATGTAGTGGAAGATAGTCATCATTAGAAATTCTGTAGTTAGTTGACGGACAGGGACCAAGAATCGTCTCTTTGCAGGTTTTTGCACCTGTCTGTATCTGTCTTATGCAATCTTCACTGACCAGAAGCTGCTCAGATAGCAGGAAACTGGCTGAAATTCCTGAGTGTTCAGTGAATAAGGTTATTTTTACAAACCCTTAATGAAGACGAGAAATAGTTAATGAAGAAGTCCATGGGAATAAAATCCCATGTTTTGGATGTTTTTTCTCATTCCTTTGACATGGAGATCTCAGCATGCATTTTCCTGAAAGTGGTTAGTAAAGCACTCAGAGCAATTCAAATACTATTGCTGAGTTAATTGTTGTGGTGTCACCTGTCATTAACCTCCAATTATGTGTTTTTTAGAGAGGCAGCACAGACAAAAATTAAATGATTATTTAACATCAGCAAACTTAGATTTTGTAGGATGGCAACTGGACAAATAAATCAAGGTTCTGAATGCAGTAGATGAGGCAACAATGTTCACTGCTACCTGTTACAGACTTTACCATGAGGGAAAATTGACTCTTCCTTTTATAAAAAACCAAAACCAAACAAACAAACAAACAAAAAAAGTAGCAACTTAGCTTCTGTCAGGAAAACGGTGCTTGCCTTAAAGACCTGCCCAGAGGGACATCCAGAAGCACGAAGATAGGAGCATAGACACCCATCCTTCAGAATCGAGCAAAAAAATCTCAGAAAATTACTATGTGCTTAACATAGTTTAGACTTTCAGTGGTTATTTGACTGAAAGCCAGAGCTGATATGGTAGTGCTCTATGAAACAGGCAGGAGAAACCTACAAAAATAGGATGCAGTCCTTAGCTTAAAAATGGCAAAATCTGAAAATTCTTATCCCAGTCAGCTCTTAAAAGCAGAGAGAAAGAAGCTTTTTCCAAAGCGACGTACTCTTAAAGATAACAAGTCCTGTTGACATTTAATGCAATTTAGTGTGGTGTATGCTCTTGTGTCACTTCTGTATTTCAAAAAAAAAGTCCACCCTTGCAGACTAAAAATAAGGTAAAGGAAAGACCTGCCACCTTGAGGGGCAGATCTCAACTGTTTGCACAGTACTTCCTCCATGTCCCAGATCCACTTGTGCCAGAATAGGAATTCTTCTGTGCTTCCTTCATTCTTTAAACTTCAGATGATGATGGTGAATTGGATAAACAGTTCGTTTGCTGGGTGGCATATTAAGAAAGAATAGAATGAGTGTGGAGTACTGCCCAGCTGTCACTGGTTTACGACCGAAAGGTGCTAGGAGTATGCTACTGTGATACAACTTTTTTATTGGATTGTTTTTGCAAACGTAAAGGAATAGTGTGAAGTCAAAAAGGAATTGCTGACTCGGGTTAATCTGGGGAAAATGTACAGATTATACTTCTTTTATTTATTTGTAATTCATCTCTGGTGTTTATCCATCTGTAACAAATAGTTTTTAGTTGTTTTTTAGAGAGTGTCCTGAAATACTGAGATGTGTTACTATCTGGTTTGCTTTTTATAAAGGATAGTATAAGGCGATACCATGGACCTGTTGCCCGAAGGAGAATTCAACTAGCCAGGTATAGTTGGGTTACAGTGAAAACTTGGTTTTGAAAACTTAATTTTTTAATGTAGCTTTTAAAACAGTGATTATTTGTTCAGTAGCCAAAGTCTCCTCAAGTGTAACTTTTATATTTTTTGCCTTTCCAAATAGTTTTGCCTGAGTTGCATTGGAATTATTAGAGGCTGCTCATCTCAAAAGTACTTGGCTCATTATGTTGTTTTGTTTCCCGTCTTTGACAAGAAAAACAGGTTATTGCAAAGCTGTCTTGTGACCAAAAATTGATAAGACATCTGTAAATTATTTAGAAGACACTTAAGCCTAAAGAAGTGATTATTTCTTTCATATATTGAAGGAAGTGTGAACAACCAATTCATACTATTCTGTTTCATTTGAACTTTGTTTTAGAAATGCTTGCTGTCTGTTAAAGTAGACAAACCTTCTGATCTCTGGGAGAGCAGCAACCAGGTAATCTGTAGATTGTGTCCTGCTGGCTATTTTCATCAAATGGTGTATTTGTGCACTTTTTGGGGGTGTAAAACAGTTGTACGGGCTGTATCGTGGAAGAATAGATAAATGTATAATAAGATGATTTTTTTTTATTTCGGAAAAAAGAGAGTCGATGTTTCAGTGTTAATTTAAGAGTAAGTTTCATACAAAAAAGACCATTAAGATCAACTCTTTTAGCAAGTGGTCCCTCAAGTAGCCAAGCTGCAAGGTCTCCTGCAGTTTTATATCTCAGTGTTCTCAGCATTTAAAAAGCTGAATTCTGCTGCAGAGAAATTAATTTATGAGGTTTGTGCCTTTATCTAGCCACTGACTTCTTGAAAATTGTGGTGAAGAGACCATGTAGTAAATGGCAAAAGTTGGGGGAGAAACATAGCAATACCAACAGAGATATGAATGGTGAAAAAGTGTGAACTTTGCTTCTTTGGGAAAGACAGGTGAAAATATATGTTCATTCATAGATACTCTTCATCAAGTGGTATCTGTTTCTGGCTCAGACATGCTAGGCCATAGAATGTGCCTGTGTCGTGAAATGAGTAGTGGTGAACCTAAATTTAAGCGAATCTATTTACACCCTAAATATTGTTTCAGTGTTGAATTGTTGTAGTTAAATTTTCATTGCATTTGAGATCTCAGTGGCTCACAGAAATTTTCCATGGTCTTCTTCCGTTATATGAAAAATAAATAATTGAGAATTATAATGCAGGAAGTGATTTGCTATTAACAGTGGCATCTCCACTATGTGAAGCAGCATTTCTTTTCTTCAAAACAATGTTTATAGGTATGCACACGATGGTAAAAATGGCTTAATTAAGGTTTATTTAACATTAAATTAAAATCTGTCATTAAAGTCTCTAAGACTATATTTTCTTTATACAGTGGTTAAATGAGAACTCCATCCACCGCAGTCAAGCATAAATAATGGATATATTTGCACTTTCTCTGCTCTGAGCCTGCTGTGTAAAGCAATTGCTAAGGTAGACCACAGCTTGATAGCAATGAAGAGGTTAATTTTCTAGTTGTTAGCAATTTCTTAGGAGGAGGACGGACAAAACTATTAATTTAGTGGCCTAAGAGGTTACATGTGTTACCTCTCCGGTGGTCGCAGTTTTTCTGCCCTGCTTTATAACCGAAGCCAAAAGTGGTGTTTTGTTTTTGTTTAATTAGGGTTCTTTTGCCAACAGCCATGTAGCACATAAGCTAGCTATTGAAAATATTTAATTCAGAAACTACTGGACTGTGTTTTCTGGAAGGAAAACACTTTCGAGAAAACACACATTTGTTTGCGATTGAGGGGTAATGATAGAAAAAGTAAAGTATCTCATTTATGCAAAGTTTCTTTTTCAGAAATGTATCTTGTGTTTCAGGCATATATGAGTTACAGCAATATAGCTGCACTGACACACCTAGCAGCAAAACCAGGATGGGAAATAACGAGTGTATTGGATGATGTAAGTGAATAGTTTTGTAATGTCTACATAGCCACTTTATTTATGTTTCACCATAATAAATACATTGGCTTGGCAATGTCAAAAACTCACAGAGTTTCTCTGAAAAGTTGCAAAGCAACCTCTGATTCTCCAAAGTGCTGTGCAACCTGGAGATGCTGTGGAGCTTTTCTAAGGTGATTACAAAAGCCTGAGGGCAAGGCACCTCTCTTTTCATCGATTGGTGTTATATGCTCAAAATCAGTAAGGAATCTTGTATAAACCAGTTTTAAGATAGGAAGATGCTGTTAATGAAAACAGTAGTGAGATAATTTAGCTGGGAAAACTCAATTTTAACATAGTCACAGTGTATGTTTTCCAAACTGTCGAGACATACCTGTTAAGGTTTGGTTTCTAAAATATGGTTACTGATTGCCAGATTACTTTAAAATCATGCAGATTCAGAGGCAATTTGGGACAAGAAAAGACTGCTACAATATTTTAATCTGACCTCCTGAGTGTCACAGACTATGAAACATCACTTTCTGATTTTGCATCTAATCAATAATCTACTTGAGTAAGAGCATATATAAATCATAAGACATTCCAGTGACTGCAGATCTGCCAATTCCATATGTAGGCTGTTCTAGTGGTTAATACTTCATTGAACACTGTTGTGCCAATTAAATGACAGAGAGCACTGATGTTGTAAAGAACAACCTTGAACAATCAGGCTGAAACATTAGGCATTATTTTGAAGCTTCTGCTAAGAGGTTATATTTATCCGTGTCAAACTTCCTTACTAGATTCGCTGGGACTGCCACAATGTAAGTTTCTTTCTTAACCCTAAATGCTTGAATCCTGTAACACAAACAGTGTGAAACATTGTCAAGAAAGTGCTTAATATGAAAACCCAAACCTCATGCACATTCTGGATGAAATTTTAAACTACTTATTATTACTTCTCTCAGAAGAAGAAGGTAATTTCGGATATTACTAGAATATAGAACTTTTTCCCCTTTTGGGGGAGTCTTGATAGTCTGCATCTAAGCCACTTAGGCCTTGTGGTGGAAAATGCTGAGTAGCTTTTCCTAGCTGTTTTTTCATCTAATTGAAGTAGGTACCTGAAATCCAGCAAAATCTGTCTCAGGCAGTTTGTTGGATGCAAATCACACTAATGTTGTCCGTGGATGGAAAGTAGCCATCCTTTCCCATTGCTCTGGATATTTCTGCATAATCTGCATAATCTGTCAGTCATTATATATTCCTTAAAGAAGTGGCAGGGTTCCAGGGTAGCATGCTACTTTTTTTTCTATGCAGTGAACAGTGATAGCAAATCCTACTTACAATTGTACACCATTTCAACTGTTGTATACAATTTACTCTGTAAGTTAGTCTGCTTTCTTATTTAGTGTCTACTTGTAGGCAAAAGGCAGACTGTTCACAAAGCGTGGGTGTTCGCAGTAGGCAGAGAGTGCACTTGTCTGCATATGTGACTACTTACCTCTAAATTAACCCACACGGTGGGTTAGGTTTGCTCTTTGGCAAAGAAAATGAGAATTAAACCAATCACCTATACAGCTCCTCCAGTCAAATTTAGATGCGTGCTCAAGTCCCTTGAATGCTGGTCAGATGCAGCTCCAAGGAAGGTTTTCTGCCAGCTCCAGTTTGTGAAACTTATTATCTTGGCATATGTTAGTTTGGTTCACTTGTCACTGTTTCACACTCACTTTTGCAAACCTGAGGACAAGGGAGTATCCCTTAAGAAATAGTATCTAGCTCAGAATTACACCATCTTTCTTTAAGCACTGCAGACCACCACATATATATTGTACTGGACTTAATGTTCTTTGCATTCAAATACCAGGCCCTGACCCTTGTGCTTAGGGCATACAACGGCATAAGCACATCTTTCTTTGACAGGCACTCATAGCAGCATCTCCACCCAAACAGATCTCTCCAGTGTCCATGGATTTTGTGGGAAGAGGCTGAAAGAGCAAGTAGTAGGAATCAAGTAGCAGTGCTGATCAGTGCTCTGCCCAAAGGCAGCCATAACTATGAGAAAGAACCTGTCAGAGATATTAGACTAAACTGTATTTGGGGATGAAATATTCTAGTAGGTGGATTTTGCAAAGCAGCATGTGATTCTCTATATGAAGAGGATTTGTTCCTGTTTCCCTGGAATTAGAATGACCCCAAGTTGAGTGACAGTTTTTGAAGATAGAAAGTGGCATTGTTAGCTCTTTGTCATAGAGCTGCAAGACTTGTTGGCCTGTAATAGTAACCTAGCCTTGCCAGTGTTTGCTTAGCAAAGACATGTTTTAACAGCTGCACCCCCAACTTAATTTTGTGATTTTTGACTCTAGAACTAGCTTCCTAAGACAATATGATTTCTCTCCTATGCCTTAGATAAATATTGATCCATGCATCCTGTAGCTGGTTTCCAAAGTTCTTGAGTGTTTTGTTTTACACCAGACTTTACTTCAGCAAGATGCTTGCTGGATTATATGGGGTTTTTTTTTCCTATTCCAAAACATGAAAACACAGAAACATGCAGAATCTGTGCTCCCTAAACCAGAAGATTGAAAATTTTTGGTACTTCAAAAAAAAAAGGCAAGACACATGATGATACTTATGAATTTTGTATCACTTAGAAATTAAAAATCTGTTAATTTGAGAAGCAACTTAGCATATCAGATTAAAATTCAGTAATGAAGTCCACTAATTCTAAGCACTATTTTCTACCCGTCTTCTTTCATTATACAGGGTTTATGGAAGATGCTAAGCCCTTCTTTTGCAAGGATTGTTTGTACGTTATTATATGCAGGTTATTCCTTTTGAATTTTCTGTCTTGTCATTCAGGCGTACAACTAGAATTAGACCCAAAATAATCAAGGCAAGATACTGCAAGTGTGAGACAAGACAGGCAAAAACATGTTTTGAAGTAATTTTTCGGTATATTTTTAACTTCAGGTGCTCTGCTTCAAAATAAAGAATAGGGGAGGAAAAAAAGATATTTTGGAAAGAGAAATGTTGAGTCATTTTAGAGGAAGGAGACACAGACCAATGTGTGACTGATTTGCATGGATAAAGGGAGTTGAATTAGTTGAATTCTACTAATTACTAAGTGAAGACAAGCTACTGACTGTATAGGTTGGAGACTTGGATCAAGGAGGTAATCCGTATATCATCCAAAATTATCCCTCTTAAATCTCAGAAGCTGTTTTGTGAAAATCTGTTTTCCTTTGGATGTCTCTAGGTGAGCTCCCCAAAGCTGTGATGCATAGGATTGCTGGATGTATTACAAAATCCTGGTGGGAAGGAAAGCAATTTCTTGGTTTCTCTTATTTTGATCAAATCTGTGTTGCCTCACACACACTGCAGGGGTGCTGATTTCTTCTAGTGTGTCCTCAGTCCAGCTTGCTCCTGCTCTTCACTTTTGAATTCCTGGAAATTTTTAAATAAATATCACTACTACTTTACATAAATCTACCGTAATAAAATTTCTTCCATTCCTTCCTGAAAATTGTATGTTACCTTCCCTTGATTTCCCATATTTCCGTAACTCAGCCTGGCTTCAGGGCCACATTTAAACCCAGTAGAATTCTGGACCTTGACCTGCCCAGATTTAAATATCTAATCCCCTGTGACCGATCACAGATGCAAAATTCATGAGAAAGATTCCTCAGGTTCTCTGTTAGGTTTTGGACTCGGTGAACTGAAGCTTCTGTGAGGAGACTTTCTATAGCAAGTTTGAGAAAAGGTTTTTACCTGCATTCTTAAGTGTATCTGCTCTTGTTTATGAAAGACAAGACATCTACATCCAATAACTCATTTTTTTCTTAAGGTATCTGCAGTGTGAAAGGTATTTGGAGACTGTATGTATAGTGGTCATATAGAAATAGAGGTCATACTGTTCGCTAGCTCATATATTTCTACTTGCAAGCTGGTTTAACTATCCCTAACCAGATGTAATTAAAACTGTGTGATGCCACTAAACTATTTTTTGATTTTAGATTATGCTGTATTTTAGTGTAAGATTAGTCTTGAATAATTCCATCTGTCAGATACAGTTTCATATGTACTCCTGAAAAAAAATCTGCTTAAGTCCTAAATTTGTGGCATTTATAACTGTTAAAATATTTATAGCAATCATTCTTTGGTTTTAATATGTTATTGACTCTTTTCAGATGAAAATATGGACTCATGAGGAGGGCGATTTATTGTCACTCAAAGTTGAAATGCAAGTCAAGATACCATCACATCTGGCTTTCTCCATTTTGTCTGACAACATTCTGCCAACAATGGGACAGACATTTCTTGTAAGAACTTAGCTTTCTTTAAGCTTGTTCAAATCCACTGACGGCTAACCTTTTCTGATACAAATATTTTTGAGATGTTGACACACTTCTACCTAAGTAAGAAGAAATTACTGTAAGCAGTTGACATTAAAGATTCATTGGTCAAAGTGTGGATTGGCTTTCTACCTTCAAAATAAAATTTAATTTCTCCTAAGTCTGATTTAAAAATATCGTTGCTCTAGACTGTCAAAAGATGGAGCTGGGGCAGAAGTCACCATTTTCTAAAATTAACAGAATTCTATGCCTAGAGAAATGTGTGTTGAAAGGGTTAATTTGAGTAGGATGCATATAACTTGAGATCAATATATGGTGCATGCTCTCTGTAAGAAGTAAGGCAAAGCTGTGGACTTCATGCTTGTGTTGTTTGGGACACTGATGCTCAGTCAAAAATGAGAAATCAAGAAATGGGGCTCTTCAAAATGTGTATTATAAGAAACATAACATCTTACAGCACATCTGAATTGAAGTGTGTTTCAGAATTGCTGTAAAAGATGTTTGAGGGTTTTTTTTATTTACGTTATATGGTGTGAAATAATGACTAGAGACAATTGAATTGATTGACTAGTTTGGTCTGGTGAATATTCTCTTAAAGCAAAAACTTTTTCAGTTAGTCATTCAATCCTGAAAGATTTTTGTCAGAGGGTGAAAGTGGAAGCTTAGGGATATTTGAGAATTTAAAATCTCTGCTGAATTTATGGCTTGTAACAAATGAAATCTGAAGAAATGCTGTGTTGTTTTTCCATGCCTACAACCAAAATCTCAGATTTCTTATGACTACTGTGAAGTCTATTTGACTGGTCAAAACAGAATATGAGCTTAGCAGTATTGCTGAGGCAGTAGAACCTGAACTTAAATAAATCAAATACAGCCAGTGTAAAGGAAAATTCTGACTTTTTTCAGTTGTGAACTCAGAGATAGCAATCAGTACTTCCAAGACAGTGAGAGAGAGTGTCCTACGCTGGTGGTCCCATCTGAACAGAGCAAAATACAACTTTAAATAAACTTTTATAGATGTTTCCTGACTATCTCTCCTGCAGTGTGTCAGGTGGACAATATTTGGTCATTCAGCAAGTTTTATGGTGCATGAGCTAATGTCATTCCAAACAGGAATCGACAGTAGGCAGAAGATACATTTGAAGACATTGCTCCAGCACCTTGTAGCGCTTTTTAACAATTTTGTGGCATAGAAAGGTGGTGTCGGATGAGATATTTCAGAAAATCTGGTTTACAGTCTGTATTCCTCTGTTTTCCTGCTGTCTCAACATGAAAATTGTAGGCTTAGTGTTGGGATGAAATATATGTTTGTACTATGTCCTTCTTAAGAGATGCTATTGCATACATCACATTCTGCATGTGTGTAATAAATGTATTTGCAGAACTTGTGAGGTTCTGCAGGCTGTTAATGAAGCTGATAAAATATATTATGTTACATCTCCACCCATGACTGGCCATAAACCCAGAGACTTGTGATTCTTGTGTCTCAAAGGCAACCCTGTAAGCCAAGGTGAGTGTGCAATTTCAAGTTTAACAGTGAATGCTTTGGAGCCACAGTTTTGAGTACTATTGACCTTTGTCTGGGTCTGCTGTTGGGTGACAAAGATGAGATTTTTATTTCTTAAGAAATTAGATTGGTAGCTGACCTAAAGTACAAAATGTTGATGGCTGAATTTGCACAACCGGATTTGTTTCTCAACATGAAGCTGTGATGATGTAAATTCAGAGCATCACAGGTCTGTAGCATAGACCAGTATTGCTACATTCATAGTGACTCTTTGGGAGTGGTCCGTCATTAAGAAAAATAGGCCAAAATTTCAAACAAACAGTTTAGAAAGAACATGTCCCAGAGGTCCTGCCAGAGTGCTGAAGCAATACTTGGGAGTTTGTCTGTTTGTTTTGAATGACTTTGTGATCCCATTTAATGCAATTCTGGAGATTTTCTTAGTTAAGGAAATGCTTGGCCTTTCTTGAAATCTCAGTATGACACATTTACTCTATCATCTGTGAATTCTGCTGTTGAATTTGGTTTAAAAAGTCGCTTGATCAGTTTAACACACATTCATTTTACACATTCCTTTTTTTTTGTAAGATTTCCATTTGGTCTCGCATAATGAAACATGGATAAATGGTTCCATTTTGTGTATCTTATAATTCTTTGTTCTCAATTTCTTTTCTTCTATTCAGTAATTTTTCATGTTAACAGAACATGGCTTTTAAAAGGCAGCATTTTGTACTGTGCTTACTTTTTTTCCCCCACACCTGGGAACTGAATCATGTCTACCTTTTCCACACAGTAGAGCCTCTTAGTAAGGACTGCTCCTAGACCTTGTTTCTGTAAACACAGATCATGGAGAACAGGATAAATTAAAAAAAAAAAAAAAGGTGTTGTATGTGGGTGCTGTTGTGTAGCTTTCCAAAGAAGTCCTTTTGATTGGAGCCTGTGGTAAAACCTTAATGAGACTCAGGAGAGTTGAATCTTCTAACATTTATCTAAACATATTTGGCTTGTTTGCCTTCATATGAAAATGACTGAATGAATATGAAAATTTTGTATATACTGTAGTAATTTACATGTATCTTTTTCAACTTCTTATTGAAGAAATGTTTGATTCTTCCCCTTGCCCTGCAGTGAATCCTACATACTCGGTGTAAAGTCAGTTACCCTCATGTCTATGCCACCTTCTCCAGAATACTGCAGAAGTGAAATCCCTTGTGCTGGATTCCAGATCAACAGTCAAAGCAACAGCTCCTGTACAGTGAGTAGCTCTTCAAACTTCAGCTGTGTGTCCTTTCCTGTAGTACTATGTGTGCATATTATCTTGTTTCAGTCAACAGTCTACAACACTAGCAACAACAACACAACAGAGTCTATTTTCTCAGAGTTCAGTGTGGTTATTAAGACCTCTTTATTCCATTTTATTCTTTATTTTATGGAATATATCTTGCCCAGCTTTGACCCATCAGAATGTTAGGAAAGAAAGAAATCTAAACTAAGCACTGGAGACGGCAATACACCTCCAGAGTAATTCAGTCAATCCTAAAATACACTTCCAGAAGGCGTGCATTAAACTGCTCTCCAATGGTATCCATCTCTTTTCTACAGAGGAATCCCAAGACTTTAGTTCAGATCAAATGCTTAGCTTTAACATTCATGTGTAAAAAATTATGCAATCTTAATCTCATCTCTGGGCCAATGCCAATGTTACTCTTTTGTACTTTTCCATGGGAAGGCTATAATTTTTTCACTTAAGAAAATATATTCTGAAAACATTCAGCAGATCTCAGTGGCTGGGATTCTTTGTTTAGGCAATAGCTTTGTTCATAAAGCAAATACATTTTACAGGTCACACATGCTTCTTGCTGCACTGCTGTGGATATTTACCTGCATGCTTGATGACCTGGCAGTAGTGAGGACACTGAGGTCACTAACGTATTGAAAAAAAAGGCATGCATTTTTTGCTAATTGTTGCCTTCAGTTTCTGAAGAACTATGTTTTTCTATTTGCATCCGTAAAAACTTTGATGTTCTTCTGGATTCTACAAAAACATGGCTGACTATTGCAATCCATAGGCTTTTGTGTTTCTTTTATTTTTTTTAAACAGGTGTGTTTCTTCAGTCAAGTGACATCAGGCGTTATGCCGTACTTAGCAGCAAATCTTACTGGCTCATCAAAATCCATTGAAGACACTGCTCTGGAATGTATAAAGTTTTTGGAGCTGAAAGGCAGCAAGTACTGAAGTTAAAAATGGATTTCTGGAGAGACTTCTGAAGATTCTTGAGCAGTACTGGTTAAAATTCCTGTAGGCATGTTGATCATTTTTCTGCGCATTAGTTCCTTTGGATCATGCAGCCAATACTAGGCTTGAGTCTGAGAATATCTAGTACAAGCATTTTCTATCAAATGGAGATTAGACCTTAGACTCTAAATTCAATTTTTAATTTAAAAAATATTAAAGGACAGATTTGGTCTTGAATGTGTTAATGTATTTTATATATATATATAAGTATATATATATGAATAATAACTTGGCACAGTAGAACTATTGCTCATGAGCCTATTTCGCTGTTTCAACATTATGTGGAACATAATGGTGTCCAGCCAGTTTTTTCTTCACTGTGGGGGTGGTGAGGCACTGGCACAGGCTGCCCAGAGAAGCTGCGGATACCCCGTCCCTGGAAGTGTTCAGGACCAGGCTGGATGGGGATTTGACCAACCTAGTCTGGTGGAAGGTGTCTCTGCCCATGGAGAGGGGGTTGGGACTGGATGATCTTTGAGGTCCCTTCCACCCGAACAATTCTGTCATTCCATGATTAAATTAGTAAATCTGTCTAATTTAAATTAGTAAATCTCTGACTAATCTGCAGAGAAGTGGTGCTCCTAAGTAGTTTATCCAGTGCTCTGACTTGGTTGTCCAGGTTCTTGCACATCCATTATTTATAGATTGCACCCTGAGAAAGTTATGTTTGCTAATGTTTGTGCTTTGTCTATTAATGCTTTGAATTACTCTGACTTGCAATAAATTATTGTTCCTGAGGTTAACAAATCCATGGTAATTTTTATCACAGTATCTCTGGAATGGCTTCAGACAAAGTTCCAGAAAGACTGCTTTGTCTTTCTGGTGGGGGCTGTTGGCCTCTCACAGAAGTGCCGTGACCTTGAGCTGGCAAGCTGAATGCAGGACTGCTCTGCTAGTGTAGAATAAATGCAGAACAGCAAGACTCTTGGATCCACCCCCTCACAGCTGAAAAAGGAGAATAGTTTCAGAGGTTTTATTGTGGCGTGTCTTATCTTTGCTCAAAAGAGTCTTGTTAAACAAAAACTCCACAATTTAGTATGATCAGCAGCAGTTAACAGCCCCACATTCATGTTACAGTCTAAGATGGTGTCAAAGGAACAGCCCACGGGCCAAATCCAGCCTGGCACCTTGTTTGTACCCAGCCGCAGCACGGAGCCCCTTGCCCCTATGCTTCTGCCAGTGCTGGTCACATGTGCAACGTGTGACGTGGATTATGCTGAAGGAGCAGGAGAACGGTGGGAGCCGTGAGTGTGACACCCCTGGTCTGAGAAAATCAAAGCATGTGAACTGTAGTTGTGCCCTTTTATCTTGCTGTAGTCTCATAATTGGTAGAGCAAGAACTCTAGGGTCCTAGTCCAGTTCTCACTTTAGTAAATACATCTTCAGTTCACACTTTATCCAAATCAAAACTTTCATCAGTGATTTTTAGGTTACAGCATGCCTGTGTGTTTTGCACATGGCATGTCTCCCCAGTAGCAGCAGAGACACCAGCTGGATGCTGTAAGCCTCTGGATGTGCTGGCACTGTGGGTCACCTAGCCTTTCAACAAGCCTGGTTTAGTTTGGGTACAGCCTTGAAATGAATCATTAGCAAAATCAGCTGCTGTGTTCTGCATCTAGCGAGCGTTGGCTGCTCTGTGCCACACAACATGGGGGTGGCCTTTGCCTAAGTATTAAAGTACTGCAGGTCCTGGTCTTTGGAGATGGAGTAGAGACCATAGATCCAGATCCTAGATTTTTGGATCATCATTTTCATCATGTGGCTATGGTGCAGTACCTCAGTCTAGAGGGGGAGGACAGCAGCCTCAGGGCAGCACCCTCCAGAGCAAAAAAAAAACAGTGGGGCCCTGCTTCCCTCTTCCTGGCACAAATAGTCATGGAAGGATCCAGGCCCCCTCCCTGAACCAGAAGCTCAGCTCTTCTAGTCCTGCCCACGTTTGCTGCCTGCAGAAGACAGAAGAGGAGCTCTTGAGTGGGCAGTTAAGTCTCTGTGGTCCCAGTGTTTGGTGAACAGAGACACCTAATGTTCAGCTCTGAATATGTGCATGACACACCAAGGGGAAACAGCCCTGAATACTGCCTGCACTCCTTAACAGCTATGCGGGTGCGTTTATAACTTGCCTTTAGAGACACGCTGAACTCAGCTGTGGGGCTGCTGCACAGGCTGGCTGGAGAACACAGATGTTTCTGAAATATTAGTGTTCTGCCGAGCTCATGCCTACGTCAGAGTTTCTACACTCTGCCCCTAAGCAAGACCTTGGCTATTGGGGTGCAAAGCACTGCAAAACCAGGTCACACTCTGAATGCAGTCATGCATCTTTGGGGGTGCAGGGGGAAGAGTCTGTCTCTCACATAGACCGACGACTGAATTTTACCAAACACTGTGCAAGTCTTAAGACAAGGTGACTCAGGTTTCTGGCACAGAAATTTTGCTTAAACTCTTAATTGCTTAACTTTTAAATTTATTTGTGGGTACAATGCATTCTTACATGCAGCACCATTTACAGCTGCTTTTCAAATAGACTTCTAGAACTACATATACCTTTGTGAAATCATCCAAAATGAGTGTGGTAAGTAGCTTTGTCACAGAGTTATTGAAGACTGCTAACCAGTTTATGGCATAGTGCATTTTGGTGTATAACATTCCTCAGCAATCACTGAAGCAGTGGACAAGAGGGAGGCACACACACTTCCAGCCCCATGCCAGCACATGTGCGATTACCTGGAAACAGCTGCTGCCTTTATATGGAATTCTCACAGAGAATATATGTACCTTGTGTGTTTCTCAGCCTGAAGAATTCCATTATTTCTTCTGGGGACAACATAACAGTAGCCAGGCTTAGAAACCCAACGTTGTTTTTATAGTGAAAGATGGATCAAATCAAAAGGTAAGGTGGTTACTAATAAGCCCCGATTGTGCTCCAGCACTTTGAGAACAAACACTAATTCTACACTTCTTGCAGGATTTCTCTTGCCACAACTGCCCTATCACTCATCCCGGTTTTAGAAGTCCCTTTGGACAAGCAGAAGCAACGAGATCAGCTGTGGGAATGGAACAGTGAATTTCCTTTTTCTCCAACTTGCACATCATACACTGTTGTTAACTTCACAGTCCACCAAATGAATCCTTCTGCCTTAGGCTTCAGCAGCACCACTGGGTGGCCACATCTTCCTCAGACCCACAGCCTTGCAGCTGCCAGAGAGGCTGTGCTCTGAAACCACAACTCGCACACCACACTGCCTATACCAACCCCTCATCCAGGAACTACAGGCACCACTAAGGAAGGCAAAGTGCATGGTTTCAAGTTCTTATAGGTAAAAGTACATGTTAGAATATCAAGCTTTTAAAGACATTAAATTATCTAAAAAGATGCTTTTTTAACAAAAGAAGAGAAAGAAAAGCACATTTTAAGCTGAGTTGTTGCAAAATGTGCACATTAAAGTGATACTGCTTCAAACTTTAATCCAATAGTTAATTAAAACCCTGTAATTAATCCTTGATTTCATCCCCTCCTTTTCCCCATTCAAATGTGTGATCTGATTTTCTAAACTGGATACACATGCCCAATCCTAGTCAGCTTATGTGCCTTTACACCCAAATCAGAACCAGGAAACTTAAAATAAGAGTTCTAACAATGGTACTCTTTAGCAATGTTTTATTAAAAATAATTAACATGTACAAATATAAAAATATCCATGCAAATATATTCCTGTATGTTTTTTTGCTAAGAAAAGAATGTTCCAAACCCAAGGTTTCAGTGGCTGGTCCAGCCCTGAGCTCAGGCTTGCTATCTGGCGTTCCTTCTGTATTCTCACCAGGATCACTTATGGTTGGTTAAGACATTTTTACAAAAAAAGTGTTAATTAAATCTTTAGAAGCAACAGCTTTACCATCGTGCAGCATTCCCTCAAGGACTATTGCTAATTACTGTGTAACGCAAGCTGAAGTTTTCAGGGGGTGCATTTAAGATTTTTGGGGCACTGAAGTCCTGTTTGTCCAACAGCAACCACAACTGCAGCAGCAGAGGAGCCCGATGTCACAAAGGGCACGTGCATGCACAGCACAGCAGTACACAGAGACCCTGCACAGCCTCTGTCCACACTGCCCAGATCTGAGCCAAGGTGCTGGGTCAGAATGTGCAAGGATCAGCTCAAGGTGCACTTCTGCAGCAACATCGTGCTGTTAGTTCGTCTTTGATGAGATGATCACAAGTAAAGGCTGACCGCCGCTGGTTGCACAGGCTGAATTACTACAGCATTTGGAGAGATGTTGCAGAAACTCCCATTTTTGTTGGTTTCATAACTTTAAAATATCTATCAGTTTTTCTATGGCTACGGTCTCTATTTAAAAATGAACAGATCTTCCATTAAGCAGGTATTCATAATATAAAGAAATACTCCCAGCCCACCAAGAGATAGAAACACTGAAGATTTTTGCACATTTTCCTTGAAAGAAATAAAAAATATAAGCAAGTTGTTCACTTGCTCTCCATCTCTTCCCAGATACATTCGCCACAAATTTTGGGTCATAGGTTGGACTAGATGATCTCAGAGGTCTTTTCCAACCTTGTGATACTGTGATCAGAGGAAGGGTATGATTCTGTTTCTATTAGCAAATACATACTCAACAATCAAACATGTAAACCACTAGGTTAACACTGGTACAGATTTAGCTGAGTTACAGTAACTGCACCTCCAAGCTCTACAGGCTGCAGGTTTACCTGGTAACTTCACTGCAAGACTGCTCAAGCTTGCACATAGAGAAGAAAGTCATTCTTTCTAAAAGGAGACGACAAAACCAAACCAGCACCCAAGAAGTCTTTAGAAAATACGCACAGTGCCTCTCTGAGAGATACAAAAATACTCTTAGTAAGACCCGTGTGATTGTGTCCACCCTTGATATATAAAAAACAGCACCCAAAGTAGCAATATTGACCACTGAAATCCAGTGGTCACAGACCTCCATGATGAAATTCACATATGCTGTTTGGTTACTGCAACCGCATCCCCATTGTAAAAAGATGCCAGTTTTCCTCTACAGAGAGCTGGCAGTGAGGGGGAATGTGAATCAGAGGGAATGCTGTTAGTTCAGCAGAGATTTATAATAACAAAAATACCCACTTGTTCCTGTTGTTCGCAGCTTTTCAGCAAGCTAGGGAAGTCTGGGAGGCACACTGGACCGATGAAGAGGGTAAAAAATGTGTAATTCAGCAGCAGCAGCAGCCACCTGCTTGATTTTCTGGAACCAGCCATCCACCCCTTGTAGTCACTATGCGGGAGTGAAGCACTGCAGCCACCTGTGGTTTAGAGCCAAGAGTCCTTCAGAAAGTAACAACTTTGTGCACTTTCACTTTTGGTTTTGGCAGATCTGATGTTTCCATAATTTCTTCATAATCTGCGCTCATTCCAGTGGTCCATCGCCCAACTGTAACCTGATCTGCAGAGTGAGAAACAAGAGGTTACGGGAAGGCTAAGCATTACCATCACATCAAACTTTCACATCTGAGGATGATTTTTGCAGGCTTGTCATCAGTTTACCAAGGATCTGCCCATTTAGTTCCAGTGCTGAAGCAAACTCTCCCTACACAACTTACTTTTTTTTTTTGGTGTTCTGTAAGCCCCCTTTCTTCCCTCACACAGATAGCAAGGTTCAGAAATCATTACTACATGTTTTTTTCCTATTTGACTATTCAAAGAAGTATTCAAAGTGTATGCAGACGATATGTTAACTCTCATGTTACGTCCAAATAACTCTTATGATGAAGATTTTGGAGTATGTCAAACATCTCTGGATATTAAGGAAAGACTTTGCCTATTATAAAGGTGAAAAATCTATGCCTGAGGAGGCACAACACAGCAAAAACTACATTTCTCAACCTGTACTCCTGCATATAATCAAAATCATCCTTTTGTTGTTTAAATGCTATTCAGACCAATTCACACCCCTTCCCTAGAGAAAACACAGTTAACCAATTGTTTCTTTTCTGAGTGACAATCCACTTCTGAGAGGAACAAATCAAACCATACCAAGAATATCACATGGATAAGTGAATGTTTATTTGGATTAACTTCTACGCATATTAAAGCAGGCCAAATAACTCATCCTGTTAAAATGATAATCTGTAGTGCCTAGACTTCTTTGCCAGGTATCAGCTATCATCTTGTAGTCTGAAAATACTTTGCATGATGCAAACAGGTTTCAAAAAATATTACAATTCTTACCAGTGGTGTCATGGTTCCAATGAATTCAACTATTTTTAACCAGCAATACTAGTTTGGAAACATCAGAGTAAAGACTTAGATATCCCTTGGGAAATTGTCCATCTTCATTATGGACATAAAGCGTCTCAAAAAAAGATAGAAAAAATCCAGTCCTGTTTCATACACAATTCAGAGCCCTACTGCCAGAGAGCAGGAAGACTTGCACAGGACAGCACTGACAACTGAGTACTGCCATCGTCCACTAACAGCCGGGCCAGCCTGAGCAATGCTGTTCCCTACAGATCCTCCTTTTCTCCTATTGCACCTGTCCAGGTTTTTGTTTTACAGACAGCATTAATCACACAAAGGCTGTTGGCTGTAAATGTGGCAAGCAAAAATCCAAGAAGGGCTACGTTACAGGCTGTCAACTCAGCAGCCCCCCGAGCGGGCACTGCCCGACCATCTGCTATTGTTTGGGGAAACTTTAGAGTGCTTTTTGTATCAGAAACTTCTGTCAGACCAGTTAAGACTCAATATCACTTCTTCTAAACTAGCAAATTGGCTCACATCTGTAAAGTTACATAGTTTCAGATGCAACAATATCCTGTAAGATCAGATACAGAAAAAGGCTGAAGTACAGGCCTTCATCACATTCATAAATATTTATATATTAATTCCACAAAAGTGGAATATTATTAACCCGGAAGTTCTACAGGCCACACGAACAAAGCATAAAAAATGCACAGATGTGTCACCACTTCCATATGAGAATTACTCTTCAAAACCTTGTTGGATGCTTTTTCCTTCCTTAGCACAGGATTTTTTACATAGCATAACTTGTCCATCCACATGGATAAAGAAGAGCACGTAATCAAGCAGCTTATTAGTTGGTGAATCCAGCTGGACAGATCTCCTGTCTGCTTTCTCTCCTGTTGTGAATGACTTGAAAATCCCTTGTGTAGGCAAGGGTTAAAAGCTGCCAGTACCAACACCCCACAACTGACATACACAGTTCCACCACTTCCCACACAAACCATTATCAGAAGCAAGCAGTTTTGTTCTACAGCTGCTAAAGTTATGATCAACAGCATATATACTGGCTAACAAATACACAATAGCTTATCAGGTCATCTTCAGAAACCCACAACCTATGATTTTTTTTTTTTTTTTAACTGAGATGAAGTTTTGCACTGCCTCCTCCACATAGCCCTTAATAAAAGCACCCATTCCCAAAGGAAGGTCACCTTTGCTGTTTGTAAGTTCTCTTCTCAAACCCTTTTTTCTCAAGCAAAGCTGGGCAAGGCAGTAAATGAATATGACTCAACTCTGCACTCAAAACTCCACTCTGCACACTCTCCTGCATCCCACCTGAGTTCTGTTTTTCTGGACAGTCTTTTTTGAAGTGCTCCACAGAGTCACAAAGTTTGCAGCTGCCACCTGTTAAGAGAGAAATTTGTAATTCCTCTAGGAAAATAAACCCACCAAACGAAAACAACCCCTTTACACTGTTTGCTTTTACACATATATTGAGAAATTTTGTTCTAGATTTCTGTAGTGACAACCTGTAAATAAGGCAAGGAAATGTCCCTACGGACAGGTCTGTACTCCCAGGCACAACAATATAATACCACAGAGCAGATACACAGCCAGCTTTGTAAGATTACAAACAGCTTATCATTGAGTGATCGAATGGTTTGGGTCGGAAGGGACCTTAAAGAGGATCCAGTTCCAATCACCCTGCCATGGGCAGGGACAGCTTCTACTGGATCAGGTTGCCCACAGCCTCATCCAATCTGGCTTGGAACACCTCCAGGGACAGGGTAGCCATGATTTCTCTGGGCAACTTGTGACAATGCCTCACCACCCTCACAGAGAAAAATTTCTTCCTAATAATCTAATCTAAATCTCCCTTTTTCAGCTTAAAACCGGTGCCCCTCATCCTATCACTGCAGTCCCCAATAAAAAAGCCCCTCCCCAACTTCCTCTGTCTGTGTCTCTGGCGGACAAACAAAGCTGTTTATACACACACTGCTCAGTACAAACTCCAGTCACAACAGACTGAAGACTTCTGATTTGTTTCTGCTAAATTCATACTCAAAGAAACTTTTGAAATTAGTCAGAGCTCCTGAGAGGGAGGTTATCCAATGGCAAGTACTGAGATATAAATACAGAAATTATATATTGTAACGCAAACATTGAGACTAAAGTGATTCTTCTTCCAATTTAACTGTGCTGTAAAATCACTCTTTTGAGAGTGCCAGACTTCAAGTTCATACTGGGAGACAGAATGCCATTTGTTAGTGCCAACAGAGAAATAAAGGAGAATAGAATCTGAATGAAATCTTAAAACTTACATATTTCTCATTGAAATCACTTAAACGGACAATGTCCTCTTTCTAGCGAAAGCCCTTGTTTTGCATAAACACCTCCCAAAGTCTTAAGCTACAGTATGAGTATGTTTTTACTACACACATAGATACATGCACATTTAAATGCACACAGTCTACATACATTTAGCCTATTATGATTGTGTTTGTGTGCTGCTTGATATTGCAAGCACAAGCAAGTTCTCATGCTTTGCACCTCACCTCATTGTTTAACACTAAGCTATAATTAAAACAGAAATGCCTAGGTAATCAATATTTACACTAATTCCCCAGAATTTATCTGCTTTTGCCAAGAGTAAAAGATATCTGGAAATTCGTTTTAGTCGGATCCTCATTCAATTGCAATGTTACTTTGTTCCACATCAGGTAAGCATGAAAAATGTGTTTTCGTTTCAGTAAATCAGTACACTCACCTTCAGCATACAATCCCTTGGGATTATCTGGACATGACTTTGACAGATGCCCCATCTCACCACAGATGAAACATTTTGCATATGGAAATGCCCCTGCAAAATGCCATACAGTTTATGATCCCATGAAAAAACTTGTAAAGTCACAGACAACTGTGAACACACCATAATGACATCATTTACTATGCTACTATACTATATATCATTTCTCACATTGTTAAGTTCATTGTTGTAATATTGTATTCCTTTGAACATATTAACCTATCTCCTCACAACAGTTAAATGACTAAAACAAAGTTTATTTTTTCAGTGGTTAGAAAACTCAGACAAAAGCACCCTGAAGAAGACAAATTTCTGAGACATACCAACTGCTGGATCTACTTTTGCTTTGCATTTGCTGATGTCATGTTCTGTGGATCCACACCGGTAACAGATTCCTGTACCCATGTCCTGACTTTCCAGTACTGCAGGACAATCAGCCACACCATGGCCAGGCTCTCTACAGTGGAAACATACCTTTTAAAATAAAATTTAAGTTACATGCATTTTCACAGACAGTTCAAATAGCAAAACACAGCACTTACAGGGGCCATTACTAAAGAATTCACTAGCTCTGATTATCCAGTTACCTATAGCTAGTAGACCTTTACTAGATCAGTATTGCTCTCTACTGAAATCTCAAGGGTGCTATCAGGTACGTATCACTAGTGTCAAGATTTGAGGTCGCTTTAACATTAAAAAACATGATTCTGTGAATGGCACCCAAAGACCCGAAAAGTCCAGTCCAATGAGGCTTTCCAACTTATCAGAAGGCAAACATATCAAGGGATTTTCTCCTCGGAGAAAAACAGCCAGACAAAATAACTGTCAGTGGTCTAAGCCATGAAATTGTATTATTATGGATACTTTTCTCCTTTCATCACTCACTGAGTGTCCTGGATGAAATATGAGATTTTGACCACAGCACAGTCCTCTGAGCTCTTTAAGTATTAACACAGTAAATTATATAGTTAATTTAAGCAACACTATACCAGTCCAACAATTTAATCACTCAAAACTTAGATATTTCCTATTCATTAGTAGTAGAGTCTCTTTACAGCATTCCTAGATTCTCAGCACGAGTTTGCACTGAGATAACTCCTCTCATACAGTCTCCTTGGAGTCTGCTAGAGATCTCACTCCAATTTCCAAACAGAAGACACTGCAGAAAGCTCCAAAACAGCAGGAATATTGCTCTGATGAATAACAGACACAGACACACTGAATTAGCTTCACTCAGGTGACCAGAGGGACTAGGAAGTCATCAAAGTGTAGCAAGAACAGTGCTCCACCATAACAGCCATGAGAAACGCTAACGCATAGACTGAAATTCACTGCCTGTTTCAAAGTTGAGATACTTCACTTTTTTGGGTTTTTTGGTTTGTTTTTTTTTTTTTTTGATTTTAACTTGGAACGTCCCTTGCCTGTGATTGCAGCGTGACCTTCTGGCACCACCAGCGGAGAAAGAGGAGCCTGCATTTATCACACAGGGCTTTTCCCAGGTTTTTTAACAAAAAAACACGGATAGCCAAACTCCCATGACTCAACACAGAACCCACCATGGCATTTTTCTTCTTTTCCTGCCTCTTCAGCCTCCTATCCTCCCGCCGCTTGTCCCTCTTCAAGGCCAACGCCACTTCCTTCTCCAGCTCGGCACCCTCTGCCTCGGCTTTCTGTCCGCCCCGCCGGCTCTCCCTCAGGAACGCCGCAAACCCGTTCACGTCTTCGTTCAGGTAGTCCTTTTTCTTCCGATTCTTCTTCTTCCCCTTCTCCTGCTCTTTCCTCGGGGCGCCCGGGCCGGGGCCGCCAGCCATCTCCTCCCAAGGAGTGGCATCCAGCGCCCTCTCCCCGGTGCCACCGCCCCGCCGGGCCCATCTCGTCATGGCGGGACCGGCGCCGGGGCCTTCGCAGCCGCAGACAAGCGAACAGCGGCGTGAAGAGGCCCGCACGGCGCGGTGGCCCCAACTTGCTAGCACCGGCACCGCCCGCGCCGCCCCCCAAAGGCCGTGGCGGCGCGCCGGAAGTGGGGCGGGGCGACGCCCGGCGATGGTGCCACTTCCTGTCGCCGCGCACGGTGCGCACGGCACCTCCCGGCGCGACTGGAGACTCCGGCGTTCTGGCGGGCCGGGCTCCGGTGCACCAGTGGCTGCCGAGGGACGGCCCTCCTGCTGTAGGCCGCAGGGGCCGCATTGTAGCTGTGGGAACCTCCCGCTCTCGCCTTATTGTGCCGTCGGAATCACAGAACCATAGAATGATTTGGATCGGGGAGGGACCTTAAAGCCCATCGAGTTCCAACCGCCTTGCCAATGGGCAGGACACCTCCTGCTAGACCAGGCTGCTCAAGGCCCCATCCAACCTGGCCTTGAGCACTTCCAGGGAGGGGGCATCAACAGCTTCCCTGGGCAACCTCTGCCAGTGCCTCACAACCCTCATTGCTAAGAATTTCTTCCTAAGGTCTGATCGAAATCTTTCCTATTCAACTTTAAAGACATTCCCCCTCGCCCTGTCATATCACTACTTGCCCTTATAAATAGTCCTTCCCCAGCTTTCCTGTAGCCCCTTCAGGTAGTGGAAGGCCGCTTATAAGGTCTCCCCAGAACTGCTGCTTTTCCAGGCTGAACAACATGAACTCTCAGCCTCTTCTCATTAGCAGAGGTACTCCAGCCCTGTGATCACCTTCATAATCCTCCTTTGAACCCATTCTGACAGTTCCATATCCTTCTTACATTGGGGGTTCCAGAACTGGGCACAATATTCCAGGTGGGGTCTCTTGTAACAAGAGTGGAGTGGAGTAGGAGAATCACCTCCCTCAACCTGCTAGCAGTGCTTCTTTTGGTGCAGGATATTGTTGGCTGCCTGGGCTACCAAGGCACATTGCTGGCTCGCGTCGCGCTTCTCATCAGTCAGAACCCCCAGTCCTTCTCTGTTGTGGCTCCCACCTGCTTGTTAGCAGAGTCACGCCATAAGGTTATTTTCTGTGGTCTCACAGCGGATGTACCCCTAGAGAGAGCGTGCATCTGCAGTTTGTGAAGGCACTTCAAAAAGATTCTAACCCTCTTCCAGAGAAGCTCGACGTCTTCCTTTCGGGACTGAAAGGCTCATGAGACGCAGCCCTTTGCAGGAATCTATGCCCCTGGGAAGCAGCCGGAGGAGTGGGGAGGATCACGAAGAGCAGCTGGAGCTGAGGTCCTTGTTCAGGCATCATTCCCCTGTGGCAGCACTGCTGCCTGTGGGCTGCATGGAGCGCAGCAGGTGAATTGCCATGGCAGCTCATGCCAAACATGTTCATGTATCCCAGCATGCCAGGGAGTGCTGGCTGCTGCGCAGATGATACCAAAAATACCAGCAAATAAACTCTCTAATACTCATTTTGGAGTTCTAGAAAGCAGAATCCTTTATTTCAGCACTGGACACACAGTGGAATGATTTCCACCAATCATGCTTAACGAGGCAAGAGCTGGTACAGAATCTATTTCCCACATACACGCATATGTATATTTTTTCCCAGAAATCTTATGCATATTCTGTTGCTTTCCAAAGTCTAATTTTAATGTTGTGAACTTCACAACAGCCAAATCTCTGGTAATTGGAGCTTTGGAGTCAAATCCCTGTCTGACCTTGCAATTTTAGATGAAGATTGAGAACAGCGGTGATTACAGAAGAGGAATCATCTCTTCAGCACATATCATACTTAACACAAGACATTATTCTTTCTCAAAGAACAGTGTCTGGAAAAAGGCTGTTTGAAAAAAAAATGTACTATGAAAAAACGTGCTTTCACAGGGACATTCTAACTTTCAGAAAATACAGTTACCTAGATGAAACTTCACTGAAGTTAGTTATAAAATTAATTCTATGGAAAACTAATTCTACTTTAACTTAAATCAAAATATTCCACTTTTTGCAATAGTAGCTAGTTCCTGTAGCTTCACAGCTGCCACAGAGCTGTGAAGGAAGGGGAAATTGCAGAGGCTCAGGTATTCCTGCTGATGGAGCTGGTTGGTGCTTGCTATGAGACTGTGGTCCCGTGGCCTTTGCTGAGTTCTTCCTGGGCACAGCTGCAAGCACTCTCATTGTTTTGACACTAGCCTGCACTCTCACAGTTGGGG
This sequence comes from Tapera naevia, assembly GCA_033556795.1. Classification (NCBI taxonomy): domain Eukaryota; kingdom Metazoa; phylum Chordata; class Aves; order Cuculiformes; family Neomorphidae; genus Tapera; species Tapera naevia. The sequence continues at coordinate 7,237,656 of JAUMJJ010000044.1, forward strand.
AGTTGTGGTGGTTCAGTTACATCAGTTTAAATGCTCATATTGTTAAGTAAACTCAACCTTCTTTAGATGGAGTTTATTGCTCACCAGGAGCAATACTAGGGCACCAAAATTGTCCCTAGCTCCTTCATACAGCAGTCAAGCTGATTCAAACCTTCAGCTGAAAAATATACAGAAAGCTTTCTCAAGGAAGCAGCTTTTTGAAACATAATTTATGACATGTTCTGTGCTCTCCAAAGCATTCCCTTAAGGTTCACAAAGTAAATCTCCATGACTATATTGTTAGAGGCCCCTGCTTAGCAATGAAATAAATGTTTATAAAGGCAATAAGATTTTTTTTTTTTCCTCAAGTCAACATTTCACAAAATCTCCACTACCTATCCTGGTAATCTCGAGGGTAATATTATAAGGGCAGCTGGGCACCATTCCTTCTTTATTAGTTATTCTTAATATATGCATCTCTTTAGAGAAATGGTCTTGCTCTATTTTGCTTATTTCCAAGAGCTTTATGTCCACCAGAGGGTGATGTGCTCAAAGCGTGTCTTTATCTTGCTGTTGAACTGGTTCCCTGCCAGTGAGAGCAAGCGCAAATCTAAGAATAATTCGAGTGCCTATGAAAACAATCAATGAATGCTATTTCAGAGCCAGTGTTAATAAGCTAGGAAATAAAATCTGAAAAACTTAACATTTCATTTTAAAAATAACAAATTTGCAGATGTAGTTACAGCTCAACAGCAACATGAGGTTGTTGTTCCACAACCTGCTGTCAGTGAGCCTGTAGATTAGAAGTTGTGGCTAAATCTGATTCATGCAGCCAGAAGAGGCTAACAGAAATGGTGGCACTGGCCCACAGGTGGGGAGGAGAAAGGCAATCAAGAATCTCATGGCCATCACACACCACACACATTTCAGGCACATGTACACTATGCCTTTCTTAGGTTGTGTTTTATGAATAGCTGTGTTAGAAGGTTTAAAATGGTTGTTATTTTTTTTTTTAAGACCTGGGATGAAGTGCCTGCTAACCAGTGCATAGTATACGTGGCCAGGTTGTGTGTTACAGTGGGTGAGGATTGATTTATTTGTAAAACAAAAAGAAAATGTACACACTCTATGTATGCCATCTTGTTTTCACCAAGTGGAGACAGAGGAGTGCCTCCTGGTGTGTGCAGGTTGCTGACTCGTTTCACTTCAGTGCAAGTTTTTGTTGTGGCTGCAGCTTCCTTTTCCCTTTTTTCTGAGGTCACAACAGACAGGTCATCAGTCACTGTACTGGATATGGAGATGAGTGTAGAGAGAAGCTGAAGAACAGCATTGGCAAGGCCAATGAGAAGGGACTTGCTGTGCTTCCTGTTCTGCTGAAGTATTGAAAGTGTTGCATGTATTTTCCACAGTCTGAAATTTTAGGTGTGTGTGTCTGGGCAGGATCAACAGCCCTTAGGGTCCCTCCCCAGGTTTGCAGGCAGTGGAAAATATTTAATACGTTTCAACTAGATCAGTTAGTATTTCCATCACAAATAATACTTCTTTGATAGTGACCACACTTGTTTAAATTTGCACTGGTTTGTGTTTGTTCCAATTTGTCATCAGTTGTCTGGGAGCTCTGCTGTACACAGGCAGCAGGTTATAAATGAGCAAGACAGCAGGGACACAAACAGTTGTAAAATTTTATTGCCTTTTTTTCCCATATTTTACTAAGAGATATCAGATTGCCTGTCCACAGCACAATTTCTGTAGCAGCACAGTCTAATACCTCTTGTGGGTGACTTTCTTCCTGGTTCCATCACAAACATGAAATGCTTTGGAGATTTGAGACGACAGAATTGAAAATATGGACCAGTGGATCCTGTAACACCTTTGATAACTTGGCATGGAATCTCTTAGTGGTTCAAATCATTTGATGTTAACAACTGGAGAAAAAGGAGCATACACAAATCCTTTTCTTGTCTTTAAAGACACTTCTGTTGTTTTTGTTGTTTTGTTTTTGTTCAAATAGCACAATTCAAGGCTTGACATGGTATTCCTAAGTCCATGTCTGTGGAAGTTGTCCTGATTGCAACAGTAAAGAAAGAAGCACATCTTGGGAAGGTAGCAATCTGGAAGGGCTGACACAAAAAATGACAATGATCAAATGGAATACAGGGCCTGTGTTGTAGGTTCAGGGGAGTGAAAATGCAGAAGAGTGAGAAAGATGCTATAGTAAGAAATCATGAAGGAGTACGGAGGGAAATATGCCCTACCTGCAGCCCCCAGGATTCACAGGTATGCTACAGCTCTTTTACAAGATGGAGATGATGCAGGTGCATTTTTGGAACCCAAAGAAAGACTGCAGTAATTTGTAAATGTAATATAGAAACGTCCCCTGTAATCTGTCTGGTATTTGATACAGGCACAACCACCACACTGTCAAGTTCTTTACAGAGTTTGACAAGTGACTTAGGTTTTGTGGCTGATAATGTTCGTCATCCTCAAACCCCTCAAAGGGAAGTTCTGTCTGATGAAGACGTGCCAGAGGCTTTAGTTGTACTGACTTTTGTTGTATGATGGTATCTCAGTTCACTCTTTTTTGCCTGTGTTCTTCGAATAGTTAATGCTACTTGCCAGATTGTCAGGGTGATGTTTTCCTGGTTTTTATAATGTTGCTTTAAGCCTGGAGAGAGAAAAGAAAAAGCAAGACCTGTTTCCACTTAAGTTCTTTTGTATCTACAATATTCTGAGGGATCCTGTAAAAATGTTTGCCTTGTTTTTTCCACTGCTTTCTTTTTGGCTTTCTTGTCTGTGTAAAATGATTACATATACTGGTTTTAATCTTAAATGTTTATGGATTTTAATTGCTGTGCCAAGGCTGTCTCACCTTCAGTAGTCCTGCTCAGCTGACCATTGCCCTGTATTATTTCCATCAGACTGCGTTGCGTGTGGCTCTAATTCTTTCAGGATATTTAATAAGGGCAGAAATATGTTGCTCAGTCTACTCACACATGTGGCTGGATCAACTCGCATATTTAAAGGTCTATATTTAGGCAAGTGCTTAAGTGCCTGGATGAACCGAAGCCTTTGAAGGTTAGCTTCTGGTCAGCTATTTTATTTAGTTACTTTACACTACAAAGAAACAGTGCTTTTTACTATTTCTATATCAAAATGAAAATCTGGAAAATATGACTGAATTGAAGTAGGAGTATTAGACACGTGCTGTCATGATAGCACAAGAATTTTTCCTGGTGTTGGTTTTGGTGGCTTAGTTATCCGTTAAAGCAACATTATTTTCTCATAGGAGAAAGTAAATTTTGCTTTTTCAGAAACACATAGGGAGGAACTGTGTAACTTAAATCACACAGAGCTATACTTTAGCTAGTAACTTAATATTATAGAGTAAGTTTTAATTTCTAGGGCTGAAGATGTAAAAGAATGGAGAAATGATGACTAGATTATCCTCTGCAATTCACTGGCATACATTGGATGCAGTGGCCTCTTCCTTTGCACTATTTGCTTTATTTTGAATAATTCTGCTATGTTTCACAGAATAAAGAAAAAAAAGTCTAAAACTGCAAGTTGAGGTATAGAGGTATAGACTACTTAGGCATGCTCAGCAGTAAGGAGGATGCTTCATGATTCTTCTAATGTTTTCAGTCATTCATTTCTTGTATTCCTGTCCATGAAGAAAACTATGAATCTCATTTCTACAGAGGAAAGTCTGTAGACTAGCTCTTGTTTAGGTATCTCCCATTTAAATCCTATTGGACCTTGGCGCCTAAACACGTTTACAAGATTTGACACTAACTTCTGGTATTAATAATTTAACTTTGCTATCTTGAATGGTGTGAGTTTGAGAAGGTGCAGTGGTGTGGAGGAGTGAAATCTGCGTCCAAATATTTGTAAGTGTGTATATTTGGATAAGGAATTAGCTGGATGGTCACACTCAAAGAGTTTTGGTCAACAGCTCAACATCCGAGTGGAGACTGGTAATGAGTGGCATTCCTCAGGGGTTAGTATTGGGAACAATGTTGTTTAACATCTTTGTTGCAGGCATGAACAGTGGAATTGAGCACACCCTCAGCAATTTTGCTGATGACACCAAACTGTGTGGCATGGTTAACATGCTGGAGGGAAGGGCTGCCATCCAAAGGAATCTTGACAGGCTTGAGAGGTGTGTCTGTGTGAACCTCATGAAGCTCACTAAGGCCAAGTGCAAGGTCCTGCACCTGATTTGAGTGCTGGTGGATGAGAAACTCGATGTGAGCCAGCAACATGTGCTTGCAGCCCAGAAAGCCAACCACATCCTTAGCTGCATCAAAAGTGTAACCAGCAGGTCAAGGGAGGAGATTCTACCCCTCTACTCTGCTTGCATGAGACCTCACTTGGAGTACTGTGTCCATTTCTGGAGTCCTCAACATGGGAAAGACAGATCTGTTTGAGCAAGTCCAGAGGAGGCCACGAAGGTGACCAGAGGGCTGAAACACCTCCCATATGAGAAAGGCTGAGAGAGTTGGCCTTGCTCAGCATGGAGAAGAGAAAACTCCAAGGAGACATTATTGCAGCCTTACAGCGCTTAAAGGGGGCTTATAGGAAGGCTGGGGAGGGGGCCTTTATCAGGGTGTGTAGTGATAGGACAAGGAGTAATGGTTGTAAGCTGAAAGAGGGAATATTTGGATTAGATATTAGGAAGACATTTTTTACTGTGAGGCTGGTGAGGCACTGGCAAAAGTTGGCCAAAGAAGTCATGGCTGCCCGATCCCTGCAGAGCTAGGCTGGATGAGGCTTTGAGCAACCTGATCGAGTAGGAGGTGTCTCTGCCCATTCAAACAATTCTATGATTCTATGCTATATATAAAAGTATCTTCATACTGGGTGGTACAGATTTAGCTCGGTAGGTAATGTCATTGGTATATGGGCCTTTTTAGACTTTTAAAAATTATTTCTAATGTGATTGTCATTGGTTTTCATGAGATGCATACATTTCCCTGATAATTCTGCTCATGCCCCTGTTGCAAAACTGGAATGAGAGCTAAGACGGACACTCTGATAAAGGCAAAGACTTAAAACTTACAGAAAACATTTTTGTTCCAAGCAAGAATACACATGTGCACAAACCGAAGTAATATTAACGGACATCATTAATCAACTTTTTTTCCTTTTGTCTAGGAAACTCTTAAATCTGAGTTCCCAGAAAAATGGGTAGATAAACAAAACATGTTCATTACCCTTCTTTACTGATAAGCTTACAACTGTATTATAGCTGATGTTTTCTGATTATGAGCCCAGTCTTCTATAATAATTTATACTTATTAAATTAAAAATAATGTGTCAGTCAGCAACAATATGCTGTGCAGTAGATGACTGTATGCTTGTGCCCTCTTGGATGACTTGATTTGATAGGATGGTGTTAGGATGTCCTCAGGCATCTTTGCAGGCAAAAGAAATGGTTGTTTAAAGTCTTTAATCTTTTAATTAAGCCTTAAGCTGTAAAAGGCATTGCAGTAGAAAGATGAACATTAATTATTTTGGCAGGTCTTCAATTACATTCTGCCAAATCTTATTAATAAAGTAATTCTGCACATAAATATTAGCTGTAATTCATTACCTATGTTACCTGCTGCCTTTTTTGATATTTGTAGAGAAAAATTACGTCAGGTGTGTTCAGGTGTGCATTAGTCTTGCGAAAATGACAGTTTTGTGAACTTTCAAAGTCTCTCTAGTCAGCTTTTGTAAGGACAGTGGATGATTTTAGGCGTAAGGTGTCACAAGTGAAATCAATTACAACTGTCATAGCTGCAGGCTTGGGTCTCAAGGTTTTAAATCAGGCTTCAGAAAATAAGAAAGCTTAGTGCAGGTAGTCCCACCTTCCAAAGTTTTCATTGCAGGCAACTCTTCTAGCAAGGCATAAATTTTGTTTGCCCTATCCATGTGAACAGCAGTGCATAGAATAAAGCCAAATTTCAAAGACACCACAGTAGGTCAGTCTTCAGCCACTCTGACACTATATAGCAGATGTTGTGTTACATTTTTTTGGGAAGAAACCTCCACTTTCTTGCTGCTCTTCTGTACTGACAGCTCATATTCAGCCTCCTAGTGATGAATAAACTTAACAGGAAACTGAAGACCTCCAGGCTGTACGTGTTTGTTCAATAGCTTATTCAGTCACATGAGATCTGCCTGCTAATGCATGGAGATTTGTCTTTTGCTTAAGTTGTAGTTACTGAGTACAGGAAGGTTTTGCCCTCTTTGTGAAAGTATATGTTTATGCTGCTGTTTCTTTGGATCCATTGTCCTGAAGCATCCCTTGTCCCATCACCAAGGCAGCATCAAGTGTGCTGCTCCTTGTCCTGGACTTGGGTTTGCTCCATCCGTCGCCTTGGTACAGCCTCCAACCCTGCTTCTGGCTTGATTTTTACATTTGAGCCACCCCTTGACTTTCCAGTTTATTTGCAATGCTGCTTAGATAGGCCGTGGTCTTGTTGAAAGAACTGTTTTTTTCTCCGGGTCAGTCACTATCTGTGTTAACTTAAGCACAGCTCCAAACCCCATTTCAGGCTTAGCACAGATGATTTGGCTTAAGTGTCCATGCTTTAATCTCTCAATATGTGTAATTATGCTTCTGCCTGTCTGGGAATTACCTAACTTCTGTTCTCCTTGGCTCTTCTGTGCTTTCAGCTTGTGTTCCTCTCATCCACTGCTTTTTTCTCTCCCTTCACTCTTAGATGACTTGAAAAGACCTGTCATTAACGCTGAAAGTTTGGTAGTGCATGGGTAGAAGGATCTGTAGCTTTCAGGGGCCTTTGGTCACCCTGTGGTGCAAAGACGAATCAAAAGAGTTTATTGCCATCACCATTTAGACAAAGTGTTCTTAGATCACTATTTGTATGGCAGTTTCAGTGCAGAAGAATGTGTTTGCTGTTGTGCAGAGGCACCTTTTGCAGATTTCCAATTTCCTGGTAGAGCCGAGGGTACAGTGCCCACTTTTCCCTTTTCCTCTAATGGCAAATTCCTCTCCTGTTCTCACCCTGCGTGAACTGCCTGATGGACCACTGGTGGGCTTTGATGGAGCTTGGGCTGAGAGTTTGCTTTTGCTGGTCCCTAGTCACTTATGTTTTTGTCGAGAAGATTATAAAGTATTTCAGGCATGGCATATAGCTCTTCTTGGAGTACTTAATCAAATAAATTCTGAAGATTTATAAAGAATCGTGTCTGAATCTATCAGGAAAGGGTTTTATTGGCAGTAGAGGATCTCAGCAATACGGAATTGGTGATATGGGAAAACTAAATATGAGAAGGAAAGAAGTAACATTGTACATCTAGGGTTAGTGCAGCAACCCGGGTTTTTAACCTTTAATATTGTCTGGTTTTAATCATAATTTGTATGGCTCTCTTTTTCTGTTTAATGGCCTTTCAGGTTGTTTATTTCCTGCTTCGGCCATTCACCACAGCATATCCTCTGGAAACAGTGCAGCTGAAGTCTTACAGGAAGAGACACCCACCACTTCATCATGTCCTCCTGCCCCGGGATGTACTCGACTTGGAGATAAATACGGTCCATGCACACAGAAAACTGGTCTGAGTACTGTAATAGTGGAGGAGGGCTGAGCAAAGGTGTTCAGCATAACATTAATAGATATGTGAATAACCGATTTTCATTTGAAATATTAATGAATTGGAATGAAGAATGATAATAATTCATGTTATTCAGCTGAGTTAGTCTTGCTGACAGTATAAAGGTCATGGAAAGTGAGAAAAATAGCGGAAGTGAAAAATGTTGATGGCAAATAACAAGCCATTACAAAATAATCCATATCAGGAAGAATATTTTCATTGTGAAGGACACACTTGGAAGCCAACAATGCAAAGAAAGTCACAGTTGAATCATAGCAGAGAGTAAATTGTATCAGAGTGTCCGTATTTTGTACAGGCTTACAATTCCATGTCTGGTCGTAGCATGGGATGGCCAGGGCATTTCTTTGACTTATTTACTTGTCTGCAGGCATTTTGCAATAATTGATTCAATCATTGAAAAGTAAGGATTATATAGGCTGGTGATCTGGAGGTGATCAGGTCCAACACATCCCATCCACTCCACCCCCAAAGAAGGGCTAACTTAGATTGCTCATGACCTTGTTTTCTGAGTTTTGAGTATCTTCAAATCTGTTCCAATGTATGACCCCCATAGTACAAAAGGACTTCCTGGTATCTAACTTGAATTTCCAGTATCCTGTCTTGTCTCTACTGCCTTTTGTCCGAGGACTGTGCACCTCTGAGAAGAGTCTTGAGCTCATCTTCTGCACATCCTGTGATCTAGACAGCAGTTGTTGGTATCAGTATGGTTTCCTCTTGGCCACCATTTCTTCAGACAGAACAAACCCAATTCTCTCTGCTTAACATCATATGTCATGCTCTAGTCTGCCTGACCCTCTTTTGGCCCTATGCAAGACTTGCAGCAGTTTGCCACTGTCTTTTCTTTACTGGGAAGCCCCAAACCAGACATGGTACTCTAGATGGAGTTGCACAACTACCAGACTGAGGGGAAATAATCATGTCCTGCAAGCTGTTGGCTACACTCACGGGTAATACAGTTCACTCACCCATGTTCAGCTTAGTGTCCAGCAGGACCCAATTCCTCACAAAGCTGCTTTCCACCCAGTTGTTGCCCAGCTTGTGCTGTTGCATGCAGTTGCTCTATCCCAGATGCAGGACTTTGCCTCTGCCTGTTGTGAAGTTAATGAGATTTCTGCCAACCCATTTCTACAGCTGGATGACTTCTGAAGAGCAATCCTGCTCTTCCATGTACCAATTGCTCTCTTTTATTTAGCAAGAGTAGCAGGCTGGCTGACTGTAATGCACCACATTATCCAGATCATTATTCAAGCTATTAAAACAGCATCATCAGCTCCAATATCAGCCCCTCAGGAATGGGATTAGTAAATGGCTGCCAGCTGGACCTTGTACCACTGCCTATCAGCACTTTGCAAATCAGCAGGAGGAAACAAAGTCGAGGCTATAATCTGAGTACATTTGACACACTGTTGAATTCTGTGTTCATCTCAGTGTTTTGGAGAGCTAACAGTAAAGTTTTTCCAATTTTACTTGTTTGCCTTCTATATGCAATCAGCAAAAGTCTCTTTCTATTCCCTGGAATTACTATAATAGAGCTAAAGGTGCTGCAATGGGCTCCAAGTTGCTAGTTTGGACTTTACTGGACTGCATACCCTAGGCATACTCATACCTACAGTAGCAATCGGTACCTCAGCAGTGTCATTTTGCTTTCTACACGGACCTGAAACATTTTCTGCTGATACTACTCCCTGCTCAACAGCAACACAGAGGGTGCATTCAGCAGAGCATGTTTTGTCTTACTTTTTCCTTGAGAACACATGCTTTGAATGTTCTGAATGTATTTCAGTATGCAAAAAAGAAGAAATGGGACTGCTAACATGTTTTTTTTTTCTTCTCACCAAACTGCTCACCATGTGGCATAGTAGCAAGCACAAAGATCTTACTCAGGGTGGCATTATATTCTCAGGCCCTTTGATGAGTGACAGTTAACTAAGCCTGGATGCCATTACCTGGAACCTGAAAATTGGAGAAAACTGGGACAAGCCATGCTGCACAGGTTTATGTTGGATGAAGAATATCAGCAAACCAATTTGGCTTCTGATTTTTGGGCCAGCTTGCTTCAGCCCGAGGCCACAGGCCAGAAATGATGCCTGAGTGAAACAGCTGGGAAGTGACCTGGTCTCCAGGAGTGAAAAATTCTGAGGGCATAAGATGACATAGTAAAGAATACTGTGTGCAGACCAGTCTTAGACAGAGAAGAGACAGCTCCTGTGCAGAGACACCATTGATGTCTTGATGATAGGTCAAATGGTGGACTTCAGAGACTGAAGGCCTATGCACCTGCCTACGTCAGTTAACTGCTGAACTCACTACAGTGTCCAACAGCTGCTGAAAAAGCAGTGAGTACCTGCTGACAGCTTTGACTGCCTAGACGCTGGAGAGAAGTGCTTCTGTGAATGAAAATATGGTACTCATAAGAAACTTCCTAAGTATGGCTGTAAGAGCAAATGCAGGATAGAATTAGGGATCTGTGCCTTTTGCTTTGCAGAGGTAGTAATTTACTTATCACCAACCAAGAACGCAAGGGAAGTCCCTGTGAAAGAACATACCAAGGTGCTTGTGCATCCTAGTAAAGCTGCATGAAGGCTAGTTTGTGCCAGGGCAGCCAGGCGTCTGAGGAGACATCGCGTGTCAAGTAGTGTTTTATTACACAAGGTGTTTATACAGAGATATACAGAAGTGCCTTTCTGTCAGAATTGCAGTGGTATTTACCATCAGTTGCCACCATGAGCTGCAAGATCATTTCCTGCCAAACTGGGGCAATGGTGGTGGCACTTTGATGTCTTGGCCTCTTTCTAGTTTCTTCTCGCAATCAACAAGATAATTGACCCCATCAATGACAATCTGGACTAGCTCCACCTGCAAGAAGAAGAGGAGAATTATAGTACTACAATCTTTAGCCAATGCTGTTAGACAAATAGACAAAGGGTAAACTGACTTGTATTGTAATGACAGCAGGTAAATCTGTAAGTAAAGAAGATCATGGCATAGAGATTGCAGACCCTGTGGCACAGGAGTCATACTGGCCCAGTGGAAACCTGAAGTAATGCCCTTCTTCTTTTCCCTAAGTTTTAACTGCCACAGCCATTTGGACTGCCTGAGAACACTCATCAAACCAGAGCCTTGTACTTCTTAACAGACATGTCTCAGTACAGTATGCTCCCCTGCATATGACCATGAACGCTGCTGTGATGATTCGTCAGGTGTAGGGAAAGATGTCCTGCTTATTCAGCGAAGGGTGAGGTCTTTGCTGAGGTGGTTTTGCCAAGGCCAGGTCCCACATCTCTGAAGCAGAGGCACTCATCCTAAACTCATGCTAGGTCTACATCATCCATCACTCCTCTAGTTTTCAGCTCTTGATTTACACTAGCAGGAGTGGGATTAAGGCTAGGCCCAGTGCAACACCAAAATTTGACATTCTGCATGGCAAGAGGCAATGTCAAAATTGCTCAAGAATACAGTGACATGCAGGACCACAGGCCCTGTGGTATTGTTAACCAGAAAGCTATAGCACTGATTTTCCTTAGTCTTCATGAAATGGCTCATTAGCAAACTTTAATAACAGATCTGTTAAAGCCAAATGCAAACACTAAATTTCATTGCCTCTTTTATTGTGACAGTCATTGTTTTTCAAGGGATTTGGTTTTACTATCAAGCATTTCAGTGGCTTAGCAGTTTATTTTATTGTCTTTTACAGACCAGCTGTGTTGGGAAATCAGAGATCTGAACTTGCAGCCTCCAGGAGGAAAGGAATTTTATATTAAGTTTGCATTGACCAGTAACTGAAACAAAGAAAAAATACAAACTATTTTATCTTGCACCTTTGAGAACATAATTCAGTTCTGCAAACACATTTACCAAGTAATGAAATTTATTTTATTATGTACTGAAAAAATACATTGTATAATAAAATATTTCTATCCCTTGGAGTTTGTCTTATCTTGTTTTGATTTCAAAATCTTAAAGGTAGGGATTGTATCTTATCTGTTAGCTTAATCTTTGGAAGTCTTATGATATGAGGAATCACTGACTCCAGAGGAAGTCTTCATATGAGCAAAAATTTATAGGCTTATGTCATCTATCAATAGAACTCCTACTAATTAATCATACCATTTTTGTTTTATTAGTGTTGTTATATTACAAAGCACATACAATGATGTTTCAGGTATTAATAAATGTCTTTGTCACATACTGGTTTTGCCAATAATGCAGCTGAATCACTTTTCACTCTATATCCAAAGGAACATAGCTGACTATGTCAAACTCCAAAATTTCCAAACCCCTGTCCAAATAACCCTTGGCTGTGAAGACATTCTAGGGCATGTCTGAATAAGAAAGCATGGAATACCTGACCTGGCTCTGTCCCAGTGGTAGAAAACCAAAGGTGAGCAAGGAAGGGAAGCCAACTGGCTGGCTGTGGACCAGTTTTAATCTTGTTGTAACACAGTTTTACCATCCCAGGGTTATGCTGATGTTATGGAAGTCTAACAGCAGGACAAATCTGCATCCATCTCTAAGCTACCAAAGCCTCTCGGTGTTCTGCTGTTCTGGATTAACACACTTTGACAGCATACTTTTCTTATCAATGGAGTTTTAACTTGCAGCGAAGCCCACAAGGTAATTAAAATTTTGCTGCTGACCAGCCTTTCCAATCCTGGCATGTACAAGCAGATTGGCACCTGAGCCCAAATTGTGTGCTACATTGCTAGTGGACAAAGACTGTCCCCAGGAGATGTTAGTACTACCAGGGCCTGCCTGGTTGACCGTAGGTGAAAGGTTATGCACACACCAAGGGTGAAAAATATGTTTGACAGAAGATTTGAACCTCTGTTTCCTAGCTACTAGTAGAGTGGTCAAATCACTACTGTCTTGCAAGATCAATATTTTTCTCAGTTTTTCTTGATCTCGCCAAGGGTGACCACAACCCTAATCTCGGTGAGGAAAGGGAAGCATTTTGGCTCATGCAGAGCTTGTGGAAGGAGACAGCAACTCTTTGACATGACTGTTTCTCCCCCATCATCCAGTAGACTGGCCCTTAAGAGCTGTTCTGCTTTACGAAATACTTAAATATAAAGATGAAATGTGGTCTGGAACCTGAGTCTCCCAGGAGAGCAGCAGCACCAGCAAGCTATAGGGTCATTTCCACTCTCTGGCATAACAAATACTCGTTGAAGCTGAAATAGCTTCAAAACAACTGATGGAGATGAACCCATCTCATTGTAGCCTACAGCACAGCAGGGAGGGCTGAAAGCTCACAATTAAATCCTTGCCCTTATTTCAATCTAGCCTGGTGTCTCAGCACATGCTGCAAAATTTGCTCAGAGGTTTGTGATTTTTTTTTTCTTTGCCTTATTAGGAATGTTTGGCAAGCACTTCATGCACATCAGTTATTTTTCATTGTGTAAGTATTTCCATTGGACTATAACTATCAGTGCTCAAAACTACCATGGCTCCACTGAGGTCAGCAAAGCAAACCCAGCCAGAGGGAAACTGACTCATATTAGTACAGATCTGAGCTAAAAGCAAGGAAAAAATTAAAAGAATTAGTTACCTCTGAGCGACCCATGCGATCCAGGTTGGATATATCATACACATCTGCTACCGCTGCTGTGTCCACTCCACCAGTGCCACGCTTTTGCAGACGCAGGTTCTCCAGGATTTTAGGAAACCTAGGATCCTATTAGAAAAAACAGGTTTGAACTTATTGCCTTTTACTCTACATGTTGTGCCAAACTGTTGCAGTGCTATTATCCACGATTTAATATTATCTCCAGAAAGACAGATAGGGATGGATAATTTTTTTAGTCCTTGGATTACAGCCTGTCTTGGCTGCGGTATGCTGAGTAGATTAATTTCCATACCAAATACAATAATTTGCAGAATAAAAGTGTGCTCAATTAGTTGTTCATTATCCATGGGACCTTGTTACACATCATGCTAGTATGTAGGCACTGTAAGCTGTCATTTTTCATTTGTTCCTTTATAAATCAGAAGGGCTGACTTATGTCACTGGCCTTTTAAATGGCTTATGTACCTTGCTAAGCCTGGGCAGCTTAACATGGACTCCAGCACGTAAACCAGTTCCTAGGTTGGAAGGACAGGTCAGAACATAACCAAGACGCTCGTTCCACATGAACTCCCAGCCTCGTTCCTTAATTAATCTTTCCACCTATGATGACAAAAAAAAAAAAAAAAGAAGACATGAAAAAAGAAAAGGGCAGCATACAAATATCTTATTTTAAAATGTATGCTTATAGCTGAGATTCTTTTCAGCATGTATATCTGTTGATGGGAAACCACTAATGCTGGTGGAATTGCAGAACTTACATCCAACTACAATCTGCTTTGGATCTGATGCAAATGTTTGAATTCATCAGACACCAAGATCTCCTATGTATATTACAAGGATTTCTTCATCATTTTCTCTTGACCACGAGTTTGCAACTCTCTGTCACTTTTTCACAAAGCTCTCTATCATGGTGGTTGTTTTAGCCTTAGCCCATGAAGATTTATCTTCACATAGGAATTACGGCTTTTGCCATGCGTTTCTAACCTTGGTGTTTTTTTGAGCAAGGTTGCAAACACACAAGGCCCAAACCACACAAGTGCTCCAAAGTAAACAAAAGGAGCTGAAGCTGAGTTATATAGAATTTTGAAGGTAATGCCATGTCTCTCGATGGAGAACAATTGACTGCTAAATGCCTAGTATTAACTGCCACAATTCCATTATAAGGAGACAATATATCTTGTATATAATGCTTTTCACTAGCAAATCTCTGACCAAATTAGAAAGGAGAGTGCAATAACTATTTTCAGGAAAATCACAAGAGTGTATTGACCTTTGAATAGGTAGTACTGTTTTCACTCATCTGTACTTTTCTGAACTTACTTTTGAGATCCAAATACATTTTAAATGCAGTTCCTCCGGAGGAGAATCAGATCCATAAACGATCTTATACTCACAAGATCTCTGTATATATAGGTGAATACTTCTATTCTGTAGAATGTTACAGGAAAAAAAGAATCTCTCCTAACACCATTTCACTGGAATTGATGTTGAAACACTAGACACGATTTCCTACCTCAGACACCTGCTCAGGTCTCAGTTTCCAAAGCTGTCTGACCACTTCCCATGGCCAGGTCCATCTCTGTTGAACATGACCAAAGCACAGTAGCAGAGGCAAAGCAAGCCATGTCATCTGGGCTACCATCCTGTACACTATTCAGTCTCATGGGTATTCCTTGGAAACCTAGTAGGTCCCACTTAACCACCCCAATGCCAAAGAAGTGCACATTAGCTACTTTTGTTTTTCTGTGTTCCCAAACACATTACACACTCAAACTTCTCTATGAATGTTCTCAACTTCGTCTACTTCCAGAGATGGTAGTTCACCACTCTCCCTACTTGGTCTTGCTTTTTGTGGCTGGGGACACAGAAATGATATGGAAGGGGTGCACGGCTGCATCACCTCTACACTTGCTGGGGGGTTTTGACACCAAGATATCTCTAGAAGGACAGAGAAGCTGTTTTGTAAAGGTAAGAAGAATAAAATAAGTAGCCCAAGGCTGACCCAATATGCATTTTCATACTCAGGAAGAAAAGCAATGTGAGGGAGGCAAATGCTGCTCCTCCATAGTTCAGATCAAATGAGCTTTCCAAGGATCTCAATGGAGAGAAACAGTTCTTTTATACAGCCTGAATATTCTCAGACTCTTGGAGAAGATTTCAAGCCATTTTCAGTAAGATATAGTTTATTTTCTCATGTATTATGGCAATCCAGCCAGGAATGAGGTGGACAAGAGCAGTGAATAGAGTTTGGCTATGTCACCTGTCCCACAGCACCATGTTATATTGTCTATGGGACACAGTAAAATCCCATTTCCCTGTTAAAGCCACTTTTGCTCTTTCAAAGCAATACACAGGGCCAGAGCCAACTCACAGCTATACCTGGACTGTCTATAAAATAAGCTTGTTTTAATCCACACACCATCTCCTGCAAGCTTGTTTGTCTTGATGAATAGCTAGACTGGGAACCGTTACTATTAGTTTTTAGTATTTTAATTTACAAAACCCCACATCTCCCCAAAATTGGCATTGAGCCCAGGGGTCTTCAGTCCTCAGTCCTGAACACAACTGCAGGAATATCCACTCTGCTCCTAGCATCAGGGATGAGAACAAGGAGACTGGGCCAAATAAATTCTTCATTCAAGCAAATCCAGCAGTCCAAATAAAATGTTTGATTTATGAATTCCCACGGTCTGCAGGCATAAAATGGCAAAAAAAGGGGAAGTTTCTTCAGCCGGCTTGTGGTTTTAATACAAAACATATAAAGTCTTCTTATTTATTTCCCTCTACAACTCAGCTAGCAATTTGCCCATGTTTCCCTATTTAATTGCACTAGTGTGGGTTGCTATGTGAACTGCTGTTATTTCATTGTGCTGCTCGTGAAGATGACAGTGTGAACTACAATAAACAGTGGTGATAACAGCCCCAAAATAAACAAATGGGAGTAATAGATGCATAGAGATAGTACCTCTTTTAAACCTCGGCAAAATCTTTCAAACACTCTTTTCATGTTGCCACCCTTCTCCATGGAGATCACCCTGGTGTGGTCCTCTTCGTTAATCCAGATAAGAAATGTCTTGTCATTGTTATGCCTGGTTGAGAGAAGAGAAAAAAAAAAAAGTGTCTGTAAAAAGAAAAGCCAAGAAAAAAGATTCTTGGTATCTTAAATTTTGTCACGGCCTTTCAAGGCTGTGGAGAGGTTAGGCACAGCAATGTAACATTGTTCTGCAGAGTTAGGGATTTGAGCTACTTTCACAGTTGGATCCCCTGTGCCAAGGCATTACATGGGTTTCTTGGGGATAGTGAAGAGAGCAGTTTTCCTGATTGCATCGTGCTGCTATGGTACGCAGTGAGGAAATATGTGTTGTGCTCTAGAGCACGAGAACAGCTGAGAGATGCCACAAATGGAGAAGACAAGGACTGCATCATCAGTTAACAGGGACAGTTCTTACTGCTCTTACAATACTATGCAGCTAGGAGAAAAATGCTAACTTTTTTTTTGCTACTGTGGGCCAAGCAATATGTCCTTATTTGATTTTATGCTCCCCTAAATCAAATCCCTGTGCCTTCTGTATTGCTTGGTAGCACTGAATTGGCACATCAGTCAAGTTATTTACCCAAGGAGAGCAGCTGCCTGTTGCTTCCAGACAGCACATTAGTGATGCTGGCTTGTCAGTTAAGATAAAAATGCCTGAAGATACCCACTCTTGCTTCAAACAGATCAGTCATGGCTAGGTTTATTAGCTGGTAGGTCAAACCTAAGGTCACTTTTCTTAGCTTTTTTTCCACTTTCTGCTTTTTCTACTACAGCCTTTCTACTGCACATAGAAGGTGATTGATAGGATCAGACTCATTCATACAAACAACGGAATATTATGAGGTTTGAAACACATGAAATTTGAAAGTTAAAGTCCACAAAGGGCCTGACTTTCAGCTGGTCTTTACTGTCACTCTCTGGTTTTGCACTTGGGGTTTACCAGCGCAACACTGAAGAAATGTAAACACCTTATGCCCTGACATTTTGGTCACCCAAGGTCCAGTTACCTTGTCTTCAGTCTTGTACAAATATTCAGGATTTTCCAAATAGACTGCGGCTGGCCTGACTCAGCTTTCCCTGTAATTAGCTAAGTCTCTCCATTGCTTTAAGGAATGTGGAGGAAGGCCACACTGAGTATGTTTAAACTATGCTGCCGCCACTGATGAAATCAATAGGCATAGTCCTGCAGCCCTTCACAAGGGAAGAATAACTATCTTTATAAGCAAAATAATTTCCAGAACATGTACTCTTTGACAAAAATTTATTGCAAGAGAAAGGCAGGTTTTGCTGATGCGGCTCACTGAAATACTTTCCAGTCATGCTATTTTTTTTTCAGTTCTTCCTGATACTTCACAAATATAACAAACCAACACCAGATTTGTTTTATTCAGGAGATCCCTGGATAGTGCTTATGTTGTTTGTACATATGTTTGTTTGTAGAGGCAGTGAATAGTATGCCTCAGATTTATCCTTTTCCTCTTCCTGAGATTTAAACAGGGGCTGGGGAACTAATATGAAGCTTATTGAATTAAAAAATATCCTCACAGATTTCCTACATGTCATCACGTTTCACATGAGATCAGGTTTTAGAGTGTCTGTTCCCAACAGAAATTGTGTGTATGTCATCACAGTAGCGCTGGCTGTGCTTCTGAACAGGAGCCGGTATTGTCATACACTGTTTGGAGAATTGTTAGTAGCTTTCCTCTATATAAAGTCCCATTCCCTCTGAAAATTCTGAGCCTGCCTAGAGCAAGGAAATAGACCAGGTGATTCCTCAGAATTCCTTTTTGCCCATTTTTTCAGAATTAAAGCATCTGGTTAGTGCCTAGATATATACAGGGATGGATGCAGATGATATGTGATGCACAGCTGCCCCATCCTCTGCTAGCAGGTTTGAGCACTGAGCTTGGAGCTATTATACCTTTGTCTTCCCACAAAGTATTGGATTTGAGCACAAAATACTGAAAGTGTGTTGTGAAAGAAGAAACAGACATAGAACAAAATAGGAAATTCAACTTCTCTATCTCCTTTTTGTCCAGTTCATTTGGAAAAAAGGGTTACTTTCAGCTCTGGGAATAAAAAATAATACTCTGTCTCTTGACAGTGAGGAGGGGATAGGAATTTGCAATGTGGTGTCCTGCAGCTGGTGTATGGCTGGTGGTTCTTTGCTACAATCTGGCATTAGATCTACTCTTGCAACCTCAGTTCTGCTGAATGCATGGTGACTCGTGGGCTCTTTCCCAAATCAAATTTTCATCTCGATACAGAAAAAAATGGAGATAAAAAACACAAAGGAAGAGCCATTTCTATGATACTTGGATGATACTAGTGATGTTACGTGGATGATACTAGTGATAACTTCTTGAACATAGAGGTGTTACTTGTTCTGTTATTCATTACTGAATTTTGATTGTTTTCTTTTTTCTTAAAGCAAACTGAACATGCTGTAAGTATATGGGCAGAGTGGCTACAAAGTTAGAACAAGCAAGGAGATTTGTAACACAATCTTTAGAACAAGCTTCTTCATGTCACACAACATACCAGATTCCTCTGGCATCTGGCCAGTCACGTGCCATCCCAGCACATGTTAGCAAAGGGGACACAGGTTTATCAAAGAGAAAATGATCCTACACACCAAAATGGAGACGAAGAGAAAAAAAAGAGAGAGAGAGAATGCAAAAAAAAATCAGTTTTATTCAAGGAAGCAATATAATGCTGTCTAATTCTTTTTGTGTGAATGTAAGTAATGTACAAATAAATTACATACTGCAGCTTGCAAATCAAGCTCCTTCTTCTGAAATCTAAAAGCACTTGACACAGGTGATTTTCTTGAGTCCTGCAGATTCTCATTGGCAGTATGACCATATTTTGCGGAAAAACATTTTTTGAATCTAGAGAGGAATGGGAGGTGGGGGCCTAACATCACATAGACACACAAAAAGGTGCTCTGGAGGGACTTGGCTACTAGCACAAGAGATGTTCTCTGCTAACAAACAGACATGTTTTAGGTAGGATGAGGCAATGAGTTCTTAAAAATTGGAAAAAAAAGGAAAAAAAAGAAACTAGTTCTGAAACGATATTTCTCCAGCATATTTAGTAATTTATTCTGAGCATAAAGTCAAGGTAGGAATTAAATCAGTGCGAAGATTGATCTTTTTGAATCACTGACTTGTTCTGTTCCTTAACAGAGTTGCTATTTCTGATTTAATAAATGTAACGTTTGCTGTGCCACTGACTTACCACATTCCAGATAATTTAGAATTTTTTTAACTGAGCTTTTTTTTCCTGAAAGAAAATAAGTATTTGATTTTCACGTGTGTGCTGAAAAACTATTAGTTCTTAATCCCTCAAACAGTGCCATATCCAATGTTGTGGGAGGGTTTGTGGGGGTTTATCTTGTTGGGATTTTTTGTTTGTTTTTTTTTTTAAATCTGGTGTTTAATTAAGAGCAGTGAGGTAAGCTATCCAAAATAAATATGACATGGTAGACTAATAGATACACTTTACTTCTTTTTGCCCTCAGTGGAGAATTTTAAGTTTTTCATCTTTGAATACCCTGTGATGGACGTGAATCAGCCAGAACCCCAACTATGCAGAAAGAAAGAGTATAGCGTTCTCTTTCCTCATCACAGGGACCCAATTCTTTTGGCTTGTTCCACTCAACAATTTTGCTTGAAAGAACAATTCTGTTTTTTGCAAGAAAACAGCTGAGCACTATTACTTTCTCTCACATGCACATGGCCTGAATCTGCAAAGTACCAAATGCCTTCTGTACTGAATACCATTCAGCTGGTACTGATTTGATCTTGCAGAGATCAAATGGTGCTTACAAAAGGCTGGCAGAAAGCCTGACAGCATAGAGGTTCAAGGTCCTAAAGTACCAGAGGAAGTAAGAAATGGTATGAGTTAAAGATCAAATCTGAGGTTACAAAGTTCAATGCCCTGCTTTCTATAAATTTTCATTACTGTAAAACCAAACAAAACAAGGTAGAGAACTGAACCAGTGCACTTAGTCTTAAACTAGGAAGGAATTATTTTCTTCACCTTTCTATTTCGCCCACTGCTTTCTGAAGAGTTCTATCCTGCTGAAAAAGGCAATGAAATAAAATCTACAATAGGTCATCAACATCTTGTCAATAAACATATTACCGAGGACATTCAATTAATAAAGTTACTGACCTTAAAGAAATTCTTATTTCCTTTTTAATCCAGACTGTGACACCTAGTTCCAGGGTTATAAATATTTGTGTTACTTCATCAGCTCCCTTTTGGTTGATGTTATGGATGAATGTGTCATGGATATAACTAACAGGGTACAGCCATTCCTCTGGATAATTAAAATGCACATTCAGTGTTTGTTTGACATGTCACATGCTGTGACAAAATCCATGGTGAAAATCCTTGTGTTTCCATCTGTGTAACAATGAAAACTCTTGTTATGGGCCTGATCCTTCAAGTCCTAAACACAATTACAGGAGTGGGAAAAGGTCACCTGAGTACAGTTGGCTGCAGCCATTTTTGGAAAATTAGGATTACTGTAGTTTTGACACAAAGAAGTTCTAGCCAAGGATGTAGCTAGTGCATAACGCTTGTCTCAATGTAATGTTTTAGTTAGAATGGTTATTAGTATAGAAAATATCGATCTTTGCTCAAGGAGATGAAGAAGAAAATGTCCTGAATTTATATTTGTTTTGACACAGATCTTGTTGTCTGGAATGTAACTCCATGTTTTGGACCTTCACAGTATGTACTTAGCCAGAATATAGACCTGGATGATTTGCCATTATATTAAAAATATTGTCAGGCCATTAACTACTGCTTTAATGCTGTTATTACCCTCCTTAGCTATGCAGGAAAGTATGTACTCCAAAGACCAACAAAGATGAAGGTAAACAAGAGTAAATGAAGGTGCTGTCAGCACTGGTGCTATACTTACATCAATGAGCTGCTGCTGATCCTTCTCGGACATATTGGTTAAGCTGTAGTATTTTCCAGAGAGGTCTCCTTTCAACCCAGCAAGGGCAGTGACCACAACATTCTCCACTTCTCTCCTCTCTGCCCTGGAGCAGGCAGGAGGAAGGCTGAGGCCCCGGATACTGCGGCCAGTCCGCACCCGTGATGAGAGGACATAGCGCTCATCAAATTGACCATGGGTGATCTGAAGGAAGACTGTTTCATTAGTGCACAAACAGTCTCCCCTCTTGTACTCCACTATTTATGAAAAAAAATCCATTACAAAAGAAGGGCATCTTTCCTGCCAGGCATTAAGACCTCTCCATGAGATCACTTAGTACTTACGACACCAGGAGCCCCCCCAGAGTTTCAGACACCAGTCTTTTTAAAAGCATCAAATTTCTTTGACTGTGAGAATGTGGCAGAATAACCAGCTATTCCTTCCTGGTCCCAAAATATGAAGGAATCTGCTTGGCTTTTGGAAACACAGATGTGGGCAGAGGCAGGGGCCCAGGTATGGAAGATCCTAGGTGCTAAATCTCAGTGTAGTTGAACTTAGTATTAGGAAATACTAAGCAGCAGGTAAGGTTTGATCATGTCTGGGGGCATAGTGGAGTCAAGTCCTGCTTTCATTCCAGTCCTTGGATACACGATTATCTGAAAGCTCATGAACAGACCCACAGCGCAAAGTGAGACTGTGGCCCAGATGCTCAGCACAGTTGAGACTGATCCCTTTGCTAGGAATAAAGTAGACATGTAGCTGTCTTCCTGTTAGGCCATGAGTGGCATCCCGCTTTCCTTAACTCTAAAATTACTGTCTTCGGAGCTGGATCAGGAAAAAGAAAAGTATTATTACAAGCAATATCATCAGTGTGAGAAGCAGCCCTAAACCTTTATTTTCACATGATTTTATTTCAATCCTACCTTGGATGCATCCAGGTCCGTGTGGTGCTTCATTGTCCGTGGATCATAGCCATTATGTCTTGCTTTAATAACCGGATCAAAAATCTCAGCAAACACCTATGGAGTCAAGAGAATCTAGAAAGAGTCTGTAGTGTCATAGAAATGCTTAAATGCACCAGCTTCAGCCACAGAATTCCCCTGGCATAGTCTCCTAGGGGCCAGATGTAAAGGGGTCTTTGGAAACAGAGACAGGGGTAAATACGAAAAGGCTTTCGACCTACACGGTGCTCTGCCGAGGTTACACAGCTTCAAAACAAAAAGAATGTGCAATTGTACCTTGCATAAGTTACAAGCTTAGTCTAGTCACCATGGACAGGGACTAAATGGGCTGGCAACCAGATTAGTTTTCAGGATATATTGCTAACCAGAACACACAGGCTCAGAGTACCCGAACAGCTTTCCTCTTGTTCTTAGGTCGTGCAGGAATACCCTATGTATTCATTGCCATGGGATACTAGTCCTTGTTACACCCACTGGCCTCAAGTGTGTCCATACTGATCACAACCACATCTTCATTTGGGTAAAGAGCAGTGGCAGCTCTAAAGGAGGAAACTAAAACACAAACACTGACAGTCCAGAATCCCAGTCCATCCTCAGCAGTCCAGCATTTGGGATGCTGTT
Source organism: Tapera naevia (assembly GCA_033556795.1). Taxonomy (NCBI): domain Eukaryota; kingdom Metazoa; phylum Chordata; class Aves; order Cuculiformes; family Neomorphidae; genus Tapera; species Tapera naevia. Next base: position 7,260,392 of record JAUMJJ010000044.1, read on the forward strand.
GACTGCTGTAGATAGGCTGAAGGAACCAGAGCATAGAGGTCAATAAAAATAAGAATTTCCTTCTCTTTTCCTCCAGATTTAAATAAACCTGTCCATCCTAGTGCTGTCTATCTTGAGCCTTCATCATGATACAAATGCAGTGGCTTAAAGATGTGTGCCACTTCCCAGAAAATACTTTTCTTTCATTTCTCCCTGTGGTATTCTACAATACAATTTCCACATTACCTTTATTTTGTGCGTCTCAGGGTTGCACAGCTTTGATATAAACTAAGTTTAGTCATAGGAAGGAGGGCAGCTGCTGGAAGTAGGTGGCAGCCACTCCCAAGCAGGTACCTTTTAGTAACATAAATTGCAGCAGAAAAGGGCACCTGTAGTAATGTCTTGTGTTCACGCTTTTCCTAATGTGGAAGAGCAGAGAAAACACCATCTTTATGCACATGTCACAGTATCATAGTATCATAGTATCACAAGGTTGGAAAAGACCTCTGAGATCATCTAGTCCAACCTATGACCCAACACTAGCACCCACTCGTTGTTTAAACCATGGCACTAAGCACCTCATCCAATCTTTTTTTAGATGGGCAGCACATTCCATTGGCCAATCACCCTTTCAGTGAAAATTTTTTTCCTAATATCAAGCCTAAACCTACCCTGATGAAGCTTGAGACCATGTCCTCTCGTTCTGTCACTGGTCACCTGAGAGAAGAGACCAACCTCTGCCTGCCTACAACCTCCTTTTAGGTAGTTATAGAGAGCCTGTCTTGTCCTGTCCCTTATGTACTCTCTGGAATACAATTTATCTTAGGAGCATATACCCTACTGGGAATCTGTTTTCATCTGATGAGCTCTTATGAATGATACCACAAAGACTGAACCAAATGCAACAGTATTGTGGAAATGTTTTACCTCATAGGATTCTTCATCACCTGCGACCATTCCCACAGTCTTAATGAAAGGGTGACCAGGATTGTCAACCCCAGTTTGGATGCACTGGTCCAAGGTGTAGCCATTGGGAGTCATCTTGTCCCTTAGCCGAGAGTAAATGGCTGGTGTGAGGCACTCAGCCATGCAGTTGTTATGTTTGCGGAGATCAGGATAGTCTGCACTGAAAAGCAAAAGAATCCCAACCACTTTATTTGGCTCCTTTGGAGAATAATGATTGCCAGTTGATGAAGCTATTAAAGGGGTCATGAGATACAGAGTACACAGCAAGGCATTTTTGCAACTGAGTCAGACTACATCTGCCTTGTACTGGCAACAATTTGCTTTATGTACAACTCCATTATTTCTACAATAATATATTTTAACTGGGATACTATTCAGTACTTAAAAAAAAGTTCTGTCAGAGCCTGAAGTGTATTGTGTTTCACAAGTCTGTCCAGCAAAATCAACCTAAAGAGATCTGTAATTCAATCTAATCATCAGCCAACTAGTTTGTAACAGAATTAGGAGTATTTCAAATACAACAGCTATGTGGGAGTTTACTACTTGCACAATAAAAATATTTTCACATTTCCTAGTAGTACTCTGTAAAATCAGCTAGTCCAACAGGTTGGGCTGCAAAATAGTTGGTAGCTGATGACAGAAAAAGAAGGCTAAATATAGTGCTCTGGCTAAAATGTGAAAAATTTCTTAGGCCTGTCATTGTTCAGCAATGGGGTTTTTTGAGTGTTGATACTATGTCACATCCCTGCTTTCTGATCTTGAAGGCCATTATTGATGCTAACTAAAACTGGAATTATTAATAAAGCATGCTGGTTTTCAGGTCACACAGCCCACAGACAGACACAGAGATGGTGTGACAGCATGAGGACTCTGCTCTTTTGATAAAGACCTTCTTCCTCCAAAGCGTAAAACATTGCTCCTAGCTTAGTTAAAAGTGCACTGTGCCCAGCTGACTGACTAACCTCAAGCTCTTACCTTGGAGGAAAGAGTTTCCGTTTTTCATGAACAGCAGCCTTCACCTTTTGCTGGTTGAGAAGGTACCCAGTGGTTAGCACCCCTGTGCCAGTGGCTGCAAAGAGTGCAGTGGTTGCACGACCAGCCAGGAGACGACAGAAAGTGCTAGCCATTCCTCTCAGAGGGCACAATTTCTGGAAGATAATATGGCACAATGTCAAACCATAACTCCTCATACCATGCAAATGAAAAGTAAGCCCTCAATTTAAATGGCAGCCCTGCAAAAGAAGAAATTTATTTTTATTATTGATTTCCATTTATATAGTGTATTCAGAAAAATGTATTTGCATGTATTATTTCTAGACATGTATGTTTTCTGTTAATTCTTCTGGGATTATATCTGGACTATGGGTCATCTCTAAGTCTAGAAGAGAAAAAGGTATGTTCTGAGAAAGTCACAGAACAATGGATACTTTGTCTTCCAAGAATCAGAATTTGACTAGTATTGCCAGTGACTGTGTGTTCCTCAGGAAGATATAATTCTTGTTTAAATAAAGAACATATATTCCAATTTTCATCATTATCAGAAGTTTATTCTTAAAACTAGATTCTGGTAATTCATAGTTGGAAAATGGGTATTGAAGAATTACAAGAACATATGACCTTTTCCCAGGATATGCTGCTTCAGTTATTTTTTCAAAGTTTTAAAAAACATAATTGTTTATGTGCTCTTTGCACCATTTTGTCAGAGGTTCAACTAAATGCCTCAAAGCATTTGGTTTTATTTGCAGTGAAATGTTCTTATTTCCAGTAATTTTTACGTAGATCCGCATTGGTTTTCCCCAAACCCTCTGCTTCTTTTCCTTTTCCACTCATGTTTAAAGACAAATACAATTTTGCATCTATATCTTCTCACTTGGTAAAAAATTCTTCTCATCTGATCTGTTGTAAAGCAGTATCTTCTTTGTACTTTAGTCATATACAGGAGATAAGAAACACAAATGTGTTTCAGTTTGTGCTTCAGTTTAAGAGTAATTTTTTTCATACCCTGTAACTTATTCAAACAATTCTATACCTGAATTTTGTTAGTCCATCTCCTCCATGCCTTTGAAATGCAATATACATTTATCTAACTTCCAGAGAAAGCTGCTGACTGATTGACACAAGTTTCAGTACTTTTTCACTGAAAGATTATCCCTAGAACATAAATGGAGACAGATCACACAGGGAGGGTGTTTTCCCCCCATTATGAATACATTGATAGTTCCTCAGATGTTCTGAGTCCTCAAGAATTAGTTGCACAGCACTACTGTATAATGATGTGCATGCTGACATTGGGCTGGGACAGTAGACAGATCATCATCATAGCTTTATCTTATCTCTGAGAGTGGTTTCCCTTCATCTATGAATTTGCATAGGTGAGAGTTGCAGGACAGGCTCTGATGACTGCAACAAGATTTCTCTCTTCCAAAATCCAGTGGGAGAATATTCGACTGTGAATCAAAATCAAATATGAGGTTTGTGGTAGAGGTTTTCGTACCCCTTTCTTTCCTGTGTATTTAGCAGATGGTTCAGGTGCCTTTTCACAGTATGGCATCCCCATCCTACACTGTGGAAATATTTGCTTATGAATAATCTGCACAGAACTATTATTGTTATACCTAAGTATATGAGAAACAATATATATATATTTTCAGCACCCCTATGTATTTATAGCTCTGTTTCACAGAGACCATCTTTGCTGCAAGGAATTGGCTGACAGTCAATAACCTGCCCTGAAAACTAGAAGTTGCATCAAAATCCCCTTGCGGATGATGACACGACTTCATTGACCCCAGGCACTCATCAGCATCTCCATCAGCCTGGATTTTTTGGGGAGCTTCTGAATCCCATGTCACCTCAAGGGAAAATCTGATCTGCACATCTGATTAAATTACAGGAATCATGAGGAGTGTGTATTTAGAAAGAAGTATGAGGCACAACAGTGTAATTATAATGCTTCAGAAATAACAAACGCAGTGCACTTATTGACTACATCGTGCACCACAGCCTAACATCTAATGCTAACAGCTTCAGACTGATCATTATATTTAGCCATGTCAATTATCTCCTGGCAAGACTGCACTGTGTTGTTTGCTGTTTTCAGATAACCTCCATTATTTGCGTTAATGCAATATGATGGGAAAGTCCCATACTTTGTATGAGCAGCTGTTGATTTACTGCCTGTATGTTTTTCAATCTTTGAACATTTTCCAATGATCAAGTATGCACAATGGATAGAAGTAATATCCCGGCCAGAAAATTATTCTCGGGATCGGCACAATGTTGTGGGCTGAGACTAGAAGGTAAGCACAGCGTGCTGTTTACTAGGCATTTGTCAGTACTTTGTTCTGGAGGAGCTGAGAAGTGCATAGGAGTTCTGTGAGGATGAAGGATGCTAGGAGCTGTTCTCTGTGATTTCTTTGGTGGACAAACCATGTTCACTGAAGCTGTTAAAAGTTAAACGTTGTTTAGCTGCTGCATCAGTGCTTCTTGCTTCACTTTGCCCTTGCAACATCTCAAATGTCCGATCCTGAAAGCAGATCGGCAGAGCAAACCTTCTGCAGGATGTGTTGTGTAAACAACACTCTGGGTGGCTGTGGGAAGCTTGGCACCATTGAATTTCAGACTGAACTACTCTGTGTGCCTGCGGTATAGGGTTGAAAAAGAAATCACAGCCTGTGAGCAGGAAGAGAAATAAAACACCTGGAAATAGAAACGTGGGGAAAAGGAATCATTTTGAAAAGGTGAATAGACTTCCTTGGTAACTTGAACAGTGAAGGCTATGTGCCACATCTGATCTGGGAAATGCACAGACTTTGAACCTTACTCCTGCTGAACAAATACTCTTTTTACTTCCTGTCTTTGACTGAATGCTGAGCTTTAATTCCCGAAGCGGACCTTCTCAGGATGGACAGCTTCATAGTTCCGCCTTTCCCTTGTTCAAACAACATCAGCAGTTATCTCACCCTTTCAGCTTCTAATATGCTAAATAGGTCTGCACCTCAGGGACAGAATGACTGAGTTTTGGACACACAAACAAAGGCAGATTTTACACTCATGAAATTGTTTTCCTTTAATAAAGTCCCATAAAACAAGCATCGTTCTTGTTGGCAATGTTATCTTTGTTGCCCCGGGCATTCTTGCATTGTTGGATCAGAGAAAAGTTTTCCCTTACCCTCAGGCAGGCTATACTTTACCTGACAAATGCTTCTGTAACAACTCTTAAAAGCCTGGCAATGCCACAGCTTGCTAGGATAACTACCTATATTAAAAAAAAAAAAAAAAAAAATAAATTGAGATAGGCTTTTCTTTTAAAAAAAACCAAACAACAACCCTAATGTCTAACTAAACATCCTTTGTTACAGTTTAATCCCAGCACTCCTCATTCTAACAATTCCTTCCACAAATTTTGCAGTTCTCTAAGCAGAAGTTCAGTTTCTGTCTGTACCAGCAAGTGCCATAGGTTTTTAAACCCAGTCACTCGCCTCAGGTTTTTAAACCCAGTCACTCTTGCAGAAAAGGTGACTGTTGAGAAGGTGACCTGACAAGCATCAATCATAGCGTCACACAGCTGCTGCCTGCTATAGCTGGGAGATGACAACTGGCCTGATCTTCTGCTCCTTGGGCAGGAACTTGTGACTGCAGCGAGGCACCGCTATCAGAGGGCACATCACTTGCGACTGCTAAATGCAAAGGGTTTAGGGGAACATGAAAGTTAGAATTTCTTATGAGAAGAAAACCACCATCTGCACTGCAGTAGAAAAGCAAATGTAATCCTTTTTATCAAAATGGTGCGACTCCTAATTCAATAAACACCTCTTGCCACAAGGGTGGGCTATAGTTCTGAATATAAATGCATAAAATACTGCAGCACAAACTGAGCCTATGTTATGCCTTGCACAGGTAGCTCACATACAATCAAAACACTGAGCCTATGTTATGCCTTGCACAGGTAGCTCACATACAATCAAAACAGCACAAATGGACTTGCAAAAAACCTGAGTTCAGCAAACAATGTTTTTACATATTGAGGTTGTACAATAAACAAGACACTTCACTGCACAGGAAAGAAGACACTTTGGTTTGCTTTACATTTTTCCACCTCTAAAAATAGCATAATTTCTATGTATTGCATTGCTTCAAAACAAACATTTCAAAAAACTCCATTTTGAAAGAGTCTGAATGGAACAGACTCAAACTAAAAAAAATTCTCATCAAAGTTATTTGTCAAATCTGACCTCGAATCATTATCAGATGCAGCTGTTTTTGTCCCCACAGAAAATGTCAACCTGCCCTAGCAATAATTTGGCACCATTGCCACCTCTGTGGATTCAGAGAAATATAATTATCCCAGCCAAAGATGTTGTTAAACGTATAAGGTTTTTCAAATAACGCTTTACTAGAAATATGATGCTGTGATTCTGGTTTTAGTGCAGACTAGCACTAGGCCTCCAGTGTAAGGATTTCACTTTTATCTGGGAAATCTAATCATTGCACAGCCTTAAAAATTAAATCACCCGCTTTTCTTTAGTAGGAGTTTTCTAAAGCTCTTCCCTTGTGTTCACGATGATAGAAAATCCATTTCCTCACAGATGTCTATAGTGCTACCACAGGGCAGCTGGGAAGGGGAAAAAACACTTCTTCAAAATCAGAAGAGCTTTGTGGTTTTAAGCCTTGCAAAGGAGTTGAGCACTTGCCTGTACTGATCAGGTGCACTGAAATGAAAATGCCTGCATTAGGAAAGCATCCATCTTGCATTCAAAACTATCTAGAGAGAGTATAGTTTGGAGAAGATAAATGAATTCCAAGAGTTAATTAACCTGAATTTAAAAAAAATGAAACTCATACCTTATTTCTGCTCTACATTTGCTTGTCTTCAGTTTGAATCATTGGCCTTTATTATTACTTTTCAGTTTGTTGTAGAAATTTCTACTCATTCCACATGTAGCTACTTAATAACTAGCTCATTTTTATGTCTCTTTATCCATTTTTATCACATTTCCAAATTTATTAATCACTCTTTGGCTCTACCCTGAACTCTTTTCATTTTTTTTTCATCCTCAGGATTCTCCACAATGGTCCTTTCATCCTATTAACGGTCACACCAGGTCCCCAGCAGGGAAGCAGCAGAGCACCTCTCTGCCGGATATCTTATGCATTTGGAGATTATATCAGCCCCTTGGGACCACAGCAATTCACTACAAGTGTATGCTGTGGTCATTGCCTGCCAAGCGCTGGCAGCTTTTCTCAGTCACACAGTTTCCTGAGCAGTGGGGTAGGGAGTGGTGGCTGCAGTCCTCACTGCAGCCTGGGGGGCTTCCTAATAGGTGCAGTCAGGGAATTATATGACATGGACATTAATACACTTCCAAGTAATATCAAGTGATGGGGTTTTCCACAGTAGTGGGTACTTCGTTAACTTAAGTGTTTAGCAGTCCCATGGATTTTCTTTTTACTACTACTTTCACTCTCACTTTGCTTTCACTTTAAACTGGACCGCTTCCTGATAAGCAGAAAAGCTTTTTCCTCTGTAGAGGAATTCTGAATGTATTGATGAAATATTCTTAAATGGTTTCCAATTATGGTTTTCTACTTAAAATTTGTTTCTGTAAGTGGATTGTAACTGCATCAGCCTTGCGGAATTTTAAAGTTCTTTCAATGTACTTCAAGATACATGTAAGTTTGGACTTTTTCTGTAACATGTAACACAGAAATGGCTGCATTTAAACCTGTACTGATTTTTAGTTTTGTGGGCATCTCTTCTTCAGTTGTCTGAACAAGGTATAATTTCTATAGTATTGGACACAACACTTTTTAAGAGGTATAAAGTATAATAATGGATTTCAAGGACATTTTCAGGGTTCACAGCATGAGACCTCAAGTATGCATCACTGAGATAATACTCTGTTTCCCCAAAACATAATGGACTGGAACATTAGTTCTTCCCTACAAATTTAATCAGGTAGGGATTTCAGTACATTGCGCAAGAAATATTCAGATACGTGATCTAAATTGAGCTGTTTCAGTGTAAGGCTATGACAAATCTGGAACGCCATACATCTGTATGCAGATCAGCAGAAGTGGACACATCAGGAGACATAGCAGTCCAAAGTGGAAAAACGAGCACTAATATTTTGCAGTCGGGAAATATAAATTGAAGTGCCAGCTCAAGTCCACAGCCTAGACAGCACTGACCTTCTTGCAGGCTGATGGAAACAAGAACAGGTAGGGAACATCAGGGAGAGAACAGCATGAGTTTCTTAAATCCCTTATCAGATGTTAGAAAAACAACAAAAAATGGACATCATAAGCACTGCAGTGCCAACCTGTGCTGTAACTGGAAGGATGTGCCTGCTTCTGCTGCAAGTGTCATCACTGTCGGGTTTGGATCACCAGTTCTCTAATGGGAGTGCTAAGTCTGCAGGCTCTCATGCAATGATTTTATATAAGTAATTTGTCTTCTGCTTTTCCTTATCATGATCAGGACTGATCTGCTCTACTGTCACCCAGCACTTACAACACATCTATCTTCATTTCCTTTCCAGATAGCAAGGTCTTCAGCAGTGTCTCAGCTGGTATCTAGCATCAGCTGGATTTTCTGCAGATGAAGTGGCAGGGAGGTTTTTGGGGTTTTTTTGTTAGTTGTATTTGGTGCAAGACAATTTGATGGCTCCCTGCATTTGGATCTAACATCTTTACAAAATGCTTGGAATATTTGCTTTGCACGTTTTCCTCGCATTATGTCATTCTGCTCATATTTGGATACTGGCTTTGCTTCATGATGACTAGTTAAGATGTCTTTTGTATGCCTCCAGGATTATACATGCCCTTAGCCAAAGGCAGGACAGGGACCACAGCCCAGTACCTCTGAGAGTGGAATTTGTCCTGGTGACAAGACCTTTAAAGTTTTATTTCCAAGGTAATTTCTACTTGTACTGTCACTTGGAGAAAGCAAAAATACTGTTGTTAGGGGAGAACAAACAACAGAGTAATTGGCTGAGAAACAGTCGCTGTGTATCCTCCATGTACCAGGTTCCCTCTTACAGTGAACAGTTTTGATTAGTTCCTTACAAGTAATTTTGTGGATTGATGTCTAGTATGGTTAATTGTCAGGAGATTAAATGCAATAATGCAAACATGTAGTGTTTAATGTCTTCAAAAAAAAAAAAAGGTTTCTGAATTCCCATTCCCTAACCACATCAGCACCATAAAAGGTAAACAACCTCAGAGTAAAATTGGTGTTGCCTTCTCCAAAGCAGTATTCCCATATGCTGTGATGACTTGGCAGTGAATCAGAAAAACCTGTCTGAAAGGTCATGGTCTTAGACATCATAGGTTTTATCTCTCTGCTGTCCTCCAAGACATCCTCATCTAACTGTAACCAGCCTTCTGGGCATTATTATACAGGAGTGTGTTTTGGGTTTGAAATTGTATTTTGATATATGTACAAATTATCATGCACAGAAGGCAGATAAGATAACAGCAGGACTGAGCAGAAGTTGCCACCACAAATTTTGTGCTGGCTGAGAAACAGCCCAAAGATTGTGAATATAGTTTAAGGCAAAGGGGCTGTAAAGATACTCCCTGGAAGAAGTACCATGTTGGTACAGCAAGTCTCTCACCAACACTAAAAAGAACCTTCTTTTAAATCAACAACTTAGGAAAACTTTGACACAGCAGTGTGTACTCCTTGCCGCTGTGGTCAGAGGCTGCAGAGAGTCTTCAGAACATTTGATTTACAACTACGGCTATGCTTGGAGTACCTCGGCTGTACCCATGGCACACAGTGATCCTCTGAGCTGCACACAGCTGAAGCCATTCCATGCCTCTCTGGGAACTTCAGAGGTAAGTGAATCATCAGAAATACACAAACCACTTCTTTACCCTTTATGGAATATGTGAACTTTACTACTACTATTATTATTTAAAAAGTAATGCATTTGCTATTAGTTCTTTACTTTCTTGATTTTTTTTTTAAAGAGGAAGTTGTCAGCTCTGTTTTTCTCTTAATATATTTGACAGTTATTGGTTATCCTATATTTCAGACACAGCACATGTGCTTTTAGCCAAGGAGGGAAGGAGGGTACGAGGGTTACAGTGACATTTCTAGAAATAGAACTAGATTAAATATTTGAGCTGTGTCATGGGTGGTATTATTTGCCACACCATATGATCCCAAGCGACATTTTAGAGGAATGGCAGAATCATAGCTAAAGTTCACACAGGCTCATAATCACAGATAACATATACGCACATCTTAAACTGTTAAGCCATTTAGCTAATGTGATCACTGCAGTAAGCTGAACCTTCACGTGGCGGAGGAAGAAGGAGGCTGGTCTTTTATATTTGAGAAGTAATTCCTTTGAGTCATTCTTAGCTTGAGCTAAAGCCTACAGATGCCAGTGGAAAGTTTTCTATGCCTGTTTATGGAAGTTGCTGGCACCTTAAAAACACCTTCAATTAATGTCATAAGTGACTACAGGCACACAACACCGTTTTTAGAAGCAAAGATAAAAGTTTACTTTGCTCTTGGTTTTCTGTATCACTCCACATGTTAGATAAACATTAAAACATTAAATCTCTCAGTATTGGTGGAGTTGTTTTCAATTTCTCATAGCTTAAAGCCTTAAACCTTTTACTACTACTATTATTATTTAAAAAGGGTCTGGGTTTAAGATAAAAACTTGATAAAAACTGTTACTGAAGACATTAGTCTAAATCTACCTTCATCTCAGCATGGAATATCTCTATGAAAAAATAAAATAAATTTCAGGTTTTCTCCTTGTAATGCCAGAGGTCAGTGAATGATTATAAAAAAATCGAATAATTCGGGGGAAAAGAAGTCCTAACTATGAATCTCTCAGTGGATTCATATGAATAGAGAAGACGTGAAGAAGACTCTTCACGGATCAGACAATTTCTTGTTAGTAACAACTGCCTTGTAGTAACAGCATGATTTTGTTTTCTGTTTGGTAGAAGTTCTAGCCTACAAGACCCAACTCAGAAGCCTAAATTCTCTTACCGAAGCCCAACCAAGGTGATGGGAGTACTTGCTTGAATCAATCAAATAACAAAAAACTTGCTGGATTAGAGCTGCTTTCTCTGACCTTTTTGCACATTTCCAAAGGAACTTATTGTTCCCTTACTTAAACTGTTGCTTAAGGGTCAACATTTGAAGCAGCTGCACGGTGGACTGACACATTTTTTCCTGCACCAGGTATTTATGCGAATCAGTAAATTATAACCATTTTACACCACATCCTATGGTGCCTTGAATTATTTTTTGAAAACCTTTGTATTTGAAAGGCTACCATTTGAGGAGAAAAGCAATATAAATTGTTAAACTGACCTTGAAGATAGAGAAGTCCTGCTGCCTGCAGCGAGCCCAGAGTGTAAAGTGAACAAGTTGGTGCGTTGACAGGAACCCAGGTAATATGAGATAGGCAAACAGAGGTGAGTGGAACAAAAATAATTGCTGCAGTGACCAATACTATTTCACTGGGTTATATGAGTGACATTTGCTCGCACAAGGGTGCCCTTGATTACGTAAGCAGGATGCAGCAGAACAGAGGCATCTAACAGTTGGATGATAGCAACATCATAATTTAAACACTTCTCAAGGGGAAAGAGTTCATGATAGCAAATGGTTGGCCAAATCCTTAACTGTGACAAAATATACCTCTGCTGCTTCATCCCAAAGGGCTCATTTTGTAATAGCCAAAAGAGAAAGGTCAAGAGCAGCCTCTGTGCTGGATTGCCACTAGATTGTCTTGCCTGCCTGAACAACTCATGAGAGACATGGAGTGCAGGATAAATAGGTCTGCATGCATCCCTGATGGGAAGAGGCCAGAGCAGGGAGTAAGGACCCAGAATGAGCTGAGATTGCAGTGGGCATTATTTTTTCCCCTTACTTTTTAATTCACAGCATGAGGTCTTGACTCTTTGTAAGGCAGAGAGTACAGAAACATGAATTGTGAAAGGAGGATGTCTGAAATAATTAAGTATTACTATAGCTACATACTGGTAAAGTAGATGAAAAAATAGTGTATGGTGGTTCGGAAAGTAAAAAAGAATAATCAGTTTCATTCACCTAGTTCTGCTCCCACCAAAGCTCAACATTTATCGAGGCTGACAGGGGAACACGGAGGCCAGTACTGTGCAGCTTTTATAAATCCAAAACTTTAAAATGCATTTTTCCTTTGTCCATTCACTATTCCATGAACTACATATAGCAATTTCCTAACTCCAAATCTCAGATTTTTGAAACTTGAGAAAACATAGATATTTCGCCCTCAGGAATTCATGTCTTGTTTGGATTAGTAAGAGCGATGCATGCTCACCATAATTAAAACTTAAACATCCCCTACAGATCAGTGCACCTGGACTACCAAGTATTTGAAACACCCTCTCTTTACCACACCTGATTTTTATCAACCCAACACTATGTTTCTATTGTTGATAGAAAAAATAGTATGCAGTTGAGGATCTCTTCTGAGGTAACATGAGTACAGAAACATGAGCACAACGAATCGATCCCTGTACAGGAAGGGGCAAAGAAAATAAAATGAGCTTTTCCTTTCATGTTCGTGAGAGCTACTTTGTGTCACATCTTTTGCTCTGACTGGAAGCCCCCCAGCCTGCATTTAACGCAGAGCTTTGTGTGCTAACACTTCTTTGGTGGCTGTCATCTTTTTGTCAGCAACACAGCCCCCACACTCCAGTTCTGCAGCTTCTGACTGAGGGGGCATACCTCATTTTAAGTTTTTGACTAAAGGCAGCCTTTTCTTAAAGACCTTGAACAAAGACCTCATTGAACATTCACCTCAAAGTAGGTGATACCATGAACTGAAGTGCCTTGGTGGCTTATGCAGGTGTTTAAGGTATTTGCCAACTCAGAGCCTGGAAAAACGGAAGATGTAAACAAAACTCCATCTGCTAGCTAACACTGCAACCACCTTAGCAACTTCCCTTATTACTTCTGAAGAATATATCAATACTTAGAAAAAATCTCTCAGTCATACTATTGTTCTTTGATTTATTTTGTGAAGAACTCAGTTACAGATACAGCTGGGGTGCTAAGAACCATCCACAAATAATACCCTATTTTCATCTCTGTCTAACCTAAATATTTATGTGAAATTTCCCAATTAAAATGCTGCCTTGGTTTCATTGCTTGTGCTGGGAGGTAGCAGTAGCTGAGTGTTAATTCAATTGCTATTCATATTAATGCCATCTGTCCCTGAACAGAGAGTTCAACTGAAATCCAGCAATAATTTGTTCCCCATTGGAGTTTTTGTGGAAGCTGCAGAACAAAGAAGTTAAAAATATGGACTAGATGAAGGTAATTTTGTTTCATGGGAAGGCCTTTCTCATTAGTGTATTTATTTCAATGAAAAGGTCTATAAAGTTAGATTTCCATATGTGCAAAATAATTTATTAGTAATCAAAAGATTCAAGATGGAAGTTATAAACCTAGTTATTCTTACTTAGCATATGTATCAAATTAGAAACTACAGGATGCCTTGTTTGTTCTGAAGAGCTAGCAAGGACACTAATCCCTTGCTCTCCTGCTGTTGGAGTCTGAGCTCTGCTTTTTTACAGCTGCAAAGAGCTATGACACAAAATATCTTTATAAGCTAGCAGTTGGCTTGCCCCTGTAATTAATGTAAATGATTTTCAAGTTCAATGGGTTTTTAGTTATTGAGATTCCTGAAGGCAGACTTAGAATAGCGTAGTGAGGCATACAGTCTTGGAAATAAAAATAATTGTTTTGGTTACCGGACTACTTGCTGAGAATTCCCTGTGACAGTGGTTGTTCAATGATATGCAGTAACCGAGATCTCAAACTGGAAAAATATTCCATTTTGAGGTGGTATTCAACCCCTTACATCCTTCTGGTATTCAAGGAAGAACTTGGGTCTAAGCATGTACACAAATTCACCATGACCAAGTGCATATGTAGGCACAGAATAGTCCTCCTGTAATTATGATTACTCCAAGGGAACATTCTTTCAGGTGATAATATGTATCTACTAAATAAAAAACTCAACTAAATCTAACCAACCTGCTAAAAATAACTGCAGTTATTTTAAGTTATTGAAGTTGCTCTTCACAGAATATCTGCCACTCACTGTACGAAAAGTTCTCTATAATTAGCAGTGTGTTTTCTGGAAAAAAAGGGAGAAATTATTTTCTTAAAAATTGAGCTGACCTTTTGGGAAAAGCAGCAATATCCAAAATCCTTATAACTGAACCCTGTGGCTTCCAGCACAATTGCCTAAAAAGTGATCACATTGTTTTTGCCAGCCATATTGCAGGCTGCATTGAACAGTATCACAATGCATATGTTTTTAATAAGAGTGGCAAGACTGAAAGTAGGAATTCTCTAGTGTAGATCATGTGTGTGAAAGTGGCAACAATTCAATTTCAGCCCTTCAAAATTGCTTTTGCCTGACATTTTGGTGAAATTTTTGTGTCATTTGAAGAATTAAAAAAGAACTAAAAATTTGTTATTTTCCTCTGTGGTTAGGAGAGGTTATTAGCAGAGAGCCAGTAACAGAGCATTATTGTTAACTTTGAAATGGCAGTTCCTTACCTCAATGACCACGCTGAAAGCAAAAGACAGAGTTGACTCAGGGAAGATTATAACAAAGCAATTAAACACATGCTAAAGGATTTTATGTCTTCTTTTAAATCTTTCAAAACAAAGAGTTGACTGAGGAATACAGAACTTTACAAAAGCGAAACCTTCACACTGATACTTCACACCTCCTGCAGAAGCAGGAAGAAGGGCTCAGCATAGGCCCTAAGATATTGAAAGGACTGAATAAAAATTAAAGAATTGGAGACATTTTGAGACTGTTTTTAAAAACGTCACTGCTGTTTTCTCTTCAGGGTATATGTTGAGAACACGATTACAGACATCACTACTTTTCAAGAGGAGACTTGAACATCCTCTGTTCTCTGACTCAGGGGAGGATATTCATTCCCTCCTGCTGCTGCTGCTGCCTGGCCAGACACTACTAGTGTCAGAGGCTCACAGTCCGGCAAGCCATTGCTTTCTCCTCAGCACACCCTCCCCTAACTATGGATATGGATCTTTAATACTAGCCTTTCCACAGGTAGAAGTCTTATTCCCCCTGACAAAACAGTACGGAAAATTCAGCAGTTAAATTAAAATTACTAAAGTGGCAAAGTTAATCAGCTCAAAGTTAATCAGCTCAAAGTTTATCAGAGGCTGGAGGTAAACAAGACTCCACAAGAAGAAGGCTCCAGGGAGACATTATTGCAGCCTTTCCATATATAAAAGGGGGCTTGTAAGAAATACAAAGACTTTTTGCCAGGTCCTGTAGTGGCAGAACAAGGGGCAACTGTTTTCAACTGAAAGCAGGTAGATTTAGTCTGGGCCTAAGGAGGAAATTTTTATGATTAGGGTGGTGAGACACTGGAACAGGCTGCCCACAAAAGCTGTGTATTCTGCATTCCTTAAAGTGTTCAAGGTCAGACTAATTCAGCCTTTGAGCAACCTGACGTAGTGGAAGGTGTCTCTGCCTATGGCAGGGGATTGATTGGGATAGATGGTATTTAAATGTCTCTTCCAACCCAAACCATTTTGCGATTCTATGATCCCATTTTCATGGCCTTAAGAGAAAGATATAAAACCAGCCAACGGGCATAAATTCAATGAAATAGTCTAAAACAGGCGTGTCAAACTTGCAGCCCACAGGCCAAATCCAGCCCTCCATTTTGTTTTATATGACCTTGTTTCTACCTGGTGGCAAGAGCCCCTTGCTCCTACACTCCTGCCAGTGCTGGTCATGTGTACAGGGTGTGTGACGCGTTACGCTGCAAGAGCAGGAGCAGGAGAATGGTGGGAGCCGTGATTTTGACACCTGTGGTTTAAAGTGTGGGGAAAACAACTTGAAATTAAAATTATCCTGCAGTATTTTTAAACAGAACTACTTGACAAGTATTTTCAGCTGGCACTGACAGCAAGTTGCTGTCTTGGTCAAATTCAGTTTTTATGTGAAACTGCAAGGTCACAGAGTACTAAGTAGATGCTGATTTTAATACATCACTTGCTTTAACTTCATCTTACAAAGACCTGATGTTCCATTACATTGTTATTTAAAATATGTTAACTGTTGCGACAAATTTAACAGGCATCTTTCTCTCTTAAAGAAATTAGCCATTTCAATAAAGGAAAGCAGTAAACAAAAGCATGTAGCAGAAGCTGGAGACCTGGTTTTGTAGCCTCAACATATATTAACTATTTTCCTTCAATTTGCAAGTCATTTAATCCCTTTTTGATTTGTTTTCCTATTGCAAGAGAAGGGACATACAAAGTTACAAATATAATGTTTTCTGTGTTTACTTGGATATTAAATGTGGGTATACTATTTCATTAAATCCAGGGAAGGACACCAGCCAAGAGACAGCTAGGGATGTTTAGACTTAAGTCCAAATCCAAAACAAAGGGATAAATAATTTAGGGACAATGTTATTTACTCTATTTATAGAATTCATAGCCTTCTGCTTAAAGAAATATTCTATTGAAATGGGAAGTCCTTCAACACATTCTGAAATTATATTTAAACACCATCTACTTTTACCTTCTTATAAATGGAATAAAGGCGTGGAAGGGGAGAGGCTGTCAGCTGAAGAAAAACGAGTTCTGCTGTTCGTTCAGTGTGATTTGTTACATGTCTTATTTAGTTATTTATGCAGTACATTTCCCAGTGGCTTGGCTTTTCTAGTTGTGTATGAAGAAGGCTTCATTCTCTGTTCTTAGTTAAAATCAGAATTATTCCCAATGTTGCCCACAGCAGCTGCAATGCAGCATGAGCAAACAAAAAACAAAATGCAACAATTAAAACCATTCTTTACTAGTAAAAACTCAGTATTTTCTGATTTTTCCCCTTCTTATTAATGGTTTGTCCTTTCCCTATATTTATATTTCTCTAAAAGACTCATAATTCAGAAGTAGATTTAATTATTCACCATTAAGGAGTAAAAAAATAAACAGATACCAGTAAGGACTCCTGAAACTCAGGAAGAAAGAAATAAATTTATTTAGCATATAGGCACAACACCCTGCCTGATATGCCTTACTAACAATAAAAGCAATAACCTCAGGTCAAAAGATAGGTTACAATACATGCAAAACCACCTGAATTGTGCACTAGTAATGTGTTCACTAAAGGTACATCTGTCACATAAATCTAATCTCCTACAGAACAAAACTTTAGAGACTATTTCAAAAATAAAGGTACAACAAAACAACCATAGTTGAGCAGTGTTATTGGACACAAAGCATCCTACACAGAGACATTGGACCTTTGGAGGCAAAACTGTCAGGCAAATATCTGAGAGCCAGATCCCCAAAAAACTTACTCATAAAAAGCTCTCAGTGAAGCCTAAGGTATTATCAGAATGAGGTCTGAAGGATTTTGCCCTAAATGAATAACAATTATGAGTGGGCAAACATATCTTTATTGGTGAGAATTTAAATAATATATCTAAGTTTAATGTTGCTGATAAGACTGAAAGGAGGAAAATCTGAATACTGATACAAATAAAACAATGTTTTTGTAAAACCTTTAAAATAAATAACAATTATGAAGGAAAATTTGGGATAATGAACATGTCCTGCGTAGATGAAATTAATAAATACTTTAAATAGTTCCTTTTAACTCTACAGAACAATGATCAGTATTAAGAACTAAGAAAGCAGAAAGAGGATGGAGACCTCTTCCTTACTTTTAAATACAGGTGATCAGTCCCAGTATCATCTCTCACTACGAAGCTACTCATTTGTGTGTTACAGGACTAACTGGAAAGAAAGGGCAGAATATACACTTACTACCACTGTAAATTCAATGGATCTATTTTTTCTCCTACATGATGACTAATCACGGTCTCAGTCCACTAACAGTACTGGTGAATTTTAGTTGGGGGAGGAGAAGGACCGTGGGGTGTGAAGGCTGGGGTGAAGGCAACTCTAACCCCATATCAGCGTGTGTCAGTGCTCTCTGTCACATAGATGGGGACCTGTCTGTGCTGCTGCCCAGGTTGCCAGATAACTACAGGCTGAATCTGGGCTGCTACTTATGCAATTTCCCTTGGACTTCGCTGGCAAATGTGCCCACTGCTGAAAGAGTGGGTGAAATATGCTAACCCCATCACAGCCATCCAGCCTGAGGTGTTTTTTGTCTGGAGAGTGCCGAAGGGAACAGCCCCTCCAACATAAGAACTGCTTTTGCATCCGACAGGCGCAGCAGGGCTGAGGAGCTAAGAAAGGCAAGTGATAGGCACTTCAGCCCTTCTCTTTCTCACAAATCCTGAATCAGCTGGGCTTTTTCAGCTCCAGTTGCAGAAAAGCAAGTCTGCTCTGCTTCCATGGTGTGTAAGCTGAAATAGACAAGATCCTAAAAGACAGCAAGATCCAAATGATAAAGTCCTTACTTGGAGACATCCTCCCTAAAACATCAGAGGCAAACAGTGGGTGTTTTATGACTGGGATTTCTACCTCTAGATATTATATGGTTGGGATGGAGTGGCACAGAGAAGTCACTAGCAAGAAGCTCCACAATCCCTGTGCACTGTATAGGGAGATCACTGCACTAGCTGGTTGTATAGATGTACTAGCAAAAGCCCCACATAAAGCAGGTTGCTGCTGCCTACTAAGTATCGCCATAGCTCAAACACTGCAGCAGTACTGTAGCAGAGGCACTCAGGCCACTTACATGTGAAATACACAACCCAGCTGCAGAGCAGACACTCCAGTCTACACTTGCTGTGTAGGATTTCTGCAGAACAGCTGTCTCCAGCTCTGTTTACGATTGTAATGGTTGCAACACTGGCTAGGGTTGTGGTTTGCAAGATGCACACATTGTATCCCCGACCACAAAGACTAGTAGTAGTCATCAGCAGATCAAACACCACTGTGACCATAACCTTTTTTTGTTTCTTGTTTTCTGCTGATCTGAACACAAATAAAGTATCTAGTTACTCTAGTCATTCTAATCTAAATTGTGCCACTGACTCAAGAGGTATCTTCTGGCATATAAGTAGTATGTGCTTTTACAGAGGGGCTGAACTACCACATTGTTGACTGTTTTTAAAATACAGATGCTCGGCACCTTTTAAATAACCCATGTTTAATCCTTTCTCTTCCTCTGTCCATTTGTAATACTGTAGTATTAGCACAGCACCACACTTGTGTACTGCAAGCATTAAAATGCATTGAATATTTTGAAACTCTGAAGAACCGATACACAAACATAAAGTACAAAATAATGAACTCTGAGAAGAGTAAGATCAAGAAGTGTACCCTGTAACCCTAAGAATATCAATAAAGTTTAGCAAAATGGGGTACAGGCAGATAAAGCAGCAGTTAGTAGTATACAACAGAGATGTCAATTCACATTGACGGTATGTCTTTACTTTGTTAACAGAAAAACAATAAAATCAAGTTAAGAAAACAATTTTAGGACCACATTTTCCCTGTTTCTTCGTTACTTCAGAGTGTTTTATGATAACTGCTTTTTTACAGAAAATACACAGTAAGTTGGTTTTGTGGTCCAAAGAAAACATGCTTGTTTTTTTTTTTCTATAGCATGCAGTGGGAGGCAGACAGCTTCTTGTCAGTCATTAGCAAAAAGAACAAGCACATTTTTGACAATAAAGAGCTTCTATAAGTAACATTTTCCATGGTCATTTCTACAGCAATCATTAGTCAGAACTATTTGAAATGTTTCTGGAATTCCCTTTTCTGTTATCTACTTTTCTAATCAAGGAGTTTTCAGGCTTTGTGATGTTCCCTCATGCAGTTATTCACAAAGAGATGGTCCTTGAGGTGAAGAACCATAATGACATTTACTGTTGCTAAGGTACGTTTATAAATTCTAGTAGTTACCCTCAGACAGGACAAATGGAATGTATTGTGCAGCTCTGGGCTGTGCCAGCAATATAATTAAAGTGCAAATAAAGACCAAAACCACAAGCCAGACAGATCTGTTTTTCATCGCCAGCACTAAGAAGCATCATGACTGTAGTAGGAAATGTCAGATCAAATAGGCCTAGGTCACAATCTATTTTAAACATCTGTCTCCCTGAGAGGACTTAAGGGAGGTATGCAGTGCTATAGCCCTATTTCTTCAACTGGCTGAATATCATTGGAAAAGTAAGGACACTTTTCCAGCCAATTTTTTTCAACAGTGCTAGTATCTGCATTTTAGACTACGATACACTTTACAGCATGCATTTGAGCTCACTTTCCAATCAGTTACTACAAGCCACTCATGATCAGGAAAATTTAGGAAGTACCAACTAGCTGTAGAAATTATATCTACCTACCTGCAATATCACAAAAGTATAAGCTTTGAAAACATTTACAAATAGCACATTTTCCTAAACATATGCCCATATGCAAATCATAATTACTAGCTCAGATAAAAATATATAGTTTGCAATTTCTGGCATTCAAAGTTTGCCACTGATGTGAACAATTCTAGAGCTAAGTCAGTGACAAATGGCTGAACAAAATAATAGACATATTTCAAACCACTGGTTCCATGTAAAACCACACTGTCACTCCCACTCCCAGTGTTCATTGCTGATCACTACCCACTGCCAGATCAGACATGTATTTTTCTCCACAGTGTGTCCAGAAAGTACTCTGTAGTGTGACTTGTCAGAAAAGCTGTAGGAGGTGCAAAAAGATAAAGTGCCTTATCCAGGGCTGTGTGTAACATGACTAACCATCCCATACACTGTATGTCCAGATTTCTTAAGTCTCAGGTATAGCTCCTAACCTTTCCCAGCTGGCAGCTATTTGCAACTATTCAACCAGTTCATTTGCTTTCCATGCCGTAAATAATCTGCGTATGAATGAAAAAAATATTTACAATTCATTTATAGGTAAAATCAGCCAGTTTAGAAAAAGCTGACAAGACATTTAAAGAAGGTAACACTTCATAAAGGGTAGCATTAAGAGTATAGCAGGTATTTTGAACAACGGCAGATTGGAAGATCCTAGATGCTATCTTAATGTCACTTCAAGACAGAAGGTGACTGTTAAGATCCCGTTTTTCAATGAAGCCAGCACAATATGAGAACACCACTATCATTACTACCTCAGGGAACACATAGTTAGCCACCAATCCAGATCACATCACAGTCATCTCATTTTGCTCATGGATTTTAATATACCTGGGTATATAACCACCATCTAAACCTATCCCCTTAATTTGTCACATAAGATGGCTACAAGTATCCGTTCACAGGAAACTCTCCTATTTTCCATTAAATGTATAGTCCCTACTGTGAAACATTATCTTTGCAAAGCAGCAATCACTTAATCCAAGTTAGAAGCATTGTAGTCTTCCAATGCTCATTTTTGTTGCCTGAGAGGGAAATGCTGTGAGACTCTATATCTCTTAGTGGAAAAGAGAGTGCATTCTTCTCAATATTTCCCTTGCTGTCTTTAGGACTTGGCATGCATGATTTTGTTCATTGCACTAAAGCTTTCTGCAGACTGTGAGGCAAAGCTGGCTCTTCAGGCAGGGAGTCTGGGTTCGATCTTTAAGGAAAGCTCATATAAAGTATCTTCATCTATGATGAGTGTCTTGTCAAGTAAATAGTGAGTGACCTGGAATGGAGATAACACAGAAAGAACAGACTGCAAGTTACTTCCACAAAAATTTCTCTGCTTTCCTTCAGCCTATTTTGAATCCTGAGATCCCATCCTGTTCTTGAGAAACACAACAGCTTGTTTGAATGTTGTAAAGCTCCACTAGCAGCATTTTAGGAATTAAACACAGCCTCTTAGGAATGGGGAAATCCTTGATCAGGTTACCTAAGACCACATGGCTCTTCTGAAGCCTGAGATGAAATCTCCCCTGAAGGCACAGACTGGCTTCGGACAAATTTGCATTGCTCTCATGACGGACAATAGGAAAAGATTTAGAGGATGAACACAACATCTGCAGATGCTTGGGCCATCTCCTGTCTCCTAATCCTGGGATTCTGGGATTCTCTATGGAATTATGGAGCAGGAAGTATACATTTCCCTTTGAACCCATTCTCTTGTACCCCAGACCAATGAAGGATGCAATCCCAAGAAATCTTCCAGAGAAGGAGGAAAAAATCTGGCTTATATATACAGTGTCAGATGAAGAGTTTCTACCAGGCTGAAGGTATTACAGCCCCAGAGTACCTGTCCACATTTCTGTCTGTTTCTGTGGGAGCAGAATACATTGATTTTAGCTTTGAACAACAGCTGTATCTTACAACCAATTGCTACCACAGCTTTGATTTCATTAGTAGGCAACAGTGCCTAAGAAAAGCCTTACCTTCTGCTGATGCTCTATGCGGTAGGAGGTCTGCTGGAACTGGCGTATTTCCCTGATAATATGTGAGATCTTTCAAAAGAAAACAGGTATTTGAGTCAGTACAACTGCATTTTGACTTCAGCTAAGTCACATAAGGCAAGAATTTTGTACCAAATTATGCAATGTATCCTGGGAGGAGGGAGGGAAGGAAAGGGCACACAGGATCTCCTAATGGCTTCCAAAGATATAATTTTCCTAAATTAAACATTTATTGTTCAATCAACCTCAAGTGAACCACCTTGTCTCCCCTGTCCTTGTACTGAAAACTTCCTTCCTCTTTGCCTTGAGTGACTGCTGCAATGTGTACACATACATTGCAATGTAGCAAAGGGCATTAAACTGAGATTAGAAATTTCCATACTTCCCTCTGAGTTTTACAAAACAACATTACATGGTAGTTTGAGAGAAATCAACTTTAAAATGCTTTTTTAGATAGACCCTACCACACTTGGAAAGAAGATTATGATTACAGCTTTCTGGTGAATCATCACACTCCTTTAATTTTGTTTAGTTCAGAAAGCTTTTTGCGGCAGTTGCTTTTTCTTTCTCATGTTTCTCAGAGAATAAACTGAAAGTAAACTCACCTATACAAATACTGAGTTTACCAGAAGGTGGTGATAGAAGACTGAGTCAAGTAATTGCTTTCAATTCTTGCATTATGCCAATATACTTGTACATCTTAGAAGTTAAATTCAAAGAAATTATAATTAAATCAATAATTCACTCACATAATTGAATGCCTGTTGGGAAAGCATATAAGGAACTAAAATTACCATTCTCATTTTGGAGAAATTGACAAGGCCTTCCTCAGTGAAGTTTGGTGTTCCTTCTTCAATAAATGCCAGGTCTGTCAGGTACATTCCAAGGTAGGGAACAGCAGGTGGGTTACAACTGTGAAACAAGAAAGTAGCATATTTGCCTGAAGATAAGTTTGCAAGCTGAATTTTTTAATAACTCACACAAACTGTTTATTACTTAACATACTTCTAATCAGCGGGTTATATTAATTTCTAAGATGAACAGCTTCCCTGACTTCACTTGAGTTGTATTTGCTCTGCCCGTGACAAATACAATTTAATCTGCCCAATACCTAATATCAATGGCAGAAGACCTTCAGTAAAAGGTAGAACAGTAATGTGATGGAGTGAGAGAAGGAACAGGTAAACTCTGGGGTAAACTCTGGAATCAGAGAACACCTTCAAGCATATTTCAGTCCTGTCTGACATGTAATCTCAGTAATAGATCCTACACACAAACTGAAAATGCACATGGACATGCTTCTTAGCTGATGTTCTACAGCCATGTAAGCAAGGGTACATGTGTGTGTGTAAGCATGTGCGTGCACATGTGGAGATACATACAGATAAATATGCAAATACACACGCACACATATGTACATACTTAATATATACATGTATGCACATACTCACACATACATATACATACATACATATGTTTGTATATACATATTCTGTCTAAGTGTATTTCAGCCTTTACAGCAATCAACACAAAGAATAAAGAGAAAGAATAAAGAGGCAGCAAAGATGATCTGGAAACCTGGGAACAGGGACCCTAGAGAATATGGATTTTCTTTTATTGGAGGGACAGAGGAATGGGATCGTGATTCCCTATTGCAATAATCATTGATTCATGATCACTAATTTTTGCCTCAGGAGAAATAGTAGCAAACTTGGTTTTCCAAAGCTCTGGCAAGAGTAATAAAAGGTGATGGCTATATTGTTAACTTAGGCAGTCTGCTGACAATGCTTAGCAGTTAACTTCATTCTGGGTATTTTTTATATCGTGAGGATTATTGTTGTACACAGGCAAGCAATATATTCACTGAAAGGTCTAGAAAAGTACCTGCTTATATATTGTGAGTAAATACATTTTCAAAAAGTGATCAGCTACCCAATGTACTTTTTTTAGGTAAAAATTGACTAGTTTAAATATATATATTTTGGAATTATTCCAGTAATATATTTATTCCAGTAATTATTCTCATAATCCAAATTCTTTGCTTCTCTTGAGATCATTTAAATTAGTTGTATCACTCAATCATAGAAGGGACCTGAAAGTTTGGAAGGGACCTGAAAGATCATCCAGTTCCGTTCCTCCTGCCATGAGCAGGGACACCTTCCATTGCATCAGGTTGCTCAAAACCCCATTGAAACGCGTCTTGAACACCTCCAGGGACGTCCTCAGCCTGTTCCAGTGCCTTGTGTCCTTCACAGTAAAAAATGTTTTCCTTATTAGCTTTCAGCTTAAAGCCATTACTCCTTGTCCTACCCCTGCACTCCTTGATAAAGAGCCCCATCCTAGCTGTCTTGTACTGGAAGGCTACTGTAAGGTCTCTCTGGAGCCTTCTATTCTGTCACCCAGATAAGCACAATTCTCTCAATCCTGGAAAGCCTACTTTTAATAACAGAACTTGCAAAAATGCAGGTTTTATATGTGTGCATCTGGAAACCATGCAGAAATTGTATAACTCTTGCCTATTGTGGAACCTACCCTATTTTAGATACTAAAATTACGTAAGGTCAAACACAACCTGGCAAATTAATTTAATGAAAAAATAAGCAAGGCCTATTTTACAAAAAAAAAAAGCAAAAAAGCAAGCTGTTTTCCACGGTGGCAGACTACACAGGGCTGGGAGACTATAGAAAAGGAAATGTCTGTGTGCATTTGCCCTTCTCTTATGTTCCTCTCATTAGCTACTTGCCACTGTCAGAAAAAAACCAAAGGCGTAAATGAGTCTTTGATCTGACTTAGGCTTAGCTGTAAGTCATGAACTTCTTACCTGAACAAGGACTATTTGGAATCTTGGTTTTGAACAGAAAGTTTTTTTTATAAACCTGACTTTAAACTTATTGAAAAAGTTTATCAGTGTAAATAAAACCCCAACAGGGAACACTCACACAGAATAATAGTTTAATTTGTTTCCTTAATTTTCTGGAGATATTACCTTTATCTATCAGGGGTACCAAACCACAGGCTATTCAGCAAAACAATAATGCCAAATAAAATAAAACTAGAATTGAAAGGATTATTAGGGAAAAAATATTATCCAATATTATATTAACTATTAAAGCTTAACCAAAGCAAATTAAACTTTAACATGTACTATCCATTGCTTATAACAAAAAAAACGATTGTATGTTGTAGGGAAGCATACTTTTTAAGTGTTTCTCTAAGGTTTTTAAATCTTCCTTCAGAGGATACAGTCTTCTGAAGCTTGTCCATGAGAGCTTTTGTCTAGAAAGAAAATGCATTACAAATGTCATTTCTGTTGTACATAAATGACTAGGATAAGATTTTGGAAAAGGTATAATACATTTAGCATCTTCACCTCATTTTCAAAAGTAATAACACTGGCATTAAGAACTTAGCTTTATTACAGTTAACAGTGTATTTCTGAAAATGGAGATTGAGCAGCAATAAAGATTTTCTTCTCAGTGATACAAAGAACATATATGTAGGCGACTACTACTAGCCTGCAAATTCAGGAAAAAACAAATTCATTAAATAAATTGTCAGCAACTTGGTTTACTGTGTATGCAAGAATATTAGGGATTTGATCTTATATGATGCTGAGGATCCTCAGCTGCTTTTACTGAAAATAGTGATAGTGAAGGACACACCGTCTTGCAGCTTCTACTGAACTGGTTTTGCCTCCAAGTTTCTGATAAAAGCTGAATATGTTTTTGAAAACATACTACTTTCTTACATAAATCACTTTCAGTTGGCACCATAAGAGCCTGGTTACTTCATGGGTACAATAAATTTGCTTTCTAGTCCATTTACAGTACA
The DNA here is from genome assembly GCA_033556795.1 of Tapera naevia. NCBI lineage: Eukaryota > Metazoa > Chordata > Aves > Cuculiformes > Neomorphidae > Tapera > Tapera naevia. The sequence continues at coordinate 7,286,536 of JAUMJJ010000044.1, forward strand.
GATTTCAGACAATATAGAGAATCACGAGAAATTTGTCATTTTTGAAGCTGAATTTTTCAATTAAGTGAAAGTTGTAGACAGAAACAGACACTTTCTTTTTCTTCTAATATCAAGCTGATGAAAAACTCAGATTAAGTTTCCAATAAGCACTGGACAACTGTGCAACAACATTCATCTGTTTTTTTTTTTTTTTAAAATTGAAAAGTTTAAAAATCAAACAAATACTAAACACAAAACTTCTTGGAGGTTTATATAACAGTATATAACCAGGTATATAACAGTTTATATTGAAAGGATTTTTAACATATTTTCAAATAAAGTAAAGCTACAACGCAGCTGAGAAAAAGGTGACCGGAGAACGCAGAACAATCAAAATGTATTTCAAGTGGATTTCATTGCTTGGGCTGCTTTAATGCTTTGCAAAAGCTGCAGAAACAAATGAAAGAGGAAATGTAATGATAAAAGTCCACCTTCTGCATGTCAACTAGCCAGATCTAAAAGAGGCAGGCTGAAATCTTCCAATTAGTTACAGTACACTCTGTATCCAAATACAGCCTAATTTACAAGTGATTTGCTATGTCCTACAGACCTCCTTGATCTGTTATTCCATCATCTGAAGATATTATTTTTTTTTGGAATAGCAGAAAGCTGAGACAATTTCTTCAAATTCTTCAAACCATTTAAAACAGAGAATTTAAAAGACTGGATACTCATCATTCTGGACAGTCTTTTTTTTGTGTGTGTATGTGTGTGTCCTATTTTTGTTACTGACAATCATTCTCACAGCCTTTGCCATGCTGCTGTCTCAGCAGTAAGCTAAAGGAAGGTATGTACTGCACCTGAGCTTGGGCCCCTAAATGAGAAAAAAAGACTGGGTGCCTACAGTTTCTTACTAAGAAGTAAAAACCTCACCACTTTGAGAAGAGGTGCTTACCTTTCTACTGAATTTCTGCATGGACAGATAAATATGGCTTCCATCTTAGGCACCTGAGCTGACTTTAGTTATAGCTAGTAACCACCTAGATGCACGTATCTGAAAGTTTCTAAATTTAGTTTCACTACTTTAGGCTTGAATTGTAGTCTTAGGAATCTCGTAATTCCATTGAAATGTTTGTTCCCACAGATATTTCATTAATTATACTAAAAAAAAAAGACTAAATGAAATACAAAAGCCCTTGACATAATACCACTACCACCTTGTGCTTCCCGCAAATAGCCAGAGTATTGTAGAAGTAGGAATATTTATGGGAGAAATCCTATCTCAACACATTGTTGTCTGAACAACACGCTGATCGATAAAATCCAGAAGCCCTACTTGTAATTGTATCTTTCTTACCTGTTTGGATACTTTACCCCAAGTTTTCTTAAGTCTGTAGATTGCACTTCTGTTCAAGGCTGATGTGATTTCTAACACACCATTATAATTGTGCATACATCGACAAATATCAGCTACTGCTACCCACTTTTCAATGGAGTTAGCCCGGGAGCTGACATCAGCATAATTCATGATTTGGGAGGCAACAAGGTTACTCATCTGAGCAAACAAAGATGAAAAAATTTAGGACATTTAAATAGAATCCCTTTCAACATGCAATTATTTAATGAAGAAGGAAAAAAAAAAATGCACAACAGAACTTATAGCTCTTAATAAAGCCAGACAGTGTATTGATAACAGTGTTGTAGGGAGGTGGGAGGATTATGATATGAAACAAGAGTAAAAGATGGAATGGGCAGTATCTCCAAGCCAATAGCAATAAAACTGATTGGTAATTCTCTTGGTAAAATTCAAGGAAAATTGTAAAGAGCAAAGACATGGTTGAGGTTACAAAGGGCATTCATTAAATAGATTTTCTTTCTCTTGAGAAAATTTAGTTTCTTCTGTAAACAACAAGGCATTGTAATACAGTTTAAAACATTCCACTCTATTAAATTGCCACTGATATGCTGAGATCCAGTTCTTGAAAACAAAAACCTTCATGTGCTTCGATTTAAAAGGCTAATCACAACCAGGCTGTAACATTCTATCATTACTGGATAAGAAGTTACACACATTGTAAAAAACAAAGATATTTTTGTTCCAGAGGTCATAGACAGTGTCAATAGAGGTAATAATAATCTATATTTATGAGTACTTACGTCATTAAAGTGTTGACTAGTTTTCATAATATAGGGTGTTCTCTCATTTTTATCCACTTTCATCCAGCCTTGTCCAAGAAACTCTCTAGACATTGAGGAGAAAGAAACAAACAAAAATGCCCTTAATAAACACAGAACAGAGTCTCTGTCAGTAAGTGTAGCCTAAGTGGATTTCAAGTATGCCTCATTTTGTTAGAAACTAATAACAGAGATTTACACTAATTCCAGCATTTCACTACACCATTTTAATGCTCCCTGAAGCAGTAAATATCATAAGGAATATTTATTTTTCTTTTAATCCCTTCCCCCCAATTCCCCCATCCTAAATTTCAGTATTCTGACCCTATTTGAAACTGGTTTTGTCAGATTACATGGTTATAACTGTGTTAAACTGCTGTATGAATGAAGCTGATTCAACACTCCCTCCCTAGAGACTCAGTGCTTCCATACTATATTCATCCTTCACTAGCGCACAGAATTAGACCGCAGATTTTTTTTCTTAGCAAATAACTCCGTCTTTCAAAACATTATCAAACTATACGGGAGGCAGAAACAGCCAAAGGACAGTACCCTGTTATACAAGCAAACCTTTCTGTCAGTAGCATGAATTAGTGTAGTGCCTAACTCTGCCAGTCAGTTACTCATCCACTGTACTCACTTCAGTCACTCGTAGAACACTTACTCATAGGGTATGCTTCGGAAAACTACGTGATCTAGAAGAGTTATTTGCTCTGCAAGCTCCATGGCCGACAAAGTCTCAAAGCATTCTGGCTTTGGACAATCTGACTGCAAAAATAAGTAGAACATAAAATGATCTCTTTTTGCATCAAAGGACATTTCCAAAGCACAGTGTATTAAGAACTTCATAGGAATTTTCAACACAGACCTGTAATTAACTTCTTTGCTACAAAGAAATCAGAATTAAGAAAAATTTCTAAAAACATAAGGCTAAGCAGGCTGGAAACTAGAAAACAGGCACATACCAAGTCATGAGCATGTAAGTATATTAATTGAAGCCTATGCATGCTGCATTACTTTCCACAAAAGCACTATGTATCTAGTTCATTGCCCATGCTCTTCTTTGGATTAATAGAATACACTTATGACCACAGTTTGGTGGATGGGCACTGCCACCAAGGCCATCTATGGTTTTGATGGCAACTGAGATGATAGAAACTTATCATTTCATATATATTCATATATATAAATATCTTTCCCCCATTTTTCCATCATGTGATTTAAATCCAAATCCTAAAGTACCTGTTCATCTTTGATATAGACTCCAAATTCTCACTTTCTTTAAATTGAAATGTACATTCCTGATATAAAAGAACATTATTTCTGTCCCAAGTTTTGCTACATTTTATTGACTTAAAACCACAACATTTCTATAGAAGTATTTATAAGTTTCAAGGTGAACTCACTATCTGAATGATGTCTTCTATTTTTAAATGGGTATCATCTTGATCATCCTGAGAAAGAGCTCTGAAAAAATAAACAGGGGAACATCCTATATTAATAAAGTTGTTCATAGTTATGAGAGTATCACAGATAAGCAATAATGATTATCTACAATTAATCCTAAGGCTGCAATCGAAGAGGTAAAGAAAAAAAAAAACAAACTAGCACCTAAAATCTCATGTCTTCTTTCAAGTAAAACTGTAAAAAATGGTATGATAACAGAGTCATGTGAGGTAAAAATGATGGTCATGGAGGCTTAAAATTTCTGAGCTAAGAAAAGCATATACTGTAGAATATTCAGTGACAATAACTACTGTACATATCTGCTCATTATAGTGGTAAGGTTTCTGCATCTATCCCACTTTGATTTTAGTCTAAAGAGCTGTGCTGAAAAAGAAAAAACTCCCTTTTCAAGAACTGGAACAGTAATGCAAAACCACAAAACAATGACAATAATATTCAGTCAGAAATTCTCTATCCTGGACAATCCTAGAAAAACCTAAAAGTGGAAAATTATTTTCTCTGATTTTTTAACTATTGTGCTAAACGATGTTTTGGGGAAATATTTGAAAAAAAATCAACATTTGAGAAATGAAGAAAAGACAGCAAAACAGGCATTTACAAAAGAGTAAATAGGCTTTCTGCAGGAGTTACAGAGTACTCACCAGCTGAATTTTCAAGGGAATATTAGATGACCATTTTCAAAGAAGATCCAGTTATACTGGCCATTCCAGAAAGCACAGCAACTGGACGAGGTATTTTCTCGTGGTCCCTCCAACTCTTTATTTTTGCAATCTGCAGTAATAGACTTCCCATGTACCATCCGGGGAAAGGGTTAAAATAGAGTGATTGTATTGCCTGGAGACATTAGCTATGCATGTAAGATATGGGATTTGTACTATGTGGGTGTGGAGGAAAGCTTAGTACACTAGGTTCTTCTGCTATGTGTTGCTTGTTTCCTTCTGGTTTGCCAAATTGGAGGACTACGTTAAAATCAAACGTAGATACACAAGAGAAGGGATCTAAGAAATCTCCTTGCCTTCATTTTCAGCCTATCAAATCCATGAAAAATGCCCCTTTCTTCACCCTATGTCTGATGGACAAGCCTTGCAAAGTCTTGAATGTCTACCTATTGAAGAGAACACTAAGCTGCTTCTGCAGATGATGACAGTGTACAGCCTCACTAATTGTAAACAGACAAGCAGTCTGTCTTTCCTGAGCAACTTATTTTGTGCTGTATCTCATGACTGCCTGTGGAAAGGTATTTTTCATTATACAACAAGAGCATGTGCTTCCTGACAAGGATTTGCCAGAGAGGATTTGCCCTTCTGCCCCAGATACTCTCAGTCATCTTGTGGACTTGCATGTAATTTTACATTGGCTGGAGTTCTCATCTGTGATACAGATTTTATTTGCTTAAGACAAAATTAAATAGGAAATATGAGATTCTTAAAAGGCTAAAAATATTTAACTTTTCCCCATCGGTACTTCCTGATGCTCTCTAACATAATGCTTCACATTTTAGGTAGACTTCCAATCCCTTGTTCTAAAGAGACAACTGGTGCTTTTTCTCTAACACAGTGGACTCATGAAAGAAATTCTCCTTTTATCCATAAATGCTCTACATTTAAATCTGAAGAGGGCAACACATTGCTAGACTGGATAAAACCACTTGTTGATAGCATCTTCCACTTCAGTTTGTATTGGCGTCAGCTTTGGGATGCCTCATTTCAACAGAGATCTAGGAAGATAATGTTGAGATGACCAGTTCTGCTTGGGCAATTCCTATTGCACTCTTTGGAGAGCCTCCTGGAAGCTCGGTGAGAAGAATGGGTTCATGTGAAAAGATTTATGAGAAAGCAAATGTAGGGAGAGATTTTGCTGGACTGTTTAACAGTATTCTTCTCAGGGGGAGGGCTGAACGGGGTGACACCTTCATTGTTATCCTTAGAAATGCAGAAAGTAAATATAAGAAATAACTTTCTAGTTCTTAGAATCAGCAGTTAAGATTAGACCTCTCTCACTGCGACAATTCTTCATGCCTGACCTGTCCTAATATTAAAATTATTTTCCTCAGAAAATTACTATTCCTTATTCATTTATAATACATAAAGTATTTTAAAAAACAGTTATAGAGCCTGAAAGGTATTGTCTGGTGAGATCTCAGAAGGCCGAAAACTGGATGGCCATCAAATTTTGACCTCTATGTATCCCTCAGTTTCATTTACATTCATTCTAAGGAAGAAGGAGGAACTGTTTCTTGAATGGCTCTCCCTCCAGATCAGACTATTTATCAAAGTTATTCATGGCTGTTCAGTTCGAACATTTCCTCTTCCCCATCAGTGAAATTTTACCTAGATTTCAAGGATAAGTAAATAAGGCTCATAAAATCTCAAGCAAAACATACTTCAATAGGTTTGCCTACCTTTCAGAACAGATATTGAATACAAAGAAAAATCTTTTTTTTTACCCTGCAGAGAAACTCTTTCAGTCTATTCAACAAAAATCTCACCATGCAAATACCAGCTGTTCTCTCTGATGACTCAAGGAGGCATGAAGCAGCTCAGTATCTCTAATAAACATTTTCCTTGCCATTCATATTCTATTCAGTCTTTCTCAGAGCTGACAGTACCATCTTCAGAATACAAAACAATATTTCCTCCTCCTCTAATCTCTCTGCTAACTGATTTTCCAAGAAATTTATACGCACACATGTGCACATACACTCAAAGGCTGGGTCAGTTTGTAAAAAGAGACATTTGTACCCAATATAATTTAAGGAGACAGTTCATGGCATATACCTACACGTAAGCTCAGAAAGCATGAACTTTCTTTCACAAGTATTTGAACATCGTATTTATGATAAGAAATGCTTCTCCTAACCTCACTCTGAATTCCTGTACTTTTCAGAGTCGAGAGCAGACTACAAGAACAGAAATGCAGGGAAGTCAAGACCTACAGTGAGCGCTGACTAATAAAACAGAATTCTGACAGACTACATGGTTTGAAATGCCAAAGCCTTTTAGGTATAAAAGGTTGCAACAAGTACCACTTCAGAACAACTAAAAGGTCTATTTTATGACACTCACCTTTGAGCTGGGTGAATTAAAATTTTCACAAGGGGCATGTCAACTGGCTCACCCCTCCTTCCTATTTGTAATCTGCCCTAGGGAAGTCTTTGGAATGAAAGTTTCATCAAAACTTTCAGTTATGACAAATCCATGCCTTCACATAAAATTATGCCATCAAATCTTTCAAACAAATTTATTTCTAATAACAGTTAAAAAGCCTTTCAGTTCTAAGTGGGTAATTTAAAATTCTTCTTTAAGTAGTATTAGATAGAAACTTTCCATGTAGAAGAAAACGAAAAAGATAACTTCTTTCCACGTAGGTGCATATTTGGTAGTGATAGAGCAGCACTTCTCTAAACCACGCATTGGTATGTGAATGGAAAGAGGAACAATATCTTGGAGCACCTCTGCATATTTCTACAAGAAAGACTCTAGATACATTTAGGATCTCTAGAGTGAGATTTCCATTCTTATTTTCTCTAATTGTTTGAGAAAGGAAGGTGTCTTCTACGATTTCTAGAGAACAGTCAGATGTCCAAATTTTGTTGGACAGAATCATCTTTGTGACAGGCAGTTACTCTGGAAGGAGTGCTTCATTAGTTGTTTGCAGTTTGTTTGTGGCTAGTTGCTTCAGACAGACACAGTGGGTCCCACCAAAGATATTTTTCTAAGTCAATGCAGAGGGGAAATCACTTTTCCCCTCACCCAGTCCTTATAATTTATGGACAGTTCAAGAAACTCAACAAATAATTTTATTCCATTATAGGCCTTCTCTTTCAGAAAATTGACTATAATCTGCCAAGTTGATAGACGATAGAAAATCTGTAATCTGATGCAGAAAACCAGAAAACAATTATATGAGATACACTAGTGTAGAATACAGTACCTCTTCACAATGTCTTGGTGCAGTGTGGGAGCATATCCTTAAAGCTTAGCAGTTCTTGGTCAGGATGAACATAGTCTTGGTTGTCCCTACTACAGTTAAAAGCAATCTTCAGATGCAAGTAACAGAGACAACTCTCCCAGCATGTTCAATATTTCCTTTGACCTAATTGCACAACCATCCACAGAACCATGAGGGACATCAGCCAAGAATTTCAGGGAAACAAATATTTCCATGTTACTAAGTCCTCTTTTTGCATCAGAAGCAGTATCTTTGTTTTTAGTGCAAATATAGTATAAACTTTCTTCTTCTGGCACAAGAAACCTGGTTGCTAACTGGGTTCATACAATTGTATTGTCAGATAGGATACAGGATCCTCTTCTGCTTCTGTTGGTTTCTCATTCTTCATGAATCAGTTTCAGAACTGAGCAAGGATCTGCCAGAAAAGCTAAAATGTCCTGATAGAAACTATTCCTTAGTTTTATATTTTGGATTAACAAAAAAGATAAGTTTTCAAAGAACAGTCTGAAGTTAGTTCCACCTCTGAATCCACCAACAAGCTGAGAACCTAGAGGATCAGAGGGACTCCTACTTGATGTCCCAGTAGCCGAGATGGTTCCTGAGACAGGAGAAGCATATGTTCACAGTTTCATGGGACAGCAGATTAATGCTTAGGACTAGCAATTTTATCAGGTTTTGTTAAGCTTATAAATACTTTTATTTTAATAATGTGCAATAAAAATGAAGACTTGTGGAACAGTAAATGAAAGGCATCCGTGTCTCTACCACAGATATACAGCTACAAAGAAATAACTAAATTCAACCACAGATTACTCCTTAAATCCTATAGTTTCCTCTTCTCAGTTACCTATATAGCCTTGCTTAGAGTGTAACTCTCTGGGAGTACCTACTGTGCTTTTTTAAAGCTTGGAAAGCACACTTAATTACCAGACAACTCATTTTCCTGAGGTGATGTAAGGACTAGAACTCTTCCTTTCAGTGAAAGGTTGAGATGTATGACACGTTTGTGTATTTCACCCCAGATGAATGATTTTTCTGACCAAAATCAGAATTGCTCCAATACACCTTTTCTCAAAGGTTACTGAAGCAGTTCCCATTCCTGGATAATTAATTTCTACTTACCTGCTGCCTGTAAACAACTTTGACATGGCAAGTAACTGCCTCTTGTGTGGCAGGAGAACAAGCCCAGGTGCTTCAGATTACAGTTTTGCTCAGCATAAAACTTTAGGACAGTTCATTTTATGCAATAACATTTTTAACTTGGAGACTATGTCCTAATGTCCTGTTGACTGGCAGCTTCAAAGCAGTGTAAATTACAAAAGTTGTCTTTACGCAACAGTTTCTACCTGAAAGTTTATTTATGCCACAAGTCTTATTTGATAGTCTATGGGCAGTTTGTTTCTATAACAAACATACAGATAGGACATAGGAATAATTTCACCTGCTACTGAAACATGATTGCTGCTGAAAATGGAACATAGGAGTTTTTTGAAACCTTGGCAGAGCAATACTGTGTGACTGGTGCTTACTGAACTCAGTCTTGAAATAGTATTGAAATTGTACTGAAATTTAGTTGAAATTGAAATAATGTTGAAATATTCGACATACAAGTTGTCCAGCATGTATAACTGTTAGTAGCATACCCAGTCTTGAAAAGCAATAAAGGAATTTGGATAATCATTGTTAGCCAAGGTTAAAAATTTTACGCCTTATTTTGAAGGAAAGCAGGACATCCACACAGTATCCAGTCAAAAGGACTAGTCCTGTACATCAAGCTACCAATAGCTCTTTTTCCAACACCAGTCTAGGGGATGTAACCAAGTAGTTGTGACTCTGTATGATCAAATCTACAATCAAACGATGTTTGAAAAATCTGGCAGGATGCCCTAGGGTATACAGTTGCAAATTCTGATGAAAGGTGGCTTAGTTGAGGACCAATTTTCAGGAAATAGTCATTTTCTACCTGTTTCCAAAAACTCCCACTGAGAACATGGACAGGTCATTTTATTCGTGCTTTACTTGTCTGCTTGTAAAATAAGGTGTCACACACCTTTCCAGAAACACTGTCAGGATAATGACCATGAAAGCAGGGTTTCTAAAAATGCAATGTGTTTTTACAAAAAAATTTCAAATGACTTAACATTTAATTAACTTTTAGTGGAATTTTTGTGCATATTTTCATTTTTACTAAAATTTTATTTTTTAATATTGTTTTATTTCACTACTCTGTCCTTTTTCATTTTTTTCCCCATTTCTCAGTTTTTAAAAAAATAACTTTTCTTCCAAGTCTAACAAAATTTCAAAACAAATACAGTGTGAAAATTCACAGAATGATCAAATATTCAGCCTGAATTTTTCAAAAATTTCTGAATATTGTTTAACGCAAATATCTGATTAACTATATTCACTAGTTACATAGTGTGCTCCGATAATATAGTATTAAAGTGCTAGAAGGGAAGAGAAGACAAACAATATCTGCTCTTTCATGGAACCACAGTAAAAGGATGCAAATGGGGGCAACTCACAAATTACAGAAAAACCAAGGTTCCATTTTTTTGATGCAACAGCTAACGGAAAACTGCTAATTGGAAACTCAATAGAGGAAATTGCTAACAAAGTTGTATGTTAAAGACCTATAAATCTACTCCATTATTCTGCCAGGAACAGCCAATCCAGGTTTATTTTCTTATCTTTTCTTAAGAAGCTAAAGATCTTAAGGTAATTTTTTGCACAGTCACATATATTATTAAAAACCACTACCCTCATCTTTTTTCCTCTCCTTCCTTGCTGTTTCTTCCAAGAAAATATATCAAACAAATTTACTATTTTTACTTGGAATAACGGCACATGCAGTATTATTACAAAGGAGGTTTATTTTACTTCTGTAAAAATTAAGAAGGAACTCATTGATATGAAATGCATTTATTAAGAATGTATGTTTGTTTCTTATCCTTTGTTTCCCTTCTTCCCCCCAAATGAACAACTTTCCCTACATTATTCTGACATTTTTTTTCACTTTAGTATCTGTTGGGGAAACCTGTCAAATGGTCTTGGAAAAAATCAGACACGCTGCATTTACTGCAGCCTTATTGGCTTTCCAGCAGAATAATTACAAAAATACTAACAAAACGCATGACAGATGTATCTGAGTTATTTCATTGTGTCCTATTTTAACCATTACCTAGACTTTAAATATTTACTGCTCCTTACTAATGCAGAACAATCTACATTAAAATCAGTGGCTACAAAATATTCTCACTTAAATGACATAATTATTTTCAGTGATAAATGCATATAAAGATTCATCTTTTTGGCATGACTAGACACTCAACTCTGTAATACCAACCCTTAGTAACAAAATAATGTGTTCCAAGACTAATTTAAATAGTCTTGCTTGTGCAGAAGCGTTAGTTCATGGCACTAATTAAACAAAAATTACTTTCTCTAAGCTTCCCAAAGAACTTTGGACACAGCATCAACACAAAGGAAGGTGCAAGCGTGGTGTTGTTCCAATGTCATGACATGCTATGCTATCATCAGCCTCTCATGAACTTAAGAGAGTGGAAGGCTCATTACGGAGGCAGAAGTTCCTCAAGCTACCACAGTGAGTGGACATTGCTTTGCCAGGCAGTATTTTTCCTTGCTGCATAAAGACTGAATCCATGGCTGCAGCAAAAAATTCTAATACAAGTATTTCTGTGAATGAAACTTAAAAGATACGCTGTTTTACAGCTACTAAAACACTCAGTAATCTCCCAAAATTAAATACTCTGGAGAAAAATTAGAATTCTATGATACATAAGCTCCTAACTATTTCACATGCTATAGCTAACATACTAAATTATTAGAAAACTATTTACCTCAGTATATTTGCAGTAGCTTTCCTTTCTTGTGGCAGAAGGTCAGGGTCTCTCAAAACTTCTTCCAGTAAATTTAACACATTCATTTTCAGCTCGTTGTTCAGCTCAAAATCCTACAAATGAAAGTAATTTTACTGCCTTTTGTTTTAACAATGTTGATCCAATAACTGAAAGGATGTACTTCTGAATTTTGTCTTTTTACTTTTTTTTTTTTTTTTTGCTATTAGGTCTGAAAAGATTTACAGAAACTTGGACAGCTGTTGCAGTGAACAGGCCACAAAAGTAGGAGTGTTGAAAGTCTGTAATTTATCTCCTTTTCTGACCTTTATCTTCTCTGTCAAAATAAGCAAATCATTTAACCTTTTTCTTCCAAAGTACGAACCACATCTCACCAAGACCCACAATGTGCCTTACTTTCTTTCTCCTGTGATGACTATAAAAGCAGAAAAACAGTCTGATACTGCTGCCTAGCAAGGCTGGACACTGGGTTTTTTTCACTGTTTTCTTCAGTTTATCTGCCTCCCATTCTGGTGTTTCTTATCTCACACTCACCCTTTTGGAAAGATCTAATTTTATTCCACATAGTGGAGTACTCAAACTGATAAAAGCTCAATAAATGAGACTAGATCTAGCTCTCTGACGCTGCACTTAAGGACTTCAGCATTTTAATAACTTCTAGGCCAGATACTTGACACAAGACTGCAATTCAAGCACAGGAACACACAACAACCACTTCTGTTGATCTCTGTATTAGAGGAATAGAACAAGGTATGAGCTTTAATGTGGAAACTTGCAGGCAAGTCTTGGAGAAGACTCCAAAAATGCTTGTATTTAGCTCAAGTTTAGCAGTTCAATAAGAAAACTAAACCCAAAATCTTCAATCATCTTGTACATCATAGGTCTTTGTTGATAACTCACGGTTACTTACAAGCAGGACTACGTTTGCAGTGAGCCCCTGCTTGTTTCCATGGAAACAGAAGCCACAAATTTACTGAAAATGGGAAGGAAATACTTGGCACCTCTGTGCAAGAGCTGTGTACTTCATTTTCCCAAAGAATCAGCAACAACCCCTTCTGTTGTGACAGGCTCCTAAATTGGCAGGATTTCTGGAGATGCGTGCCTCTGAGAAGAATGCACGTCAGCATTCCGAAATACCCTGCTGTTCTCCACCAGCAAAGCCCTGGGTTTTCTATCCCGTTAACAAGTCTCCGCTTTCATTCTTCAAAAGTCTTCTCACCTTGGCCACATTTAATTCTCATTTTGAAACCAACTGGTAACTGTGACTTATTTTTTTGTGGTGTTTGTCCATATTAGAGGTGATGGAGAGCAGAAAGCCCTGCAGTACTAGGCTTTGGATGGCGTAACAGGCATATGCCTCAAAGCCAAGCAAAGATCAGTCCAGAATACTGCATTGTGTTTGTTTTCTAAAACACATTTTCTATAGCCATTGTCCAAAATGCCTCTTTTAGGAACTGTCTTAGTCTGTTTGCAAAAGAAGACTGAGTAATTTATTTATTTATTTAGAGTATAGAAATGTGACTAACTGTTGAAAGCATGAGGAATGTAACTGAACTACACGAGAGTACTGTTCACTCTAGTGATTTTTAAAACAAAAACACTTTGAATATGATAGCTTCAAAATTTAGACTCAAGGAGAAACATTGAGACTGCACAAGCTTAAGCAGCCAGTGGACTTAACATCAGGATTATCTGTTCTGCAGGTTTGTGGTGGACGCTATATAAAAAGAAGTTGGATATCTTTGCTAGTTGTGCTACAGAAGTATCATAAATGAACAGAAAAGGCATCCAAGAGCTGATAAATGTAACACTTTCACTTACCATGCCACTGCAAATGATTCCAACATGATCCAGCTTTAATCTCCAAATATGGTTTTCAAACCATAATTATTTGATTATTTTCATTACACTATATTTTTTTCTCAAGAAGTCTTTCTTTATTGTAACTAAATTTATGACAAAAAAGGTTTAGATTTTTAAGTCATTTCATTGCACGGTGAACAGGATGTGGAAGCCACACATGAATATCAGACTCAGCAAAACCAAAGCATTTCCAGTTTTTGCATGGTTACTAGCTAATTCAAACAAGTAAAGAGATTTATTATATTTTACATTAACAGTAAAATATGTTTGTTGAGTGATCTCCACAAGACAGTAGTGTTGGCATTGCTAGGAAAACTAAGATTATTGGCAAGCTATATGAGTACTCAGCTGCTAAGTTTAGGAGCTAAGTACTCCATTGACTTCAATTACACCAGCTTTGGAAGAAACTTCATAGTGGTAAAGTCTACTTCTCTAACCTCAAGAAAACGAGGAGCCCTAGAGCCTTTATCAGCCCAGCCAGCCCAAACTATGACAGATGACAGGGTCTGATTGGGGATTACAGACAGAGAATGCATTGGTTTGTATGACTCATTTGCTCCCATGTGCTGTCAAACTACCTCCACACCAGCCTGACCATAACTAGAAGATGTCACTTCACAGCACAGCCTTACCCAGGACAGACCTGGCCCTATGTCTGTGCAATTTTTGCAGCTGTTGTTTTACTGCCCCAAATCTCTTTTTTTTGTGCCTGGAGGTAATATTTTTTACAGCAACATGGTTGCTGCTTCTTATAATGTGAAGAGGGAAAAAATGAAAAAAAGTGGGATTCAGAAGAACACTGGAGAGCTAATCTATTTTTCTATTGAAGTTCATGATCTAGGGCATACTGTTTCCAGTGTGATGAGCAATATATAAAAAATACACGGAAATCAATGCATTTAAACATGTACGTGTTTAAGAGAATTATACGAACAAAATACCTAGCAACCATTTCAAAATATAATTTATAGATACATAACTATGAATAAATGTGTATATCTATCCATACTATGGGCGTTATATATGTATATTGATATATTATAAATCTGTATTATATCTGTTTATAGTAGAGGCACATATAGATCTATATGTAGCTATACACAGGTCTAGATATATAGTATATGTGTATCTCCATAGGTATCTCCATATATAATTTTTGAGAACTTTTATGACATTTTTATCTATTTGTATCACCTGTTAATACATTTCACTATTTCTTCCAGTCAGTCACCAGTTAAAGCTGGTAAGGCTGAGTAAACCCACTGTACTGGCTTACATTTAAATAGTTGCATATGTTAGTCTACCTCAATGTTCAAAGAGACTTCTAGTCAAAAGTTACATATCACTCAAAGAATACTGTTGGTTGGACAAGAACCACTCCATTTTCCAGCAGACACATTTCAATTTGACAGTGATCTAATCCTCAATGAGAGAGCACATGCCTCTAATATTTTAGTCCATAGTAGCCTGAAGATTTGTGGATCTTATTCAGATTTTAATTTTGAATTAAGCAGAGAAATTAACTAAGATTTCCAAGGAAAATGTAAACTTTTAATTCTATTACATAACTGGAAAAGATACTTCTTTCTCATTTATTTCATATTTATACTGCAAAACCACTCATGGAGTGCGCGCATATAGAAAAAATGACAGCTGATGAGTTAAGTAGGAGGTCTGCCCTGGAGTCACTTAGGATAAGAACAGTATGTGCAAAGTTCCCAACTGATCAAAAGCACAATGCACCATGTTCCACACCACTTAATGGAAGAAGACTGCAGTAACAGAGAGAAGTGTATTAGTTTTGGTGTCATACACCTGCGCTACAAAAGCAAAAGCCTCCTTTGAAACTACAGAGCATCAAAGTCAGCACAATTATATTTTAAATAGAATCATAACCAGCCTGACAATCTCTACTATGCACAGGATTAGAAAGCAATATTTTCTTTACAAAAGTGCAAGCACATTCCCTTGGCAGGAGTAGCTAAGAAAGCTGTGCTAATGCATGAGAAGTGCCACAGAAACAACCTGTTCCAGTTGAATAAAAGGAAAAAAAAAGAAAAAAAGGAAAGAAAAGGAGAAGGTGATGGACTCAGATGTAGCACAGGCAGCAGAAAGCAAGAAAAGAAAACAGCTATGCAGGTGAAGTACAACTAGAATATGTAGATTATCGATAATTTATACAGAGAATATAATTTTCAGGTTTTGATATGGGCTCAGTGAAACCCTAAAAGCTCTTCCTCCTCTGTATCTTTAAAGCTTCATAAGTGAAGGGAAACATTCTTCTTTTAAATAATATGAGGAAACATTGAATAACCCAGACAAACAAAAGGAAGCTAAACCCTGAGAACCTAATTTCTATTTGAGTACATCAGCAATAAGGCTACAGAAAAGCCTGGAGGGAGGGAAGGAAGGAGGGGAAGGAATTGTTCATGGAGAAACCACAAATGAATTCTAGAGGGAACCTATTCACAGAGTAGTATCATCCAACTTTAACACAACCCTACACACTTCATGTAAAAACAATCTCACCTAAGTACAGCTCTGAAACTTGAGTCAACTTTTCAGCTCCACAGGCATCTGCTTACGAGGCAAAAAAAGCCAAATGGCAGGGTGGCTTTAGCACCCTGTGATTGCCATGTGAAGGGGAGGAGAACAAGTACAAGTTGTCAGGATAAATGTAGCACTAATCCCTCATGACAGTCTTTGCTGAATGCATTGGGACAAATTTGCAAGTTTCTCTCTCTTTTTAGTTCTAATTTTCTATTATATAGTATCATGGTCTGAGAAGACCTGAGAATGGAAAGTTTTCCAGATGCTCTGCCAGCACCAGTGTAACGTGCCATCACACTTGGAGCTGGCAGAGCTCATCACAGGCAAGATAATGTCTTTAGCCAGCTGAACAAGAGAGTCTCCCAGGCTGGAAGCCTGTTTTCAAGCAGGGAAGAAAGGGAGTGGACTGCTTTCCAATTCAAATTCCCAGCCTTGGTGCACACCCACTTTCTTTCCACAGATGCTCCCACATGTAGCTGATACAATTAAGACAACTCGATGCACTGATACCTTTTCCTAGCCACTTCTCTTCATGTTGTGAATAACTACTTAGTGAACATTTTTTAATCCATAAACTACAAATATGAGAAACAAAAGAGCGATGTGTTAGATGGAAATAGGGAGAAGCAGAAAAGAAAGGGAAAGAACAAGAGGTGGTCACATTTCTAAAGCTGAAGAAGAAAACAAGAGAAAGGTACCAACTAAGAAGAAATGTCAGGCAAAGAGAGAAACTGGTGAGACTTTAACAAACTAGATGGACACGGGAAAGCTTTGAGAGACATCTGGAAGAGAAAATGCTCTGAGGGAGAGGACAGAAGAGTTAGCAAAGAGAGATTAAAAACCTAATGAAGCATTTCATCGATGGTTTAGATGAGGGGATTGAGTCCATCATGAGTAAATTTGCAGATGACACCACGTTGGGAGGGAGTGTCGACCTGCCGGAAGGCAGGAGGGCTCAGCAGAGGGACCTTGATAGGCTGGAGAGATGGACTGAGTCCAATGGGCTGAAGTTCAACACGGCCAAGTGCTGGGTCCTGCACTTTGGCCACAATAACCCGATGTAGCACTACAGGCTGGGGACAGAGCGTCTGGAAAACAGTCAGGTGGAAAGGGACCTGGGGGTACTGATTGACAGGAGGCCAAACATGAGCCAGCAGTGTGCCCAGGTGGCCAAGAAGGCCAATGGCACCCTGGCCTTTATCAAGAATAGTGTGGCCAGGAGGACGAGGGAAATGATTCTTCCCCTGTACTCGGCATAGGTGAGGCCACACCTTGAGTAACGTGTTCAGTTCTGGGCTCCTCAGTTCAAGAAAGATATTGACGTGCTGGAGCGGGTCCAGAGAAAAGCAACAAAACTGGTGAAGGGACTTGAGCACAAGTCCTCTGAAGAGAGGCTGAGGGAGCTGGGGTTGTTTAGCCTGGAGGAGGCTCAGGGGTGACCTCATCACTCTCTACAATTATCTGAAAGGAGGTTGTAGGCAGGTGGGGGTCGGACTCTTCTCCCAGGCAGCCAGCAACAGAACAAGAGGGCATGAGCTTAGACTCTGCCAGGGAAGGTTTAGGCTGGATATCAGAAAAAAGCTCTTCACAGAGCGAGTAATCAGGCATTGGAATGGCCTGCCCAGAGAGGTGGTGGATTCACCATCCCTGGAGGTTTTTAAAATAAGACTGGATATGGCACTTAGTGCCATGATCTAGTAATCATGATATTGTTAGATTAAGGGTTGGACTTGATGATCTTGGAGGTCTCTTCCAACCCACGTAATTCTATGATTCTATGATTAAAAATGCTAGATGTGAAAGGGAAGGAAATCTGCATGCAAAGCAATAGTCAGGGTTTTGGATGTCTCTCTGAGTACTCATAGGATGTGGAGATGATGTGGTGAACTCATTGTCCTTTGCCCCCAACTGCAGCAGCAAACTGAAACTAGCAGATGGGCACAGATAGTGAGAAAGACTAGCATTGCTACTGGCTACAACTGATTATGTTGAAGTTACGGGCTAATGATGCTGGGAGCCCAGTATTGGAGACATCCAGGGTGAAAGAGATCTGCCGAAGGACTATTTACAAGGAATTTGGAATATTTTTAAATAGATGAGGTTCACCCTACAATTTTAATGTACCTGCTCTCATTCCAAAGTGTAAAGAGATACGTGTAAACAGATTTTAAAGAGATACGTGTAAACAGATTTTAACGGCATCAGTGGAGTCACTCTTAGTCTTCTACACAGATCAAACTCTATCAGAGTTCAGCAGACTTATCCCTGTGCTGCAGTCCTCTAAAACTGTATTTCATTTCCCAGCAAAAAAGCAAACTTCATCTATCATATACAATGGTGCTGAGGGAAATGTTTATAAATTCATCTGCAGGAAAACATTTACATACATGGATGACAGAGATAAAAGATATTATAGCTTTTTATCAGGAGAATTCATCCCTGAAATTGAAGTAAGTATAGCTTGCTTCAAGAAGCAAGAAAAGGACAACAGCTTTGATTCCAAGTTAGTTTCAAGTGCGGAAATAGTAATCATTTGGGGAAGAGTGCCAGTCTGATTGTACAGTATCAGTGCTAGCCCGTGACTCTCGATGGAGCATAATCAGGTTAAAACTACAAGCTAAGTTAACAGCATCACTAATTCTCAGCACATACAATACAAACTTCTCCTATCCAACCACTGTATAAGCCTGTAGTATAAAAAGTATTGAAAGAAGAATCTAGCCATTACTTATTGTCAGATTAAAGTATTCAGGACAGATAAGAAATGTGACATCCCTGCCTCTACATCCTGGCACGTAGTATGTTCAAGGGCTTTGCTGAAAGAACTCAGTGAAGAACGACCTGTTAGGCTCCAGCAGAAATGGGTGCAGATAACCGCTAATTAGTTTTACTGACTGTAAGCTTGGCTACCTTTCTGAGGGTGACTCACATTCCCTGAAGGGTCATGGTAAGCAAGCCATTACACTTCTACAACCTTTGGATAGAGCATAAAAACAATAAAGTGCATTATTATTCAATGCATAACTGTACTCTGCAAACGGCATAAGTTTACACAAACTAGTTTCTTCACTAAGTGACCAACAGGATGCTGGAAAGATCCCTCAGGGTTCTCTTACGCTTTCTCTCTGGGGCAACTTCTCTGTTTCTTCCATTCACAATTTGTATCATCATGTATGTTTATTCAGAAAGAACCCCAGAAATTTCTTTGCTGTTTCACTGCAGAGGCCGTGGATCCTAGGAGTTATCTGAAATATAGTCAAAATACAACACACCTTGCTATCGTGTAATTTAACTAGAATTTGTTCACATTTCTAAAATAAACTTACAATAACTTTGCCAGGCATCATATTCATTACTTTATGCCTTTAAACATGAGCCAAAATGGACTTACGTAAAAGAATTTTCAACTTATTTTTCATTCCGATGTACAAAATGGAATTGGGCAATTCAAGTGCACTAGAACATTTTTGACTGGACAATTCTCTGTATACAAGTGTCTTCCATAAACCATAGGTGCTATCAGTAACTACATTTGTAAAACTTTCTGTTGAAAACCCAACACAGCTTTATTGGTATGAACAAGAAAATGACTTGCAGTAGATTATTTCATAGCTGGAGCAAAACAGGCATCAGTCATGAGATTATGAACTGTACTCTCAAAATTCAAGCCTTGGTCTGCTCGCTAGATCTTGTGGTAACTTCATAATTCACTGACAGTCTCTGGCAGCCATCTAGTTTATAAGAGAGTTAAGATTTGCTGATTCATTCCAGCGGGGATCTTCAAAGAACCCAAAAGGAACGAGCACCCAGCTGTCATTCAAAATAGGGAATTCTGGAGTAGCCAGCCTTACCTTCTTCATCAGCAGATGTGAAAGCTTGCTCCAAGGACAAGCTCCATTTCAATCTGCTTGCCACAGAAGCAGAAAAAGACTTGATTTGTAGCATGAAATGTTTAGATAAAAGGCAAGAAAGTATTGTAAAACAGTGAAAATGAGGCTGAAAGACCTCCTTAGGATAATGAAAATCATACCAAAGCTTTCTCCTCTTGGCCACATTTTCCCTTCCTATTTTCCATCTCTACCAGAGTCCGTGGGAGTTCTATCCTCATGAGCCCTTTTGGTTCCCATCAATGCTCTTGTCTTCAGAATGACTGTCTGCCTTGTCATTTGTGTTTCCATTGTTTACAACAGGATAATCCTACGCTGTTCCTCTCAATTACATTTTAAAAATGAAATATAACCATGAACATTCTGCTGTTATTCTGGGAAAAAAAAAAAAAAGCTTTGTTGGGTTATAGGTAGCTGAAAGAAAAAGACAGACAAAAGTAGGTAAAAAAGGGAGGGACAGAGAATGAAAAGAACAAAAATATAAATTAAAAATCCTGGAAAACCTAACCTAAACAAGCCATTCTCTGTGCTGTGCAGGTTTTTAGTGATGAGCAATGCAAGTCTGATTTCTCTTGCTCAGTATGGTAAAAACAAAAAGTATATCTGATACAAGAATACAAAATTTTTATCTGTGCCTTGGAAGCTCCTGGAGACATTAATTAGTTCCTTCTGCCCTTCTGAATGGGCTGCAAATCCGGAATTACCATTATATTATTTACTTGGAATTCAAGTGCAGCTCCTACAGTGTATGACCCAAGTTTTAAAAACAATCCTTTTGATAAGCATTGATTAGTATGATTTCAATATAACAAAACACCTTTATGAAAGCCATCCTCATTGAATTGGCTGAAATGTTAATTTTAGTGATTCTGTTTTCTTGCCACAGAAAATTTTACATACTAAATACTCTCCACACTCATATAAATTAAAAAAACCCACGTGCTTGAAAAAAAAGCACTATACCATCCACAAACTGAGGTTTTGACACAGTTGCAAGGTAGTGTAAGAAGCTAATTCATTCCTCCAAGCCTTGGCCAAGGATTTACTAGCGAAAAGTGGGAAAACACCATTTGTTTGCATAATTCCTCTATCCCTCGGTTCATGCACTAACTCTCACCCATGTTATTATACACTTGAGAGCAGCACATTGAAGCAAACCAAAGGGATCCAGAGGGAGGCAAGGAGGGCAGGGAATAACTAAATGGTATGATACATGCAAAAGCACTTTTAACAGATGGTTGTACGTTGGTTACATCACAAACATTTCTGAAAACAGCCTGCATGCTGTGACTGTGCTCTGGCCACTAGAACAAAATAAATCAGTACAGTAATATAGGCATATGAATGACTTGTAAAGAATTGACTGTCACTGATGGACCAGAGAGCACCAAACCATAGTTAGTTATGTTGCAGGTTTACTAACATGCTGCAAGACTAAACATGTCTGCAGTACCATCTAGCACCCTAAAAAGAAAGCCCTACAGTTTAGCCATCTCATCTCTTTGCTCCTCTTTACATCTAGTAATGAAGAAGCAGGTCATCTTTTACAGTGGCAAAGTTAGCAATGACCACAAAGTTCTCAGGCACATCACAAGAATAGCCTGCCAAACAGTGGGAGAAGTTTCTCCCACAGAGAACAGAAATTGCTCATTTGTTGCTGGGAATTTTTGCAGCAAAAGCTATTTAAAGATGAGAGAAAACAGCATAGTATCAGCAAAGCATACTAAATTGTACATTTATTTTTGGGAATACCAACTTATTTTGTTAACTTTTTCCTTTTTCAGATAGAATAAAACCTGCCCATGGCTAGTGATGAAAATGAAGGATGCCTGAAATGCTCCAAGTGGCCAGAGAATGATGCAAATACCTTAAAAGGTACTAAAGTTTTTGGCAGGTCTGTTGATCTCATAGAATTGTAATGCTTACATTGTTTCGTCATTTTGGAAATCTAATAGGCATTTCTTCACCAGACAAATGTGGTCAAGGGTTCTCTTGCTTGCTGTTTGTGTTGTTACTATAAAATAAGGGTCTGAGCTACTTCTCTCCCAGGAATATACATCTTTACCACCACCATTTCATGCAATTTGGCAAGACAGTAATTCTTCACTTGTCTTCCTTAAAGCAGCCCTGTCCCATATGTTTTTTTTGGCAGAAAGTAGTCAAACTTTTCTGGTTTGCTTAGGTCTTCTGTCCTTTCACTCTCCCTACCCTCAAAAGTAAACAACTCAAAAAGCAGATTACATGGTCTGTTGCAGTAACTTTTGTTACTTTCTGTGCCAAAGCCCTTGCATTTTAAAATATTTGTTGTATTGGAATACAGGATTAAGAGAGCTGGAGAATTAAAAGCTGCCACCCTTCCCATGGAAAATATAAAAGGCAGTAAGAGACTAGGGAGTTGAACTATTACTCATTCCCTTTATTGTCTTAATGTTTTTAAAAGAATATTATTTGTAAACATTATGCAAAAGTAGGTGCAAAAACATTCAGGAAAATATTATATTTCTGCTTATCATGGGTACTTTTGAAATAGAAACAGAGAACAATCCTATTTTTAGGGAGTATTTTTGGTAAGTTGCTACAATGACAATATGCTTGCACTCTTCAGTTACTTTATGTTTATGATAGAAAAACGTCACAACTCAATTAGGGCCAGTTCTGAAACTCAAACTTCTGAAACTCAAACTTCAGTCTAAATAGTTGTTCTCAGTTCCTTAATGTAGACCAACATCTGACGACTCCTAACATTTGCACACTACATTAATTGGACACTTTTTTTAAAATAGTACAGAGGGTCAAGTCAACTCATAGCACTTACTCAGTACAAACTGTGGTAGAGACACAGTAAGAACGCACAGTACACTAACATAACACAGAACAGAAACAACAGACTTCTGCTCTACTCATTACAGCTCAAGATTTTGCCATGCAATGATTTTCATTTAACAGGTAGTCAAAGAGAACTTGGTGTACACAGGTTATTTCCACTAAATAAAAATGTTTAATAATTGCTATGATGCCAAGATAGGCTTTATTAATCTCTTCTAGGCTGTTCAGTTTTTCAAACAGAACCAATTTTCCCACTTTCCTGTTTCTTAATTCATTCTGAATTCATTCTGTAGCAAACTTAACCTATATGAAAATTAAACCTATTACATGGGAAAATACTCTCCACACTTATATAAATTAAAAAAACCCACGTGCTTGAAAAAAAAGCACTATACTATCCACAAACTGAGGTTTTGACACAGTTGCAAGGTAGTGTAAGAAGCTAATTCATTCCTCCAAGCCTTGGCCAAGGATTTACTAGCGAAAAGTGGGAAATTGACATAGGACAGTTTGACATTGCTGCAGTTAGCTATGCAACCAACCCAGTTTAGATCAAGTGTTCATATAAGCATGCAGTGACAAAGCAGTCTATAATTTCCATGAAGAACCATCTACCCAAGGTGTACAAAAATCTTCAATTCCAAAATGCTCTCACTTTGTCTTTCCTTCTCTCCTTTCTTCTTTCCTTCCTTCATTCTTTCTCTCCAACTCTCTTTTTCTCTTTTCCTCCTTTGTTTCTTCCAGTAACTTTCCTAGTAGTCTTCTACAAGCATGCCAAAATTTTTCAAAATTTGTCTCATCTGGCAGTTTAGAGGACATGGCTATCTATGAAATCCTACCAGCCACTCAGACTTTCTCCCTTTCCTCTGTCAAGACAGTTTTATGACTATGTATCAGACCCACGGTGCTGTCATAGTTATAGAATGACCACATGAAGGACTGGTGCCACTTTCCATATACACTTCAGAACAAATAATTAAATATCTGTATACAAATACAAGTAAGCAAACACATTCAGTAACCGAACCAAGTTGCCCTTAGCAGGAGCACTGACAATCAAAGATTGATCCAATCTGGTCATTATGTATTTCAATACCTACTACAACAAGGAAGCACATACACAATGTTATAAGGAATAATATTGTAATTGAATATTTTCTGGAGAGCTTTTCAAGGCTAGATGAAGCATTCTTCACTTGTTTAACCATGCGGTTTAACAAGCTCATTTTCCATATTATCTTTACAGCCCTGTCTTTTCAGGCTGTTTGAACTCCACTACACTATACAGCAGCACTGCCTAAAAATACTTTGTAGTGAGAACGTAGACATATTACAGATGGAGAGGAGAAGGGTGCAACAGGAGAATACCTGAGAATGCTTGGAGACCCAGTGGCGCAAGACATTTAGGACACGATTTGTGGCAGCTCTGCGTATTATGAACTCTTTGTCGCACATGCGTTCAGAGTTGTTAAACCCTGTGCAGAAAAAACACACATGAAAGTTAACGTAAGCAACAAAATTCAAACACAATACCAATAACCTCGAGAAACTGAAAGCTCATAGGACATCTATGCTTAATATTTAAAAGTAAAAAGATATCTATATAGACTTTCAAACATGGCCATTTAGACTGCTGAAATTCTGCAAAGATCAATAGAATACAAGCCTGCCCATCACATATATAACAGGCAGCATTAAGTTTTAGAAAGCTGAAGAATATTTGCCTGCATCATTAGTACTGGGTCCTCCTCCAGTATGGAAGAAAATAACATCAAAAAAAAAAGAACCAGAGCAAAAATGTACAGGATCTATAACCAAACAGATGACAGAAGGAAAGCAATTATGATGTAGAAATGGGAAAGAGGTAAATTTCAGAAGCAGTAAAGAAATAGTTAATAGTTTAACCACAGAGGAGAAGGTAAACGCAAGAAATGTTCCACCATAAGAGCAATATTGTGCAGTCTACATTAGTCAATTGACACTGTTCAAATAAGCTATTTGGTTTGTGCTACTGAGATGACAAGAAAGTGGGAAGGTATACAGAAAACCCATTTACAACCCCGGCTGTCTGAAAACAAAGATTTGTCCGCCACAGCATTTCCCCACATGTCTTGTAAAGGTAACGTTTTTAGTTAACAATATTTACTTATAAGGAAATTATTTTAAAAGCAAAGAAGCAAATTTCTTCTGACATTCAGATTATTCACACAGTATCACAGTATCACAAGGTTGGAAAGGACCTCTGAGATCATCAAGTCCAACCTATAACCCAACACTAACACCAACACTAACACCAACCATCATCTAAACCATGGTACTCAGTGCCTCATCCAGTCTCCCCTTAAACACCTCCAGGGTCGGTGACTCCACCACCTCCTTGGGCAGCGCATTCCAATGGCCGATCACCCTTTCAGTGAAGAACTTTTTCCTCACATCAAGCCTAAACTTTCCCTGATGAAGCTTGAGTCCATGCCCTCTAGTTCTGTCACTGGTCACCCGAGAGAAGAGACCAACCCCTGCCCGACTACAACCTCCTTTTAGGTAGTTGTAGAGAGCAATGAGGTCTCCCCTGAGCCTCCTCTTCTCCAGACTAAAAATTGCTTATTTCTCTTCTCATTCTTATTTAGCTCAATCATGAACACAATCTGTATAATAAAATAATGATTACATTATTTTAATAAAACCCAATTTTTATTGAAAACCTGGGGGTTTTTTTAAGTGGTAACTCTGAAGGTGCATTTGAGAAGTTTACATTTTTCTACATTTCTGTTAGATTCAATTTTACATTGTGATGCCTTCCACTTCATTTGTTGCAGAGTCCAGGGAACAACTAGAAACACCCTTCCATATGACTAGTACCTTACTACTTTTTGGCATAAAAGCAGTTCTAAAGCCTGTGTGTTATTATAAACAGCAAAGGCAGATTAAACTTCTATTTATACTGCGAGAAACCCACTGGAAGTATTCTTAGAGGCTAGTATTAGTTTTACTCTATTTTTATTAAAGAAAATCCAAAAAATCCATACTGCTGCTCTATACTTTTGGAAAGATAATGAGGAAAAGAAAGGTTTACGACAGTCTTATTTTACCGCAGGCTGTACCCTAAACCACAAATGTATTTTCTACACTTATGTTTCAAGGAAGCTCCTAAAACTATGGCACATTACACTGTATTTGAGATCTACGATTCAGTAACAGAGGAAGTTTCTTATTAAAAAAACTTCAAGAGTTTTCTTGCCCATAAACAGCAAAGTAAACAAAATCTCTGAGGTTTTACTCAGCAAAAGGTAACATAGGCAACATTTTCTGTGTTAATTTTCTATGCCTTTCACAGTTAACCTCTTGCAGAACCAATTAGGCATACACATTATAAACTGTTCAATTAGCCACTTAATGGCCGCAATGAAAGTCATAATGAAAATCATATATTAAAGCAGAGGAGTCTTTATCAAAGTAACACTATGGAAAAGAAGTTTCAGTAAGCTGGAAGGAAAACAGAAAGAAGCCTACAGAGACAGTTTTCAGTTTGATGCAAAAAGAATAAAAAGTGCAAGAAAGGAAAAAGAAAAAACTCCAGACACCACTTCAGCAAACTTCTATGGCCCTCTGAATTTCATCAATTTTTAACCAGTAATTAGCTCGTTGCAGAGAATAAACATTGTGTTTACTCAGATCCAAACTGTCCATACTTGATGTTGACGTTTTGAGCCTATAAATGGATATCTCCAGTTTTGTAAGAAAAGAACTTAGTTGAATATAGATGCACAAATTAATTTAACTCCAAGCAGATGACTCATTGTACATCTTCAGGTACAAGACTTCAAATAAATAAATAATCAGTGAAATATCTTTTTTTTTCACAATAAAAGTGGAAATCTATTAATTCCATTCTGACCTTGTTTTTAAATATCAAACAATCCAGCAAGCCAGGATGTTTCCTTGTTTCCTCACCCAACATTTACTGTTGTTCTTTATAGAAACTAAAAAGAATCCATGAGTCCTCAAGCAACACTCACTGTTCAAGACTTAAATCTTCAGACGGACTTTGAAGATCATGTTTATGACTTTCTCGTGGAAATTGACTGCAGTGGACTACCCACTATTGTCTGCGTGCTTCCATTTGAATGCCTGGCTTTACCTCAAGGTTTTCCCTTAGGACTTGTTTTCAACAGTAGACCTCAGGTAGGCTCCAGCTTTGACAACAGCTCAGCAGAGCTAGACCTTAAGCCAGAGTATTCTAGAGAATAACACATTGAGTCCTCAGACCTCCACAAAGCAACTAAGGCTGAAGCAGGACAAAGCTACTGGGACTTGTAGTACTCAGCAAAAGGAAGCCTCTGCCAGCAGTTGCTCTTCTACAATCTAGCACACTACTTCCCGGCAAATACTTCTGAATAGATTTAGAAGTAACACGGTAAAGGGACTGATTATACTCTCACATTAAAACAAGGTGACAAAGTTCTGCACAATGTCAGGGACTTCCACTACAACAGAGATTGAAGATGTGCCCTTCTTGAAGACAGAGGTGTGCAAGTCATCATTGACCAATATGGGGAGATCTGCAGAAGCGAAGCATATGATTTTCTCAAGGTCTATCATCAGAAGACATTGCAAAGTGAGAACCTGCTGAATGATGTTTAGTACACCGCCAGCTCTTAGCTTTTAAATCCTGAACTGACTTGTAACTGCAGTGGGAACCAAGACTGCAAGCATGTGGTAGAAATGTTACCATCCACATCATCATCATCATAGTAATAGTAATAATAATAATTATAGGAAGAAGAAGAAAAAGTACAGATTAGTTAGATCAGCCTCAAAATTAGAAGTCATTTAATAACTGCTACTATTCAGTAGCTAAGCTTAAGTGGATTTATAGAGAAATTATAGAAAATAACCACTATTTTTTGATCTATTCACCTATATATCAGATTACATAACTTTAGTTATACATATATAGATAGATACCTGCAAATCTATTCAAAACCAATGTGACAACTCCTTCCACTAAGTATAGAAATAGCTAAAACACTTCATCATTCAAAGTGCTAGATTGTATCATTGTCGATACTAAGAAAATTATGCCATATTAATGTAAAGAATAGTTAGTGAATGTGGAAGATGAAAGTGAAAGAAATCTCAGTAGTTCTTAAAGCCTTGCATGTACAGATCTTTTGATTAACCAAAAGGTGAAAACTTGTAAGAGAAAAGGTACTCAACAACATTGAAATTACATAGAAGCATGGTATTAATTTTAGGATCTTACTCAGAAAAAAATGAAAACAGTCAGCCGCAAGCAAGTCAGATCAGTAAGTGTTGTTACTTTCTGGTCTTCTAACTTTGATAGAAAAAGTCTGAACAAAACCCTAAAAAAATCATCAATAAAAACTTATTGCCACAGCTGCATTAATATAGAAGAAGGAACATGCAAAACCAAGTCCTTGGCAAGCATTGGTTTTGTTCCTTCTAATTTTCAAAGCCACATGGACTTTGGGACACAAATTGCAAAGAGGCAGTGACCATAGACTAAGATCTGATGAAGCCACTACAGACACTATCTAAGCAAGCATCAGTGAACTCTGATGGTGCACCTCTGTTTCCTGCACTTTTTACAGCGCAGATTCCTCCTAATACACCAGATTTACTGCTGCTCCTTGCATTCTCCACTCTTTTACTGCCCACCTAATCATCTCCTAAAATAACTTGAAACAAAACCGAGTGACCATGACAACTGCAACTATTCCATATACATAGTCTACTTGTTTATGCATATTTTGAAGAGCTCAACATAAAACCATACCTGGTTCTGCATGTTCATGTCACCACTTATAAATAAACCATGTGTCTTTTACTGCCTACTCTGCAAAAAGCAACTTGAGCCCTCCAACCCTGTCTACTTTTGCAACAGGTGGCAGTCGTGCTGGTCTAGCAGGAACTCCAAGCTAACTCACCTACTGCAAAAAAACAGGAGACAGCCAGATCCTTGCTGAATCACACATGACCTACTCCATCTGTTCACTTTTAAGTGTGAAAATGGACCTGCACTAAGTGACTACGCAAAGTATGCCCATAAAATTTTACTGTCATTTAACTCTGGTAACCAGCTAAAATAAAGGGTGTTGACCTAGAGACGGTAGCCAGAGTTTCAGGTCAGATGCTGATCTGCAAGGAAAAAGGGTTTCATCACACCTCTAAGGCCCATCTCAGAGAGCACCCTACCCACACTTTCCACTTAACCTTTCAGCATTGCTGCATCCTCTGTATTATTCCTTACATACTTTTCCTACCTATTTTGAGTCTAGGAACAGCTTTTAGCTCTGATTATGGAGTCCTGAGCATAATATCACTCCTTACTATGACTTGGACTTCGAAGCACTCTTAGCCATGTAAGCTATAAATCTAGGTAGGCTGACGGATTAACAGAACAGCCATAGCTGATAAGACGAAATTCACCTAGCTTGGTATCCAGAAGCAAATGCTTGCAAAATGAGTGTTTAAAGGGTGTAATTTTGAAGCAGTCTTTCCCATAGTGTGTCATCTTTGGCATCAGGCAGTCTGGGCATTAACTACACACATTCAAAGCAGCAGGAAAGCAGGCTTGATCACTTTAGGTTCACCTTCACTGAAGTTCCATGAGAGGAGAGAGATGAAGGGTCCCAACTAGCAGGATGACAACCTTAGCAACACTTTAATTAAGACTCTGGATGCAACTGCCCACATCCAGATCCCACTGTGAATGAAATAATCTAAAGCACTCTGTAGTGAATATCTGTTTCTCTCCTGAAGGAAGCAATCTTTCTACATTAGAAACACCAGAAGCATTTCTAAACATTAATCATCTTAGTGGGCAGCTGCTTCAGTGAGTGCTACTTTCAAGTAATGTTTTTCCCCAGTATCTGTTGATGTTAATTTATACTGCTTCCACAAATAGTTTCTTCACTTAATCGTGATGCAGAACTTCTACCACAGGCTGCCAAACACAATTTTAACTTTCCAGCATTGATAGTTGCAGTGAAATACTTTTCAACATAATTTAATCACGCCGTTCATGTATTTGCCTTCAGATTATGTTATGCAAAATCCAGTTTCATCTTCAGATATTTCTCCTATGTGCATTACATTCAAAACTAATATTTTATAGCTTCCACTATCACAAAATATTAAAAAAAAGGTGTTGGAGACATAAATCTCAACACCTACAGACAAAAATCAGATTAAATTATGACAATACCTTGTACTAATTAGCTCTTCTTATGTGAAAGCCTAAAGCACTTTCAGTAGTCATTATCCCATTCATATAGCAAAATACTACAGACAATCAACACCTGCAGGCAGGATGTGTCAGTGTTTCCACCTTTGGAGTTGCTGCACTGGGGACCACATCCAAAGTTCTCTTCACATGTCAGTGTGAGACAGAGAACAGACCCTTTCCTCAAAACCTGCTATGAAGTCCCTATAGCAAAATCTTGTTCTGCTTCTTCTTGTTCTACTGAACAAATCTGACTCTAACAGCAATTTATATTGCTTTCTCTTTAAAATCCACCTCACCCAAGAGCATCATTTGTATTTTGTTAAATTCTGCACTCTAGATGTTAAAGAAATTAAATTATGCAGTTTCACGAAAATATTGTGGAATCATGCAGTGAAGCTGCATTAGCACCTAGGAGAAAACAGCCTTAGAGGAGGTCACAGCAAGACACACAGAAGTGGAAAAACTGATAAACATGTTCATGAGTTGTAGGCCAATTTCATGATTCAGTCTGGCTCAAATGCTGAAAGCTTAGGCTTGGTGAAGATTAGAGTTACTTTCTGAGCTGGGAAAAGAATAAATACAAACCCTAGGCTTGGAGAAAAGCAGCTTTCACCCACAGATTAGAACTGAAAAAGCTTCTCATATATATATAGCACAAAAGAAAATCCTTCCCTATATATATATGCAGCACAAAAACTAATGTAAGTTTCTCTTGGCTCACCTAAAAACCCTTGGACGACTGTTTAAAGCTACCCATCTTTATTGGACATATGCTCTTGAGCAAGTAATTGGATTTCACACATTTTCACAGAAACGTGTAAAGAGAGCAAGTATCCTAATATCAAAAGGAAAACTAAACTGCCAATAATTCTGCCCTCCTTTTAATTTCTTTAATTATGATACCAGGTTGTCATACCCTAGCCAGCTGAAGAATGGCAGAGCTGAAAAACACAATCATATTAATGGACATAAAAAAAAGCATAAAGATGACGAACACCCACTCACTGCATAAAGAACAGCTTATTGATCAATAATAGAGATCTTCCTTTTTTTTTTAATAATTATCAAATGTGCACATTCACATTTATAACAGGGCAAATCATATGAACGGAAGAGCTATCAAATATAGCCATGATCTCGGGGCTACCTCAGTTTAAGAGAAAGGCATATTTAATCATTCACTACACCAGTGTCTGAACTTGTTTCACAAAGGTTTATAAACTCACACAGCATCAAAAGAAGCAACTATTAAAAGCAGAAGAAATCAAATGTCCAATGCACTTCAAGTTTTTAATTTCACTTTCACTGGTCCTTGGGATATAAGAAATCATTTTGTTCTAAGAAATATGCCACTAAAGATCTCTGCTGCAACCACCCACGTCAGAAATAATTCCAAGTATGCATTTGATTCTTCTGCCTAAAGCCTCCACCACAAATACAATCTAACTGTCAAATCAAGTCAAAGGATTATAGTCTTAGTATAGTAAATCCTATGCATTCACATGTACCAGCTGATGTACAATAGTGTAACACAGAAAGATCTACAGTGACTGTGTTTAATTTCTGTAAAATATTTAAGGGAATGGTTGGTAAACTATTTTTAAAGGACTCTTGATTTAGAAAGGCTTTTTCTAATCAGAGAAGTTTAAAGAACACAGCATTGAGATAAAGCTGTTACGTCATGATTATGCTGTAAACTTGAACTAAATCCAGAAGCCTAAAAATACATCAGTCCAGCAAAATAACTTTAGTTCAACAGATGGGAAAAAAAGGACAAGTATCTGAAGAATATGCTTAAGACAAAGATACTAGTCTAACTCATAATAATAACATTAAGGATGCTCTGAGAATTATAACAGTCTATGAGATTATATGGTTAAAACATGAGTATCACAAAGAAAGAAAATATTCCTTTAAATTTAAAGAACTGTTCAAATTTGAAAACTTGCCCTCAAAACTCATTAAAAACAGGGTTACTGCTATGGATATAACTGGCATACAATCTTGGGATTTCTGTTTTTTTAATGGCAATATTCTCTCAGGAGAATGTATCAGAGTCTCACACTTGGAAGAAAATTTTTAACAATTGCTAAACCCTGAAAACATACTTGCAGTTAAGCTACAAGTTATATTAATTGTTATTAAAAATCCACAACTCATAAGCAAACGGAGTTCACTTTCTTTTTCTTTACTAAAATTCAGCAATACAAGATTCCATTTTATTTTTGGCATATTGTGACAAATACATGGGTTCAGAGAAAATAGCATTGTTCACTGCTCTACTAAAGAGAGAAAAAAACAACATTTGCATGCATTAGCATTACTTATGTTGTAAAAACACAGGGAATGAGTATCAGGAACTTGAGACTACTGCAATTTGTAGAATGCATTTTCCTCAACTTTATGTAGCAGTGACTCCACGACCACCACAATATCCTATTCTTTTCTTCTTTCAGCAACGGCGAAGACAGTCAACAGGGAGTTAATGTCATCACCAAAGCCTAATGTTAGATTTTGGTGTACTTGCATACATCTTCAAAACCAAGAGCATACATCTTCTTGCACACAAGAACTCCAATTTTTCTACTGAAGTCTTAGGCAAAACCATCCAAATCTTGTGTCTTTATTTATTTACAGATTTCTCTCTAGAAAAGAAAAGTACCTGAATTTCAAAGTCGGTTGTTGCCAATTGGGTTTACAGATTGCAAAATATCAAGACAAATGTGGAACGTGACAGCATATATTTTCTTTTGACTTAATTTATATAAAAGAAATATAGGGAACAATTGACAAAGAAGAAAAGTCTTTTGGAATGGCCCACCTTAACAACTATATTTTTGACTGCTTTAGTATATCCTAGTCAATTTTTTTGTTACAGCAGCAATGTTTGAATTATCTTTCATGAGCAATGACAAGTAGGGCAACACAGCAGTTGATATTTCTCTGAATTTGTATGTCAGTCAAGTGTATCTGCCTGTATTCCCGCAATGTCTTTTAGTCTTCAGGGAACATATAAGCAATTTCTACCTGCTGATGTATCTTTGAATTTCAAGTGCTATCTAGCTCTTGATTTCTTTAATTATACAGTGTCTATACTCCCAGCCTGCTCCATCAACAATAGGAGGAATACAGCAGATCCTTTTTTTGCATAAAGCCCACAGCCTTTTCAAGAACTACTCAAAGAAAGCTTTAAGGCTTTTAAAATGCTCAGTGTGCCTTGCCACAGAGGAAAGGTTAAAATAAGTCTTTGACAACGTACAACTAAAACCAGGAAAACACAAAAAATGCTTTTGGATCTTTTTTCCTTTAGTTATTCTAGGTTTTTCACATAGCAAAGTAGTTTGCAAAATTATCCAGATTTTTTAATGACAATAGGAGTAAAGGTTAAATTGAAAGGAGACGATAATTGCAAAGAGCCAAATGTATGATTTTCAGACCATCTGTGAATGGATAGTTGACTGCCATGCAAACCAAAAACTGTCAGGACGCATACCAGTCAAAAAAAAAAATCTCTGAACAAAACGTCGATCTCACAAGCAACTTCCAGACCACTTATTACTGGGCCACAAATCAAGCAACTCACCTGTAGCATAAACAACTATTAATTATAGTTGTTATAAGCCTGGGAGGAAAAAAAAAAAAAAGAAGGAAAAATCCTATGAAAAATCTCTTCACACCGCACGCACACCACAGGGTGCACCGAATCTGAGGAAGGTAATGGGAAATCCAAACAAACCTCATCACGAAACCAGACCTTTTGGTCAAACTCCCTACTTGCAATGTCAGCATGCACAGGGTTGGCTTCCTGCATGCAGTTGTGACAGCTTCATTCCAGCTTCTCTCCTCCTCAGCTTAGGACCGCAGAGGAAAGTATCATTTAAGAGCTTGCCAGAGAAGCTCAGCAAAACCACCAAAAAATACATATTCAGCACATCCCATTCAATCAATTATGGTAGGATTGTAGTGACCCATTTGAGGGAACAGGAGTAGGGAACTGTACTAGCCTCCTTTCTTAGATGAAGAAGGAATTTTTTGTTCAGTGCCAGTTTGCTTGCACATGTCATGAAACAGAGGGTATTCCCTACAGCTGTTTAGGATTTAGTTTAATAGGTCAAGAAACACATCATTCACATAATTCAGGAAACGCCCATTGCAAATACTGAATAAAAAATCAGATCAACAGAGAGGAAAACATTAAAAAAAAGGGTTCCTGAATTACTGCTAAAGTGGAAAAAAAAATTTTTTCCTTGGCTTTTAATTCCCAAGAGCATGAATCACTTGAGATACAACTAACCTTCATATTTAAGTCATTGTTTTAATCCAAAGGTATTGCTCTAAGAAAACTGCAAGGAGAGATTCAACTCAATTTGAATGTGAATGTTTAGCCGGTTATCTAAAATTGCTAAGCAACAATTTTGTCAAATGCAAAGGGCTCCTAATTCAGGAACAAAAATAGAAGTTATTCAAATGCACTACACAGTAGGTGAAGATTCAGAGGAAAGGAATAACATTCAGGGTTACTGAATTAGAAGGCTGATTCCAAACAAATTAGTTTTAATCTCTATTTTCATTTTGCTACTGATTTCTCAGTAAAATATCCTCTGGCTGGAGAAAACATACACAAATATCTCATAAAAGCAGACTGGTGAATGAGTGTTTAAAATGTAGCCTGGAAGAGAAAGCAAGTTTGGCTTTCTGCTGGAGTACCAGCACCAGCCCTCTTTGATCCCACACATCATACACACTGAGCCTCAAATCCAGCATGGTGGGTTGGCTGCAATGTTAGCACTGGTCACCTGAAGGTTTGGTAACAACATCTGGGCAACTCCTCACAATCCTACAGCCATCAGGAAGGGAAGCTGGTTGGTCTACATGAGCAGTTTTTTGTCACACAACTTTTTCGATGGAGTGTCAGCTGTAGAGTAAGTTAATAAGTACTTCCCCTGGAGCTTTTTAGCCAAAATCGGATACTCTAAGGAAGTTCAGCGTGCAGGTCTCAATGCTTCTCAAAATTCCCTGTATCTACATAAATTGGTCTGGAAATCTCATTAAAATGTGTTCCCAAGAGGGAACTAGTACTCACTTTCCCATTTCCACTTTAGTCAAACAAAAACACGTAAAAAAACTTGGTTGTCCTGCATAAAGGACCAGTGGAGGACAACATATCCTTCACCAAATCTTTTCTTTCTTGGAACTAGGCACCTTAGATCCCTGATAAAAAGGGGGAACTGAGGCGGTCACAAGGCAAGCAGGATTGATAAGCATGCTTTGAAACAATCATTTCACCGATTTGATGATACCCTGTATCTCTGATAAGAGGCTAGGTGCCCTCAAATTCAATCTTGAAATTCCATATAGGAATCTATGACCTGAAGAATACAGTTAAAATTAAGGTCTGCTTCCAACTACTTATAAATGGTCTCCATGATACTTGTGATCCAGTTGTGCCACTTTACTCCTGTGAAGAGTAGTCCTGATGGGATAAGCTGCAGATACAAAAGGATGAAATTCTTTGCATCCTGATAATTAACATGGATTATTAGCACCACAATGTTTTTTCATTCACATATGAATTCATAAGGCAAAAGTTCCACAAAGGTCTTCCACTAAAAGGAATGAGAATTTCTAATCCAGAAAATTACTGAAGTGCAACCTTACTGAAGTGTAACTATCACTAGTTGCAATTTTTAAGTATCATACTGAGTATCAGCTAGAAAGACACAACATTTTCTGGTTGTGCTTTAGACATCAATATTCACAAAGAAATGTATAACTTTCCAAAGGTTAGCTTGGAATGACTAATGTAATTTGAAGCACTTAGTACAGCATAACACAAGTGCATTATGCAGCTATCCACATAAGGTAGAATCCATCTTGACATCACCATCAGATACCACTCACTTTTCACATAATACTCATCATAGCAAGGAAATTTTCTTCCTGCCCTCTCACAATGGAAACAAGAAAGTCATAATTTCCCTTACTAACTTTATTTAGTTCTTATCTTTACTAAATTCCATACTAATCCAGCTGCCTACTTCAGAATTTCTGTCTCAGGAAACGTAACAGTGTAATGCCACATTATTATTCCTCTGTTCGGGACTAGGGAAATACTCCCTAAAGAGTACAGTAGATAACCTCGAATAGGCAACTACACACTCACACCAGTTTGGTACGAAATGGTGAGAAAATCCCATATCTGATAAAGCATAATGTATGTTTCTGCATGCTTTTCCCTTTCAGGGATCAGCAGGATCCCACTGGGAGTTTCACCTTAATAATTTTGCATGGTACACCTCCAAGTCACAGTATTCAGCTTAAGTGCTGAATGCACTTGGCAGCAGTATGCACAGCTACCGTGCCTCCTCCTTCCACAGTCAGACAGGTAACTACAGACACACGGACATATCAACGCAAACACAGGATCCGATCTCCCTTGTATCATTTAGTACAAGCTGTGTCATTCCATTACTTCAATTAGTGTTTATGTCAGAAAAAAAACAAAACAAAAACATTGTTGACACTGTGAGCTGGCAAGTAGTCTGAATGACTGCAGAATAGCACCACTGGTCACAACCTAAAATAAGCTAAGTAGCTCTCACTAAAAACTTTCTTTAAACTTTCTCATGCTAATTTTGGCTCTTCATAAAAATCAATCATTCTTAATCAATCTGTGCCTAATTTATCAGAACAGCAAGGCCTACATGACCTACTGTGTAATCTGGATCTCTATGAAATATGAATTATTGCTTGTAGCTAATTTTTATCCATCTAATATTGTGACAGTAATCAAGCAGGGATAAACTGTGCCAGACTGCGAACTCACAGGACTCATCTGGCTCAATTTCAGTGCTTTAAAGCTTCAAGCTATTATTTTAATCGCTCCTTTTAATCACTAACATCGGAGAGAATAAAAACATCTTTCCTCTTCCCTAGCACGGGGCAGATTTTCCTACACGCGATACTCCCCCAAAGACTCTTTTTTTCCCTACTTCTTTCTCACTCTCTCCTCTCTCTTTCACATGTTAAAAAACAAATGCTTATACTAAAGAAGCCAGGCCCTCCTGCCAACCGCAATCTTCCATCCCACTCCCATCCTCTCCCATAATATGTCACCTTGTTCTTGTGAAAAATGGTACATTCTCTACAGCACGGATCAGCATGCTGTAGGAGTTGAAAGGCAGCTTTGAAGCATGCAGCATGCTGGAAATACTGACATACCCAGCTCAAAATTGGATGACAGAGATGCTGAAATAAAGCTGCAGTGTTCATAAGGGAACAACCAGTTTGTTTGGGTTTAAGTATTTGCTTCTTATCCAACATTCATTTTCCATGTTGGGAGATTTTTGTCTCTAGTTTGAGCTGAGGAAGAAATAAGCTTCTCAAAGCTCTTTTAGTATATCTACTAAGGATACAAAAAATATAAGGAGTATACAAGATCAGTTCCGATCTTGCATTAAGTTTTTGTCAAAAGAATCTCCTTAAAGACTACATTTAGTAGAACTGTTTCAAAATAAAATTATCAATTTAACATTAACTATTTTTCATCCAAGTATTCAGTGATATATAATAAAGCTGGCAGTGAATGACGCCCCACTGGCAAGAAAAGGTGTCATTTCAAAAGCCTACATAATGATGACAACACGTATGTAGGTAAGAAATACATTTATTTGAACTACCAAAACTTGAACTTTCAACCAATATTGAAAATCTGTGCTTTTAACAATATAAAAGCAGTACTTTTTAATTGAATTGTTCCTAGTGGGAAAAAACAGTAGGTTTTATTCTTGCTGCATTTTTTGAACTATTTCTAAACACACTGGAATTAATTCAGAAAATAAAATGTGTTGCTGATTCCTTAGCAGTATCTGATTCCAAAGGAAAACGATATTTATAAATTCTAAACATTTTACTACATACAAGTTTGTGACAGGTTCATAAATTTTCTATATCTGAACATTGCTCTCCTATGATACTCCGAAGATCACAGATAGTATATGAGTAACAGAGGCACTGATGAATGTTTACCCAGAAATTGCTTTCTCATCAAGCCTACTCACTCACTGAGAAAATGAACACAACTTTAGACACAGTGGACACAAAATCTCCTGAAAACAATGGCGACAATTTATTGTCTGGTATAGAATTTCCTGAGTGATTTTGAGACTAAGGTCTTCAAAGAAGTTTCTTGATATTCCAACAGCTATGATGGAAGAAAGGCAGGCGCTAATTTACTATGCTTTGTCATAACTTATCAAAATGAACTATGGGCTTGAGTGTGTCAATGCAAAGTGAAAGTGATTTTGTGGACTTCTGAAAAGTTGCTTTTTATTTGTAACATGACCTAGGACAGGAGTCAGTCAAAGCATACACAGCAAGGCAGCAAACAAATACAAAACTTAAATAAAATATTTTAAGGTGCACTACAACATGGCTGCTTTCCAAGGAATATACAGAACACACTTGCAATAATTTAGTTAAGTACAACTTCTCTTATGTATACCAACTTTAGAAATAAAAAGGCTCATTTTCACAATAA
The DNA here is from genome assembly GCA_033556795.1 of Tapera naevia. Taxonomy (NCBI): domain Eukaryota; kingdom Metazoa; phylum Chordata; class Aves; order Cuculiformes; family Neomorphidae; genus Tapera; species Tapera naevia. The sequence continues at coordinate 7,324,900 of JAUMJJ010000044.1, forward strand.
AATCTTAAAATGTAACTGAATAATGAATATGATGCAGATGTTTAGTAGAATATAGGTATGTACTAGAAATATTAGGGACAAAATGCTAGAATCCAACTAAAAGTTGAAGAACTGAAAACATAGAGTGATAAACATAATTCTGATTTAAGTCAGCAAGAAAAGTTTTCATTGGTTCATACCAGGGCACTTCAAAATCTCACTGAACAGTCCAACAATCTCCTTAAGAGCCCACATACAACGGCAGAAAGCTCACATGAGTTTATTGAAAGTATGTGGTATAGCGTGCAGTTTTTATTTGTCAGGTTTCATGTTTAGTTGTAAAAGATACTTCTGAATACATTCTCATTCTTTCCTTCTTTCAGATAGTCATGGTGACGGCTGCTGGCAACTCCACAGGACAAGGTGGTACCTAAACAGCCTAAACAATTTTACTCTTTGATGACATAAATTGCTTCATCAGCCACAATTTCCATACTGCCACAGCATGAAATGCAACACGATAGACTAACCAGAACAGTCTTGTCTTGAGTTATTTTAGTCATTCTTATGGGTCAATTTCACTTTCAATTAAATGAGTTACATTACAGATACCTTCTTAAGGGCCACATAATCGGAAGCCAAGGCCCCAGTTACAGTTACCTGTGAACGCTCTACTCCAAAGTCCACACAAATCTAGCAGGATTCCAGATTCAAAACACCCACAGATTAAAGTAACAAATCACGGGCTACTCAGGATTCAGATAAGTATGTTCTTTCGTGACCTAGATATCTTATTGTCATCTCTCTTTTTTACAGCACACTTCTCTCACCTGGTGGACTCCCGTGCCCTGCTGCAGCAGTGGCAATAGCAAAAGCAGAAGCAGGAGAAACTGAACAGTGGCTGTTGTCAGCTGCTTGTACTGTAAAGGAAACAGAGAAATACTAACAACTTCTACATACTTTTCATATTTTTCAAGTTAAGCAACAATAAATACCTAAAAGCTTCACTAATGTTTACACTTTGTGAACATTTTATGATTTCATTGCCAGAAGAATTTATAATTAGGGAAATAAAAATGTCATAATTGTATTTGTGGTTTAAGTTTCCAGCTCAGTATGATTAACGTTGCTACAGAAAAAATTCTAAGACACTGCTAAGGTAAGGAACAAGTAGTAACCAAACAGAAAAAGAAAAAAAAGACAAATCCAATGGTGTAGAAGATTAACCTAAACAAAAAATAAGGTTAGAGAATCAAACATATTAACCATCTTCCCACAACTAGATTCACATATTTACTAGGTCATTGCCCAGGCTAAGTACAGGTTTGCACAACTTATCAAACTTTCTCCATGGGGAGCGCTGTGAACGTTTCTTCTGACTAGTACTGTTCAGTAACAGTAACTGACTAGTACAGTAAACTGTTCCCCACAGTTTCCAATTCCCAAATCTTTCCATCTCACCATAAACGCATCCAATAACAAGATACTACTATTGGTTTAAAACTGAAGTACCTCCGCAACTTATTAACAGTTGAGAAGGCTCTGCTCTGTTTCTGTTGTTTTAATCCCAGGCATGAAACAACTGCCTAGAAATCTGGCTTGCATGAAATTGTAACATTTCTACGTGTTCATGGATCTAGCTCACAGCTCTGGTAATTATTTTAAAGTGCCATGTGAGAGCCATTTGAGGAGATCCAGCTCTCACTTTTCCCTTTTTCAATTGAGCAGTTTATTTTCAAATTTTGGAATGAATAATGTGACACCGTCTGTAAATGTTCAGTGTTATACAAAGAAACAGACACAGTCACTCTCCACTGACAATAATGGGTGTTGTGTATTTCATGATTACATGTGGTGCCCAAAATATGCCCCTTTAGTAGCTGAAAAAATCTGCCAAGATCTCAAGTGTTTTGTAAGAATAGGTCTGGTTCAATATTAGTCTTGAACTCGCACACATCTTGCACGAGTTATTTAAGAACATTTCATCATAGCGAAGGTTCAATATGCTTCCAAGTCTCTTGTTATTACTATACAAATAAACAAGCATAATTCACATTCTAATAGCATTTTTTAAATACCCGAGAAACAAGGAAAATACAAGCAAAATACATTATTCAAATATTATTCTTTTCAAATATCCTGCAAATATTACACCTACAGTATTTAAATTCTTTAAAGTGATTGGTAACAGCCAGAAACATCCAGTTCATACCTCCTGGTTGACGATAGCGGAGATGACGTGGTGTTGAAGGGGAACGACACGGGGAAAGCTCTGTGGTATCTACCACTGAGGTACTTTCAGGAATTGTCCGGTCCACTGAAACAGATTCTAGAACTGCTGCTTTAAAGAGAATAAATGTTAATACTCACATGATCATTCATAATTCACCACTCTTTAATGTATATTGTTATGTTACGTTACGTTACGCTACACTACATTACTATATGATATGGTAGGATATCATATGATATGATATTATTACCTTACATTATATTATTTATGAAGTATAAATGTTCTTTGAAAATATCAGGAGGCCACAGGGACCTCCAATACAGGGCTTTATGATACGCTTTTCTAAAGCACAGAGTTTATTTAGATTAGTTTGTCTTAGATATGGAGTGCCTCTGCAGAGATTAGCATATGTGAGTGATTCAGGACTCTGAGTTTATAAACATCAAAAGACGGAAATTCTGCAAGTTATCAACTTTGAACAACTGCATTGCAATGTCTAAAAAGAGTAGGTACATCAAAGGATGCTTCACTGAAAAATAACGTTTAAAAAACTGCCATTAATTAAAAGCGCTTAGTACCCGTGTTTCAGCCAACTAACTACCACCTAACACAAAGCTGTTAACACAAACTACTGCTTCTGGAACTTGCCATGAAACTTTTGTATTAAGGAAACTCAGCCCTAAGTACTGTCTGGATGGAGTTAAAGGACTGGGAAAGTTTTGTATCAATGACACAGCCACACAGAGACTCATGAATAAAGAATCTGGAGAAAACCAGCAAGTTTTCAGTTTTAAGAATAACTTGGATAAGACTTCCCTTCAAGTCAGCAGAATATGCAGTGAAACACACATAAAAACGCTACTTGAACTCATAGATTTTATATAAGCAAGGGAAAATAATCCTTGTTGGACAACTATGTGTAACCAAAAACTACCCAGTAAAATGGCTAAACAACACTGGAGAGCAGATTATTCCATAGAGGAGTTCTTCTATAGAAATAGCAGAAATACTACTTCGAAACTGAGAGAAAATTAGCTGATAAAATATATGCTACATTTCATATGAATGATAACTGCATCTGCAGCAGAATTATTCTATATATAAAATGATATATAAAAACAAATACTTTGGAAACAAAACCCTTGAAAACAAACAACAGATTTGGAAGTGGGCGAAGACAGTGGAAATTGCAGGATGTACGTGAACAACATTCAAAGACAAGAACCACCACCATAATAGTATGTCCCAGGAAACAGAATATACAGTTATATTTGATTTAGAGAAAGCCATAATCGTTTTCTTGGAAATGTGGCAGCACAGCACAACAGTATTAACCATAACAGGGTGATGGCTCCTGATTAAGTAGAACTGGTCTCAGCCCAAAAAAACTTCAGAAACAAAGAGACTCATTAGGTACAGGAGGAAACACGCAGATTTGTATTTGGTAGTTCTACTTCCCATTTGCATTCTCCTTGTGAGATTTCTTTTCAAACTTACTCCCCTTCCTGAATACACATATACAGCTTGAGTGACGAAAAGACTTCCCCCTGCAGAACGGAGCTATCTAGCCGCAAATTGCCCCAGAGTGCAAACTGTTTAGGAGGAAATCCCCACAGGGACTGGAGACACTGCACAGACAGCAATTTAGCATTTATATGAGGTTCTTGCCATTTCCAAATGTTCTTCATGCTGCTCAGATGACACTTCCATCATTGCTAGACTGGAATGCAAATTTCTGAATATCTGTGCAACAATGCCTGGTCCTAACAGTAGGCCAGAATAATTTACTCTTTACTATTCTACTTCACAGTGCATAAAAGTTACACTCTACGACTGCAGCTACCTGTGTACAAATCATTGTGAGTCATGGCCTATCTTTTGGGACATGCTTTTGAATGTGGTTACATCAGTGCATAAGAGGAATTTGCCAAACCCTACATAGTAAACACTATAATTTATATATATAAATAGTCTGTTATGCTATTAACTTAAAACATTGAGCATACAGAAATATAATGATTAAGTATAACAATCAACCAACATTTTATGAAAGCACAAAGCATTGGCAAACATAGACTCCTATAATGCTAAGGCTAACATCTGTTAAAAATACTTTTTGTTAAACAATATACTATATTCTGTAAAAACAACCCTTCTGTATAATATAGTATCAAATTTCTTACCAAAGCACTTACTTCAATTCATCAGTGGGAAGCAGACGTTATATTTCAATCATATTTCTCTTAGTTTATATTTGGTACTATTTTTTTTCTTTCTTCTTGGGTTATATCAATTTTCATTGTCACAGTACTTGCAAATAAAACTGAGCTATGTTTTGCTCAGATTTACAGTTCAAATTCTTTAGACTGTAAGTCAGGTCATGTAACACCAGTTCTAAACATGATTTTTAAGATTAAAATAGCTCTTTAACTTCCTCATCTTCTGACTAATGTAACCAAAAAAATATACTTCTACTCTAATTCAGAAGACCATCCCTCCATCCTCAAAGAGCAATAAGTAAGCACACGTTCATGCATCATATGAGATTAGAGCTGCTTTTTTTGCTTTGCCATCTAAAAATAGTGATGTGATTCTAGATGCACACAATGAGATTTAACTCAACTAACTTCAGCCCTCTGAAAGTAGTACCTATTCCAAGGTGTCTTGCACAATTCATACAAGAAAACAGATATTTGCACAGGAGCATTTAATCTAATTTAGACATCTGCCTTCTGGATGGGTAACAACCAGGTGCTATGAATCTCACCAATGTACCAAATGCATCACATAAATTATTTGTTTGGATTAGTGATGAAATCTTTCTAGAAAATATCCCTGCTATGTACACATTAAGGCTGTTATGTCTTTACATCTCTATTTCTTTTTATCTTAATAATTTACTTCCTGAAGTAACGCTACAACTCAAAAATCCTTCACCTCAGGAAACATATCTGCCATCAAATATTTCCTTCTGCTTTTCTCCTTAACAATTGGCTGAAGTGAAAGCAGCAAGGTCATTCTGCCACACTGCTACTCCTACAAAGAAGCAGCAAAGTGGTGGAAACAGACAATGCATCACACCCTCTGCTAGAGAAGATCAGAGTACAGAGTATTTGAGTTCACAACGCAACTTAGGGTGATCCAGAGAAAAGACATGAGGAACAACTTCTCAACAGTAACTTGATAAAAGTCAAGCCTACTTTAGAGATTACTCTATTTATCAAAAGTAACATTCAGTATTTTGTGGGTACGTAATACCTCTTCGAATGCTTCTCCTCAGCTTGTTACAGAGGTCAACACGAGGGTTCTCCAAGTTGTCTTCTATGGAGCCAGGGCTTTGCTCAGGAGAGGAGGGCCCTTTGCTAAGGTCCAGTGGTACCTTGCTACCTGTTGGTGGTGGGGAGGTGGCTGGGCTGTAGGTCGAGGTAGGACTGCTAGCCACCGATGAAGTAGAGAGATCAAGGGCACCAATCCTTGAATTCAGTGGTGAGGTCAATGACAGTTTTCGGGTTCTGACAGGTGAGGAAGTTCTGGAGAGTGACAATGGGGGAGGAGAAGAAAATTTGCGACAGAGATGTGGTGACTTTCCATCAGCCAAGTACTCTCCTCTGTTGTTTTGGCTGGTAGCAAAAAATAACTCCAAAGACCTAAGAGTAATACACAAAAAAAAGGAGAAAATGATAACAGACAATGAACAAACTTAAGTGGAAACACAAATGAATTTTGTGCAAATCTGGATGGCACTGCAAAATCTATATTATATTTAGTCCTCAAAAAGCTGGGCAGAAAGTCGAGACAGACTCAGCTAAAAACTTATATTTACAAAAGAAGAAGTTTCTTCTTAGATTATTTATACAACAGAAAGTCATGGTTAAAAAAAAAAAAAACTAACAACAAATGATGCCATGGCAATTCTGTAAGAAATCTGTGATAGAAGAGAAAACACCCAGACCTCACCTGACAGGAATGGAAGTGAAGGGCCGTCTGTATATGTCTGAAAGTTTTTCCAGTACAACAGCTGCAGTAGTAAATATGCGGTAAGTATGTAGAAAAGTATTCAGGAAATCAATACTTAGAAATCGCAAATCTGTTAGCCGTTCCAAAAGGCGCTCGACGCTAGCGTAACGGATTTGGGGTACTTTGCAAGAATTCAGTGTTTTGCTGAAGCAGATATCAATGTCATCTCTATGAAGACGAGCATCAGATCTACACAAAAATTAAATTTAGAACACTTTACCAAAGAGGAAGAGTGACTATGGTACAGTAGTGATATCACTTCAGCTGCTCCTGTCAACATAGAAGCAGCAAATATATATGCATTCTTGTATTTAGTCAGCTCTGTGGTGACTTGTGCTTCCACTCAGTTGTATTTTATGTCATAAGGGAATTTCAATTTTATTTCTGGCAAATAATTAGTTTACATTTCAAAGTATAAGAAACCATCAATGATGCTTAGATTTCTGAAATGGAGGCTAAATTGTCTTCTCTTATCTCTTACAGGCTGTTTGTTGTAACACGTAGTCCTATATTACTAGAAGTTCACTATAGAATAATAGTGAACTGATTGCATTTTTTTCAGCTGGGATCTACCTTTGTCTAAAATAAACTAACAGAATCTAGCAAAAGACAGTTAAATTAACCTCTTAGTTAAGGTCAAGGCTCACCCATAAGGTAACACCTGACCTCAGGCTCCAAGAAAAATGGAACAGCATGAAACATCTCAAATTTCAAAGCACAAACCCTGGAAAGGCTTTGTTTCAGTGAAAAGAAAAAAAAAAAAAGGACTTATTTCCATTTGCACAGCAAAACAAAAATCAATCAATTACATAACCCTACTTCTGTTTTTTTCCCAAATTCAGTTTTGCCTTTTTATCTGGTTGTTGGTTTAGTTTGTAAAAAAATAGGACAGATACTAAGTAAAGCATCCTTCAATATTGCCTGATCTCTTCATTAGAAATACTGAATTTTCTTAGAATACAGGTTCAAGATATTCCACACACTTCTACACTGCACTACGTAAAAGAAGCAAGAAAAATTCTTTTTCAAGTTGAGCCCTCAAAAAAGTGGCAATTTCTATTTGTTTCATCCAAAGACATCTGACTTTTGAAGTCAATATGTCTGCTAACAATCAGAGAGTAAAATCTCAGAAAGAGAACACCAAATTTGTATGTTATTAAGATCTCGTATGTTTTTTACAATAAAGATTTCTTCCCCTTGACAGTTGCTGTAGTCTACAATCTGAAAACAGATGAATGTATTTTTAACATTCAGCAGGTAACAGAACTGTTTACACACTGGAATAAAACTGAAGACAATAAAATGCTTTCTTTCCAGAGATCAAAGATATGTGCCCTAACAGCCTTTTTGCAGATGCTATCGCTTTTTCATTTCTAATCATACACAAGAGAGAGAAGCAACAACTACAAAATGGTCATTTGAGAAACCTCCATGTATAGTGTAGATTCAAGAGTGAAAAATGGCCTAGTGACAGACAAGAGCAACGAAGCAAACACATATTTCTATCCCCATATTCTATTCCTTAATATTCCTATTGTGTAATAGTAGGTAAAATTCATGTAAATACAGATCTTTAGAGAATCCAAAAGGTAAAATTGTGTCAGAAAATTGGAATCAGGTACTGAAAATTGACACCTACAAATATAAACTATTTACTAAAACAGCTGAAAGAATCCAAGGAAGAAGAAAGCAGTTTTATGAATACTGAAGTTATTTGAAGTTAAAATTCCGAGAGAAATTTTATTTTTTCAGAAATAAGAGAAATTAAGAGAAGAAATATTTTGCCTAATACAATAAAGCACCTTTGACAATTATAATTGTCTGCAGTCATTTAAATTTTGAAGACATTTTAAAATACAATCAATAAAATTATGACTGGTATGGCAGAGAAATGCTAACAGGGAATAAAACCATTCATCTGAAGCAAAACTGAAGGAAAACGTTCAACATTCCAATACTGTGAATTCAGAATTTACTATTTTGAATCATCGCTATCATTTCAAAAAAGAAATTTGAAAAGGGATGTTTTGGGCTGCTGAGTTAATTTCGTTCAACAAAAATGCGGAAAAATACTAAAAGATTGTATTTTCTTTTGCTAAAAATGTTATTAAAAAAATCCAACATGCTATTTTATTCACTGGGGAAAAAAGATGCTGAACTTACTTGATCATATGTGGCACCGTGACTTTAGAGTTTTCTTCAAACACTATGGTCATTAAACCATTGCACCTTATATTATCAATGCACTGTGAAAATAAAGATTGAAAACTGTTAAACTCATTACACAGTGTAAGGGGATTAACTTCCACACTTTTTGTATCACTGTAAACTGAAAGCATAGCTTTTTCAGGGCATGTACTGATTGTATAAGGTATTTCATAAATGAAAAGCAGTGATTCAAGATAGTGGACATGCTTCTGTAGTCTTCTTCCTTTGATTTATTTGCACATCTGCAAGTCCATGCATCTTTAACAGCATACTCAATGTATTCAGCTCAGCATTGTTTTTTCCACATGATTAAGTATTTTGAGTTAGAAGTGAAATTTCCTTTGAAATGCAACAAAATTAAATATCTCTAGCATTTCCTGAATTAGTGTTAAGTTTGAAAAAGCTAGAAGAGCTAGAAGAGTTATACACAAAGAGGTTATACACTTTATATGCAAACGGATACACTAATATCTTTACCTTTACACTGTACAAAAAGGACAAGGAGAAACATAAGCAGTTTCTAGAAACATACTTGTAAAAAACAAATTCAAGTGGTGCTCTTATTTTGAAACATAGCTATGAAGATGCTGTCCAAGGAGTACCTTTCAAACACTCATATAAATGTTTTGGGCTATGTATTAGAAGCTGGAAAGACACTTCTGGGTCATCATCACAGCACATACTGCTTTAGAAATTACAGACTGTCCTGTGGCCAGCAGAAGTCTACAAATTAGTGGTGCATAAGTCTCAGAGCAGCTCAGTGCTTATGGTGCATTGGGACAGCTTGAAGTCATTTGTACATCATTATCTTCCGGTTTGTACTTTTATGCAGTTAAGATAACACAGCACCACAAGCCTTGCTCTTGGAAGTCAGACAATCCAGCAGTGGATCATGCTTATAGGTCTGCAATAAGTACCCACTACGTAACACTACAGGACCTTTATATTTATAATGCTTTCTAATTTGATTCCTGAAGTATGATACGTATGTATACAAACGCCATTGTTTCTTTACATCAATAAAAAGAGTTTCCAAAACTATCATACATCTTTGCATTTTATTCTTAAGAATAAAAAAGAATAAGAATAAAAATAGTCTGTTGGCTTTGGAGTATCTTACAGCAAAATAGCCAGTAATGTTAGATTGGCCAAACAATACAACCAGAAGCCCCTTCAGATTTAAAATATATCTATGTAGCTATATGCTTAACATATGATCTAGGTAGCTATATGTTCACAGTTGTTACAATTCAAACTGTAATTTTATCAGATTGTTACCTAAAAGCACTGAGAATAACATACTTAATAAAAAAGCTTAAGTTCCCCCATGTGATTTTTAAATGTTGCAAAGAAGTCCTCAGTACCAATCATAATCATAATTGCCTGAGGCAATTCAGCTCAGTTCTTAGTCTGTTCTCCTTAGTCTGCATAGGCCTTAGCTAACATTTATGACCTTCCTGAGAGGTATTCTAGCTAAGGAATGAGTGCAACATAGATCAAAAGCCAAAGGAGAATAAGCTCAAACTAGAAGAGGGAAGGCTTCTACAGTATTAATAAAAACCACGCATTTTTCATAACATATGTAAAAGTTGCATGAAAGGAATTAAATTCCTTCAAAATTCAATAAACAGCACAAGGAACATATAGACTATTACAACTTATATGTCTTATGCATATATAATTTAATAAGATGTAGTATTCTGGACACCAGCACTAATGTTGAGAATAAACAGCAATTACCATGTATAGTTTCTTTACTTGCACACATAGGAAAACACATATATACTGAAACAAATACTTCTTGTATGCCCTTTTTGTTAGCAGATATTCTGTGTTCTCCTTGAGGGTTATAGCCAGGGTTAAAACAAAAAAGGTTGGTAATGCAGTAATTTATGACAACATTTCTGCGGGCAATTTTCTCAGTCAGAAATACAATTTAGTTTTCAAGAGACTAGTGGTATCAATTGCTTAAGAAGTTCTCAACTGTTATCCAGTCACCCCAAATTTTCTCTCTCTGGCAGAAGACAGGTGGCATGTTTCTTGCCCTATTTTCTTCTTTCTTGCTCTCCAGATGGTGCATAAGGAGTAAGTCAACCGATTCGATTGCTCTTTGTAAACAATGGTACCAATTCATGCACAGCACCTTGTGCCCCTTCTTATTCCTTTTATAACTGCACTTATCCTCTCAGCATCACTTGCTTATCTTCTTTTGTAACGCTGGAGAAGCTTTTTCAACCTCACAGTGCTAATGCTAAAAGATCTGTTTTCTCAGGCTTTCACTTATACGCTTCTGTTAATTGTTGGCCCCATATCTCTTCAGAATATCCCTGTCTTCAAAGGCTGGGAGATCTCCCCTTTCTCAAAGAGATCAAGAGAGAAGCCCTTCTAACTGTTTCGCTGGCAGTCTGGCCAACCTTTTGCTCTTTCTCAGCTGTATGCGTGTTCGCCTTGCTAAGACACTTCCAAGCTTTGTAGGCATTCAGCTCTCAAGTCAGCTGTGGAGCTTTCCAGCTCTTCCCCTAACATCACAGTAGCATTTTTTTGGAGTGAGAGTGGCTTGGAAGAGAAGACCTGACCTTTGGAGGCAGACCTAAACTCTGACCTCTAGTCTAAACAGACTGCAGATGACATTCCCATTTAAATTTATTACCATTTAGACAAAGAATGCACTTGTTTCAGGGTGTTTCATGTTCCAGGCTGGTTCTTTAGCAGTCTTTCCCCCTCTGGAAATAATTCCAATACTTTTATCTGTTAATGGAACAATATAATTAACTGTAAATTCATTTTAAAACACTTCCCCAAGTAGGCCTGTCTGCACTGAGTTGCAGCTCATACCGTACTTTGAGGGTTTTATCTTCATATATTTGTTCCTTGATAGTCCAGAAGAAAGTAACTCATATTTATTTTTAAGCAATTTCTACCCATTATGACGATAATTCATCTGGAGGTGTTGCCAGCAATGGTAGCATCTTTAGAAATACATCAAATTCCACACTGGTATTTGTCTAATCAACTATCTTGAAATTAACAGACGATAAGACTAATATTCAGAACTATGAGACATCTATGCACTTGTTGGCTGCGTGCATAGAGAAAGTAGCAATAGCCTTAATTCAGATCTGGTTAGTTAAAAGTTCATATTTTTCAGAGTGCATTCAACTTCTTTCCCCAAACAGACTCTGACAGAAGTTAGTCTACCATGTTTTTAGCTAAAAGTACTAAATTTTTTTTTTTTACCTCTGACATTAAAGTATTTAAAAAAACAATTTTTTTTTTAGTCACAATAAACGAGAGTTCCTGCACACTTTCAGAATGCTTAGTAATTATTTATAATGGTTTGTTAGTATTCTTTTTAGTGGAAAAATAGAGTTTATCGCATTTACTGCATAGGATATGATTATTGATGTGATACAGTATAATTTTCAGGACTCTCAGGTGTTTTTTAATCTGTATGAAAGTCATAAACAAAAAAGTACTATCCTTATTCTTAAACCAGAATACAAATCTGGATGGGCTCTCTTTAGACATAAAATTGATTACCATTATGATTGTCAACTGACAATTTTAAATTTTATATCCCATCTGTATCACTGAGAAACACATTTTACTGATGACTCACATGTAAAGACAGAATTTTGAGAAGAACAGGTAACACTAAGGGTTTTTCAAATATATTAACAGCAAATCAGCCCTCAAGAAATTAACAACGATCTCTTTGATTAGTTTTCAGAAATACAGAATAAACTAAGATCTCAGTACAAACAACATGAACAATGAATTGAGTTACCTGACTTATATCACTTGTCCATGCAGCTTTCTCCTGTCGTGATGGTGCTAAAAGGACAACAGTAAAAGGAGGAGCATCCGTAGGTTCAACAACAAGCTTGAAATCAAGGTGTCCAAACACTTGTCCAGAACCTTTTGCTTTACAGCCAGAAAGAGGAAAAAGAATTCAAAATATGACCCTTCAGATTACAAGACAAAGAAAATAACATTTTCATTTAAAATGGAAGTTACTTTCACTCCGACAAAGAGCACATCCAATTGGGGATGCAAAACTAATTTAGTTTTTCACATACACCAAATACAAAAAAAGTGGCAAACATGCAGTTGTGGGAGTTTCTTAAAGATACCAGATTAGGATAAAGTCCTTCTAACATTTATAGCTGATATACTCTCAGCATACCAGAAGTATCACTGAAAGCAATTAAACTACTTTACCAAATCAAATGCAAAACTTGCCTAAAACTGCAGGATGGAAGTAAAAATGAATTAACCATAAAGTCAGCTTGGGAACGTGATCTGTCATTTCATTTGAACAATATTTGCATTCAATATTTGTAGGGATTCCAAGACAAAAACTTTCCACTAATTCTGCAAACTCAGTCAATCTCCACATATTTAAGAAACACAATTATCTGCTCCTTCTTTGAAGCCATACTTTTTTCTTTCTGAGGTCCTCCAGGTGAAGTTGGCTATAAAAGTCAGTAAACAATGTGCCACATTCCTTCAGCCAGTCTATCTGAAAATTCTATGTGGGATGTCAACAGCAAGAAAAAAAATAACAAAACAAACCCTCATCTGAGACAGCACGCCTCATTAAAAAATCTATTCTAGTGAATCAGTATAATGTTGTATTCCTCTGGCTTCATGAAAGGGGAGAACACATAAATTTGTTCTTATGAAAAATAACAAAGGGTACAAATTTTAAGAAACTAGAAACTGTAATTACTACAAACAGCTGAATTTAACTTACAATCATCATCACTCGCATCTGTCTCCTCGATCAGTGTACAGTCTATTAAAGACAGAACACCTCCTGTCTATGAAAACAAAGCACATTTTTCACAAGTTTAGACACTCCAAATTTTATTATAGTTTTTTTTAAACTTTGACATACCTTACCCAAGATTTTACATTATTCAGAGCTCTTAGGAAGATACATCAATTTAATGGTGCTCATTAAATAAAACTCAGACAGATTAAATATGATTATTGCTTAATTTGACAAATCAAGAACACACTCAAATGTAAAGTTTCCTTCATTTTTACCACAAATTTATCTCACATACAGACTTGTTTACAAGTTTCAAAAGCAATAATTAGAATTTAACTTTCTACTGAATTTAAATCACATACATAAAGGTTCAGTTATACTTTGCAAAATATTTGAGCTATTTCAGGGATGCAAAGTAAGAAAGGATATAAACAGTATCAATAAATCCTCAAAATTGTCTTTGTCAAATTAAAACTGTATTCAACATAACCCACTCTGTTAACTACCAACAGCTCTTTATTCGCAAGTCAACACTATGAAAGTCTGATTCTCAACAAATATAACTACAGTGCTCTTAGAAGCGCTTTCAGTTTATGAGAATGTGCTATTCAAGAAAACATATTTAACTTTTTAAATTAATTTAATTAAAGCACTGGAAAATATTCTTTGGCAATTCCACAGGGTTATACTGGCTGATTTATGCACTGAAAATGGACTTACAGTCAGTGCTAGCTTACACAAAGACAAACCAATGCCTTGTTTCTACCCCCTAGCTTACCAGAAACACATGGTTCTAGAAAAAAAATTGTAGTTACTAAGAACTTTGGCTGAAGTCTATTATTTGCAACGAGAAGACAAAGCATTTAATTTCCGTGCACCACCTCACTTCTAACAACACATGCAAATCTTAGATTAAAGCCATAAAATCATAAAATATTGAAATTTCACCAAACTTGTGTTTTTATCTTGTAAAATGAGTCATTAAGTCCATACCTTGAGAAGATGTAGTTTTCCTCCTGAACTTCTTGTACAAATTAAAAAATGTTTTGTAAACAAGAAGCACTGCCTTTCTCCTTCTTTCTTCAAAGATAATGATCCCAGACGGACTTTACTAAGTTTTCCCCTCTCAACTGAAGGGACCTGAATAAGGGAACCTGATAATAAAGATGCAAAATTTACTGTACTATAGTAATATCTAGGTAGGCCACGTTTAAAGGGTTAATGCATCGAATATGATGATATTAATTAATGCAACTTTCACTCTAGTAACAATCAAAACAGATCAGCATCTGTTTTAAGCACAAGTCAATCACCTTCTTTTGCAAAAGTTCATTTTGCTTTTTCCAATAAATAAATCCAAGTGAGTACAGTCCAGACTAATATTAATGTACACAGTAGGATTAGATCTTGGGCAAATTCTTATGCAATTTAAACACATTGATAGCACATTGATCAGAAACAAAGCTGCACAGCAAACTGCATTTTTGACAGCTGCTAGAATTGAAAAAGTTACATTACTTACAAGCCACAGAGACAGAGAATGAAAAGAACAGGTTTTGAAATGAGTTTGTGTATGTATATGCCTGCATGCAAGAGACGGAAATGAAACAAATTTTTCATCTTATCTTATATTGCACAATTTTCAGAGCTCCACAGTTCATCTAAAATGTCTTACCAGCAAAACACTTCTGAACTATATTGAACTTGGCTACATAAGCCTGAATTTATGCTCTGCAGAACTCTACACGGGGGATTGCTTTGCTTCTCTGTGATTTCATACCTCAAAAGTAGCCTCTGACCAACTTTTCCAGGTTGATATCACCATGTGTGTCACTTCTACATTTGGATCTGGAGATAAATTTGGTGGTGAAGTGCAATTCCTCTATATATCAAGGGAAAGATTTTATGATCCAACTTGCTCTTACCAGACAGGGCAGCCAGAAGACCTCCAAATCTCATACCCACACTTCTATCCTTACTATCACCCTTACACTGCTTGTCATCTTATTCCAACATTAGCTAGCTAAGAGAGCTAAACCAGCAGGAAGCTAATTCTACAAAGAACTAGCTGACTTAGTTCCCTGATATGTCACCACTGCAAGGTCAAAAAAGCACAAGTGATGATGCAAAGGAACTAACACAAACAGAACAAGCATACTGGACTGCCTGTTTCAAAGGGAAACAAGATAGCATAGCTGCATCAAAGCTCAAACTGGAGGTAGCATCTTGACACAATGCCAGTCTGAAAGAATGATCCATAAAATATTAGATTAGTAATTCTTACTTTCTCATTGTCAAAGAAGTTATTCAAAGTTCACGCACACAATCTTAAACTAAGAAACAGAAAAATTAAGGTAACTGAGAAATCTACTGTTTATCTACACAAATTTTTTCTACACTTAGCTCCCTCTACAAATTTAACTAGCCTTAAGTTATTAGTGTCTTTGAAACTTATACTGTCTGGCATAGTTAAACATACACCACTAAATTTACAACAGTACAGTGTTCTTTGACAATCAATTCACATTTAAAACTACATGAGTACAAACTGATTTGTGTCACTGAAACAAAACAATGGGGTAAAGCTCTACTCTAGAAAATTGCAAAGGTCTGGAACATTTTTAGGTTCACTTAAATACTGTCCAAAACTGTAAGAACTTATTGTTTGATGCATATTTCTCCTGAATAAAACAGCCTATCAGTTTCAACCGCAAAAGAAGCTAAGATCATTTCCATGTGTTGGAATGGTGACTTTTCCATGTTATACCGATTGCTCCCCAGCTCCTATTTCAAGGCTAAGGAGTGTATATAAAACAATTCCCAAGCAATGTCTCATCACAACATTCTCAGTGTCATTTTTCTCCTGAAATTTCCTCAACACCTTTAGGTTGTGTACATTTCATTTCTGCTTTGCTTCTTAGAATAATAGTATCTGTAAATGCAATATGCTTATGGATATAACTTTACAGACAGTTTTTATTTCATCTTTTTAATTGTCATTAGAATGCTTTCAGGAATGCCGTATTACATTTTGCTAAACTGAGCTGAAAGTTAAATTGTGTTCTTGTATAGAGCTGAAATGCTACTGTTTAATAAGGTAAGTCAAAGGAAACTAGGTTTTTAAATGCAGAAAATGGACAATGTCTATTTGATATTCAATATTTACAGAGAGAAACATGTCTCCTATACATGCTTCATGGCTGACATCAAGCAAGCACATCACGCATTCCCATCAAGCTTCTGTGATTAACTAAACCGTGCATTTGCTCACCATGCATTATACTACAGATTCCCTCTTATGGAAAACAATGGTCACTATTGGCGAACACACAGTTGCAATGAGCAAGTAAGGCTAATCTTAGAACATTCATTAATATTACAGTTTGGACAATCAGTGTAATCTCAGGATTTTTTATCCAGCTACAGACCAAAGAATTTTCAGTACTTCAGCACTGCCAGTATAGTCACTGTATGTTATGGTTCTTTCTCTACTGTTTTGGTAACTATTATATTAGAAGTAGTCCTACATTCCTGGCAGAACAGTATGCCTTTTCTTCATGACTTCTTGCAGAAGTGCTTTTTGTAACTATACTGAACCCTAGAAAGGTACCTCTCTAGAAATAAAGTGATTATGTTCAGGTTTTGCACCTATGCTCACAGTGTCAATTTGACATGTTTCCAAAGCACAAAGAAAAATGGGAACAATTGATAGCTGTTTTCTTTCGTAGTAATCACTTTAACACTGACAATTCTTCAAGATTCTCCTGCACTTTTGCTCAAATGTTGGCATCAGTTGGGACTCCGGCATTAACTGGCCAGACAGCTCTGGTCTCTGTGGAGGTGCATGTAATTTCCACCCCTCTGAAGACCACAGTCCAGACAGTATGTACATTACTGTCCCATGAGTGCTTTACCATTCGTGTGCTGCTGGGTTTTATGGTTCATGAAGAAAAGAGCACAGAAGTGTGGTTCAACTGTCACCTGGGTATTTTATGCCTTGCTCTCCATGGACCATGAGTAGTCTTAGGATGTTAACTGTGCCCAGTGCTGTAACCTGCTGAAGGATGGCAACATGAACTCTCCTGGGTTTAATACATTTTTTTCATCATTATATAGACAACTTTAAAGAAGAATGTCTTACCTTGGCGTATAAAAGTTTGGCTGGTATCGAGTAATATATCACAGCCTTCTACAATCGTTCTTTCTATGGCTAGATTCTTCCGGATGTTTTCTGTGTCACTCACTTCATCATGCATCACCCTGTTAGACGCAACACAAAATGCACTTTAATTTACTTTCCCTGAAATGTATCTTGCACCTGTCGTGTCTGGTTTCACTTGCACTTACAAGGTGTACACACAGAAGGTAGTGGATGTCCTTTGCCACCTGCTAAAAAACAAATGTACACACACAGTACATGACCATTCTAGAGCAAGTTCCTTTTCCTTTTTTCCTTCCCTTTCAAGTCATTATTGCACTCATTTAATTTTACTTTTTTCAGCAGTAGAACCCATTTTCCCAGACTTGTTTTTAGACTATTCTTAAACACATCTGACAGATGCCACCAAGCTAAAACTTCACAGCTCACAGAATAATGGTACTTTTTGATCCTTAACAGAAGAGGCTGCCACAAACCTGCTTCCTAGCATTTTTTTTATTGGTTATTACACATTGTAGAGTACCTGCCCTTGACTTCAGGTTCCCACTCTTTTCTACTTCATTTTACATCTGAACGTACCATTCACTGCCTCCTTGCTTCCTGTAACAACTACAGCCTCAATGGCTCACCGCTCACTTTCTTCCACTTCTTTTTATAGGAATCCTCCACTAACACAGAGAAATACAGATTTTTTCCAAGACTCAAGATTTTTTTTCAACCCAGAAGTTTATATGGTGTTGTGGTGTATAGTATTTTCCTAAACTGGGTCTAGACTGACTGTACTATCTGAAAGCTCCTCCTTCCTTAGAAGCACATGAAATGGACAGAAATCAGTCACAAAGTTTTATATTTACGGTCTATATTGTCTGCCTTATGAGTGGAGGAGGATCAATCAGTCTCAGCCTCCAGTTCTGAATGTTCAGTGACAGAGTAGTTAGATCAGCAACGAACTCTGACTTATGAGATGAAACCAAGTCAAAGTTGATTGATCTGCTTGTGCACATAATCCTGGACCGAGAAATTATCTCCTTTGCTTGAGTGGAAAGGATGTATTACTTCTTTCTGCTTTAGACAGCTTCAGAATAGGGCAGAGTTTGCTGAACACTGCAGGAGTTAAACAAAGACATTTCAGCATAATACCTGCCCAGCTCTTCAGAAGTTAGAGCTTGGAAAGGTGGCAAAACATGCCATGACTCAGCAAGCCTCCTCTGTTTAAGATACAGCAAAAAAATAATAAGCTCAAAATTAAGCACAAAGTAGCAAACCTTGTCTTAACACAAAAAGAAAACTAAGCAGTCAAGAAAAGCAATTAAAAAAAGCACTCTTTTACTAAAATTTCAGGATATTCCTGAGGATATCCTTAGTGAATAGTCCAGATGCTCAAGATTTATATCCTGGAGTTCAGCATTTCTTTATTCACAGCAGAAAATTGTGTTTCCCAGAGGTAACAACCAAATTTCTTACTAGGCTGACAAAGAGGAACATCCAAGAATAGTTTGGGAGCTCAGGGAAGAGGTTCATTTTGCAGATTTCTACAGGGAGCAGCAGTTCCCAAAATATACCTTCAGCTTCTGTTTATCTAGCATTACCTGAAGCACATGTAATCAGTTATTTCATTAACACATGAAACCATAACACAGATTAAGTACTCAGTACTTTTCAAGACCCTGACTGATTCTCATTGCCAATGAGTATCAGAAATGTCTTTTCTCTTTAAACTGTGAAAAAAAAATATATATGCTTATCTATGTACAGAAAATTGCTTTGCCCATAACCCAATGGTAGGCAGTTCCTATACTGACTCCTATTCTCTGTTACCCAAAACAAAAGGAAGCAGTCGCAGATTTATGTCATCAAAAAAAACCCAGAAGAGCCAAAATATTAGGCTGAGGTATTTCCGTATGTTTTCCATTATCTTTGCTTTGCTTTTGAAAAATACTTTTTAAAAAGAACAAAATCATACCAAAATAAATACATTTTTAATTTCAAAACCTTTGATTCAAGATTATCATATATAACACAGAAAAATCTTACCTTGAAAGTTCTTCTAGTTTAGATTTAGCAAATTCAAGGCTTTTTCGTTCAACATGTTCATGTGGGGTATGAGCCAGAAGTTCATGAAGTGTTATAATATATCTAGGAATCTTAAAACAAATTAGGTATAAAATCAGCAAATACTTCAAGGAATAATTCCAATGGAGAGCTTTGTTAAATATTAGCAATTATCTTTGCCAGAAGTTTTGCAAACATAGTCTTTATTAAATATCCACAGATAAAATGATTACACATACATTCAAAATATAAATGCTGCCAAAAACACTGAATTTTTTTTTTTAGGTGACAGAGATTCCATAAGCATACGTATGCCTTCAGTTTCAGAAAGCACAAAATCCACTAACTACATTTTAAGGAAAAGATCAGATCAGAGGTAGGCACAAATATGACACTAAATTTTATTGTTTCATGCTGTTATTCAAGTGTCAACTTTTAAAACTCCCTGAGAGATCCATATATGTACTTCGTCAGTTTTAACAGGATGTGTATCTAAATATCTTGTTACTTTGTAAATGCCAGCTGACCTGTTTATCATTTAGATAAAGGTCACAATACACGAATGAACATTGAAAAATATGCAGTATTTTACTATTAAAGGCCATAGGGTAGCACAAGAACCCTGATCTAATTATTAGTACAGTTTCAGGGCTTTTAATCAGAACCAAATGATAATGTGACAATGTGATAATTTGTCTTTACAGAGCAAAAGTAATTTAGGAAATGGAGACACAACTTCTTATTACACATGAAGTGCAATATTGCCAGCAATGACATCCTCCATCACATGTGCACAGGATCTTCTCTCTCCTAAGATCCCATGACTTTGTTTCAGCTCAACCAAAAAATATGAAAAATTTACAATATACAAGCTCAAAATTAAAAAAAAAAATGATTCTTACAGATCCTAGTGGTCCTTTAGGCTAATACGAATAACTAGTACTACCACAAGTACTCTACCACACCCACTCACCCTCCTTTTTTTTCACTCTACTTGGTTTGCCCACAACTGAAAAAACTGAGAGGATTCACTTTTCTCTTGATGAGTAAAATGTTAGGTTAAATGCAAAAGTCACAAAATCATAAGACCAGTGTTTCCTAGACCTCTTGAAACAGCCACAGATAATTAATCCACGCAAATCAAGACAAAATATCAGAATAATAATGATGTTTTCTAAACTCTTGCAATATGCATTTCATCTTCTAAAGACCAGGTCACTGGAGAACAAAGTGGGGTGGAAGTTTCAAAAAGTATTCCTAGTAAAATGTCTGTGGCTGCTCTAACTTTCTATACCAGGTATATTATCCCTCTCTGGACTGCTTCATAATCGTGCAGCAAGTAGAAGTCAAGTAACAGCCTTTCCTCTTTTGTTGCTAGTCCTCATCCCACATTCCCCTTTAACATACTTAAGATTCTGAATACAGATGAATCAGTATAGTAGGACAGAAGTTCTCTACAGGCAGATTTTCAAAATAATAACAAAATAAATGAAAACTAAATGAATTTGCATGAGAGTATTTTTAGTTAAGAAAGATGAATCCTCAATCAGTCATAACGTCTGTAACACAAAACAAATCAATCAAATATTAAAAACAGTCACAAAAAATACACAGAGACTACCTGAAACATGGGGTAAGTAAGGAAAGTTTCCAGCATTCGTCCCTCGCATGCTGGGTTGGCTTCATATTGCTTCAAGAGTTTGTCAAAATCCCTGTTTTGCTTACAGTTTGCCAGTATTTGTAGACTGTACTGATGATTCCGAACAAATTCTTGATATATGTTCAGCATTGGCAGCAGAATGTCAAATAAGTCAGCTAGAAAAAGTCAAGAAATGCTTTTTTTTTCAGCTACTCGTCTCAAAAAATATTTTAAAATAAATTACTATATTTATGGAAAGGAATTACTATAATCAGTTCCGTTTCTCATATACTGAGACTTTAAAAACATTAAACTCAGTTCTTTCCACCTGCCAAAACACGGTTGTTCGGATTAGTTAATAATCAATGCTTAGGGCAGAAGCATTCTCATACACAGACTGCAAGACAGTTATTACCGCCCACGCAGGACTCCCACTCCACTAGATCTCATGGTGTTTGTTCTGTAATTGCATTTCATTCAAAAAGAACTTTTAAAAAGTCTTGTCATTAAAAAACAAGACCTCATTGTAATTTCAAAACTAAATACGAAAATTGTACCCCTAGAGAAAAATACAGTAACTTACCTAAGATTAAGGTAGGCCAATTAGCTATTCTTGCTTTTAAGCCTTGGTGAAATATCTCATGAAGAAACATGATTGTTTCACTGAAAAAAACATTTAAACAAACAAAAAGACAATTCAGGTTTTATTTTCTGATTAGCAGTTCACAGAGAAATAGGTCCTCTTGGTTATTCATATATTTTGCACTTTTCTAGAAAAAACAGAAGATAGTTATTATTACAGAAGTAAATGTTTCCTTTTACTGCATTGTTTAAAAATTTTGGTGTAGTATCTCTACAGATTGTATTTGGCATAGAAAGCATATTCTGTTTAATACTTTTAAACAAAACATCTATTAAGTAACATGTTCAAGTTTAATGAACAGATTTTTCCAAGAATCTCTCTAACAATGCATTCAATATTTTAAGAGGATCAATAAAATGCAGAAAACTTCAAGCCAGTGGCAGTCATCTACATTCTCGTAATAAGATTTGAAACTTACAACTTTTCCATAACATGAACCTTAATATTGTACTTTAGCTCATGAGGTCAACAGAAGGAGGGGACGTCTCAGTTCAAGAGAAACCATAAAGAGTACTGTGAGGATGAATAAACCATGAAAAGGAAGCCTGTCTCATAATTTAAGGAACATGTTCTATTTCTTAGAAGTTTGGGGCAGACTTGGATGCAATCCCAATCCTATATCAAATCTTAGATGCCTGCTGGCTTATTTGTACATACTTATTATGATAGTACTTGGATGCTTAATGCAAGGAGCAGTTCTTTTTTTTTTGTAGAATATGAAAAGACAAGCGAAAGGGAAGGAGCCTCATTAGGCAGAACAGCAGAAAATAGAAGATTAGATGTACTCATCCTCGGGGTCTTATTTGGATCATATGAGGCCACTAAGCCAAATTTTGCTCTCTTAAGATAAAAGGAAACAGGAAAGGTGACAGGAATTTATGAGAACTGCTCCAAGAACAATTTGTCCTTCCTTCCTCTTGCAGATAAAGAAATAGAATGTAAGGAGGCAAACAGGTCTAACTGATTTCAAACAGCATCCCGGACCTTACCTTTTATTCCTTGAAACATGGTCTACCTCAGTGACATTACTTATATTAGAGGAAAAAAAGCCAAGTGACAGACCCCTCTACTGTAATCTAAAGTAGAAAAGGAAGAAGTGGTCAGCAAAACTTCCCAAAAGCAAACAAAAGCCTCCATACCTGTTGAGAAAAATGCTACTAACATCATCATGACTGATAGGTGGCTTCTTTGAACTTGCAGCCATCCTTAAGGGCCGCAGAAAACAGTTGACGAGAACATAAAGTTGATGCACATATTCAGATTCAGCCTCTACCATGTTAAAAACTATCTGATTCCTTTTTCTCATGCTTTCAGCATGGGGAGAACAAATATAATCTTGGACAATAGTCTTCCATTTTCTTCTGCATAACCAGCCCCGCATAAAGCTCTGGACCTAAAAATGGACCGAGGAGAAAGGAAGAATGAGAAAAAAATATTACATGACTTATTATAAGCTCTTCATTATAGAACTAACTCTCTAAATGAAATGTCTCTACTAAAAAAAAGAAAAAAGTCTGATGCCCTTACTGATCTATAATTACTCCTGAATTATGGTTTTGTTTGCTTTTGGCTTGTTAATGAAATTCTCACAATCACTTGGTCAGATTTCTTGCCAGAAAACAGACTGAAAAAATATCACACATATCCAGGTACCTTTTACTGCAAGCTCAAATATTGTACCTGTATATATATTCCTCCTATCAGTACAACTGTGCTACACACTGTGCAGGTTTTTTCACTTCTTTTACCTCTGCTTACATATCTCTCTTACACCCTCAAACTATTGTGCAACACTTTCAGGTAATATATTTCAAGACAGACTCAATATCATTACTGACATAATTCAGAAATCGTTATTAAACTCAGTTTGCTATTTTTAATAGATACCACTTATAATGTGTAGTTAAAGCTAAGTACCAATACACCGCTTAATATCAGACACCTAGGCCAGCAATACTATTGTTAAGAAAAGGCAGATTTTTGGCATTCATAAAAAGTATCTCTATGTGATGGAAAACACGCTTAAATATAATATCCATTGAGGTTACAGGGGAATAAAGATTATGGTAAAGGTCTGCATCTGGTCACAGAAAATGCCAATATGTCTTTGCCCTGATCCTGATGTGAAGATCATTCACCTTGAAAGAGAAACGCAAAATCTCACTAATAGTATTTTGCCTCTGAATAAACAACTTTTTAAAAAGGCCCAATTATAAAAACAATCAAAATGTAGAATGCAGTGAATTATATACAGAATTAGACCTTTGCTACTATTGGAAGAGACATTTCCAGCTTCTATTACAATGTTTAAACTAGACAAAAAAGTAAAGTCACATATGGACACCAGCTCAGTGCTGACCGGGACTTAGACTGAGTGAACCAGAAATGAAGTCCACATTCCATACAGGTTATTATACAATTTAAGAGACTGAACACTGTGACAATAAGGGTGACACGTATGGGACCACATCTTCAGGCGTGAATTCCATTCATGCTCGTCCATTAGGATTTGCAAGAGTCAGTGATGGGTACTGCTCTGGAGGCTGGTACGATTCAGCATTAAGCAATATTACCAAAAACTGCACATGTAAATGGCGTGGGACTAGATGAACTGTAGGGGTCACCTCCAACCCAAAGCATTCTATGATTCTATGTAAATGTCATACAGACTGGGACAATTCTGCTCCTGTTACTAAAAACACTGCCCACAGTATACTGGATCAAGGATCATTAAACAGACCAGCTGACAACCTAAAACAAGAGTGCTCTCAGCATTTTCAGTATTTGTTCTCCAGTGAGAGAATATGTTATTTCTTATATCTTTATAAGCACGTCTATGAGAAAGGAGTTCAAAGTCACTACACAGTTGACCGCCGCAGGACATAGCCCATAACTTAAATTCAGTCTTTAAAAGCAGTTGTTTGCAAGCTCCTTTAAGAAACATAATATATATCTTGCAAGTAAGAAGGAATACTTAAGTATACATCAGGTAATTGTGGCACTCATACAAAGCTGGTGTATTTTTAAGAGGTTTAAAAGAGGGCAAAATGAATTTCAATATTTGAGTGCACTTAATGAAACAATAATTAAAGACAAAACTTGACAGACTAAAGTACACAAGTACAACCTGATCCCACCCTTCTCCTCTCAAGCACAGAAAGACTACACATTTACCTTTTTAATTTTTTTAATATCTGGATCCTCATCCTCCTGGTTGCCTTGATAAGGTCGCATTCTTTCTTTTGTTTTATTGAGAGCTATAATCTGATGAAAACAACCATTCATTAAATGCTTTCTCCAATGAATTAAAACCTAAGTTGCAGACTTAGGAGAAAAATACTTTCCCCTTCTTGAATCCTGTTAAAGATGCACAGAATGTCAAGCATATATTTGGTCCCAGTGACTTGTGAACAGTTCTCTGAAAACCAACAAGGCCCTTGATCCAGATGGAGTAAGGATCAAAAGAGAGGTGGTTCTCCTCTCAAAATCAAGTGAGCCTTTCAGACCTTACGGGCTCAGGACTACAACAAAACTGTTAACATTCAGTGACACAGAGCAGTCTGAAGTAGTCCACAATAATGTCACAACAAAGGCAATGTGTTGTGGATCAACTCCTCATGTCAAGACAAGCAGGGAACAATGCAATAAATGGGACACATACTGCAAAACAATGTGCCATCTTAAAGTCTCTGACATAGAAGAAATTTAATCAGTTTAACTGTCTCCAGTATCTTAAGAAAAATATTTAGTCAAGGGCTCACAGATGTACTATTACCTATTAACCTTACTGGGTTCTGTTATTTTCACAAATATTACAGATATATTGAATGCAATGAACACAGCAATGTTATAATTCAATGACTGCTTGATGACTCTGGCACATACTTCAGATTTAAGTCTTTCAATTTCTGTATCTTGATCTTCAAGCTGATGTCGAAGTTGATTGGCTGCTATCTTTTCAGTCTCTACAATCTGGACAAGATGAATGTACTTCTGCATTAACACCTCCCTTTCAATCAGAATATCTGAATAACTAAAATGGAAAACATTAAGTTAGTAAAAATATCCAATTATGATCTTCCATATCCCCTTATGACATATTGACAGAATAAGCATTACACCAGTTACATGAAACCTGCAAATCCATGTTTCTTTGGCTTACTATATAATGAATGATCATAAAACATCCAAACCAATAGCATTCAATATTCTTTGTAGACACAGGTGCTAGCCATACCCAGTCACCCAGTATTCAGTTACTAAGATCAAAATAATTGCACTGGTCTTTTTAGAAGCTTTTAATTCTCAAACTAAACCTTATTTGATGGCCTTGATTCAGCAAAATCTACAGACACACATTTCCTCTTGACCTAAGTTTCAAGAAGTTTTTTTCTCTGAGTTGAATAATTTTACAAGACAAAGACCAAACTGCTCAAAATATGGCAGAAGAAAACCCTAAATCTTTGACAAGGTACCTCTTACTATTTTATGATTTACTACTGAAAATGCTGACTATCGTTTCTTTTTCCACTGTCACATTAGCACAGGAGTTTTTGGATTGCACATATTTCCTAAAACTCTTTATACTTGCTACAGCACTAGCAATAAATACTGTAAGGTTTTTAAAATTGAAATAATATGTGTCATTCCTGACACCCTCTCCAGTTAATATTTTTATATACATATTTACAGCCATTTCAATCCAATATTAGTGCAGTTATATACTGGAGGGGGCCAATATTGATTACAGACATTAGATTCAATATCTAATCTGGAAAGTAATTTTAGATGTAGAATAATTAGAATGAGATCCCACAGCTATCATAAAGCAAAAGTTTTTTCTCCTTGAATAGATTATAAAAATAATAAGATGTTAAGTTAAATCTATTGCATTTATTTTTATATTTTAACTACTGCAGTAGTAAATTTGCAGTAGTAAACAATAAATGAAAAGAAAAAGCTCAGAGCATCTCTTCCAACAAGTGAAACAACATATATAAAAAAATAGGTCACAAAACAAGCCATAATCTTAACTGTAGTATAAACAGCAATAATGTATGTGACTTAGTTCTTCAAAACTTTTCAATAGTGATCTTTTTGTTTTGCAAGAATCCTGGCCCTTTTTCCAGAAACCATAGTACTAAATCTCTTTGCACCCTAAAAGACATTTGTGTATGATAACAACTGTATGAGTTGAAAGCACAGTTAGCACTCACTCCACTCTTTTACAGTATGAGAGACCTTAGAAAGATGAAAACATATAAAACATACGAAAGAAAACACATTCCCTAGTGTCTGCAGTACTATGGTGATTTGCATTTAATATTAAGAGTAGTATTTTTTACATGACATCAAATCCAGATATGTGACAAGACCTTTCTTCTATTTATCCTTTTGAAAATTTTCTTAAAACTTTAGCTACCAAATCTTTCTAATACAGAATTTGACAGATTGCACTTTGCTTTTATTCGACTGAGGAAAATAGTAGGACACAGAATCACAAAGAGTGAACAGCAGCTGCAGTCAGACTCATAATACTATTATACACAGGTTTTTTTCCACTTTTTTGTTTTTATTTTTCCTCCTTTAGGGAAAGAAACTTTATCTAGATTTTTCAGCTTCTTTAAATGCATTAAGCCAGACTCCACAGTCTTGCTTTACTATGGAACAAGAACTTTGCTATGAAGGATTGAAAGATTTGTTCTTTTGAGATGCACTTAGTGTATTTTACCTAGTTGGTGGCTTTGGCTGTCTAAAGTATCAGTCTCAGCCTAGAAACCAAATAACATTTCCTATACTCTCATAATTGGAAGTATGAAGAGGAGTTAATTAGAAAAGCCTATTCAGACCTACAGCAACTTAAGAAAAGGCGATCAATTTTCCTTCTCAAAACTGCTATTTGCTCTGAGAAAAGAAAATCATACAATTTTGGAATAAACTTCCTGTACTTACAACAGCTCTTTTCATCCAATTCTCTGTACGGATGAGTTAAAGACCATCACGCCTGAAGTGTTAACCCATATATCCAGCATAACCTTCCAAGAGGGCAGGGTTTTGAGAACGAATTGTTTACACATGTCTACAAAATCCTTTGTCAAAGAAAACTATCAGTGTCTAAATGTCAAAGGAAGATGAAAAATTCATATTAAGAACTTGTAAGCAGACAGCCTAGATCTAGTTCTCTGGTTTGGATATCATCTAATATAAAGCAGCAACTGCAGCAAAGCACAGCTTTCCATGCACTTGTATAATATCTTATTGAAAGAAGCAATACTATAAATTTATAATAGGATGTAGTATGACTCAAAGAGAGCATTGTGAAAGCTGAGGTTATCTCCTACTATCATTTATAATGATAGGATTCCAAAAGATATATTTCAAGAATTTTAATCTCTAATTGACCTCTACCTACCGCACAGAGACATGAAGAAACAAAGTTCTGAGAAAAATGGTGCATCATTTAGGTCCTGTGAGAGCTGACATTCTCAGAAAATGTAGCAAAAATGGAGAAATTTTAACCAGTGCCTCATTATTAGGGTCTCCTTGTTGTGGTAGCAGAAAAACACAAAGGCTCCAGTAGCAGTACCATCAAATATAATTGGTTTTGATACTGAATTCAGAACAAAGTTACGGTTCTTTGGATCATTCTGTGCTAGTTATCAGCTAAAGCTGACCAGGCAGCTGAAAGCACCAGGGAACACAAAGGAAATAATTGCCTACATCTGCCCATACTAAAGACCTTCAAGCACCTATAGCACTCCTTAACAGATAAGGAAGTATGTCCAGATAGGATTTAAAGTCTAATGGCACATTATGAACCACACAGTCAGGATGGAAACAGTAAAAGTTGCAATGGAACTTATGCTATCCAATCCTATGGCTCTAACCAAGGGCTAGGGAGACCACCTGCACACAAGTACCATTAGATTTTAATGAACTCCTGTAGGATATGGCGTATCAAAGGACAACTATGGCTTCGAGTGTTATAAGGCTGCAGCTCATAAGAAGACACAAAATTAAGATGGACTTTTAGATGCATGTAGACATCCATTTAGAAAGAACTGTAAAAGAGGTGTCTTCCAATCACAGAAGCAGAAAGTGGCACATGGACTAGTGAACAACCACAGTGAGGACTGGAGGGTGGGTGGGTAGGTGGGTGCTGGGCTGTGTGATACATGGGGAAGCGTAAGAATTCCACATCGCAAATGACTCATCATTTTTAGTACTAGACCCTTTTAATTGAGACAGGGAAATTAATCTACAAACAAACTGGATCAGACAGATACCTTACCCCATTATACAAAACTGGGACAGAACTCAACAGGAGTTATAAATCCAGACTAAATACAATGGAACACTCCTTGATGCGTGAGCTGAGGTTTCACAGAGCTGTTATGAACAAACAGCATGACTGCAGGGATTTCAAATATTCCCTTAGAAAATGGCTACCACATTAATCACCTGGACAGTCATAATTACCAGAATAACTATCACTTCTTTTGAAGTTTTGTCTCTAAGCTATCTAAAGTGCTATCCACCAAGACCCACAAGCCTCCTTGAAGGGTTTAAGAAATCCTTTCCATCAGCACTGAGATGCCAACTCTAAAAACATTGCCCTTCTAGGGGATCAAACAGATTCCTATGAAGTGCTGCACAAGGAGCACAAGAGGTATCACCTCTGGTATGTTACGGTGTGTGATAAAAGGTTGATACTAACAAACACAAGGGAGCACAGAGGAACGATGGCAGCTGCTGCAACTCAAATAACCTAATCAAGAGAAACGAGTTCGCTGACATGGCTGTTACCAAGGCTATCACAAGATCAGCCCGCAAAGGCCCATCTCCACAAAAGGAAGGGTGACAATGCCAGGCAGGGGAACCCCAACGGCCCAGTCAGAGAAACAAAGTTCCCTACCCCACTCTAACTCCTCCCAGGGCTACGACAGATCGGCCTCATCAGTTGATGTGTCAAACTCATCACTGATGAATCAGTGAGAACGCTCTTGAGGCCACCTTTCAGTCTGAGAACAGTGACCTTCTCAGGGGTGTGAAACTTACGGGACATGCAGAAGAGCATTTTGATATTATACAAGGTTTGTTACAGATCACAGTGTGCTGGGGAGGAGGGAGAGGGGCAGGATGAAAGCTCATCTGTGAGTAAGGGGAGCCAAGCACCAGCAACTGAAGAGGGCCTGGCACTGGGGGCTTGTACTTCCAGATGCCAGCTCCTGCACAGACTGCACAGCTAGGCTATTTACTCAGGGGAACCCATACTGTATACATGTATTGTAGGTATTCGTCAACTAACATCTTCATCTCAAGCAGTCAAAGAGGGAAAAAGAATGAGGCTGCTGGTGTTGGCCATCCTTGCGTAACTGCTGAATATTTCCATCTGTGCTGATCTGTGCAGCCAGCTGTATGTATGTGTGCTCATTTGAGGTTCAACCCAGGTGCAGGGAGCAATGGGAGCCTCACTTCTCCCAAGCTACTAGCTCTAGCAATCCCTACCGCTTTGTTCTGTGGATATAGCTAGATATTATTTGGAAAGCAGATATGAGATCACTTTGCCCATGTTTTGAACATTGATCAAATTCTCTCTGTCTCATTCCCAATCAAATGCAGACTACAAAAAAAAAATGGTTACTATAGCACCAAGCGTTAGCTAACACAGTTTCTCCAATAGCAAGGCACTAGGTAAGCAAGGCATTTGCTCTAAGCTTTCAGACAGCTCTGACCTACCATTCTGAGCTTACAGCTGCCTGCACAACACTATATGAAATACAGCCTGCATTAGCAAGCAAAGTGTGCCAATAAACCTAAGAGCAAGCCATTTTAAAAAAAAAGCAAACTGCTGTTTGGAGGG
This sequence comes from Tapera naevia, assembly GCA_033556795.1. NCBI lineage: Eukaryota > Metazoa > Chordata > Aves > Cuculiformes > Neomorphidae > Tapera > Tapera naevia. The sequence goes on from JAUMJJ010000044.1 coordinate 7,355,470, forward strand.
CAGTAATTCCTCATGCACTTTAAACTGCGACCTAGCTGCAAGAAGCACTCCCACTTTCCCTCCTTGCACAGCACTCATGCTCTCCCACACCCCACTCATGCACAGCCCTCTCTCCCTTGTGCAGTGAACACAGTTGTGTTGTAGGGTTGTGTAATGAGCAGATCTGGAGGAACGAGAGAGATTAAAACTAAGCTGGCAAAAAAATTAAAAAAACATAATTCCTTTTAATGGATATCAGTTTCCCAATTAAGTTTACACTTGTGCCTGCAAGGCAGAAGGGTTAGTAAAGATGTGAGAATGAATGGCTGACTTAGGAGAATGACAGCTTCTTCCTTCAGCACCAATGTGGGCTTATGCAGGACTAAAGAGTACATGAAACTATAGTCTGAAACACCTAATTTAAGACTTCCCAATAAACTAAAGTAGGAAAAGGCAAGAAATTTGATGAGCAATGCATTCACCAACAAAAAGTACAGAAGTTTTTTAATCAAGTGTAAAAAAAAAATTAAACAATTAAAACCCTAGAAAAAAATTTAAGATAGGGTGAGAAACCCACCTCTGTATATTGAGGATGAAAAAGATTTTTTCATAAGTGACTGAGTTTTGGAACAAAGCCCAAAACAGAACTTCCACAGCCAGCCACTGGTGGTCTTAGGATTTGCCAAGAATAAATCCTCCAGCCCAGAAACATAACTTGGAAGACGTAAACCTCACTCTGCTTCCCTGGATTATTGGGATCTCAAGCCACTGAGAATTCAAATAAAGTAGAAAGAGATGAAAAGTAGGCATGCATGTGGAGCTTATAATAGAGTTCCACTAAAGTATTATTGAATTGCATCCCCCATTGCAAGCTCACAAGCCAAACAATCTCTCTCAAATGAAGAGAGGTCACTACAGACGGGAACATATGCAATGCAGCATGCAGCTGTACCATGTAAGAGCCTGTCACCTCTTGCAGAGTGTGCATGGTACCCTCCAAATAATAAGCAGTAGCATCCCACCCACACTGAAATCTTCCAAGGAAAAATTAGCAATGTCACAGTAAAAAATCCTTTAATTATGAATTTGTATCTGAAAAAAATACTTATTTATCCAGAGTGGGACATCAGGTACAGTGAGATTGTATTATTTTTTTCAACAACCTGTTTATAACTTGCAAAATAAATAAATACTAAAAGAGATTTTGATGGCTGTAAACATGTATTTGGTGAAAAAGTCAGGAAAAGCAATTCAAAATTATATTTTCACATACATCAATCCAAGAACAAAAAAAAGGAAAAAGGAAAAAAGACCCTCAAGTACTTTGTCTTAGCTAAAACATGGATTACAATAGCTACTCACGAGGATGAAACCATCCAGAAAGCAATTAAGTATTTCCATTTCACAAATGCTAACATACTCACACAGAACAAGATGCTCCAAGGCCTATCCTTCAATTTCAAAGTAGAGAGCAGGTACTCAAAACCTCTCAGAATTGTTACTTAAGACAAAAAGTATCTTCAAAGGGCTACACAAAATAGCATTTAACAATTCAAAACAAAAACTTGAGAGAAGCATCAGAAATGTCTTACGCTAGCCTAAAATGAACAGTGACACTGAAAATTTGCTAAAACTTGTCCCATTTGTCAAAAATACAAACTCAAAGAAAAAGTCTCAATCCCAATGCTGGACAAATTTACTCACCGAAGCAAACTTGATGTAATGTGTTTCATTAAGTTGTCAAGAAAAATCTTATGCAACAGTCTAAAACTATTATTTTCACTTCTTAGTTACATGCATCTTTGGTAAAAGACCCAATGGCTGAATAACTATTTGTGCAACTCCAAGTTGTTTTACAAGACACAACACTAAATAAAAGCAGTTTCCACTGAAGTAAAAACCATCAGAACAACAAGGTCACCACAATATTGCACAACTAATTTTCAGAATTATTTTTGTCACTTGTTGGTATTTTGTATAACACAAGAAGACTAGGACAAGAAAAGACATGTTCAAGTCCCTGGAAAATTTCCACAAGAAATTTAGAGATCTCTGCAGCAAAGTAGCTTAAGAAAATCGGCCAAATGACATACAGCTTTGAAAATATCTCTCACGGTGGTGCCCGTGATTTGATATTATTAGGACTGTAATTTCAGCTAGGCAATAGTAAAGGGGAGAAAGTCAGACAGCAAAGGGCATGGAGATACAAAGACTGGCCTTGCTTGTAACAGAGAGGCAGTCATCTTCTGAAGGCTACAGTGTCAAGTTTCTGGTGGAGTCAAAGATCAAACTCCCCCACCTTGAACTCCATAACTAACCACTAATCTATGTTGTCAGTATTTTCAACTGTGTGTTGTTTAACATTGTCTTAATTTTCTGTTAAGCACTGCCTCGAAAATTCATGTATGATACATTTATGGACTGAACTACTCATAAAGAAATTTTAACTCAGTGTTATGAAGCATTTCTTGCTTATGTGCCTTTCACATCAGGCAATGGACAAGAATAAAAGTATCCTGAGAACAAGGAACTGTAGGATCCTGCTTCCCCGGAATGCCCTTACCACAAGGCAAAAAGTCAGGCTCCTTTCTTCACTTGCTTTCAGTCCTGCTACACAAGAAATTCACCCAGATCCCTCCACTCCTTCTCCCTCAGCGATATGGGACTGCCCACTGGTGGTCATGGTCTCCAGGAACAGACTGAGAGTTCAGAGCCTCACAGCTTCTTAGATTCTGAAATAATGCGATCACTGGGAGGGATACCATGTAAAATGTGGTTCACATAATACCACAGCCCAGCAGCTGCTCTCCAAGAAAGGAGAAGACACAGCGCAATTAGGTAGCAATCCCAAGAAGAGTATGCAGATCCAAAGACTGAACAGGTGACACAAGACCTAGAGCTTCAGGTCATCATTTCACAAAGTTCTAAATCGCAAACTACTAGCTGGTGGTGTTCATTTTTAGTTACAAAGCAAAAGAATTTCTGTTTACATGGATCATGTCCTGAGCAACTCACAAACTGCCTGGCTCCTTGTGCGTTACCATGGCACTGTAGATTACCTGAGGTCAGTGACTGTGAGTGGAGGCTGGAGAAAGTGCATTGCATTCCAGCACTGTCACAAAGATATTTGCCTCCGCAATGCATTTCCCAAACCTTCAGTTAGATAATTCTCATTTAGATTATACTGTAATACTTGCCCATTTGCCACACAGACCTTCTCTCAGGGAAAGATTACTGCATGGCTGGAAGTCCTACTGTGCCCCTTTTCACAAGACTGGTTGCTGTTCAGGACTTCTGTTTTGAAGATGAAATTTTATTTGTTAAACTTTATCACGTTATTGGTAATCTTCCTTATATTTATTTCCATATAAGAGCTTTTTAATTATTTACCAGATCACTTATTTCTTCATTCATATAACAGACTTTGATTCTAACAGAGGACTAATCTTTAAGGTTGTTTCTAATAAAAGAGTATTTTTCTTGAACTCATCTCACTTAGAACACAATTGCTCATGAATGACAAAATACAGTGAAACAAACATGAATAATAAAGGCATTTTCCTATTATGTAGCCAAGGATCACAAGCAATACATACCTAATGCACTGCAACATTTACTTCTGTTTAGATAGTGAATTTAGATTTTCAAATTATTATGAAGTTATTTACAGCAAAACGAAGATGAGGATTAAAAATGAGATTTCATACCTAGCTTGGTGAATAGCTTCTACCCACTCGTCTCCATCAACTTCATCCTCACAACGGAGCTCCAGTGGCTTCTGTCCCTCATGTCCAAAAAGAACAGTAAAGTAATGCTGCAAATTGAAAGAAAAATTCAGACACTCTTTTAGATAAACTAGATTTACAATCTTTTTTCTTAAAAAATTAAAAATCTGTCTTTTGAAATAGCGCAAAGCACCGCCAGCCTAGGAAGGTATGTTTTTAGCTATTAGCCATGAAACATGGATTGATGTTAAAATTGTATCCTTAGTATATTCCCCCGTGTATCAAGGCAATAGCTTTCACAATACTTACAGTAAGTTACTGTTCTTAATCTCCCACATACAAGACAATGGAATATTATTCCCTAAGCAGCTTCTACAGTCAAATTCAATAGTGTGACTGTAGTGAGGTGTCTGTAGTTCTTTTTCCCTTGCAATTTTTCATCTTAGGTTCTTTTAGAAGTCAGAATGGGATACCAAATCTTGTACTGCGACGATTTCCTCATAGGAACGCAGGAACACAACATGTGCTGTATTCTTTGACAGCATTTCTGTCATGAAGGACTTTGCCCATGATATGTTCCATAAAACTCAGAATTTCAGGAAAGTTTTTGCTACTTTCTGAATACAGTAATAATACTAATAACTAGTGGGAAGAGGTGAACCCTCATATAACTTACAGCCAGGTATCAAAGAGAAGTCTTCTAATTTAGGTGAAAATAAAATATTCTACCTAAATGCCAGCTGTTTCATAGGCAGAGAGACCATCTGGTTATTAGGCCCAGTGTGCTTCAGGAGCAGCTCTCCATCAGACTATTCAGTTCTCTTCATTACCTTGAATTTCTCAGCCCCTCTTCCACTTTCATTCCACTTAACAGAGAACCAAGTATAACCACACATGATAGAATTACTTTCTGGGATCTAACAGCAAACCCCAGACTTGCTCCAGTCAGCAAGTCAGATTTGCATTTGCATTCTCCCACACTACTAGCCATCGTTTACAGCCAAAAGAAACCTGAAGTGATGTCAACAAACATTCTGCCTTCCTTGTCGAACTCACAGCTCAGCTGAAAAAGCCTCTCTGAGCCAAACACCACGCTGGTGATCAAGCAAACATAAACCACCTCAGAATTAAAAGCCATTTCCAAGGCAGGAGGAATAGAAGCACAAACAAAAAGAGAAGTGATGGAATTCTACCTATGGAGAAAACTGGCTGCAAATATTGTCAACACTGAAAAAAGAGATTATTTTAGCCATTTATTGGCCCCTGCTGAAACATCTGGCAGTCTGTTGTGCACACACAACACAGAAGTGAGTTGCGCAGTGAGCACAGAGCAGGTTCAATATACCCTAGATGCAACAGATTCACTAGGCTGGCGCTAGCGCTAGCACTGTCTGTGCACCTGTATTTGCCACCAAGATCCGTGCCCAGGGACTCACATTTACAAAACACAGTTGTCTCTATGCATCCGAGTACACTCGAATGTTTGGTTTCTTCTCAGGTAATATGAGTGCCCGCAATGCCATTCCACGAAGAGAAAACTACTCAACTATACGTTATATTCATTTACTAAAAATTGATACGTGCATACAAAACACTTATTATACAGAGGACCACAAGTATTGTGGGATTAGCACCAGAGCAGTATATCAGAAACAAGGCTAAATAAGAAGCAGCATTCACACTTGACTGGCTATACAAAGTCTGAATCTGTTAACTTTCAGAAACAAAACAACTCTAGTGCACAGATGAGGATCAATAAATCATTAAAAGAACAATCCTATAAAACCGTGCTTTTTAAATAGCGCATACCACTTAAACCTGAATGCCATGAATAGAAAGAAACATATGAATAGATCTATAGGAACCCTCATAACAATATTAGATAAAAACTTTTCTATCAATACAGCGCATTTGAAAACAACTTACATGACAGCGAAGAGTGCAGCAAAATCACATATAAATCTGTTCTCTTTATAGACTGGAGTAGTCTATTTTAAAAAGCATATTTAAAGATAAATTACACCATTTGGAGCTGCATTTTATGTAACATGTTATTTGAGTTTCATAAAGCTGCTGACATATAAAATTAGAATAAATACACAAGTGTAGACAAGCAATGGATTTGATCCCATTGTGTAGGGATTAAAGTCAAAGGGAGAGCCAATATTACAGCCCTCCCTACTTTCTCCTTTGAAGTGAAATTACTCAGACCTCTTTTGAGCAAGACATGCAGTGATCTTATTTGTATGCAGTCACTATACAAGCATGATCTAAACAGTTAGACCAATAAAATACAAAAATACAGTCTTAGAGGGCTACCACAGTAGGACTTAACCCAACGGAAACAAAAGCTAAATTATGAAAGGTATTTGTTTTCAGAAGATACTTTAAAAATCATCTATCTCCATCACCCCCCCCCCCCAAATATGCATATTGCACTCCAGCATCAGCATCAACTGCCACATTATTTACTGAGTAGTCAACTTCAGAATAAGCAAAGTTCAAGGAAAATATCATAATGTGCCTCTATGAAGAATCCGGAATTCATCCTTAAATTATTTTTTTTTAAATAAATGTTGCTCATTTACAAATCTATTTTACTATCAGAAAATAAGATGGCATCTGTGATGCATTATTTTCAAGTTGATGATGTATGTGAGTGGGCCTACACACATATCTATCTATCTATTTATCTATCTATCTATCCATCTATCCATCTATCTATCTATCTATGCATATACATACAGATATATAATTTTAGTGTGGCCATTCAACTTGTCAAACAGCTCAGCTTCCACATCACTGAAATTTACACAATATAGGTAAAATACACCTTTCTGCATACACACTATTAGTTTCTTGAACTGATGACAATAAATACTTTAAAACTATAGGACACATTTACATTAACTACCCTCTTCATAAGTCATCATGTCTGTTGGACTAGCAGGCAAGCACTCATATTTCAAGTTAAGCTAGTGGTTCAGTTGGATATTTCTTTTGTTATTGTTTATTCTGAAGATCATCAGACTCATAGAAGACAAAATTAACATTCTGCATTTTATATTAAATCAATAATTTTCCTTTAAGGTGTCATTTCAGTATTCAGGTTAGCACAAACAAAATTATAAACTTTCATTTTAATATAAACATCTTTGGCAGATTTCTCCAAAGTAAAGTCTGGAAGAAAAAGGAGAGAAAGTTATTGATGTCTTGCACAGGCATTAAGGCACTATATTGACTGACAGTCAAGGGAAGAACAACTGGATCAAGATGCATCAGGAATATTGTTGCGTATCACTCTCTGCTTTGTACCTAGTGCTAAAAAGAGTTTCTTCCTTCAGCGAGAAAGAAAGACTGTGGAATGAGTTGATGGGCACCTCTACTCCAAAGACAAGAAAGAAACAAGATGAAGACCCTGAGTGAAAGAAGTCCTGTATCAGCGCCCTCTGATTATAATGCTGGGCCCTTCACATGCAGCAGTTCACACCATAACTTTGTCTTTACAAAACAGCTACTTGCCTATGAACTGCTTTCCCCTAAACTGCTTTTATTAAACATAAAATAAATCTAAATCTTAAACAGGACACGACCTCATTAGACGCTAATTCCTAATCTTTCAGTGTCTTATTGCACAGTCTTGGTTTAAGCATTCAAGCCAGAACTTCTAGAGTAATTTAAAAAGAAAATTCCAGCCAACAATATTGATAAGAATGGAGACTATAAAAGCAAAACAACTGTGAAAAGTTAGTCTGTGCACCAAGATTGCTACAAGAAATTAAGAGCCTCAATGAAAGTTTGTCTTCAATGTGAGGCATGAGGAAGCTTAACCATTTACTGTATCTTTAAGGCTTATACTTGCTACCTGTTATTAATAAGAGTATATTAAAAAATCTTTGCAGTTAAAAATGGTGGCAGGGGCAACTAATTAAAATTTAATATGACAAGCTAAAAATATTTCTCATTCTTGACTTCCGAAGTTATTTTCATTTCAGAATCTGGAAACCAGTATGCAACCCCAAGCATCAGTAAAATATCGGGCAGAAGAGGACAACCATTTCAGCAATTCAAGATTCAATAATCCTTGGAAGTAAAGCAGCAAAATTCAGTCTAATTCAAAGCAGCTTGTAATGTTAACTCATTATGTTTCCAGATGTGTGCTACTGGCAGTGTGTTGACTATCTTCTCAAATACGAAATGTTACGCCTATCCTATGAGTCTCACATTCTGGAGAAAAGAAAAGAAAGGAAAAGAAACATACGTTTGGAAGAAGGCAACGTCTCTAAAGAGAATAACTGCAAAAGGATGAGTGTATAGAGGTGAAGGAAATGTCTGGGTGAGAAGACAACTGGAGCAGCAGTATGTTAGTAGGAAGGAGAGTACTGTGCCTTGAGTCAAGAGAAGGCAAATGTTAGGACTGCATTTTGAACATCTTGAGATCTGCTGTGCCACTAGCACTGGCAGGAAATTTGTGGCCCATTGTGTAATTAAATTAGCAAGAGAAGAGAATAAGGACAGGTGAGTGAAAACCATAACAAGTTCTTAAAAAGTTTCCTGGGAGATCTACAATACATTTCATGTTTGTATCACACCAACTAGTAGAAGCTATATAAGACAACAGAATTAGTGGACATCAGAATTAATATGATGTAATTGGGAAGAATCAGTATGCCTTTTGAAAAAGGATGTCATCTCCTCTTAACCCAGTGGAATTCTCTGAAGGGGTCAACAAGCATTTGGATAACCATGATAGGGTTTTCAAAATGCTTTTTACAGATTTTTAGGGAACCACTTAAGCATCTAGGACTTAAAAGAAAAACATCTCTCCATAGATAAGAAGAAAAAAAAATCTGATCAAAAGCTAGGAAACAGAGCTGGAATATTGGAGCATCTGTCAATTTTTACAGTGGAACAAGGTCATCAAAGGAATTCCTTATGAAACTGTCTTGAGGACTGGGACAGGTATTACAAAGGATGACAAAGTTTGTTAATTAGTCAAGATAATAATGATGAGAACTTATTATTAAGAATTGCAGACTCAACATGACTGAGATACTGGACAGTAAAATGGCCAGTGAAATTTATTGTATAGAAATATAAAGTGACATATATGAGAAAACCATCACAAGTATCACATGTGAAAAGACAGGATCTGTGTTTAGTATTAACACTCAGGAGTAAAATCCAGGGTAAGTTCCATGAAAACACCAGCCAAATGCTCAGAAGCTGTCAAAAAAAGCAAACCAGAATGTTAGAGAAAATTGGGAAAGAAACAGTACAAAGCAGACAAAGCTGTTATGGTGTAAAACATCTTGAATAGCTTCAGTAGTTTCGGACCTCCCATCACTGAAAGGGCAACATAAAATGGGAAAGGTCCAAAAATGAGAAAAGTGGTATGGAAATGCTTGCATATGTCCAAATCAGATGCCTATATAAGTAAAATCTCAAGGTGAGACTTTTCAGTACAAAGAAAGGAAAACTTTAGTGATACAAGAGGCTTACAAAAACACAAGAGATACGGAATGGATGGATGGGGATCCACTGCTCTATTTCTCTCCCAATAGAAAAAAAAATCTATTAAATGAACATCATAGAAACCAGCTTCAAAACAAACCAAAGAAAGCAGTTCTTCATGCAACAGGGAGTCGGCTGGTGTGGTTCCTTGACAAAGGAAGTGGTAAATGCAGTAAGTGTCAATGGGTTGCAGGGAAACTAGAGAGTTCACTGGGTAGAAATTATGGGCAACTGAACATACAGAATTCACATATTCAGAATTCGGTCAGTCCTGAAGCTAATAATAACTGGAAGCTTAAAGTCATCAGAGTAGAGGAAAAGCAAAATATGTATCTAAGTCGATGCCTTCCTCAGCATGCCCTCATGGCCACAACGTGAGGCAGAATATTAGACTTGTTGGTTATTTGGTCCATTCAAACAAAGTATTTCTCATAGTCTTACGGGAGCTAATTAAAACTTTCTTGATTGTATGTGAGTCTTTAAAACCATTTAAATTGCTTTGCTTTTTATTACAAACAAGATACTCTGGCATTTTCATGAAGCGCTGGTTCTTACTAATTGTCTGTTTTTTTTCTTACATATTTTGGTTTTGACTTTATTTTAAAAAAAAAAATAAAGAGATCATTTTCAAAACTGGGTTTTTTTTTATCATCTTAATGTTACTTCATCACCCCTGGTAGACAGAAATCTGATCTTGAATAGCACTAAAGAGAAAAAATTTCTAGACGTAAATGAGAATAGGGCTTTTATCCGCCAAACCACTGGCTCATGAACACATCAGAAAACATTATTTTGAATCACTATTTCCCACACTGAGAAGACTCAGAAATGGACTGTAGTATCTCTTCTGGGTTTTGGTTAAACACTGGACAAATACATACTGTAGAGATATACATACACCCTATATTGCATGGTATGTGAGACAGACTGATGTCTTCTCTCTTTAACCAATTTACAACCTGCTGCATAAATTTTATTCTGCCATTTCACAGTGAATCACTTTCCTGAGCTGTTCTGCAAATACTGCCTGGGCCAAGAGCAATAGCATTCTAAGGGCATTATATTTAAATATGCAACCAGCAGCTTTATAAACTCTCACTATATTGACAAAAAACCCACACCCCATTGCATGTAAAACAGAAATCAAGGAATACACAAAGGTCACAGCAGAGCTTAACTCTCCTGCAGCTCTATTGACTTGCACCAAAATTATGCCAAATTACAGCAGTTATAGCATTTGTCTTCATGGATGAGAGAATCAGGCTAATACAGCCCCATCTGCTAAATTTTCAATACACACCATGTGTACTTCAGCAGTTGTTTATCAACAGGGAAAAACTCTGCCACACAAAAGGAAATTTCACAAAGTAAAGCCTACAGGAATGGATACAATACAGTAAGTGTGACTAAATTATTCACCAATAATAAACTGAACACTGGTACTATCATCTCAAAATGCATTTGACACTGCCCAGCTCTAATTTGCTGCCATAAACTACAAGCTACTTGCCCACAAGGCTGTGTACTACCTAGCTGCTGGAATTTCTCCTCACAACATTTATTACAGCTATTGTCTCCAGTGCCTTGCACTCATCAGAAATAAGGTCTATAATGAAGGTACAGGACTGTAATTCAAGACAGTCACACTAAGTGTCCTGTTTTGTTGAAAACTCTGCATACAAGACAGACCTCCTGGAGGCTTTCTGGTAACCGATCAGGGACTTGCACTGTATCACTATGCTTGAGTCTGGAAGAGCAATCCACAAAATCCCTCATTTATTTTTTTAGGGACCTGAAAGGTTGCATCCCAGTGCCACTATATTCACTACTAAACATTCACAGCACTCCTACAAGTGCCACTTTCCTGCATATTCTTAGACTCTCCTCCCACATGTAAGGTCTTCTGGGACTGACAGTAATACATCTCTACAACTAACTTCCTTAGGGGACTGATATAGTAGCTGTGCCCTGAAGATACTTTCTCTAAACCAAATTTTTATAAAGTGAAAAGTATATCTTCCATAAACCACTGCCAAACCAAACCTGCTTAAACCATGACACAGGCAGGACTTCTCCCAATATCTAATGGTGTAGATAGACTTCTGCTCACCATTGCATGCCCTCAACCCTATTTCAAGGATTCTCATCTGCCCAAGCACTAAAAAAAAAAAAAAGGACATAGTACTCAGGTCTGCAAACCTCACTTATCAATAAGGCCTCCAAATCTAAATTTCTGTGATAGCACATGCCTCTAACCCTCTCCAGTCTTCAGTTTCTTTATAATATACTCCTTATGCTTGCAAAGCTAGTTTTAATCATAGTTATGAGTAATTTTCAGGACAAATACATTCAACCTGTATGTGAAGAATTCAGCTAATGGTAAAGTGCCATGATCTCCTGTACTACTGCAGTGCAAACAATGGAAAAGGAGCACAGAAATCCCATTATTCTTACTGACGACCTACTCCAGCACGGAGCCTGGGGCACAGGTCCTCAGTTCTTGTCTCTACCTCCACCTCTCCTGTGTGTCATTAGCTGCCTTTCCACTGGGGCCGAAAAGAAGGGATTTAGCAGTCTTCTCTGGAGGTCTCCTGTTCCCTCCTCAAGTGTCTAACTAAGCACAGTACAGCTGTATTAGTAGAAATTTACTAGGACAGACGGGGAAAATGGATAGAAAGAAACAAAAGAGAGAATACTGTAATAATCACTGGCAGTTTTATATGCTTTCCAGGAATCAAACTTTCTACTGATTTTGTTTGTTTTGTTTTGTTTTATTCTCTTACCATCTCATTCCTCTTAGTAGTCTTAGTAGTCTTTCTCCATGTACTGACAGCCATTCCCTCCTTGTCCAAGTAACAGTCAGAGCATCTTCCATTCAACTTGCTTGTCTGAAATCTGATAATGATGCAGGGTCCCTCCATATAAATTCAATTATTAATTGTCTCAGTATTTGTTTTAGCCAATATGACATTCCTGTACTTTAACCAAAAGATCAGACTTTAAAGGCCAGAAGAGACATTTTTTACCTTCTAGTCTGATGAGTGATATAACGTAGACCAGAAAAACCTCACTAGACAGCTACTGCACCAAACACATAGGACTAAGGTGAGCCACAGAACCTCCTCAATCAAACCTGACATAAAAAGCCATTAAAAACCTACCTAAGCCCACGTTCAATTGCTCCAGTTATTAAACCACCTTTGCTAATAAAAACTTATAGCCTCATTTTAAATAATGAATAAACAGGCAAATAATGAAATTATATAATGGGACTCCGTTTTGGAAATCTCATCCATATAGTTGTGCTGCAAGAGTGGAGCCTGGGTTTCTCAGTAAAATGTATCACATATGCTAAAAAAAATATTTTTTATTTTTTTTTTAAAAAAAACATTTTTTATGGAGCAAGTAGTTTCAAAATTTTAATTATTTTTTTTAAATTTTATTTTTAAAAATTATTTTCTAGTAAGCAGATTAATTGATTAGCTTCTTAATTATATTATGAAGATATTCAAACACAGGATTTGTCATTTTTAAAGCTCTTCACAGGCAGTAACTAACTCCTCTGCAAGGTAAGTATTATGATGCCCATTTTAGACACAAAGATATGTGCACAGATGCCCAAATATAGATCTGCTGAAAACAAGTTCAAATCAAGACTGCTATAAACAGAGCTTCTCTCCCTGTAGAGAGTCAACATACGCTGGGGAACTAAGAATAAGAACTCAGCATATCCTAGACCTTGTTACATCTCTGTTATAGATAATCTTTTTTATCTATAAACAGTGAAGAAAAAAACCCAAAACACTCAGATTTTCAAGCAACTGCAGTATCCTGTGAGACAACAGACAAGGCTAGTACAGTCCACCTGCCAGGACCAGAGATTGCCAGGGCTCTGACGGAAAATAAAAGACCACTGCAAAGAGCCAAGTACAATGTTTTCAAAACTGCCTGTCAAATCTGAACGATGTCATAACATGGAAAAATATCTTCTTTGGTGCCACCATGCTCACTGACAGTCCTATTAGCCCTAGGGGTTGCAGCCTGGATATAACTTACTAAAAACTTGCGGAAAAAAGTAACAGAACCTAGTTTTAAGCAAGAGAAGGTTATCCCAACACTAGAAGCATATTCTTCTCCCTAGACCTCCACCTTCTATTTACTCACACTACACCAAAGGAGCACTGGCTGATCTACCCACTAGGAAGAAACTCAGGAGGCCAACTAACAGTATACAAGAAGTCCATGAACTCCACAGAGTTGAAAATAGTGCTTCTTTAGCCACAACTCACACAGAAACAAGTTCATTAAATCTACATTTCCCAACCTCGTCCCTCAGGACTGTAAGTAGAGAAGTAGTCCTTGCTTATTTGGAAGGAACTATTACTAAGCCTGGACTTTCAAGACCACCAGGCAATGCTCTGACTCAAAATCACCTGAGTATATAGGGTACACTCAGACACAGAGAGCAAGAAAACATTTACCCCATCTCAGGAGGTAAAAGATCCAGTGGTTGAGTCGTGTCATATCTCACTCACTAAGAAATATTTTGATCAAATTTCTGTGACATCTCCATCCACATCTGTGTAATTGCTATCCCTTAAATTCTTCAAGATGTTTCAATCTGTAAGACAACCCTTCCCTAATACTCAGCAGTATTATTTCAGCTTCTGACTATCCATTGTCAACCTCTCGTTTTGTACAAGGATCCACTGATATTTCCTTAACTGATGAAGCTGTTTAGACATGCACTAACAGTAAACAAAAAATAATCCAATCAACCAACCACTCTTGCATGCATAAATGAAAACCTCACACTGGCAAGAGTGTCACATCCACTAACATTTTACATGAAAGGTGAGAACTGAATAGTACAGAGAGCTGAAAATATCTGCAGTGAGTTGAAAATTGCTTTTCAAAATTTGGCTAGAGACTGCTGAAATGTGTCCATGGCTTGTGTAAAATAAAATTACTTTCAGGCTATAAAAACAATAGCATTAGAGAAGGGATCCACAACTTAAAATATTTACTATCAAAAATTTACTTAAGCAGACATTAAGCTTTCTGTAATTTACCCAGCTTCAACTACAGTACGTTTTCTTTTCAAGTTTGTCTCAGGTCTCCAAATCATATTAGCTGTGGTATGTTCAATAGGTTGTATATCAGTAACAAAGATTTTGGCGTTTATGCAATGTGAATACTTGACACACTTAGAAAATAAACCAAATTTTTTGTCCAAATGAGTGTCATTAATGTAACAAAGGAAATGCTGACGGCTCCTTTTTAAGTAACTCAAAAATTACTCACATTCCCTAATAACAGCACAGAGACAAATCATATCTCATAGAATCATGGAATCATAGAATTACACGAGATGGAAGGGACCCAAAAAGATAATTGAGTCCTATCCCTGCACAGGATGCTCCCAACATCCACAACACATGACTGAGGGCATTGTCCAAATGCTTCTTGAACGCTGGCAGACTTGGTGCCATCACTGCTTCCCTGGGGAGCTGTTCCAGATCTCCATCACCCGCTGGGTGAAGAACCTCTTCCTAACATCCAGTCTAAACCTCTCCTGGCACATCTTCCTGCCCTTACCTCTAGTCCTATCATAGCTCGCAGGAGAGAAGAGATCAGCACCTGTTTCACCTCCCATCCTTGTGAGAAGGCAGTAAACAGCTATGAGATCTCCTCTCAGTCTTCTCCACACTGAACAGACCAAGTGACTTCAGCCGCGCCTCATACAACTTCCTCTCTAGACCCTTCACCAGCTTTGTGGCCCTCCTCTGGACACCCTCCAGTAGTTTTATGCCCTTTTTATACTGTGGTGCCCAAAACTGCACACAGTACTCGAAGAGGTGCTGCACCATTGCAGAGAAGAGTGGGACAATCCCCTCCCTCAGTTGGCTGGCAATGCCATACTTGATGCTCCCCAGGACATGGTTGGCCCTCTTGGTTGCCAGGGCATGCTGTTGGCTCATGTTCCACTTGTGATCAACCAGAACCCCCAAGTCCCTCTCCACAGGGCTGCTCTCCAGCCTTTCAGACCCCTGTCTGTACGTGTATCCAGGGTTGCCGTGTCCCAGATGCAGAACCCAGCCCTTGCCCTTGTTAGATTTCATGTTGTTGGTGACTGTCCAGCTCTCCAACCTGTCAAGATCCCTCTGGAGGGTCTCTTTGCCCTCAAGTGTCAACAGCTGCCCCCAGTTTTGTGCCATCAGCAAACTTTGTCAATAAACCTTCAAGTCCTTTATCCAGGTCACTTATGAAGATATTGAAGAGCACTGGTCTCAGAACGGATCCCTGCGGGATCCCGCTAGTGACTGGGAGCCAGTCTTATGTAACTCCCTTCACCATGACTCTTTGAGCCTGACCCATCAGCCAATTGTGTACCTCTCTTTCAGGGAAGGCCTGAATTTTGGTGTTTCTAAAAAATTTTTCGAATGCTTCGTTTTTGATCACACTTGTCATTCTTCCACTATTAACCAAACAGAAAGATCTGTACAAACAGAGCAATAGGAAATTATACAGTTTAGAAACCACAATCTATTTTCTACTCTTTAAACTGCACTGTGGGGAGAACGGAAATCCCACATTTTTATTCACACATGGGCACAGATTTATGATACATACGGCTACAGATTTTGCTGGACCACGGCCAATATTCATTGGCAGGACCTCCTACCTATTCAAACACCAAGAACACCTTAATTGAAACTCTGAGTGTGAGAAAGTGGGTTTCCTCCCACCCACTCCGGAGTCAAGTGTTTGAAAAACAACATCATAATGGACTGCCTCCATGAGAGAAACAAGAAAGCAAACATTTTCCCAGCTGAACATTAGCTGCTCTCCATCTTTGGAGATACAGGTTTCCCACAATAATAAAGTTCCCACAATAAGAAAGTTCACACCCAAAGGTCATTAGGTTTATTAAGGCAGGGGTCATATGACCTACAGCTTGCTTTGAGACGTTTGCATGGAGGAGAAACCACCAACATTTTTTGTGAAAGATGTTAGAGGTGTCATGTTCTTACCTGTGTAAAAGCATTGCAAAATACACACATCCTGGCAAAACACCTTCAAAAGGCACAAGCATTTTTTTATCTCACTGCCCTTCTTCAGCTACAAATACCATTTTTTTATCATTTCGTTACAAATGTCACCTCTTTGGGAAAATGGAGCTGGTACAACACACTCTAAAAAATGCTGTCTCTGTCCAGCTGTATAATGTGACAGTCATCTCCCCACTTCAGAGATGACATGAACAAAGCTATGTGAACCAAAACTATATTTTGTATTATTTGTTTTAGCTTGTGTAGAAATAAAACAGCAAATATACCAAAATATACTTTCAAAAATCTATTTACTGATAATATACTTTTACAAACTCTTTTATCCCTTGGAGCTATGACAATTCTGGGTGTCAAGCAAACACAGGTGTTGCTTTTTTTCACACAGTATGTTTACCAAAGGATTTATGGTAGAACCGTTGAAGAACCTTTTTATTCATGCTATATCTGAGTTTCTTTTCCATCACACACAGAGTATTCTGGCACTGTGTTTGTTAATACCAACCTTTGGAAACACTTTCTGATAACTGAGATATCTCCAGACATTCCACAACTCATGGACTGCTCAAACATCTTAGCAGTGTCACCACAAGCTCTTCTGAGATCATGCTGTTCTGTTACTCGGGATAAGGTGTAGGCAGTATGGTTTCCTTCTCTAAACAATGCAGTTTGTTAGGGCATTTCATACTACATAATTTAAATTAATACCATTTTCTCTTACAAACTTTCTGAAATAAGTCAGCAACCACCAGTGCAGACTCGTAACAAAGCTGTCAAGAGCAGAGTAGACCACATTTTCTGAGTCATAGGTGCTGCTTGGCTTAGTGACCATGGCCATGTCAGCTCAGTCCAGCCACATTTGTTATCAGGCTATCCTAAACACACACTGAGTAGAAACATAGAGTGATTCTGCTGTCCAGAGACATAAGATTTGAGAGTTTCAAAGTATACCCAGAACCACTGGTCAAACACCAGTTCCCTGCAAGAAGCAGGGGAAAGCAAGAACTGAGAACAATTCAAAGGTGGCATCATCATTTTGGAGATGATAGCCACAAAACGGATGAAGAAGAGTGGGCAGAAAAGCACAGACATCACTTTCACTCTCCCAGAAAAGAGTAAATTCTAGGTCGAACAAAGGAATTTTCTAGTTATTTTCCACAAAGAGAATATTTTATGATTCTCCTTTTTATGTAACGTCAAATTTTGCTTCCTGTGTCAAGCCACATCCCCAGTGGCAATAGATTTCTCAAGCTAACCTGAATAAACAAAGATATTTTGAGTTCCTGAGGGAGATCATCTTTGAACAAGAAAAATTCCCTGTGATGGCAGCAGTGTTGCAACTCCAAAATAAATCCTATGAAGTCTTGGCTGGAGAAGTGCAAAACAGCGACCTGATCTTTCCTTTGCAGGAGGCTAATGGCCAAATGTCATTGGTTTCTTGCCAGTTCAAAAATGATTCACAGTTCATTAGATCTTGAACTCAGCATACAATCAAAGAAGCTTCTAAGTGAAGTTCTGCTATCTACTATTTGTTTCACAATAATCTTCATAACAAATTGCTGAAAAATCTAGGACGGCAAATAAAACAGAGCAACCAAATCAGCTTCAGCTTGAATACAAGCAGAATCATTTTGAAGGCTATTTATTATTGCACTTTCTTTTAGTGTTGTCAATATCAAGTTTTAGAAGTTATGATCGCTGCTATTCTACTGGAGTTTCTCAAAATTATACTCACGATTCACATTTTTGTGTGATGTATTAGTAAAGCCTGAATGATCAAAGAAGTATCCACATGGCAAATGCCCAAATTCAA
This sequence comes from Tapera naevia, assembly GCA_033556795.1. Classification (NCBI taxonomy): domain Eukaryota; kingdom Metazoa; phylum Chordata; class Aves; order Cuculiformes; family Neomorphidae; genus Tapera; species Tapera naevia. The sequence goes on from JAUMJJ010000044.1 coordinate 7,373,571, forward strand.
TTCCCTTTACATTTCTTTTTTCCTTTTCACACAAAAATGTCTCATTTTTAACTGAAATCCTCTTTCCTCTCAAGCAAAATACAAATTGCTTAGGTTTTTTTATTTAACCAAAATTGGCTTTTTCACACACAGAAAACCACCACAACTTTAAGCCGTATGTTCCAACCAAAGCATCGCAGAAGCACTTTATGACTTGAATCTAAATACAGTTTCTGTTGGTTTTTTTTGTTTGTAACTTACTGTGATGTATTGTGGGAAAACTATGCCAGAAATTCAATTTCTTTTCTGAAATTTGTCTCATATTTGAAGCTTTGCAGCCCACATGAATATTATCCTTCTCAAAGGCATAGAACCACATACAGCAGCGTGTAAGGACTGAAAAGCTATCCAGTTTTGCCACTGATAACAAGAAAAGAGCCATTCTCAATACCAGGGAAACTATAAAGGAAAATATTTTTCTGCACTAACAGGCATGGAACACATAATGCCAAAATACAGCAGGAAAACCGCTACAGCTTTCAGGTTAGTTAAGAGCCTCACCTATTTTCTTACTAAAAACATAATACACTTTTTCTGCAGCAACATACAAAAATATCCCCTACTTAATCTTTTTAAGAATATTTCTAATAAGAGGAAAAGTATTCCATGTATCTTCTACTTTGATTTTAAGAAGTGTGCAAGGAAGAGGTAGAAGATAGTAATAGAGCAAACCCCATCCTTCTATCCTACATGAAATCCCAATGTTTTTTTCATATCAAGAATTACTCAGAAACACAAAAGTAAAAGACAGCAAAAGCTTTTAACACTATGTGTTGAATCAGCCAACTGTGATGAACCAATAAAAACCTACTATGCTTGAAGCCTGTTCCACATCAACCTGTACTTGCCTAAAGGGAAGTAAAACGCAGCTCCTGTGCACAGGTATAGATACATGAGTACTCCCTATACAAACTGCATTTCCATAATGAGTGTATGGTCATATGCCTTTCAGGACACATGGCTCTTGACTGCAGTGGAAGCAGTGATGAGTCAAGATATGCAAGAAAAGGTGAGAGGCAGCATCCCCAGTTTCTTTGAGCCACCATAGCTCTATAGACCAACGAAGCTTAACACAATTCAGTTCAAAGCCAAATATTTCAACATAAGTAAGCTGATAATGTGACTTAGCCAATCAAACCAGCCAAAAACTACATACTTAATCATATGGCAAAAAGTGCAGTAAATTGAATAAGATTTTGGGAAGTCTTTTGAAACTACTTCTTCCATGCAAAATACTTCTAACAAAATAAGCTGAAGATCAATATCTAAAGAAATCTTCCCTGGATTCTTATGCTGCTTGTTTTCATTCTCACACTTCTGACACCTGCTCTCTGACTTTTATAATGTAAAAAATTAAGAACCTTCTTTGTTCTGTCGGTTCCATAAAAATGGGATACTACTTCTATTGCAGAAGTTGTAGTAATTATGGAGATTGCCATCCTACTGCCTGACAAAGCATCAAAAAGATAGCCTCATTCACATTTCTTAAAGAGAAGAAGGAAACCCACAAAACAATCCCTGTCAAGCTCTTAAAACTATCATTTGCTAAGATAAAACAATGCAAAAGTAGCTATAGTGTTTTTGAAAGCTAGAAGTTTAAAAGTTCACATTTTGAATACAATTGTGGAAACAGTTGTTTTTATAGAGATGTTTACAGTGTATTCTTGTAGCATTACAGATGTATTATAATGCTGTATTCCCACGTAAAAAAAAAGGATGTGGCACAAAACCTATGTGACTTTATTTGCCTGCTGCAGAAACTTGAATGATTTAGTCAGCTGCTGTGGAGAGACTTACTGAAACCTGGCTCACTGAAAGCAGACATGAGCCTGACAAAAGCAAGCTGTTTAGGCCTTGAGTGGGAAAATACTGAGCTAAGTGAGAAAATACTGACCAGCAAGGTCAGGGGGCCCTTGTTGTGCAGCAAAGCTTAGGCAAGGGAGATAACAGGATGTCTCCCACGGGACCAGATGGATTACTAAAACTACAGGAATAAAGTCTGTGATAAAGTCTGTAACCAATAAGGAGCTAAAGTTTTGCAATATGTATAACCTAATTATTGTACGACCAATAATGAGCCTGAGCTTTGCAATATGTATAACCTAATTATCGTGGCTATAACAGTGATTGTAACACGACCAATAAACGAGTTCCACTGATGAACCATCTGGTGTCGGTGACTCCCTCCGTCTTCAACAAGCTGCAGTGGGGGAGAAATATCAGAAGAGGGAGAATACTGTTCAACAAAATTCTAGCTTCTAAGTGACATCTCCACTGATATCATCACATACAGACAAATTTCCATCAAGAATTTTGTGAGGAAGTCCTGCAGGATCCAACCATAGAGAACTGACCTGGAACAATACTACCCAAAGCTCTGATTTTGGCAATGACTCTTGCACACTTGTTTGAGGGAATGCAGTCTTTCACTATGCCTTAATTCCTCATTGCTTAAATACAGAGACAAACTCCTCATCAGAATACAGAACCAGAGGGCTATTTTACTGTACAGACCTGAGAGCATGCTGCAGTCCACAGCCCCAAGTTTGAACGCAGATCGAGTGCTCCAAGTCTCATGCGAGCCTAGGAACAAGACATGTAAGTTCCAGTGTAAACTGTGACTTGGGAAAGCTTGTTTCACATATTCCACCTCAAAGGCATTCAACATGTAATCAATAAGCATGCAACCAATTTAAACTCGGTCAATAAGACCCAAGGGATCATTCTCATCCTGCTCTCACTCCATTACTTTACAACGAAAGCACTGTTGGCTCTAAGAAGAAAATTTACAGCTGAGTCTCAAAAAACAGCTGAGTAAAAACACAGTATGTACCGGCATTATGATATAATTTCTGTATAAACAGAACACAGCATGTGGACGTGGCAGGCAGTTCTGGTTATAGGCCATCTGGTCTTAAATTAACCACCTATCTGTTATTTTACCTGTAACTACAGTCATTTGCTAGTTCTTAAATGACTCAAGATAAAGGGAAAAGAAGAAACTGTTCCCCAAAACATGCAATACAATTGCCAATCCACAACTCTTAGAGGCTGCTGTTAGTGGCTACTCCTGTTACTGGGATATAAGAATTATTTTCATTCCAATAGTTTTAAAAGAAAGGCATGTACTATCAAAAAAACACAGCATATAATACGTTACTTGCACCAGCAGTTACACAAAGAGATTTTTTTTTTCTTATAAGGTATGTACATAATTTTTTCTTGCAGCACAACTGGCCAAGCCCAGAGAGTTCTAGTGAACAAAGTTAAATCCAGTTGGCAGGCAGCTACAAGGGGTGTTCTGCACAGCTTAGTGTTGGGGCCAGTCTTGCTTAATATCTTTATCAATGGTCTGGATGAAAGGCTCTCAGTAAGTTCAGAAATGACACCAAATTGGGTAGCAGTGTTGATATGCTCAAGGGCAGGAAGGCCCTACAGAGGGACTTGGACAGGCTGGATTGATGACCCGAGGCCAATGGGCTGAGGTTCAACACAGCCATACTGGCTCCTGCACCTATGTCACAACAATCCCAGGCAATGCTACAGGCTTGGGGCAGAACGGCTGGAAAGCTTCCTGGCAGACAAGAGCCTGGGGGAGCTGCTCAACAGCAGCTGAATATGAGCCAGCAGTGTGCCCAGGTGCCCAAGAAGGCCAACAGCGTCCTGGTTTGTATCAGCAGTACTGTAGTCAGCAGGAGTAGGGAAGGGATCGTCCCCCTGTACTCGACATGGGTGAGGTCATACCTCAAATCCTGTGCCCAGTTTGGGGTCCCTCTATACAAGAAAGACACTGTGGGGCCATAGTGTGTCCAGAGAAGCACAACGGAGATGGGGAAGGGTCTGGTGCACAAGTGTCCTGAGAAGCAGCTGAGGGGAGACCTTAAACTTAGCCTGGACGAAGAGGAGGCTGAGGGGAGACCTTATTGCTGTCTGAAAGGAAGCTGCAGCAAGGTGGGTTCGGGTCTCTTCTCGCAAGTAACAAGTAATAGGATGAGAAGAAATGGCCTCAAGCTGTGCCAGGGGTGGTTCAGGTTGAATATTAGGGAAAATTTCTTTACTGAAAAAGCGGTCAAGCACAGGAACCAGCATCCACAGAAGTGGAGGTGTCCCCATCCCTGAAAATGTCCATAAAATGTGTGACGTAGCGTAGACGTAGCGCTTCGGGACATGGTTTAGGAGGGTGGGGTATTGGCTGACTGTTGGACTTGATAATCTCCTAAGTCTTTTCCAACCTTAATGATACTTCAGTTCTAAGATTGTGTGATTATTTCTCACCCACTAAAAAGGCAAAGCTTTTCTACTGCAACAGTAGCTTGTATTGTTGCACAAATCTTAACATTAAATGTCACAGCTCCCTACACATATTTAAAGGTTTGATTTTTAGATATTTTAAGTTACCACTGAGACCTATCTTTTGTAAACCTTTATATCAGATCATTTTTGAAACTTTCACCACATAAATACCAACCTATACCACTATCCAGCTACACCACTGCCATTTTATTTTGATATACTGAACAGCAATTTGTTCCTGTTCTTCTAAAGTACACAGAAAAGCAATCATGATGTCATTAAACTAAAGCAGTTATAAAGCAGACTTCTAACAAAAAAAGCTGAAGGCAAGTTTGCAATATAACAAGTTAACAGTATAATTTAGGGCTTGCATACAAGAAAACACCATGTCCTGCTAGGAAGGTCAGTAATCAATTTCAGCTATTTAAATAGCTAGGAGGGTTGGGATGAAGACTTTCAAAATGCCTCTGTAAAAAACTGATCATACAGCACTATTGGCTCTACCAGAATAAACAATAGTGGACGTTCAATGCCTGATAACCTGTCCTCTTATTTAGCTGGCTAAATTATGACTGCCAGGCTGAAATCTTACCATCACTCAAATAAACGGCAAAACTTCAGCTAAATGCAGAGGAATCTGGGGTCTTTTTATCTGACCCTGATTTCACTTATGCTGATGATAAAATGATGTCATTCCAATTAACATCACCCATCATTTCTTACTTTCTGCACTAACTACTGAACAAGTTTCTGGACACTGAAAATCCATCACAAGTTTCTAGATAAATGTAAACAGGTAATTGTTCTCCTCGCTCAATCCCTTCAATGTACCACCACCACTATACGCTGCCCTAATTTCAAAGGTTTTAAAATGACCCACATGCAGATTTGAAGAGCAGGTCCAGAGCTAGTGGTTCACATCACACACTCAATCATAAAAAAATACGAAGAAAGTGCCTAAACTTGGTATTCTTTATTTATTCCGTGTACAAAAGCAAAACCCCATTATTCAAAGGTACTAAAGATTTTATTTATTACCTTGGGAAAAAAAACACAAAATCTAAACTAAGTGCAAACACAAATCAGTAGACATGTCTTATAATTATGAAGCAACACACATGTGCCTTAAAGAATTTTTGTATTTTGCACATTCATTAACTAATTTCTTCCATCCTTGAATATCAGAGAAAATAACTGCTATATGCTAAATATTAGGGTGACATATAAGACAAAGAAATAGGAAAAAAAATGTATCAATTTCTGAAGATTTTTTTAGATGCAAGATACATTAGAAATTTTTTTTATATATAATGGGGAACTTCCTAAGAGTCAACTAAGTGCAACTCAATCTAGTAATTAAATGGCCATACTGGCACAAAACAAGCATTCATCTAGGCCTCCAGCACTGGCTAATAGTTGAATAAGTAAGCCAGAATATCTAAAGAGAAAAAGCATTAGACTTTTTCACAGCCAACAAGGGCCTACAATTGGGTTCACTATGATGCTAAGCTGCAAAGTGATCAACAGCGCTGGGCTGAGCAGGTTCTGCAAGTTAACTCCTTCTGTCATTTAAGAGCCCCATATTACTCAGCACCTTCCAGGCTAACGGAGCCTTGCTAGTCAGACAACACAGCCTCCACAGGACTATTTATGAGCAACTTGTGGAGCAAAAAGCTGCTAACATTCTATGAAGACAGGCTGAAAGAGCTGGGGTTGTTCAGCCTGAAGAAGGGAAGGCTCCAGGGAGACCTTAAGGGGGGCCTACAGGAAAGACAGGGAGAGACTTTTTAAAAGGGTGTGTAGTGTTAGGAGAAGGGGTAGGCATTAAACTGAAAGAGGATCGATTAAGATCAGATATAAAGCAGGAATTCTTCACTATGAGGGTAGTGAGGGATCAGAATAAGTTGCCTGCCGGCCTGAAGGTGTTCAAGGCCAGGTTGAGTAAGATTTTGAGCCTGGTCTAGTGGAAGGTGTTGCTGCTGACAGCAGGGGGAACGGAACTGGATGGCCTTTAATATCCCTGCCAGCCCAAACCATTCTATAATTCTAAAGTTCATCTTGCGTGGCCACTTTTAGCCCATTACAACCCACACAAGTCAGTATTGCTCAAGTATGGGAAGAATACTAAACGCACTACCTTAACAGCTACTGTGCATAATTAAGACAGAGTAGTTTAAAACAGTTTTGCACACCACCTCTGTGCCACTGCGGAAAGGAATGCCATTTCACTACAGTGTGTAGAACACCAGAGTTTGGCAAAAACAACTATTCATGTGTTATAGGCATAGTTTATAATATAATACTGTTGTGGCAAAACCTTCTCCTTCACTGACACAGCCTTTACCGCAAAAGCATTGTGAAAAAGAACTCATTTCAAGTTTGCAGAGCATAAAATTCTTAGAGCAGGTAATTTCAACAACAACCATCTGGTCCTGAGCAAGCTACCTATCTGTCTTACACTTTCAGCTAGCATTTGTCCAAATTTCCCAGGTTTCTCACTATTACTTTCAAAAACACACGCTTTGCTACTCATTTACTTATATACACACCAATGATGACCTGAGGCATTGGGCTCATGTTACTAAAATGATTTAATTTGTCAGACTAGTAATGATTACCGTTAAGACTCAGCACTGAAGCTAATGAACCATTTTTGACAAAGTATCTCCGTAACTTGTGTTTGTTTGCACATATAGGACTGTTATTCAGAACTGTAATGAGAGACAAAAGATTCTTCCAGTCAGTTATGTGAATCAGATACATTGCATAAAATCTAAATACGTCAGTTTTACAAACACTTCTTTCCTCATACTATGACTGAAGCATACAAAATGGCTTCATAACAAAAAGGGGTATTAATTTTTAAGGTAAATACATTTTTCTGTGCATGCACAAGATGTATTTAACCTTTCTTTTATTTAAAAACATACAGAAAAATACATACTAGCAGTGTTTCCATTTAACAGCGAGATTTTTGTTTCACGCTTCAAGAAATTCTCACAGTGGACTTCAACAAAATTTTGTTATATACCTTAAATAAAAGAAAATATTCAGAATAGCCATCTATTAGAAAAGTAAATAAGCACGTGTTGACACTGAATGAATGCCCAGGCAGTTAGCCACACAAAATCCAGTAACGTTATGACTAGATTGCTAGATAGCTACCTGCACTAGCATTACCTTAAGACTAATTTGATATACTGAACTTCAGTCACAAGTGTGACTGGAAGGTAGATATAAGTTATGTTAGTGACAGGCAAATCTATAGGAAAAATAATGACATTTTAATTACACTACAACATCTTTTCTTAACATCTAAGTCACCTTATGCAAAAAAAAAAAAAACTAAAATAACATAGTGTCTTATGTCCAAAACCAGCAGAGAATTCTTGCTAGAGTAAATTATTCAAGACAGAATAGAACAAGACCATCTCTGAAAAGGAAAGCTTTACAGTATCAACTAACTGAGTGTTAAAACTGCCGCTTAAATTCAACATAAATAAATACAAAAAGAAGTATATGGCGAAACACAATCTCTACTTTACACGCACAATAATAAGCCCTGGGCTGACTATTCACTTATCAGGCCTTGGAGCTGTAACAGAAAACTTGTGGCCCGGTACTGACCAGAAAAAAATTCTGGGAATGGAATGTGAGCAAAACAGAAAATGGCCCCATGCCATAATGTATGTAAATGGCTAAAGATTTTCAGTGCTAGGTACAACCTGGCCTGATGCCACCAAGCTGAGTGGTGCAGTTGATTCACTTGAGGGAAGGGATGACATACAGATGGACCCTGACAGGATGGAGAGATGGGCCCATCTGAGATTCACGCAGTTCAACAAGGCCGAGTACAAGGTCCTGCACCCGGGTTGAGGCAATGTGTATCAGTAACCCGTAGAGACTCAGGGAGGAATGGACTGAAAGCAGCCTTGCAGAGAGGGACTTGGGGATACTCGTGGACACAAAATTGGACAAGCGCTTGCAATGTGCATTTGCAGCCCAGAAGACCAACCATATCCCAGCCTGCCTCAAAAGCAGCACAGCCAGCTGGTCAAGGGAAGTGATTCTGCTCCTCTACACTGCCCTGGTGTGACCCCACCTGGAATACTGTATCCAGCTCCGGAAGGTTCAGTACAGGAAAGACATGGACCTGTTGGAATGGATTCAGAGGAAGCCCAAAAACATGATCAGCAAGCTGGAGTACCTCTCCTATGAAGAAAGGCTGAGAGGTTGTTCAGCCTGGATAAAAGAAGACTCCAGGAAGACCTTACTGTGGCCTTTCAGTATACAAAAGGGGCCCATAAGAAAGGTGGAGAAAGACTTTTTACCAAGGCCTGTAGTGACTGGACAAGTGGCAATGGCTTTAAACTGAAAGAAGGTAGATTTGGATTGGACTAAAGGAAGAGATTTTTATTATGAGGGCAGTGAGACATGGAAACAGGTTGCCCAGAGAAGTTGTAGATGTCCCATCGTCAGAAGTGTTCAAAGTCAGGTTGGATGGGGTTTGAGAAAGATGTCCCTGCCCATGGCAGGGGAGTTAACTGGATGATTTTTAAAGGTCCCTTCCAACCCAAACAATTCCATGATTTTATAATTTTCCATCTCAGAAAGAGCACGGCAGAGCTGTAATCTACAGAGAAAGGCAATGAAACGACTGAGACGTGTAGAATGGTTCTAGTGTACAATTAAGGCTATACACACTCATATTCTTCAGTCTGGAATAAAAAGGAGGAGGAAAGGATGAGAAACCCATCCAGAGGAGTCAGTGGAAAGGCTCTTGAAATCAGCTTTTGAGCTAAGAATGGTGCCTTTAGAAGTAGAACGTTTGCTATGGGATGGAGGGAAAAGTATTTCGGTATTGTACTAGACTTGTTGTGGGATGACTAGAAGAGGAAACAAAGACAGGGAAAGGGAGGGATCAAGCTGGTTTGGGGAGGAGTGAGTGTGAGATAATAAGCAGACAAAAGGAGCCAGTCTGTCCAGTACAGTTCTTTATCCATGCCCTGTGCCTGATCACCACAGCCCCTCCTGTGGTGACCTTAAGACTCCATTTCAACTATTTTCCTGGATGAGGGGACTCTGTACATGTGTCCATGTATATGTACAGAGCTTCAAGGGCCACTGACTGGAGGACACACCGATGTGTTTGTGGTGCCACGAACTGGACTTAATGTGACTGCTAGTAAATATTCAGCCACATCAGCCAGTGGGCAGAAGTCACCTGGCTATCAATACAGAAGGGAGTCTGGGCTGAATAGGTGAGTTTCTGTGAGTGAAACAACTAGAGCAGTTAAAATACTGAATGGGTTAGAATCATAGAATGGTTTGGGTTGGAAGGGACCTTCAAAATAATCCAGTTCCAACGTCCTTGCTATGGACAGAGACACCTTCCACTGGATCAGATTGCTCAAAGCCTCATCCAACACAGCCTTGAATGTCACCACGGACGGTGTATCCACAGCTTCTCTGGGTAACCTGTTCCAGTGCTTCATCACCCTCACAGTAAAAAATTTCTTCCTAATATCTAATCCAAATGTACTGGTGGGGCCATAAAGCCTGAGAGTCTGCGGAGAAACCCGTTCCTGAGTGTCTGCATTTCTGTGCAAGAGGTAACCAGAGGCACGAGGATCCAAGAGCCAGCTGCTCACTGAACTGTGTCTAGCCCATTTTAGGGAGGGAGTTATACTGTATAGACTATATATATAATTTCCCACTAACAGCCCTTTATCCTGATAAGCCAGAGTGGGGAACAGAATGAGGCCACTGGTGCTGTTTGTTTTGCATCAGTGCTAAGCACTTCTGTCTGAGTTGGCCAGTGCACATTGAATAGCTGGGTTTTGTGCATGTACTGCTTTATCAGGCTGTGTGCCTTTATACTGGTTGGACATAGTGGCATGAAGCTGCAGGAGATTCATCAGCCCTGAACAGCACAACATTTAAGACATTGATAAAAAAATCAAATGGTATTTCTTTATGATAATGTGTAGTCAGCCCTTAAACTACTTGCAACAGCCACTGGAGGCTTCAGAAGTACACAATGACTCACGAAAGCAATTGGCAATGTCTAACAAGAAAGATGGCTACTAACTGCAAAGGCATGAATATCAGCTCAAGACTGCAAGTTCCTATAGCCTGTGACAGCATCTGAAGAAGGCATCACACACGCCTTGTTATGGTACACTTATCCAGTCATCAGAGAGGGTGGAGACTGGGTTTAATGAACTTTTGATCTTTGGTGGTCATGCTTACACGGAAACTTACTACATAATCAACACTCAACTCTCGCTACTGTTACAAGAATGACGGCTGGTGCCTGTAAGATCAATTACGTAATATTTATGAATGGCATGTAATTAAGCCTGATTTATAGCACAGGTCTATACTCAAAGTGTGTGACAACCCTTCAGAAGTAATCTAGTGCTTTCATTTCCTAAACATTTTTTAAAAAAGTACTCTATGAAACATTACAATAAATCTGGTCACCCACAGAGCTAAATCAAACACATGGTCTTTTGCCTTGAGCCATGTAAACTCAACTGAGTTGCACAGCATTGCTGGTATTTTTTACCTCACTAATCTTTCAGGCAAGGAAGACAAGATGTAAATATTATTTGTTAACAACAAATTGCACTACATGCCACGACTACAGAAGCATGGCAATCCCTTTCACTTATAACAATGACAAATACTCTGAAATGAAAGGCATCTAGTTGTATGCAACCATCAGCATTTAAAGGCTCTCAATAAATTGTACATAAGTACCTTAATGGCCAGGATATCAAATCAACATTTTCTCAAGACAACAGTTGAGGGTTCACGCTGCACAGAGAGAGGGTAGCAGTGTTTCTCCATATCAAGACAAAGATACATCACTAGAATACAGAAAATCAGAAGAAAGACCTCAAAACTTTATTAATGTTTTGCTAGGTAAGAGTGACATAATTGTCAGTTACCTAATGTTCTGCAGTTGTCAGAATATCTCAGGCAAGGCACCAGACATTAATTTCCAGATCTGAGTGTAGGTGTGCGACTAAGAAACCAATTTTAATGCAAGTTCTCAAGACTTCTTTTTTTGATGTTAGTGATAGTATATCATCTTAATATATCTTAAAGCAATCATTTTATTCTTGCCGGATGCCAGCTGATTCTAGAAAACCTACTTGGCTTTCTAGTAATGTGACTAATTATAAAGGAGTTGTGCAAGTGTTATTTTTAAAACATAACCTGTGTTAAGGATAGAAAAGCTACAAATTTATTTGAAAAGCACTGAGTAACTTTGAGTTATGATTGGTGCCAAGTACAGTAAGTAGGAACTATTACTATTATTTAGGCAAAACTTCATAAAATACACCTAATGAAGTACATTTCATGAAGTACACTTCAGGACTGCAAGAAGGAGTTGTTCTAAGTGATGAGGGAGGGTTAAGAAAACCTGGTTTTGGAAACAACTTAGGAATTTTCCAAACCTTTTAGGCTTACTGTCATGCTTTAAATATTAATATCTTTAATAGTTAATAATACTAAATTTATTACATTTTTCTGCCATATTTAATAATACAAAAAAATAAGGTATTTTTAAACACCTGAATTCACCTAGAGAATATATTCCAGCTCCAGAAAAAAATTAAAGTGAATATCGGCAAATGTTTCTAAAAATTAAGCCAATATAGCTTAACTAGTACATAGGAGAAAATAATTCAGTGTAAGTTTTTAAACCAAATATTTCAAGCGCTAATTTTAAGGACATCCTCGAAGAAGTTTGCAGTAACAAGATCAACAACAAAAAAAGTGCATCCCTACATACTCCTAAGCTCATATCGCATATTTCATTTTGCTGATTATGAAGACTTTTCCTGTCTACTCTGTGTTTGTTATGCTAACAGGTGACAGCACTTCCATTTAATCCAATCTGGAATGTCTGCTGTATCTTACTGTGCCTTCCTGTGTCTATGTATGGTAAGCTAAGCATGCCTAGCTCTAAGACACCTACAGTTACACAGCTTTGAATCCTCCACGAACAAGCAGTATCTGCTAATTTAGCTTCTCTAGTATTTAACAGAGGGCACTCTGTTAAGGCTTTCTGTATACCCAAATAGCTGCTACAGGTTTAAATGCATCAAACCTGCTAAATAAATCTGCTATTACCATGTAACACAAAGAGATTATTTGCTAGGGGCACTTAGATATTTTTTATGATAAATATACAAACATCATTGTCTCCTCGCCCAGGAACGAGGGTGAACTCACAGGCTGACCAATACAATGATGACATCAAAGCAGCACAGGGGCAGCATGGTTCTGACCAATACACAAATCTGTTCACCACAGAACAATTTACAATCACCACGTATTTTTTCAATTACTTGGAAGATACAGCTTTAGGAACAGCTAATGTCATCTGCATAATAAAAAAAACTTCAGTTACTCTTTCCTGTCAAAGAGGAATTTATTAAGGCAGTGAGAGATCAAAGATTTCCAGTACAGCTACCTGATGGAGGAAAAGGACAAACAAGGAAAGAGAAGACGAATTGAGTCTTTTCAGGGCCAGTCTTGATTTTCTGGTAGAAAGGGGTTTTACATTCCACTGACAGCTATAACCATAAAAAATCGCGCTATGAGACATAAAACAGTCTAAACAGATACACCCATCCTCAGTGACAAAATTGGTTTTAAGTATGTCACTGAACTAGTTGCTGCCTTTTAAGTCCTTAATTTAAAAAAAAAAAAAAAAAAAAAAGAACAAGAAACAATGTTCTGTTATACTCTTTTGTGTCAAACTGTAATCCCAAAGTTAAAAACAAGACAGGGCGCCAACAATTCTAGACTGAAACTTTCCATATTTTTACTTTAGTAGCAGTGTGCTTTTCTCAAATAGTGCATGGAAAAATTCTGGCGTTTTAAGCATATCTGACGTATGCCAGTATTGCAAATAACAACTGAAAATTAACACACACTGACATTCTCACGACAAGAGTAACCAATAATAAAAGCTGCAGGTTATACACACAATACATGCAGAACTGGATATTGTTAGTGATATAAGTTTTCTTCACTAATTAAATAATGTTCTGTAGCTTCATTCAGGGTTTTTTAAGAGGGTAAATCATACAGCCTGATTCTGATGAGCATTTTTACTCAAATGACTCAATTACAATTGAGCACACTTTTTTGGAAGCTCCCAAAAGTATCTTCCAAATAAATTTTCCATTAATTGTCCACACTTCCCAAAGCACTCCACCCCACTCACATCCTTCCTGACATGGGTTACTTAAAATTAACCTTGAATCAAGAAACAACATCAGCAAATATAAATGGAAACGGCAGCTGATCAACACCTAAGAAAAGGTACATGGTTTTAAAGCTGATCAGGCACCTGGTCACTTTTGATATATTTAGAAGAGTCTAAACTCTGAAGTCACTTAGCTTAAATAATCCACTCCAGTAAAATTATACCAGGTAAAGGAGAGACACTAACTCTTAGCTTTTGACATAAGAATCGCCATTAATGCATTTTTATAAAAGTAAGCGGAGTAGGAATAAACCCTTACAATGTTTAGCTTTCCTTGGGGCTGTTCCAGTTTTATACATTATGCAGCTTCACTACCAGATAGGTATTCCCCAGATATATCCTGGGGTGTGAAGAGTTAAAAAAAAAAAAGAAAAAGCCATCTGAATAAACAGTACAGACAAGTAAAGGATAAGGAGAAATGGGTCACAAAGTGATACACACTAAAGCCAGCTCTGGCCCTTCCAACAGTTTCTTGTATACACTAAAGCTAAACAACCACTTTCCTCCCTCTACTTGTCTCTATAATAAATACAAGCCTGAAGAAGATCCCAAGTTATGCTGCATTTTGAAGGGCAGCAAAACAAAGTATTTTGTAAATACTCCTCAGCACAAGGAGAAAACAAAAGCAGAAAAATGCTGAATTATGGATCTATTCCAAGTACTTCAAGAAAAAGAAAAAAAGGCTCCAGCGTTAGTGAACAACAGTTAGATCACATTCTGCTCATTAGCACAAAAAGTTTAAAGTTAAGTTTATTCGAGTTGCACAATTTTTTCCTGCTACAATTTAAACGTTTGCCAAACCAGAATGACTATTTCAAATTTAAATCAGATGGGAAATTAATAAAAAGAGAACAGTCTCACTCCTCCAGAAAACAGAAAAGAATGGAAGTAGAAAATACATGCCACATACATGCTGTACTAATGTATGGAAAAAAAAGAAAGTACATCACAAGCACAAAAATCTAAAGAGAATTTTTGCCTTTTTTACATTTCAGAATAATCTTAGGAACTCTAAATTCAGATGTTTATTATGGTTAGCAGTAACATACCAGCTAAGATACTGAGCCAATAGCAAATATCTTCCAGAGAAAGAAAAGACTAATCATTGCACAGCAACTTAAAACGATATCCTGGCATATATATTTCTTCTTACCCGTGATTTTACTTCCTGACAACAAGCTGAGAGGAAAATGCAAAAACGTGAAGCGGGAAGCCTTGCAGTTTTCCCTTACAAAAAAACCTCCTATTATTTAAGCCAATAGTTCTATCTTAGAAATAAATGTCCTCAGTGAATGTTTGATATCTTTTCCTTGTCCTTTGGGCCTGGTCATTTAGCCAGTTTGAAATTCACATCACTGTCCTCTTATCTAACCCTTACTTTGTCAGCTGCCTACAAGGACAATGTTATGGGAGACAGCATCAAAGACTTTATACTAGAGTCAAGCTAAACAACCTCCACTGTTCTCTCATCCACTGGGGCAGTCTCTTCATGGCAGAAATCTTGGTCAAGCCTGATTTCTCCTTTGTAAATCCATGCCAAACACTTGCAATCACCTTATCTGTATCTGTATCTGTATTTGTGTGGAAATGCTTTCCAGAAGAATATTCTTAATCACTTTCTCAGGGACTGAGACCAACTGGCCTGTACTTCCTTGGAGCCTCTTTTTTGCCTTTCTTGAAGATATGAGTGGTATCTACTTTCTTCCAATCTTCAGGAACTTCTCCCTTCCACCATGACCATTCTACAGTCTTCAAATTTTCAAGCCTATGATATGACATTCACTGAAAAAAAATGTTTTGATACTAGTGGACTGCATTAAGACATCATGTAAAGACTATGGATGGATTCAAAGCCAGACTTATATTCAGGAGTCACTCGAGAGTTCAGAAAATTTTGAATTTTTAAACTAAACTGGAGTAATTTATAGAAAAATATCTACTTTACTGCACAGAATGGCCAGATAGAGATATAGTTAGGAGGCAAAGCCCAAACAGTTAAACATATTAGGAAGGGTGAAAAAACACAATTAAAAAAGATGAGTGATGGGATGCCCTGGATGCTGTACGTTTTTGCTGCTCTTACTTAACAAATCTCACACTTCACCACAGAGGTCAGTAAGGATTAAGTGGTCTCAACATTAGAGAAAAAGCACAAAATTGCTTTCAAAACTATTTGTAATTACTGTGTGCAATTACTTTGTGTAATATAACTCATCAGAGCTCCTTCTAGACATTCAGCTTATTCTACAAACCATTTAAAGCAGACCCAGCATTTACTCTTACTCTTGTCATAAAGCCAATTCATCAGGTCTCCACCGAAGGCCCTGCACTCTCCCAACACCCTAGAAATCTAGTACCTGACCCAGAAAGGTGTGGAAATCTGGCAACAGTGAGACCAAGTAGGCCAGGGCACGAGTTAAGAAAGAAAGGGGCTGTATCACAAAGAGGACTATGGCCACAAGGGTGCCCACTGCAGGAAAGCATCCTATGAGGATGACACAGGTGAGGAGATAATGGAGATGAACACCCAAGGTAAAATCCACACCTTACAGTGCACTCCTTACAACTGCTCTTTGGGGCTTATACTATAATACCTTCTTCCAAGCCTGCTCCATGGAAGCTGAGTAAAGTACATGAACTCTTGCTTTTTCAAGTAATCCTTGTGCACAGCACTACTGCCAGAATAAGAAGACTTCATTGCCTGTACTTCTCCACCCACCTTGAAAATAACAGCAGAAAGTCAGAATCTCTCAGCAAGGTACTGAAGCAATTGCACAAATAGGACACAAGTCAAGAAGAAGGCACCAGAAAGGTGAAGTAAAATTATGTGTAAAACCATATAATATTAGCCTATCAATAAATTTCAAAGATTATGAAAAATTTAAGTCTTGACAGAGTAGAAACCCCCTGCTAGTATAAGTAGTATTAAGAGGACCTGCTATAATTACAAATGCCTTATTCACACAAAAAAAAATTTAGAAAGAAACTTTTTTCAATTTCAGCTGAGTACATCAAAACCAAACTGCCTAAAACAGTTGTAGACGGAGATTAACAGGACTAGCAAGACCATTTTTTCTGGAAGGACCAATCTCAGTGGCAAAGGGAAATGAAGTCATGAAGAACAACAGGGATACCCCAGCTGTAGGTTTCAGGATTAGGTACATCTCAGGTCTGACTACACGCTTTTCCTTTGTGCAGAAGCATGCATATGATACCTTATGACTAATTCAGTAAACACTTTGCATTCACCCATTAAACCACATACGAACACCCTAAAATAGTGCAAGGATAAACAAATACCCCATGCAGATGGTGTTACCCATATGTTAGCAATATGGGAAGCACTATTAGACCTGTTGTACTGCTGCAGAAGTAAGCGAGTCAAGAAAATGATTCACTGGGAGGCCATAGGGACTGAGAAGCAAATGCACCCCGTATGTACTAACCCAAATAATCTTCCATTATTTCATATCACCTAGACTATAAACACACATGACACATGCACATTCAGCTGTCTCCAGAAAAAGTAAAAATAAAAAATCAAAGAGGTATTTTCAGAAAGTGAACTTCAAGAAAACTTATTCCTAGAGGTTGGAAGATACTTGTTTTTTTTTTTTTTTCTGGTCTTTTTTTCCCCTTCTATGAAAGGTAAATCTATTTATTTCACATGGAATCACTTGGCATCACACTAAATTGTCAAGTGCATCTGAGTGGCTGCCTTTACTTTGTTCACTTCCTTGGCATGCAGCCAAGTTATCTGCTGCTAAGCTACAAGAATGCTGTGCAGCATTCAGGGCAAGTGTAACATTCTCTAAAGTATTTTAATATTAGTATACAGGGTGCAGACATGATTTCTCTGTAGGTCTGCAGCAACTTCGACACTGCTGATGACATTGTTCTCTCAGGTCGCTGCACATTTTGGACCATATAATACTGGACACCAGCTAGCTAGGCTTTCCCTCAGGCCAACAAGTAATGCACTTATGAAACTTCCATCTGCAGTAGGCAGAAAAAAAATATAAGAAAAACCCTAGTTTAGGACCTGCAAACTTCACCCATTACTATAACAAATCCACAGCAAAATGAATTGTTTCCATCTGGTTGTTTCCATAACAAAATCTTTTGGATCAAAAAGCTTCACTTTTTTACAGGTATTTGTACCTCAATTTTAGCATTAGAGAAAAAGGCCAGGTACACATAGGTAAGGAGAAGTGCCACATTTGAGGCTGCCTTGTGCATTGTTAATTTAGTCCCACATGTGCACGAATAATGATTGCAGTCCTTCATTACATGGATCTTCTTCCAGGAGATTCTAGTTAAGTTACCACATGTAAGAGAGGCATAATTTCATATTTTGCTATATCTTTAGTCTTGAATGCATGTTTTTATGCTTTTTCTATGCACATTAACTAGCAGAGTTCAGAAACTTCATACATGATGCCATATGACACTGTTTATGACATCACTCAGATGCTTTCTTAGAATTAATGCATTTATTTTCACAACAGATTATGAGGTAAGAAGGAATTACTGCAAATATGGTCAACAGAAAAAACAGCGGTTTCAGATTCAATTCAATTTGCCTGATCTGACAAACCATCAGTCTTTAATGTTTAAATGGCACTTCTATTTGTTTTAACCACTACTTCCACAGAGACCTGCTCTACATTTGCATGTCTAACTCTGTGTCAAGCTAAGTCTTCAAAACAATGGATTATTAACTACCATAAAATACCTCGTGGGCGTGATTTGTGTAGTTTTTCACAGAGATCCTAGGCAAAAGACAAAATCCAGTCCCCACAGATATTGTTCTGATTTTACCATGAAATCATCTTTCTCTTTGTGCAACTCCATGCCTCACATACTAAAATGGTCAGAGAAGGAGGGGGTGGAAACAGAAAAGCCCTATAGAAAAGGATCCCCTTCAGGATATTAATCACTATTCTTTATGAGAAGTCCCAAGAAAGAATCAGATCTGAAACTGCAGAGCTCATGACAAGACAGAAGAAAGAGTGATTGCTGGGCTGCTCGAGAAACCTTAGCTCCATCCTTCTCTGCCTGCCGGGTGCGATCCTGAATCCCTACAGACTCTTCATACTCTCTCTGCACACAACTCTTTGAACTTCACAGAAAACACACACGCATTAAGACACTGTTCCAGCCCTTGGACTTCAAACTGAGCTGGAGCTGTGACAGCAGTAGCTGGCTGTTATCCAGCTGTGGGATAACAACTACAGGAGGCATCTACCTCTACAGTGGGCATTACACTTCACATCAGCTGTCACAAGAATACTGAGATTCCTGGATTCTGGAAGTCTGGAAGATTCCAGAGTCTGGAAGCACTAATTCATTTGGAACTCTCAAGTTTGCTCCCCATCACTGTTCTCCAGTTCACCTGGTATCCCTTCAGTCATCATATAGCTCTTGGTCCAAGAAAGCTACAAGCTAGAAACATCACAGTCACAAAACCAACAAATTACCCAGTATATCACCCATATAACGCTGAGTACTATCCCACAAGCCTACACTAGCCTGATGTTCCCACTCTAGCCTGATGTTCCCACTCAAGCCCTAGGAACAGGTAAGAATATTTACACTATATATATGGAATAGCAGCATTATCACCTCAGTGCCGTTTAGTACTGCTCTTCCGTTCATCTGACAGAGAGCTCACCTGAGGAGGCTGCTAACCTCACATTGCCCATCAGACAAGTCAGGACCTCAAGTAAGAAAAAGAAAAGGAGGGTCATTGTAGTAGGAGACTCCCTTCTGAAAGGAACGGAGGACCCTATTTGTAGGATGGACCCAACTCATAGGGAAGTCTGCTGCCTTCCCCAAGCCCTGGTACACGACATCGCCAAGAGACTCCCGGACCTAATTAAACCCTCTGATTATTACCTGCTTCTGGTGGTACAGGCTGGTAGTGATGAACTAGCGAAAAGAGGGTCAAGGGTAGTTAAAAAGGAACTCCAGGAGCTGGGACGGTCGATAGATAGGGCAGGAGCACAGGTGGTGTTCTGCTCGGTTCCCCCGGTGGCAGGGATGTATACAGATAGGAATAAGAGAATATATGCAGTTAATAAATGGCTTAGGGGCTGGTGCCGGCAGAGGAATTTTGGGTTCTTTGATCATGGGGAAACCTTTACAGCACCTGGCCTGCTTGACCCAGATGGGTCTCGTCTAACTCCGAAGGGTAAGAGGATCCCAGCCCAGGAGCTGGCAGGGCTTGTTGAGAGGGCTTTAAACTAGGCATGACGGGGGAGGGGGGAGTTACTAGGCTCACCAAAGATGTTCCAGTGGAGGATGAGCCATCTCAAAGGGGGTTGTCAGTAACCCAACTGAAGTGCATGTACACAAACGCACGCAGTATGGGAAACAAACAGGAGGAGCTAGAAGTCCTGGTCCAGCGGGAGAGCTATGATATAGTTGCTATCACGGAAATGTGGTGGAACGACTGTCATAACTGGAGTGCTGCCATGGAAGGCTACAGGCTCTTCAGGAGAGACAGGCGTGAGAAGAGGGGTGGAGGGGTGGCCCTCCACACTAGAGAAACCCTGGATGCTGTTGAAGTCAACATCGGTGATGACCAGGTTGAGTGTCTATAGGTAAGAGTCAGAGGAGCAGTCAGGTCTGACCTCCTGGTTGGAGTATGTTACAGACCGCCCGACGAGGAGGAGGATTTGGATCTTCTGTTGTTTAAACAGCTGGAGGATGCCTCTAGATCGGCTGCCCTTGTTCTTTTAGGAGACTTTAACCTTCCAGATATCTGCTGGAAACTTAACACTGCTGAGAGGAGGCAGTCCAGGAGGTTCTTAGAGTGTATTGAGGACTGCTTTTTGTCACAGCTGGTGAGTGAGCCCACCAGGGGTGAGGCTCTGCTTGACCTGCTGTTTACAAACAAAGAAGGGCTGGTGAGTGATGTTGTTGTCGGAGGCTGTCTGGGGTGTAGTGATCATGAGATAATTGAGTTCTCTCTGAACAATGTAATAAGAAAAGCCAGGAACAGAACATCGATGCTGGACTTTCGTTGGGCAGATTTTGGATTATTTAAGGAACTGGTCAAGAAAGTACCTTGGGAAATAGCTCTTAGTGGCAAGGGGGTCCAGGAAGGCTGGATGCACTTCAAGAATGAAATCTTGAAGGCGCAGGAGCGGGCTGTCCCCGTGTGTTGTAAGAAGATTCGTAGGGGCAGACGGCTGGCCTGGATGAGTAGGGAAATTCTGAAGGAACTAAGTAAGAAAAAGAGGATGTGTCATCGTTGGAAAGAAGGGGATGTAAGCCACGTCATGTTCAAGGATGTTGTTAAGTCGTGTAGGAGGAAAATCAGGGAAGCAAAAGCCCAGCTGGAGCTGAAATTGGCCACTTCTGTTAAGGACAATAAGAAGAGTTTTTATAAATACATCAATGGCAGAAAGAAGGGCAGCAGCGACCTCCACTCCTTGTTGGATGTGGAGGGAAATATAGTAACCAAAGATGCAGAGAAGGCTGAGGTAAGTTTTTAGTTAAAAACTTGCCTCAGTTTTTAACAGCAAGGATGTCAGCTCGCTTGACAGTTGGCCCTCTGAAGTGGTTGATGGGGGCAGAGTGAAATATGGCCCTCCTGCAATCCATGAGGAGGAAGTTAGAGACCTGCTGAGCCACTTGGACCCTCATAAGTCTATGGGGCCAGATGGGATCCATCCTAGGGTGCTGAGAGAGCTGGCAGATGAGCTTGCTAAGCCACTCTCCATCATCTGTCAGCAGT
The DNA here is from genome assembly GCA_033556795.1 of Tapera naevia. Classification (NCBI taxonomy): domain Eukaryota; kingdom Metazoa; phylum Chordata; class Aves; order Cuculiformes; family Neomorphidae; genus Tapera; species Tapera naevia. The sequence goes on from JAUMJJ010000044.1 coordinate 7,394,939, forward strand.
CCTGGCTCACTGGAAAGGTCCCGGAAGACTGGAAGTTGGCCAATGTGACGCCCATCCATAAGAAGGGCCGTAAGGATGATCCAGGTAATTATAGACCTGTCAGCCTGACCTCGGTCCCAGGTAAAATCATGGAGCACATAATCCTGGGTGAAATCATGCGCCACCTGCAGAACGGTCAAGAAATCAGGCCCAGCCAGCATGGATTTAGGAGGGGTAGGTCCTGCCTGACCAACCTGATCTCCTTTTACGACCATGTGACTTGCCTGGTGGATGAGAGGAAGGCTGTTGATGTGGTATACCTGGACTTCAGCAAGGCCTTTGACACTGTCTCCCACAGTAGACTCCTAGGGAAGCTGGCAGCCCGTGGCTTAGATGGGAGCACTCTGTGCTGGGTTAGGAATTAGCTTGATGGCCGAGCCCAAAGAGTGGTGGTGAATGGTGTTTCATCCAGTTGGCAGCCGGTCACCAATGGTGTCCCCCAGGGATCGGTATTGGGTCCCGTCCTGTTTAATATCTTTATTGATGATCTGGATGAGGGGATTGAGTCCATCATCAGCAAGTTTGCAGATGATACCAAGCTGGGAGGAAGGGCTGATCTGTTAGAGGGTAGGATGGCCCTTCAGAGGGACCTGGACAGATTGGAGAGCTGGGCTGATTCTAATGGGATGATGTTTAATAAGTCCAAATGTCGGGTACTTCATTTTGGACACAACAATCCCATGCAGAGCTACAGACTGGGGACAGAGTGGCTGGAGAGTAGTGAGGCAGAAAAGGACCTGGGAGTAGTTCTGGTGGACAGGAAGCTCAACATGAGCCAGCAGTGTGCCCAGGTGGCCAAGAAGGCCAATGGCATCCTGGCCTGCATCAGGAATAGCGTAGTAAGCAGGACCAGAAAAGTTATCGTCCCCCTGTACTCGGCACTGGTCAGGCCTCACCTTGAATACTGTGTACAGTTCTGGGCCCCCCAGTTTGGGAAGGATGTTAGGATACTGGAATGTGTTCAGAGGAGGGCAACAAAGATGGTGAAGGGGCTGGAGCACAAGCACAAGGAAGAAAATATGGTTAGTACAAAAGAAGGCTGCAATTTTCTTGTCACACCCTGAGCATCCATGAATGTATAGGGTTAAAAATAAATTCCTGATTTCATTCTGGAGGACATCAGAGAGACTGTCAAAGTTGTTAAACACAATCTCCACATTCCAGAGAAGGATATAAAATTTTTGCCATTTGCTGAAACAGGAGAAACAATTTGTGTAAGGGGGAGGGAGAGAACAGAAAGCAGAAAGAAAAAGAACCGGTGGTCATTTTCAATCATCCTGAACTTCCAACACATAAGAATCCAGCATACCTAAGAATACCTAAAGCAGAAAACAGAAAACAGCAGTAACATAGTATGTTTTAGGATCCAACATAGAAAATTTCAGAGCTTTGCCTACAGCCACAAACACTCAGATCTCACAGTTGGCCAGGTGAAAAACCAACAGATGTTCTCTTTGACAGCAGCAGCAGAAGTTACCTGAGGTGCCTGGGATGCAGGTGTCCACACATGTGCCAGACAGCTCGGTTCATGTGACAGTCAACTGAGATTTAATTACTGCAGTGACATCTGATTTAGATTGTCCTGACTGTACTGGCTACGATTGACTGCAACGGTATCTAGCTCACACGGGGCACCTAACATTGCATGAGCAGCATTTTACGCTGTAGTACACTACTGCAAGAATACAGACATTTACAGAAAGATCATACTTTATTTGAAGAATGCTAAATAGAGGCATAACATTTTTGAAAAAGCAATATACTGATCTTGACAAGTTCAAAAGATCACAAAGGACATACTGTAGTGCAATGGAAATTTTGCAGTAATTTAGGAACTTGAATTACACTAGGTCAAATGTGCAGAACTATTAAGCAGCAGATAATTTGTGCTACTCAGCCATTACATCACAGTCAACAACTCAAAAGGTAAAAAGCTGACAAAAAGTCAGTGTTCCATAGTGCCATAAGAAGAAAGGGGAGAATACAATCCTAGATTCTTTTCAAAAGTTTCAGCATTTAACTCTTAAAACACCACCATTTTTTTCAGAAGTAGTAGTGGGACTGATAAGATCTTCCACTGTAGAACAGTGAGCGTAAAATTGCTTATGACAATGTATCTCAGTTCAGAATTGGTATTTTATACACTTCCTAATAAACCTCAGTTAGTTCTGAGCTGATGGAAAATACAATAGAGATATTGAAATGACCGGTTTGAATTGGAGAAGCCTATTCTTCTCTACATACACTCATTCTGTACCTCAAACAGAAAACCTGAGGGGACTGCTGGAAAAAACTCTGGAAGCTAGATTGTAAGCATATGTTCCTACATATCTAGTACAGAGGCACAGTGTTAAAAAAAAACACCTGTCCCTCAATCAATCTGCAGCACCAGTAATGGCTGGCATACAGAAAAATGTGAAAAGATGTACTATATGGAATTTCATTTTCTGTCAATTGTAAGAAAAGGCAAATGACACCATCTTTCTGAACTGCTGTGGCTGATCAACAACCAGGCAACAAACAAACACCAACATTCTTTTCAATCCAGACAAAATTCACCCACTCTCTTCCCCGCCAGCAGGTCTATGAAACAGCACCTAAATTTGACCAGTCCATCACCATTTTAAGAAGCACAAAGTGAGAATGCTTAGAACAGTAACACTGAAAATTGATTCATGTTGCCTCTGACCCCACAGCAGTCATGGTACCAAACTTGCTTTGAAGCAGTGGATCTACAGAAACGTGCTACTGCTAGCAGCAAAGATCTGAGGCTAAGAACGGCCAAAAGAGGCGGACTGATATTTTCAAACTTCATAATCTTCACCAGCTACATGAGGTTTATATTTACTTTCTGCACTGAAGGGATTCTTTCTGGTGTGAATCTGCTCCACTGTATGTGGCAGTCAAATAGTGGAACACTACCTAGAGTGCCCCACTTGCAATGAGGCCAGAACGTCCTGCTGCCATCAGTTCTCAACATATGCTTTACACACTACCAACTGGGTTGGATGTCGTGGTTGGTTAAGATGTAGTATGGACATACATGCCAGGAGCTGTAACAGGCTGCACCAAAAGGTGCTCCATCCCCTCATTTTTGCACAAACCACTAGTGCAGACATACTGCAAGTGGAAAACAAGACTGGTAACTAAAATACAAGTAGCCAAATAGACAGCTTTTATTCTACACACTTATCCACACAATGGAAAATCTTCACCAAGTGGATTAAGAAAATGGTGCTATATAACTAATTATGATATTGTAGTACACAGATATATGAAGACTGTTATGATGTTGCCATATTACTATAGAAATGGAAGAAGCTATGCCTGGATCTTCTATTCAGGTACATAGGGTAAGAAACTAATATAAGACAAACTAAGATAATGGAGTTTGATTATTCAGTAGATTAGGGACTGACTTGCTATTTTTGTTCTCAGAATTTTTTTATCATTTTTTACAAATTTCAATTAAACAGATCAAGCCAAACAGATACAACTCCGCCAACAAAGGAGACCAAAATAATAAAACACAGTAGGAATGTCTGTAACACTGGTGGAAGAACAAAATCCATGTTGAACTGTTACAATATTTTAAATATAATTTCAGTATTCACATTATCAGTGTGAGCTACATTGTTGTATGTATGTTTTGGTCATTTTACATAACTTTCCTATGATTTTTAATGTTGAGAAGGTAGAACAAATTATTGTTTTATTGTTATAGTTAAGTGTTTGTGTTACATTTTTGGCCTTAATGCCTTGCAATGCATTTCTGGTTTAGTTCTAACCTGCTGCCAGTCTCTCATTTGCTGACATTTCACCAGTCAGCTAAATGAATTTCCCAGCGACTCCACAAATAAAGCTTTACCAAAAGATATTTGCTTTGGGATCTAATTATTTTTCCAATAACTTAATTAAGGAGTATGCATTTCTATTAAAGCATACTGTAATATCTCAGGGACTTACGACACTACATAGAGAAATGTTATAGCCTTCACACCATGGTTTCTTTTCAATAATACTTTGTCTTACTAAAATCTGGTCTTATTACCGTCAGGACAACGTTTTTTTAAATACTGTTTAGACTAACATATTCAGGTGGTGACATTCATTGCCTTTTACCTCCAAGTGTGATAGACACTCAAGAACATTAAACAACAGACCAGCCTCCAGTTTCTGACCAAAATCACTTGACGTGGATTTAGATAGCCAAAGATTTAACATTAAACTATTCAATGGCATCAATATTCTCCAAGACACACCTCTATGGATTTAAATAACCCTTCAAGAGGAAGGCATGTCAAAAATAAAATAGATCTACCTGTAACCCACTTCTCAGATAGGTATGCTCCCCATTTTTGCATAGTTACAAACAGCCCACTTCATAACACCACAGCAGAAACATAATGCTTAAATTTTGGTAAAATAGCAAAAAATATGGCTGTGACATTTTCTATTCTTCTCTACAACCTCAAAATATGTTCACTACTAAGCAAGTAGGTAAACATGAAACATCTATCGAACAGAAAAGTTCAGTCCCTGGAGAGATCATAGAATAATAGTTCACTATTTAGCTTCCACTTTTGTCTTAGGCCAGAAAAGGGACTATAAATTGACTTTACAGTTCTGCAAGAATAGCCAGAGGCAACAATGTTGATGTTGCTTGCCTTAAGCACAATGTGAATGACTCATTTTTCAGTTATTCCTTAAAAGCTTATCAAAACAGTTTGAACCTATCTATGCATTGAATGTGCCTGCAGACTGTGTTGTCTCAAGATAACTGGCCAAATGATGGCAGGGAGACAGGGATCATCTGAGAAGCTAAGCAGAAGCTGAATACCCCAAAGCTGTCCTCATGCAAGAAGCATTTAAGGACTCTTTCATGAGAAGGTCTTACAAAAACACTAATCCCAAAAGAACTAATAACTTAAAACTTTCCCACTGGCCATCTTTAATTAACTCTCTTGAAGGTAGTTCATCAAAAAAAAAAAAAATGTTTGGAGGAAAAAACATCAAATCCTTTTTTCTTCACAGGTAGTGAGAAGACAAATTCATCTGTCATTTTTTAAATGCCACAGGAAGTATCTAAAACATAGGTATCTCCGGTGGACATTTGCACTGGAACATCCCAGGGATGCCCACATGCAACCATAAGATTTTCGGACAATATTACACCTGAAGGTGGCAAGCAATCTTGCCAAAAAGATAACACCACTTCTCAGACATCTGCTACATATAACAGACATATGATGCTGAACAGCACAGGCAGTTTTTGCGCAATAAAAGTCATTAACTTTTAGTTCATTACATCTTCAAAAAAGATACTATCTTTCAGCACTGTTGCTAGGTTTCATATACGCTAAATTAGCAGAGATGTACAGCAAAAGCTATTGGTGGCATATCCCTGCCTTGTCACTTCAAGGAATGTATGTAAAATAGAGAGGTTTTGAACATCACTAAATCACCATATCCTTTATAAAATAAATACAGAGCTACACTAAGCAGAAAAAAAAATCAAATGATTGGATTTTGTTAATCTGTGGGAACATGGACTTAATACTGCATTTAATTTTGTTAAGTGGGAGGAAGATTACTGCGGGCAAGATATGAAGAATAGTCTCTGCTCAAATCACATAATATTAACAACGTTAAATACACTGAGATAGTTATTAATAATTATATCAGAACATTTCCATGTATTCAGTTGACAGTCATGAAAGTAACTAAACATACAGGCCTCCTCCCAATGCAGACAATAATACTAATAATAATATTTACTTTCCTCTATTCACTTGCTTCCAATAGTCTTTAATAAAACATATCTGCGATTTTGCTGGATAACAAGTGCAGAAACACTGCAGAAAGAACAATTCTTAAGCATTTTACTTCACTTTTTAAAGAGACTAGCCAGTCACTAAGACAAAGCTATTATTTTTCCAGAATTTTTGAAACAAAAGCTGAAATTCATCCTCATCAAGTCTATCATTGTCACAGTGGAGGACCTGTTGGGAACTGCGCTTGTTTACAGCCCACAGTTCCTGTGGGAAGAAGCAGTTTAATTAATACCAGAATTCAGGCTTTCTACCTGCAGTATTTTCAAGTCTCAATATGCTGTTTTGAAACTCAGCTTTTCCACATTGTTGTTATTTCAATATTGTCTTTTTTTTTACTGAAATGTGAAATGAGAGTGAATAGCAATACCCGGTTGGCATGTAGAAAAACTCTTCTAAAATCTGTGGGAGATCAAAACACTTTTCTTTAAAAACAGAAACTCCCCCTACAAATCATTTCATGTCTGCATCATATTCGATTTGATCCCGTATTCCCAGAGTATCAACTGATTCATGTATTATGCAGTTTGTTAATACTAAGAAATGTACTGTACTTTTAAAAAAATTTGCTTTGAAGTAAATATCCTCCTGAAGGAAAAAAGTATACTAATACTCAATGGAAAAGACAAAAAAAAAAAAAGCATTCTATCATTGCAATTTTTTTCCAAGCCCATAATACTTCAATATTACAGTAAATCTTGTGAATGCATTTGGCATTTTCCTCAAAACAGTGTTAGGGTTCCTGTAATGTTTTAATGTCTCATCATCATGGATTATTGGAAGGGCGTAATAGCACCAGTAGTGGTTAAACAGGAAATCATCCAGCTACTGGGCTTGTTGGGTTATACGTACCCAAATCTAAGCACATCTGTTAACCAAAACAATGTCTCCTATATAGGGAAGTACAGCTCCAATATTCTTCCCACTGAACTCTGCACCTTCTCACCACAGTTCTTACCGGGTGTATCAGTTGAAAAGCAACTCAAACTAAAATCAAAAGGCTCTGCAAACTAAGGGAAACAAAGTCTATTTGTTCTGCATGAATTCTCCATAATCTCAAGTTACGTAACTTAAAGAAAATGTATTGCTTTAAAAAAAATATTCAGTCAAAGGATGCTGATAAAGCTCTCTCATGTGAATAATTCTTCTTCCTCTGTGTCCCTCAGCTGTGTAATTCTACAGCACTTATCACTCTAATTAGTCTAAGTTACATAGGCAAATAAACCCCAAAGTAACAAGAGATTATTTTTTTCATTTCTCTCTTTTGGAGAAGAGACATCTTATTCTTCAAAAACTGGCAGACAGCTTCTCATTTTTTTCATTCTGTTAATACGTTTGTGTAGTGAAACCAAATCAAATTTAATCTAGGCAGCATTTTTATAGAAGTTAACATGTAAAACACCTGAGTTTTCATTATCCTCTGAATAAGGAAACTTTTCTTCCTCTGTTAATAAATTGCAGTGTCACAGTTCATTATTTTACACCTCTAAGAATATGAGTGCATATTTTGAGTGAAAAAGAAAACTTTAATTTTCAAATATTTCTCTTTTTTCTTGTGATTGACCAGTTTTAGTCACTGAGGAAGTTTCCTGTACAGCTTATGAAAGCTTTGTGTCTATATGAATACACAAACAAGGGTGCACTTCAATGAGTAAAGATCTGTAAAAACTACTAACACTTTATTCTGCATCAAGCCAAAGTTGAACAGGAAAAAGATATTTTCTGATGGTCTGCCCTGAAAATTCAAACTAGGATTCCAAGAAAAACTGAACCGCTCTTCCACCTCTTTAATTGCAGTTTGCTGTTCTTAAAAATGTGAACACAGTTGATATTTAAAGCAAAGCAAAATTCAATCTCATGCCCTGTAATTATATTGTCTTTGTACCACTAATTAATTACAAACAAGTCAGACATTCATCATTATAAAAGCACAACATAAGATTCCTGTAGAACAGATACAGAACGGCATTGTTTTCATACAGTTCTCTTAGTCAGGTTGTATTTTAACAACACTACTAATAAACAAGTGTACTAAGCCAACATAAAGCAGACAGGGAAATTTTCATATTTAATTTCACCTAGGGAATCTTCCAGTATTTTGTTTATCAATTCTTATAAAAACATGCCTCAAAGCAACAAGTCAGAATGTAACAGGCAAACACAACTACAACCACGCCAACTTCCCAAAGTTCAGTTACTTCACTATGCACCATCTCAAAGGCTGCTTAAACATACAAGTATTCACTCTAAATGGGGGGAAAAGAATGACAAATGTAAGAAGGTTTGGAGCTCTCCTCACAAAATTACCACACTAGTGCATCGTGTATATGTGCTGACTTAGGTCTCTCACAATCAGCAGGAAACACCTGCAACCAGCTTGAAACCACCCTCCTTATAGTTAGCCAAAATTTTCTAAACCAGTTCGACACTGTCTGGTTTCTCCTCTTCACGAAGAAAGGCACTAGGGCATACCAGATGTAGATTCAAACCAATTTCAAGAAGTAACAAACAAGATCAAGAATTTACATGAGGCAAGAAGAGGTTTGTGGTTAAGATACCTATCTCTATCTCTGCCGCACGACTACAGTGCTCTTTTCCTCACAGTTATGTAATACACAGATAGTATTTAACTACTTGCTTGCTTGACACATACATGTCAAGCTGATCAGCTTTCTGGGGGATGGAACTCAGCAGTTCACGTATTACGCACCATCACCCCTCCTGGGAATGAATCCCACCAAAGCCTCGGCATTCTTCGCCCGATGAAAGCCACACAAGATCTGGCTCAAGCATTGCACTATCGTTTCTCTCACAAGCACAAATGCCTTCATAACACCTGCCTGGCAAAGAACCCACTGAACTTCTGCTGACTTCTTGCTGCCTTGTCACTAGCCCGGCTCTTGAACGGTTGCCCAAGGGAGAGCTGAGAGATTGTTCCCCCCCACAACATCGCTGAAAGACGCAGCAGCCCCATAGCTGCCTAGAGATGAGCTCAGTTACTCCTTTGGAGTCCACCTGCACTCTTCTGGTGTTTTCGCTCCTTGCAAACTCTACTATTTGCTGAGTTTGATTGGAAATGTGTAGATGCATCACAGCACCGTTAACACAAGACTAAACACCTGGTTTGTGAGATGCTGCTCTGCTCTCTGGGTACTCTACCGAAATCACGCGTGCAGACACTGGGGGGGGGGGGGGGGGGGGGGGGGGGCGAAGAGTCAGGGAGGAAGGAAGAGTTATTAGATGGGCTGGGAAAGCCACCGGCCTTGCCACTTTATGGGCGGCTGCCGCTCCTTCGAGCTCCCCAGAAGCGGCACGGACTTCTCCGCTGGGGACTGAGTCCTAGGGACCGTCAACCTCCTGGAGGGGGACACCGACAACTGGGGCTCCAGCAGCGACTCGCTCTCCCGCTCCGCCGGGGCCTTCCCTCCCTGTCCTACACCCCTCTCTCCCTGTCCCGCACCTCTCTCTCCCTACCCCGCATCCCTTCCTGCCCTACATCCTTCCCTCCCTGTCCAGCATGCCTCCTTCCTTATCCCGCACCCCTCTCTGTCCCGCATCCCTCCCTCCCGCCCTGCCGCCCACCCCAGGGCAGGCGCTCCCGCCGCTGCCCGAGGGCCGTGGAGCGGCACTACCTGCTTGTCCAGAGAGGCATCCTTGGCGCTGCCGGCGGCGCAGCCCTTGGGAGCCGGCACCCTCTCGCAGTTGCAGCCCTCCAGCATGTACATGCCGGCGGGCCGAGCGCTCTGCTCGCCCTCGAAGTAGAAGAGCACGTTCTGGTAGAGGGCGAACCACTTCTCGTGCCAGCGGTTGGTCTCCGCCGTCTTCTTGCTCAGGTAGCCCCGCTTGGTGCCCTCCTTGCGGGCCAGCAGCGCCAGGTACAGGGCGTGCCCCTCGTTGTACCGCACGCTCTTCTGCATGGCTGCGGGCGTGGAGCTCCCCGGCCACGGGGCAGCCTCGGCGGCCGCTCAGCGCGCCGGCACCGCCCGCGCACCCCCGCGACCGCAACTCATGGGCGCTCGCGCGCCCTCCGCACCGCGCTCCGCCCGCACCGCCGGCAGCGGCACCGCCGGGTGGGTCCGCCCTCCCCTCCTCCGCTGCCTGTCCCCTCCTGCCCAGCACCGCCGGGTCCGTGGCCTCCAACCCCGCCTCGCTTCTTCCAGCGCCTGTTCCCCACCCCCGCTCTCCGCTGCTACCGGTGCTATCCCCTCCCGCCCAGCACCGCCGCGTACCCCCCTCCGCCCTCCCTCGCCCGGCACGGGTCCGCTGCCGCCCAGCACCGCCTCCCTGCGAGGAGAGGGGCGGGCGGGCGGGGAGCTGCTCCCCGGGGCAACTCCACCGTGACGTGGAGGAATCAGCCGTAATCCGCTTTGGAGAGCGATTTAAAGAGCAAAGTCGCCGCTGCAGCGCCCCAGTCCCTCCCTCAGCCCGGTGGTGGCGGGGCCCGACGCGAGGAGGGGGTGGGGGGCGGGGAGCGAGGGGCACCGTGCGCCCCGGGGATGGGGATGGGGTGAGGATGGGGATAGGGCACCCGGAGCAGCAACTAAGCCGAGCGTCCCGGGGCGATCGCGGCTGAGCGGTTTGGGCTCGCAGTTGTTTCCCCGATAGTTTTTCGCCTTTCGAGTTTTTTTGGGTGAAAAATCTTGGAAAGCGAAGGGGCTGGGAGAGAGCCGGTAACTTCGCTTCCGGGCCGCGCCGCGAATTAAAAAACAAAAGCAAGAAGTGAGAAACTCCCCGAGCGAAAACAGCAGAAACTCCGTCACTTTCAGCGCGGTGCCGTCGCCGATTAAAGGCGAGGAGGGGGAAGTAAGCGCTACAGGAGAGCTCACTCCGGGGAACCCCCTCCCCGCATCTCCCGGGCACCCGTGTTGTCAGCGAATAACCCGGCGAGGGCTGCAGGGATCTTGGGTTCGAGTCACAGATCCCAGCTCGTGCCGTGGCTGTACCGCGCGGCCTCACGGGCGCGGGCAGACTCCAGCTCCTGAGGAATATGTGGGGACAGCTGGGAGAAGAGGGTGGCTCATCGCCTCCGGAGCAGCAAATCCGTACGCGCTCTGCTCGGAGAGGAGTTACTCGGGTTTATTTTTGCACTGATTTTAGTAGGGCGAGCAGCAGGCATGATGTTGTTTCTGCAGGCAGGAGAGCGGAACGAGGTACGAGCAGACATTAATTGTAAAAAATAAGCTTTGACAAAGGAGCTGACATCGATATGTTACTTAAAACATAAGTAATGTGGAAATTTCTACCTACTAGAGGACCTTCTAATTTACTGAATTATGTAAGCTTCTTTTTAAGGTTCTTTCACAAAAAAAGGCGTTTGAAACTTTCATTTTAAAACATATTTTGCATATGTAGCATTACATCTCTTCTGTTTTACCAAGTCTTGTAAAAATGAAAATTGATTCTCTTGCTGACTTTCCAAACAAAAATGGGAAAATACTCCATGTGCTGTATAACGCACAGAACGAGTCAGAAAACTTTCCCTGTTTGATCTCTTGTCAGTAATTATGATTTTGAGTGTTATTTACAGGAACTGTGGACCCATGTGGAGTTTTAAGGCTCTCATTCCGTGAACAGACAACTTTATATAAGAAGAAACGCAGATCCGCAAATCCTGTTGGAACTGACTGGTTTCCCTCATGGCTTCACATAATAAAATTTGAGCTTATTAGGGAATGTCCAGGGAAGTCCAGGTTTTGGATAGGGATTGACGATCATTTGATTAATTTGCATGCATGAAATAACTCTGTTTATGCATCATGACAGGGTTCTTACTTGCCTTTCACAATGCATCCCTAACTCAGTTTTGCTCTTCTTGTGCTATCCATTCAGTATTAATTAAGTGTGCGACATTTTGTGGGTTACTGTATCTCTTGAGGCAAGTTGATGGCAAGGCAGTGAAACTACAGGAAAGAAGCAGACTACAACTCAAAACTGAGTTTTCAAATGCTTGACCCTTAAGTGAGTAGTTAGTGCTTTCCAAAGCAAACACATCATATATCATGAGCAAATGCTGTACTAAGAACCCATCTTTGCCAAGAAAAGGTTGCAAGTTTTTGTCCCAACTTATTTAATTTGTACATTAATAAAACTTCTGCATAGATCAGAAATTTGTATGCACCATCTCTTCTGCCACAACACTTGAGACATATGGTAAAAATAAATGACAGGAGTTAAATATTAACTACTGAATAAAAAAAAAGGAAGGGGTTTTCTTTTACTATGTCATTTTCTGCTAGACGTAAAAGCATTTTTGTTAAGCTGAAAATGTTGGATAGTTTATTGCTCGGCAACTCATAGGAATTATGAGGCTTCTAATGTTCCTCTTCACTACAGTGAACACTGATTGTGTAACTATCAGTTTGTCATGAATTCCCGTACTTTACTGTTAAAAGTATTACTTAGTTCTCTTGATATTTTATTGCTTGATCATTCTTATAAATGCACAACCTATTTTTTATTGCTTTGAATATTTGCTGCGTATCTATGCATCTATGTACTGTCGAAGACATCTAAAACTAAGTAAGTAAATATGGTTTGGGGATTTTTTTATTTATTTCTTAATTACCAACAATAAAGAAGGTGTTGTTTACATTTTTAAAAAAGAAATTATAGGCCAAATTCATATGTATGATAGAGTTATATGTGCAAACAGATGTAAAGAAATCTGTTGATGTGATTTATTCCATGGGGTTCTGAAGAAAAGAGCATACAGATGAGCATACCGGTTTTCTTTATTTTATATCTTCCTTAATGAACCATTCCTTTTTGTGTATTTTAATTTCAGAGGATTAGTTTGTAAAACCACAGTACCGAGTATTGTTTCGTTATAGGCCCCAAGGAGCTTTCTGTAAACCTGTATTGGAAAGTTGTGGTCACATATCAGCTGAGATAATCTAACACATTTAGCTTAAACTTACCTTGAAATTTCCATTGGGAACTAATTCATTACATATTGTTCAAAGCTATCATAAATAAAGAAACACATAGCACCGTATGACAGTGCAATTGTTGAAGTAATTCTATCCAGAAGTGACTGTGAGAGCTTGGGGGGCAAAGTCAGTGAGTTGTAACTCTTCTGACAGGTGACAGGATAATCTATTTCAGGAACTATGTAAAATTTAGGACTATATTCTGAAAATGCCTTGGAAAAGTACTATTAATGTAATGGTAATAAAAGTTGTTTAAAATAATGGAGAAGGGTTGTTGTGCTATCATTTTTATGTCAGAGTTTTTATGTATGTGCTATATGTTATTACACATTTGGAAGAATTGTTTGTCACTAAGTTGCGATAGTAAATCATTATTCGCCTTTTCATGCCAAGGGAAAGTATCAAATAAAAAGTAATTTTCTAAAGCTGTTGAACAGCTGCAATAATATCTTACTAGATTTCACTAAGAATATACCTATAATCCCTTTTTCCATTTTGTCTGAAAAGTGGAGCTGAACAAATATCTTCTTCGTGATTTTTTTAATGCAGATTTGCTGACATAATTGCTTAAGGCATAGAGCATAATTTAGCTATTTGAAGAGTATTTATATTCATATAAGATGTATTTATCTGATGAAGCAGGAAAAGTTTCAAACACATTATGTCATACATAACTGGTAAAGTAAGTCCTGAATATCTTTAAAATAGCAGGATATTCTGATCAGTATGGAAATGCCATTTACCAATTATTTTAAATGACTACAAACAAATTTGTTTGCTCTTAATTTGGCTCTTGATGTAGTTTGAAAATATTTACTTTTCCTTTTCATCTAAACATTTTTGAAGGGCAATTGTCTTGGCTAAACAATTTTAAATCATTATGCATACCAGGTCATACAAATTCCTCTCTTGTGGTTACTTACTTTTGGCAACTGGAAGGAAATGCTTGCAATCAGCCTTTCTGTGACAGAGATGTAATTACACATACACCTCAGCCTGCTCGCCTGCTCAAAAAGGTGGTGGGACAAGCATTCATGAGATTCCCTCCTTCAGGAATCCGAGGGCAGTCCCTCCCCAGGTCTTCCCCAAAGCAGCCATGAGGATAATTTCATGGTGATTCTATGCCAAGGGTGAGTAGCACCTCTGATGCCATTTGCACATTGTTCCAAGGAAGAGCACTTGGGCTCATTTTAAGAAAAAAAGAGTGTCGTGATTCTTTACATAGCAGAGACATCTCATTACGACATACACAAGTGCTGTCTAGCTATTTTGCAGCTCCACACACACTGATTCACAGGACTTGAGAGCTCTGAGGAAAGAAGGAAATTTTACTGCCACAGTGAAGGGTAACAAAGGGACCACTCAATCCTTTCAGTGGGAGATTTAAGCAAAAGCAGATAACTGCAGAACATTTACCTATAATGCAGGTGGTGGTATTATCATCCGGGTTTAATGGCTTAGTCTCTTTGTGCTAAATGCTTCATAAATGCAAGGTAAGGATCCATACTAGGAACAACTTCGTCTGTGCATAAAATTGGATTGCTAGAGTTAGTCAAAAGTTAATGTTCTTCCTGTTGTGATACACAGCATCTTCGGTACGCAAATGGCATGTTTATGGCTGAGATTTTGGAAGAAGAATAGCAGAAGTTGTTTTACAGAAACTTTTGAAAGAAGCAGTTTGGCGTGGCTACAGAGGTTATTGGGGAGTGGTCAGGGACAGCAGGGAAAAATGTGAAGGACAATTGAAAAAATGAAAAAGAAATGCATGGCAGAAGCTGTCTTACAGTTAGGCTGGAGAAAATGAAAAGCAGAAAATGAAAATCAAGGGACTCAACTAAATGGAAGAAATAACACTGTTTAGGCAGGAAGCAAAAGCAAGTGGGTAGTGGAAGAATTCAGCCTGATTGGCAGACTACTGATAATGAGAGCACAGGAGATGAAGAGCAGAGGAAGCCAGAGAGAGTGAGCGAGGGTAGGAATGGCTGGAGAATTGGAGGAGACAGCGTGAGGACCCTAACAGCAAGGAACATGGGAAGGAGTTACTGGGAGGTGCTGAGAGAGAGCTGTGGAGAAGACAAAATTGGGAGTGGTGGAGAGTGAGAGTTGTGGATACTGGGTAAGACTGGGAAACCAGGTGGTGGGTGAAGTGGTGGAAATCACCCACAGAGATCCTGGGGGTAAGAGTGACGCTCTGAAACGGGAAGAAAAGAGACCAATGCACAGGGGGCAAATTGAGGAGGCTGGCAAGCAATAACATGGGAGAGGAAAAGAAAAGTCAGGTATGATCAGTTCAATATAGCACATGAAGTGAAAGGATTAGACAAAGAGTAATGCCAAAAAAGAAAGAAGCATGTAGAATATGGAAAGGCTGTTAGTCCATATCAATGCTAACGTCACACGAGGAACTAAAAAACAGGCAGCTTTTCTTCTTAAGCCTGTTTTCAGCTGGTTCCTTTGCCCTGAAGACAGCAAAGTTTCACTAACTGGGATTAAAATGCAAGAGCTCTTTTTCAGCTTGTTGACCATAGGTTTGAAGATATGCAGAAATACTGAGTTAATTAAAAGCTCCAGAAGTACTTTATATAATACAGATACAAGAGATGCAAACTAAGCTCTGGATTAATGATGCCAAGTGTAGCGAAAATAGTATTTAAAAACTTTTTTCATGTAGCTAGAATTTTCATATTGAGAAACATACTTAGTGGGAATATGACTTGCAGAGCTGAGCCCTGATTTTTAAAGTTTGTCAAGATTACTCCCTTTTTCCCCTATTCTGAGGGCTGTGTAATGAGGATTTCGCAGAAGAGTATTGTCCTACGGTTCACAAATAGCCAAAGCATGAAATTGTCTCGACATTCTTGTGAGATAGCTTAAATTAATACTTTAAATGTTCCAAAGACATTGGCGTGTCATAACACAGGTTTCATAATGTTCTCCAAATGTCAGTCGAGAACAGCCTGATGACTGAGCTCTTGCAAGTTCAGATGGCACTAGGCTATGATTACGTCTAAGTTTCAGAAAGCCCTTGGTAACTGTGAAAATGACTTTAGAAGTAAAAATGCGTAGTAGGATAAATTGCCCTGGTTTTCTTATTTAATGTAAACTGAATAGTCACATATTGGCATGAAAATAAAAAAAATGTGTGAAATATTAAAGCATTCTCATTTTTTGGGAAAAAGTAAGCCCTACAGATTTGATGAAAGATACAGAGAGTACAGTAGGTACCATTGGAATAAGTAAGTAACCCTGGGAAGAATTTGTGATGTTTGCAAAGGTTGATACTGATACAGAGAATTCTATCCATCTGGCATTAAGCCTGCAAATAATCTGCCACAGGGGTGTATAATTCAATAGAAACAGGTTGATAAAATACAAGCAACATTCCCCACTGTCACCTTGAAAGAGGCATTAAATGTATTATGCATCTGCGTACTTTCAGAACTATTGCACCTTTCTTTGTAGGTAGGCAGACCGGTATACCATAAAAACCAATTTTATGGGAAACGGAATCCACCGTTCTCTTAATATAAATTAAATGTTGCAGGGACACACATCGTCTCAAGATCATACGAAATTTCTGAGACAATGACATTTTATGAGAACGTTGCATTTATGTTTGATGCAGATACAATATATTGAAAACCATTTAATGAACACATTCAGATGCAGCTGGGACTGTACAAATGCCTGGAGAAAATGTCTGTAACAGCAGGAAAATAAAATCTTGAAAGGCTGTAGACAGAGCAGCCCTGGCGACAGTGATCTGAGCCTATGTTATCACCCCGCACATGCAAGCAGACACCAAACAACAGTCTTGCTTAACAAGAATAAATCAATTAAACTTAACATCAGTCACTTTGTTTTGGGGATTTCTGCTAAGGTGGGAAATGGATAGGAGGTAGGAGGTATGTGTTTGTAATTTTTGACCTGCTGTGGCTAATGCATATTCCTCCTGGTCCAGACTTATGTTGTTCAAATTCTCAGCTCATGACCTTTGTAGATGCTTAGGAACTATGGAGTATACTTGCCTGACAAAAAAAAAAAAAAAAAAAAAAAAAAAAATGGGGGGGAAAGAAAATATAAAGGAGAAAAAATTGCTCAGGGAAACATAACAAAAATTTTTCAAAACAATATTCGTCGACAATTATATTCAATGTCATACAAAACAAATTGTAACTTTACCTTTTATAACACAATGCTTTCCAAAGCAGTATATTAATTGCAATTCATATTTATGCATATATGTTTTTAAACAGAATACAAAAATTACATTTATTGTACTTGTCACAAAGCCACCACTGTTACATGCTAAAGTGAATAAAGCCCTGAATCCATATAAAAATACACTGGAGTCTTCTTTAATGCAGAAATAAGTTGTCTCTTATTTCACGAGTAGATTTCTTTTGAATGCATATTAGGAAAGGAAAAGAAAAATAATTTTACCATTTAAAGAAGTATACTTTGTGTTCACTTATTTGTGTTACTGTTTTTATACTTGTTTGTCTTTTTGCGTGAGTTGTATTGTTTTGAGTATTAACACAACCTTTTTTTTAAATACTAGTTGCAGTGAGGAGACCTGAAAGATATATTTATTCCAGTTTGACATTCTATTATCTTGTACGAATAATAAAGTTAGATGAATTATATTAGAGAACTTTGAGTAAGATTATTTCTTGTTTGAGTCATGGGTTTTTTTTTACCAAAAAGGCAACAGGAAAATACTTCTTTTGTTGATTTATACTATTTCTGCTTTTTGTTGTGGTATATAATGGCTTTGGGGAAACAGTTCTAAATTTTTGAAGTATTTGTAGATATATATATCAGATATAGCTATTGCATAGTAGCTTTGCCAGATATTAGGAAAGGCTTATTGGATGATGCCCTAGAGTCTTCAGGAACAGCAATGATGATCTAGAATTAACACATCCTATAGGTACATGAGCCTGCAGTATAGGTAAACTAAGGATATGAAACCTACAGTGTAAAACTGGGTGAGAAATGATTTTCTGGTTTTAAGAGGGTTTTTTTTTTTATGTATCCATCATCAATTGTGCTCAGTGCAGAAAACTCTTAAAAGGTTATTGTCCAAAACTCTGTGGAAGAAATTAATTAGGGAAATTGCATTGTTGAACTATTGCCTGCCAAATTCTGGCATTTTAGGTATTGTTTTGCAGAAGTCAAATAGTTTTATATATTTGAAACTTCTTCAGACTTGCTACAAGTCTGAGATCAAATATGTCAAATACTAACTTTTCCTCAGAATGTTTACTGCTAGTCAAGCAATTTTTATTTTGTTTTAGCAAGCCTGTAACAACACCAATTCCAATCAACACCAATTCCAGCATAAAGAACATAAGGTACCTTTGTTCTCCCCTAAAATGGAAGCCACTGGCTTTAGAGATGTTATAGTATTTCCTTGCACCTTTGTTTCAATTCAGCAGAAATAAATACATGAATTCATTTGAAAAGCATTTTGCAGTAAGTCAGTGAGAATGCACTGGAAGAGCTTCAGATGACAGGTTGTCCCATTCTGCTGGATTATGGAAGGAAAACACATCCCAGGTACTTCTCTGTGATGTCTACAGTGTTCTCACTTCTGATAAAGTTTACTTTTTATCCCAAAGAATCAGCTTCTGAGATTTTTGACAGAAATCTTTCTATTATGTGTATGTGTTATATACACTTCCTTAAAATGTAGTTATCTTTATTAATTGTTTATGTATATATTTTTCTTTAAAATGTTACTTTCATTGTATTTAAGGAACATTCTAGGGTACCACAGTTGTTAACATTTGCTGATGTTCTTACTAAGTATGATTAAGTTTTTCATCCTATAAAACTGAGTTTGTTTCTTCCTGAGGGTATGTCTTTACATTTCTTTGTTAGGCTTCTGTAATACAAGCGACAAGCAGTGTATTAGAAAGAAAGGAAAAAGAGAGGTCTAAAGTTTAGGAAGCTTTCTTGGCAGACATAGGTTGTATTGGAATGGTTTTAGTAAGAGTTTTGTTATGTATTTCTCAGGTACATCAAAAGAAGGCAGCCAGCTCAGACTCACAGAGTTTGAGCTCTGTGCAGAGGGAAGAATAACTCCAAGTTATTCCTCTAACTCTCCCCAACAGCCATGTACTAAAAGTTTTCCAATGTCTTTTTCAAAAAAGTTTTCAAATGTGCTAAGTAAGGTAAGCGAATAGCTTGTGGAATTAGTAATAGGATAGATACAGAGGCTTATGCCCTCAGGTCACTAGTTTGTATTCAGTAAAAGACACTAGTTTGGACAAATCCTGCTCTGAGTTATAAGATTTCCACTAGAGTAAAAAATTCCCCATTTAGCTCTGAATTATTACCTGGTATCTGGTCAGCAGGCAATGTAAATGCGTCAATGCAGCCTCACGGTTTTCAGTCAGCCTAGTAACACATACAGGAAAGAGGAAAAGAAATAACATGAAAGAAGTCAGCAGGCCCCATGTATCTGTTCAGTCACGTTCCCTCCCATTTACAGCCATCTTCTCTGCAGGGTGCAGAGGTCCCAAAGAAAAAAAAAAAAAAAAAAACCAAAAGGCTCCCCAGGTACACATGGGCTTAGGCTGGTGCATTTAGCATCTCCTTGCCCCCATTCAAGCGCATCTATGGTACTAGCGATAAATGATCAGAAGACTAAAACTAACTTTAGTTTTTTTCCAAAAACTAAATGTGCTTAGAGTTTTCCTGGTGATTTTCACTCCTTACTCTGTAGGTAAGAATGAAATGAATCCTAGATGAATAATCATCCCTGTATGGTTGCAGAAGCTTTAGATAACCATCACAGTTGGACTAATATTTATCATTTTGCAATTGGTTGTTCATCTATGAATGTGAGAATACTTTGTAGTTGTGATAAATGATTGACTTACATTTGGATATATCATATATATATATACACAGATAGTTTTATATAAAGATTGTGGCTTTATTGTTCTATGCCACTCTTTTTTTCATAAAATTTCCCTTCTTCGCTATCAGTTAAAAGGTGTTAATTGCCTAAAATTAGAGGCATCAGATATGACTAAATTTGAGTCATTACATAAAAATGGATGTGAAAGATAGATAAAATGTACATAATTTATAATAATTAGTGTTCTGATTTCATTTCTCTATGCACCTCTTTTATGCTGTGCTTTCTTGAATGATTGCTGTAGCTTGAATTGAGCTGTGAGCTGTAAATTGTCAGCCTTACTGGGATGTACTGCAGAAATTATATAAGTCTATTAACATATATACACCAGAATAGCTGTTAAAATTAGCAGTACTGGCGTAACTGAGGAACAGACAAGAAAAGGAGTTAGGTAAAGGAGTTTGATAGGCAAAGATGCAACAAAAGTATGAAGTAACAGTGTGCTGGTTTCTTATGGATTCTTAGTAATATTCACTGCTGTTGTGCTCTCTGCTATTTTCTTCCTAGGTACAGCAAAACACTTCATAAAGAAAATATTCCATAAAGATAATGAAGGCTCAAAGTGTCCTTGTATTCTACATCTGAAACACCCTTTTCTGAGCTTCTTAATTAAACAAACAAAAATATAGCTATGCGCAGATCTCCTGCAGTGCTCATGTGCTTAGAAAAATTGAGCACAAGTAAAAATCTATTTGCATTAGAACAAAAAATTTTTCCCCAAACACATTTTCAATTATATTGAAAGTTTTGGCTAAAAAAAGTTTGTGGTAAAATCATGAAATAAGAACAATTTTTGAATTTTTGAAACAATGAAGTCAGTGGAGATGTAGTGTCATAATGTAGCAAAGCGTGTCCCATATGGATTGAAGAGTTACAGCGGCATCCTGCCTTCCTCTAAAGTTTTTCTTTTTTTTTTTTTTAAAGGAGACTGTGAAGACTCAAAGACCCTGAAAAACAAAATCCTCTCTTCAATACAGCCTATTTATAGGGTTGCGTAAAAGCGCCAGACCATAGTTTGAAAAACAGTGTTGTTTCTTCATCCATGTCCAAGGAGATAACCCAGCTGGCAAGGTTACTCATTGCAAGTGGCAGTTCTGCCACCCCTCCTTTACTAAAACAGCATCTTTTGTGGCATCTCCTTTGGTTCTGCACATTCATTATTGCATGAGTTTCTGCAGGCATGACCCTGCCATGGCTTATGCTGCTTGGCCATAAATACTCTATACATGTAGCCCCAAACAGACCTATTTACCGACTTTGCAAAAAGACCTGGCTAATGCTGTGTCCGTTCTGAACTGTATCTGCCAAGTGCCTTCAGTGTGAATTTGCTATTGCTGTAGCCCTTGCAGGCTGAGCGCATATTAATGATGTGATGCTGTCCATGACTCCCTGTTGTGACAGAACAAAAAAATCACTTATACTTTCTAGCCTTCAAGAAAGAGTTTTGCAAGTAACTAGTCTTCCCTGACTACTGAAACCATAGGACTTGTTACAATAATTGCAAAACCAAAGATATTAGTACATGATGTAGGTATATATTATTCATTGATATGTATATAAAAACCTATATGTACACACTAATGAGGATAGCATTAACATAAATCTTGGAAAGACTTAAAAAGCTAATTCCCTTCCCTAGGCAGAGTCAGTAAAACCAGCATCATCTGAGACAGATGTTTATCTCCCTGAGCTGGTTTGAGTTAGCGTTCCCAAGTCTGCCTCTCTCCCAAACCTTACCCCCTTTCAAAGGAAAAAAACTATGGAAGAAACCGAAATCACAATATATATGTGTATTTCTATATTTTTCTAAATACAAAGAGCTACGCCGAAAGGATATACAAAGGAGCAAGGGAAGAGGGGAAGGGAAATGGGAAAAAGGACAAACAGGATCTATATAACACCCGGCATACAACTATAACACCCAGTAACTAACAAAGTAAGGAACCTCCACGCCACCTCCCCCATGGAGAGCCAGACGGCCAAATCTGACCCGTTAAAAATTTTTCCACAGGCTCAGCAGCAGACAGGACCAACGCAGGGACCTTCTGCTCCTCCACCTTGCCAGAAGAAAAAGAGAGCGTACTCTCTTATCTACACCCTATTTATATGTCGGGTTACGTTAAAGGAAGATACGGAATACTTCTGTGGATCAAAAGTTAATCCATTACACTCCCCAGCTTCAGAGATCTACAAGACTTCATCCTTTTTTTTCCTAGATGCTCCAGCACATTTACTGAAATGATTGACTAACATTACCTTTAGGAGTTTTCTTTGATGTATAATGATTCTTCTTTCCTGCCATGTTAAGACTCTGTCCATCCATACCCCCATGGGATATGGAACAAGCTGGTCCTTGTTTGCAGATGCATTTTACCTTTCAGAAGGCTGTCACCATATCTTCCTCTCTCCATGTTAAACCAGTGTGCAGTCTTTCCTTGGCCCTGCTTCCATATAAGTCATCATTACCACATCCCTTTCCGGGTCTCACACTGCTAGGGCCATATCTCTCCCGAAATGGTGCCCACAGCCGAACTGGACGTTGCTGAGTCCTCACCAGCAGGAGGGTGACGTTACCTGTTTCACAGGATACACTCCTGCCTACAGAACTTTATCTAATGTCTGCATTTTTCACAACAGCATGGTAATGTTGACTCGTATTCAGTTCTAGATTGATGACTAGCTCTGGAACTCTTTTCTGCAAACTGACATCTAAACCAGATTATAGGATACTCTGCTGCTGTAATGTTAGAAGGCAAAAAACCCCTTCAAAACTGTTCAACTCTGGGGACATGCAACTTATGTTCCTGAAATTCATACGAATTTTGGCCATTGCAAAGGAGAGACAGAACAGAGGAGAGTAGGACCAGTTTCCTTGGCAGCACAGATATTTTTCTGGGAAAATGTGCTTTTTAGAACTGGAACCTAAAGTCACCCAGGTCTAGAGATCACTTCATTCAGCATAACTTGATATAATACTGCATCACCTTTTAAAACAGTGGGGATTTCCCTTGTTTAACCCATTTCCTCTCCCCTACTACAGCTACACATTTTTACTAACTGCTTTATCTAGGCAATAGCAGTCCTGTGGTTGTAGGGTAGATCGGTCCAGTTTGCTCATCTGCCTGAAAATCAAAAAAGCAATGAATTTATGGGTAGTTCCTGCCTTTCACTTACTTAGTTGTTGGCACTGATGCAAGAAAAAAAGGTGTACTCAAGGGTTTGGAGTGGGAAGATGACACCACCTTCTATCAATATGTCTTAGAATATTTTAAGCCAACTGTGATAATGCACCTTTGCTGAAATGGGAGCAGAAGGTTGCTGGAGGAGACACAATTGCATATAATGAAATGAAATTCTTATCTGCATAAATTGCCAACAAAGACTTACTGCCAAATTTTAATTTTAAAAACATTGGCAGACTCTGCAATATCTGGCTGCAGAGCATGTACAGCACTGAGTGACTTCTCCTGCAGCTCCAGAGCTGACCTTATTGTCTCGCTTCCTTCTTGTCTTAATAGTGTTTAAACATGATTAGCTGCATCATTTCAGTCTTCAGATGTAAGCTTTTACCCAGAAACTTCAAACTTCAGTGAATTCAGCTCACTAGACGTATCTTAGACATAATAACCCTTTTCCAGAAGAAAGTTGGTGTAAGTTTCTGTAACATCATTTTAGTGCTTTCTTATGAAGGTCTGAGAACATAGAACACTCAAATTACAGCTGGAGTGAGACCTTCTTTTGCCAATAACTTTAAAGGTGACTTTGGACAGCAAGAATAATCTGTGCATAGATGTTTCAGGTAGTAACTATTACTTAAGGAACTGTATTTATTTATTAACTGATTAAAATGCTTTCTTTGAACTACAGGGTAAGGACTAATGATCAGGTAATGATTCATACAATTTTGCAGCAGCTTTGGTAAATATCTGCAAAATAAAACATTGCACCAACATACTTCTTGCAGAAGATGGGAGATGGACACAGAAGGGAGCGAAATAACCCGTTATTCTATTCTATCCAGTCTGTGCGAAACACTTTGCTTTCTGTTACTTTCATTTTAAGGGCTTATCTGTACAGGGAGAAAGTAAAACCTAATTACTGACATGCTTTATTCATAAAATAAGAAAAAGACTTGTGCTACTATGATAATTATTTGCTTTTACATTGGTAAATGCAGAGAAGAGGTTTGCACAGTCTAGAGTCACTATCAGCCAAAGGGTCCCTCCCCACAGGGAAACCAGATGGCAATGCAACCAAGAAACACAGTGTTGCTGGTTTATGCTTTATTCTCTTAGCCAAAAGAGCCTAATCAGAAGATGTTTTGCATTGTGCAACTGACAGTGTCAGTGTCCACGGCTGTTTCTCAGCTGAAGACCACACAAAAAAACCCAATCCAAGCCCTTTGGGCTACTGAAGTGAGGCTAATAGGTGCTCTATCAGGGCTTTGGTGGGCAGACCTGCTCTTAGGAGGTCTGCAGTTCTGAGACAGTGTAGAGGACATGATTTTGTGTAACCTACGCTGTAACTGCTTCCGTGCAGACACGTTGTCTGAAGAACAGCAAAGAACCATGGGTAGCATCAATAAAAACAATGACTGATTTCCTGCAGGAATGGCTCAGGAAAAAAGTGAGCAGGGAACATTTGTGGGCTGGGTCTGCTTGAGGGCAGTTTCACACCCTTTGAGACTCCAAGGAAATGAGCCAGAACAGAATCTCCCATTGCTTTGAGAGCTCATGGTACACTTTGTCCCCAGGTCACAATCTGCAATTTGAATTTGGAAAAATCTAAGAGAGGAAGTGTTATTTGTACAACTTATCTGAACCTATTTCCCGACAATAACTATTGTTCACTCTAGCAACTTGACATAATGTAATTTCTTTTGTGAAAAATAAAATTAATTTGCAGGCCATAACTGTAGCAAGGTATACTGTGGTTTTATTAGTGAGAGTAGATGGATTTTTTTCATTGTTTCTGATAGAAATCAACATGATTCTATTTGCAGAAAACATTAAAAACTCATCTTGAAACCCTTGAGATGGTATTGCATCAGGTGATTTCAGTTCTTAACATTAGCTGAGTTATAAGATGCTGTGTCTTCCACATGCTGAAAAAAACCTTATATCCCTTTATTCACTGTGAAAAGTTCTCCCATGATCCAGTAATATCAAGAAATCTTGATGTGCCCT
Organism: Tapera naevia; assembly: GCA_033556795.1. NCBI lineage: Eukaryota > Metazoa > Chordata > Aves > Cuculiformes > Neomorphidae > Tapera > Tapera naevia. Next base: position 7,419,855 of record JAUMJJ010000044.1, read on the forward strand.
GCTTACACTTCGCTGAGGAGGTAAGATTCTGCTTTGACACCAGGAGAAACAGTAATTTTGTTCATTTGTGACCTTTACAATTTATCCCTTTATTGTGGTTTATTTTTTGTTGAAATAATCCATCCGTGCATCTTCTGAGCAACTTTAGGTGATTTGTTAATTGGGCTAAATGTGGTTTTGGTGTCTGACAAATTGAGAACTAAAGCTGTGCAAAACGAAAAATCTAGAAAAGTAAGAAAACAAATGTCAATATATATTCTTGCAGCAGAGCTTACATTGCATTGTGAAGGTTTATTTTCATCCTCCATGAGTGCTTTGGACTATTTAAATTAAACTTAATCTCACCTACTTTCACCCATACATGGCTTCCACCTCACCCCTTCTTTATACATTGCATGTTTTCCTTATTACTGATTTTATCTGTATTTTTGAATCACAATTACCATTCTACAGAAAAAGCAGTGTGCTTTCCAAAATATCACTATCCAGAACGCTACCTTGAATCAATTTCTCTCTCTCCTACAAAAAAAATCCATGCACATGTAAAAATTACCCATGAACAGAGAAACCGCTGGAAGCATTAATAACTCATGTTGCTTCTCATCCACATTGACTGGGAAGATGCAGCTGGTGTCAGCCCTAATTGTTTAACTTTCAGTCACTGATATTACCTTTGTCTCTTCTACAAGCCTAGGCACATGGTGGTGAGTTTTGGTCTGCACTTGGCATTCGTAAGCACTATCTAAGCAGCACAAGCACTGAAGGAGATAACACTGCACAAGAAAGTCAGATCTCCTGAAATTATCAATAAAGAAAATACCTTGTCCTCTAAATGTGTGCCAAGAGGAGACAGAGGCATAGAGAAAAGAAATGTTACAAGTTTCTTTTTCAAGTACTGCTTTGATAACATGGTTTAGCGTTAGTGCTGGCAAGGAGGTGACTGTTCTACCTAGCACATTCTGGACAAATCCTTCCCATCATATTCCTTAGTGGCTGTCCCAAGCCTTAAAGAAAGCTGATTGCCCACTCGTGAAATACCATTTCTTTCCTTGGAAGTTTTGTCACATAGGGCTTCCTGAAACACCTTGTTTAGATATGGTGTCTTTTCACTCTAGGCTTGGGTTGGCTCAGCCTGCAGTTATTTCCTCTCCCTGAAAGCAGCTGTCTATTTCCTGATTAACACAGCACTTACCATGATTCGTGACTGAGGGGTGGGGAGAAGTAGAGTGTTATTATTAGCTATTGCCGTGAAAAGCAGCTGCTTTATGTCCTGACCAGTCCACAAATCCAGAGAAGTCACTTCATTCCCAAGATGCAGAAATGACATATTCTTTTTAAGATATGAAAGCAGACATAGACTTTCTTTCATTCATACATATAACAGCATAAATAAGAGCAAGGCTCTTGAGATTACTAAGGACAAAGCAGATCATACCTCTAATTATGAAAATTACAAACCAAACAAAATACCTCTTATCTCTAAACATTTTTTTTTTTCCCTCAATGAAATAATGAGTCTTACATTAACTTCTCTCCAGCAATACAGAGCTGCTATACGGCAAACATGGATGCAGGACACCTTGAACAGTGTTTTTGATTCCTTGTTTCTCCATCACTGCATGATTCAGGGCTGCTTAGACCTACCTCCCAGAGCAAGCAGGACTTTGCTTTGGGTCTTTTTTAAGCACCATTTCTCCAGATGTGACAGGAGCAAAACACTTACTATGCCATTTAGAAGCTCTTAGATATGAATGGGGATTAAATCTTGATTTTCATTCCAAGTAGATAAGCTAGAACATGGCCTAGCAGGAAAAGAAACAAGCCATATTCAGGTGGGCAACGTACCAGATGATACTAGGGAAGATGCTTCAGCAGGAACAGTGACATCCACCAGTCCTAACTCATCTTCTCAGTAGGATCAAACTAAGCCAACAAGTGCATTTCAACAGAATAACTGGTTTCAAATCTCACTCAGTCCAGGTTTTCCTCCTATATTCCTTTGTCTATGCTCACACATTTCTACAAAAATTACTGAGCACAAAAATTACTTGCTGTATAATAACCCCTCTTGTCAAAAGCACTGCACTGTGGGGAGAATTTTGGCAGAACCAGACTAAAGGAAGAACATGGGACCTCCCTGTGCAAGCCATGGGTAGCCACTCCTCCCCCTCTTTTATACTCCTTGGTGTTCACTAGAAATAAGTTCAAAAAGAGACAGAAGAGAAAGAACTTAAAGGCAGGTAACAAGACCTGAAGTTTCTTCTAATGTGCCACATGTCACATACCTTGCTCCCAACCTGTGACTGGTTTTGGAAAGAACAGTGTTTGGGAGAAGACTGCTGGTACTCTTGACTCCTATAAACAGGCAAAGCACACTGCACTGCTGCACTTGCTGGCAGAGGAAGAAAGTTAACTCTGGAAAAGACAACTTAAATGGAGGAAAGAGCAGACACCAAAGGAACATGCATGAATGTTTTTCTTCTCCCACATCCTGACCTTCATGCAATTCTTGGATTAAACCCATGCTTTAGCATGGGAATCCTATCCCATTTTTTTTATCATTCAGTACATGAAAAATTATGTGGAAAATTAAACAAAAGATAACGATGCAAAGTATCCTTTGGTACAAGATGCTTTTATGTAAGCTAGCTCTCAGCTGAAAATAATTACCTGATGATATTTATCCATGCACACTACTGGCTTTAGAAGTTGCTTCTTTCCGCTTCACAAGGCATGTCATGAGAAAGCATATACCATAGATTCATTGCATTGCTTCCCTGAATTAGACCTGAGGAGATGAAGTCAAGATGAATGAGAAGCAAAGAGAATCCTGAGAAGACAATCTAGATTTCTGATAGCAAACTCCAGTTCTGGGCTCTGAACAGTCAATAATGCTGTTGCTTACATGAATGCTTAAAATGCTCATTCTGTGCACCTAGGAAAGATTTACACTGAAAAGTTCGCACAAATATGAAATTGCTGCCAATGCTATCTAAACAAGGTACACTTTTAAAGCAGATGACTGACAGATTGTTACCTACTATTTATGGGCAAGGTGAAGGCTTCTGCCAATGCTTAACTGCCACAGTACATAAACAATCCTCAGCTAAGAGTTAGATACATTAGTTTTATATTTTCTTTGAAGGTCAAAATAAAGTGCCCTCTTTAAAGCTTTCAGCTTTCAGCTTTCATTTTGTACATAACAACAGACTGCTTAACATTCAGAAAAAAAATCCTTGAACTATACTTTGTTTATAGTGCAATATGAATTCTCGGTGAATGAGGAGAAAAAAGAAAAGCAGCCTTGGTAACAATCAAAACAGACAAGCCATCTCTCCCCGAGAATTATTGTTGGTCTTCTCTGAGAAGCAGTAGGGAACTCGAGCATCTAAAGCCAAGGAGTGGACACTGTCCATGACACAGCTTAAAGCAGGCATCAGTGCTCAAAAATGTTGTATGCTGATGTGCCACAAACTGAAGCTATTTAGCAGCTTAGAAAGGCAAGGACAAACAATGGGATAGAAAGTTTACGTATGTGGAGGTCTGATGAGAGTAAAGGGACTGTTCGGCCTCATTCTCTTCCTGAATTGGACAGATGACTAAATTCTTGCCACCTCTGTCTGCTGTGACTTCGCACAACACTGAAACAAAACTTGCAGGTCTGGGTGACTAAGTATGAATTCTTCTGCATAAATAAATCCATCGATGAAGTATCATCTAAGTTCAACATTTTCACACAAATGTCTACTTTTTGAAAACACCAGTGAACCATGGTAGTGAAGGTATTAGAAGTTAATCTTGTAAAAAACTTTTTGTGAGCAGTCTTTTGAATGTGAGTGGTTGTGGCACAATGTAATGATATTCTGGTAACGTCAGCTGAGGTGGGTTAGAACCAGATTGTCACAGGTGAATAAAAGGAGACTTGGCAGGTCAACACTGCAGGAGGGTGCCGATGCAAACAGTGATCAGCAGCTCAATGAAAAAAGCTGCAGACACAACCAGGGAAATAACTAAGCAGTCTAGCATCAAGCAGGAAATTTGGGCTTGAGCTTGACTCACCCAAACATGTGCAAACCATTCTGCTACCAATCTTCCTGGAGTGTCCCAGGGCAAGACCCATACAAGAGGAGCTTGTGTGCTCCCTCTATGCTTTGTCATATCTGCCAGTCTCATGAGGATATCTCAGCTACCCCAGGGCATTTCAAATGGCACTAGTTGTCTGTGTCCAGATAGCTGACTAATGCCCTTTACACCTCCCAATAATGTGGCATGACATTTGTCATTAAAAAAAATTGGACTGAACTCACACATGCTACAGTACTTGCCATGCTAGGAATTCTTAAATGGCTGCATATAGAAATAATATAACTTAATTAGAACAATGTATTTTTAAAATAATTGCTTCTAACAGGTGAGAACATGGCTTTGAGTAGATATATATATATATATATACATGAATACACAATACATTGAATTTGCCTAAACAAACTTTTGTTATCTGACAATATAGTTATGCCTCAAGGAAAGATTTCTAATGTGCGATCCCCTCAACAATGGAAAAAGCAGAGCCTTCTTTCTTCAGCCTCCTGACTCTGTTCCCAAATGCCCTTCCCTCAGCAACCATCTCCCTCTGGCTTGTGGAGGCACTTGCATGCGCAAGTAGCCTGGCTGCACAAAGGCAACACGTGCATGGCTGCTGGGCTCACTAACTGCCACCTCAACAAGAGGAGAATGACTCAGTGCCTGCCTGCTCTTCTCCAGCACGTCTTTTGGACTCATTTGGGTCTTATATCCCCAACTACCAAGCTTCCTTGTGCACTGTTGAGGAGCATGTCTTCAAGATATGGACTGAAACTGGCCAGTTTGTTCAAAAAGTACTCAAGGTTTGAAAGAGGAAGATGTAGGGGAGACATGAGAGATATGATTGTGTCCATCTCTTTTCCATAGTATATCCAGAGTAAAAGTAGGCTCACAAATAATTCTCTAGTGGTGGGAAACCACCTCAGAGCCCACAACTTACAGCAGCTTAGGCTGCTTAGTTGCTGTAAGCTTAGGTCAGACCTAGGCTGAAAATGCCCAGCTTCATCTGTAAGGCAGACAGAGTCTAACTGAGATACAACAAAAATATTCTGTTTTCATGGCTTTTTGGTAACACTTACTGAGCATGCTGTATCTTCCTTAGAGGCAATTCTATCCTTTATTCATTTATAATCCCATTTATTTCAGGAGAATCAATTCCAGACACAAAACTGTGCAGTATGAACTCTTACCTAGGTATCACTTTCTTCATAACTGTAACATAGACCAAAGTTGCAGCCAGTAACAGTGATTTGCCTTGGGAGAGTTAAAAGGCAAGTACAAGATGTTCAGCCCTCAGTTTCTGAAAGAAAGGAGTCCTGCAACAAAAAGTGCACTTTTCCATACATCTTAAATATGTCAATAACTTTCTTTGCAATAGCTTATAAACCTTTAAGGCAAGTGCTCACCAGTGCATTCATTGTTTAGCTCATAACCTGCAACAAGACCACTTTGACACTGGTGCAGGACTACTGTTTGTTTTATCTCCTCTCCCTGTCTGGAACATTACAAACTGTGGCCTAGTGCTGCAAAGACAAATTGTCTTGAGTGCTTTAAAAAGCAATTATTTCCTTACTTTCAAACCCAGTCCAAATATAATGCATAAATCTTTTATGAGGATATGGGGAACACTGTCTTCTACATGCAATAGATTACACATAAAGCCGCTGTAAATGTTCTAAAGGAAAGATGGGGTTCTACCAACCTTACAAATTAGCATTACAAGTTTCCACCACAGCCACCTTCTCCTCTCCTTCAAGATCATGGCCGTGTTCGAGCCTAGTGCAGTGCCCAACTGCTCAGCACTAAACAGAGAGCTCTGTAGGACCAGTATTACCTGTTCACTAAAGCACAATATTGCTGCACTCAGTCAACTTCAGTTTCTTTGCTCTTTCTTCACTGCAACAATGTGCTACCCCTTGTCTGTCCAGTTCCCTCTGTAACGTTTGTTAATAGACAGCTTCACTGTGAGTTCTGTTATATAAATCTAGTGAGGTTTTAAACACAAAAACAATAAAAAAATCCACTTTCAGTGAGCACTTGACAATGCAGCTGTCTATGATGCAGAAAGGATACTAAGACAGGAAATTAAAGGGGAAATTTTTAAATGCTTAATAGTGATCACAGGCATCTGTCAAGCAAGCTACAGGAAACGTGCAGAGCACTAGACTACTTGCTATCAACTTGCCTCAAAACCTAGTGGATGTAGAGCTGAGAAGAAACTAAATGGGTTTGGGACTTGAAAATGTAATTTCAGACATTCCTTCATTCCAATAACATGGTGATAACCAAAGTATTAGGCATTACTGCATAAAGGTGAAGAGGAGTGAAAATGCCTATCATTCTCTTACCTACATTACAAAAATATTGACAGAAGAAATGATTAAATGTGTAAGTTAAAAATACAGCTGCACAGACAATGCCAGCTGAGATTTTGCGAAATGCAGGGGAAATAACAAACTAATTTCTAACTTAGAATCTAAATCAACTCTTGCTAAAGTCCCTGGGAACCTTTTTAAGGGTCACTGAAGATTAATTTTTTTAGAATTGAAAATCTGCTAAGAAACTGAAGATAGCAGTAAGCTCACTTACCTTGGCAAGGGGGAAACGTGTATCGTCCAGCATTTCCCAGCCAGCAGGGAACAGACCCATGCATCTGAACAGTTTGTTTAGTGTGTGACTTGTCTCATCAATCCTCTGATTATGAGACATGTTGACAGGTCTTTACAGAAATTAGGGGAGAGAAGAGAGACTGCAGAACATGTTGGCCTAAAGAACAACACAACAAAGAAACGTACTGAAACATTTTTACACTAAAGTGTTGGGAATATAAAATACCGTGGTAGCCTCCATTGAAACGTGTGCAGTTGGTTACTGGGGGGAGAATGAATTAATTGCATGGGGCTGCTGTATGAAAGAAATTTAAATGTAGGATTTTTTTTTTTTTTTTTTTTTTTGTTGAACACCCTTCACCTTTATCAGGAGGAGTTGGTACTGGATATGGGAACAGACTACGGAGCCTGTTAAAACCATTAAAGGGAGTAAAGCTACACTCTAAGGAAATCAGGTAGTGACGGTATGGAGGATGTTACAATGCAAAGGTGCCTTGGAGAGATCCAAAGGGGAATTAATACACTACTGTATGAAACACTGAGGGAATGAATAAAATCTGTGTACCATGTTTAAAGCCGAATATATGCTGTCTGCATGCTACACATCACCTGGGAAACAGCTGGAGGTTGCCCCCACACAGAGCTGCAGGGGACAGAAGGAAAAGGAAAGATACAGCTTCTCAGCCTCCTGGCTTGTTGGACATAACACATCAGACTACACGCACCTCTGGCTGTGGGCTTGAGCTTCCTTCTAAGACTTAATTGCTCCTCAAAAAAATGTCAAAGGCTTAAACAGCTTTAGTTTGCAAATTTAATTAAAGGATTAACAAAGTTTTCTTCTCCCATGCGGAAGCCATTAAGAACAAGAACTTGTACAGGAGATCAGGTAATTTAATATAGCTACTTACTGCATTAATATACTCCTTGCCTAAGTAAAGTACTGCAAATAGAGCACAGTATTTCACTCTATACGGAAATACTTCCACAGTGAGCCACAATGAAATGAAATTTAGTTGAAGTGTGCCTAAAACATAACCAATGAGTATATAAACACCACAGATACCAACCAGCTGGGAAGTGGGTGGTCTCACTGGACAACATGTTGCTTGCAATGTCACAGTCTAATAGCTGAGAATATTCTTGGACTACTCAGAACAGCCGGCTTAGTACGCCTTGGTGTTGGGTGCTTGGTGTTATTAAAACTTACTCACTTGGAGATCAGTTTTGAAAAAAATCCAAACTGCAAGTCTTATCACTCCCTGGTGATGCACTTTTTGGGTTGGCTGACTTAAAACAAGGCAAAAGTGCTGTTTCTAGGCCTTCTGCTTAGGTATCTCCACCCCATCCTCCCTTTTAATATTCTCACTGAAGCACTTGTTTTTCCAGTGACTATGAGTGAGATGTTTGAAGGCACACACGGGGGGGCTGACAAGCTGCTTAAGTTAGCACATATAAATCGAGATCTAAGGAATGATCTTTAACCTCCTCACTGCAAAACAAATATTGTGGTGGATCAACTCAGTCTAACCAGAGCATAGACCTTTCCCATCTACCTTCCTCTGCAGCAGCAGGAATCTCAGCTGACAAAACAAGTCAACCCTCCAAGGGCACAAGCCTGGGCCCTCTGCCCCATTGGATCCCACAGGCTCACTCACCATGCTGATGTGCAGAGAGGGACAGCTTTCCCCTGGCTCTCACTCCTCCTATGAGTGATGTCGTCCACGCCAGAGGACCATGGCCCTGGGGGAGGTTCAGGGTCCTGGCACAGCCATGCAAAGGCAACCACCAGTCCACCACCCTGACAAACCTTCCAGCAAAATGAGGCCCCAAATGATAAGCTGAGTGATACTTGCCTCTAGTGATAAGCACCGTTGTGCTGTGATTTTTTCCCCCTTCTGTAGGAGAAGGGCTATAAATACGTGCTCATACAATACATGAGATATTCTGAAAGGCTCTCAGATGATAGCCAATGTCTAATGCTTTATGCAGATATGAATATGCAAAGAGAAATATTGCAATATGTAGGCAGAAGGAAAAGCACAGTGTTTGACAGAAACTTTAATTTTGTGTTACGTAAGAATGAGATAATTATATCTTTCAATCTTCGCAGTATTCAGGACACAGTTTTAAGTCACCCTAGATATTTGGATTATTAAAAGTAAAAATCAACACCAATTTCTACTCCTTCATTGCAGACTGTGTATTTAAAATTTGCTGTGTATTGTTTCCCTTCTTCCCCAGGAATCACCCTTTTTCTTGCAGCATATTGTAATATCATGAAGAACTGCTTGAAAAAATCCCCACAACCAAAACACAAACAAAAGCACCACCACCAAAATCCCAAAAGGAAGAAAAATGTTGAAAATCAGAAGTATTTTTCATGATTATTACTAGATGCAGCCACCAGTATTTTAAATAAAATCACCCTATTTTATAATACTTGAGAATAACTTCTACTTACGAGCAAACATTTGGAAGGAGGGCAGTCAAAATGTTATTACAGATTACTTGCAAGTTCAAAAGAACATAAATATTTGAAAGTTATCTCTCAATGAAAATTACTTTACATATAGGTATTTAAAAGACTGGTTAACTTCTATATTTCAGGGCTGAACTTTCTTGTCTGCTGACTATATGTGGGGCTGAGGATGGTGCAAGAATTTCTTCTCCCTCCTGAGTGATGAAAACACCAGTTGTGTGTTAGACCCACAAAGTGGAGAGGGGCCACCAAACTCACATCCCTGTCCTCCCTCACAGCACAGTGAGCGTCGGGTTTTCTATGCTGGCTAGCAAGTTCCAGTTGATGAAAGGCCACTGCTTGAAAAAAGCAGCGGTGCTTCCTGCCCTAGATTTAGTTCATCTCCACGAGCTGTGGTTGCAACAACACGACTCTCATGACCAGGCACCACTCCCACCTCCCCAGGCTTACTTTGAGCAAGATGCGCTCGATCACACTTCCAAAGGAAAAACACTGTATGTAGACTGGGTACCAAATATCCAGCGCAATAGCACATGGCCTTACTGCAGAATTCATCCTCAGGCAAACTCTCTTAATCCCACACACTATACCTGCTGGCTAGCAAGACCGTAGCCAAAATACCAATCGAACTGGTGCCTGCCTGCTCTTTAACAAATTCTGACACCATCTATGAGGAAACCATCCTGTCTTGTAATGCTATTAATTGTTAGAACAGCTAATTATTCTTAGATGTCTATATCTGGCTTTATTTGGTTCACTCTTTACTTCCCCTGAATAGTATCTTAGGCACTGCGACTCTTCTCCCTATGGCTCATTTCAGAATTAGATCAGTTTAGTCGCAGACAAATACACCATTTCACAGGGTTAAGAGCATGGCCTCCAAGAAGTCACATCTTACAAAACAAGACTTCTGCAGAAATGGGGTTTTTTTAAGACTTAAAGAAATTAGCAAAAAAACCCTTTGCTTTCTACCTGTCTCTCTGGTTTCACAAGTTAAAAAATGGTGATGTTATTAAGGAAGTCGTTGAGTTTGTGCATCTGTAGCCGAGAAAGAAGAAAATTATCTACCATTTCAAGCAAGGGGTGTATTTTCACACCACATGTGCTTAGCCTTGTACAAAGACAAAGGCAGCACTGTTAAGGTAAGCAGAGTTCTATAATTTTTCAAGCATATTTTTAGTATAGGCCTCTACCAAGCCAGAAAAATCCATGGCTTTCCTTTTACTCAGCTATGAAACGAGAAGAGTCAACAACACTAAGACTAACACAGGTCGAAGACCCAAATAAGTGGTCTCAGAACTGAATCCCACGTTTACTTACCAGCTGGATTTTAATCCTGAATTCATCCTTGTTCAGCCATAAATACCTTCTTGGGCTCTGACCATATGCTTTTTTTAGAGTTCCTGATTCAGATTAGCAGACTGAAAATTTGTTCCCCAGAACTGAATTTAGATTTGATCTGGATTTGATTGTCAGAGATTCTGCAGGGAGATGGAGGAAAACTCCAAAAACAGATGGGAAAATAATGCTGAGATGGCAATTTTCAGCTTGCTATGGCCTTCATGTTTAGGAACAACTAAAAGGTGATGAAAACCATACACTCCATTCATTTGGTCTAAAACCTAAAAGGGGAAAAAAAGACACAGGCAGTTCAAACTGACCTTTCAGACTGCTGCCCAAGACTTACAGCACTGATACCAGGATTTTGAAGGAGATTGCAAAGGCCACCAGGGGCAAAACTGGGGGGGAAGTCCTCCAATAAACATTCTGAAGTGTGATTCAGGTTCTGGAACAGAGTCTGCATCTCCCAGTTCAATCTACCAAAGCTTTATTTCCCTATGAAACGTGCATTTATATCAGAACTAAGAAGGTAAAATAGTTAAATTAGTTAAATTAAATTCTCACTAAATTCTAAACGTAGTAGAAATATTTGCATAATTTACTTCCCAATAGATTTCAGTAAATAAACATTACTTTCATTGCAGTGAACAGAGTTATTACAATACCTGAGTCAGCTGACATTCCAGCAATCTTTAAATTCATTTATACATGTTGAAAACCTATGTACATGGATAAATTCATGTCATTCCTATCAATGGAAACTTTGCCAGACAAAGAAAGATCCTCTTGCGAATTACTTCAGTGAAAGATGTTGTATGCCAGTAAGAAAGGTAATTGCTACTAGTAATATATTTTACTTTGCATATTCTATAATAACATTCTTAAGACAATGACAGCATATCCAGACCTCACTCTCATTCTCTTCAACCAAAATGGTCTACTGGTATTTGTTGTTAACCCATGGCACCATGATTTCTAAAGGCAATACTTTCAAGAAAAATTGCTCAAAGTCATTGAAACTTTTATGTTAGGAGCAGGGAAAAGAGAGCAATGAAAAAGATTAAGAAAGTCATAAATACTGTCTTTAAAAAAACGGATAAAAATCAAAAAGTGCAAAAGTCTTTCAATGAGACTGTGCCTTTATGTATAGCACAAAGCTGTATTTTTCCCACCAATATAAAACTTTAACAATGTGAATAACATGCTGGCACAGGCAATAGGAGCCAATACTCTATGCAGGGTTTCAAAAAACATTAATATTTAAACATAGAGATTTAGACATTCCTTAATTGAAGGCAAACTCAAGACTAGCACGAACTCCCACTACAAACAAAGACCATCTCAGTATGAGTCACTCTTCTTTATCCTTACTTCACCTGACAGCTGCCAGTATACAGCATCAAATTTGCTGACTCATCACACAGTCAAAATTTTATTAAAAATAGGGCACATCTCCAAGATCATACCACTACCAAAACTGTACTTCAAATCTTATCTTTAATTTAAGATAAAGCTTATTGTGCTCAAATTTAAAAGAAAAGAAAAGAAATGAAGGAAAAAAAAAAAATACACACAAGAGCAGCTTCTGATCTTTCTGTCTCTTAGCAGAGTTCTGCTATGACACAAGGCCCAGCAAAAGAAATAAAAAAAACTCCTACAAAATTAACGTCTTTCCCTGTGTTCCAGCAAGTTTTTGTTTGTTAATATCCCATTTGCACTCTATTCTACCAAAAGCCAAGGAATGTCTGTCTGGTTGCTTCTCTAGACTATGCCTGTTACCATGCTCTGCAAACGCACGCAAGTGAATTCTGAACTCGTCACACCCTCACACGGCGCTCTCTGCTAACAAGTGTTGCTGCTCCACATCCGCAGAACAAGGCTGAGTTAAATCTGTACCATACGCTGTGCAGTTCATTACAATTGTATCCCAAAACTAGCAGTAAACAAATCTAATATTAGCATTTACCTTCGTACAATGCATTCTCAAAGGGTCATCGCTTTCCACGTATCTACTAGGAATTGTTATAATTAGCAGCAAAAAAAACAGTAGCTTTTAATAATTAGCTTGTGTATCTAGAAGAAACCTTATCAGGACAAAAAGATAAACTCTATTGCTGCACTGAGCAGGAATAAAATCAAGACTTATTTCCACATTGTCACAGATATTAAGAGAAAAGCCAACCACAATTGCTTTGTACTTGATAATAAGAGCAGGCCAGCAATACTGTATCCATTTCCCCATTCTTAACTGTATTTCTTCATTTTTTTGTCAGATTGCATCCAGGTGTTTGTTTCTTGTCAGAGCATAGCCTGAATGCTCCCCTGAGGACAAGGACAGTCTTACTAGAAGCACATTTAGCACACATGGGAATTTAGTACTGGCTTATTAATTCTCTTTGAAGACCACGGTCTGAGGTCTTTAGATCCAATGCATTGCATCTGTATACATTAATAGTAGAGTATCACATTCACTGGGCTTCACGATGGGTGGCACAGATAAACACGTGTAACCACACCTTAACAGAACAGCTTCCTTTTCTTCAGCTCTTCCATATACTCCATACACCAGAAGGAAATGCTCATACTGATTGCTGTTATTTGAGACAAACTATGTGTTTAAAATGATGCTTTGCCATCTGAAGAACCTGGAAAAGTCTTTGGTGAAGGTGAGCAACTCTTTACCACAGGTAAAAAAATTACACCCCTGTCTGCACAAAGTCCATATTGGAAAGACTAATTCAATCATCTGCAATGACATTATTCATATTCATCTGATATGCATTATTTTGCATAAAAGTCCATCATTTGCTGAAAAAAATAGAAACATTCAGCTGTCTCAAAGACTACAAAACCTCATTTTATTTTCCTCCTTATAGCAAAAGCAAAATGATATTTTATTTCACTTGTTTCCACCTAATAAAATATTTTTTTAATACAGCAAACTATGTGCCACAGTTTAAGTATGTGAACATCATTGCCCATTTTCACAGAAAGATATTTCACCTGGTTCTGTCAATAAAGGAAAACCAATTTGGAAATCACATTCCCATTTGAAATTTGGATAAGCGCAACTAAAATATTAAAACACATTTCTGATTTTTTTCCCAGATTTACTCTGCATTTGACAAGAGCACTGAGGCCACCAGCTGCATAGTTTGAAGAGCCTCTTTCACCTTCTCTTATAATATTCCAACATCATTTACAGAAAGTCTTTCTCCACACCATGCCATAGAGGGCCAAGATCAGGAGAGAAGCTAAAACTGAAAAGGAAGGAAGCGTGTATGAGAATGAAGTGGGAAAACAAAACACAGTGAATCCACATTTTGTTCTGCTGCTTTGAAAACTACCAGTTGCACCATCAATTTCACCAGTGGAAATGAGAAACTCTCCTGTTCAGCCACATCACACACTTTCTTAAATTTCTTGAGCATATAAAATTTAGGGGCTGTTCTACAAAAGCGGTTAATTTTAAATGCATTAATACTAGGGCAACAAAAAAAAGTCTCTTTACGGCATAGTTAAAGAAAAAAGCATAGACAAGACACAGCTACATTTTCCCAATGCAGAGGAGTATTTTGTTAGAAATTGAAGCACAATAAAGTTAAAACCCAGTATTTTATTGATAAAAGATTTACTCAATAATTTACCAACATAGTTTTTCATGTTCTCTAAACATATTAGAAACTAAATCCAATGCCAGTAGATATTTTGCAGTTAAGGAAAAGGTTGGTAAATACTTCAGAGAATGAAGATGGAGCAAGAAATTTACATACTATCAGGAAGTGGATGTGGGGCATCATGTCACAACGCAGAATGTTTTTATCTCTCAAAAGGCAGAAAAGTCAACTTAATGCAAATAGAACTATACCCTGATAGAATCTCTTAGTCTCTAGACATATATTTTGCATCTCCAATTTTTCCATATTTAAGCATGATTTGAGGATTAAAACCTGTCCTTTCTTTCATCTTCAGGTTCACACACACTTTTCCACTTCTGTAGTTCCTGAGAATCATTTATCTGCCATACTTCAGCAAAAGACTTTTGGATTTTTCTGGAGGAGGGAAAAGAAAAAACTCAAAATAACTATGTGTTTGTAAACCATGCACATCAAACCCTGAATGCCCTACAGTTGTCTGCATAATTTTATACCCCATCAAAAATAGCAGTTTGCAGAGTTCAAAATGCTATGCGATCTTTAAACTACCACTTAACATTTTCCAATACATGTATTACAGCTCTAGGACAGTCAACAATTTAATTTTATAATTAACTTAAAGTAGCAGAAGAACTGACAAGACGAAATAAAAAACAGTAAACCATTAAAGGAAATAAATATCATTGTAGTTTGCAGCACGTAACTTTCAGCATTCAGTTACCACAAACTTATATTTGTAGAATCATAAAGAGATAGCACATTTTCAAAATAAATGAGCATACGCATCCTTCCTATTTTCTTTTTAATTTTTTTTGATTTAAGAAAAATCCTAAGAGCTGTGACATATAACAAGACATTTACAATGGGCTAACACACATTCCTGACAACAAAGATGTCAAGACTGGAATTACCCAGTGGATTTTCTTAAATAACACGAAGATGATTTAAAAAAATAAGACAAGACAGCTGGCCTGTGGGTATACTGACAGCACACATACACTGCTATGAACAGGTCTGAGCCTGATTCCCAAGATCATAACAATTTTTATTTCCTACAACAGATATACATATCCATTTATAAATTTCTTACTGTCTTTTTGGGGAGAAGGTGTAGAAGAAAATTGACATTTAAATGATATCATGGCAAGTGAAAACAAACAGGAATATACAAAATAAAATACTTCTATAATGACATAGGAGAACTGGAAAAAATAAGAATTATCTAATATATTAATTTATGCACTGTGAAATCAGACACATTTCATTTTTTTTCTTGATTTTTCACTGACTTGAGCTCCAGATGCACGAAGCTCCCTCCCAAGAGCATGCAAGAGGTCTACAATGAAGGAATAACCCAGTATAGGTCAAACTGATGAATCAGCAGCTGCTGTGTGGTAGATATCTCTTGTCCTTGACCCCCTATACACAGCACTGTCTCTCGTGAAAGGGGAAGGCAAAAGTGTCAAACTTCACATGTGATCAGCTGGTCTGGCAGGCAGGGCTGCAGTCTCAAGGTTACCTTTGCTATACCAACTGCTGCCAGAACCAAGGGCCTCCTCGTCTCGCTTCCACCCTTTTCTTCTTTAGGCAGTAATGCTGTTCATAGAATCACAGAATCATTAAGGTTGGAAATGACCTCTAAGATCGCGAAGTCCAACCATCAGCCCAACACCACCGTATCTGCTGAGCCACATCCCAAAATGCCATGTCTTCATGTTTTTTGAACACCTCCGGGAATGGGGAATCAACCACTTCCCTGGACAGTCTATGCCAAAGCCTCAACCCCCTGTTTTGGTGAAGAAATTTTTCCTAATATCCAATCTAAACCTTTCCTGGCACAACTTGAGGCCATTTCCTCTTATCCTGTCGCATGTTACTTGGGAGAAGAGACAAGCACCCACCTCGCTACAACCTCCCTTCAGGCAGTTGCAGAGGGCAATAAGGTCTGCTCTCCACCTCCTCTTCTCTAAGTATAAACAGCCCCAGTTCCCTCAGCCGCTCCTAACATGACTTCTGCTCCAGACCCCTCCCAGCTCCCTCACCCTTTAACATGTCACTTGTAACACCAGGAACTTCAATTGTATCAATTGCAGAAAGAATGTCTTTTCAGCTGGATCAGATCCCTGATCAGGCCTGTCCTGCGACCATGCACAAATCAGCCCCGGCACCACGGGGAAAAGGGCAGGGAGCAGACCCTCCAGTAGCACCCTGCAGGAGAGGGGCTGAGGAGCTTGATCCAGCTGGTGCCTCCCTTGGTACATGCACGGGGGCAGCCCAGGCAGCAGCAGTCTGCAGTGAAGTGTGGGGTGCAGAGGCTTCCAGCCTTAGTGACCAGTCAGGATACATGACGTATTTATTCTTTTTCACTTTACCAAAACTAGCAAATCACGTATCGAAAGCTAAGATACAGATGGTAGTTTACATATTCAAAAGCTGATAAATGGGATCAGTCAAGTCTCACAATTAAGATTGCCCAGTCAGTCCTCACTTTACTGCTCTATGGGCACTGTAAAATCAGTCTAACTACACCATCACACACTATTTTTACTGCTCATTTGTTTTGTATGCAATTAACTCTTTTTTAGCAATGAAGATGTGCTGAAGTTCTATTTGTTCATTGTACCAGTAATAAGCTAGCATGATTTTCATAGAAAAAAAATGAAGCTAAACTAAAGGAATATATTATATTATTTCACACACCCTAATTATATTACACAGTAACTCTGGCCTTCTCGCATCTTTCTGAACCACTTTTTCTTCATTTATACCCTATAACAGCAGAGTTAAGATACCAGATTACTGCTGGTAATTTGTTGTTTTACTTTTGTCAATTATGGACTATTATTCCCAATTAACATTAGCTACAGCATTATTTTTTCCATAAATTATCATGTATCTTCAGCAGAATGGTTTTATTTTGCATTCATAAAAGATAAAAACTAGTGTTAAGCACTAAGCACTGTTAAGTTTCAAAACAACTGCTTGCACCTACAAATAATCAATACTTAAAATTTCCTCATATGCAGTTATTCTGTCACAATTAGTTACAGTCATCAGGCACAAGGATCTTGATTTATTACATTCCTAAGAGCTATTCCTATTTTGCCAATAAGACTGCCACTGAATATAATGGCAACATAAAAATCAGTAGAAATTAGTATCAACACTAGCACATATCTATATCTAAACTCCTTAAATAATATTACAGGTTTTATAAAGATGATATTATATATATATATATATATGGGAATTTTTATAACTAGTCTAACATATAAGGTACATAAGCCCCTAAATGAAAACTGGTTATCTGAAAAGGATTAAAATCCCTGTATGTTCAGTAAACTTTTGTGTGTCTGGAGGACAATCAAATATATTATAAAAGTTTATTTCTAAGTTAAACCAGAAGAAGAATATCCACATTCTCTTCTAGATCATGGTATACAAATAATATTAAGTTCCAAAGTGAATAATATACTTTCAAAATTAAATCCATCAGTATTTTCACTATTACTAGTGAACCGAAACAGGTTTTAGAGGATAGTTCAAACTATTTTAGAGGATAGTTATATTTCAAACTTGTCTTCCTGAAAGCAGTGGAAATACATACCTGAAAGAATAAATTTGCCAGTATTTGCCACAAGAAAATAAAAATAGTTTATTCCTAATGTTTGCTCAATGTGCATTTATTTTTTTCCAGTCTCGTTTCAGAGGGCAGCAATTAACCTCTGACATAACAACTAACTATGAAATCTAAAGCTTTGATTGAAATGGACAGCACAATTTCCTTAACATTTTTTTTCAAGTTTTATTTCACTGTCTCTTCCCCGAAGGGTAGGAGGATTGTTACTGTTCATTTCAAGGTACATTGTATGAAATGCTCCTCACTTCATAGCTGAAGTTTCACTGGGTAAAAAAAAAATGAAATCACAATTGTTCTGACCTTTTGATATTCACTATTGTCTCCAACTCCTTTGATTTGTGAGCTGCCTTCTTCAAGATTTCTTCAGGAATATTTGCCAGCTTGGCAACATTTAGCCCATAACTCCTTGCAGAGATTCCTTTAGTTATTTGATACAGAAAAGTGATAAATTCAGGATTCTCTTCATCTTCAGATCCTAAAAAAATGAAATGAAAATCAAAATCTCCTCTATTATGTTAATAAAATGTGGTAGACCAAGGACCAAAGTGTCAAAATATTTTGGGCTCACTATCATTCATGCTTCCTGTGTGATTTATTCCCTTGCCTTGAGAACCCACATTTTATCTTCCCATTATGAGGCTGAAAAACCTTTTTACTATAATTTCACTTGATGTCTTATTAAACGAACTTGTGTCCGTAAAAATCTATAAAGATTATAAGTCAAATTGATTAGTTATGCTGTAATTGGGATATTGCATCTCGTATTTGCTGAGCAATGACGGAATAAAGGAAGTATCAGTAATGTCACAATTAAGAAATTCATAACTACAGTACAACAAAAAGTTTGCTGCCTGCCAGGAAGTTAGGAGCCATAGAAAAAGCTTCGGAAAAACCCAAGGTTAGGATGATGGATGTTCTGCTAGGGATTCTTTCTATTTCATGACAATAAGATAGAAACATAAGAGCCACCATTATAATTGATGACTCCTTCCTCTTCCTCGGTAAATGTACTTGTTGCATCTCTGCACAGTCCAGGCCTCATGTGAAGAGCAGAAAAGCTACAGTGCCATTCACCCTTCCGTCTTAAAAATGCAGGTTTTTTGAAACAATGGGTATTTCCATAAATACTGATGACCGAAGATGATTTGACTGGAGTGATCCAAGTCAAGCATTGGAAAAAAAGCATGCTGTAAAACTCACCTTAAATAAAACAATTAAAATATTAAGACATAAGGAGATAAAGGCAGAGTAAGAAACATAGGTGTGTTCTTGCTTGCAGGCCGTGGTACTATACCTATTATGCTTTCTGTAGCAAAACAGTGAAGACTACTTATGGCCTTGACGGTTCAGGTCAACTAACACTGAAAGTAAAAATGCTGAAGCAGCACATTGAAATAAATGTGTAGGATTTCATGGACACTTGAATGCTGAGAACTTCTCAACTGCCTGACAGTATCAGAGACCAACAGTTCAATTAGTAAACTCTATGATAAAAGGATATGCTGATGCTCAGGAGAGTGGGAAACATCAGTGTGGCTGGACAGTGACAAACTAAACACATTACTTTGAAATACATGTTCTCAAAGTTAACACATATTTCAGGGATCCTTGCTTCTAATATCAAATAAAATATAAAAGCAGAAATATCCCTCTAGCCAAGCCTATAATATTAAACTAACTCTCTGAAAAAAATTTAAAAAATGAGAAATTATATCTTAAAACACATCACTTAGCGGCAAACACTAATGTACCCTTTCCCAATTAGTTTACAATATCAGCAAATAATTAAGAAGGTTAGTTGCAAATACCCTGTCAATTCTTAAAAAAATTCTAGGAATGATTCAGGGAACAGGCCATAACTAGGCAAATCAAATACCCAGAATAAGAGCAGAATTGACAAGCAACCTGATTAAACCCAATACTCAAGAAAAAAAAAAAAATCAAAGCAGTTTGTATGGAGGGAAATCATACATCACAAATCTGTTGTAAGTGTGGAAACCTTGTGAATAAGAAAGATACAGTGGATAAACCCTATGTGGATTTTCAAAAGGGTTTTGACAAGAGTCTGCATCAAATGCTCCTCTGAAAACTCAGCAGCCATAATCTGAAAGGAAGGTCTTTGCATTTGTAAATAACTGGTTAAAAGACAGGAAGCAGACAGTAAGAGACAGTTATCGCTGCGAAGGGGCATCACCACTGCAGTTAGATAGAGCTGCTAAACACACCCATTACCAAAAAAGAAAAAAAAACTAAGCAGTAAGGTAACAAACTTTAGTGGAAATATTCACTATTTCAGAACAACAGTGACATGAAGAAGAAGAAATGCTGTAACTCTTCCGCTTGGTAAGACCAGAACTGAATGGGATTATGATAAGCATTGTACAAAACTATGCATGGCATAGAAAGATGAACAGAGAGTATTCCTCTACCTATTCCAATTCTTGAACTGGGACCATAAAGTGAAGTTTCAAAAGAGTTTCAAAACAAACAAGAGTATATGGTTCTTCATACAATACAGTATTAAATTTTGGAGCATCCTGACACAGTAGGATGAGAATGCTAAACATACACAAGGATAGTCAGGGAAACTAGACAACCCTGTTGAAATGAAATCCACCAAAGACACTAAAAACCAGGAAACACATCTAGCTCTTGAAGCCCCCTAAATAGCAAATGTTTGCAGGCAGTGAAGAGTTCCCATATGTTTGATTCCTAATCTCTCTTCCCTAATCCTTTGTTTGACTACTGTGAAAAGCAGGATACTGGGCTGGACGAATCTTTTATTTGACCTACGTCAGTCATCCTTATATTAAACCATTGCCCATTAAAGGGAAATGGTTGTTGAGTTTTCAAGCCCCCCAAAATGTGTGTACAGGCTGATACTCTAGAGAGTTTAGATGCAAAACTTTCATGTTGAGGTTTAAATTACCACAATAATTTTACAATTTTTGCCTATACCTATAGTGCCAGAATCTCAGATGGATTCATACCGTACCTTTTTGTTCAGCACTCTCCTCCTCATCAACCAAGAAAGCCATGTGGTAATTACCAACTGCTTCTGGATACATCTTCTCTAGCTCACAAACTGAGGGATAGTGAGTGACAAACAGTGTCAGTGACTCCACCTACAACAATAAACCAGACACATAACAAGATTCAACTTTTTTTTTTTAAACATGGCAATATAGAAATGGTACCTTTATCCATATATCCCTTTGCTCCAAGTTTAGATATGCTACATTTCTACAAAGAAACAAATACCATGTCAACGCCAGGCTGAAAAAGCATTCACGAGTACGTGTCAGACTGAACACTTACATCTCTAATAAAATGTTCAAGTGTAGCATAAGCAATAGCGATTCCATCATGAGTGCTAGTTCCTCTTCCCAATTCATCCAAAATTACTAGTGATCTTGAAGTTGCTTTTCTTATTATCTCAGCAGTATCTGTCAGTTCTTCCATAAAGGTACTTTGGCCTTTGTAAATGTTGTCAGCTGCACCCATTCTGCATTGGGATACAAACCAAATCAATTTATTAGGTTCAAATAAATGCCACATAATGCTGACAAAAAAAGTCATGATAATGAAACCATTTTATTATAATTCTCTTGTTGCTAATGCAAGCAGAGCAGAAAAAGCCAGGAGAAACACTCACTCTCCAGAAGAAGCTACTGCTTAGGAAAAAAACTCAACAATAGCACGACACATATAAGGGTACTCTAAAAGACTGAAAGGTTCAGAGGGAGCTACTCATGTACCACTAAATAGAGCTTGTATCCATTCCCCAAGCTAACAGGATACCCTATGGGCATCTGGGGGAGGTTAGGCTGTAGGGACAGAACAGAATTTTTCTGGGCCATCAGTAATCTAGTCCCATTGTAAATCCGCAGACAGAAATTTCAGCATCCCATGTCAACTATGGGAATTGGGGAAAAAGAGGAGGCAGATAAGGGAGTATTTCTTAACATGCAACTCTTTCACCATGACAAACTTAATGAGATAACCTGCTCTTCCCTTAAAAATTACCTTGGGAAATGATATCAGGATTCCAGCAAAAGGAGCTAAGAAAATGAACTTAGCTTTCTTTTTGGTTTAGTTTGACTATCTAATTTGTACGCTTTTTAAATGCTAACAACACCTGAAAGTATCAGATACTAGCATTTCCATGTAGAGTGGACACTTATGTATCCAGGTATTTGAGCATCCAAACAGATACAACAGTTAGTTCCTTTAGGTATTAACAAAATAACAATAATTTCCCCTATTTACACAGGTACACAATATTACTAGCATGCTTAAGTGTGATTGTAAAAGAAAGATTTCTCTTATCATCCTTTTACGCAACTGTCCTTGAACTTAACAGTCTCTACACAGGTGAGTTTCACCTCTGCTCTACCCACATACGCACACACAAATTCCTTCACGTCTCATACAAGTCTTTTATAGCAATGTTTCACATTCATGCAACCTTCAGTCCTCAAATTGTATCTCAGATTGTGAAACTCCAGTTTTGATCTCAGAAACCTGTTGGTAATTCACCCTGGTTTTCTCCTCTTCTGCAGCTTTACTTACCTATTCAATCCCAGGCTTTCTACCTGGAAAAAAAGAACATTCTCTTTTTCCATACATGCTTTTCACTTACACTAAGGACATTACAATACCACTTCTGAGAAAGGTTATCATAAGCAAGACACTGAGCAGAGCTGTAAAAATGGATTTGTTCACTCTCATCAGCCAATAATATAGTTATATACAAGCCACATTGATTTAAGGAGAACTGACTCATGAGCTTAGCATATCACATTTTCAGATTTAACAGCTGGCCACAACAGTATTTAAAGCCAATCAAAACCTTTAAATAAAATCCCAGTAGAGCACTTTTCTCTCAGTCTTCTGCTGCATCTCTCTCCAATATAATTGCTTCTATTGCCTACAGAAGCACTAGCAAGATACTCATCATTTTATGAGGAACCTATGATTGGCAAGAGCAATCAGCTACCAATACCAAAACCTAGCAGGGTGGAAATAGTACTCCTATGATTTTTCCATATTCTCTGGTTCCTGCCTGGGAAATTTGATATGGTGGCATGCATAACTTAACAATATTCACATTTCCAATTCTAAACTAATTTTGGTCAGAGATGGGCATTGTGATACAACAAGCAAACTGATTTTTTTTTTTAGTTCATTGAGTATGTGCTTACATACACACACAATAGGTATACTGTGGAAGAAAGGTGTTTTGTACATGAGCTAATTAAATTTTACATTAATTTCACTGAATTAAATACATAAATCAAGATACTAAAGCATTGTGAAATTATGTTTTATTAATCCATTTACTGCTGTAATCCTTTCAAATCCTGGGTTAAGAACTATGAACGTATTACTGAATTTCTCACATTGGCGCCAGTACCCACAGACCGTTTCCTAGTTTGATTCAGCCATCAGGTACTAATGTAATATCAAACAATCCCCATTTATTGCAATACTGCACAGATCTACACAGAA
This sequence comes from Tapera naevia, assembly GCA_033556795.1. Classification (NCBI taxonomy): domain Eukaryota; kingdom Metazoa; phylum Chordata; class Aves; order Cuculiformes; family Neomorphidae; genus Tapera; species Tapera naevia. The sequence goes on from JAUMJJ010000044.1 coordinate 7,443,171, forward strand.
CAATATAAATTAGATCTACTTTTAACACTATTGACTACAAATAAGATCACGAGAATGGCAAATATTTTTTTTGGTCCGAACAATCTCTGGCTCCATAACGGGCAACTTTAACCTTAGTTTCCAAGCCTAGAATTAGTATTATTATTGATTTATAATAATTTTTATTTGGGATTTCATTACAGAGAGAGCATCGATATAACCAGGTTGTATGTTCTGCACCTATAATGACTACACTGAGTTCAGCATTCTGTTTTTCTCTTGGATTGCATCATTTTCACAGAGCCCTCAAAATCATTCAGTCATTTTTGTATCCAGCTTGCATTCACTAAAACAATTTTCAGAACTTCCTCACTCAAGATACAAACAGAAATGAATGTTAAAAACAGGAGAAGGATAATAACAGCTACAAAAGAAGCCTTTCCTTTTAGCATCTTAAAATGTTTAAATCAGATTCAGGCTTATCTACAGATTTTAAAGAAAATATGTATTTTTAAATGACAAAAGAATGCTTAAATGTCGTCCTTTGAAAATGGATGAAATTGTTCTTTCTGCCCTTTGCCCTACACACTAGAATTATCATACTTGTTTTTTAAACTTATGTGATAAGCAGTATTAGCTCAGAAAAAAGCAAGAATAACTGTTCTAATGTGGGTGACTCCATCTGAAACACCAACAGCCAATATATAGCAAGGCATTGATCTCTAACTGCATGCTATACTATTACTTATACAATAAAGTATTTGAGTCAAAAAAACAATTTCTTAAACAGTTCTTCAAGTTTAAATCAGCAGCAATCAGATTATGGAGAAGATTATTCTGGGAGTTACCAAAAAACATCTGAAAGTCAGGGCAGTCATTGGTCCCAGTCAGCACAAGTTTATGAAGGAAAGGACCTGCCTTACAAACTTAATATCCTTCCAATAAAGGGTCACCCGCCTTGTCAACCAGGGAAAACCGGCTGATGTAATTTTTCTGGATTTCAGCAAAGCCTTTGATACAGTCTTTCACAGTATTCTCATAAACAAAATGTCCAGAAAACAGCTGGATAAGCACATAATACAAAGGGTGCACAACTGGTTGATGGGTCAGGCTCAAAGAGTCATGGTGAAGGGAGTTACATAAGACTGGCTCCCAGTCACTAGCAGGGTTCCACAGGGATCCGTTCTGAGACCAGTGCTCTTCAATATCTTCATAAGCGACCTGGATAAAGGACTTGAAGGTTTATTGACAAAGTTTGCTGATGGTACAAAACTGGGGGCAGCTGTTGACACTCTTGAGGAAAAGAAGAGGCCCTGAAGAGGAATCCTGACAGGTTGGAGAGCTGGACAATCACCAACAGTATGAAATCTAACAAGGGCAAGGGCTGGGTTCTGCATCTGGGACACGGCAACCCTGGATACACGTACAGACAGGGGTCTGAAAGGCTGGAGAGCAGCCCTGTGGAGAGGGACTTGGGGGTTCTGGTTGATCACAAGTAGAACATGAGCCAACAGCATGCCCTGGCAACCAAGAGGGCCAACCATGTCCTGGGGAGCATCAAGCATGGCATTGCCAGCCAATTGAGGGAGGGGATTGTCCCACTCTGCTCTGCACTGGTGCAGACCCTCTTCGAGTACTGTGTGCAGTTTTGGGCACCACAGTATAAAAAGGGCATAAAACTACCGGAGGGTGTCCAGAGGAGGGCCACAAAGCTGGTGAAGGGTCTAGAGAGGAAGTTGTATGAGGAGTGGCTGAAGTCACTTGGTCTGTTCAGTGTGGAGAAGACTGAGAGGGGATCTCATAGCTGTTTACTGCCTTCTCACAAGGATGGGAGGTGAAACAGGTGCTGATCTCTTCTTTCTTGTGACCTGTGATAGGACTAGAGGTAAGGGCAGGAAGATGTGCCAGGAGAGGTTTAGACTGGATGTTAGGAAGAGGTTCTTCACCCAGCGGGTGATGGAGATCTGGAACAGCTCCCCAGGAAAGCAGTGATGGCACCAAGTCTGCCAGCGTTCAAGAAGCATTTGGACAATGCCCTCAGTCACGTGGTGTGAATATTGTGAGTGTCCTGTGCAGGAATAGGAGTTGGACTTGATCCTTTTGGGTCCCTTCCATCTTGAGTAATTCTATGACTATGATTCTAATAAATCCCACTGAAATTCTACAAGATTCAGATGCTCTGAATTCACATTTTAATGTACCTTGCTTCCTAAATGTTTTTATACATCAAAATATCAAACTTTTTTCTAAAATAATCAATAGAATACAGATGATTTACCATTGCTAGAAGCTACTCTATAGCTAATACCTGGGATGCTATCCCTGTACACTGTTAGGGTAAAAAGGCTAAAGGAAATGTTACAGCTACTCATCTAAGCCTTAATGCTACCAGCTCTTAAACCACTTATTTTGTTGTTTGATTTATTTTGTTTTTACACATGGTTCTAATAAAGACTCCAAGACACACTTTCTCTGGAAAGCTGCCTACAGTGGGATCATGTATTTTTCTAGTGTTCATATGTAAAGAAAAATTACTTTGATTGTATTTTAATGGTGCATTTATCACAATGGTTGATAACAACAGGGTGAAATATGTGAAGAGGCATGAGTTATCCCTGAATGATGCAGACATGTTACACACTACCCTGTTTTCTTTTCTTCCTTCTCTTAATTTAAAGGGGAAGAAAAAGAAAAAAAATGCCAGAAAAAAAATGCCAGAAAAAAAATGCCAGAATGTTGACAGTATTCTGCCCACAAGAGGCACGAAGACATCCAATGTGAAGAGTGCCTCTTCAGTGCTGGCGGGAGATCCACCACTCCTTAGCAAATGCAATTTGGTTGGAAACCACTTGTTATAATGCCTCTTTGACAACCAACCAAATTTGATAAAATTAAAAGCTCTTCATCTATAATGTCCAATACATTTATCATGTAAAGAAAAGAAGGACACATTATCTCTTTCCAGTGCTAGGTTTCAAGTGGTGATGAGTACTGTTACAGCCTCAGAAAAAATAACAGGGACACTAAGTTTTCATAAATCAATTTTTGGAGGATAAGTTAGAAAACACACAGTAGTAATGAGATTTATATAAACCAGCTAGCACTATATGCTTAACCTATATAGGACCCCTTAGACAAAAAGATACAGACTTCCTTATTCTGCAGCAGCAGCATTCAAATGGCTGCTTTTTAAACCTGGTCTCCTGACCTTTTCCAAAGCAAATACTCATCATCCTGGGAAGGTATCATATAGTATTTTATCCTATGGGCTCCATAAATGTTGAGAAGTTTTTTCATGATGCAAGCTACGATACCACTCAGAAACCACTAAAATTAAAAAGCATAACTTTTTTCCTTCCTCCTCAAGAATTTGTATATAGTCAGTATCCATTTAAACTCACTCAACAGGCACAAACTAAGATTGTTAAACCACATGGTTCTGAAAGTTATCTCAAAGTCTGGTGCTTTCAAACATTTGATCAGGTAAACACACGTGAGGGCTTTGACATGAAAAATTTGTTTGGAAGGAGAAAATTTAAATTGAGGCCACTGAGGTTTTCTTGGACCTCCTTCTCTCACTCTTCTGTTATTACTGCTCTCAAAAAAAACCGAAGTGTCCCAGAAAAGGGGACAGACTTGCAGACTTGATGGCTAACACCAGCATAAAACCAACAGAATAATCCAGTACATTATTTTTGAGTGGAGCAGAGAGGCCCTCAGAGAAGTGAAGCTGCCCTGTGCTAGCAGTCCAAAAGTGGAAGTGATGACATGTAGGTTAAAGCAGAAACTGCTGTAGTATAACAGAGGCAATGAAAAAAAGTTTCCTGAGTAGAAAATAATCAAAGATCCAGAAGCTTCTAGGTTAAAGCTTTTTCTATGCTATCTTTCATAAGAAGTTATCTAACACGCTTCTAGTTCGAGCACTGTGTAGACCTCAGGTATCACAGATTACTTGTTTATGTTAGTGTCAATCTCTCACACTGCTTCTGAAAATAACCAAGTAACCCAAGGGCTCTTACTGGTAACGAAAAGCAACTGCACAGCACAGAATCCATCTTGGAAAACAAGACTGCAACGCCATTCCCCAAAGCCTTATTTTTATACACTTTTCAACATCTCAATGCTATTTACCAATCCCTCATTTAAAAAACATTTAATGCTGAAAAAAATCTTAAACTAAATTTAAGATTTTTTCATCTTGATTTTAGAAACATGCACTTGACTTTAAAAATTCATCTACAATACTTACTGGCAAAATGAAACCTACTGCCAGTTACAAAAAAACCCACCCTAACTTGTATAGAATCTCCACACACTGCCTTTACAGTTTTCATTCGGGTTTCCAGGTATGGTCTGTCCCCCCAGAGATCAGAACTGATGTCAGACCTCACCTCAGAACGTACTCATAGTCAAAATAAATATTCATCAAGAACAATTGACATTAAAAGAAAATCACTCTTTTCCCTGAGAATATCATAATGGTAAGAATGACATGCTATCAACACTGACATGACATTCCTTCTGTGACTCAAAGAGAATACTGAGAGAAACAAATAAAATAATTCACACTGTGACTTTACAATTCTACTCGCTCTCTCTCACACAAAACTCTTCTAAAATGTCCTTTTAAAGATCACCGTATTTGAGCATGAGATATTTAAATTAAAATAATTAGTTTATAGAAAGAAGGGATTAGATGGGGTCTTGCCTTACAGCTTATTCCTTTTCTTGCATGGGACTGTTCTCTACAACATGTCTTTGACCAACACTGTATAGTTAATATTTTTTAAAAAGATCTCATAACAGCTGATTCATAACCTTTCATTTTTTTGCAGAAAACACTCTTCCCAGCTGAAGTTTCATGTGGTTTCTGCAGAAAAAAAAGTCAGGACAGTGCATTAATTGACAATGATGTTCATGAGAACAGAAAAACTTGATATTGATCCTGACATGAGTGCAATGACAAACACAAGCACAACTTCATTTCCATACTTAGGTAAAACTTCTCCCACTGAACCATATTATTGACTGTCTATTGGGCACCTTGCAAACAACACTTTTTGAGACTTCACAGGTTAAAACTTTAAAGTAGTTTGCAGATTTGTCTTTCAAGAAAATGAAAACAAGCATCCTAAATGAAGGACTTGCAGGCTGACTACTGCATGTCCTCTCCTTCTCCTGTCCCAAAAATCCCAGCACTTTTATCAAGAATAATCATTGTTTTGCCTACAAATGCAATTTGAAACCCTTCAGATTTTAGAAATGCTCAGACTCTCAAGAAGAATTTCTCAGGGGTTAGTATAAAAGTAGCTCAACTTGGATATTGCGACTTCTGGCTACTTTCCACATACAATGGAAATTTATAGAGTAATTCTTTAGAAGACAGCATCTGCAAATTTGTAACAGTTCACTGACAAGAAACTAATGCTTCACACTCCCACACAGAGTACTGGTAAATCAGTTACTTCATTTCTATCAAACTCTTAGTGATTCAAACCAAAAACTGAAAATAAGAAAAATAATTTACAGAAACTGCAATTACAGAATTTCAAAAATACTTATCCTAAGTATGACAGAAAGCACTGTTTTCAGGATAATTATTTTTGTATTATTCTTGGGCAACTTCCAAGAAGTAAATGTGGATGACGATGTTAGGATATCAGAAGATACTCATGATATTAACCTATTTAGAGTTGGCATGCACACATGTGCTAAACCATTTCTAGAACTGCTTATTTACAAATTTTAAATTAAGAAATACCAACAGTATGCTACCCAGTTTAGAAGAACAGCTGTTGAAAAGCCTGACAGAATGCATGGCATAGTTAACGTAAAATAAATTTTTATTTTGTAAATTATTGTAGACATATTATATTCTCAGTCATTGAGAAATTAATGGAACTAGTAAAACATAAGACTACTAAGGATACATACTATACATTATCCTGGAAAGAAAAGAAAATCCAAAAGTATTTTAATAAGCAGTTTCATCATGTTTTTTACATTTTCTTTTTTCCCTTTCCATATCACTAGGTAATTGAAATAGCGAGAACAAGTAATCACTTCAATCCTCATTACCTTATAAGACGTGGCCAACAGAGGCATGCTGCACAGAGAAGTACCCCAGTATATTAAAATAAATTTATATAAGAGGATTAGCTTTCAAGATGTGAACTGCATTGATTTTTTGCTGAAAGCCAGAGGAAAGGAAAATACCCATGGATCGCAGTGAACACTCAATATTTTAAAAGCTTCACTTAAACTAACAGAACAGGTAAGACTGAGTTCAGAAGATAAAATGCAAGTCTAGTCAATACAGTCAGTGAGTGAAAAGAAGCTACTGATATCCTCTTATTTTTTGCTTTATAAGGCAACAGAAATTCAGTTTTTCTACTGAAATCTTACATTATATTACCTAGTGAAGAACACTTGAGAAAGTTCTCTTCTGAAATTCAGCAATGATACCCTCAATAACAGGAGAACTCCTTTAAAAATACTTGTTAGGTCCCCTAGGCAAAATACATCAGTCCCTGTTAAAATAATTCAGCAATTTCTGGTGAATGAAAAATTTTCCATTGTATTTTAAAACTGGATTAGCTTGAGTCTAACTTTTACCTTCTCCATCTCATGATACTCACAGCCCTATACACCAGCTTGCTGTCAGGGCATAAGGGCCAGGCTCTCAAGAGGAATGGAGTGTCCCTTAGCAAAACAAGTGCACAACAGCAATAGCTTAAATTCTGCGTTCAAACATGCAAAGGCTTTTATACCTGAGGTATCGACAGATGGCTTTCCACAGGTCCACAAACTTTCACATTTACCTAGATGCAGAACCAAACATTTCTTTTTCTTGTTTTCAATGAGAAAGCTGAGTTGTTCCTGTGCAGAGGTGCCAAACTGAGGTTTCTATTGCAGTTTCTCCTTCTGATTGAGCTCTGCAATGTAGGCAGGGCACATCAGAAGACCTATACTAGATAAAGTCTATGAAGTCTCCATTAAGCACTTGAATCTCCAAACATATGCTTTTACCCTAATTTCCTGGCAGGATACACAGTATAAATATTATTGATGGTCAACCAAAAGAACAGATTAAGAGTAAAATAATTTTGCTGAAGCATAATTATAAGCATATATATTCAAATTAAAGTGTTTATTTGCAAGCCATCAACATCAGCCTGAAGAAGCTGAAAAAATGAAGGCAAAGAAAAACACAACCCTAAAATATGCACAGGTTTACACTTACTACTCTGGGATTCCCGTGAAGGAACTTGAGGTAATTAAGTTAATGTGCATATGTAGCTGAAGGATTGAGGTCAAGGGGGGGATTAAAAAGCAGAAACTATAGCAACAGACTAGAGACAATAGCTGAAGTATTCAGCACAAGCAAACTTTTCCCCTTTAAACCTGTGGATGTTACAGAAAATCCAATTCAAATTGTGATTTGGTTAAATCATAGCATGGAAGAGTTTTACCCCATTTAGTGTAAGTTTCAACTTCACTGTAAGATAGCTGTTCAGACTCACAGGCAAATTCACCTCCCTCATCCTCCCCCCCACCCTTATGGGGAAAGCCTTTCGAACCCATGCAGAAACACTGCAATATTTAGCACAAATTGTTTTATAAATCTCACTGTATATATAAACTGTCTTTTATTGACTAAAATTAATTTTCAAATCTGATTTAAACCCCTGCAAGCAAAACAGATTTGATCAAACACTATGCATGTAAACCAAACTGTTTTCTTAAATATTGTATCATTATATGTACATAAGATATAAACCTAACACTGCAGATGCATGTTACTATGAAACAAAGACATGGAACTAAATTAGCTACAAATATATCCATAGCATAGCTTAATTTATTTCTACAGAGCTACAGAATGCTGTCAGAAATAGTTACGATCCAAATGTACTATAATATGCCTAAGGCAAAACTTCCCTAGAAAAACAGAACAAAATAAGTTTCAATTTAACAACAATTAGAATTTTTACTTATTCTCTTCTTTTTCAAAAAGAAAATCTCAACATGACAGAAAATACATCACACTATTTCTGCCCCTGAAAGCTGGGAATAATTTACCCCACAGGCGTAATTATGACTGTAAGCATAAATGAAAGGCTTAGTAGTATCTGTTATTGTGGCAATAAGCACAAATACAATTAAGCAAGAACAAAATGAAACAAATTTCTGTGTCATAAAGAAGGAACATTACCGTAAATTACTCAGGTTCTTGAGAACTAACAATTCTGTTTATCTGAATGTCATTGTTACTTTCTAGAGTAATACAAAAATACTTTTTAGCATATCATATATAAAATTCTTGTGTGGATTTGCTAGTCACTTGGGATTGCTTTGTATGAACAGTTCCCTACTTGTCTGCATAATAAATTAATGTGTATAGCAAACCAAATAAGCACTACTACATATATATAGAACAAACACAGACATGAAAAAGTACCTTTGCTTTTCAATTTTCTGACCCTTATCTTTCAGGGTCTAATCGCACAGGCAAATTGAGAGAATTAATTTTTTTTCCAAAGGAAAATCTGAATGACTTAAAATATAAATACTTATTTTGAGGTGTAAAACCAAAACAAAATGCACACACACACCCCAAAAACCAAAAAACCCGCACCCACAAAAACAAACCCCCAAGCCAAAAAAATCTAACAAAGTTTTTACCAAAGGTGATCTGCTGAGATAAACTCTTCCACAGTTCCTATTCAGCACTCAATCTCCTTGTGATTTCTGTGCTACACAGAACACCTGCAGACCACCCTGCTAACACTGCTGCCACATCCAGGCTCGAATTTCATAGCCTAGATTTTTATGTTAAAGATAAGAAGAAGCTGACTAGCTGAATCTTCATGCCAGGTTTTATGATTTAGCTGATGTTTCTAGGACAGGCAGGAAGACTAATCTTCATAATCATACACTATAAGTCTCAAAGAAATCAATAAAGCTTCATAAAGCAATAAATGGAAGCAAGGACTTTTTTAGTCCAGTAACTGGTCTTTTAACAAAAACAAAGCCTGCATGTGATATGAAAATGAGGGGCTCTATGCTATACTGGCAAAATACTGAAGTTCTTGTGCTTTACGACAAACTTATAGGTAAGCATGTGAATGCACAACACGTATACTAGTCCAATGATCTGACTCATTTTAGAGGCTGTGGTCAGCACAGGATTTCTGTAAAAGACACAGAAACCCTGAAAAGGTAATGAAGCACACACTTCATAGAAAGATTCTTCCATAGATTTAAAAAATCCATGATTATGTAATATCTTATGTACAATTCTAAGTATAGTATTTTTTTTAAGATTTATTACAAAACAAAATCAATGCAGATCCCCTTCAAGAGGTGAAAAGTAATATCATCATACTCCACTCTCAATAAAGGACTAACAATAAGGTGAGACAGGCCCATTTAAGACAGTAAAGCTCCCCATGTCTTTCCTGCACAATAGTAGCCTTTTTAAAACATCATCAGCACAATGCCCCTTCAGCAATCAAGGTTAAGTACACAGAGCAGCTTTGGATGGAGGATGTCTATTTCTTAATAGTGTTCAGCAAAATCACTATGCATGAAAAGACTTCTATGGAAGAATGCTTCTACAGCATTTTCAAGTGAGTTCCTGGATAGTTTCTTTGCAAATATAGTGTATCAGTGCAAAGCGCAATGCATAAATAGTAAACAATATAACAAGCTGCATTCTGGTCATAAACTGCTCTCAGTTTTTGCCTATTGCTGTGCTCTGTCCTGCTCCTGTGCAGCTCCCTCCTACTGCTCAACCACTAAAATGGGAAGGAAACTAAGTGCAAAATCATTTGCCTAGTTACAAAAATCTGGGAACTTTTTGCCACCAGTTATTAGACCAATTGAACAGTCATTTCCCTTAATATTTATGAACAATATTTGATTTACATTCTTACGTGATTTACCTCAGATTTCAATTTATTGTGAAAAGCATTTGAAAAACATCTATTCCATTTCCATTCTGATAAAATAATTCTCTTTTTCCTGCTTCACACATCACTCTATCCTGTGCTTTCTGATTTTCTCAAGTTTTCTTACAAAATGCACTCTTATTGAGCCTTGGAACATTTTCATCAGTTCAAGTAAATAACAATTTTAAATATATTTAAAATTTTAATAATGGTGACATTTCAATGAAGCAAGGAAAAATAAATACTGTTATAGCTTGAGTTAAATTGGTGCCTGTTTCCTGCCTCTGGCTTGGCCTAGCCTAAGCAACTTCATTTTCTGAAAGCTCACTGCATGTTTTTCTGACAGTTTCTCTCCAGAAGTGATAACACGGAACACTGGCATGCAAAAAGGCCAATGTTACTCCTCTAGTAACCAAGACCATCCACAAGCTGGTGTAAAAGGCCGCACCTGCAGGGAGGGGCGGACAGGACAGGTGACCCCAAACTGACCAGAGTATTCCATCCCATATACGTCATACTCTGTATAAAACTGAGAGATCCACAAGGGTCTCTTCTGCGATAGCTCATGTCCAGTGAGGACCTCGTCTGTTTGGACGCTCCTGATTCCCTTCTAGCTGTGGACCCATTCCCTCATGCCCGCTCTATAGTATTTGTGGTGATGTATAGTCATCGGGGGAGGGGATGTGATCTCAGATATCTGTACATTTCATTACTCTATTATTATTACTATTATTTCATTAAAACTGTAGGTTTAGTTTCCAACCTGCAAGCCTTTTTCCTCTCATTTTCCTTTTCACTTTCCCTGGGGGATGAGGGAAGTGAATTTGGGAGCCCAACAAAATACAAACATCTCAAAATTAATTGCCCAAATGTTTGCAGGTGTTACCACAATATTTGCTTTCCATCGTGATTTTTCATCATACTAAAATCTGTAATGATGCCATAAATATGTACGTTTTATCCAGTTAAAAAAAACATATTTCTCTAGAGAGAAAATAGTGAGTTTTCCCTACTAGTTTCATCTCCACACTCTCTCAACAAAACAGTAATATGAGTTTGTCAAGCTGTCAGAATTAAATAGCTGATAGAGTATTTAGGGAGATACAATAAAAAATGCATCTGACCTTTTTGGAAGTTTTCCACTATTTAGAGACCAGACAAACACAGATTTTTGAATAAAACATACAGAAGAAAGCATTATGGCATGTTTGATCACAGCCTCTGAAGAAACATCAATTAACAAGGGCTAAATTTTCTTGGGGTTCTTAGTTTACTTTGAAGAAATCCTTTATCCCTAAAGTATTCTATAAGCTTTAACAGCATTTCTTCCCAGATTATCATCTCTTATCTTCCAGACCATGTTAAAACCAGTTAAGTATTAAAGACCACAGAAAACTTCAGATGTTCCTAAAGGTCCATTGTATCAAATGCAAGAATTTTCTACACCTGGTCATACTTCTGCATTTGCCACATACAATTGTAGGTGGAATAAACTTTACTTCTCCTGCACAAAGAACAGTATGCCAGTCAGAAGCCAACTCCAGCTTGTTTTTTCACCTTGGCAAAGGAGTAGTCACACTCTGGTAGTTTACTTAATTGGGGTGACTCCGAATCTGGCTCAGCTTAGTCTAAAGTAACATTTTCTGAAAGCTCAATACATGTTTTTCAGACAATTTCTCTCTAGAAGTGAAAACATAGAATACTGGTATGCAGAAAGGGGAGCAGGGGGTTGAATTTGGGAGCCCAACTGCATGGTTCTTAGCTGCCAAATTTAGCCCAATGTTGGGGCTAAACTGTGACAGTTCCGTGGCACCCAACGTGGAGCAGAAGAACTGCCACTGTTTAGCCCCAATTTGGCTAAATTTGGCAGCTAAGAACAGTGCAGTTGCACACTCAAATTCCACCCCTCACCCCCCTCTTCTAAAGAGAAACTGTCTGAAAAAACATGCAGTTAGCTTTCAGAAAATTAAGGTACTTTAGACTAAGATTGAGCCACAGTAAGAGTCACCCCAATTAACTCAAACTATAACAACCAGAAGAGGACCCGACACAAAGACCCTATTATGTACACCTTCCTGAATCCTCTGCCTCTCAAGTTTGTGCTCTTCAGCTGATGATCATGCTGTTGACAATACATGAAATCTTTCTGGCACAAGGAAAGGAAAAACAAAACACAAACTAGCATACATCAATAAGATAAGACTTCTCACACTCCCTCTGAAGAAAGATATCTGCAGCCCTCTTCCTACAGGAAACAGGCCAAAGGCTCCATGCATTCTGCATTCTTGCACAAACCTACAGAGGTGTAGCCATAAACATTCCTCTATTTTATGGCCCAAAAGTTCTCTTTTAGGTGCCAACAATCAAGGCACAGAAATAATATGGGTGAAAGGATCCATGATAGCTGAAGTAACTCATACAAGAAATGCATTTGGGATACATAATGCCCTTTCCTCTTCCATCTTCACGGATCCAACTGCACTTGAATGACATGGGCCTTTCTGCTCATAGGATGATGGATGCAGGCACTCAGTCCCTAGGGTTTTAAATGCTGGGGTTTTATTTTTATATATAACTTCAAACTCTGTTCTATATGAGTATGCAACGCTCCCAAATTTAAGTGGAATGGGCCACATCTCAGCTTTGTGGACTTCAGGATCAATCGAAGATACCACCTGAGCAGCAGCAGACCAAGCCAGGCAGCAAGGGAAGTGCAGCCACCAGCTGGCAGAATAGCATAACATATTGAGTTACCTATGTAGAGGGACTCTGATGATATGTCTTGTCCTACTGACAAAAAGAGACTTAATCATCAGTTATCACCATGTTAAGCCATGCATAAGTATAAATAACACCATTTCCTCTTTAAACCTGAACACATCTGTTGACTGGTTGACTGTACAAAAAGTTGAAAACATGCACGGTCACTTTATCCAAAGAACTGAGGACACAGAATGAGCTTGCTTTCCTTGCACCTATTCTGTTTCTTAGAAGAGAAAGAAGGATTTTATAGTGGGCATTACTAGGGTGCTTCTACAGAACAGCGTGTCACTCTGTCATAAGCAAGCAGGTCCAACTGGGATAAAAAGGCAGGCTGGAGCAATGTGCTCGTCTGGCACTGACTGGTGGTACCTTGCTCCCTGACAGTGCTATAGCAAACCAAGTAATGCATGCACCTGGGATGTCTTCTCAAGGGTAGACATTTTGCTAGAGTCAAAAAAGACTGGGCAGGGAAAGGGGATAAGTAGGCTCTGCTGAACTGTGCCATCACTTGCAACAACTGTAAGGACACAGCTGATACTCACATGGGCATATCCTGAAATGCCATCTTCAATAGCAGGAGTGACGTTCAGTTGGCATGTCTCTCAGCAGCACTGTTGTCCCCTACAGTCATCAAAATTCCTTCCCTCTATTGAAGTCATTGATCAACTCAGAAACGCCACTCCTTGGCAAGGTATGTGGCTAGAACTAGATCTTGGCTGTGATCTTGAAATAAAATGTCCCAATTAAGGCCACTGGCAAGGGGCATACAACTCCCTCATTATTTCAGTGTTGGATAAGGCCAGCAATTATCAACCAATGCAGAAAACATCCTTTCCTTTCTTTGGCCTCCTCCCTCTTCTTATAGACCCAAAGATCACAAAAGCTAAGAGCAGTCTTCAATGGACAAAGGGCAGAGTTCAGCCTCTGCACAGGGCATTCACGAAGCACACAGCCCGAGCCTGTTGATCTCTCTTTTGGTTTCCGTATCTGGGAATGCAAGCCAGGGGCATGTGTAAGTACCTCAGCAGTACACAGCTCCTGCTGAATCAATCAGAAGCATCAAATCACTGTATGGTGGCAATAGCTTAAAGTCAGAGGGCCTAACTTAGTCACATCAAACAGACATGTAAGAATCAGGAGCCTGAAAGTTTCTCACACTATAGTTTTAGTTGAATGAGAAACTATTACACATGTTCAAAATCATCACATAAGGAAGAAAGATGACTAAGAAAATACAAAAATGGCTCCATAATTTAATTTCTAGAAGAGATCGATTCAGGATTCCAGTTGTGGTCATGTCTACCTGAAAGACTTTGTATGTAGACACATAGTACAAGCTAGAAGAACAAAACTGTCCTTTGCTGGCTGAGGTGAGCCACCACCATCTGTTTTCATGACACTTTCAGATACATTGTTGAATTTAAATTTAGTATCTTCTGGCTTTAGAGAGCAATAAGGAGTGCTCTCCATGTTAAAAATATATTTAAATCACCTGTTACAAGGCTAAAATGTAGGACAAAGCTCTGTACACCTAAATACAGATCACATGATGCACAAAGCCCATACCAAGACAATCGCCTTGAAGTGCAGGCAACTGCATGCCTTACATAAAGTGGAAGAATTCAACTGCTGCTTACTTAGGCAACCTACCACTATCACCTGCTAACCTGTATTGTAAACATCCTCCACCTCTCCATTTTCTTAATATATCTTCTTAGACAAGTCAAACTCTATTTCTTTGCCATCACAAGGATTAAACCCATGCTGAGAATCAGTAAACAGCAAGATAACTCTTTTGAGAGAGAAGTGCATGAGAGGATAATCTACATGCATCTTACCGATGCTTCTAATTATTCCTTTAACCTGTAAGCATGTGACACATAACCTCCAAGAGACAGCTTTTGAATGCAGCTGAAGGACAATGCAATGTATTAGTTTAGACAACTGAAGCTGGTGCTTTAACAGTATGCCCACTTCGGCTGATGGTGTAAAGCCTCACTGAAAGATGTATGTTACCATAGTGTAACTGTGAATACTTACACTTCATCACTGAAATAAGTGAAAGAGTTTTACTTCAACGTAAGAAAAGAAAGCTAGATAGGTAAGTGCTTTAGCAAGGAAATTCTTCTCTAACCCTTTATAATTATCTAGAGCTTGTAGAAGGTGATGCGATTCACAACATTCTCTTTAACAGCAGCTTGTGATTTCAATAAGCTGATTCTTAAAATCTTGAATACAAGGCATTCGGTAATACAATTAATTAGGTTGCTTGTTTGGACATATTTTACCTTCAAATTGTTAGAATACTCTCTCAATTCTGAAAATTGATCCAAGGAAGAGCTACTGGTGACCTAGAGAAAGTAGGTTGAAGTCCTCTAGCTCTACAGAAATTATATCAATAATTGATTGTAAATAGAATCTCTTTTAAATGTCACAACCCCCTAACACTTCTTTCCCAGTATAAGGAACAAAGTACAGCAATGGAAATAGTGAGATTGTTTTTACACATAAATGGTGAGATTTGGGAGTCCACCAGAGCAATTTTCCTTAAGATGTCAACAACACAAGCAGGGTACTGCAGGAAAGGACTCTCCCCCAACTCTGCCTTTTCAATTTACAGCCTTGTTGCAGCATATCATCTGGACTTAGGGGCATTATGCAGTGGAAGATTCTCTCCCTTTCCCCTTCTCTAGGATGAAATTATCAACACTACCCTGAAATATCTGGATTAGCTTTAGCACTGTATTGTGCCTATACATCCAGAAATGAAGATGAATCTTTCCTATTTTCACTGAACCTGTAAGCAAGACAACTCCTTTTGCATCTTTAAGCCTGTTTAATATAATGCAATATTTAAAATCAATTTAGAGAAGCTACAATATGTAAATACTAAATATAAACAAAGGAATAACCATAGTAGCAACCTTTTGATTTCCATGAAAACTCTATTTAGAACACAAGATACAAATCCTAGACAAATATTAATCTCTTATACCTACACAAATTCACACTTTGGAGGTGCAGCCTACAAACATAAGAGACTGAAGCACAGAGCACCAATATTTCCAAAAAAATTAGGAAGCAGCAGAACTGTTGGTGCTCCTGATGCCAAGAATGCTGAGTCAACCTGTAAAGCATCCTTCATAGCTGGGGTACTATGATAACAGCAACATCTAGAAAACAACACACCATGGCTGTGCTGAAAATAACTTGAAAACTGACATCTTTCCATGCAATGTTTTTAAAAGACTAAAAATATACCAAATTATCAAGAAAAAACCCCAAACAATACCCAAAACATTTTCCAGCAAGACACTTGAGGCTTGAGGTGGCAGTGCAGAAGGGAGGTCTGCATAGATGTATTAAATTCAAGTAACAAAAACAACTCCCAAAACAAAAACAGGCAAGAAAACAAAACTAAAAGTCAAAATTAGAGGCACAATAACAGGAAATCTCTGATCTCTTCAAACTCATTCCATACCAAAGGAAAGTTCATGATTGAGAAATATGTTCAGCCAGAGCATTAAAGAAACCATGTAGGACTGATCAGGTTTATTGTTTCTCTCCTCTAACCAGACATTAAGAAATACCTGATCATCATATTAATGTGTGTAAGATCAGGTTAAGACCTTTCCCAGAACACTGAACAAAAAAAAAAAAAAAAAAAAAAGAACACATAAAACCCAAATGATCCAACATAGAGATGTCTACTTTTGGACTACCTCCGCACACCTTTAGACAGTGAAGTTCATGACTTGGAATGGTGAAAGAGAAGCGGGAGTAAGGCAAAGACCAGACTGGGTATGCTTTAGCAGCTACTGACAACCAAATATAGCAGGACAGAAAAAAGCACTGACAACTTTACTTGGGTAGCATGGATGTGATTGCTTTGATCTGTAGAGCAGGGAAAGCCCCCATACTCCACAGGCTGAAGCAAAATCATGATGCAACTATTCTCCTAAACATCTGTATGTTAAGGAAAGCTACAACTAGGTCAAGATCTAATATCCTGCAAGTACATCACAAATGGCTAGTGCTTGTCCCAGCAGTATAATCAATCCCCTCTAATTACAGTATACAGAAGTTTAAACAGATGCACAGACACACAGTTCCACTGATAATCTTTTGCAAACTGAAGCGACCATACTGGATCTATGAACAAATGCAATACATAAACTCAGCTTTTTTGCTTCCTGTTATCCTTCTAACTAACGCATTGCTATTTCTGTCTCGATAAAATATTTTCAATTTCTTCTTGATTAATACTGAGTCAATTAGCTTACATTTAATTGCCAGTGCAATGACAAGAATTTAAATAATTCTTCAGTATATTCATCCCCTGTTTGACACATTTCTTAAGTGAAGAAAGGCATATCCAGCTGAGATACCAGAGCTCATTTAAATGGGGGGAGGGCATGTGGGGGGCGTGGGGGGTGAAAATCAATTCTCAGTGTTAGAATCTGATCAGGCTTCAAATCAAACAGTCTGAAACCTTACAGCCAGTGACTAATACATTCTAGGTCTGCTTGGCTTGAAATCTAAAAGCATAAGTTTTACACCTTCAACCACACTAAGTAACCAGAACAGATGTGAAAAATACCTGATGTAGAGAAAAGCTAAGTGGAATCAGAGAAATACACTGCGGGACAGGTGGAACTCAGATATATTTGTGTCAACATTTTCACACCCAATTTTTTCATTTTCTAGTGAGCATAGCACAAAATGGCACTCCCAGTGATTATGTCACGTTTCTTAATTTTTCTGCAAAATAATCCTGTTGCAATGACAGGTAAAGGGATACTAAACTTAGGAGTAACAGACTTATGTATGTATTGATAGAAATAAAGCAAAGTATTCTAAGTTCACCAACAAAACACAGAGGAAGACAAAACCAATCTTCAAATTGTTACTAACATTGCAACGTTTTTTTCTGTAAAGTATAACAGATCTTGTGTATCTCCACGTCCCCGTGAGAAATGCTCATCCAGTTAACCAGTCAACTACTTTCAAAACAGGGTAAGGAAAAAGGTTAACCATTTGGAATTTTCAGCTCCAGTTTTTTTTTTTGAATGATGATAGAAATGGTTTTCTAATTTGTTCAACTGTTTAACACTGAAGTGCATCAATGCACAATTTCATTTATTTTTGCCATGACATAGTGAGGCATAAGAACACAGTAACTTCATAAGCTAAAGCAATCCCTGATGAGTAGTATTTCAAATTCTCTGTTAACTGTTAATTCTGAAATGCATGCTGCCATTGCAGAACTAGTACTTTAGGAAAGATAACTTTACCACAGATAACAGATTGTTGTTAAACTTACAATTTAAAAAAAATAACTATTTCAAATACCATCAGTAACACAAGCAGCTTTTGCTCATTAAAGAAAAAGGGGAAAAAACAGCTGGATAATCCTTGGTAATAATATCTTATATAAAAGTTTTGACTTTACTGATAATCTTTAAAAATTACTCAGCACTGCCTTAAAAATGAGATTCAGTGAAATGAACTGCCACTACTCATTCTCTAAAAGACATCACATAAACTGTGTCTGACGTCAGTAGTACATGAAAGACAGTAAGCATAGAATATATACAGCCTCAAATTCTCAGTATCAAACATTGTATGTACAACTGTACTGCCACATGATTTTTGGATGTGACAATATCCATTTAGGGGAAACAGCATTTGGCTGTCACCCAGCAGAATAAATTTGGCTGAGATGTTCATTCAGGCAGATGAAGTTAGTTACTTGGATCTTAATCAAGACAGACTCATTAACATTATTATCCTTTAAAGATTCAAAGATTCCAAAGCACGTACTATAACTTACCAGAATAAAAATCTAACAACCAATGCATGTATTTAAAGTGAAAAAGGAAATTTCAAATATAAATAGTGAAGTTCTAAATGAAATATGAAATTATTCCTTCATATACACACAGACACCCTGCCACAATAATGTTTTCATAAACATACAGCAAGTTTTGAGAGATTACCTGGTAAAAATACCATCCACAACACCAATTGTTGACTCCTCTGCAGGAACGTAAGAACCAATTTGTGCCATGACTGTGATCAATGCAACTTGCTTTATATAGGAGCTCTTTCCTCCCATGTTGGGTCCAGTTATTATCATGATCCTTTCACCATCTCCCTGGAAACATAAAACAGTGGTCAAATATATTGTCCTGTACATGTTGTTTTTATAAGAAAGTCTGACATGTGTATGTGTTTAGAAGGATAAAGGAAAAGTCATTAGGATTGTTTCTAAGCGAACAGCTTCCTTCATTCTTCAAGTTCATTGCAATGGCTTTTCAAGGTATTATGAAGTCTCAGATCAATAAATTTTCCTAAGACCTCTCCAAGTTGTTTAGAGAGGACGATCACAATTAACTTTCATTACTCATTAAAATGCACAGAGGAATCTTCCCTTTTTCCACCAGGGAGCCAAGAAAGAACTCCAATCTGTGCAATCTTCTCTGGAGAAAGAAAGCAACTTACCAACTTTCTGCACAGGCAGTGCTGTCCTAATTTAGATGTGATACAGATTCTTTTCCTTTAGAGTTCTCATTGCCAAATGTGGGGAAGACCTCACAAACACCTGACCTAGATTTCACACCCATTCATAATTGCTTGCCTTTGTACAACACACATACCTCCCAACAAACTGGCTACAACAAGAAATCAAGACATTTCCGAGTCTGGCAATACTTAACTGCAACACAGATATTGTGAGCAGACTGTACCCAAACTCTGATCGATCAGTGTATCTAACCACTGAAATTCTATGGAAAATGAAATTAGATGTGAAAGCTTGTCTCAGCTATAAGACTCTCTACAGTGCTTCCACATGTCTATGGCTCCAGAACAAAACTGTCTTCCTCTAGTGCAGGACAACTGCTAATGTAAAATTAAAACTCATCAATGAATCTATAAAGCTTTCTCATAGCCTGAATCAAGATCAGAAATTAAGTTATGCGTGGTGTTTAGACAACTACACTTTTCCTTTCTACTGGGTGCATAAAATGAAATCCAACAACTGATGAACTAATCAAAAGCCAACATATTCCATTGCCTCATGGGAGGAATAAGCAAAAAAAGACAAGTTGTGTATAATGAACATTCGGCATGCTACTTTGGAAAATTGGAACTGATTAGGCATTGCAACAAGAAAAAAAATCTTCATAGAATTAATGTCACTACCTTTACTGATTCATTTTTTGATCGGGCTTTCATTTGGTTACTAGAGAGGGAAATAAAATTCATATAGGACTGTCACTTCTGTATCATAATCCAGATCATACAGAAGATATACGCCATCAGTATTTAGTGTATGCAAAAAGTTGTTTAGCTTTTGCTAAGAAAACCCCATCCATAAGGAAGTCGCAATAAAGGCAAACCCCAGAAAATGACATTATTGCGAATAAAGGATGGATGTAATAAAATGCATACGACTATACGGGAACAAAATTTATAACATTCTAGTCTCCAAGGTATAGTTTCAATACTGCTACTAAAACTTCGTCAGGACCACCATTTGACACAACACAATAGCATTTATGGATACTTTAAACTAGAATGAGTTCATCTGTTAAAATCCACAAATTTCTTGCATATGTTTGGTATTCCTCCAAGGTCCCTTCAACCATGTTCTGAGACTGGTAGCTGGTTTGCAAAGCCAGTTTTTAGGAAGAACTTAGACTGTAACATCCAAGCAAAGAAAACATCTACTCTTACAACTGTATGCAACCACAAGCTAACATCTTTTTTGCAATTTATGGCTGAAGTTAAAAGTACAAAAAAATTCATTAATATCTGGGGAGAAGACAGAATGGAAGACTAATATATTTATTTCAGGGCACTACAGGAAAGCTTTTCCTAAAGTTAGATATTAGACAACATTTCAGTTGAAAACATGACAGAATATTCATTCTCCTGCTGATTCAAACTCATCAGTTTAAAAAAAGAGACATTTTCATAAATTGGGTTCCCACCCACCTCTCTTAAGAAAGAGAGAGCTCAAATCAACAGTAGAGACAAAATTGATTCTACCATGACCACCTGTTTTTGTAATATTCAGTATTAGAAAGCCAATATAAGAATGGGACTAACAAAGGAAAGTGCATGATGATTACTGAATGAAACGTTGATTTTTTTTGTAAATGCCATCTGTCGTTTGTTGACAAATAATTTTGTATCATTGTTCAGTACAGAACAGCATTTAAAAATATTTCTGAAGAAATACATATAAATTTGAACGATGTTTATCATGCAATGCTCCACAGTGACATCTGTTCCATACCTTTTCTACATTTACTGTATGAAAAGGCAGTTATGTATTCAGAGTTAAGTTGCGAGTATATTTTTTTATATTCATTACAAACAGGAATGTAGTATTTAAAAAGATACAGACAGGTAAGTAGTTAATTAAAAAAACATCAAAGGATATGTTATTTAAAGAGAGATTTTACTTTTTCAGGAAAAAAAGAGGAAATAAACTAAAAGATGCTTGTCAGAAACAGATATGTGGAATAAAATACGGCAATTTTCCCACCTATGGTAATTGCATATTTATAGCACATTTTGGTAACTTAGGTAATACAATTTAGGTAATGTTGCATAGAAAATGGTAAGAAGTAGCCTCCCACTTTTTGACCTCTTGATAACAATATCAACCAAGTAACAGGCTTACAACTTCTCAACTTCATTCTCTATTGCACTTACAGCCTGCAATCTACACAAGGGGGATATTTATCATACGTTAATATGAAAGGCTTCTTACAACTCATGCCCAGTCTTTAGCGCATGTACTTGATATTACATAGTGGAGAGTCAGAGCCCCAAGTAGGAATTGTCAGATTAAGAAAGGCTGTATGAAATTAATACTTCCAGAAAGAAAACACACACTAGAGAAAGATCTAAAAAATTATCTGAGCTACCTTAGAATTAGTTTGGAAAGCTAAGGCTGTGAGGTGTTACACATAACTGAAGTTATTGCCATCAACAAATTCGACATAAATCTATGGCAAAATGCAGACTAATCCTGATGACACTGTTTAAAAACCGGCAATTACTAATCTGTTTTCCAAAACCAACCATTTGAAATTTTCATTTGCCTAATTTTGAGATCAATATTCTTTACGCAATTAAGGCTGAACAAGGTTGTAAAGCAACTGTTTGGCTTGTGACATACCAGAAAAAGGACAAAACAGATGTGATCACATCTAGCAATAATATCTCTCTGAAATGCAACCAAGATGACAGTTGTATGATTAAATTATTTTTTTTTAACTTCCTGGCCAAGAAGCATATCCCAGATTCCTTCCCTTGAATGATTTTGAAGCTCAAACAGTACTTACTGAAAGGTTAGTGGTATTCGGAACATACTGATCCTGTTCTCCCAGTAGTACATCAATCACAGGGTGCCTCCCATTTTTTATAATTATTTCTCGCCGATTATCTTGCACAGTTGGCCTGCAAGAAGGAAGAGACACCAATTTCCAAGTTTTTTGTAACTGATTATTTAGATCCACTATAACTAAATTCTGGAAGAGAATGTAGGTTTTTGCGAAAAAAAAATACAAATGACAAAAATTAACTATTGTTATCAAATATTTCTGAAGACTTTCTTGGTTTCATTCAGTTATAAAAAACTTTACCAGATTGGATAAAGAAATTTTAGAGTATTTTCTTCATTTTTTCATTACCTAGTGAATGTTTTCAGTCATTTATGTGAATTCTAAAGAAATATTAAAGACTACAAAATAAGCACTAGCAAACTGCCCAAACTGGAACACAGTCTGCTTTCTTCCCACCACTGCCACATTTTGCAGTCTCAGAATGATCTTGCTGATAAACTGGCCCAGCCTATTACTGCTCTAAGTCCTAACTGGAGTGTGCTGAGCAAACAAAATTGTCCAATTACATACATTGTGACTGATAATACACCAAACAATACAAATCAAAGACTACAGTATGACAGAGTTTTAACTCTCTTGTATATATTAGCAGCTCTCATAACCTGACAGTAACACCTGAACATGTCCAAGAATCAAACAATAACTGCCTATAGAAAGAGTTTACTATCCAAGTCCAAACACCCAAATAACAGTACTTTTTCAGAAATTAATATGCAAACCAGATCAATACTACTTTTATCTCTCACCTCCAAACCACGTAAAAAGAATGTCTGAAATGCTTCCACCTTAGCTACAAATATAAGACGTATAATTCTACATCATGTATCTCCGTGTTTGAAAAGCTCCATCTCCCAGAGCTGTGTGTTCTTCACAGAACAAAAAAAATGCCAAAGAAGCATGTTCCACTTAATTACAACCATTTCTTTTTGTTCTCTGCAATGTAGGTTTACTTCTTCATTGCAACCTGAAGTGCAGCATTCATTAGAGAGGTAAATGTGGTTTAATGTCTTAGCAACATTTCCCTAAATTCAAAGTACAATCACTCTGAAACAAGAGCAGTAACAGGTAAGTGGCAGTAGTGAGAAAAAGAGAATACTGGAATAAAGCTGTAAATTTTTTTTTATTGGAAATTAATTAACAATCTGGGTGGACTTTAGAGGGCAGACAAGATTTGGGGAGTGTGATTTTTCTTTGGTTGAAGAATGATGTGATTTGAAAGGAAAATAGACATAAAATAAGCGACATATTAGGAACACAAAGCACTGGGGAAAGAGGTGCAAGCTGCTAATGGCATGCTCTTTTTCAGCATAAAGATATTACTAGCATTTGTGTAGCTGACATGAAACCAACACAGACAGAATCTTAGGCTTCGGGGATGGAGAAAGGAAATTTCACCCTTCATTTTTGCTGGATGGGTAAGTTGTTCGGAGCTGTAATGTAGTGGTCTGAAAAAGGAGGAACAAATACCCAGAAGCACTTCCTCCTATGCCTCTCCACTTTGCATCCAAGAAAGGGAGATGACAGCTAAACAATCCATTTGCCACTTTATAATTCTGCACTTGCTTTAGAAACAATCCCATTCTTTTCACTGCTCAAGCCTCCTTCCACCTAACTGTGAGACAGGATGCAATAAGCCCTGCTGACTGTTCTGGTTTCAGACAATGAGTCCCACAGAAGCAAATCATTCAAATGGTCTTTTCCTGCCCTGTTTTCCCACAATCAGACAGTCACACACCATGCAGTAAGGGAATAAAAAAAAGGTTAATGGCTCTGGAATGCATGAAGTCCTTTAGTCCTGTACTACCTCTTCATTCCTGAACAGTTTGCAAAGTGGATATTCGAACATCAGATGATGACTCTAGGCTACCTGCACTGTAATCTTTTAGGTACCTAGTTTTGCCACCTGAGAGCCCTGATGTTGCACATCATCCATAAAAAGTATGAGTCTCCCAACACACTGGTCCTAAGACACTTTGAAACTGGAAGAGGTGCTTAGCTATCTCCAACAACCATGTGGGCACACTTGTGCTCCTGACTCCATGACTCATTTACATGTCTCAGTTACAAAACAATCCCCACTTAAATCAAAAATCATTCCTTTGAAATACTTAGAGTAGGTAACATAAAGTCCAATCTTTCCTTTAGTCACCCTCCAAAATTAATTATTGACACAATTCCCGCAGCTGAAGTTTTGCTGAGGTTTCCTTTATGACAGTTTAAAAGCTCAAAGCCAGTTTTAAAAATGGAGTGAATTATTTAAAGTCCGCACAGTGAACAAATCAGATTTTAGTTTTGTTTTCTCTTCTGAGTACACAGAAACAAATGAGCAATTATTATCAAAGACATTCTGATACAGGTACAGGAGTTCAAGAGTCCAGAAGTGATCAATATTATCTTCAATGCACTACAAAAGCAGAAGCATATATAAGTTGACTTCCTTCATCAACATACATTTAATACATGATTTGCTGTATTTCCACAGGTGTCAAATATAACCAATTCATATGGCTGTTCCTAAGCAATTGTCTTATCACTCGCAGCATAGCCCCACAATGACAACATTTAAAAAGTTACACATAGCATAATATTTCAAAAGAGAGCATGTGGACTGTCTGGCAGAATGAATGGCTGAGCAGTGGAAACCAACAGCCCTTGCAGGAGTGTCTATGTAAACCTCAGAAAAAGTAAGTGCTAGCCTCTAGGACCACTCAGCAAGCTGAAGCTGACTCAGTGAGCATCCAGCACCTCTGGGGACACAAACCTCACTGCATGGACGAAGGTACCCCAGTGAAATTGACTGTCTTGGTGTGGGTGCTATAGATGTGGGTTGCTGCTGCTGAGAACCGGAGTTGCAGGTGTACATGCCCAGGAGCCAGCTCTGGAGCAGCCTTCAGCAAAGCAGGACTTGAGCATTCACGTCTCCATACCACAGAGTGGAGAGGGGACAGTGTCAGGAGCACCACCGTCCCAGGTTGTGGTGCCCTGTGTGTATGTATGGGTCTTGAGTGGAGGCAGATGCACAGCTCAGGAGATCTAACAAGTTGAAGCATCATCACTGCTACGGAAGCTGGCAGTAATATTCACCTATTATTTACCTGAACTACTACTTTGAAACATACCTTGTACACCTTATACACCTTAGACTCTTAGTTACTAGAAAGATGTTACAAATTCAGACTTGCTAAAAAAAAAAAAAAAAAGGGAGAAAAATACTTCCATGCAGACTCCAACATATATTTTTATATGTATGTGAGATATCACGTACTAGACCCAGGTCAAACAACACACAGACAAGATGAAAAATTTGAACTGCAATATTGACAGATGTGAATTAAACCCAGAAGTGTTGCTTTGCAAAACCAGAGGAGGTTGAAACCACCCTAAAAAATTTAATAATGCATTTTATCATAGTACACATTAAAATCAAGTTTTTTTAAAACACTCTCTTATAGTTCCCTATAAAATTCTGAGCAAAAATTAAAAACTGATTACCTGCAGTAGTCTCCTTGTTTAGCTACCTGAGCCAACGAGATCAGACAGTCAATAGTTGCTAGGTGACCAATCGCTTTAGACACAGGGTGATAATGTTCACTAAAATGGCTATACCAAAACAGGGAAAAATAACAGGAGGAAAAAAACAGGAAAAAATAATTCCATACAGATACAAATATACTGTCAAAATATACCTCATGCATGCTTCTCACAGGGCTCCTATCCTCTTCAAATTACTCTGAATTCAAATCTCCCAGAAGCGTACTAAGTTACACTGTGCGGACACAACTGTAATCAAGATGACTTCACATTCCCATTGTAACAGTGAACTATTTTTAAGCATAAGAAGCAGGCAAAATGAAATTCATTACATTCCACATAAAGGGCATGCAGTTAATCCCTGCTGCTTAAATGAGGTCTATAAAAATGGCACTATTTATCACAGTGGAAACTGAATCCCAACTGCCAATTCACTTGAACCAGAAGTTACAGTGGGGGAAAAAAATAATAAAAGTGCTTGAACAGAGGAGTTGTCAACAATTTCAATAAAATATCGTATCTACAAAAGAAAATTCAACAAATCCTTTTCCATTGATGGTATTGTTTCGCCCAGTACAATAATGACATTACCAAAGGAACACAGTTTTCAGTAGGATTCTCTTTCATTAAGAACTTCTGGTTTTCCTCTCCTAATCTCAAAGATACAACATGGAATATAAAACCAGGAGGGAAGCTTTCCTACCCCTCTCCTACACACAGTTCTCCCATGGAATGATGCTATCATACAATGCCATTGCAAACAGAAAAGAGAACACGAAAAGCTGAAGAAAGGTTAAAATAGGCCTAGTCAAACCTACATGGCTAATACAGTGACAAAAATGATTTAACAGAACTATTTTTATAGCACTGCAAATATCTGCAGAAGAGTGAACTTTATCTAGTTTATCTAGTTCCTACAAAATTTATAGAATTGCTGGGTTCCTGTTAGGAGGCAAATCTTGGCATCAGTTACATCCAGTGAGACAATATTAGAGGGAACTTCCTAAGTTAGCGCAGCAGGGAAGAAACTGCAACCCAAAGTGAGCCAATTGCTACTGCATGACATGAGGAACAACTTCAGTGGTACTGTAATTCATGGCAGTAAAAAATAATTGATAACCAGACACCTGAAAAATCAAAGGTATTCACATGTTTTAGAAATCAAAACCACTGTTTTCAAGATGCTTTGGCTAATTAGCCAAATGACTTAATTTAAAACTCTGATCTGAGACAAACGTATCTTCCATGCCAGTTGTGAGGGACACTTAACACTCCTGCTACTTTCTCACAGTCACAGAGTTAGCATACCAAACATAGGGCTATGGAGAGAGACTGCCCTGAACATTCCTAACTCAAAAACTGTAAGTAACAGTACAATTGTATTTAATTTATTATTATTCTTTTTAGTAATGGCACACTTACCAGTCAAGCCATATTCTAGCTCAATTAACACTATACTTTAATTTGGGTAGCTTGTATAATAAATTCTTTTTTCACCACATTTACATTGTACTTCGATAACAAAACTTCTAGATTTAGTTTCACTCAATCAGTCATACTTTCAGGTTCTTAATGCTGTGATATCAGTTTTCAAATTTTGAGAGCTACTTTAAATATTTAATAGTTAATTGTTGTCAGGACTCAATCTGCAAAGGTCTTGCCTTCAAATGCTCTAAAGTGTAAGACAATATTTTTATTGAATACCTTAAAGTTGTTCTGGGTAACATAACTGAATTAAACACTTTTTTTGAGCTAAAAGTCTTCTTTTAGTTCTTACAGAAAAAATAAAATAAAAAAAATATAAGCTAAAATAAGCTAAAATAAGCTAAAATAAGCTAAAATAAGCTAAAATAAGCTAAAATAAGCTAAAATAAAATAAAATAAAATAAAATAAAATAAAATAACCCAATCCTGTTTGGTAAACTCACTCTAAAAACTTTAACCATTCAGCACTGCAGTCAAGGACTAGCTGTTCCCGGAGCTGATTCAGACGTCTGTAATTTTCTATAATAAAAGGAGAGTGGTAACGGCTGACAGCTTTTGTGCTGGAAGAGAAAAAAAGACAAATAGGAAATTAAGGTTACTAAGCAATCAGTTACACTGTCTACATGCAAAACTGGACTAGTTTTCTTACTCTTTGTGAGCCTTGAAAATGGATATTAAAATGAATGTTCTTCTATTGTGGTACCAAACTCTACTGATTGCAACGATCTTTACTGTGAATAAAGTGATTGGTTACTGTACCACTACCCATTCAGAAGGCTTTTAAATTGTTTTTCACAATGTAGCACATATCACTGAAGTTTATATATTTCACAAATTTGCAATAAGCTGCAAAAAATGGACATTTATGTGACTGACTGCATACACAATGAACTCAAAGAAAAAAAATTCCATTCAAACAGGAAAACTTCACGATGAGCCTAGCATAAACTCAGTAAATACAGAGCGTCATGCATAGATACTAGTTTCCATTTGGGGCACACGCTATTTATTTGTGTATTTTCATTACAGGCTCACTTTGGCATTCCCAGGCATTATATTACAAATTCCAGATTAGCTACAATTTCTTTCTCATCATCTTAATTGTGTCTTATCTGTGCACTCTTAATACTGAATTCTTGCACAAGTGAAAAGAACATCCCTTCAGAGTTCACCTGTATTATGCCTATTTCTAGTGTGAGATGTCTGTGCTCATATATTATAACACTAAACATTTAAACAATAAAACAAGTGACTGAAAATAAAAAAACCCAATGACATAATTCAATCCATCTGTCTGACCCACTCAAAAGTGTTTCCAGAAGTGCTTACAGTCATGTTTATATAACACTAAGTACCAACGCAAGTAAAGCTTGTCTGTAAAACTGAGTACAATGACATTTTAAATACACTGAAAACATCTGTTTGTGCATCTCAATAAACTCATGGTTACCTTT
Source organism: Tapera naevia (assembly GCA_033556795.1). Lineage (NCBI taxonomy): Eukaryota > Metazoa > Chordata > Aves > Cuculiformes > Neomorphidae > Tapera > Tapera naevia. The sequence continues at coordinate 7,471,758 of JAUMJJ010000044.1, forward strand.
ACTTTTCTTAATAAAATAAAAACACTCAAAATTTTATGAAAGATTTGTATCTGCAAACTACTTGCAAAACTAAGTCATGGTCAGCAAGTATCTTTGACATGCACTTCGAAAGATTAAACAAGTAATACAGTACACTAAGAAACTACCTTCTAAAAACAAATGTTTTAAGAACTCCAGTTTTTCAATTCAGTTTTGTTAGCTTTTAAGCAGAACTAATTATGGCAACAAATGAACATAACAATTTTGGTTAGTTGATTTTCAGTTTAAAAAAAAACCACAAACACACAAGGAGTTAAGAGAATGTGTATGCAATTAATTGTAATACCAAAACAGCAAATTTTTTTCTTATATATTAAAATAGACCAAACTTCAAAGACATTTTACATACCTACTAACCATAACCCAGTCAGATGGCACAGATGATTTATGGGAATTCTTGACTTCTATCATAAACTACAATAAACAGAAATGTGATATTACACATCATGGGCAGTTAAGAAGACTACAGAACCATAACCGTCATGTATCAAGAAGTCTCCATGCATTAGACGAAAACCATGTTCAGCCTGAAGACACCAAGAAAACCAAAAGCTAATGTTCTTTTTCTCCCTGAAATGAGGATTATGACTGGCACATTTTCAGCCCAAAGAGCAACTCCTATCCCGAGCCATTCTTGTGCATGACCACGTTGCTGGCCCCTCTCTGCCCTTCTATTCCTCCAGCCACTAACAAACTCTTCTCAGCATCTTCTTATCAAGTCAAAACCAGACTAAAGCTAGTACATCTTGCTCACCTGGTCCTGACCAGGTCTTGTGGAGAACTGAGCATTTACAAGGACTTTACACTATATACCAGCAGCACTGAGGCTACTCCTCATCAGTGAGATGTGCCTTCCTGCCCAAGGATCAAGGATTCATGCTGAGGCATAGTTACCTACAAAATTTCACAGATAAGAGCTCAAAATCTTAAATACTAGCACTTGTACCTGCAATTCGTTGTTTCAAGTTTGGATTGTCTTGGGGTCAGAAAGGGAAGGAATAGGGAAAATCAGCAGTTAACAGCAAGAGGCCAAAGCAGTAAACTTTACACATGTGTTTATAGCACTATTTTATGCAATTCATATGTTATCTTTATAACACCAGCCTAAGGTCCCAGACCTCAGAGAACTGAGGCATTCTCAAATAAGAGAATTCATCTTGAAAGTGGATTTCTAGCAGACATCAGATTAACCCAAAATCTGATCACCTTTACAGAAAACCACTGACAACTGACAAAGCTTCTCCATTACAGTTAATATGATTGAGATAAAACCTTTGACATCTCACTGGAATAGCAGCAATTGTCTTGAACTACAAACAAGAAGAAAAATCCTAATGCAAGCACAAGACTCCAGTAAGGACATAGTGCACCAGTTCTTAATGTATTTCAGACACCTTGAACATATTTGGTACTATAAAAACCCTGAAATTGCATAATACATAAGACAAAAAGACTGAAAATGGGTAAAAGCAGACATCTGCAAAGATGTGAAAATCTGTTGCTGGCATCAGTGGAGTTACTAATGTGCTGGCTTTAAAGTTTATTTCTGAATTTCATCTCAAAACAACTAAATATGCTGTGTTTACAAAAGTAAGACAGAAAATACCACATTTCTGTGTATAATAGATGACTAACTGAACTCAAAATAGTCTATATTAACACAGCCCATTCAATTGCCTGGTTAATTGGGTGACTAGAGAGAAACAAGCAGAGAGGTTGCAATCTTCTTCAAAACAACAAAAGTTATTTCCTTATCTATCCTTTAATTCTTAACCCTATTACATAAATAATTGCAGTATTAAATAAACTGGGCCCAGTTCTGCCTGAAATGAATAACAATGCTATCCCTACCTGGACAGCACTCTATCCTGTTTAGTGCACACTAGGAATTGTATTAAGAGGTCTGGAAACAGAAAATAGGACAGATCAGGGTGCAAACTCATATTTTGGAAAATGTGTCAACTGGATCTTCATCAGAACTCTAACCAGAACTTTACAAATTTAATAAATCATAGCCTGACTGAAAATCTAATGATGTATTCATCATCATGGGTTTGGGGGCACACATGAAGGAGCAAATAGGGCATTTTTCATTTGGTTTGTTTGGTTTTTTTCTCCAAGAAAGCCTGTTCCCTGAATAGATGTTCAGAGCGAGTAAGTACATAAAAAAAAGTTTCCTGGCACCTTCTCTCTTCCAGAACCAGCAAACCATAAAACTTCTGCTGCCCAGGTGTGATGTGAGTATTTGAGTATTACATTTATCAGAGTTTTACAACAAAATGAGAAGATCAAACTACACAGATCTGAGGAAGAATCAGATTTTCTGATCTCAGAAAAACTCAAGCCTATGCTCTGCTCCTCCCATACAATTCCCTTTCCATTACTTCCGCTCCTTCGGTGTCTTTCCTTTCCTCACTGACCATCTTCTCTAACCCTTTCTCTACTGCCCCTTGTCATGCCTCTGAAATACTCATATCAGATGTAAACAAATAACAGACATCCATAACCTCTGCAGCTCCTTTCATTAATCTACCAAGATACATCTATTTGTATGTAATGGTTTCTGAGCTGCCCCTGCAACAAAAGCCTCCTCTTCTAAACACGTGCGTAGTGACTGGCGGTTTCTGAAATTCTCCAATTCATATCTGACTGCTTCCTCAAATGCTTTCCTCTCTTTGATCAGTTCTTCTCTTCACCCTTCCTCCGGCATTCACCTCTTAAACTCACCTCTACAAGGGAAACCCTTCAAATCCTGGCTCTTCCCTTCACCTCTACAAGGGAAACCCTTCAAATCCTGGCTCTTCCCTTCCTCACACCCTACACAAGCATGCTTGTCTATTTCCTCTTAGACATCATCATCCATGCTACCCGCCTACCCAAATCTTCAGCCATGCTTTCTTTCTCATCATCAAAAGAAATATCCACCCGAGGTCTTTATCAGATGCTCTTCTCTCGAATGCATCCCTTCCTACACTCTCTCACCTTCGGTGTTGCCTTCCTGCTCCCTGCTGTGTCTCCCAGGTCAATCCCAGCTTCCTAGGTCCCTAATATGACAGAGAACTGCCTCCAGCTTCTCCCCTCTCCTGTCCTCACTCATTCACTTCTTCTACTCCAAACTTTCCTTTCTTTTCCCAATTTTCTGTGGAGTTTTCCCCAGCCTCCCTACTCCTGGTTCCCAAAGGACAATGCTGAACAGTGGTATCTTACTGTCCCTGTCAGTTCCCCCACAGATCTGGCCAGATCTGTTACATATATTTTTTTTCCACCAAATTTCTCAGCTTGTTGGAGCACAGCCTTCCTACTCTTTGCACAGCATCTAGCAAACAAAAGCTTGAGTCTGCAACCACTGTTTCTAGGAATTAAAAGTAAAATAACATTTATCATTCTTTAATAGTGCTCCTCTTCTCTCCTGTCTTTCAAATTACAGTCTTAATCAGTACTTACAAATCATTTTACCATTCTTCAAATTAAACTAATTATTTGCTTCCTGGTTCTCTGAAAATACTTCAGCACTTAATGGACACATAATTAACCTTGGAATTATGTAAGTGTTTTTACATATACAGAAAACTAAAGCATTACTGAACCAAATTCAACTACACTGATGTGTTTTTATTTTTTAAATCAAACAAAAAAGTGACACTGTCACAGAACTGTTCAAATGACCTCATCAAGTAGCATACTAAATGAACAGAGTTCTGGTAAAGCCTAACTTTTAAACTATTTTCTAGACAAGCAAGGGTATGTAACAGATACCATATTACCTCTTGACCGGAAACTGCAACATACTCTGCAGAAGGATTCTTAATCTGTTTACGAATGTCCAGCAGATGCAATTGAATTTTAGAAAGCACATCCAGGATCTCCTCCTTCTTCTTTCTGATGACAGGGAAGTCTGTAAGGTCCTTGAACAACTGGGTTTTATCTCCAGTCCTATCCAGAAGGATCACAAGATAAAATAACAGTAAAACCAAAGCTACACTCCCTGATTCTACTGACTGAGTCCATTTTTATTGTTCTCATTTGTTTTAACATTAACTTTATTCCCCTCTAAATATAGCTTTGCTGTTTCTTGGTCACAGCATAGCACATCTAATAAAAGCTGCCATTCACACCACCTAAATACAAAGGTATTTTGTATACAAACTGTAAGAAGTGACACCGAGTTCCTCACCCAATGTTTCCAAAACTCATCTATTTCAGTTCACATTTTGCTCGTTCTTGTATACCAAAACCATGCTGACTCAGGTTTTTCGCATCCCATAGTTTTCTGTTTGTTCTCCTTCAGTTGAGCAGATCAAGCAAAGGAAGCACAAGAAAGATCACTTCCTTGTGCCTCACTTCGTAATTCTGCAATGAAATTGCTGCCCCAACCTGGAGCATCCCAAAAGCCAACATCTCTATCGTGATTAAATGTGAAGATGTAGATAATTTCTGCATAACATGAAAACAGATTTTTGACATATTTAGAATCTGGCTATATCTGGGCAGATACTCATAAGGAATGCAAAATGCAAAGAACAATCCTTCCCAAAGGCCTCCATCAAAGCAGAGTATCTTCAGGAATTTCTAGGTAGCTTCCTTCTTTTTTGAAGAAAAGATTAACTAGAGTATATTTTAATACATGCAAAGCAATGCTCTTGTCTAGTCTCAATGTCAAAAAATGACTGTTTTGACTGCACTATCTCAGCTCAGGAATGAAACCTGAAACAGATGATGCCATTCAAATATTTAAAAACGGGAAGCTGAACAAGCCATTAAAAATATGGTTGTCATCAAAAATAACAAAAAAATTAACTTATCCTAAAAAGTATCAATAAGAACTACAAAGTAGCACAATCAGTCCTAATTTAATTGGAATATACATTTGTATTTCAGAGCAACTACAGAACTATGCCATTTAATTACATAATTACCCTGAAATTTAATACTTGTAGAGCAAGTCATTAGCAAACTGAAAGTAATAAAACATGGAAGAAATAAAAGGTCTAGTATTCTACGTACTCCAATATCCTTTGCTTAAGAAAGAAATTATTATATAACTAGAGCCAGTGACTAGATAGGTAACAAAGCTCTGCTTTGATTTTGCATTACATGGACATAGTTATTATATAAGTGACAGTAAACATACCATTTGAAAATACAATACTAATTTTTAGAAACTATTTTGTGCTGATTAGACCTGTTTCCATGGGAATGCAAGGGAAAAAGAGCACTAGTAGCCAGCAGCTGATTGTGAAGACCGTTACTGCTACGTGATGCCTAACAAAAATTTAAAAGTTAACAGTTTAAAAAAAAAACACAAACCCCAAAATCTCCAACTCCCCCTAAAAAAACCCTGGAGTAGAGTGATACTTTTGACAATCACCACAAGATTTTATCCACATCACATAATAAAACTAATGCATGATGCAGTATATGCGTGTACAAGTATGTGCAAGCATATATGTATACGAGTAGTCATCATGATGTCGATGAAATAAAGGTTTTTGAGTACAAATAATACTGTCTGTAACTGGGAGACAGATAAGGGCCAAAAGCTAAGTTATTGTAGTCATCTTGAATACGTGCAAATAAAATATATGCATTCTGCAGATCAGTGACGGCATCTTCTACTTATAGTATTGTCTCTTGTTTTTATATACTGTTCTAACCACCACCAACACAGTATCAGAGAACAACCAGATTTTGAAACCTACCTACTAGTACATCTGGTAAAATTAAGATACAGTCCGTTTTGTCACAACCTAGAAAAACTACAATTGGATAATATAAGTCAGTAAAAATCTCATAATCCCACCAGGGCACAGGAAATATTTCTACCCTTCTCAACATCTAAATTTCTACTTCTTGCGTCTGCCTCTAATTCAGAAGCAAATAAACTAAGTTCTAGGCTTTAATTCTTAAATTTCTTTAATCTTAAATCCCATTTGGAGAAAGACAAAAAAAATTATAAACTGATTTGAAAATAAGAGTGAGACTATGCAGCCCCAACATACAATGCATTGAACTATATAGCATGTATTTCATTAAAAAATCTCTAGGTATATCACAGTCAATTACACCTCATAATATTACACATGAGGAAATGTTCAAAGTTAAATGAAACATTCTCATAGCACAGGATGACCTGGATATAAAGCTCAATGATACTCATTGTGTTCAAAATGTCCTCTCAACATGCAAAAGCTACACTGAAACTGCCTATGTGCCTAGCATTATAAGAGAAATGTTTTTAGATGATTCTGTACTGTTTTATGAAAGACAGCGACTTTTACTGGCCACAATGTTTTCCTCCTAAATCCTGTCCCTGAGGGTTTTTTTCACATATCCCTCCCTTCCTGAACTCACATGCTTGCTTTACTATTCTGCATCTTACGCCTCCTGCCTTCTTCTTCCTGTGGTTAAAACTACGATCTAGGGGTAACAATGAAGGCAGCAGTTCTTCTGAAGAAACAATACACAACAATTTATTTAAAGATATTCTCCTTTATAATGCATATTCCTTCCAATTTAACATCTTCTTCCCTCGTCTACATTTGTTTTCTTGAACCAAGAACAGAATTCAGACAAACAAGAGCAAACAGCTTCCACGCTTTCAAGTCACTTCTCCAAGACAGCAGAAAGGCAATTGCAGGGAAAAGCCTGAGTGCACCCAGTGCCTGAGGTAGGTGCATGTTTAGTAATACTCCAGAGGGAGTCCATGAACAAGACACTAACCTCAGATACACTCTGAGGGTGTACAAAGCACACAGGTTATGTGGAGTCTTCAGAGCTATTAAATTTCAAACACTCTGTCATTAGTGAGCATGTAAAGAGATTTTTAAAAAAGAATGGGGGACACTCAAAGCTTTGATGCATTTTCACAAAAACTGTAAAAGCATATTTCTGACAGCAGATCAGCAACTTTGGTGAAGGTTAAGTCTTTCTTCAAAACAAATAACTTCTCTATTTAAAAACATAATTTAAAAGTTATTAAACAAATTAACATGAGCAAAACACATTCTGCTCTAAATTCATTCATCAAAACAGCTGAAAAACTTTCAAAAAAATTATTCAACCCAAGGCAAACACCCACTAGGAAAAATACTTGCTTGCCTAGTTTAACTTAAAAAAAAGATACAAGCTGTAGAAAACAACCACCTCTGCTAGCTATAAGCAACCTGTAGATAAAAAAATATAAAACCAAAAATACAAAATTAAGGTGTACTAAAACAAGATGCATAATTTGCATAACTGAATAAATCTAGTCAGAAAGCCTATGAGGCACGGAAGATTTAGCTCTTTACTTACTTGGCTGCTTCTTCATTAAGGATCTTTAAATAATGTTTTGCTGGGGAGAGAAGTTCTGGGACTTCCAATAGTGTATTTTGTAACAGAGGACTTTTCACATGAGAATGTATGACTGGAACAAGAGCTTGAATTTCCACTTCCAGGCGAGACAAAGTGCTGACTATCAAGAAAAACTCTTGGGTTGAGCACTGCAAAGGGAAGCAATATCTTATCATTACAATATATTATGTTTTCATCAAAGCCTACAGGGTTCTTTTGCTTCTCAAAAATGAGACAAAAAAACAGTTAAAATGTATGGACTGCAACACAACTGCATAATCTTATCATATTCACAAGTTTAATAAATACACTAATTGTTTTAAACATTGCTGTTAGGAATCAGACAGCTCATTTCCATTATTCCTGTTGCTAGATGGATATGTGTAACACATATGCAGTAGACAAATAGCAGAAAATGTGGGCTAATAATGTGCAAACAACAAAAAAGCAGGTCAAGTAATTTCATGAGTACCACAACTTCTCCATATGGGCTTTTTGTGCTGTTATCTGAATCCCTAGGCTGCTATTTCGGCAAGAGAGGGTTCGGAAAGACAAGGTCAAGCATGGAGAGTGATAGTCTTGGAACAAGAACACAGAAAAGAAAAACCCCACAGAAAGAGAAAAAACAGCAATCATTGCTTAAAATGCTTGTAGCTGTCCCTAGCTCCACCCTCTGGATGGTTACTCCCAGGTCTAAGTAATGAGAAGACTAAGGAGAATGCATTAACCCCATCTTTGTCTTTCATTCCCTCCTCACGACAGAGTTATGAATGAGACTTTTCTATCTCTTTCAGGCAGGTAGCCAGTATATCATTGAAAGGGATTCTCCTAGGTTGCAGCCAACAGTACATAGTGCTTTCAGAGTTTGTTTCATCATATCCACAGAGTAGGAGCATATTCGTTCCCTTACAGTCACTTGTAAAAGAGGAATTTCTCTCTTTTTTAACTATTAATATTACTTCTGATTTGGCTGAAATATTTTGCTGTTAGATCCTAGACACCCTTCAGCATCAGTACAGTTTGTTACCTGTAGGTCACTGTCAAAAATTAGCAGTCAGGGTCATGATTTTGAAAGCAATTAATAACTCTAACAAAACAACTCAACTCTTGCTATACTGCTAATCCCCCCCACTCGGTTGTACCATACATTTCTCAGTCAACTACAGTATTCGTGCCTCACCTATAAATCAGGTAATATGGGTTCTGAAATGGTCTTCACAGAAGTAAGTCTGCATTTGTTCGACACCACAATTTGCATATCAAATGGAACTCCTTCTTAGGAGACACTGATACCTTCAAACCCCACTGAATGCAGTGGCACTCCAGGACATTTCCATTTCAGAAAGTTTGAAACAAGTTATCCATTAATAATTATGCTGATACTTTTTCATATTTTACTAATCCATAGAGATATTCATTCTTCAGTCTTCTAGAACTTCTCCCATCAACTGACAACACTGAGAAGTTTCTTTTCCTCACCTGAGGATGCAAGGAATGGGGTAGGATATACCAAATGCTTTTACTATAGTATTCTTTTTTATGCCACATTTTTTTTGCATTCTTGTCTCCCTACATTTCTTCCTCTGTCCTACCCAGCCAACATACAGTCTAGAATTTAATTTCTGGTCAGTATTTTCTGGTGTTGATTAGAACACTGATTACAGAACATGCAGGCCCCAGTGAATCACTATTTTATAAAACACATTTGTATTTTTATTTTGTCATCCCTTCTCTTTCACTTTCTCCCTAGACAAACTTGTGTTTCTCTTTCTGTCCCACACCTTTATGCAGGAACTAGAACAACTCCCTCATTTATTACCCTGTAGTAATCTCTCTCTAATTACTTCTGTACCCAAATACATAACAAAATGCATATTAACAAAAATGCTAGGCTGGAAGGGAACATTTCTCTTTCCTCACACATACAAACCCTAAAATGAGTTTGCTCTGTAGTGCCTACTAGCCTTTCAGAACTTGAAGACTGTCTAAATGCAACCTTTTGAAAACCATAAAAAAAGTAAAATCCAGTTACAGCCTTAGCCCTCTTCGCATTAAATACATATCGCTACCTTGACCAGTGATGGAACAGTGACCTCCATGCTGTATAAATACAGATTAGAGACAGATATGAACCTGCAGCCATGGCAATCTACTATGGACAATGGAAGTTTCAAGTCACTGACAATGATGAAGCTAGAAACAAAAATAATTTATAATGTTAATTGCTTTCTTCCCGATGTGCTTCTTCATAAAGGCTATATTAAACAAGTATCAAAGAAAAATAATTCCTAGTCATTTAAAATGTATTCAGTCACACGAATAAGTAAATGTAATTGAAGTTACCATAAAGCCACTGTCTGTTAAATACTCTCAAACTAACCCAAAGCATGGCTCCGTGCTGAAGAACTGAACTCGTCATACCAAATCAGTAAGGTTGGTAGATATTTGACTAAAGGAATATACAATTTAACCTGACATTTCATGATATTCAGAAAGACCAGAGAAATTACATTCTGAGTGTTTCTGGAAAATCTAAGCTCATCTTTGTTTCCACAGAAATTTAGGGGTAGAAGAGACCCATACAATGTTTCCATCGCAACTCAATTTTTCTGCACGAATTTTCTTTTTGTCTACCTTCAGGCCCTTTTATTCTAAGATACTACATGCCTACCACTTGCTTTCAGAAACTAATTTATAAAACAGTAATTATCATCATGTAAGACTTATATCTGACAGCCTAAATTTCCTTTCCATTAAATTAATCCCAATATCTCTGGTTTTACTCTTTTGCATGACACTATCTCAACTCCCTCTCTGCTGTTAACACCCTTCAAATATCTCTAAACTTTCTGTTCTCCTTTAACCATCAACTTAACCAAACTATAATGGTTTAATCTTTCATCATAAACAATCCATTATTCAGCCTCATTAAGACTTTGGTTCTGCACTGACTGCTATTTATCAACATCTTTCTGATAATCAGGAGCTTACTTACTCCATTTTGTAAAAGCTCTGACAACAAAGTAAAACAATAATAAAGCACTAATTCTGTAAATGCATTTGAAGCCAAAGCACAAAGAAAAGGTCTGAAAGACTAAACAAATGCTAAATTCAAGCTTGGGCTCAAAGTCAAACTAAAATGTAGTATGACTGACTGCATCATCAACATCTTTGATGCAGATATAGGATGAAACGCTGCAAGACCCCCCTTGACTTCAAAATGTACTCAAGGAAGCAAAGGCTGAAGCCCTGCCACATGACATTGCAAAGTAGGTTCCTGACAGATAGCATTAAGTGATTCATGGGAGAACAAAGTCCAGAAAAACGAATGAGCAAATATGGACAGAAGAAATACATCATTTGAACAGGTAGTGTTTGTTTGAGGTTTCTTATTAAATTTTTCTTTTAAAAAAGAAACCAAATAGGGACTTAATTAGTACACCAGGATGGGAAAAAGAAAATATTTTAGGAATACATAAGAACACCTGTCTGAGGTGCTCTTCAAAGGTGGGAAGGCTGGTGAAGGTGAGTGTTCAGTAACAGGAGAAAGCTAGATTTCAAGTCAATGTCACGTACAAAAGAATCAGTAGGAAAAAAATACAAACTTAGTCATGTATAAAAGACATCATAACAACCCTCAAGTTTTATCATGAGATTTCTCAAAAGCTGCTTAATGAATATGCTGAAGCTCCTCACAGCAGCTCTGATAGCCTACACACCATGACAGTCAACTAACGTGTTAAAACCTGTGAGTCTCCTGTGAGCTACAGTCTACAGTATCTTTGGAGAACGAGAAAAATTCAGCATGCTTTACTGCAAACAAATTTGCTAAACACAACAGAAAAAGGGTGACCATACCCCTTTTATTCAGAGTACCACTGTTTCCCCTGGCTTGACTTTAGTAACACTGCAGGACTTTGCATCTAAAATTTCATGGCTCTACTGCAGAAATTATTTATTAAGCAAACAGATAACTTGGAACAGATGCAAAAAAATAACTCCAAAAAGCTGGGATCCATTAAAGCGTGGCTGATTCCATTTTAATCCTAAGTAACCTTACAAAAAGATATATAACTGCATTATAAATTAGAAATGTTTAAAATACAGTCAAAAATGCTTTACATAAAGCAGGATTAACAGTCTTGCATTCATGGAAGGCTCTCACAAACATATTCAATGCTATTTTTGAAGCCAAATTTTGAAATGCTGTCAATGATAGCTACAGTTTCTCCGGCACTAGAAAAATAACCTCAGAGTTGACAGTGATGCCAAACAATACTTTCAACCAGCAGTTTATCAGGCAATTTGCCAGGTCTAACACCTCTTCAACAACAATACTGAAGGCAGTGTAGACTTGTTTGCATTAGTGAAATTGTTTCCAACAGACCTAAAAGAGAGCCACAGACAGCTGACAGACATTGACCACTCCAAGTTCAAAGCACTTTAAATAAAAAAAAAATGGGAGTTGGAATGCAGCATACGTTTATCATTCCTTCCAAACTGTAATAACTGCCTTTAGGTTTTTGGTATATCAAGCACATTATTTTTGGTTTAGAAAAAACGAGGTATTTCATTTTAAGGTTACTATGTCCCCTTGTTATGACACTAGTTATGTTAATCAGCTTAATGAGGAAAAATTTACTCAAATCAGCATTTAGTATTGGAAATCTAAAAATAACTGTGATGCAGATTCTTTAAAACATTAAAGTGTAGTATATGCAAGCTGTGCAAACTGCTATCATAGAACAAAAAATGTAAAAAAACTAAGATATATTAGCTGAAATCAATAAAATGCTATGGGGAGAATTAATTTAAATGTTTTGTACAAACAGTAACTAATTTTCTGAGCATATCTAACAGTATTGATTTCATAAGAGAAAAATAATGAGAAACACAACATCATTCTCTGAATCTTCTGAAAATTGTGACATCTTCAATGAAATATCAGACCTGCCTTCCATGGAAGAGCGTGTTTTCAGCATCACTCTTAGTGACAAGCTGATGTGAAAGATCTTAAACACTTAGCACCAATGTGAGCTGCACCCTTCTCCTCTGAGGGTTCCAAGTGTGACAGTCAAGTAGTGAAGTATTCGCTGGCAAATGCCACAAGAGGCTGTAGGTAGCCAAGTAGCAAATATTCCCCCTTGTAGCAACCACCTGCTTTATTTTGCACAGGAGAGCAGCTCAGTAAGTACATAGCAAAGTTTTAGAGACTAATTCAGAAGTGAACAAGTTTCACCAAATGCACCAATTTGTGAGGAACTCTGAACATGGGAGAGCCTATAGTTGGAGTTAGGAGCAGTACAAACTGAAATGACATTTTGCTACACACCCTGCTAAGGTTTGCTTACTGATTGCCCTCCTTGTGTAAGAGTTCAGTGAAACAGCTTCATTTTAATGTGTTCTGTAAATTCAATGACCATTTGTTGTGATGATTTCTGCCCACTTCAGCGACTGAACTCTAGTCCAAATATAATGTTTATTGAGCAAAGGGTACAAACAAGATAAACATTTAGGGATCAAACCTGTATAAATATTTATCTTCTGAAACACACTGCATGAAACCAGCACGCAAAATCAGGATGGCCCTGTAGGACACATTTGTAAAAGTACTGATGGCATGTTCACTCTGTAGTGGTTTTTAGACCCACTCAGGTAAAGGTCTCTGTTCTCTTGCCATTCTGTGCACTCCAAGGCCAGGCTAAGCAGCCAACACTAACTGAGAGAAAAAAAGCTAGGGGTCTTGCCATTAATATTTTCCACTGTCCTGAGACACAGATCACTAAAGCAAATCCATGTGGCCTAAATTTTGTTCTACTGTTTGGTGGCTCTCTCCAGGGGCTGAACTGGTTATAGAAAATATTGAGCCCAATGTGTTTTCCAGCAAGATCTAATTCTGCATCAGTTCCAGGCACTATTTAGACAAAACTCTTGACAATTCCCCATCTCTCAGTTTCCTTTTAAATCAATTTCTCTATGCTACCAAGAAGTCTTCAAACAGTAGATCTTCAGCCATCCTCCTCTTGCCATTCTGGTGTTGATAGTGTTTCTGCCTGGCAAGATGTCAGGTGCTAGAGCTGCAGGAACTAAGAACGACCAGTCCTTTTATTAATTCCATTCTCCATAGCAACAGAAACATGGCACTTATTTCCTTAATCATACCCATAGTCCTTTTCTAGGCTGGGGTAAACTTGGAGCTGTCAATATGACTTCCAAGGTAATACCTAATTCCCACTTAAGGAACGCTGTTCTAATTTGAGATTGCTCATACCTGGGGGCAGATCAACACTTGGATTTTGTGGTTTGCATCTGGGGTAATGGGAACTTGTGGAGGGTCAGATTAACAACTGTCAGTTTGAATGATGCCACCAGACAAGTCTTATCAGCAGATGAGATTTTTAAAAAAAATAACAGTTAGACCAGAAAAATACACAATGATGTTATCTACCAGAAGAGCTTCCACAAGGATGCTTTGCCTTGCAAAGTCAGTTCCAAAACAGAGCAGTGTTTTGCCTGATCGTTTTTTTTTCTCTCTCCTCTAGAGTTTACTGGTGCAGAGTGCATTGCACAATAAAAGTTACATAGTGGCTGACCTGAATGAAAGATGTTTGAAACGACTGAGACAATCCAATCATCTCTGTACCCTTCAGAGGTCTCCCTTTGTGGAACAAACCTGCTCTAACAGTAATAACACTGAAGTCTAAAGGGCCTGAAGGATTAAATACTTGTCACATTCACCTATTTTTCCTGCAGTTAACACAGAATTAACAAGCCTTCATATTCCTTCAGTTAAGTCATCAGTGTGCTGCATTCAGTTTTGGAACCCTTAATGGGAATGAAATTTCAGGAAACCTCATTTTGAGCATGTGGGAGATGGACATCTGCAATTAAGAGAACTGCTCCTAGTGGGAATTGAAATGGCAGCATTTACTGGATATTCTGAAAAAAAATCATGAAAGTCATTTACCCTGTAACTTCTTTGAAGGGACCTTTCTTCAGGCTCCATATTCAACCTCTATCTAGACCGCAGAATTTGTTTCCCAGAGTCTGCTTTTGATTCTTTATTCAAAACAGAGCCTGTCTTTCAGGGACACTGTCATCACCTCAAAGCCCCAAAGAACTTCACTGATTTGGGCACTCTCCACAGCGTTCTGCAATGATTTGGGCATTCTCCACAGTGCTCTGCAATGGATGGTAAATGAGACTTTTACCATGGGAGGCTAGTGCACGAAAGGAAAAGTGTGTGCTTGGGGCTTTGCCGCCCCATTTACCTTTCTAATGGATTCTGTTGAAGCACTTCTCTCGTGCTACTTCTTTCCAACATCTGATTCACTAAACATGTGCCTTCATGCTACAGTGGTTGTTGTTCAGACAAACTACATTGTCACCTCATTCCAAAAATCACATTAAAATCCAGGGCCACTAACTGGTTGCACCTAAATAACATCTTTAAAGCTGAGAAGAGTAAGCAGCGCTACAACAAAAAGGGACACTTGGAGAAAAATATACAGACCAGTAAAAAAGGGGGGCGGGGGGAAGAATCATTGGATAACAGATAGGAGTGGAACATTGACAGATTGACAGGATATCATAAAACACACATTTATCCCTACAAACCTTATTATATATCAGTCAACTTGACATGTTAAGTCATTAAAAAGTGATTTATCTCATTCCTGGACAGTTGTTCTCAAAGAACAATTGTAATTTTAGAATAGCATACAGAATGCAATGCTTTGTTTTAAAGGGGAATAGTTTATGGCATAAAGACATATTGCACTATCCCATCTCACTGACCTCAGCCATTAAACCACGAGTATCATAGATGCTTTTCCTGTCAGCATTAGCAACACAACGTATGTATTCTAGAACCCTACTCAGGCATTTCTTATACCTGCATATCACTGGCAGGAAAAAAAAAGGTTCATAAGGCAAAAACATTTTTTATAAACCTGAATTATTTTTACAAACTTACATCCTTTTATTATGTCAGCCTCAGTCTAAGAACAAATTATTTTTAAACAAACATGCAGAAACAATGGAAGTACATTAAGACAGAATGATGTTGTTTAGCAAATAATTAATTACAGTAATTACGGGTATACCTTTTTGTGAAAAACACTGCAGAGGCCTCTCTCTATGTCTGGCAGTTTACAAAGAAGATTTTGAATCTGACCAAACACACTGGCTTCTGACAGTAGAATTTCAGACACAGCATCAAGTCGGGCATTTATTTCACTGTAAAAGAATAATCATAAAATAAATAAAATTGTAGTTCTCTGAGGAGAAGGATACAGCTAAAGAAGATTTTCCTTTGGTCTGTTTTGGTTTTGTTGGTTTTCTGTTTTAAACATCAACTAAGGTTACATTCTCATGACTAGGTAAGTAGAAGAATTACGAAATGTAGAGAATCTTGGACTTTCATTCAAGATGCTAGTCAGATTCTGGATATAAGCTCAAGATCCTTCCTCTATGCTGAGAATAGCCAAATACACACTTCAGTGCCCATGTTTAGATGGTCTCCTAGCGGTACATAATGCCAGCAGCACTCAATATTGCATATCCAACCTGGGAGGGGGGGAGGGGAGATTACACTTGAACTCTATGAGGCATAATTTGTGCCTACAGGGTTTAAACACTGGTTACCATTTTGCCCCTCTAGATCAGAGGTAATTACAAGGATCAGAATCCTGATGGGTATATGGCACTTTTTTTTTTCCAAAACCCACAAAATTAATGTCCATATTTCAGGACTGAAGTCAATGAGGAATCTTTTTATCTGAAGTAACAGTTCTATAGTTACTTGTAGCTTCCTTACAATCATGTTCTTTCAGCCGCTGTCACAAAACAGTTTTAAAACAGACAACCTTCTGTCAGGGTTCACATCGTTTACATTGCTGATAATGGCACAGCTACAATTTCCAATATATCCATTAACTGACTGTAGATTGTAGATCTAAGGTAAACTCCACTTCTGCATTCTACACCACCAAACTGCCTCAATGCTGCTTTCTAGGAAAAGACTGAGATTAAGGCTACATGGGTACATTCAAAACATACTGGTGAGGAGTTTATTTTCGGGAGCTAGAGAACCAAACTACCAGCAGTGCCTTCAGCCCAGAGGAAATATATAAAAAGGTAGCAAGCTCACTGTAAGACAGCCTTGAAAGAGATGCATCAAAGCTGAATAGCATGATTCCTCTGAATATAGTTTTTCCATGCTCAGGCTCTATCTCTGCAGTAACTGTGTGCTCCACAAAACAGGGTCAACCAGGTGAAATCTGTGCTAAGATTTGCTGAGATTTCACAACAAAAACATCTGCTCCAGTTGACACATTTCCTCAGAGTTTCCCAACAATGTGTCACTGGGAATGCTCTGCAGGGACCTGTGCACTTGAAGGCTTTAGCTGGCATTCAGAAAGTTTCCTGGAAGTGAGGCTGTATATGAAACATGACGTTCCAATAAACTTCAAAAATACTCAGGACATCCTAGCACTCATTTTAATATCCTTGTGTTTTCTCCCAGAATGACAACTAAGCCTCATCACAATGTTCTCCTCCTGAGACAAGAAACTTCAAAAATCCCTGTGCTGCCACATTGTGAGTCCGTCCACCCTTGCAGGTCAAGAAGAATGCACTCTTTTGCTACCAATACTTGTATATCAGATAAGTGTGCGTAAGACAAATACAGGCCAGCACACATCTGCTCTCACAGACCAGCAAGATGCTTAGTGCTCATCCAGCACAGAGGGATAAAAAATAAGGATGCAACAAAAATGTAAGATTTTGGGGAATACTGCTTGTCTTGTCCATGGCTTTTATCACAGAACTGCTGTGCCACTTGCCCCTGCAGTTGCTAACAAATACTATCCATGAGGACACTGACAAAATTAGATAGATCCACAAGTTGCAGACATTACAACGGACTGGCAGTCAGAGACCTCTGGCCCTGAAGACAGCTAAATGTAAGAGTGCTTAAAATCTTATTACACAGCATGTGAAAGGGAGATCATCATGACTGGATGTGTACTTGGATATATATAAATCTAACAGCATTTAAGTGCCAGGATTTTTTCAGTTACATACTGCTTTATACTAGAACAATAAGCCATCCCCTCATCTATGATCAATGACACACACTCACTCCCAGAGCAGCCTTGCACAATGTCAGGATTTACAGCACCTCTCTGCCACCTACTTGGAGCACAGAAATAATAGATGCATTCTTCCCCAGCCACTGTACAAACTGGGGAAAGACTCTGCTGTCTTCACAGAATGGATAGGGTTGGAAAGAACCTTAAAGAGTTTCTTCCTTATAGCTAATGAAAATCTACCCTCTTTCAGTTCAAAGCCATTGTCCCTTGTCCTATCACGACACGCCCTTGTAAAAAATCCCTCTTCATCTTTTGGCATTGCTGGTTCACATTGAACTTCTGATCAGCCAGCACCCCTATGACCTTCTCTTGACAGCTACTCTCAATCCATTCTGCCCAGCCTGTAATTGTGCTTGGAATTGCCCCCATCTCGGTTCAGGGACACCCAGGTCCACTTCTCAAGACTGTCCAGACTCCTCTGGTTGGCACCACTTCTCTCCAGTGTGTTGACTGCACCACACAGTTTGGTGTCATTGACAAACTTCCAGAGGGTGCCCTCAATCCCACTGTCCACGCCTGTGACAAAGATGTCAAACAACATCTGTCCTAATACCAACTATTAAGGACTGCCATGCAGCATGGGTCTCCATTTTGACACTGAGTCATCGACCATGACTCTTGGAGTGCAACCATCCAGCCAACTCCTTATCCACCAAGTGGTCCATCCATCAAATCCATATCTCTTCAATTCAGAGACAAGGATGTCATGTGGGACAGTGTCAAATGCTTTGCACAAGTCCAGGCAGAGAATGTCAGTTACTCTTCCCTTATCCACCAACACTGTAGCCCCATCAGAGAGGATCACCAAGTTTGTGAGGCATAATTTACCTTTAGTGAAGCCATGTTGCCTTTCATCAACCACCTTCTTATTTCCCACATGCCTTAGTACTGTCACCAGGAGGATCTGCTCCATGATACCACTGGGTACAGGAGTGAGACTGACCAGCCTGCGTTTCCTCAGGTCTTCTTTTTTTTCTTTTTAAAAATGGTGGCTATGTTTCCTTTTTTTTTTTTTCTTTTTTTCCAGTTCCTTGGGCATCTTAAGAACTCACTCTGTTATCTCTAAACTGGACAGCAGATTGTACACTCATGTCAAAGAACACAAACCATACCACTATCCTAAAAGACTGCTTTTTCCCAGCCTTGAGGAAAACAGAAATGCTAGACTTTGTAGGCCCTGCTTAGCATGCTTGTTGCAGGTCACAAGAACACCTTCCTCTTTCCCACTACTGTTCTACTCCTCCAACAACACCAAATGCATAAAACTAAACCTTTCTCACATTCTCCTGAGAAGCCAGGCAACCTGTAAGCA
This sequence comes from Tapera naevia, assembly GCA_033556795.1. Classification (NCBI taxonomy): domain Eukaryota; kingdom Metazoa; phylum Chordata; class Aves; order Cuculiformes; family Neomorphidae; genus Tapera; species Tapera naevia. Next base: position 7,490,595 of record JAUMJJ010000044.1, read on the forward strand.
ACAGCAGTAGACAGCATCTACTGTCACTGCAAGTGCTCAGACCTAAAGGGACTGTTTTCAACACAGAACACGTCTGAGCTTTAAATCCAATCCTTAAGAGCCACAATCATGCATCTGGTGTAGTCTGGCAGGGTTACTAAGAGTCAGGCAACAAGCAAATGAAGAGCAAGCTATTGGCATCCACAAAGAGTATTCAAACAGCAGTGATTTAATCTTGGTACATCAATTAGTGAGCTGCTCTGAACTACAGCTAGATAATGGAAATGAAATTGAGAAGTATTAGTATCAGTGAGAAAGTAATAAAATATCCCAAGCACACAGCTTTGAAGCTAGTGGATGGTTACAATGAAATTCCAAAAGGCCAGTATCATCAGCCACAACTACATTTTCATGGAGAAATATTAAAATTTGCTGTACTTGAGACGCTGGCACACTTTTCTGCATGAAGGAGTACTGAACTGTTAAATTACAAAAACATGGACCTTAAAGAAGAAAATAATCTGTATTTTTATTAAAAAAGCACATGTAAGCATCAAAATTCTGTTCCAGAATGCTATCGCTTAATTTAAACAGTGTGATTGTATCTGTGGCCAATTGAAAACATACAGTCATATATAAAATAGATGCAGATATTAAAAAAAACCCTCTCTTCAAAGCTTAATCTACACTTTAATCATCCTCACATATGGCTATGTTACTGTAGCTCCAGTAATCTAGAACTAAGCATCCGTACAGTTTTCTGCTTTAATCCTACAAACGAGAAAGGGTCAGAAATACAGCATTCAGTATCAAATGACCCATTTTTCCCACCTGTAAACAAAACATACTGGAATTCCTATTTCAAAAGCCAGGAAATTCAGAAAAGAATTATGTAAAACTACACATGTATCAGGAAGGAAGAACAGGGAAGCGAAATTATAAAATCAGCCAGTCCATGAATTTCAAAGCATGCTTTTAAACTTCAAGTATTTATACTTAAATTAATAAATGTTTTTTTGTTGAGCACTGATATATTATACTGATCAGCTGTATTTTTTCAAAAGAAATTTGTTCCATGTACTTACTCAGGATATTTGATGTACAGTTTGGGATTTCTAATCTCTGCATGACATGGAAAAAAAAAATCCATCACTAAAAAATTTGAATCTAACATTATACGAAGAAACTCAGCAGCTTATGCTAAGAAACTGTTTCACATTTTATAAACTGTCTACCCAATTTTTCTGTATTTAGGTACGGCACTAGCCTATTCTTTCCCATCTGTGTACCCTGTCAGCAACCTGAGCTCTACCCAATTTTCCAAATAACCTTCAGTGAAACAATGTAACATAAGTCAGTTGACGAAAAGCAATACACTTACTTCTGCCATGCTCTCCATCTAATAATAGCATAATTAATATTATACTAAAATCACTTTGCAACTTATTTAAACATAAAAAAATCTAACTGCAAAATTATTTACTCTAGTCATTTAAAAGAACTACTTGAAATTAAATAATGATATACTCTCTTGCATTATTCTGCAGCCAGATATTTGAACAACACAAAAAATTAGCAAATCAAAAATATTTGAGTCCTGAACTAAAAATTTGACAAATCACAAGGCTGCAGATATAAATGCACTGCACTGAATTAATATCTGAACATCTTAATAATTGAAATAGGTTTGCTGGCTACTACTGTGCTAACAGATCTGCTGATCCCTCACACAATGAAGCAAACCTAACATTTTTAGATGTGATAATATATCAATACATTTAAAGCAGAGTGAAACTGATAATGTAACTGCTATAAGAACTGCAGAAGAATTTCAGTCATAGATACAAGGTAAATAAATATGAATTTATCAGCAATCTCTTAATCTTTTAACTTACAATAGATATACGTTTTTCATTCATCATGACACAGTGGAATGTATAAAACTGAAATTCATTTTATTGAATCTATTTAGAGACCACAGTGATACGTAAAACTACCAGTCACATGAATTTAGTAACTGAAAAGGTATAGTGAAGGGTATGCAAAACCAAACATTTGCCTTCCATAAGCTATATTACCTAGATCAAAGCCTAGTAGCCTCCTGCCCAGCTACAGGATTTAAAAGAAAGAAAATGTATTACTTAAACACTGGGAAAATGCAAGATACACATTGGTATCAGTTGTGCCTGAGGAAGTTCCTGAACTGCAAATTGGTATAAGCCGGGAAAGAGCTCTGGGGAGGTAATGATACCAGTTGCCCTGTTCTCATACTCTTTTCTGATACCGGCTACTTTCAAATACAGGACAAGGTGAAGGCTATTCTGACATCTGTTGCTTTATATTTTGTCTCACTTAAACATTTTGCTTTTTTCTTGACTTTTCTTCAGAACACATCTTACAAACAAAGACTTCATATGAGTTGACTGAGTTAAGGACCACATTAAATAGTACAGAGTGTTTTCTACTTTAGACCACTCTCTTTTATGATAAGCAATTAATGCCATCAAAACTCAAAATTGTGGTGGAATTACGACTATACAATCAGTGAACTGTATGTGTCCTTTTAAAGAACACGCAAAAAAAAAACCCAACAGTTTATTGCTGTCTTTTTAATGTAACTGGCTAAGTTAGAATCTAGGATTTATCCCACAAAGCAAGTCACACTGTTAAATTGTGCTGTGACCACTGCAAATTTACACATTTGTAAGAATGGAAAAGTACAAAGGGTAATTACGTGATAATTACTACGGCAAAATTTAAGTGAAATGTAAAAAAATTAACATTCTTCTGGATCTGTTCACTGGTTTTCTACGTGCAGAAGAAAGTTATTTACTCTCAAAATTCTTAATGTCTCACACCTCTACAGAGAGGTCCAACATTCCCCTAAACAATCATGCAGCCACGAGAAGACAATATTCCTGAATGGATCTCAAATACTTAACAGCAATAGACAAGTACTATAAACTTCGTCTTCACATCTGTTAAAAGAATGTATAAAATATGCAAATAGTAATCAAACACTTTTGTTTGTGTTCACACATAATGTATTTCAGCTATTTGTGCCAAAAAAGGCAACCGTTAGCCACTTCAGCCAACATGAATGAATGCCTGATTACTACATTTATAAGGAGTTAGACACAGCACTCAATGGTACCAAAACACAGCCTGCAAAAATGAATGAATATATGTGATGATGCTGCAATCTTTTTCCTTCCGACAACAATTTTGAGATCCTGGGCACACGTTGTAACTTGCATTTGCGCATTTTGTATTGGCACTGATGCTACAAAATATTTATTTTTAGGAAAGAATTTTAGCATGTGAACTTCTGCTGTAAAATGGATGAATTTTATTCCTAAACCACTGCTGCAAAATAAGATGCTAATCCAGCTCTGGATGATGATGGTATCATATGGCAAACTACTCCCAATTAAGATGGCTTTTTTTAGAGACCGTTAGGAACTTAAAAGACTTTCCTTTAGAACTGCACTTTGCGTATAGAAGGATAAATAAACCAGCACTCAATACATTCAAAGTGAGAAGATTTAGAACAGCCACTTTTATATCCATAAACGTATGTCATTGCCAACATCACTGCATAGGGATGCTTTTCTTCCCAATTCTACTGTACATCTCCTCAAATAAAAGCCATGGTGCATTAGTAATAACAATCTACACTCTGTTCTTCCACAGTAGATAACTGTCTGCAGTTCTGAATTTGCTAAGCTACAGTCACTCTATGCTCTTGCAGGGAAAAAATATTCAGACTAATAGAAATTATTAATACTATCCTACAAGGCTTCAATTCAGCCTCAATGAAAGCATCATCTCATCCAGAAAAAGAAGAAATGGGGTGCAACAAAGGCTACTTTCCTTGCAGGCCTAGCCTAGCCTGCAAGGAAAAGGTTAAAATTATTTTTGAAACTCTCAGATACATGCAATTTTTCTCCTTTCTTGCGATTTAAACATCAGTTTTAACTAGAAAAAGACCAAATGAGTACAGATTGATTACAAATAATCACAGGCAAAAAACTACACAGAGAGAGTGGAAGGGAGTAACCACGGGCATAACAGACACAAGCAGACATGCTTGGCAGAGATGAGGCTTTGGATTATCCATGTGCAGAGCAACAGCTTCCCTGCAGCTTCTTTTATAACACCACCACAGGAGAAATTATCTATTATATACAACAATAAAACAAGAAAGATACAAACCAAATCCAGGTTTGCTTAATCAGGCATATGTTAAGCTTATATTTCTCCTCCTCTTGTAGCTATTCAAAAAGCAGTAACTGTTTCTCATCAACTTCAAAGATTTTGAGATTAATTTTGCGTTAGGAAAAAATTATTTTTACACATTGCACACATGCAAAGACACAAAGATCACAGGACCAACCCTTAGACCTTCTGCTGTTGAGTACAATAATACACAGCTCTACTTCTCCACCTGAAACTCCATTGCCCAACAGCGAAACAACAAATTACATTCAAAAAACTTTCCAACCTACTCAAGTTTCTATTTCCTTTTCTTTGTGCTGCGCTAACAGAAGTTAGGGAAAAAGGTACTGGATGGAACTTACATTTCAAAGACAAGAAAGCAAGGCAAGATAGCACTTCTGTAATCCAAAGACAACTCTTACAAAAAAACAACTACTTTCCCAATTCCTCCTAAAAATCTCAGTCCCAAATGACTCATACTGTCCTATCTCATCATCTTTGTATAGCTAGGTGAATAAGTGAGGACGTAACACCTTCCCTGGTTAAGTCTTCCCCCGCCCCCACTATCATATGATTAATGCCTAAAATTTTTTCTTCCAAGTCTCTAAATGTATTACATAACCAAGTTAGCCCAAATGAGCTGTCTGTACACAGTCTAACTTTATTCAACCTAGTGTATGGTTTATTGCCTGGAAATTTAGTCATCATCCCAAGTGATTTCCAACCATAAGGCATAAAACAGTAATTACACCCTCTCGCTTCTCAATACACCAAGGGAAATGCACCTTCCCGCTGACAAGAAAAGATGCAGTACACAAATCTCACTTCTTCTGAAAATGTCACTTCAGAAGACACAGGTGAATTACAATTACAGAATGTTCAGAATGTTCTAAGTGCACTTGGGTGTATTACTGGAAACAGTTCTGCTGAAGGTCTGATGCATTAAGTACATGAAATTACAATTCAGAGTCAGAACGGGAGAAATACATAGAAATAAAATAGCTTTTTTAGCTTCAACTGAGGAGTATGGTCATCTCCAACCATGGAACTACCTTCCACGCTGAGAAAGAGTGCTGTAAAAGGGAAGTAGTAATCTCTATAAGTGGCAAAGACCAGAGTAGAAAGAGAAGAAACTAAAACTGTAGGGCTGGTTCTGCACTGGGACAAGGGAGAATTTAAGCTAAATTTACTGCATAAGAAAGAAGGCCTGAAGTCCCCAGGCAAGCAGATTCCATATAAGAATTCCGATTATTTGACTGTTGAATGGTATTTCACCTGCTGCATCACATATGTGACCATTTGGGAGCAATATGGTTAGACTCATTCTTTTATGCAGCCCCATAGTCAGAGCTGCTGCCACATCAGACCAAAGCCTGGGATCTGGCTCCCCCCGCTGACAACTTCACAAACAATTCCCAAAAGGTCATAAGGTGCCTCTAGAGCAGGAAAAGAAATTCATTTACGTCAATTTAGTCACCTGAAGCGGCCTAGAAATTCCTCGTATATGCTTCTAAGGTGAGCACCAGCCACATAATCACCTTCCACAAAGTCTAATACTGTTTAGGATGGTTACATCAAAAGCCTTTCTGAATTGGGTAAGATATATGAAAGCTAATATAAGAATTTTTTTTTTTAAAAAGGGCATACTGAAATCAGCTATTAAATTCGTGTCAGAAACTGTAGTGTGAAACAGTCTCACCAGTATGGCTCATCCAAATGAAAGAGGTCTCTAATACTCTAAATTAACAAAATAGAAGGGAAAAAAAGAGTTACGTGCTGTCCTTACACTACTGAGAAAAGATTCTTACAAAAAGGCTAACGAGAAAATTAAGCACCAATGCTTCAGAAGCATAGTCCTCTAACACATTAAATTTGGTCAAGAAAAAAATTGCTTCTGTAGAAATATTTGTAAATAAACAACAGCAAGACACCAGAAAATGTATACCTCACTATTTAAAACTGTTAAGGAATTAATAAAAAGTAGAACTTTTCAATACATTTACAAGAGTAAAACATGGGGGGAAATCATGGTAGAGAATCAAACCAAAAGGATTTTCTGTATGCTACAGCTGAAGTGAACAAAGTGTCAGTTGAGTAAACTCTACACTGACAATGCTCAGGGAATACGCATTCAGAGGAACAGATCCAAAATCTTAAAATGTAGAAAACAAACATTCCATGGACTCAATACTGTTAATTACAACACATGCAAGTACAACAGTCCAATAAAGCCTGCAAAGAGAAATCAGGAAAGATGCAGTCCATTTCAAGACAGAGATGAGTAAAACCAAGCACGTTAGTATTACAAAATAAAGCATTAATAAAGCGTAGTTCAAAGTACAAGAGTGATCAAACAATCACACTTCAGAATTAAAAAAAATAATTTCAGAGGCAATACATTGTATACAGGGATAACAGAAACACCCACAGCTACTTTAGAACTAATTAAATACATTAAAAATGCAAATACGTGTGAAGCAAGAAAGACATCAAACGTTAATTGGGCAGTTTAGGGATAAAACATCCTCGAACAAGACGTAATTCTCATTCACTGTCTGAAAAAGGACACTGAACTGGAATGGTACCCAAGTTGATTTCTGCATGGGAATTTCTAACTTGCTCCAAACCTACTGAACTACTGAAGACTCACTGCGCCCAAAAAGAGCAATTGAAGTCTTTTGTACCTATATATAATATCCATATCCTCAGTAATATAATTTCCTCTGTAAACTGTACTATGGATCTCAGGTCTTCAGAAAAATAAATACATTGGGCATACTCAACATCTTAATTTTAAAATGCAAGTTTAGCCCAAGATAAAGAGTTATCTCGCCTGGATTTTATGAGGGGCTGGGCTACCCATTTCTTCAATCTCCGACGTCCAAAGGAAGTTTTAGTATGATCCAAGAACCAGAGCAGGCTTCCTTTTGTTTTCATATCAGTCTAAAACAATAAAAATAGCATAATTACTTTTAATTGAACAACTAATGATGTAGTGAAAGGACACTACTTAAATGTTCTTTTTAGGTTTTAAGATATGGTAACTGCATAATCAGCAATGCTTTACATAAAGCAGCACCAAAAGTAAAAAGATACTTAAGTATATTTTTCCTTTAGCCAGAAAATCCTTTTAGAAAATTACTAATAAATTAAACAAGTTAAATTAAGTTTATGCTTAAAGGTCTGTGCAGTAGCACAAAAGGAAAACCAACCCCTTCTGCAGTCATGTAACCTGACTGCAGTTGCTCAAGAACTCAAACTTTCCTGAAGTTCTTTGCTATTTAAAAGTGCAATAAAGTTCCTAACTCATCCTAAGAGTAAGTAGAGATTAGCTCTCATTTATGTCTCTGAAAACTTAACCCTCCACCGGTTTAATCTCATTTAAAATAATTTAAATCATCTCGGTGAGATTTGTGAACTAAACTAACTAACTTCACTGGGAATAGTATGTCAAACAGCTGTGAAGATCTCAACATTTACTAAAAAAAAAATATTACATTTGTCCTTACCTGATTCTGTAAAATTTCGAGATTTTTCATTGTTGTCCCATTAATTGTCATGTATTCAGTTTCACTTGACAACCGTTTGAAATTGCTGGGGAGAGGAATTTCATATTATATTTTAAATTCAGGCTAAGACATAATGGTGAAACACTGTCACATCAGAATACTTATGCATTAGGCGAAGTAAATAAAAAATTAAGTAAGAAATTAAAATCTATCCAAATTACTAAAGACTGAACATTAATAACCTTTTCAATTTACTGCTTGGAAAACAAGACTTAAGACTCTCTTCCCAGCTTCTTACAATGACTCTGAGAAACCTCAGTATAAAATCCAGACCTCCTACTATCTAATCCTGATCCACTAAATGGTTAAGAAAGTTCTCCTTCTTCAGCCTATGATGATACTGAAAAAGTATGTGCTTTTGATACTGTTCTGTTATGATCACTGCAGGATTAGGGGCAGGAATAAGCCTAAGATTCAGTGCTTCACAAGTAAACAGACTTTTGACACGACATCATCAAAACAGCGTACTACAACAAATTTAAACAGGCTGTTAGTGAAATTATTTAGGAAAATAAAAAAAGAAAGTATATTTAAACTATTTGATTTTATTTTCAACATGAAGTAAATTATTTGACTTTTTGACATTCCCTAACAGAACTAGATGAAACCAACACAAAGGTTGTGCTGATTTAGAATCAACAATTATAAATAAGTGTATTAGATGCGTTATCATATTAGATATGAAAATTACTTCAGCCTTAGACACACACGTGGTAGTTGGGACCAGGAAGCGAAGTGCTAGATCCTCACTAAATGCTTCTGACAAATTAAGTCATGATTGTCTAGGTGACTTGCTGAGTCTTGCTGACTACCCTTTGCATAAAATCTAGGACACTAACGTCTTAAACTAAACAGAATGACTTGCTGGATAGAATTTAAAACTGCTTTCTTGACTTTTCACAAAATGTTTTCAGTGCAGTCAATTTTAACCTTCTCTGGAGGAACACTCAAATGCCTAAACTTTTTTGTTAGGCACACACAGCTGCGTTATTGCTATTTTAAAACCAAGAACAGCACTACAGCTTTCAAAAACATGAAATATTCAGAGACTAATGTTATATATTTATGCTGTGTGCAGGTGTTTGGGTCTGCTAGCAAATTGGTTCCTAAATAATTGGTCAAATTAGAAGTATTTTCCATTGATTTTTTTTGTTAAAGTAGATTCAACTCAGTGCCCTCAAGAAGTTCAATGATAGTTTGGAAGTACAGCTGACTCAGAACCATACTGATAGTCATAATTATTCTCCGCTAGTATACCATCCAGCAACCAATAACGCCGATGAGTTTCAAAGACTAGACTTGCAATTGACTCAAGTACTTCACACAAAAATGAAGGGATAGAAACTGCTGGCAATTCCTCTACTGAGAAGCAAGGCAAGATAGGATCATGTCATCTAAGCTGAGAAAAAAGAAAAGAAGACACAAAAATAAACACAAGCTTCTAGTAAGACTTAGGAAACTTTTTGGGAATACAAAAGAGAAAGAGGTTCTCTCTTTTGTTATTTCCTTTTTAATGATACTTTATTATTGTTGTTATATTTTATTTCAATCATTGAACTGTTTATCCCAACCCATGAGTTCTCACTTTTGCCCTTCTGATTCTCTCTTCCATCCCACTGGGAAGGGCAAAATGTGAGTGAGCAGCTGTGTGGTGCTTAATTGTCAGCTGGGGTTAAACCACCACAAAGAGAGAAAGAAAATTAAGTTCTCTGTGTTTCTGTTTGCCTTTTACTGAGAAACTACTTAGAGTAGTGCATACCCAGTGTGAGGCACAGAAACAAGCTATGCAGATGTGGTCAGGTCTTCACTGACTATGAGCAGCAAAGATTCTGCTCACATTATAGTAATAGCTGGACTGTCCATTCTGTACCTCACATCATCTCTTGTTAGCGTGGGATCCTGGCAGGGTCTGTTGAGCTGGAGGTCTAATTTCTAGTGTTTGCGGTTGCTGTTTCCCTGACGTCATAGGCATCACCTTCAGGACCTGATGTTTTGACAGTTCGAATCTCTTTTTTCAGATGATATGTTTTTCTTTCTCATAATAACGAAACATAGAAACTGAAGTGTGACTGGGATTGGGGTTATTATTGAGGTTATCTGTGGTGTTGTATGTTGATACTGACATATCAGATTAGAACTATATATTGTATGTAGGAGGGGTTTTCATGCAGTACTCATAAAATAAATTTTCAGAATAAGAACACATTTGATGATGAGTATTAAAGGATTACTATAACTGCTTTAAGACAGTAAACTGCATCCTAAGACTTTTATTCTTATGTGTTACATGCAAATTTGGATCTTTTTGGTCGTTCTCCCTCCTGAGAAGCTTGCAGTGAAGTGCACTTCTCATGTTTTATTCATTATTCTCTCCATGGGAGATATTATATATAATATCTAGCTTAAACGAATGCATGTTGTTCAGATGAGTAGTTCTCAACTACTTAAATTTTGCAAATATATAAAAATTTCTCAGCAAAGCTACAAGACACTGTAGTGAAAGCTGCTAAGTAGTAGATTTTCTTTGCTGAATTACCTTTTACAGACCTCTGGAGTCAATGTCTTTGAGATTTCTAAACCATAGAGCAAACTTATTTATTTAGACAAGAGATGCATTCAGCTTTAAGGAGTAAAAACAAGTCTCTCCGTTTTTCAGAAGCATTAGTTTTCTTTAGGCATGAAAGACTTTTACCACAGTCTAAGGAGCAAAGAACATCAAGACCAGACCACATTTTGTACTTAATTAACCAGTTCTAAATTCATTAGCTAATATTGCCACAGGGTTAGAACTTCTGATCTAGATCCCTGATGTGACAGGAGTCCAGAAACTTCCACCTAAAAGCAGCAAGAAAATAAAACAGACACAGACAAAAAAAAACCCCAAAATATAAAAAAAAGAGAGCAAGAATAGAAACTGAAGGACCTGCGAATAATTACAAAAAGTCCGTAATTTTCACCCTGAATCTGTGTCTTCTTTATTGCCATTGAACTCACCTCAATGAGTGGGCCTGCAACCTTGTTCCACCCAAATGTCTGCACTCTCTCAGCTCAACTTCCTTGCACACAGCCTCAGCTCTCCTACAAGCTCCACAGTACAAAAGGTCCTATCTGCTGCTCTTCTGCCATCATCTCAAAAGAGACGGTCCTTTGATAAGCACCTCTTTTCTTAGCGTATGAAAACCTTGCCTGTCCTTTTTCAGTCCCCCTTGTTCCTGAAATGACTGTGAAATGTCCAAAAATTATTTCAGCACTCCCTCTCTCATAGTGAGAGTAAATAAATGTATGTATTGCATTGTATATACATATATATATACATATATATATACACGATGTTTCTGACATTATCAGCACCAAGAGATATGAGAGCCTTATGAGCACCAGTCCCTCAATTTTGGTGACATTTCGCCTGAAAATTCAATTATATCCACCACTTTAAGTGGAAGAGCTTACATTTCGGATACTCTCAATTTCATCTTGTCAACTTCTTTCCTACTACAAGGTACAAACAAATATTTCTCCTCTTCTTGTATTCCTTCTCTTTTTCCCCTTCCCCCTCAAAGCCATTTTAATCCTCTCTTTCATTTCTGCCTCTGTCTTACTGCTGGTAAATTCTCCAATCTCAAAGCTATTCCACCCCTTCAGAAATACACGTAGCCCTTCCACTCCCTGCATTTCTTGATGTTCATCTATTACTGTTCAAAATATACAGTCTCCCTCTTCCATCTCCATTATGCTAGAAAACACGTAGGCAAAATTAAAACACACCGAGACACATTTCCCCAGCAACTGCTATGCAAATGGTGATTTTTCAAGTCAAAATGGGTACTCAATTGTATTTGAAAACCCCTGCTAAACATGTACCAACTTGTCAAAAGTCAATAAAGATATTTTGGTATGTAAAGGTATTGGAACACATTGATTTAAAAAAAGTTTGTATCATTCATTGTTAAATCTATTTTGATGTGTTGCTAGAGCTCCTATGCAGTCTAGCCATATCCCAAGCTCCTATTGCAGCACAAATCTTTGTTTCTTTTGAATATTTTATTTAGTCCTAAAAGTGGATTTAAAAGCTTCATCTAAATACTCAAACAAAACTTGCTTCCTCCCAACTGCTAGCTAAGGTCTGGCGACCGGAAGATCTTGCGATGTACGGAAAGATAGGGCCCCTCTCCCAGTAGCCAACGGTGTTTAGTTGATGATGTAAGCAGACGGAAGTGACGCTGTAAACCTTGGCTATATACGTTGGCGTTATCTATCAATAAACGCCATTTGCCGCCCACCACACTGGTGTCTGTGAGCTGATGGCCCGAGCAGCAGGGAGTGGGCCGCCGTGCCGTTCCTGAACCAGGTCGCACCTTCGAAAATGAAGGCAACAAGTGGTGCCGAAACCCGGGAAGAACACCTGGATGTGTGAACGGCGGCCGGAGCCTGAGTAAAAAGTACCGGAGCCTGGAAGTTAGCAGTCAGTCGAGTTCCGGTCCCGAATCAGACACCAGCGGGGACGAGTGGCTGGAATCCAATTCAGAGTCGGAGAAGGAGGAAACAGAAATAGACAGAGTTAAAAGCAAAAATATCCGCAACAAAAAGGGATCACAGGGAAAGAAAATTCCTCTCATGGACTGGGAAGAAATTAAGAATGCGTGTGCCGAATGGGTTCCATCAGACATAGTAGCGTTCCCGGTCCGGGTGACAGATGGAGGACAAAGGATCTATTCACCAATAAACCCCAGGGATATATAAGCAATTGTTAAAGCAATTGCAGACAAGGGGCTCAATTCTGCCATGGTCTCTACCCTCATAGATGGGGTTTTTGGAGGAGATGACATGCTCCCGTTTGATACAAAACAAACTTGTAGATTGATTTTTGATGGAGTAGGGATGATTGTTTTTAAACAAGAATAGGAAGAAAATTATACAAGGCAACTAGTTCAAGCAACTGGGTCGGATCACCCACTGCATGGCTCTACCTTACAACAGCTAATGGGTTCAGACCCAGCCATGATCACCCCCCAGGCACAGGCCCATGGCATGCGGGCCCATGAAATTATCGGCAACTACCCGTGCAGCTAGAGAAGCCATTCGTACAGCCTGTAAAGTTATTGCCAAACCATCACCATGGTCCACAATAAAGCAAAGTGAAAGTGAGAGCTTTACAAAATTTGTAGATCGCCTCCAGACAGCGGTTGACTCCTCATCCCTGCCTGCAGAAGCAAAAGGCCCGGTTGTTGCAGACTGCTTACGTCAGCAGTGTAATGCAAAAACCAAAGAAATCCTACAATCACTACCAGTAGGATCAAGCATTGCAGACATGATTAAGCATGTCACGAATGAAGAACATTGAAGAACACTGAAGAGCAGTGGCCCCTATCAAAGCCTTGAATGGATGCTCTTCTTGAACTGGTTGACCGTGAGTTACAAAAAGGTCACATAGAGCCCTCCACTAGGCTGTGGAACACTCCAGTTTTTGTAATACCCAAATGAACTGGCAAGGGGTTCCATCTCCTCCATGACCTGCGTGAAGTAAATAAGATAATCCAACCTATGGGTCCTGTTCAAACACTATTGCCTATGAACTCTATGACACCCGAGGGACAACCTTGTGCTGTCCTTGATATTAAGGACTGTTTCTTTTCGATACCCTTACACGAGGAGGATAAAGAACGGTTTGCTTTTTCTGTAGTGTTTCAAACAGCCAACGCCCCAACCTACGCTTCCAGTGGAAAGTGCTGCCCCAAGGAATGGTCAACTCGCCCACTATCTGCCAGATCACAGTGGATCGGGCATTGGCACCAGTCCGGTGCAGTAACCCGACTGCGACTATCATTCAATATATGGATGATATTTTAATTGCAGCAACGTCAGCAACTCAAGTGGACCAGCTAGTGTCAACGGTTTCCGAAACTCTAAAGGTACACGGGTTCGAAATTGCGAGTGCAAACATTGAGAGGACCATGTGTAAGTTTTTTGGGAGTGGGGATAACAAATTCTTACGTAACACCCCCTCAAATAAAAATTCATCAGAACATTAAGACGCTCCATGATATGCAGCTGTTAGTGGGGTCCTTGCAATAGATCCGTAACATTGTTTTAATCCCTCCTGAGATCACGGCTCCTCTGCATGATCTTTTGAAAGGAAAGAATCCATGGGAACAAAAAGCCCTGACAACAGAAGCAATGAACTCTCTCGATTTTATCGAGCAGCAGATGTCATCAAGCACACTCGCTAGGTGGAACCCAAATATACCACTTGATCTGTATGTGCACTTTACAAAAAAGGGAGGAGTAGGAAGGAGCACTAGCTCAGGACCGTACTGAAAAAGCCCGACCAATACAATGGACAGTCCTAGGAAAGCAGTCACGTGCATTCTCTCCGGGAATCGAGTGCCTTGGTAATCTCATCATGAAAGGCAGAAAACTTGCCCTAAGACATCTAGGCATCAAACCTGCTAGGATATGGTTGCCCTTTCGTAAACAGCTCCCAACACAGTCAGTGGTGATGTCACAGTATCTGGCCATAGCTCTTGTAGGATTTGGTGGAGAACTTTGTTACGCCGCAAAGCCCCCCTGGACTCAAATGCTAGCATTAGTTAACATCGACCTCCCATGTAAGATCATGGACCGGCCCCAGCCAGGACCAACAGTCTTTACAGATGCATCCTCAGCAACTTCAACTGCAGCAGCAGTATGGCAATTGGAAGGAGAATGGCACAGCATTAAAATGACCGACTGTGCTCTTTCTGTCCAGCAACTAGAAGCAACAGCCGTAGTACTAGCATGTGGACTGTTCCCAACAGAACATCTCAACATAGTAACTGATTCCATATTTGTGGCTAAACTTTGCTTGGCCATGTCGGGGCCTGGTGTATCAACGTCCACAATAGCCCTAATGTTAGAAGAAGCACTCTACTCTCGACAGGGCACTATATCAGTCATCCATGTCAATAGCCACAGCCCAATTAAAGGGTTTTTCCAAATTGGTAATGATAAAGCAGATGCTGCTGCAAAAGGACTGTGGGCATTGAGAGATGCTCGGCAGTTACACGAGTCTCTTCACATCGGAGCTAAAGCATTGGCAAAGAGATGTGGCATTTCAGTCACAGACATGAAACATGTAGTGGCTACATGTCCCCACTGTCAGAAAGCACCACTGTGGTCCAGCGGAGTGAATCCTAGAGGTCTTAAAGCATCTGAGGTGTGGCAGACAGATTTTACACTTTGCCAGTTACTAAAACCTCGAGCATGGCTAGCAGTGACTGTAGACACATACAGTGGAATGATTGTGGCCACTCAGTACCTTAAGGCTGACTCTAAAGCAACCATTCAACATTGGCTGACAGCTATGGCCTGGCTTGGTATCCCTAATCAGATCAGAACAGATAACTGTCCAAATTTTGTGTCTAAATCAGTTCAAGCATTTACTTTGAAATGGGGTATTACCCTAACACACGGCATCCCATATAATAGCACAGGGCAACCTATAGTGGGCGAATCAAACTCTGAAATCTAAATTGGAGGTATTGGCAAAAACAGAAGGGTTTGTCAACACCATTCCCTCGGGAGACCAGGCATGTCTCCTAGCGACTGCTCTGCTAGCACTAAATCAATTCCCTAGGCGGCAGGAGGCAATTAGTCCCACCCAAAAACATCGGGCCACTCGAGCACTAGAAGAAGGCCCATCAGTCATAGTTAGAAATGAGCTGGGAGAATGGGAACGAGGATGGAAACTAGCTCTGACAGGGCGAGGGTATGCTGCTGTCAAAAAAGATGGTAGAGTTAAGTGGTGCCTGCTTAAGTCTATCAAACCAGACCTTCAGAACGAAACTAATGAAAGCTGTGAGTTTTTGTTCACAGGACCAGATCACTGTACATTCCCATAACTCAAACGTTCCAGTGGCAGGAGAAGATGATCGATCGGCAAGCACCGTGCCTACACCTGATGATCCAACAGCGAGGCCTACGTCAACTACAAGCCGTTATTGATGAAAACCTGCTAAGAACTGAGAAATCTACACCTGCTCTGGAACAATCTCTTTCCTCATTTTAAGAAGTAGTTTAAAAGTCAGCTAGAAAGAGTTAATATCACGTTTATAGAACACTAATAATTAGACTAAAGTGTGCCTTATGTTTTTCCTCTCAGGTCGACCTCAAGCTATCCTTACTATTTCAAGTTGCACTTTATTAGTCCTAGTTGTCTTTATAAGATGATAAGTTTTATAAGTAAGTTTATAAGTTTTATAACTTTATAAGTTTTACAAGATAAGTTTTATAAGCTTGTAAGTTATGTTTTGTAAGTTTTATAAGTCATAAGTTAAGTAAGTTGTTTATAAGTTATATAAGTTTTATATATTTTATAGATTATATAAGATAAGATAAAATAAGATATCATAGTATAAGCTAAGGATATCTTTAAATTTGTTCTATCCTAGTCAATTTAATTAAGCATGAGGAGGGGGGAGATGTTGCTAGCTAAGGTCTGGCGACCGGAAGATCTTGCGATGTACGGAAAGATAGGGCCCCTCTCCCAGTAGCCAACGGTGTTTAGTTGATGATGTAAGCAGACGGAAGTGATGTTGTAAACCTTGGCTATATAAGCCGGCGTTATCTATCAATAAACGCCATTTGCCACCCACCACACTGGTGTCTGTGAGCTGATGGCCTGAGCGGCAGGGGGTCGGCCACCGTGCCGTTCCTGAACCAGGTTGCACCTTCGAAAATGAAGGCAACACCCAACTAATGAGGATCCCTCATCACTTACATGATGTTTCATGACTCTTACTATTAAATAGAGCTAAATTTTTTTTCAGTTGGGAGAAGAATATTTAAGAATGTTTTTACAGGGATGTAAGGATTTTTTTTTTATTCTTCCTATCAAACAGGTCTTCTTCATCCAGATGTGTGTCATGTTAATAAACTGAAAACTATCTCAACAATTCTAACTTCATACTCACTGATTCATTGCTATATGCTCACTAACCTGAATTCTCCTAGGTATTTTAAGTTGTTTGATAGTGCAATGGAAGTATTTCATTTTTATTTCCTGCAGAACCACAGGATATCCATGAGCCTGACACGTTGTTTAAAAGGCTTTCCCTGTTCAGTATTTACATAGTATTTTGCTGACATTAGGAAAACACCTAAACTGAGTTTGCCTCAGTATTTGGTTCACTATTCCCATATATGCGACACACTAAAAACAACAAGTAAAAATCAGTATTGGGTAGTTAAAGTAGCAAAAGCTTTAGAAAGAAAAAAAAAGTAGAATCCAAGCTACTGAGCACATGAACAAAGTTGTCTCAAAGAGTGTATTTTATTTCTTCATAGTGTATCACCAAGACATCAAATAGTTCATTGTCTTTCCATTCAGATGTTCACACAGCCACATGAAGTCCATTAGAGAAACTTACAACAGGCAAATGTCACCTTAAAGATTTAGTGATTTTCCTTCCCAGGCTGTAGTTATACTTGATTTTAAGATGCAGCTATTTCAATGTGACTCACTGCTGCTAGATAACCCTTCAGATAATGATGTTACTGCTACTGAATTACCTCTGCATTAATGACAGATTTCTAATTTCCCACATATGAAAGAACATTCACCTTACATGTGATTGCACATAGGACACTGTGGCCACAGTCATCCATAAGTGTAACCATGGAATGACCAAAAAAAAAGCCAACCAAAGATAAAAATTCTTCCTGCCCTCATTAGGTCTCACTAACCCCAGAATTGTTTTGTTAAGATCTTCACAGTACTTGGAGACAGAAGAGCAACTTACAGAAGAAAATGCATTCCAAAATCCAGAAAACCCAGGCATATAATTACCAAATATTTTAGCAGATACCTAAAAAGTATTTAAAGCAATATCTGCAGTCAATTTTTCAAATGCAGTTGCATTTTTAAAAAAAATGGTAAAGTAGGAAGCTCTTCAACATAAAGCTTGAAACTTCAAGAATCTCATACAACATATGAATAATCTGCAATTGACATGACTTATTTTCAAATTTCCAGTTTACAGCCAGACTTACTTTGTAACATCCTGCCTACATAGAGGACAGAAGAACACTGAAGACAACCAAGAGAATATTTTGCGTGGGATCTATGACAGATAAAGCTGTTTTATTAAAGCATTTAATAAGCTTCAATGATATTTTTAAATCTAACCCAGGGTGGACAGCAATCTTCTATATTTGTGCAAGTAAGGATAAAAACATTCTTGACCAGCAATATCTTTCCATTTTCATTAGATTCCACCTGCATAATTCTGTTACAAATTTTGAGTACTCACTTGAGCGTATCTAATAAATCTAAGTGTTGGGACTACTTAAGAGAAGACAAGACTATTTCCATGTCTATGTGTTTTCATTGTAGCTTTGCACAAATGGTGACAGTCTATCAACAACTTCTTGCATGATTGTCCCCCTGCTCCTAGTTACCACTGAGGCTGCTCAAAGGATTTTTCAGAAAGCCAGGATGTCTTAAATGCCTGTTTTCTTTGTAACTGATAACTTTGTAACTCATCAACTCAAAGACACATGCCAAATACTGCCTAAACATTACACATACTAGCATTTATGCCAGCTTCCACAGCTATTTAAACAGAAAATTATTTAAACATCTCTGGCAAAATAAATGGATTTTTTTTTTTTAAAAAAGCTGCCAAAATAGCCCCAAATTATTTTCACAAAGTAAAACTGCAATTGAGATATGATGACTGATATGAACAAACTACAGTTTCTCTCCTACTATCTAGCAAGTTTTGCACCATGTTTGTTTTCAGTTACACTCAGGAGGAGTACATGTTCATTAACACGACTGCTAGTTATGTCTAGGCAAACGTATTCCATAAAGACTTTCATTGAACACCATTTAAAAAAACTCACTTGAGTCTTTCAGATCTGATTAGGAGTGTAAATGTATGGCAGAATTTTTACAAAGACCATATTCATCACTCTGGCAGGTGCATTCACTAAATTGCAGGAAAGCTGTCTGCTAAAACTTAAAATATAACACTGTACATGTCTTGGTGCTTTGAATTGGAATTTTATATAAGGCAACTTACCTTGGATTGTAAAGCATCCTCTCCAAATTAAATTCTTTGAGGTATGCAATTACTGCTGCTAGGGAGCAAATAACAGGCTTATCCAAGCTTAGTATTACAGATAGTTTTTGAGGACCTAAAAAAAATAAATGTGATTTTCTTGTTAATTCACCATTTTCTACTTATGTGTTTAAGAAAAGGCATGATCTATTCTTCAATTTAACCAAATACATATCTGTAATACATGTTCAGTGTTCAATAATACCTATAAATAAACAGAAGTGAGGTCCATAACACTTATGGTTGCAAAGAATATAAGCATTAGAATAACATAAATACATTACGAAACAAAACATTTGATACCACCGGCTTTTCTTCATAAAAATTACTGATTGTTGGCATAAGAGATTTCTAAATATACAAATGAAGAACTGAATTCTGAAATCTCCATTGCTGTATGCAACATCTGTGCAAGTTATAAGGAACGAACATGTGCCGATGATTTATCTGCCTTAGTCACTGTGCAGAATATAGATTCATCTCTGCGAGACAGCTACTTGTATTCGACAATTTTTCTAAACAGCGCTCTACTAGAGTCCGTGTTTCAGCTGAAACAGGAAAATTCACTCCATGATATCTCAACATAAAATGGTATTTTTAAAAACCCTATATAGTTTTTTCAGAGCTGTTTTTTAAAGCTGTTTTTTCTTGAGTGTCAACACACACAAGAACTTGAAGTATTTCAGATGTTGAATAATTTCCCTCAGCTGCTATATGTGAATTTAAATCTGTCTAAACACACATTCTCAAACTATAAAAAACGGATGCCAGCCCTATTTTCTTTTCTATTTAAATAATGTTCACTTTCAAGATTCACCTCCTCTGAGCTCAAAAAAGATTCCAAGGTGCAGAAAATCAAGCAAAGGTGACAGAAGGTCTGCATAGATGAACAAGATGCTCCTATTTAACTCAAATATTACAAAGGAGGAGTATGAGAGGTGGAAGCAAGGACAGATGACCCAGGAAACATACAGAGACATTATTCAAACTTCCAGAGATGGGATCAGGAAAACCAGAGCCCACCTGGCACTGAGACTGGAAACGTATGTGAAGGGATACAAGAGCACGTACAAGCACATTGTCAGGAGAAGTAAGACAAGGGAAAACGTTAAGCCCACTGCTGAATGAGGCAGCAGACCTGGTGTAAAAGGACATGGAACATGGTGAAGAACTCAGTGCGCTTTTTGTTGTGGTCTTTACTGGCAAGATGTGCCTCCCAGAATCCAAAGCCTCTCAGACAAGTGGGAAATTTTGGAGCAATGAAAATTTCTCCTTAACAGAGGAGGATCGAGTTAGGGAACACTTACATTGGACACAGACAAGACCATGAGACCTGACAAGATGTACTCACACGTATTCCTTATCTATGTAAAAGCCAATAGGACGTATTGCTTCAAAGACACTCTGATTGACATACCTGTAGTACCAGGCACTTCTTTTGCATAAAAATCAGTAATCATTTGGAAAGCATGGCTGTATTCAAAATGGAGATTTTCCATCCTTTCTATCCTAATTCTGTCATCTCGTAACCTGCAAAGAAAAAATAAATGACTGAGTATTCATGCTCCCTTCACAGACAACACTTAAGTAGGTTACAAAAGGTGTATTTTCTTCTTTCTTTTGTTGAGAATCAAAGGGGTAAAGAACGAACAGAGGAGCTACTTGGGTGGGTTGAGAACATTTTCAAGAGTGTGATGTTTGGGGTTTTGTTTTTTTAAACTTTTCTTCTTTCTATTGTAAAAGTGTAAAAGAAGAAAACCCAAAGAGCAAATGGCAAGCAAGCCGAAAGAGACTTCAAAAAGTTGTCTAGTATAATTGCAAGGTAGATGTGACTGTTTTTATCAATCATAACTATCTGCCTTATCTGTTCTTAAGCAGTAAAGCAATTCTCCTATGCTATTACCATATTGAGTTATAAGGCTTTATTCTACGCTGCAGAACTTGCTGAAACTTTAACCTATTGCACCATTTCCTACACGCACCTCAAATAAGGTATTACTGCTCTTTGTTTCATAACCATCTGAATACGTTCCTCTTCCTTGCGCTAAACTACCTCATTTCTTTTGGTCATTTTGCACTCCAGGCTGTAGGGATGTTATTAATGATAACCCAGACCCCCTCAACATGCCAGCAGTTTCTCCCAGTTGAACACCACCAAGCAAATGTTGCCAACTTACTCTGTACCACGATTAAGCCAAATGAGATCTCTTCCATGAACTCTTTCCTACTGTCAGCAAGTAATTGAGATTTACAGCAGCACAGGATTGCAGCCAGTTCTGCAAGCCATGAGGAATTAATCTAGCCTGTTTCCAGTGACCCTTGCTTCCACAGCCCACTTACATAAGACACTGGCAAAAACTCTACTTAACACAATGCGCTTGAGATCAAAGTTGCTTGGTACCTGAGCTTGAGTGTCAAGCAGTACACCCAAAATGCCAAAATCTGACTCGTAGAAGAACGTGTGCATTATCAATTCAATTTGTACAACCGTTAATGCAGGATTAAATAGCTGTGCTGTTAAAAAACAAAACTGATGTCACACACACTGCCCCTGAAACCTTTGAGCATAATTATGCAGCTGTGAACGAACACTGAAGAAGCAGCCAGTGGGAATCTGCCTTATAAGTAAAAGACTTATATGAAACCAACTTGGCCTCAGAGTATCCAGTCTCACACTACCATGGGACACCAATTAACCAGATACTTTCAGCACACTGGAATCATGCCAATGAGAGGGATTGTGTAGGTAGCACAGGAAGGAAATTAATCATACCCTTTTTGCAGGCCTTTTCGACTTCACAGGAAAAATAAACAAGACAAGTTTTCTGCATTACATTGTATTACACATATTCATATCCAAAAGGATCGATATATCTCTGGGGCTCAACTCTTAAAACCAAGAGGTATTTTCCTCTAATACATGTCAAACTAACTGAGTCTTAGACATCTGCCTCTTCTCAGCACATCGTAGATGATCTCTTGCTTACTTTGAGCGCTTTAGTTTTAACTGACTGATCTCTAAGTTTTCAGTCTTTAGACCCACAGGGACTCCCCTCTGCCCCAACTCTATGCAGAATGAGCAAACATTTTTAAAGAAAATGGGTTTCTTTAAAAGAAAATTAGTTTGCATTCTTCAACCTTACAGCAATGTACTATTTTCTTCCTTGCATTTTTCTCATGCTCTAACCTTCACGAATAATCTACTCTAGAACATCCATTCATTTTGCTAAATTAGCACATATACTCACTACAGCCTTTTGCAAGAATACCACTTAGCCTTAAACTTATTAAAATGTGGTGTCTGATATCTGGAAGTTAGCACAGTACAAGCCTTCAAATTGGTCCTGCAAAACAGCAGGGCTTTTCTGTTGACCATGTGAGAGCAGGGACTTAGAACTTTTTAAAACAGGATTTTATTTTTCACTTCTACCTCTTATGCTTTAATCTCACTGCCTTCAGAAAAGCACGGTTTAGCAAGGTCTACAGAGGTAATTTTTTAGAATCAAAGCAAAACCAGGAGATTTTGGTGGGTAATTCATTGGATGATGCATGCCGCTCCTGCTTGTTTTTGAAGTAATGGTTAAAAATTAATTGTTTTCATTTTCTTTAATGTATTTGTGCTTTCTTTCATTTCTCAACCGAATTTATCCAACTCTTTAGCAAAATCTTTGGCAAATGATAGTTAAAATCAATTTAACTTGAGTGACTTCTTGTAGGGTTTTTGTTCATTAAATACATTAATAAGAAGTAGTTGAAATTAGAATTGCAGTGCTTTATAAAGATCTTCACATATTTTAATATTTATATTCTAGATATTGCATCATCAAACAGATATGTGACACTGTCTATCTGAAAGTATGCATCTGATAATCTAGATAAAGTAAAAAAATTGAAAGTTACAGATATTTATTCAACATACACAAAAACCTGGATTTTTATCAAGACATACGAAAACAAAATTGTTGCTGAAAGTTTGCATGTATGTCCTTTGTTTAGCTAGATGATTACCCACAGGCCATTTTTCTGATTGTAGCCAAAATAATATGTTGATGCTTTATCTCTCCAGCTACCAATGCCTATTTAAATCAGAAGTCAATTTGCTATCAACTTTTGTAAACATCATTCCTGTCAGAACTATCTATAATGAACTGCTATGCAACTAATCCAGTATTTTACTGATATCCTTCCCAATACCCCTGAAAACAAGCAATCCTTATAGCTCCATGACACTGATAGGGTTCGTCAATGATGAAACTCAACTTTTTAAAGCTTCTTTATTTTCCTTGCACAAGTCCTTCTACTACCACCCTTAACTGGATATTGAGCTAACAGAGACATTTCAGGGTTTCAAACTGTCAACCAATAACACAAATTCACCTATAGTTAGCCTTATTAAAATCCCGTGCTCTCCAGCTGCACTGGGATTTGATGCAGAACTGTCTTTCCTCACAAGATGAGTTATGAAAGCCGCTTGGAGACATAACCATCAGTCACAGTTACGAATATAAAATCAATGGGTCCATAAATAGATGCATAAAGGATGGGATCCTAAAAGACATGTTTAGACACACGCACTTCTGCGTACATAATGTAATACATTAAGTCCATTCCAACCTACACTGTTCTATGATCCTGTGACCACAGGTATTCATTTATATGCCATCCTACTGCGAAAATGAAAAAGGACCAACATTGCTGGCATTATCCTTCTATTTATCTGACAAGTCAATGCACACATTTAAAGATTCACAGCTTACCAAGGGCTGCATTGAATTTTTGGGAAAAATTTCTCCTAAGAAAAAAGACTAAAAAAAATTCTAGAAGCTAGAAGAATGTAAAACAACATAAATAAAACTAATATACAGAAACTGACTCAAGATATATTAAAAAATAATAAAATCTCTTATTGTAAGAATGAGCTTGCATATAAGCATAAAAGCTTATTGTAATGTGCGGAACAAAACTGGAGTCACTTCATTACTGCTCTACAATTCACAATTAAACGGGCACAAAGTGCATAAACACTTTCTGAAAAACACCCACATTAAGTTTTCTCAAAGCTCAGGAAAACTTCGAAGAAAGCAAATAACTCCATAATTTTACCTTCCAGCTACTATCCTGCCCTGCCCATTCCACTATAGGACTATTTAAATACAGTGGTGCAGGCACCAATGATTTACTTGTACATCCGCATATCATGACAACGTAAGTTCATAAACGAAACAGAATCTGGGAAGGGAGGTCTCTGTTCCTAAAATTTGGCAAGAAATTTTTATTTCTGATGTTAAGCACAGACTTCTAAAGTGCAAATAATTGTTATTTAGTTCTTCCTATACTATTTATTATAACTATTTTCTCTGCTTTTCTCACAATGCATTCTAGTAAGACAACCAGTTCGTCACCATAGGGATAAAATGCGTACACTGCTCAATAGAGCAAGACAACATAAATGCATTAATCCTTTAAGAAATTCAAGTATACCATAACATCTTCCATTATTAACACGCTTAGCAGAGAGAGCTTTTCCTTATTTGTCATCATTGTGTATCCTTTGTTATACAATTGTTTCCACCTCAGGGACTCTAGGTTTGAACTTGTCTGTGAGAACTGGAGAACAATTGTCCTTCCTTTTTTGGTAAATCTTGGCACAGAGCTCCACTAGGTTCTTTGGCAAAGCCTCAATGATATTTCCAAGCAGCTGTTCTTTTGGCACTGAGTGCATACATTTTTATAAGCACAGTTTTTTGTCTCCTGCCAGAGTAAAGTGCTTTCTCACATTTGCTCTCAACAATTTTCAGACACCAGAGATGGAGACAACATTGTCACAAGGGAAATGGTAGCACAATCACCTTCTCTGATTATCTGCCACTCTCAGAATGATATAAATCACTACTGCATGTCATAATTAACACATACATGCTATCAATATACTACATTCAACACATTATCCCAGAAGACTTCCAGTTTTTCAAATGTCCCATCCCAAACCCTCATTTGCTGCTGGAAGGTTGGAACCATCTCTGTCTGACACACTTTAATAGATATTTACATATATATATGCACACACATGTATATTTTCAAGCTATATACACACACATTAAAAACATGGGGAAAACTCCGTGCTGTCTTTCACTATTCAAACTGTCAACACTCCTCATTTCCTTCTGGCCACCTTAGCAGAATTACAGCTGAAAAGAACTTCAACCATACAAGCCAAGAATCTGGATCTAAGAAATGTGAAGATAACGTTCTTCTAGTTTTAGGTACTCAGAGACAGGAGTTATCAAGGAAGTAAAGCAAAGAGTCTATCAGGAAAGCGAAGGACAGAGTCGTGCAGACACTGTATAACACTCCGTGTCTTCTGCAAGAACTGAAGTGGACAAAACAACCACAGCTGTGGTCCAGCAGTTACTGCATCCACAAATAGACACAAAAAGATCTTGTCCAGCCTCCTCCTACTGCCTATCTCAAAGAATGACATGTGACACACTACACTGTGTCATGGAAA
This sequence comes from Tapera naevia, assembly GCA_033556795.1. NCBI lineage: Eukaryota > Metazoa > Chordata > Aves > Cuculiformes > Neomorphidae > Tapera > Tapera naevia. The sequence continues at coordinate 7,515,968 of JAUMJJ010000044.1, forward strand.
CCTAGTAGAAAAGATCAAAAACTGCTGGGACATTATTTCTAAGCACTTAGATGAAAGCAAGATGAGTAAAGTCCCAGCATGGATTTATTAAGAAAAAGAAAACCCTATCAAATCAAGTTAATTTCCATTAATCGCCAAGGAACAGATTCTGTGGACAGAGAGGAAGAAGATGATTTCCTACATGCTTGATTTCTGTGAGGTTATTTTACATGGTTTCAAACAACACGCTCATAACTGATCAACACGAGCATGGTTTACATGAAAGTACTTATTACAGAATGGGTATGGAACTGGCTGGAGAACAATACTTGAGAATGTATTGAGGTTCACTGTCAAAATGGAAGAATTTGTTTTGCAAAGTTACATAAAGCTCAATATTGCATCTAGTAGCACTCAATACTTCAGTTATCACTTGGAAAGAGGACAACTCCAGTCAACCTGGAAAGGGTATGAAGTTGAAGTGACTGCAAAGAATGTTAAGAAACCAGACTTGAACTCAAAACAATCCAGTACGGAGGAGAGATTACCTAAAATGTACAAGTATGGCTGTGAACAAACAACACATGAGCAGCTAGACCAGGGGATGAGTAGAAGCTCTAACTCGTGTAGTAGTAGTTCTTTCCATTAAACATCCAAAGCACACATAGTTTACTTGTGAAATGACAGAGAGCATTTCACATCCAATGAACTGCACAATTTAAAGTAATCTTCAGTGCCTCACATAAAAGCTCACACAACTGCTCTTCAGAGTCAGTACAGCATCTTCTCCATGCTTCAACCAATATTTCCCTCTGTTTTGCAAGTGCTATAGAACACGACACTGGGAGGATGCCGCTCCCTAATTTGATTTTGTCAGGAGAATGAGAGCACACTGGATTAATCTACCATGCGCTTGTTCTGCTCAGCCTGCATCCCTGACAGTGATGTGCTAGAAACAGCTTATAAACCAGCTGCACACGTTTGTCCCCAAAATCAGCACTGCCATTGCAATGCCTCCATTCATGATTATGCCAACCAGCAAAAATATCTCTTCTTACAGGGCTTCAAACCAATTACACAAAAAAACCCCAAAGTAACAACACAGAACAAAATATAGTAACCCCTCACATGCCATCTGCCACACTACATTAACACCAATGACAGTTACACATCACCATGTAAAATACCTCTTTCTGCATCAAAGTGTGAGTAAAGAGAGAGCTAAGAGATACAATCATTTGCTTGTGATAGCTTGGGATCACCTTTGTGGCTTGTCTCTCTTTTCTGGACACCACCAGTTCGTTTTTTGTGGTCTGTGGCTATTCCCGCTTTGAATTTTCTGACGTTAGAAATTTATAGAAATTTAAGGTTGGAAATTTCCAGCAGAATTAGTACACAGGGTTTTTTCTTTTGTTTTTAAGAAAGATGGTATCAATGTGCCTTTCTGTCAGACAACAGTTCAACAAATTCCAGATGCATGCTATTGTGCACTCCTTGAAACAATGTTGGAGCACATGGCAGCTAATAGTCACCATAACTTTCTCCAAAAGACACCACTAACCTGATTCTAACATGACTCACAGAGCTTATAACATCTTTTTCTTTTACAGCAAACACAATAAACTGCTACAACCTGTCAGAGCAATCCAGTATCCCAGCATTAAGGATTTTGAAGGAATAATGTGCTTTGACACTTGCTACTTACCTTCAAGTCTACCTTAGCCCTGGCTGGAAGGACAAGTAATGTAAAATCCAATGCAAATATTTCTGAAACCTCAGAGACAATACAAAGGTGAATAATGCACAGGTGAAAGAAATGAATGAAACTCCACATTCATGCTTCCTTTCTTAAGATTAGATGTGGAATATTTTTCTTTCTCTGCATCTAGCTGATCTAAGCAGCACTGCACTTTTGGGATCATTTTCAAATTCTGAACTCCTCTCTCCCCCTTTTTTCTTTAACCATGAATCATTTTGTCTCTCTGTATTGCCCACATTTGCAAAGTACTAAATAAAATTTGAAATATCTGTTTTCCTTACGATCAGATAGGATCATTTTCTATATTTTCTTCTCACATTAAGTCTTAAACTTTATACAATACAGAGCTGGGCAAGAATAGTTTATACGAAGGGGATAAATACTAATTTATCTCAAAGCTAGCTGTTATTACTGTGTCTGGTCTCAGTTACCTCACAGCTGCAGTTTTGAGCCTTTCTCCATCAATGTAGCTACTGACTCTCGTGGTATCAGTCGATCTACCCTGTCCCTGGCTGCTTATTTCCACTTCTTCTGCATTGGCTGTAGAGCTTTTCTCACCCTGCACTAAGCACTTCGAGTATGCTATGACAGAAAAAAATCCGTGATGGAGAGAAGCGGAAAAAGAAAAAGCTTTTTATGCTGGTTTATGTGCTGAAATGGCTCATCTACAATGAAGTGAAAACAATGGTGATGGTGACATGATCAGAGCAGGCAGCTCTGATCACTATTTCAAAGGGAAACTGGCAAAAGCTTGCCACCAGAAAGCTTGAAGAGCACAGGCTGCTGTCTCAGGCTTGTATCACAGTCTTCTTCCAATCCTCCCTGGGGCAAAGAGGCTTTTTTCACTATTTGGAGTCAGTCAGTAAGCAGACTCATCCCTTAGAAACTTTCACTGCACTGACCCCTCTGTCCTCTCCACCTCCAATTTTTCCTGTTTTCAATGCTTAACAACTTGATTTTGAATGTCAGCAGCGATAAAGTGAGCGAAGTAGAACCACCTATCCCACCTCTAAAACTGCAGAAATTGCTGAGGTACCTCTTGAGGTCATGCTGTCCAGCCCTCCACTTGAAGCAGGACCATCGCCCACATGAGATGATTTCACTAAACTGCATAAGCATCTGTCACCAGTGTAACAGAGGAGCTGACAGAAATCAGAAGCAGGTTGCAAAAACAAGTCCAAGGTCAGACCAAACTGAATTTAAAACGTAGCACAAAAGAGACACCTATGGGATGGAGCAGCCACAGCTGCAGGAACTACACACTGAACTCCTACAGAGAATGGTGCAGGACAACGGCACATCTATCTGCCAATGCTAACACAGGCTAAAAGGAAATATTGCAGTAAGAAAAGCAAAACAGTTTTAACTGCTGCTTACTGAAACTATGATGAGGAGCTGAGCGCCAAAGTTTTCCAGTATGTGACATGCACTAGAAAGAGAACTGCTGTTCTCCGGAAAGTACAACAAAAGTGATGTTTAGGGAAAAGAGATGTAATATAGAGAAGCAATATCACGGTCAAAATTAAGAGTGCAACCTGTACACCTACTGGGAAAAGAAAGCAGAAATACAACCCAGGAATTATATACTTATTTTAATCTGCTTTTTATATATTTCCCCCAGAATCCAGCTATAGTCCATCCAGAAATATTTGTTTTCACAAAGACGATATCCTCCTGCAAAACACTGTTGTATCTGCTCATGTAAAGAAATATTTCAGATAATCCCATACTTGACCATAAGACCCCAGCAAACAATACCATTTTAAATTATCCTCTAACATAGTGATAATTGACTCTGAAAACTCCCCCTAAATTACCAGGCTTTTTTTACCACAAGGTACTTGTAAAAGAGTATCTACACCACCAGACTATCAGGTGGCAGACAGAAAAGCTGAGCTCTGCATTGCATTTTATATAACTAGAAATATTACAGCCTCACCCTGCTTCATGAAACAAAAAAAGCTTCAAGTGCTTCATAATGTTAGCAATAAATTAAATAATAGGAAAAAAGCGACTACAGCTAAAAGACACCAAAAAATACTGGACAGGCGATGACAGAACAGCCTTGAAATAAAATAAAGTTTTGAAACCCTAATATAAATGTGAATGGTGAATTTTGTACTGCCATCTCATTCTAAATGGCAGTTTCCTACTATCCCCCTCACAACCTCACACCACCTTCACTGAATTATACGTCTTCCAAAAGTGAATATGCTGCTCTTCGTTTCACAAGGTCAACAAGGTCTTGTTGTCTTATCATACTTGTGATGACAGACAGGAACATGAAAATTTTGCATTTTAAACAGCAAAAACTTTCAAGCACAAAGCAGTTTTCTCTGTTTCTCTTCTAAGCATTCCTGAAAAGGTTTCCCATGTACCAGATCTTGTGGTGAAGTCACAACCATGAGGTCACAACCATGGTGCTTCTGTCAAATTGCTGCCTACTGTCATTAAAACTCACTGGTATGATCCCGTTCTAGGATCGAGCTAATGGAGACAAATTCAGTACAGTATAACTTATTCAAACACACATCTTCCCTAGAAGTCAAAGTTAGGGCCTAAATCCAGTCTGAACAAAGTCAAACTTCACAATGTTTCCTACCCATTTTAATTATCTCCCTTTCTCTTATGTTGCACCTCAGCAAAAATCTCTTAGGCATTTTTAGTTTAATACATTTGAAATACCACTGGCCCTCAAAACATTCAAACTTATCTGGAACCTATACACACTTAGGCAAAATGTCTAGCGCTTTGTCCAAGAAAGAAAAGCATTTCCCAGGTGAGGTTGTTAAAATAAGTAAAAATTAAAAGCAGATGGCTACAATTCAGCACATTTCTGGAAAGAATCTTGAATTCAAGTTAGTGACTTCTTCACAATAATAAGGAAAATCCAAAATCAAAGTTGAATATTGCAGAATGTATGAGACACAGAAAATTCACAGTGGTTCTGAGGAGCACTGCTGAAGCATGAACTGCGCATCTGACCAGGTGACAGCTAAAAGGATATTCTACTAGCACAGACAGCACAAATACAAAGTTGAAGTGAAGTCATAATCTGCTTATGAAACATCATTTCCAATGATTATATAAGAAAAAATGGAGATGGTGACAGAGCAAGTCCATCCGTGTATCTGCTACAAATCAATTTGAACTAACCACCCACACTACTACCACATCTCTACCTGCCAAGAACTGTCAAAAACATAAATCCTATTCTTTAATCAGTATGATAATTTCTGTGGAAATTTACTAAGCGCACTAAACATCCAATACAGATCACACTAAGAAAGTACATCGCTTCTGCAAGCAAGAAGACCATACCTGCATTTTCCACCCATCACTGCATTGAAACCATTTAAGTTAATGGCTCTGAAGAAGTGCTCTAGCTCCTGTTCAGGCTCTCACACACTTTCCTGTGGCCTGCAAAGACACAGTATGTCTCCTGCTCGATTTTCAACTTTGTGTAAGGGAAGCTCAGAACATTTTATAATAAAAGTACTTACATATACACCAGCAATAAAGCAAAAGGGAACTTGTAGGAGAATACAGTTTTGTTGGCCTGGAGTGCTGTACTAGAAGAAGAGAGAAAATGTGGAGGCTCCCTGGGGACAGCCTGAAGGAGAGAGAAGGCCAAGGAACAGATGGCTGTACTTTCCACACAGATGTCATGTGGGAATGGAAGAGCTGAAAGACCTCCAGGAAGAATCCATCTATGCCTTGTCTGTATTACAAAAAGTAATATTCTGACCCCTGTCTGGAAACTGATCAAGAACCAAAATTAGCTATGTAACTACTTCTGCCCTCCGATCCACAGATTTGTGTTCACAGCTGGAGAACCCCTGATACTCCAAAGAAACTAGTGGAAACTGGAAATTTTTTTCTTTCAGTACACTAGAAGTACAGATCACAGTTCAAAGCAGAGCAGAAAAAAAAATGGCCTAAGATTTCTCCCATACATTCCTCAGCCAAGTCCCGCCAGAAAAAAAAACTCATTCAAAGTTCTCAAAGTGGCAGATGTGAACTAGAAATACACATCTGAAAAAAATATCACATCAAAAAAATAGAAACACTGACTCCTCTTGATAAAAGACTTTGCCTGACCCTGCAGGATTACAGATGAACTTAAAAAAATAAGCAGGGGAAAAAAAAAAAAAAGCAAAAATTCAGCCCATAGCATCTCACCTCAATTTAAACTTGAAGAGTATATACATTACTGTGTTTACAAACTATGTTGACAGGTCATTACAACTGGCACTCAGCCAGAAAAACTGCAATTGTTCTTGAATTCTGTGCTTAAAACATGACAGTATTCTAACAAGTTATAAGAAATAGAAGGGGAGAAATTCCAAAATACATCTTCAGGATCTGGGTGATTTTATCCAGATATTTTTGCATAAGACTTTGTATTCTTAATTATTTTTATTATTAACTCTGCAAAATAAGTATCTGACCTATATTCAGACCTGAAACTTCTGAGTAGCCGTTCCTCTGGGTATTACCCATCATTAAAAGAAGTGCAAAACATATTCATCCAAGCTGCAGAGGAAAAGAAAATGAAGAGCTTGATGCTCATACATTACACAAGGCTCCACAGTCAGAGTCCCATTAAATAGGTCTACGTGACCCACCTGGAGGCACAACACACATGGGCTACACTGTACCACCTGTAAATCAGCTAGCAGAGGCAGAGAGTAACATGAAGAACAGAGCTTCACAGCTACTGGTATCCCTGCTAACGAACTTAGTGCTTGTTTGCCTATTTCCTTTACAATCAGATCTCAATTATTCTTCTCACTTAAGTTTGATTATCCATGCAGGTAGGGCAGAAATATACTGGGATAAAGTCATTTGAGTTCCATGAAGGCAAATTCTTGTGGAAGAGCAGGCTAACCCATACTGGGCCACACTAGTGCAAGAATGGTTAGAGATCTAGAGAAGTGATTATTCCACTCTACTTGGTATTCGTAAGACTCTGCCTGGACTGCACTGAGTCCAGTCTGGGTCTCTAGTACAAGACGCCTATCAACGAACTAGAGGGAAACCAGGGGGCCTCTAAGACAATTAGGGGGCTAAGGCATACATCAAATGAGGACAGATTAAGGAAACTAAACTTATTTGATATACAGAAGGCTAAGGGGGGGCATGTTCTGCTATCTAAAGGGTATCTTAGAAAAGCCTGGAGCAGATCCTTGTCAGAGAAGCACAATGAAAGGACAAAACCAGCAGTCACAAGTTGCAATTTGTTCAAAATTGTGTATGGACTTTAGGAAAAATCCCTCTCCTCCACAAAGCAAATTAAGCACATAAGCAGGTAGGTGATACAGAGAAGGTGGGGACTTCCCGTCCTTGAAGATATTCCCAAGTGGGCAAAATTGCATGCAACCTGATCTAACATTGAGGACAGTCCTGCTTTGAGCATGAGGCTAAAGAAAATGAACTCCAGAAAACCCATCCAAGACAAATTTTTCTAAGATTCTGAGAAACAAATGATTCTAAGAAACCATGAAAGTTATTAAATACAATATAAACCAGCTATATGAATAAGAACAAGCATGAATAAGAACAAGAACATAATGAGACATTATGTAATTTCTACTAAGGAGATCAGAAACGGATCTGATGTTGGAATCATTATGGTTTGAGTGTTGGTTTGGGATGGTCTCAGGTCATGTGCTTCCACAAAGTTTTTCTCACACATCCCAGAAAATCAAGTGTTCTGAGCGGTGGATGCTCTTTGGAAAATTAAGGAATTTTCCATGCAGGAATTCTCTTAATACGTCTTCACACACAGGACTCGAACTACCCACTAGCTAGGAGGTAAAGAGATATGCTCTTCCTTTTCCTATGGGCAAACTTCAGCAGCAACAAGGACAGGGCATACTATTTAAGCTGATTATCTAACCACATTTTTCAGCTGAGGCTGTAGCAAAAAGTCTCTCATCTTACTTTTTGATTTCTGGCAGGCATAACTTGCTGTTCACATTTCATTCTCCTGTCACACCACTGACAGCATCACTTGAACCAACTCCAAATGAAAGGATATGACAGATTATGTAACTACTCAGTCTGCTAGGGGTTTCCCTCCATTTGAAGGATCAATGTTTGGGACACCTAACACATTCAAGTCCCCTCTACATTACAGAAATAAAAATATTAAGCCACAACAAGACCCTGCAGCTGTCAGCCCCTGTAACTGCAGATGTAGTCATAGACCATTAAAAAACCTGCTAAGCACCTCTATCCCAAAAATCAAATCTGCTCTGTTTAGAAAAAGCTTCAACAAGCAAACTGAGTTTGCCTTTGCAAATGCCTCATACCTTGCAAGCCTCTTCATCCTCTTCCAAGGAAGATCCAGCTGTATTTTGCTACAGTTCCCTTTTCATAATGATCCCACAACCTAGTAGAGTTGGAAAACTGTTATTATCCCTGATTTTCTTCCAAAAAATGACTCCATCTGAGCTCCCCAGTTACAACTAAAATAAAGAGACTCCAAACACAAACTCAAAGATACCCAGTGAGAAACTACCTTCAAATCCAACAAATCATACAAAGTTCTGCTCCATCCTCACTCCTTTGTTTTCTGCTGTTAATGGAGTTATTCTCCGCCATTGCTGCCAAGCCACAACAGCACCCTGGTTTCTGCTGCAGTTTCTCTCCCCAGTATGACCAACATCAGTCCTCTATTTCAGAACAAAAACTTTCTAACTTGATCTTTCAGTCACCCATAGAAAATAGGATGACATTTAAATCTAGGACGGAGGAATCAAATATAATAACAAATTCAAGTTGCATTTGTTATTATATTGGAATGAGCGATAAGTCCCTGAGGAAACAATCTGAATGAAAAAAAAAAGGAGCAGGTCTTAATTTGAGAACGAATATTGCATTCATTCTCCACACCAAAAGAGGCTTCAGAGTTTTGGTTATGCACACTAAGAGCAGATGGGATTTTTATTTTTCATAATTCCAACTCAAACAGAAATCTGGCTCTCCTACATTAAGAAATCCTGCAAACGGTAGACACATGTTCAAAGAAGTCTTCAGACCCTGGCAGTTCCATGTTAATGCCCTGGAAGGCTAAACTCTGGTTTCTGGAAACAGAAATACAGCTGCTGAGTTTAGTTGCGATTCCTCTTGCACTGGCCCAAAAGACAGCATAGTATCAACACAAAAGCAGGCTAGTTACATTTCCCACTGTTAACTAGGCACGTCCCAAGGCGCAACAGAGATTCTCCATTGACAAGGGACTTTTGCAGTTCTAACCATCTCAGAAAAAGAAAACTGAACTACAGAACAGTTCCATGAGGCCCTTCTACCTGATAATACTTTCCAAGCTTATGAATGACTGATCCAAACCTAACAAACAAAACACATTCTACCCATGCAGAAAAGACTTGTAAATTTTACATTGATAAGCATGTGTATTCAACAAAGTAGGGCTCGTCTTCGGTACGTTCCTATTTATTGCCCTCAATATACGAGCCTAGCTTGAGAACCGCACTGGTATTGGAGGATTTCCTGTGTGTAGTGAAGAAAATGCAACCACATGTTCAGCTTTAGCCATGCAGCACTCCCCTCTGTGAACAAAGCATTCTGGCATGCTAACCATGTACTTCATGCTTTAAAAAGGGTTTCTCTGCCAACTGGTAACGTAGACTGCCTTCACAGGCAGTAGCATGTGCTACAGATAACTGTCACCCTACATGCACTCAACTAAGAAACTATCATTTAAATCTCGCTGCTTGAGCAGAATTTGGCATGGAGAACTTCTCATTTGTCTCAAATAAGGCACTTTACAAGTTTTGTAATGTTTTTAGTAGAGGCTGCTGGACAGAAAACAGGAAATAGGTGGCTAGTCAATTATACTTTTAATTAATATTTCTTTTGATAAGCTGATACAGACTTAAGAATCCATTTAATGTGATTAAATGAACTTGTTAATTTTTCAACAAATTATTTCAGGCTTTCCTGTAAGACAGAGAAATATGTTTAAATACACTGACAAGTATAATATAATTATTAATGCTCTTCATATTTATTATGCCCTCTTTTCACAGATTTTCTCTTCACTGTCATATTCCTGAAATTAAGAATGGCACATTTTAACCACAAACGGCTACTTACTTTGATTTCAAATTATATGAAAAGTAAACATAAGTGGAAAAAGTAGGTAAATTGTCATTCTCATGGCTTAATTTAGTACGCAACATACAGATTCTGTACACTATGTATTTGTCATACTACTACTTTCCTAGGATTTATGGTCAATGAGCCAACTGCAAAACTTGTTAAATTGCTTTACAAATGGAAAATACATTAGAAGGAAACAGATGAAGGCAGTGTAGGCTTAATGATGTCCTTTTTAAGGAAAAAAAAAAAAGCAGACCAGAGTTAAAAACTGAAACTCAATTTATCTCACATTTACACTTTGGAGGCCTTGATTTGAGTGAATGCTCTCTCCAGCAAGGGTTCAGCCCAAAAAATAATTTTCAGTACAAGACTGCACTCTGTCTCTGTAGAACTGAACTGAAAACAGGAGCAGCAGAGGGTTTTTTATTATTTATTTTTTTAAAACAAGACAAACATTGAAGACAAAAAGTAGCATTTTAATTCTACTGACAATTGCTATTTACTCATTAGGTTTTGTAAGTCAAGATTTAAGGAAATGGAAGAATAAAAATTCTATTATTGTCTACAAATTAAATGCTCATTATGTTAGAAGGAATAGAGCATAAGCCTACCAAGTGAAACTGTTTATTTTTGTCAGATAAAGGATTTTCAAACACAAGACACATGGCCTTCTTTTAGTTAGTTCTTGTATTTTTGAAATACACAAAGTTGCTGGCACAACATATTGCAATCTATCTGTAAAGAATATTCCTAACAAAACCACACGAATTCCCTTCACCTAGCTTAATATGAAAGGTACAAGGTGTAAGTCTACATTACATTCGCAATAAGTGATGAGACAGAAGCATCTGAAGACACATCTACTAATACACATCCATTTCTTAATGTGATTTACATGTCAAATATTACATTGGTACGTTCTACAATAAAGATACTTTATGCTAAGTCCTCTCTCAACAGTCAACTGAAATTGTACAACTATCAATGCTACCATGCCTCAAGATAAATTTTCTATTTTTAAAAAAAGGAATTATGACAAAAGAAAGAGGTTTGGGTTTTTTTCTTTTAATTCATCCCATCACATATCCTGTTTAGACCACAGAACTCACACAACCAAGAGTAAAGTCTAATAAAAACTTTAAACTGACATAGATGAACACAGCCACCAAACACAACAGTCTTGTCATTCCCAACTTCATTCTTATCTCTTTCCTTTTGCACTGGCATAAAACCTTGGGCAACCATACAGTGAACTGAGACAAGGGCACTAACCAGTCAAAAATTTACCTAGAAACAACAGAAGACTGCAGTGGTTCTTCATCTGCCCCAGTTACCTGCTGCAGTTCACCATAAAGCCACAAAACTTTTGTACTGAACGTATAAAAGGGACTGTGAGATAGTATAAACAATTGCTTAACCCATCAATACCACTGAAAAGTTATTGATGGAACACCATTCTGAGGTTCCTTTCCACAAATTTTAAAAAATTAAACATACCACTTGTTAATTAACAACATTTGTTAATACACTCAATTAGCTATCACAGGCAGATTAAACTGTCAGGCAAATTTAAATTGACTTTTTGTAACATCAAAAAGCTACGCAACAACTACATGACAGCTTGGCTGAAGCCCCAGCTCTTCCTTTAAACATTTTCAGAGACAGCTAACATGACACCAAGAGTCAAACATAACTCCTCTGCTATTAGTAACACCATATTCGCCTGGCGAGCTCCTAGAACAGATGTACGCCACTTCATTGGGCAGCTACAATTATTCTTCTCTCACAATTCTTGCTTTTCCCTTCATTTTGATGCATGACGCCACCGGAAATAACTCTGACATGCACAAAGCATCTTTATATCTACAATATCAGTAGGCTAGAACAATTGTAGAAGTGTAATATGCAGTGATATTAGAAACATAAGGATTAGTCCTTTCACATCAGACCCAAGTTGTTTTGTCTCCTCGTAGTCCTTACCTATGTTTTTTATAGCACTTCAGTGTTCAAGATTACCCGTTGTATTTCAAAGGTCCTACACTCACACTAAATTACAAACCTCTTTCCGGTCCATTTCCATATTACCATCAAACTCATCACTTCAAACCGTAACAACCTGTCTAATAGACAGTACAAAATGCAGGGCTCAGACAATGCAGAACTAATCCCTACATTACTGGGCACACTTAGGCACAGCATGTCTGGACTAAGGGAGAGAAATGTATTTATTCTATCTAATCAAGAAACCTGTGCCATACAAAACAGCTTAAAACCAGGGGTCTTAACCAACAGTTGTCTCTGCTCCTCAGGATTATGATTTTTTTTCATTTGATTGAGTTGGTGATTACCACTCTGCCATGGCTCACAAAATTACATTATGATTTTGAGTAACAAACAGCAAATATGCATTTGATTATGATAGTTATTAAAGCATTTCTTTACCTAGGCTGCCCAAAGGCTCTAGCATTCAGATTCTTATGCCAGATGGAGCCTGATCTGAATCTGCCCGTGTGTGATACCTGGGTCACATCCAGATTAGATAACTAAACGTTTACTACTATGTTCTCTTTTTTCAGTCTTTTGAAGCTTAGTTTCAAGAATGATTTCTACATCTTCACGCCACCGTACACCTTTAGCAAGCAATATATATTCCCTAGAAGTCAAGGAGGACCCCTTCTCACAGTCTTCACTCTGCAAGCCTGTGTGAGAAATCACAGAATCACCCTGTTGAAAAAGACCTTTGACGTCACCAAGTCCAACAGTACCTGCCCACTACTAAACCATACCCCAGAGAAACTTGTCTACCCATCTTATAAACACCCCCAGAGATGGAGCCTCAGTCACCTCCTTGGGCAGCTGTGCCAGTGCCTGACAACCCTTTCAGTGAAGAAACTTTTCCAAATGTCTAGTCTCGCTTTGTGTTGGCTACACAGCTCCCCATGCTACGTTGAATTTCTGCTGTTCAGACTCTAAAGCTAGCCTAGACAGATAATTAGGTGAACCTGGTTGTAAAATACTCATTCAAAAGAGGAATAAGTGGTGTACAATATCTTCTAGGCTGACTGACTTCAGCTCAGTTTAAATGGAAATTTCTCCACTGTCCTGATACTGCTGCTGCAGAGAAAACTAGACCCTTTATGAGCTTTGATGAAGACATTAAACTTTATCAAAAACTGCAACAAAAAGCTTGTCTAGGAAAACAGATGTTCCTTCAAATTCAGTTTAAAAACAGTGAAGTCTAGTCATCAGTTTACAGTTTTCCTTAGTTACAGATCTTATTTTTCAAACTGTCTACAAGTCAAGAAGAAAAATAGCCCAGCCAATGTTTTTTATAACTAAGAATTCTTTCATAAAACAATCATTTTTTCTTATGGGTGAGGAGTTCACAAAACCCTAAACAGTTCATCCATGTAGAGACAACAACTATATTGCACGTGTACATACTTTCACCTAGATTAACTCAGAGCACAAATCCTTTAATTGAATTTCAGAGAAAAATTAAGTATTTCTCTGTCAAGGCCACGAGGAATAAAAACTATATTTTCTTTGCAATATATAGACTACTTTATGGTAAGGCTTAACTTCTCCACATTGAAATGCAAATTCATGCACTATCTTTTCAGATAATTAGAAGTTTAACACATCAATCAATAGTGTAAGTAGGGATTTTTGACAGCTACACTACTGCTGCCCAGTAATTAAATTAAATTAAATTAAAGGCTTCTTTTTTCAACCTTTCCCTCTTCCTACTTCCCCTTCTCTTACATGCATCAGGAATTTATTTTTTTGTATAGCAAATGCAACACTGCCCTGTGAATAGATTTGATGGGTGGACTGTTCAATGGATACAGAATTGGTTGGACAGTTGCATCCAGAGAGCAGTGATCAACAGTTCAATGATCAGCTGGAGATAAGTGACGAGTCTCTTAGGGGTCTGTTCTGGGACCGAGGTTGTTCAATATTTTCTATAACAGAGAGCTGGATCAAGTGCACACTCGGATAGTTTGCAGACAACATCAAGCTGAGTAGTGTGGTTGACACACCTGAGGGACAGGATTGCCATCCAGAGGGACGTGGAGAAGTGGGCCCATGGGAACCTCATGAGGTTCAACAAGGCAAAGTGCAAGGTCCTGTAAGTGGGTTGAGGCAACTCCCAGTACAGGCTTGGGGATGGAGTGATTGAAAGCAGCCCTTAAGAGAAGGACCTGGGGGTGCTGGTGGATGAAAAGATGGACACAAGCTAGCTATGTGATGCTTGCAGAACAGAATGCCAACTGTATCCTAGGCTGCATTAAAAGCAGCATGGCCAGCAGGTCGAGAGAAGTGATTCTGCCCTCTGCTCTGCTCTAGTGAGACCCCACTGGGAACACAGCATCCATTTCAAACTCTCAGTGCAGAAAAGACATGAAACCTGTTGGAGAGAGTCCATAGGAGGGCCGCAAAAATGATCAGAGGGATGGAACACCTGTCCTACGAGGAAAGACTGAGAGCTGGATCTCCAGGGAGATGAACCTGTGGCATTTCAGTTCTTAAAAGGGGCCTACAAGAACGGTAGAGACAAACTTCTCAGCAGCACCTGCTGCAACAGGACAAAGGGTGAAGATTTCAAACTAAAAGAAGGCAGATTTAGCCTAGATAGAAGGAAGAATTTTTTTACAGTGAGGATGGTGAAACACTGAAGAGGTTGTCCAGAGCTGTGGTAGATGTCCTATCCCTAGAAACATTCAAGGCTAGGCTGGATGGGGCTCTGAGCAACCTGATCTCTTTGAAGATGTCCCTGCTCATTACAGGGGCTTGGGACTGGATGATCTTTAAAGGTTCCCTCCAATGCAAACCATTCTATGAATCTATGAATACTACTTTGCTTTTCACAGTGTTCTCTTGGTTCTTCCTCAAACCCTAACAAAGGTATTTAGTAAAAAGGTAAATGCATAGCCCAAAACCAGTATATGGTTTGAAGCACAAAAGAATCAGTGAAGCTGTCCAGGAAAGCTATCCTTTCTTCTCAGAGCCCTGCACTTTGACAGCCTACGTGAAATTCAAAGAAAGGTAGAAGGGTCTGACTTACAGCCTCCCTAGGATGATATCTGGGGACCTGCTGCTTCTCTCTGCATCTCAAAGCTGCTGACAGCCACAACTTTGTATAAGGGTATGCAGATGAAAAGAATGATGCCAAGCAGCCTGTTGCAAGGAGTGCCTGAAATCCTGTGGGAGACTGGGACAAAGGCATGCTAGCTACAGGAAGCAAAAGGGCAGAGATGTGGAGAGGCGGCAAAGATTCAAGAACGCAGGTAGCATAGTCATAAGAGAACACGTAGAAGGGATGGAGGGGCAGAAAGTTATTTCCCACCTGACAAGAAGTGTGGCAGGCACAACATAAAATCGTAAAAGGAATACATTCAAATATATTTGCTGGAAATTGGTTTTAAGTACATCTATTTTCTTCTGTAAAAAGATTCTTTCATGTAAATGGAAAGCAAATATATGTACATTAAATATTTTACATTAAAAAAATCTCATTAATAAGTTTTTCATGGGAGATGTTAATTAATACAACAATGATTTCAAATTCTTTATTGAGAACTCAGAAAATACCCATGTAAATTTAGAGGCAAACTTAAGTACAAATTTCTAGCAATCATTTTTATGATTCCAAATTCCCCAGAGGAAGAAGCCCATGCTTAAAGTATACTATTCACAGCTCTAATAATTTACTGAAAGCACCTTACTTATACCATACATCAAAAAGAATATCTGTTAGGAGAGACAAATATGGTAAGCCAGTAAAGTACAAAATCAAACTGTTAAAAGATAGCTGGAAAGATAAAGGTTGTTCCCTTTTTCAGTAGACTGATGGCGCATAAAAACACATTTCAGTTTCATTTCCTTCAAAATTAAGAAAATTAATATATTCTGGTTTTGTGAAAAATAAATATATTCATGGCCTTTCCTCTTTCCCTAACTCACGAGGGGTTGGGAACCACCATTACAAGAAAACTATTTTTGTCCTCACTCACTCCAGTATCGCTGCTATCTGCATGTCAAACACGCAGACAGTTTCAGTCTTTCTCCCTCCTATACTTGTCTCACTTAGATCACTACATTATTTTTGATTAAAATTGCAGGATTTCTAACAACAACAGCAGAAAATGTGGAAAGAAGTAATGGCTGAGAAATTCATACATCCAAGGTGTCCATGATAAATTACAGAAAAGAAAGCATTATTAAATAAAAAAAACAACCTAGGACTTTAATGAATATACCAAAAGCATTCATAGGCTTGTTTTTTTTTTTTATTTTTAAATTTGCACGACAGATTTAACAGTGTAAGAGTTCCACCTGAATAGCAGCAGTCTAGCTGCAGGTTAGTGCTACAATTTTAGTGATACCTGAAACAAAGGAAAACATTTAACTGATCTCCTGGTTCTAAGAGCAAGTTGGTATCAGACATAGACATGTTGCTTCCATAGTATCTTAGCTTGTCCATAACAGATCAAACTGTACACACGCATTTACCCTGGGAAAAGTGCAGTTACGTTACCTCTGCATGAAAACAGACAAGTCACCTTTACGTTTTAAAGCACAGAACATGCACACTGGAAGTTACCATGGAACAGCAAACATGCAGGACAGAGTAGAGCATGGACTGATGTAACTGGATCCTGCAAAAAGGATTTTACTTTAATTCAAAGCTCACTTTCAGCCCAAACAAAGTTGCCTGTTGTGTTTGGGGCTTGGCTAGGTTTAAGAAGAAAAGCTGCTTATCTTTTGCTCTGGTCACCTCAAAGCACATAAGCAAGTGACTGCTTAACCATAAAGACCTGAGCAGTTCCTTGTATCTTTACAGTTAAGAGTTATTGGGACATTCAACACTTATATCTGTACTTTAATATAGGTGAGATAACTTCCAATTTTAAGTGTGCACATGTGTGCGTGCCTGCCTGCCCCTCATCTCACCTCAGTACAGTATGCAGTTGCTACACTGACAATTGTACAACCCTCCAATTTTCACAGATACAATCACCTGCTTCATCACTAAAATCTCCAACACATATAACATCTTTACTAGCTTATAGGCAAAGCAAATGTCCATTACTGAACATTTATTAATAATCACTTCTTTGAATGACAACTGCATGATCTGAAAACTGAAAATTAAAAGACTAATATGAATCACATCACAATAGCAAGGCCATTTGGGTATCTGTGTTATTTGATGTTATTGTTTTATCAGAGCAACGATCTCTATCTCATGTAAAAAAAATTTCAAATGTACATGAGAATTGTTCCTTCAAATTGAGACTGTGAATTTATTACTATTCTCTACCAAGTCACCTAATGCACAATTACTTTCCTCACAGATATCTAGGGCAAATGAGTTGTTACTACCTGGATGCCTGCATCCCCTCCCTCCCTAGGCAGGGGACCCACGGTGCTCCAGCATGGTGGTGCCACCTCCCAGAGGAGAGAGGTGTAGAGCTCCATCTGAGTTTTTAATTGTGAGCTTCAGCATCTTTCTATGGCTAAAAAACTTGGACAGCTGTTGTGAGAAATCAACAGCTTATAAATACTGAGGGAAATAAGCAAATAACATCATAACTAGCAGAGAGAACAACAAAAAGTAGAATTACTTACATGTCACCTCTTGCAGTTTCTGTCTATCCTATAATAATAAATCAAATAGGTTCTAAAACATGAAAACAAATGTTATTTTTTCCTGCTTCTTTCCATAACATGTGGCTTTTCTAAGTAAAAAGTTAGTTTCTTGACAGTAGAACCCACACAAGCATCAAGATCAATTTCACCATCCTTCCATTTAATAATTTCTAGCTCAAACACTTGGGGGAAAAAAAACGGCCAAGACGACCAGGAATATTGCTCATCAGTGCAAAACGTCACAAATACAGAACACAGCTCCTGAACACAGCATGGTTTACCATTGCTGCTTGCAATCCCATGAGAAATAATATATCTTTGAAACAGGTACAAACTCCTGGGGAAGTTCCTCTGGGAACGCATCTTCACTTTTGCCTGGAGGAATTTACAGACACCATAGGCTGGTGGAGGCCTGCCAAGGCCAGCTGTTACTGAAATAAGCAACATCAACATTTTTTATCTAATGTATCATCTGGGTTAAGGAGACTGCTCGACACAGAGCTTTTCAACTGCCCTCTCATGATTAACTACTGAAACCTCCGCATGCATAACGGGAACAGTTATTTCATCTAAAGGACACAATATACCTGTGTTGTGTTCCACAATGTGAAAGGCAGTAGGGTCAGCTATGATAAAGAAACAGACCTTACACGAGAGATTTGTCAAGAGAGCCCCACACTTCCCTCATCTGCCATGCTAAAGAAGAAAATAGCAAACTACAAATATTAAGAACAGCATGTTTCATGACTGCAATAAGATTAAATAAAAAACCTCTCTCCAACAATTCTTTCAGGTCATTACATTATTTGGTAATACTGTTGTGGGCTTTTTTTTCCGTGTCATAACTCACTTGTTTTGAATAGACATGACCAATATTCTTCAAGTAGCAATCCACACAGCTGAGTTACCCAGGCTTTGAATTGAATTATTAGCAGTGCAAAAAGCCTCTTTAGTCATAAACATCTGTTCAATGTTGCATTGTGATTTTGTATTTACAGAAAATAGCTCACATGCTGGTTTTGTACTTTACTTGCTTTCTTTCTGCTGCAAATTCAACTGCTTGTAGCTTCCATTATACAAAACATTCTTAAGATGTTTGTCACAGCTTGCATTTCACTTAAAAATCTATGGGAATATTAAAAGCTATAGAAATCATGAAACGACTATTTTTTACAATTACCAGCCCCTTAGATACTTTTCACTCCTCTGTTCTGTAATTTCATTTGCAGTAGTGTTTATTCTTGCTGTAACGATTTGGCACCTTGTTTTTGCCTCTACAAGCCTTCCTCCTTGCTCACCCACAAACCTTATGAGCTGAGTTATATAAATATATGCACATAACTGCTCCCCATTTCAAATGAAAATGTGAACATTGACTATATGAAAGCATCCTCTGGCCTGAACTACCATCAGCCACATATAAAGATCCATAAAATTGAAAGTGTTTTATATTCTTTTACAAGACTTCATTGAGTTCATTCGAGGCAAGTTTCTACTCCTTGACCAGTGACATAAATCCCTTACTCTACCCATGCAAGCAATTAGCAATGAATAGCACTATTGATCAATTCATGTAATAAATTGGTTACAGTTCACTCCTATCCCCTTTACAACTTAACTTGTAGAGGCAGTTATACTTCCCATTTTAAGGAGCCCAAAGCACTCATGTATTCTACTATGGCACCGCTCATACTGAAACAAAAAAAGCCAAAAGACATGTTAGTTTTTATTTCTGATGAACAACAGCCGGCGGGCAGGATGACAAGAAACAACCAACTAGCAGTCAAATATTTCCACAAGCTATGCCACAGCTAATTGTCCAGGCTGGTAAGAGATCACAGCAGGGCTGAAGCTAGAAAGTAATGCACCTGTGGAGCAATGTAGGTACCTGAGAGACCGCAACTGATACGAAGTTGAAGTCACTGATGAAATAGAGGGATATTGTCATCACAGTGACTTCACTGACTGAAACGTTATTTATAGAGGTCCTTGACAACCAAGAAAAAAAGGCCTGCATTGCATGTAATGATGGAGAATATCAGTTTCTTGAGGGATTCAGCCTAGGGGTAATTCGATCATACCAGTGAGCAGGGAGGATTGTTTTAATTCTCAATGGATTTGAAAGAAAAGGGAATTCCAGGGAGAAAGCTCCAAGCCAAAGACAATATTGCTGCACTTAAGTGAAAACAAACTTGAAGGCTGTAATCAAAAAGAAAAAAATTCTTAAGACATATTACATAGGAACAAGTAGCAGACCTATCTGCAGCCTAAACAAAACAGTGCATGATGGAGGTTGTGTCAAAACCATCTCCAAGACTACAGGCCCACGCTAATAGGAGGAAGACACTGTGCTCAGCAAACAGAGTAAAGCAAAAAACCTGTAACAATAGTTACTGCATCATCCTGATTTTAGCTTGTTGGCCATACATCAAACATCACATGAAAAAAAAAAATAGCAGACTAAGGTGAAACAATGCTTTGGATTGAAAGCAAAATGCTTATGATCAGTGTGTTTTCACATGATGTGAAAGAATGCTACAAAAGAAAATATTACACAAAAAACGGCAAACAAAAAATATAAAGAGAAGCACTGGAGCACTCTTAAGATCACAGAATGGCTTGGATTGGAAGGGACTTTTAAGACCATACAGTTCCAACACCTCTAGCCATGGGCAGGGAACACCTGCTACTAGATCAAGTTACACAAAGCCTAATCCAACCCAGCCTTGAACACCTCCAGGGATAGGGCAGCCATGACTTCTCTGTGCCCGTGACCCACCACCCTCACAGTAAAAAATTTCCTCCTAACTGGATTTTTCAGTTTAACAAAAATGGGGCACATGAGAAGAGCAAGAACAACAAAAGGGAAGAGAGCCTCAAAAACAATTTCAGGAAGACCAGCACACGTGAACTTTTAAAGCACCTGGTATGTTAAGGAGGATGGGCACTGATCCGTGACTATGAAAATCTTGAAGTACAAAAGACAGTGTTCTGCAGTAAAAACATATATTTTGTGAAAGCGAGAACATTTTTTTGGTTTTCTAGAAAGAAGGAAACTAAATAGGTTAAAAGATCTTCTTCTATCCAGGCCAGCACTTGCAAACAGATGTTACTCGAGGTTCGGCTACAGAACACTAATCACCAGAACAGTTTGTTCTGAACCAGTTTTGTAACCTACTTCTAACCTACACTTTGCTTTTGAAGGAAGGCTCTCAAGCAAAACTGACCTCCAGTTCAATGTCCTTGAATAGTACTTTCTAGTCATTAAATCCTTCCTTGACTAGTACTTCCTATTTATTAATTTTTATGGACAATGTCTCTTAGAACATTGGCAACAGGAGCATTTCACTTACCACCTGAAACGGCACCATAGTAGAACGAAACAGACAAAAACTATGCCACACATTTAAAAATATTTGCAGCCATGAGTTTTAAGTCACCAAAGGGGAAAGTTTGTAACTTGTGACACAAATCTACACCACAAGTTAAACTATTTTTTAAAGCTTACTTAGGCTGGCAAGCATCAGAGTTTAACCCAGATGGCTAAGCAGAATCTTTTTGTAAAAGACAGATGAGGCTGACTTCATTTAAAACACTGGTAAAATACATGTTGGTCGATTCCCCCTAAGTTTCACCCCTGAAGTATACAATGTAACTGAACTGGTTTTGTACTAACTGAATTAAAACTCCATTGTATAAACAAATCATACAAACACAAAATAATCTTACTGCAGCAGAACTCAGCTTTGCTTACTGCTCATTACATTAACATCCATGCCCAGCTGAGACATGGAGAACTTTAAAACGAGGACTTACACTGCAACCTGCTTTCTTGAGCACAGCTCATACTGCTGCTGTTAGTTCTTAAACGAGCTCTGCTGCTGCTGCTGCAATCATTCATTTACCTACTCGCTTCATTCTTCCTATTGTGAGGCCTGTTTACAGCCACATATAAACATGTGAAACTATTTTCTCCACTGATCTGCAGGATAAGCAATCTTTTCACTACTAGTGTACTGCATAAAACTGAAAATGTGGTGAGGACACTTTCTATTGTGTACTTCACTTGCATTTTCACTTCTGACTCAAATCTCTTCACAATTATTTTACATTAATCCACAGAAATAATTTCTACCACATTGAAGTACTCCTTAGGCTTAAGAAGCAGCTCTTGGTGATTGTCAACCAGATCAAAACACTGAAACCTTTCTGGTTACTTATTTGGCTCTTGTTTCTGATAAAAACAAATTTAGAACAGCATCACCCCGCCACTCAGCTGTTTTTTCCTCCTGTGATGGGCATTCCTTTGATGTAAATTTGGCTATACCAAAACAGAAGTGCCAAGTGTGAATGACACTGCTAAGCCTGGACATAGCTGTGGTGGCAACAAAAAGAAAACAGGAAGAGGGAAGCATAATATTCAGTAAGGAAGAAATATGTAAACTATGTATGCTTTATTTTTCAGAACAAAGGCAGAGACACAGTACATCAGTATATAATATTTATATTTGGTCTTTGTATGTTTTTTATATATATGTATGTATACAAAATTGAAGGAGAGCACAGTAACCTTCAATTCTTTCAATATAACCAGCCAGTGAACCAGATTCTGACTGCTCTCATAAAGCTACAGTAGTTTAGCTAGACTAAACATTTCAGTGTTCTTTTACCACCAGCACAGTCTTTGTGCTGGAGGAGACATAGGTCATAACACCTTGGTCGCTCAGTGTGAAATTCTGATGCAGAACATCCAAAACCAAATCATCCCTCCCATCACTCAATGTCCCCTACTGCAATTTGTACATTACGTGGGCACACAGTGACAAGAAAGATCCCTGTCTTCTCTAAGATGCATGCCTCCTGGGACTATTTTTCTCTCCCATCTGTACCCGGTTTTTATAAATGTAGTGGTTTTCTGCTGCATTATAAATACAGAAAGAAATGAGGAGCCTTCTTAAAACAAATAGTTCCCACAGTTTAAGCCAGAAACGAAGCCTTTCCCAGCCAATAGATAATTCTCAAAAAGAGTTGTTAGAAAAGGGCAGACAAAGAGTGAAATTACCAGCCAATGGACAACACCAAAGCTGAATACTGCAATTATATAAAACTGAAGCCTAGTTAAAAGCACAAGAAAGCAGCATATCAAAATCACATAAACTAATACAAAATACTTCAGGGTCCTCTAGTGGTTAAATCTTTGATACAAGAAAATCCATGAACAAACGGTTTTGAAACAACACTACTGAAGTGTACCGAAATGAAGTATTTTCTTTTTACTGCTCCCATTTAATTAAGTATATTTCTGCTGATAAGCTGCCTAGTAAATTTACCAGAGGGGAAAAACCTACAAACTTGTATCTGTTCACAAAATCACCTAGCAGCTAGTACTTTTTGTCCTTAATAGAAATGAAAAGTTACTTACTCACATTTTCAGCCATGCATAACCAAAAAAACCTCCAAAAACCAAAACCCAAACCCAACTGCACCCTCCAACCTGCATCAGAATTACTTTAAAGCACTTGCTTTGTCATTTATAACATCATTTTTTCTTCCTCTGGTTTCCACAAAACTGTCAGTGCACAACACTAGCAAAAAAAAAAAAAAACCACCAACCAACCAAACGAAAACAAGAATTGTTTATCTCCATCACGGTATATTTACAAATATTTTGGGCATACTCCTATACAACTGATTTGCAAAAGAGAAAGTTATCAAAGCAAAAGGATCTGCAAGGCAAACTGTACATTTATTGGCAACTGAAAAAGATCTGTTACTTACAAATCTGGTATTTTATCTGCCAGTTTTAACAAGCCTGCAAGGAAATACACTGGTACTGCTTGCTTAGTACATCTAATTAGAGTTCACCTTTTCACCTCCTTATGGCTTTGCAGTCCTTACATGAGCTGAGGGAGCAGAAGAGCCTTGTATGACAACAGTACGCTTCACTACAAGCTTAACCATCACAGCACCACTGAATGATGACGGATGTACTACTTTCACAAAGCTACATTTTCTTGAGATGCTTAACACCACATCAAACATTCTTAGTCTTGCCTCTCATATACAAGTGCCCTTGAAAGCTTGACAGCTCAACACAGCAACATCTGTGCAAGTTCCTATCACATGCCACAAAAACAGCTTTTCCTGATCAGATGACTGTCTACCCACCACTTCATGTCAACCTTTTGTTTTTTTTTAATACAAGGGGGCTGAAGAAGGATTGCACCGGCAGGTAAGGAAAGGAACACCTGTACAGCAGACTGATTAAGCAGCTCAGCCGTCTGGAGCATTAGGCAAAGCTAAAAGATGATGACTTGAACAGAGTTTAAGTGAGGTAGTCAAGGTGCAGCACTGACTATCTGTCAGATGGCTGCTATTTGTGTCAGTGACGCATTTGCTTATCTTTAAAATAATCTTTAAAAATCTTTAAAAACTTTGCCTATGTAATACACTATTTTGGTTTTCTTTAGCTCCAGCTTTCTTAACACATGAAAGAAAAATATTACCCTTTCTGACTAGTTTATGTAAAACAGAAATGTTGAGCTCTAAGTTACTTCTCTACAACCCAGAGCTGTATTTTTTTTTTTTATAAAATGAAAACTTGGAATTTTCTCACAAAAATTGCATCTGCAAGATTTTGCAAATTCACCACATATGTTCAGAGGATTCCTTCCTTCATTTGTCATCCTACAAATTACATCCTATTCTGTCTTTATTCCGTGGTAATACTGATACAGAAAACACGCAACAAATTTACTCTTAAAATACACAAAGAGATCTAAAAATATAAATAGATGATCAGCCACAATTCTTCCAAGTCTGAATCCAAGTGCAAGCCCTATTCCATTTAACAGGACAAACAGAATAAAGAAGCAGTTACAAAAGTTTTCTATGCCTATCTACATTAATAGAAAAACAGTTTAATGCCTTTTAGAGATCTTAAGGCAAACAAGAAATACAGCCACATAACACCACTTTCAGATCCCAAAGATAAGTGCATGAGCTCTGAAATAATTCCAACAGAAGATCACATGACTGGGAGTGTGAGAGCAAGACAATCTAAATAAAAACAACAAATGTTTAAGCACACAAATCTTCACAGACCTGAAACAGAAACCACGAATTTCGGTCTAAATATAATTTAAGAATAGGTCCCCAGAACTCAGTGGGATTTGGGTAATTTTCAACCAGGCAGCAAACTACATCCATTCTGAAAAGGGCCTTTACAGAACTACACGTGCATGCTTGCTTCTGGATCTAAATCCTGTCAATAGCTATGCTGTAATTTACCAAAAAAAAAAAAAAAAGGCAAAAAACTCAAACAACAGAACTCCCATAGAACGTACCTCATGGAGGTTATACTGTTGATGAGCTTTTCAGATTGATCTGACAAGTTAGATGGAAGTATAATTTCAACTGGTTGCAGACGCAAAACCCGACTCTCTAATTCTAAGCGAGATGTGCAGTCCCGAAAACTGTCAAAAATTACTTCTCCGGTAGTTGGTTGGATTGCCTGTTAAATAATAAAAACAAATACATCAAAAATTAAAGTTTTTAGAGAGTGTTTCAGTGACTCTAATTGTTAAGCCAAAAGGAAAATTTATGACGTATAACACAAAATTATATAGCACCCACACAGTTAGTGAAAGTGGCAGATCAAAAACTGTAACTGTGTTTTTCAAATGTATAATATGGTAATAAACCTCAAAAGGCTACCATTTTTTCTTGGTAAATAATAACAATACCTTAAAAATGGAAATTAGTCCATCACTGCTCAGTTTTTATTACTAGGTAAATCTATATAATCGTAAGCCTACAGAAGGTACATGCAATTCAGTCTGGACATCCTAGCACATGGTTTTGTTGTTCTCTACCAGCTGCAGTCTCTACCAGAGTCTCTACCAGACATTCAAATACAGGCACGATCCAATTTTTTTTAAATTAATGAATCACCAGCAGACTGGGCTTCACTTATCATTGTGTTTTGCTAGTTAAAACAATCCTGGGTTAAAAATTCACCATAAAAGAGAACACAAATCTGAAGTGTAAAAATCTAAAAAGTGTAATTCTTTTCCTCTAAAGAGCACTATTTTGTGGAGGACAAAAGTGCTCACAAGCTTTAAAACACTAAAGTTTAACTGTTTTTAGAGTCAAAGTTAGTAAAGCATCTGAACTAACGATTTCCCCATATTTGGTTAAAATACAGTTACGATTTCTAGTGATGCAGCAGCAAAAACAGTATTAGGAACATCCAGCTATCAACTCCAGATCTTTCCAGTAATTTTCAAATAAAAAGCCATCACAATTCACCCACAGATGATAACTTAGCTAAACTGCACCTTGTTACAAAAAAAACAAAATAACCCCCAAACATCTAAAAGACAGAAGAATCATGAATTTAAGAAGCTAATCACCCACCCTTCAAACAACCCAACAATACAATCCCTCAAAAGACCCCAGATGAACCCTAAAATACTGATTCCCCCCATGAAACTAACTTACCATAATGCCTATAACAATGTCACATTTCTTCCTGTCTTTCAAATTTTCTCCATTTTCACAGATACAGAGGAGGAAGTTATCAGGGACATCTGTTGTTACCTCTTCAACATCTACGGAATCATCTATCTTCAGCAAGGGGTTCACATGTGACAAATGTTAAAAAAAATAAAATAGTACACAGATTCTGGTGGAATATTCTTAGTTCCTTCTAGATACAAGTCCTTCTCAACTACATTTTGTGCTGGGTCTTCTAGACTGAAGGTCTATTTGACCTTTATTAGTTTGACTCCTACTACTATTTTAGCAAACTTCAGACAACTGTCAGCATGAGTAAATTCAGCAGTTGCCTTCACAGGATAGGAAGTTACAGGATGCACAGATCTAATCAGATGACACAATGGCCATCTTTCATAATGTCTGAGAGTCTCCCCATTCAAGCAAGAGTACCTATTTCAAAAATTAAACAAGCAGCTGATTCTGCACATGGGCTGCTCCACTTTGTTATTTTGATTTTATATCTACAAACCACATTCAGCTAAAAGGAAAAAACTAAATGCGCAAGGTATGTAGCAACCGAAAAGGAGGCAAATTCTTGACACCGAATGGCCAGTTCTTCTTCCTTCACGCCCTCCTGAATCACTAACACTATGCATTCTCAATTTGGTGAAACATCTAGTTGAGGGCAAGACTTAAAGAACACTGTAGACTTGGGAAGAACACTTTGACTTCAGAAAGCAACTGCAGTAAACACAAACTCTGCTGTTTCATTACAAACCTAAAGCCCTGAAAAGATTAAATTCTTTATAAAGACAGTACGATGTTTTACCACAACTTAAACTTTATTTCCTGTCACCACTTTTATGCCAGCCACTAGCTACTCATGTTCCATCTGTGTGATAATACTAGAATGATGGCCTTTCATACGCCAAAGATCAGAGTGTGAAACAAATTTATTTGAAAAGGATATCTTCTCCAATAAGTGTAGACTTCGTGTAGAGAGCAGTCAGTTTCCGGCTGAAAAGAGAGCTTTTATTTTCTCCAGCAGCTTTCAGTGCTGCAGTTTCCATTTGTTTTACTACTCCAACCTACAGGCACATAGACAAGAAACAAAGCTAGCTTTTTGATAATAAATGATTTTTTTGTAATTATTTTATATTTGGTCATCTTTTAACACGTGCAAATAGCAAGTACATCAATAAAGCTGAATAGAAAGGGCAGAGGCATCAATCCTACTAATGAGAAATTAAGGCATTGCTTTTCCTTACGCTCTACCCAATGCTATCTGCCCAACTTCTGCCCCTGCATTTCTTGTCCTATTTTGAAACAATTTAGCTAGAGAATGGTTGCTGCTATTCTCATAATCACAACAAAAAATGAGGTTTCAACAGAAAGCCACAGAACCACAGGGATAAACAACAGCAAGGAAAAGAGAAAAAAATATGGGCTGGGATAAGAAAAACAAGGATGTGAGGAATAACAGGAATCTCTCTATCAAATGCAAAGCCTTGATAAAAACAAAGAATTGTTCTAGAACTGCTCTATAAAACATGAAAAACTAAATAAAACATGAAGATACTTTTCTGTAAAACAGAGGAAGTTTGAATCTACATTCACCAGAACAGAGAAACTGAAATAAATTCGTTAGCCATTTTAACTGCAAAAATAGATGATAATGAGTGTCACACTTCTGAGTTGAAATAAGACTGCTACAGTAAGTGGAAGTTATTTCAGTGCTATTCTGTACTTAACATTACTTAATAAGAGCCAGGGATAACCTTATATCCTTTTGCTACAAGTCGCCGCACATGGACGAACAGTCTGTGAGTAGGTATACTGGCAGTCATAAAGTTATGATCCTGATGACAATAAATGTTCAGTTCTTTAGCTGCAATCTGCAAAGTACAAGAAGAAGTGTCAGCTGATAGTTCAAAGAGCAACAAAGGAGCTCATCTTTAGGACAATAGTGAAGCACAACTACAATTAAAAGCCCAGTGCCAGAAGAAACACGTTACAGGAAGTAAGTCAGAGACACAGAGAGCTGGGCTTCTCCACTTTGTGACAGAATGCTGGGACAGGAAACAGAGGCTTCAGTATCACAGACTTGAAATATCAGATTATCACGCTGCACTTGATTTTTACAATCATGAGGTAAACCACCTACACAGTGCACACATGAATTCTGCAACACAGCTCAACAAAGTGTGAAATAATTTTCACAACACTAAAAATGCAGAAAGAATTGAGTTATTTTAATTGTGGTTATAAAGACAGTACTAAAGTAGCTAACAATTAAAATACTGACAAATGAGTACCTAACAGCAGTGGAAATTAAATACTTTATGTGTTGAAATGCAACATTGTAACATAAGATTTTATTTGCTTTTTCGCCATTGGCAAGTATTCACTGGTGAAACCAGTCTGAAGCAGGACCTGCAATAATGCACTGAACAGCAAACTTGGATGATCTATTTTTATTTCTGATCACGACTGTACCAGCAAATGTAATTTGTCTATTCACAGTACAAAGTCAATCGGGAAAACTTAACTTCCAGTAACTAAGCAAAGTTTCTCACTCATCTCAAGTGTGGAAATAACACATATTCATGGTTAAATTGGTAGCCATGATTTTGGGACAGATTATGAAAAAACTTGTTATGAACCACTTATAATCTGTTACTTTAAAATCTCAGGGTTTTGCAAATAACTCTCCAGCTCTTACAGGTCTATCGTGTAGGTGCCGCATCTGAACACACCTCCAAGATGCTCTCTGCACCAAGGTTACGCAAACAATACTCACCTATTACCACCCTACTCACTCCTAGGTCTTCCAAACTGGAATAATCCTAGTAAAGCTCTGAGCCATGATAGAGAATTAACCTCTGAAAGGGTTTCAACTTTAATTCTGACAAGTAATTATTCTAGGACCTCATCTTAATTTCTCATCATGCAAGCGTTACCATATGATTACAAAATAATAAATGCTACTTTGGTAAAAAAAGCATATGCAGAACGGATAATCCTTAATTTCAGCACGTAGAGACTTTTCATCTTGATTTCAAGTACTAAAAACCCCCAGGTAAGGAATGCCCTCCAAAAAACTTTCCTTCTGGAAATAGACCTAGGCCATAGACCTAGTATGATGCCAACACAATGCAAGTATCTCTCCGTAACCTTGGCAAAAATTACCTCTGCATCTTCTCCAAAGAAGCGATATTTGTATCCACATTCCACACACAAAACAGCATCTTTATACTGCTTCTTCATTTCTATGAATTGAAGTTCTAGTGGAGTGTAAATGCTTTTGGTTCTCTTATTAAAATTCGTATCTGAAATATTTTGAGTACTTTCATAAGACTTAAGAGATGCAGAAAACTGACTAAGATCACGGCGTAACTCCTCCTGCAAACAAAAAACGGAAAAGCATAGTTAGGAATCATCGAAGAAATCAATCGTCCATGCAGACCTCGACTGACACTGACCACAGAGGTAAAGATTGTTCTTACAGTAAAAGCCCCAAGAACTGCATCAAAACCTTTAAAGTAGGATATACATAACAGTTTATTTGACTATCTTTACAGCAGTCCTTAGACAACTCAGTTGAGATCAGTTCCCTACTGTATCATGAGCTCTCAAAACAGAGATCAATAGACATGCAGGTTGCAAAAGCTCAGGAGTCTAAACTGGCCAGATATAAAAGTAAAGATGAACTACTACTCCAATTTACAGGTAAGAAACTGCAGTACAGACAGATTAATTATATTTAGTCTTTTAGAAGCACAGTGAACAGCACTGATAAGGCGCAGTTCACTTGTATTATATTATCAAGCGCTGATAAAAAGAAATACAAGGACAATACCCTCCGAAAGTTTTTGAAGCCTAGGACTATACAAACGCAATTGATCAGGTTGTACTGTGAATTTCTGCATCTGCAAATAAAAAATAAATTCAGTATACTGCCATTTCTAAAAACTGTTCACCTAGATTACAAGGAACAAAGTTAGCAAACCATTTAGAAGTAGCTCAGAAGAAACAACACCATTACAAATCATATACTTTGGGTCATGGGAAAGTATAAAGAGCGCAGTCAGAAAACAATGGGGAAAAAGAACACTTCACTGCATTGTTAACTGCAAAATTCACAGAATTGCACACAAGCAACAGATGACCCTTTTGACAAGCAAGACAACACAGCCCAGCACAAAGTCAAACCATGCCTAGAACTCAAGATGACCCTAGGACCTCAGATCTCTCCACTGCAAAATCCCCAGCCCACAGCTTCAGCAGCCTTTGTGCAAAGGTATGTGCCAGCCTAACAGGATGACCTTGTCTCATCTTGCAGAGAAAACTGTTGTGACAACGCATTTGAAATAAGGCTATGAAAGAAAGTAAAGACAGTAAAAACACACATGGAAGTTGAATTGTTGAGGTGGAAGTAGTTAGCAGCTCAAGGAATTTAGAAGAAAATTACTCACAGAAAAGGTGGTACCTCTAAGAAAAAAGCAAGGCACAAACACCTAAGATGAACCATTATGGTGAGGCAAAAAAAACTTCCCCACCTGACTGCTTGGCCAGCACAGACTCATCTTACTGAGAAGGATGACAGTAACACTTCATCAAGCAGAGCATGAGTCCTCACTGAGTATATTAACTGAGAAATAATTGGTCTGTACTTTTACTTAGCACGCATCTTGCTTGCAGAGTCTCTCTGCACAGGATTAAAGTTGACCTTCCTCATGATCTAGGAAGGAAGAGTTAATGGCTGTCATAACATCACTGACAACCTGTGAACATCGTGACCCAAGTGCTCTTTGGCAGCAAATACCTAAGCATATGAATGCATAGTGGCAATAGTGCTATAAAAAGCACACCACAGCTAGTGCATTGCAAACCCACTTCGCAATAGGAAGGTAGAAATACAGTACTAGCTGGCACACAGAAGATTAACACATCTGTTTAAAGATCTAGAGAAACCTGAACACTGCAAAAAACAACCAGGTCAGGCCAAGAGCTTGTTGGAGAGAGAGTTGCAGGTGCCTTTGCTCACCAAAGGCGCACTTCCACTGAGGTTACTGTAACACATGTATTTTTAACAACTTAGCCAGGCACATGCTGCCTCCCAACGTTACTAAAGAGAAAGTCACTAAGATAGAACAACAGCCTTATGCATGTTTCACGAACACATGTATAAAACATATATTTTATACTTTCTGCATCTATAATTGGCTCTGAAACATCTGTGAGACATGACAAAGTATGATTTATAGATTAAAACAGCAGGAGGAGCACCTGACATCAATGTAACTGGATGGCAAAGGTTTAGAAATTAACAAATTCCTGACAGACAAGGGTTTGAAAAAGGACTGAGAAAGAACCAATTTTCTGTGTTCTCAAACAGACTGCACCTGCATAATCTCATCACCACAGAAATCTCTTGCCACAAGCTGTTCGCTTCACTATTCTTATTTTGATCTTTTGTTCACACAACTCTGACCCCTTGCTTTAAGGTCACAAACTTCAGACAAGGAAGGTCAAATCAATGATCCAATCCTTCACACAATCTCCCTCCTTCAAAAAGCCAGATGCAGAGCTTTCTTGAAGAGCAGCTGACTCTCAGTGCAACACCACCACAGTGAGTCATGAGATGCCTTTTAGGAGCTGAATACTTCAAACTGAGCAAGGTGAGCGCAAAATTCAATCAACTGAATAAAAAAAAGCAGCAAGCCAGTACTATACTCATTACCTCGTATCATAATGATAATTTTTCATGGGAGCTAACTATATCTTCTGCAGATGAACAAAACAGCAATACCTTTAGTACTTATTAGCAACTGGATTAGGCTACACCTTGGTATTAATTCTAAATCACATTTTTGCAAATAAAGCCTGTTAGATATTTCACAGCCCATGTCAAAACCAACAGAACCTAAAGCAAGCTGAGCAAAGGGCCACAATGAACATTTGCCGTTACAGTATTATAGGTTCCTTCACAACCACAAGATACATGGCCAGCATTTATGGTCTCTCACTACCGATTTGTTTAATGAAGAACTCTAAGAGGCATTCTGCTGATGATCCTAAGAGTTACAAGACAACACCCATACACAAACGCTGGTCTATTGGGTACTGCCACACTATTTTACGACAGAACACAAAACCACAAAAGGAATATTGTCTGAAAGCCTACTTTTTTAAACCATAAAAAGTGATCTGCACAGCACTGGACGAAAGCTCTACATACCTTCTGAGCAACCTTTGGCCTAGTGTCCGCAGACTGAAGAGACTTTTTCAATTCTGAACTTCTCCCAACAATACCGGGACATTTTTCCAAAATCAGAGATTCTTTCTCCTGAAAACTATCCTCCTGGACTCTGTTACACTGCTGGTCTGAATCACTGCAGAATTCTCTCAATCTGTCTAGAGTTTGCAAACATACACGCCGCTTTTCAGACTTCTGAGGTGGTTCTTCAGTAAAAACACACAACAAAAATACATTAGCAACTTATTTTCTAAACCAGAACATCTGTTAGAATGACATCAATAAGCAGAGAACACAATCATTTTTCTACGTCTCTCTCTTCCCTACATGCCTTCTCATATCACATTCCGGTATTTCTGCCAGTCTGACAGAATTGCGTGTGTAATCAGCCTGCCTAACTTCCCTGGAATATCAATACTCCTCACTTGTATGCTTCATCATACAAGCAAAAAGAAGCACAATTATTTTCTGGACTGATAATTGCAAAGCCACAAAATTAGCCAAAGATATTGGAAAAATAAATGGTACTTTTTAAGTACAGTTTTTAAGCAGACAGTATTTCTAGGTGATGATGTCTCAGGGACACTTCAAATCATCATATCCGCCAACTCGCATATAATCCCCTCTTTAAAAAAAAAGTATACAGGCTATTTCTTTTCAATAAAGCCTAAGTGTAATGAGCCTTATATTCACTCATTTGCTTTCCTACTAGCATTACTAATTTGTTAAATTCTTGGTTCAAAGCAGTTCATTGAAACCATTTACTTTAGGGTATCTGTCACAAGCCAGACTCCGCAGAACTGTCAGGTTCACCACGGCACTTCAGAGATGTATTTTAAACCCGAGAGTCAGTTCCTAAAATATCCGCCAGCAAATTTTTTTTACAGTGGACAATGAAAAACTATTTATTCAGTATAAATGTTTGAAGGTTTGTTTACAGTTAACTCACTTTTGTGCTGAGTCTTCAGTGGGTTACAGATGTCTTCAAGAGTGACTTGTCGTGACTTGGCCTTCTTTTCACAAGGTTCATCGTTTTCAGTTGATGTTCTCCTTTTCATGCCACATTCAGAAGCCTGAAACATAAACCAAAAAAAGAACCTGTTATTTTTTCTCTTTGTTATCCTCTATGAAAGACAATAATACACCCAAGGATTTCACAGAGATACTACTAAATGCAAAAATTAACTTACAATATAGGCAATCGCTAACTATTTTAACTATTTGTGTTTTTTTATTTAGAAAGTAGCTTGTCTAACATTCAAGGCTACATGAGGGAGAAAATTATTGCATTCAGTGAACAAGATGGCTATGGCACTAGAAAAGAAACATCTGCATCTTCCATGGCTTGAAAAGGCAGCTCAGACCTACTTCTGTGGCACAGAACTGAACCAGCACTTAACAGATTTTCTCATTAATATCACCCTGGGTCTGAATCAGATCTCTTCTGCAAACCCTCATTCCGACTGTTCAGAGTCCTCCATCTTGCCAGATACAGGCTATTCATCTCTGAGAGGCACTACTTCTTATAGCCTATATACCAATGATGCAAAAGTACTTATACCACACCACTCTGAAATTATTAATCCAGACTTAAACTTTCCTAAAGGATATGTAAACACCTAGCTAGCATCACTGTGGGTTTGAACAGAAAGCAGCACTTTTGCATACCGCTCCTTAGATGGCTTTTAACACTTCATGAACAGAAAATTCATTGATTTATGTTGTTTACTTCTTGACCTATTCTGTTTGACAAAATGCAAAAAGTATCACCAAATATAAAGAAATAACTTGCAACTGCAACAATATATAAGCACACTACCATTTCACTTTGCAAATAAACACACAAAAGGTGCTTTTAGCAGTTTATATGCACTTCTCATATGGTAATCTCAGACGGTTTAAGGCAGGGAAATTCAAGCAGGAACTCCATCCTCAACAGCTAAGCCCACATCCTCTAAATAATGTATTCATATGTACAGCCCACATGAGAGGGAGTCTCCTTGCCAAGTTCACATCACCAGACAAAATAATTAGAGAGCAGTTCATCTGCATGGACAAAAAACACACACTTTTCAAAATACATTTGGACTTAAGGTTGGCTTGAGACATAGGTGAAAGAAAAAGCACACACTTTTCCAGCATCAAAAAGGACCAGAATCATGAACTACAGGGGACTGGAAAATACCAACTCAGAATTAAATGCAATTGCTCGGACACAGCAATTTTCTTTGTGACATGGACAGGCTGTAGGATCACTGCAGGCTCTCTCAGCCTTGCACCTAACATCAGACCAAGAGTTGTCCGAGCTCCACAATCCAGGCCACAAGCTCAACCCACTGCATGCCAGAAGGCAGAACCTGTGCCAGAATATCTGACACAGCTGCAAGGAAGCAAAGCCCCTACAACACAAACCAACAGGCTGGCTTTGCCAGGCTCACCACTCAGGCCAGGATTCTGCTCCTATAAAGTGTGCAAATCATAAGAATGGTTTGGTTTGGAAGGGACCTTGAAGCCCAACACCTACTACTGAATTAGGTTGCTCAAATCCCCATCCAACCTGGCTTTGAACACTTCCAAGGAGGAGGAATTTACAGCAACCTGTGCCAGTGTCTCATTACCCTCAAAATGAAGAATTTCTTCCTAATGTCTAAACCAAATCTTCCTCCTTTCATTTTCAAGCTGTTCCCCCTCATCCTATCACTATGAGCCCTCCTAAAGGTCCCTTTCCAGCTCTCCTGTAGCCCCTTCAAGGTACTGGAAGGCCGCATAAGGTCTCCCCCGACCTTATGTTTTATTATGTTTTGTTTTTCCAATCAGAGAAATTTAACCGATTCCTAACCCACGTTGTAACGTTCTTCGTGTTTTCCTGCTAGGAATAAGCCCCCCCACGCCCTGACACCCTCAACCCCACTCCGTGTGCCTCTGCCCCCCCAACTCAAGAGCTCCGCGAGCCACCGCTCCCTCGCTTCGCTGCCGCCTCGCTCCCTTCGCCCCGTGTGCCGCTGGGGGCCCTGACACCCCTCCGCGATCCGCCCCACTCCGTGCGCCCCGTGTGCAGCTCCCCGCTCCGCACAGTGTGCCGCAGGAAGCCTCGCTGCCCCCCACCGTCTGCCTCTGCCCCCGCCGCGGCCGCATCAGCTGTCACCTCCCTCCCCGCACCAGGTGCCGCAGGGCGCCGTCGCCCGCCGCGCCGAAGAACTTGCTAAGCACGGGCTGCTGCCCCCCGCCGCCGCAGTCCCGCCGCCCCCCTCGCGGCATCGCGAGGGCGCCGGGACTGCGAGCAGCTGCTCTTCGGGGCGGGGCGGCGAGGCGGGCAGCTCCACACGCGGATCCGGTGGGGCGGGACGCGCTCCCTGCAACCCCCGCGGGCGGCCGGGAGAGGCGGGGCAGCTGGCACAGCCCCGCCCCAGCCCGCCCCGCCGCTGAGCGCTCGCTGACAGGCCCTGTGCAGCGGGAAGCAGGCGGACGGCATGGTGCGCTCGCTCAACTCCATCGTGGCCGTGTGCCAGAACATGGGCATCGGGAAGGACGGCAGCCTGCCCTGGCCGCCGCTCAGGTACCGCGTGGCGCCCGCCGGGCCTCCCGTCAGGCTGGCCGGAGGGGGGGACTGCAGCTCCCGGCGTGCAGCGCGGCTCCCCCCGCCCGCGGAGGCGACGGGGCCGCGCGGAGCGCCCTGGGAGCTGCAGTCGGAAGAGCGGGGCTCCACAAGGCGGGAACGCGCCAGCGGGGCTGCGGGGGGGCTAGCGGCCGCGGGCCCCGACGCTTGGGGGATCCAGGGTCTCGGGAGGGCCCCGGTACTGGGTTCTCCCACGCAAGGAGAGCTGGGGCCGAGGGTCTCCTTTTAGGGTCTCTGCATCGGACCGTATCCCAACCTGCTCCCCTTCCCGGGCAGCGGCATTTGCATTGTAGAATCACAGTGTTGTTTGGGTTGGAAGGGACTCCCAACTGCCTGCCCGTGGGCAGGGATACCTCCCACTGGATCAGGCTGCTCAAGGCCCCATCCAGCCTGGCCTTGAGTATCAGAGTATCTGAAGGTTGGAAAGGACATCTGAGATCATCAAGTCCAACCTATAACCTAACACTAACACCAACCCATCATCTAAACCATGGCACTCAGTGCCTCATCCAGTCTTCCCTTAAACACCTCCAGGGTCGGCAACTCCACCACCTCCCTGGGCAGCCCATTCCAATGGTCAATCACCCTTTCAGTGAAGAACTTTTTCCTCACATCAAGTCTAAACTTTCCCTGACAAAGCTTGAGTCCATGCCCTCTAGTTCTGCCACTGGTCACCTGAGAGAAGAGACCAATCCCTGCCCGACTACAACTTCCTTTTAGGTAGTTGTAGAGAGCAATGAGGTCTCCCCTGAGCCTCCTCTTCTTCAAACTGAACAGCCCCAACTCCCTCAGTCGCTCCTCGTAGGGCTTGTGCTCCAGCCCCTTCACCGTCTTCGTTACCCTCCTCTGGACACACTCCAGCATCCTAACATCTTTCCCAAACTGGGGGGCCCAGAACTGGACACAGTATTCAGGATGAGGCCTGACCAGTGCTGAGTACAGGGGGACGATAACTTCTCTGGTCCCGCTCACTACACTATTCCTGATGCAAGCCAGAACGCCATTGGCCTTCTTGGCCACCTGGGCACACTGCTGGCTCATCTTGAGCTTCCTGTCAACCAGCACTCCCAGGTCCCTTTCTGCCTGACTACTCTCCAGCCACTCTGTCCCCAGTCTGTAGCTCTGCATGGGATTGTTGTGTCCATAATGAAGTACCCGACATTCGGACTTCTTAAACATCATCCCATTAGATATTGGCCCATCTCTCCAGTCTGTCCAGGTCCCTCTGTAGGGCCATCCTACCCTCTAACAGATCAACCCTTCCTCCCAGCTTGGTATCATCTGCAAATTTGCTGATGATGGACTCAATCCCCTCATCCAGATCATCAATAAAGATATTAAACAGGACGGGACCCAACACCGATCCCTGGGGGACACCACTGGTGACCGGCTGCCAACTGGATGAGACACCATTCACCACCACTCTTTGGGCTCGGCCATCCAGCCAATTCCTAACCACAGAGTGCTCCCATCTAAGCCACGGGCTGCCAGCTTCCCTAGGAGTCTACTGTGGGAGACAGTGTCAAAGGCCTTGCTGAAGTCCAGGTATACAACACCCACAGCCTTCCTCTCATCCACCAGGCGAGTCACATGGTCATAAAAGGAGATCAGGTTGGTCAGGCAGGACCTACCCCTCCTAAACCCATGCTGGCTGGGCTTGATCTCTTGGCCATTCTGCAGGTGCCGCATGATTGCACCCAGGATTATCTGCTCCATAATTTTACATGTGACTGAGGTCAGGCTGACAGGTCTGTAATTACCTGGATCATGCATACAGCTCTTCTTGTGGATGGGCGTCACATTGGCCAACTTCCATCTTCTGGGACCTCTCCAGTGAGCCAGGACTGTTGAAAGATGATGGAGAGTGGCTTAGCAAGCTCATCCGCCAGCTCTCTCATCACCCTAGGATGGATCCCATCTGGCCTCATAGACTTATGAGGGTCCAAGTGCCTCAGCAGATCTCTAACTTCCTCCTCATGGATTGCAGGAGGGCCATATTGCACCCTGCTCCCATGAACCTCTTCGGAGGACCAACTGTCAAGCGAACAGACTTCCTTGCTGTTGAAAACTGAGGCAAAGAAGGCATTAAGTACCTCAGCCTTCTCTGCATCTTTGGTTACTATATTTCCCTCCACATCCAACAAGGAGTGGATATCACTGCAACCCTTTTTTCTACCATTGACATATTTATAGAAGCTCTTCTTATTATCCTTAACAGAAGTGGCCAATTTCAGCTCCAGCTGGGCTTTTACTTCCCTGATTTTCCTCCTACACAACAACATCTTTGAACATGGCGTGGCTTACGTCCCCTTCTTTCCAACGGCGATACATCCTCTTTTTCTTACTTAGTTCCTTCAGAAGCTCCCTACTCATCCAGGCCAGCCGTCTGCCCCTATGACTCTTCTTATAACACATGGGGACAGCCCACTCCTGCGCCTTCAAGATTTCATTCTTGAAGTGCATCCAGCCCTCTTGGATCCCCTTGCCACTAAGAACTATTTCCCAGGGTACTTTCCTGACTAGTTCCTTAAATAATCCAAAATCTGCCTGCCAAAAGTCCAGCATTGATGTTCCTGCCTTTTCTTGTTACACTGTTTACAGAAAACTCAATTATCTCATGATCACTACACCCCAACAGCATCCGACAACAACATCACCCACCAGCCCTTCTTTGTTTGTAAACAGCAGGTCAAGCAGAGCCTCGCCCCTGGTGGGCTCACTCACCAGCTGTGACAGAAAGCAGTCCACAATACACTCTAGGAACCTCCTGGACTGCCTCCTCTCTGCAGTGTTAAGTTCCCAGCAGATATCTGGAAGATTAAAGTCTCCTAAAAAAACAAGGGCAGCCGATCTAGAGGCAGCCTCCAGCTGTTTAAACAACAGAAGATCCACCTCCTCCTCCTTCCAGGGAGGGGCATCCACAAGTTCCCTTGGCAACCTGTGCCAGTGTCTTACCATCCTCATCATGTAGGATTTCTTCCTAATATCTAACCTAAATCTTCCCCCTTCCAATTTAAAGCTATTCCTCCTTGTCCTATCATTACAAGTCCTTGTAAAAATCCCTCCGCAGCTTTCCCGTAGTCCCTTTAGGTGCTGGAAGGCTGCTTAAGATCTCCCCGGACCTTATGTTTTATTTTGTTTTGGTTTTCCAATTAGAGAAATGTAACTGATTATATAATATAATGTAACTGATTCCTAACCTGAGTTGTGATGCTCTTCGTGTTTTCTTGCTAGGAATGAGTACAAGTACTTCCAGAGAATGACTAGCACATCCCATGCAGAAGGTAATGTTGCACTCATTGCTAAAAATCAGTTTGTATGGTAGCAGTCACAGAAAAAGCTGGTGGTTTTACTTTTCCCTCAAAAGCTCTGCTTCTGCAAACAGCTTGCTCTTCCCCACCTTCCCAAGCATCACAAGTATTTTACCCTATTGTTATACCCCATCTGCAGATTTTTTCAGTTAGATAAAGAAACTGGAGGTGAATCGGGTGTTTCTGAGCTGCAGGTAACTTGTAAAATTTCAAGGTTCTACTTCCTCAACAGAGGAGAAAACTTCTTCTGCCTGTCTTACCAACAACTCCAACAAATTAAAAATGGAAGAGTTTTTAGATGCTGATTAATTAGCAGAGTTTTTTTTCAGGGTGTATTAGCTTATCTATCTTGTTTGCTGTAGTTCAGCCTTTGCCATTTGTACCACCGCTCTGACAGTAAGTGTGCTTGGTTTTCTGAGTGCTGAGCCATCCCAATATGCCGGAACTGCCAACATGCAGTACTGCAGCTGCATGTGGTATAGCTGTACGCTGTTGTATGTGACCATACAGGTAATATGCAGCAATAAAATTCAGGCCCGGAGAGACCTTTGCAGCAAATTAACATTACAGGCTATTGATTTGGTGAGATAAAACCAGTTATTGCAGAGTGAAGAAATCTGTGAAAAGCAGAACAAACAAACAGCAAAAGGAATGCAAAAGATGAAAACAGCTAATCTGTTCTGACTGGGTACTTATTGCTACCAGAAGAGACAAGTCTTGCCATGTTGCACACATTCCTTTTCCACACTGACTTTTGTGTTGGTTTGACATTTCCATAGCCTGTTTTAACTCTCTGCCCAGTACATTAGGTTACTGGGTGTACTGGCAGGGACTGCCAGTACAAGGCATGTGGTAGGACTGGAGGCATTGGGAGAGAAGCAATAGTACCTTTCTGAGCCATGAAGCTGGCTCAGTGTCTGGTGGAATTAAAGGCACGAGAAACAACAGGTTTGTCCTCACATTTATGCTGCTTCTCTGGTTGCCAATGTGGTCAGTCTCCTTCCTGTGTTTTTTTTCATGCTCCTGCTAGAAATGCTGTCTAGAGAAAATCACTTGTTTGCTAAAACTAAGGCAGCCTAACACGTGCCCTTGTTTTGATTGAGTGACCTTTCTTATGTTCTGATTTGAAGGTCTCTTCCATATTCCACAAGGAATGTTTGATCTCATTTTGAAATAATCTTAAGTGAAGGATTTTGCTTATGCTTTGGAGGTGTGATTCAGTCCATTGCAACCTTACATACAAAAAAGGCAGACTACAAGTGTAAGTCTTTTTATATCTATGTAATTTGCATCTTACCTGGCACAAATAAGCCACAATTAAAAAAGATGTTTTAAATATAATTAAAAAGAAAATTTTTGATCCATTTTGCCTGCAAATCTTTTCATAAGCTGATCTTAGATGCTAGGCACTTAAGTTGTTTTGTAAGTAGACCTCTTAACACATTATGCTGCCAAAAATGTTCACAGCGGGGATGTGTTTCAAAAAAGTCAGAGTCACTGATTTAGGAAAGGGAAAAGAATACAAAGGAGAGGAATCATCTGCTCTTGCTTTTCATGTGCTTGCATGCTACTACTAGCCACTGCTGTAAATTAGCTATTGTTCTAGACAAATCCTTGTTCTGATCTCGTAGGCATCCTGGTCTGATTATTTAGTAAGAAAATACATATAGTTTTCAGAACATGTGCATTACCTTGCAGGATAAAAAACTGTGTGCATGGCGAAGCCCGGAGTGTGATGATAAATGGAGTTAAATCCAGTTGGAGGCCAGTCAAGAGTGGTGTTCCCCAGTGTTCAGTGCTGGGCCCAGTCCTGTTCAATATCTTTATTAATGATCTAGACAAAGGAATCGAGTGCGACCTTAGCAAGTTTGCAGATGACACCAAGCTGAGTGAAAGTGTTGGTCTGCTTGAAGGAAGGGAAGCTCTGCAAAGAGATCTGAACAGGCTGGATTGATGGGCTGAGACCAACGGAAGGAGGTTTAACAAGACCAAATGCCGAGTCCTGCACTTGGGACACAACAAACCCACGTAGCATTACAGGCTTGGGGAAGACTGGCTGGAGAGCTGCCTGGAGGAGAAGAACCTGCGGGTGTTGGTTGACAACCGGCTGAATATGAGCCAGCAGTGTGCCCAGGTGGCCAGGAAGGCCGATGGCATCTTGGCCTGTATCAAAAACAATGTGATGAGGAGGACAAGGGAGATGATTGTGCCCCTGAACTCAGCACTGGTGAGACCACACCTCGAGTACTGTGTTCAGGTCTGGCCCCCTCAGTACAATAAGGACATTGAGGTGCTGGAGTGCATCCAGAGAAGTTTGACAAGGCTGGTGAAGGAGCTGGAGAACAAGTCTTATGAGGAACGGCTGAGGGAACTGGGGCTGTTTAGCTTGGAGAAGAGGAGGCTGAGGGGAGACCTCATCGCTGTCTAGGGCTGCCTGAAAAGAGGATGTAGCAGAGCAAGTGTTGATCTCTTCTCCCAAGTGACAGGTGATAGAACAAGAGGCCATAAGTTCCACCAAGGAAGGTTCATACTAGATATTAGGAAGAATTTCTTTAATGAAAGGGTGGTCAGGCATTGGAACAGGGTGCCCAGGGAGGTGGTTCAGTCACCACCCCTGGAGGTGTTTAAAAACTGGGTAGATGAGTTTTTGAAGGACATGATTTTGCAAAAGATGGGTATGGTTGGACCTGATGATTTCAAAGTCTTTTCCAACCAGCACATTCTATGGTTGCTTCAGCAGTGGTGCCAGTGGTCTGCACTAACATATCTAAACTGGCATTGCAGTATGTCTCTTGGAAACTTGGTCATGTGCAGGAGAAAGGTCTTTAGACACTGCTAATAAGCTGTTGAGGCATCAGTTCTCTGGTGTGATCTGGTGGATCCAAGCTCTCTGAGATCGGGAAGCAGGAAAGATAGTTGTAAACAAATACTCTGGCTTTCCTCCTGTGTAGCAAGGTAATAAACTACCTTTCATGAGTCTCAGCCTCTGTGTTTATTTCTCTGACAACTCCATTTGCTCATAAAGAGAAACCCTCTTAGCGGGGTATGTGTAAGAGGTAATTAGGTTACGAATGTGTGGGTTTGAACTGAAGTTATGCTTAGGAGTGAATTGTAGAAAATGATTGAACACCGGCTGAACTTCTGCTTCAGATTTAATTTTGTTCTTCTAAAAGTTATTCTTTTACCTGGCTTTTTTTTCACCTTAAATAACGCTAAAAGCTGGTAGTTATTCCTGATTGTACAACTGGAATGATGGAGCATGCAAAGACAAAGTCATTTACTGCGTGCTGCTTGCATTTATAAAAAGCTCAATGATGGCTTTTTTCACACTAGGCTTTTTTCACTCTTTCGAGGATGTGAGTTGCCCTAACACACAGAGATTAATTTGGCCCCGTAACTATAGTATAGCCAGTGTCTGTGTAATGCATGTAATAAGCAGTGACATACCTTCTTTGATTTTTTTCAATTATAAGTTTATACTTATGTATGAGACTGCACTGGTTTCAGATACGTGCTGAGACTCTGAAGCCACAAACATGTTCTTCTGTGCATGAGACTGATTTGAGAATCGGAACTTAAGCTTGTGTTTCTGGTACCTGCTGAGATGGAGTTTGGAAAGGGGAGGGAAATTCCAGCAAATGTCTATAAACAACAAAACCAAATTGAGACAGAGCAAAAATAACTTTAAATAACTCTTTTCTCTCTTACTCAGGTAAACAGAATGCCCTGATAATGGGTAAAAAAACCTGGTTCTCCATTCCTGAGAAGAATCGTCCTTTAAAAGACAGAATTAATATAGTGCTCAGCAGAGAGCTTAAGTATGTATGATGAATAGTGGGCTTGTAAAACAAATTACAGGTCTGCGCCTAAAAATATGTGCAGCAATATTTCCTAAAGTAATTCTAAATGTAACATTTTTGATATCTGGTTAAGAAGCATCATCTGAGTGATAATCACTACCTTATGTTTAATTTTTTTAGTCATTATCTTTATTTTATTTTTCATTAATTCACAAGATAATTGTCATTACTTTGCATAATAAATATTAGTCTGAGCTCTACACACAAATCATCTGACAAACCATTCTGACTCCTGTATTTAACTGTGTTTCTCTATTTCCTGGTTAGGTTGGTAGTTCTTCTTTCCTCTTTTGAAGTTTGTTTTTATTAGCGTTTAAGGAAAAACAACTGTCCTTGTTCAGAGCTCTTTTTTTTGAATGCATCACCCACATGCTTAAAGAAAAATATCCACTTAAAATGGTTTATTGCTTTGGAGGATGTTGATGGGTTTAGGCTTGGTTATGGCAGGATTAGGGTGTAGGGCCTTTTTGGCTATGTTTCCTGAATTCAATATTAATGTTCTAGAATTCAAGCAGAAATCTATATTTAATTTATAAGTATCTAAATTTCTCAGTTATGCTTTTTTAAAAACGTGATATGTCAGATCTGTAATTTATAATGCTTTGCAAGTCACAGTTATAGTTAAACTGTGATTTATTAAATAATCTTGTAGTCAGATGAAAATTCTAACTTACTTTAGCAATAACAGACATTTCAAAATAATTAAGTAATGTAAAACTTTTAGTCATTTGTGAATTCAGCAAAACACTATATTGTATTGATTATCACGATGAATGGTCCTTTAATTGTTTAGTAATAACACTTTGCTTTTTCTAGGGAAACCCCAAAAGGAGCACACTATCTTTCCAGAAGTCTGGATGATGCTTTAGCTCTTTTGGATTCACCAGAGCTAAAAAGTAAAGTAGACATGGTTTGGATCATTGGAGGCACTTCAGTTTACAAGGTACATTTAGAATACTCCTAAATTACTCATCTTCTGCAATGGGGTCAGAATGGCTCAAGCTCCTACTACTTCTGCTTTAGGAAGTGACTTTCCTTCACATTACTCAGCAAACTCCAGTGATTCCAAGAGAACACGTTTAAAGTATCTGTCCAGATAGCCAAGTGTTGCTCTTCTTAATGGGCCAGTGTCATACAATTAT
Organism: Tapera naevia; assembly: GCA_033556795.1. Taxonomy (NCBI): domain Eukaryota; kingdom Metazoa; phylum Chordata; class Aves; order Cuculiformes; family Neomorphidae; genus Tapera; species Tapera naevia. The sequence continues at coordinate 7,560,179 of JAUMJJ010000044.1, forward strand.
TGTGCTTTTGAGAGCTATCCTTAAACATCTAAGTTGTTAGGTTTTTACACCAAGACCCTTATTGTTATGTTTATTTTACTGAGGTAATAGACTGACTCTGCAGAGGATGTGTGAAAAAAGGGAAAATGATCCAGCATTTTTGCCAGAGAAGGATGTTCTTTCTTCTGATAAAAAAAAAATCTTAAGAATTGTAAAGCAATTTTTTTATATATATAGTAAAGGAAAAACAGTTCTGCTGTCCATTAGTCATTACAAGTATTCTGGGAAACATACTCCACTACTTGTCTGGCACTTGGACTTCATGTGTGTGATAACTTCATGCTTTTGGCAGCAAATTAGGGCTGACAATATGCTTTGTATACCAGCTAGGAAAATACTTATTCTGACATTTCTTGCCTTGGCAGTCTGTGCCTTCATGAACTCCTTCTCTATGTCTTAGGGAATGCATATTTTCAGTATAAAGAGCAAAATAGTTAGATATTGCTAAAGTTGTTTGAAAACTAAGATGCATCTGGAAATAGCCTGTAAAACGCTGTTGTTGCTCTATCTTTTAGTTTACATTTTATAATCAGTTTTGCATGTGGTGAAGTCCACCATATTTTTGATATCCAAATGCATTCAGTCTATAATCAAGTAAGTAACAAGCGTGTTTCTGGGACAGATTCTCTTCAGACTGGGTGTGGCAGCCCAACATGAGCAAGAGACTGGATTTGGCTTCTGCCTGTAGTTCTGCAGGATGCGTAACGTGAGCAGAAGCATTTACCCCTTCTGTGCAAGGGCCACATACTCATCTTGTGCTGCACAGAGCGATTATTCTTGTTTGTTCTTCCAGGGCGTCTATGTTGTTGACTTGTAATTTAACTATTTTTCCAGTGCCTGGCAGATATTTTGTAGAAAACAATGCCATTTTTCAGACTGTCACTTGCCAGTACTTAGATTATAAATAGTTTTCAGTTTTGATTGAGAGTACTTTTGCAGCTTATTAATTGTACTGATCAGTGTAAGGGAATATGACTTAATATTTTAACTGGTTTTCCTCTTTCAAGCTTCTACTCAAAATGTTTCAAAGGATTCTGTAATTCATTAGGAAGAGATCTGGCAGTTTTTTACAGATTCTTGCATTCAAACTAGCGTTATGATCTTAATTAAAAAGGTTTGATGGAAACCGTACACCACTACAAAAAATGCATGTAATACTGCCTGTATTAAATATACAGAAAGGATTACACAGATACTTCCTTTATGCCGTCTAAAAGTGTGTTGAAAGAGAAATAGCAATTACTAATTGAGGTGAGTCATTTTTTTTTAGTAGTTGTAAGCATTTCATTTTAGAGCATTATTTTGATCTTACTACTTTGTATGGCTTAAAGGTTTAGAACTGATTGTGTTCATTAGTACAAGCCTGTGATGGAGAAACTATCTGTAACTACTTCAGGAAGTTCAGTGTAACATAAGCATTTTGAAACAGATAGCACTGAGGATGTGGCATTTGCACTTGTAGCACTCTGGGGTGTTTAATCCAAAGTTCAGATCTTTCAAAGAGCAGAATAGACTGAAAACAGCTCTCACAGTCCAAAAACTTTGTGCAGCCTTCATCTTCGTAAATATTACCTGACACTGATCACCTCATCGGGTTTGTAATCTCCTATCCACAAGGTAGTACTGTTGCCTCCACGGAAGCTTTTGGATTTCACAGAGTACACATTTACAAGGTTAATTTCTTTCTGTCTCATGGTCATGCCGTACTGAATCTTCTACACTATTCTGCATCTTCTGAGTTCCAGAAGGAGTCAAATGTTGCTATTGATTATGTGAATAAGGAAAGAGGAGTGTATCATCCCAGCAATGTCCATTAGGTCACAGCAATTACATGTGATGCATCATGAGGGGCAGTGAGTGATTTTGCATGAGCAGTTGATGTTTTGAGAGCCAGCTGCTGGCTCATGTGTGCTTGTTGTGTGCTGGAAAACTTGTGATGGTGACTCACTCTGTAGTGCTGGCCCTTGAGTCCCTGTAGCCGTTGGAGCTTATCAGACATGTTCCTGGAACATGTTTTCTGGCTAAGTTTCATGCCTAAGAAATTTTATTCACGCACAACAATTGCTTTCCAGTACAACTAAAACATGATGATTGGGGCCAGTTAGAAGATTCATTTCAAAACCACATTTTTGTTGTGGGATAAAACACTAATGTAGATGCACTCTGTGTGTGGCTCTTATTTGGCTCTTAATTGAGAGGTTCAGGTCTTAGCTGTGACTCTGAAAATAGCGCTATCTGGAGATCCTAACGGAGTCAGCTCAGTATGAAGTGTATTAATATCTTTTAACTAGATATAAACCACACGTTTTAAAAGGATTAAAACCAACATTCGTATTTTACTAGTAATAGGAACTATATGCCCAGCACATCCCCCAGATATGAAATAGGGACTTCTAAAAGAAAAAAACAAACCAAAACCAAACAGGTGTAGATTTACTTCTGTGGATGGTATACTCTTAGAATGTGTTGCTTGTAGAATGTTTAATATAAATCGTGCTTTGTAAAAATAACCAAGCACAAATCCCTAACAGTGAACCTACCAGTGTGGGAAGAAACAAAACCAATCTAGCAACAAAACTTAAGGAAAAAAAAAGAAACTAAAATAATTGAAAGATTTATCACTCAGGTCCTCATAACCAGGACCACTGTAGTAGCTCCAAAGCAGGCTATATGTCAGTTTTTCACCTTAATAAAACATGTTTTCCAACAACATCTTAAAATTGTTTCTTCTAATTCATTTGTTGCTACTCAGCTTGTTGCTTTTTCAGTGCCACCAAAGATAACAGTGACTCTCAAGGTCAAATCACTGAAGAACAGAATTGTATTCATGTACTAAATTTGAAGAAGGAACTTGTAATTTCATAACAGAACAAAAAGTTCTTTCATAAGAGGTTTTGTTAGTTTTGCTGTTTAGTTAGTATCAAGGGTGGCCTTAACAGAAAATAGATGCTGGTGGTAGCGTTTCGGGAAATTCTTCAACAGAAGCTTTAGTTGGAGAATTAAATTGGTGTAATCTCCAAGGGAAAATTTTATCTAATACTCATGCTCAGGTGTCTTCCAATGTTTTAGCATTTGACATATTGTGTTTGGTACTTAACCCCCTTTCATTCTTCAAAAGTATTAAATTATGAGGTTGCTGTTCATATTTAGTGCAGCGGGTCTCTTGCAGATGATTAATTACCCTCTTAAATACAGTTTCTTGACTAAGCATATAAGCTTCCTTGGGTTCTGAATGCCCTGAGTGGGCTGTGAATGCTACGTTTGCTAAATTTAAATCTTTGCTGTACCATAAGGATCACTTCTTTAAAAAGAGAAGTGTTAACAATTTGAGTCACTAGTTCTGTCGTGATTTTTTTCAAGTCTGCCAAAACTTTACTAGCTAATACTAGTATACAAAAAAATACATTTTAGAGATTGTGTTTTAGTAATTTTGAATTTCCTGTAAACTATAAAATATGTAATAGAGATTTTTCTACCTTCCTTGCCTGTAAGACAAAATGGGTTTGAACTGCATTTCTATTGGAATGATTTAAGCTGCATACCTATTGGAATAGAGACTAATATGTATGTTACCATGTTTTTGAAATGTTGCATTCAATCTGAAATGTGATCAGGGACTGAGATCCACTTACACAGGAGCTATGCGGGCAGCTCATTTTTCCATGCTCAGATGTTCAGCCCTTGCAGGTTGCAAGGCTGTTGCTTGCTTCAAATAGTGCTCTCAAAGAACTTTCTGCAAAGAGCAGAATCCTAATTTATAAAAGAACTTTCACATATGTAGTTGTGTAGCTTTCTGTAGTTGTTGAAACAAAAAATTAGGAATGAGAAGACAATTTTCCTGTATTCCAATGACCTTGTAGGTGGTTTTTGAGAAATAGTTTGAGCACTCTTATTGCAGTTTCCTATTATCTCTTCCATATAGAAGTGGCAGGGTCACAGCTGACAGCACTGTTCTCCCATGAAGATTTATGTTTTCTAAAAACATGTCTGTGACTATTGCGGTCATGTCTCCAGATGCCAGTACTTCTTGCTCTTACCTGATGATAAATAGAATTAGAGGAAACTGAACTACTATATTAGCAATGGAGTAGTGAGTTAACTAATAATTTATTTTCAAAGTTTAAGAATTTTATTTTATTTGGAGTACTTGTGCTTTCACAGGCTTGAGAGGGACATATTGAGCCTTTCCAGTTGTCCTGGTTTTGGCTGAGATAGAATTAATTTTCTTCCCAGCAGCTGCTAGTTTTTAGATTTAATATTAGAAGAATGAGGCAAATGCACTGATGCCTTTTTTAGCTGTTAATAAGAAATAAAGGACATATTTCGGTTTGCACTGTTTTGCTAGCATACAGGCATAGAGTCAGGTCAGCTGACCCAAACTGGCCAATCAAATGTTCCACACCATAACATCGTGCTCAGTATAAAAATGGGAATTTGACTGGCGGGCGGCTAGGTGCTCCAGCTTCCACATTTGGTGTTCAGTTGCTGCTGTCACTGCTATCATTGCACTTACTGTGATCTCTGTGCTCACTGCCATTGCTGCACTTGCTGGAATTGTGGTTCGGGATGGACTAATCATCAGGCAGTGAGCAGTTGTGTTTTAGTATAGTATTTCATATTATTATCATCATCATCCTTTTATTGTTCTGTTAAAACTGGCTTTATTTGAGCCCACAAACCTTCTTTCCTTTTCCAATTCTCCTCCCCATCCCACCATGCATTATCTTCATGTTTACCAAATACACAAAAGCAAAAAAAAGCAGCACTGATCTACTTACTGGAAATGGTTTGTCTGTTGAATGTTGTGCTAATTTCCCATGGTATTGCCTGATCACTAGAAATACATTTAGTTATTGCACATTCTGTTTAAACATACAATTTTATTTACATCCATAGCTTCATCTTAAGGAAAAATTTCTGCATCAAAAGGGTTGTGAGGCACTTCCCAGGGAGGTGGTTGAGTCTCCGTCCCTGGAGGTGTTTAAAAGGCAGTTTCTTAGGGATATGGACAGATGCGGTTGGACTCAATGGTTTCAAAGGTCTTTTCCAACCAGGTGATTCTATGATTGTATCTTAACATATTTTTACATTATCACAGTATCACAGTACTAAAAGGTTCGAAAGGACCTCTGAGATCATCAAGTCCAACCTATAACCCTACACTAACACCAACACTAACACCAACCATCATCTAAACCATGGCACTCAGTGCCTCATCCAGTCTCCCTTTAAACACCTCCAGGGTCGGTGACTCCACCACCTCCCTGGGCAGCCCATTCCAATGGCCAATCACCCTTTCAGTGAAGAACTTTTTCCTCACATCAAGCCTAAACTTTCCCTGACAAAGCTTGAGTCCATGCTCTCTAGTTCTGTCACTGGTCACCTGAGAGAAGAGACCAACCCCTGCCCGACTACAACCTCCTTTTAGGTAGTTGTAGAGAGCAATGAGGTCTCCCCTGAGCCTCCTCTTCTTTAGACTAAACAGCCCCAACTCCCTCAGTCACTCCTCATAGGGCTTGTGCTCCAACCCCCTCATCATCTTTGTTGCCCTCCTCTGAACACATTCCAGCATCCTAACATCTTTCCCAAACGGGGGGCCCAGAACTGGACGCAATATTCAGGATGAGGCCTGAACAGTGCCGAGTACAGGGGGACGATAATGTCTCTGGTCCTGCTCACTACACTATTCCTGATGCAGGCCAGAACGCCATTGGCCTTCTTGGCCACCTGGGCACACTGCTGGCTCATCTTGAGCTTCCTGTCAACCAGCACTCCCAGGTCCCTTTCTGCCTGACTACTCTCCAGCCACTCTGTCCCCAGTCTGTAGCTCTGCATGGGATTGTTGTGTCCAAAATGAAGTACCCGACATTCGGACTTCTTAAACATCATCCCATTAGAATCAGCCCAGCTCTCCAGTCTGTCCAGGTCCCTCTGTAGGGCCATCCTACCCTCTAACAGATCAACCCTTCCTCCCAGCTTGGTATCATCTGCAAACCTGATGATGATGGACTCAATCCCCTCATCCAGATCATCAATAAAGATATTAAACAGGACGGGACCCAACACCGATCCCTGGGGGACACCACTGGTGACCGGCTGTCAACTGGATGAGACATCATTCACCACCACTCTCTGGGCTCAGCCATCCAGCCAATTCCTAACCCAGCTCAGAGTGTTCCCATCTAAGCCACGGGCTGCCGGTTTCCCTAGGAGTCTACTGTGGGAGACAGTGTCAAAGGCTTTGCTAAAGCCCAGGTATACGACACCCACAGCCTTCCTCTCATCCACCAGGCAAGTCACATGGTCATAAAAGGAGATCAGGTTGGTCAGGCAGGACCTACCCCTCCTAAACCCATGCTGGCTGGGCCTGATCTCTTGACCGTTCTGCAAGTGCCGCATGATTGCACCCAGGATTATCTGTTCCATGATTTTACCTGGGACTGAGGTCAGGCTGACAGGTCTGTAATTACCTGGATCATCCTTACGGCCCTTCTTGTGGATGGGCGTCACATTGGCCAACTTCCAATCTTCCGGGACCTCTCCAGTGAGCCAGGACTGCTGAAAGATGATGGAGAGTGGCTTAGCAAGCTCATCCGCCAGCTCTCTCATCACCCTAGGATGGATCCCATCTGGCCCCATAGACTTATGAGGGTCCAAGTGGCTCAGCAGGTCTTTAACCTCCTCCTCATGGATTGCAGGAGGGCCATATTGCACCCTGCCCCGATCAGCCACTTATAACTAAGTCTTATTCGCTGTATTCTGTTTATCAGAGTAAATATGCATAATGTATATGTCCTTGATTAAATTCAGATTAAGTATGTCAGCGTTCTATCAAATCAGCACTACGTGTCTTCCAGTTTGTCTTCTGTACCATAAACAGGTGGTCAGCCTGGTAGAGTGGACCTGACAGGGCAACAGCAAATTGGATATCAGTGAGGAACTACTTTAATTCTCATGGAAGTGCCAGAGTTGTGATAAAGCGACTTCCGAGGCTGCCAGGCCTATGGCAGTAGTTTGCAGAGGCAGTGTCAGAGTCCGTTTCTCTCTGGACAGGTTCCATTAGAGACTCCACACATAGAAATTTTTGTGTTTGATACAAAATTTACTTATCTGAAGTTTTCTGAAATTACTGTCAGGGAACATGGAGAACCAGGTGCTCCCAAAGGGATGGGGATGGGGACCCAAAGGCAATAACTTGACTAGCACAGGCCTTACCAGCCACGGCTCATGATGATGGGACAGGTCCACAGGGTGGGATCAGGTCCCATGAAGGTAGCTGGAGTCAGGCATAGCCCTAGGATAACTAGATGGGGCCATGGGGGCAGGCCAAGGCTGGGTCAGGATGCCAACATGATTCAACTATGTACTTAAATCCTAACACAAGTGAAAGTAGAGCAACTGAAATATGAAGTCGACTCACTTTGTGTTTCTCCTTGCCTGTCGCTGTAATGTGCTCCATGTAATGCCACTGGGCATTCACAGCTGCTGAGAAGGAGTATGTGGGCTGGAATCAGCTCAAGCCTGGCTCTCCTCTGCAAGTTCTTTTTGTTTATTGATCAGGGGCCACATACACACGCAGACCCTCACAGCTGGTCTGGCTAACTCAGGAAGTGTTTGCACTTTTTTATTACCTTGGGGACAGTTACACAGCTGGCCAGTTCATTCAACTATTGCAACCATTTATCTAGAACAGAGGTCACCCTCTGGTGCCCTTCTCGCTAGGTTCAACTTACTTTGCAATATCTGTGGTCAGTCACTCTGTGCACTCTTCCCTGACCTGTCTAGATGGTACAAAGCTCTTCCTGAAGAATTCCAGTTGAGTTGGATACGAAGTTGGTTTATTCCTCTACTACAAAACAGAAGTGTCTCTGTTTAAAGAAAATGGTATGGTTTTATTTGTGAAGCAGATTGTTCTGTCATTCTGCAGCTGTATGTTTTTTCTATAACTTCCCACTCATTTAAAGAAGGAAAACATGATATTTATTTAAAAACTAGATGAACGCCATTGCAGTGCTTTGGCTATTGTTGTGCTGTGACTTGCCCATTCCATTTTAAGCCAGTCTGTAGTAATAGATTAGCTTTTCTAGAAACCAGGCTCTCGGCTGTGATACCGATTAATTTTATTGTGTTAAAATTGCTGATGCTTGGTTCCTGTACTTGTCAAAGTAATATGTAATAGCATGCTGCATGGTGAATCACCTTCAGCAGAGAACATCGCTCATATTTAATTTAAGGGAAGGGGAGAAACACCTGTAAGCTTTTCAAAAATAAATGGTACCAGGCACCAGTATAGCTTTTAATTAATTATTTTAATGCCAAGAAGGTCTGGAAGAGGTGTCTGATTTGGAGACCAAACTTGTTTTAACTCCTGAGTTAGTGTGAATTTGTTACTGAGGAACTCACCTAGCGGAATTCTTCGTACCTTTTTTCATCCAAGGAGCTTGAAAACTTTCTTTATTGTTGTTGTCATGTAAATTTCAATGCATATTATCATTTTGCTATAATCCAGAGATAAAATTTTGAAGTTAAACTGATAGATGATTTGATCACTGCAATTGAAAACTGATGCACAGTAAAAATACATTACAAATCCTTAGCCGTGATATTTATTAAACATTAGAACAAATTACCTTGAGGTGTGGGACTCTCCCACCACTTAAAACTTCCTATCTTTCAAATAGGTATGATTCAGAAATTGCTTTGTTGAGACTAGGCCATACGGCTACTTTGTTCTCACAGGACTACTCGTATTTTTTTTTCTTAATTTCTATAAAATGCCCAGGCTCTTAGAGAAGGTATTGCTGCCACTTCACAGGTAGCTTAAGATGAAATTATCCCTTGAGAAAATTCTCTGGAGCATAGTCCAAAAGAGGATATTTAGTTTTCAGTTTTCACTGCTTTATTTAAATCCTGTAATATATAAAATAGTAAATTAATTTCATTTGCTGTGCAGTCTGCAAGTAGGAAATATACTAAGACTTATCTCTTGGTTCTTTTTGAATGCTGCCATGGTGGTGGCTGGCGCAGGCAGAAAGAATTTGGAGAGCTGGTAAAGAAATAAGAATTGACACTTGATACTATCATACAGGCTTCAATAATGTTACAAGGCAAGATTATTAAATTTTTTAATAAACAAGCCTACTTTGTGTGTTGTTGAGCTGTTTTACAAGGAATAACTCAATTTTATTAATTTGTATTGTTTTTAAAGGCAGCAATGGAGAAGCCAATTAGTCATCGATTGTTTGTGACAAGAATTTTGCATGAATATGAAAGTGACACATTTTTTCCAGAAATTGACTACAAAGACTACAAACTTCTCACTGAGTAGGTATCAAAATGCATACTGGTCTTGGGTTCAGATGGAAGGCTTGTTTAATAATCTAATTTGATGGTGGAAGGGTCTTACTAAGGCCATGTTCTGTCTTGAGTTGATGATGCCTTTCACTGTATTTTTTTCACAGCATCATATTTTATTTATATTTTACGTATTTTACACAGAGAGATTGTTGAAGCTGTCTGTGTTCTTCAAACTTTCTGTGATCTTTTCAGTAACGAATTGCATTTGTTGGTTTGCTTGAAAAGTATATTTATTATTGCTCACTGCAGAATTACTCAGATATTTACTGAGCATCATATCTCTCAGTGTGTTGTTAGTGGTACTTATCCTCTGAATGTATTTGATAAGTTGCCGGTGACAAATTAAATAGGCTTGAGCAGGGAGGGTTGAGCCTTTACAGATTTCTAGGGTTATTTCTTTTTCTTGATAAGGTTACTTCTTTCTAACAAACTCCAGAGGAACAATTATTAAACTGTAAGTTTCTGCTATTCACTGTGGTTTCTTCTATGTTATCCATGTCAAGTTCAGCCATACTTTTATGTTCTGCCCAATGAGATTAAATCCAACAGGCAATAGGGAGGCAGCAAAAATTCAATTGTCTGCCTCTTTCTCTTCTTGCTGCTCCCATTTTGGTTCCCATCTGGTTACAGACCAAGAGTGGAAGCAATACAAAGTTTGGCAAGTGAAGCTGTCTTCATGGGGCACAGGAATGGATTAGTACTGAGGTGGCGGAGGGTAGGTAAGGGCAGGAAAGCAGGATGGGAGAGAGACAAACAAGGAGAGTGAGGAGGACGAGTCATTTTTTCAAACTCTAGCACGTTCTGAACTGCGCGATGTCATATTTAGTATTGCTGTTTCTGACTCAACACTCTGGTCTCTCCCCCTTTGCTGTTTCTCAGGTATACATTTTTGATGCAGTGTATTGAAATCAGAAATTGTTCTTAAAACCTGAATTTATAAAATAGCAGAAAAATCCCCTATTAAAATGGAAACCTGATAGAGTCAAACCTAGCAAGTAAAATTTAAAATTTCTTTCTCCCTCAAAATCAACATTAGTTGTGCAAAATCCTTATTCTGTCACAGGGAGCTGAAGAGATTTTTTTTTTTAAGTGTCTGTTAGTAAAAAACAGTTTAGTAAATCTAGAATCTAAAGGAACGTGTTGTATGGCAGCAGTCAGCTATCTTAAGAAGCTGTCATAGACTTGTAAGAAACCTTTACCTTAGCATCTCCTCTAAAACATCTGAGGAAAAGCAAAGAAAAAAACACAAAAGTGTTCTGGATCTCTTTTACCTTTGTAGACATTTTAAATAACGTGTTAGAGGCTTTAGTAAAAATGTTGGGTTTCTTTATTAGGCCTAAAAGGTGGGGGTTTTTTTTGCCTCAGAGTATGATTTCTTGATTTAAATTGATGCATGTACAAGTTGCTGATAGTAGTTAGCATGACTCCTGAAAAAAGTTTATACTCCGTATACCTGTTGTAAGGATGATATTTTAATTTCCTTTTTCAAATAACTCTCTTTTTTAATTGATTGGATAAATTACAAGTGATTCATAATGAATTTTTATCTACTTGTTTTTTTTTTCTTTTTCTTCTGGCATCTCTCCAGGTACCCAGGTGTCCCTGCAGATATCCAAGAAGAGAATGGTATCCAGTACAAATTTGAAGTATATGAAAAAGCTGTCTTGGCACAATGAGGTTTTCTGTATTTCTCTGTAAGGGCAGGCATTTTAAATCATGAAGTAGTACTGAGTCCTTTCCTCTGTTTCCTGTCTGCAGACCGTTCCATCTCCTTTCACGTAACATCAAAGCAAAATTTGTACAAGATGTCTTTTATTAGGTTAATTACTGTGGTTGGAAAAAGAAAGTACAAGCTTTCAGGGAGAGTCCTTTTCTGGCTGCATTCTCAAAACTTTTTTTCAGGTGGCTTGAGCAAGGGCTTATGTGTCAAAAACTTACCTGTTTGTCTCCAATTAAGTTGGTTGGTTTAATGAAGTATATTATCTCACCATGTAAACCTTGGTTTGCTTGTATCTTTTCATGGTCCTGGCTTCAGCACTCGTGTATCATCTTCAGTCCTTAAGCTGCATTCCTCTGAATTCTGTCCCTTATCCCTTCAGCTGTCCTGTTGGATTGGAAATTTACAGAAATGCAGAGAATTGTTCTGATCAAGAAAGGTAGGCATTTCAAATGGAGTGCTTCTCAGTATGGAATTATGTCTGATTAAGGGTTAGTAATGGTTTTTCCTGAAATTCAGCCATGTATTTGCCTTTGGTTAAGGAAAGCTTTAGGTATGAAATTTTGCTAAATTCTGTCTGCTGTGAAAAAAACAGACAGGAAAAAAAAGTAAATACAGAGCCTGAGAGGAGAATGCAGATGATACCAAGCTGGGAGGAAGGGCTGATCTGCTAGAGGGTAGGATGGCCCTACAGAGGGACCTGGACAGATTGGAGAGATGGGCTGATTCTAATGGGATGATGTTTAATAAGTCCAAATGTCGGGTACACAGAAAACCCTGCTGGGAGCACTCATGCTCATTTCAGAGAGCTGTACTAGCTGATGAATTACCAATCGTTTGCTGGATGTCTCTGCTCCACCTCTTAGCTGGCTGAAGGGATTATGCCTCGTGCATTTCCAGCAGAGCCAGATGAGTTGGTTTAAATATCCAGTGAAGAGTGATTTCAGCTGAACAAAGCAAAAGGAGAAAGAAAACCTCAAATGATCCTTCCTACTGATACAGCAGTGGGGCCAGGAATACCTAGTGATGGACAACAGTGAGCAAGCAGGAGCAGTAGTGCTGTCACTCGCTTCAGCTAGACCTAAGTCAGCAGATTCAAAACCTGTAATAGATTGACACAAGCAGTCTGTGGACTTGGTCCATGGAGGAGCACACCTCACAGACCTCAGAACACATTTGGAGGATGCCTGCTCTAAGTCATGTGCAGAACATCTCACTGGGTTACTACATCCCATTCCCACTCTTGCAGTAGTTAAAATCAGAAAAGAGAAAAATATTAAATATACCTCTGATGTAAGAGTAACTTAAAATAGTTTAGGCCAACTCAACCACTAAATTCCACTGAAGCTTGTGCAGTTGTACTAAGGAGCACATTAGAAGATTTTGAATTTTTCAATGCTATATCTGTAGGTTGTTAAACGTGGCAAAATAGATCCTTAAAACTATTTATTGTGAAGTGAGCTTGAAAGAGATCTTCATTCTCACAAGTGCAAGAAAGGGGGGTTAATCCCTATACCTCATCTTCTTAGGTTTTGTTCAGAAAGGCTAACATTTAAGTCTGTTCCCATCAAGAGTCCTAGATGGAATACCTTATCAGTTTAACATACCTAAGTTTAGAAAGAATTTGTTTCCCTAATTAATTTTGAATTCAATTTTTCTTGAGTTTGTTATGTCAGTCATACAAAAAGGAATCTGTTCTTCCAGAGTTCTTTACTCACTAAGTACTTCTGTACGTATTTCTATTTCAAGTCAGTCAAAATTGATTTATTTAGAGCATTGAGTCTCAGCATCCTTCCTCAAATCATGTAGATGTTCTTCCTTTTGTCCCACAGCAGTTACAACATTGTTTACTGCACTAGTCACTGTAATTTTTTTCTACTATGTAATTCAGACTCCTTTAGAAACTAATATGATGCATAAAGGGTACAGACAACTTTCTGCTGTAATTCAAATAATGATTGCTTTCATTCAGTGCATTATTTATCCTTACATGAAGGAAATCCATATCGTTTAAGTTACAGCAGAGTAATGGTTTGGCCTGCTCAAAAAAAGTTAAAAATATGTCAGTGGGAAAAAAAAGCTTTCTATCAAAACTGTACATTTTTCTTCTCAGTAGCATGAAAGATTGAGCTGGTATTGACCAATGTCAGTACATGAATTTCAAACAAGCCTGTAAGCAGAGAAAGTAGCAGTTGATGTATTGAACTGCTATGTCATTTTTCATCCTAATGGGAAAACAAGTGCTGTGATCACAAACCACTCTATTGATGCAAGTCCTTGTTATATGTCGGAGAGCATGCTTTGCTACCCTCTTACTTTATCAATACACCTAGAACTTTGATGTCAAATGCTTTAAAAATAACTCCTCTCACAATCTATTTTAAATTTTTCTGAAAACATTTATGAGAATGAAATGGAGCCATGGATGTTCACATACTGTGGTAATAATATCTGATTCACATGAGAGAAAATAAAAACACTGGCAAGAGAGTCATCCCAAGAGACTGCTGGTGTACAACACTGTAGCACTTGTGTTTTGCAACATTGCAAATAGTTGCATCCATGGAACAAGACATTTTAGTGCAATATATTCTCTAAAATTGTTTGAAGATCTCCCATTCCCTCACCAGCCATAATTATTCCTGCAAGTATCACAAAAACAATTCCCACACACAGTCAATTTTTTAATTGAAGTAATTAGCAAAAACACACCAAATACTTCAGAGGGCATATTGTTGTAAGAACAGGACTCTGTGCTGTATAATTAAAACATGACTGAAAGAAAACAGGAGAAAACTCAACTTTGGCAATTCTCTGGGGCAATACCAGACTAAATGTCAAAGGAACCTGTCTCTGCACTCTTAGCAGATGTGATTGACCCAGAAGAGCATGATAGCAAAAAGAGTACAGTATCAAGTATACCTCAAAATCAAAATTATCCAAGTAAATAAATCAATAATGTAATAAAGTGTTCTAGATTTTATACTGCACACATATAAAAAGGCACAGGGTTGTGCCTTTTTGTGAGACTCTTCATGGAGTCCTAATTTCTTCTGTTTGGTTCTGCTCATTTTTGAAACAAAACATAGTGCTTTTCTGTGCTATGTCTGATGCTTCTGGCTCCTGTCTTCTCTTTTAGACCTCTCTGGCAATGTCTCTAGATCACCAGCTTAATCTCACTTCATTATTTTAAACAAGCAAGAGCTGTACCTGTTACAATTAATGAAAATGTTGTTAAGAAACGCTATTGTTTACAGTGTTTTATTGCATTCTTCTCAGCAAACATTGTAACACGGTAAACATCTGCCTCTGTACATAATGTTTTAAAATGTATTTCTAAGGTACCAAATTAGTACATAATCATATTCACTGGTGGAGAGGCTTTATCGGTCACCACAAACAAACCAAGTTAATTATGCTTTTGTGTTTTTCCATTTATTCTTAGTTTTGAAAAAAACCTCAATGCACCAATAATTAATCATTAAGCAACAGAATGACTGGAGTTACTTATATTGCATTATTCCTTGTTCAACAAATTATACATTAGTGCAATAATATATAAGCTATTATCTATAGTATGCAATCATGGCTCCTTCTCCATTTGAATCAGGTTTTGCTAGTGTAGGCTGAGGAGGCTGGTCAGTACCAAATAAAAGATACAACCAAAGTGTTTACCATTTCCAAAGGAAAGCAAAATCCAAAGAAAGGTTTTGTTTCAGATCAAATTGAAATATTGCCATTCTTTTTTCCCTGTAAATAAAATGCAGCAGATCACTTATTCAATTCCCAGAATCCCCAGGGACCCAGGACAGTGCCCTATTGTGGAAAAGAGCACTTGGAAACCCCGGCAGCACCAGGAGGGATGGTGCTCTCTGTTGTGCCTGAGCTCCCAGCTGCACAGCCTGGGGTTTGAGCTCTGAAACCACCTTCCCAAAACAGGGCTCCATAGCTCGAGGTCTGCGGTCTAGCTCTGGGCGTACAGCAGCTTGTTGAGCTGGCTACCAGAAAATTGAATACGTTTCTTTAGTTTTACTCTCTGCCTGCCTGCATTTGGACAAAAGTTTATTGAGAATCAGTGCAGTGGAATATTTTAGTCAATTAAAATGAATATTAGTATTCTGTGACCATAAAACTTTCCCCTGTAGATAGCTAGCCCACCTGTCAGTGAAATGCAGGAGAGGCCTGAATTGATAGAGCTCGTGAAAGGGGTACCAAGAAGGGTGGTAGACTAATGTGCTATGTCCTTATGCAAACATCTTCTGTGTTTTGAATAAACTTGGCACTGCATTGATGTATTTCCTGCTGGGGGTTTCCACCTTCCTTCACTGTTAACATAAAGATTAACTTCTTGATACCAACAGTTGTTTTTATGCCCAATTAAAAGAAGCCAAAAGGGACGATGTCACATTTACCAAAAAGCCCCTCTACTTATCTTCCCAAAAATGTTCTGCTAAGAACTGATGCGATACAATTTTTCGTGTGTGCGTGTGCAAGATTTATGCTGCCTATCGTAAGCACAACAGTACAATGCAGGCAAGGACAGGAGGCAAAATAAGAAAGCGTACGTGAGAGCTGCAGAAACTGCAGAAGTGAAGATGCTCCTCCAGTTGAATTGATGAATGTACACAAGTGTACACTGCCTCCGCATCTTGTATAATTCACACAACAACAGGTCTGAGAAGAGCAGTAACCTTCCTGAAGAGTGGGTATTTAATACACAAACCTTTCCAAGACTGTTTGGCAAAGACAGAGTATCAACAATGTGGGTGAGGTATGGACTGTAAAAGAAAACAAAGATAACTGGAACCATGCTGCAGGAAAGAAAAGGTTTGCAGACCTTCTCCCAACTTAGTTTTTGAAAGACAAGGTTAAAGATTACCTGAAGAAAACGCCCTTGAGATGTTGTTTGCCTTAGTGGCTTATTCACATGATTGCACTGAGATCTCAGTCATGCTGGCGCCTAACTGATCCTGTTGTGCTTTTAAAAAGCAGAACAGCACAAATCTCCTTCACATTGCTCCTGGAAAATTCTCTCTCTCATGATACCTAAAAAAGCCCTTCATAGCAACAAGGATGCCGTTGCCCTGTGACTGCTACTTACTACGCCCAACATGACAGATTGTTTCAATGTCACTTTGCCCTCATCTCACATATTTGTTAGCTGCATTCACCTGCTGACTTTTATTATATGCTGAGACAACAGTCTTTGAGGCACATCTGTCTTTTTAAAACAGAGAGCACAGGACCTTGCACAATGACAGCACCACAGCAAATTAACAGTGTTTGCAAGGGAGCCGAGATGGGTGCTGCAGGTCCCATGTCTATTATACCATTCACATGTCACCACCACAAAAATTAGCATGACAACAGGCAGTCACAACTTCTGCAAAATGTTATGAAAAACTGTTACAACATGCTTTTGTGGGAATTAGCATTCCAAGAAAATATCCTTGGAATATCAGAGATAGCAGCAGTAAGGCCTGTTATACACAGCTGTGCTTATGGATATCACCATGAAGCCAAACAAGTGGACAGTAAGGTGTTGGGAAGTAGTGAGCTTGTTTTCACCAAGGAGAAGTTACATTTGACCAACCTGATGGCCTAGTAGGTGAGGGGAGAGCAGTGGATATTGTCTACACGAACTTCAGCAGGACTTTTAACACTGTCTCCCAGAAGATCCTCATAGAGAAGCTGTTGGCATATGGGCTGGATAAGCAGACAGTGTGGTGAGTTCAAAGCTGGCTGAACGGCCAGGCCAGGAGGATAGTGGTCGATGGTGCAAAGTTTACGTGGAGATCAGTAACAAACAATGTACCCCAGGGGCCAGCGCTGAGTCCAGTTCTGTTTAACATCTTCATTAATGATTTGGATGATGGGGTGGACAGTACCCTCAGGAAACTGACCCATAAGACACAACTGGAAGGGCTGGCTAATAATGGCCAGCAGGTGGAGAAGTGATTGTGCGCCTGTGTTATAGGCACTGGTGCGGCCACTCCTCAAACCCTATGTTCAGACTTGGGCCCCTCACTACAGGAAGGACATAGGTGCTGCAGTGTGTCCAGAGAAGGGCAACAGAGCTGGGGAAGGGTCTGGAGCGCAAGTGTTATGAGTAGCGGCTGAGGGAACTTGGGCTATTTAGTCTGGAGAAAGAGAGGTTGAAGGGAGACCTTATCGCTCTCTACAACTGCCTGAAAGGAGTTTGTAGCAAGGTGGGTGCTGGTATCTCCTCCCAAGTTACAACAGATAGGAGGAGAGGAAATGGCCTCAAGTTGCACCAAGAGAGGTTTAGATTGGATATTAGGAAAAATTTCCTTACCAGAAGAGTGGTGAAGTCAAGCTGGGAAACATAACACAACATACTTCTCAGGAAACAAATCATATAGATTGATGTTGCATTAAAGCGGTGTTGCAAATAAACTTTTCATGTACCTTCCATGCAGGAAAATCCCAGGAATGGGAATTTACTTGCTGCCAGGTTCGTTTGGTGGTGGACAATGGCAAGTATCAAGAAAAAAAGAAAATATCTTTCCTGGCAGGCTTTGACCAGGTTGCTTTTGGCACAGAGCAAGCAGCAGAGAAGCAATCTATGACACCAAGTAATCCCATAGCGACATGGGGCCCTTCACCTCCAACGGGGTCTATGAATACCTCTGCAGAAGAGAAAAATTGATAACAGAAAACTTTACCAGCTGGATGGATTTAGGATTGTTTAATAATGAAGAAGGCTTGTGAGGGAACTGGGACCTCCTAGTACTCCTACAATCAGGAAGGATCCAAATACTTTTTTTTTCCTTTTGACAGTTTTGCCATCAAAAGCAGCCAGGGATTATTGTAGAGTAAAACTTGAGTACACCCAAAAGAGGCATCTCTTCAGGCTCACCTGTATCTATTTCCTATTAAAGCCCTTAAATTCCTGCCCCAGAGTCGTGGAAAGCACTGAGACAGTGAAGAAGAGTGGGTTATTTCTAATGCTTGCTACACATATAGGAAGCTGGTAAGTACAGCTGAACTCTTGTGTTTTCTTTGCCTTGAGTGGTGATGGCTACACTCTTCACCAGGAGGGAAATGGCTGGAAGTGCTGTGGGACCGGGGTGGATGTAGGTGTGAGAGGGGAAGAGGGCAGTGGGGACATGTGGGGTGTAGGGGCATGGGAGTCAAAGGGGTGTGCAGGTGTCACGGTGTGGGCAGAAGGATGTGTAAGGTGTGCAGGGTGTGCAGGGCACGCTGTGAGGGCGGCTGATAGTGAATGTGAGTGTGATGGTGGGTGTGGGGCTGTGGGAGAGGGTGAGGTGGTTTGTGTGTGTGCAGGTGTGTCAGTGAGGGAGTTGGAGGGGTGTGAGGGTTGGCAAGGGGGTGTGAGGGGGAGTGAGGCGGTGGGGGAGTGTATGGAGGGTGTGAGGGGGTGTGAAGTTGCTGAGAGAAGGATGAGGGAGGCGCGGGGTTGCTGTGAGTGGCGATCAGATCCGGGGTGCGGGGGTCCGGAATGCGGTCGCCACCCCGCCCACTACCGAGCACGGCGTCCCCGGGCGGGACGGCGCTGCGGGATCGCCGCCGTCGGGAGCGCTCGGGGCTGGCACGTCCGCCGGCGGCGCGGGGCGCACGGGCAGGGCCGCCCCGGCCGGAGCCGCGCGGGAGCGCCCGGTGCCGCCCGGCGCCTGCGGCGCGGCAGGAGCCGCCGCGGCTCGCGGCCACAGGTAAAGCTGGTCCCCCGGCGCCTCTGCGGGTCCTCGGCCTCGCCTCCCCCCACACGAAGGGGTCGGCGCGGTGTTTCATCGTGCCCTTACCCACCTGCGGGGCCCGGGGGTGGCGGAGAGGAGGGTCTGCGTGCGGGTCCTGCGTTGCCGGGTGGCTGCCGGGCTCAGACACCGGACCCTGCCTTCCCGGTGAGTCCCTAGGGGAAGACTGCAACACTCTTTCTCTCCCAGCCCGCCTTTGTGTTATTCAGATGTGCGCTCTATTAACTCCTCTGCAGAGAAGTTGCCTGTTCCTGGCTTTTTTTTTTCCTCCCTCGGGTAAATCTTTTCGAGCCGGGTTACAGGTCAGGATGCTGCGGAACTGGAGTGAGGAGGGCAATGGGGAAGAGGCTGGAGAACAGCTTTTGTGAGGAGCAGCTGAAGGAACTGGGGTTGTTTAGCTTGGAGAAGAGGAGGCTGAGGGGAGACCTTATCGCTCTCTACAGCTGCCTGAAAGGAGGTTGTGGCGAGGTGGGTGCCTGTCTTTTTTCCCAAATAGCAGGTGATAGGACGAGAGGAAATAGCCTCAAGTTGCACCACGGGAGGTTCAGACTAGACACCAGGAAAAATTTCTTTACCGAAAGGGTGGTCAGGCACTGGAACAGCAGTCCAGGGGGTGGTTGAGTCTCCATCCCTGGAGCTGTTTGAAAGATGGGTAGATGAGTTTCTCAGGGATCTGGTTTAGTAGTGGACAAGTGCTGTTGGATTCGATGATCTCAAAGGTCTTTTCCAACCAGGCGATAAAACTGTTTTGTACTTTACAAATGATTGTGATTCTATAATTCTATGAGCAACAACATTGACCTTAAAGTAGAGCCCCAGTAGCAATCTCCCTCTCCTAGCACTCTCCACCATGCTTCAGCTGCTCTCTGGCGGTAATTATTACCATAGGAAACAACTCCAAATGAGAAGGAGTATTTGGAAAGATGATAAATGCTGTGACAGGAAAAGGTGCCTGATAAGCTGGCTGGACCTCTCCAAACTTCTGTCGAAAGCACAAATATGGGAGATCCTAAGTGAGATGGCTGTTGAGAAATGTACAGCTCCTGGCTATCCTTGCTTGGAAAATAGCAAGGCTGAAGAGACGAAAGCTTCACTATGGGAAGCTGTGCTTTGCAGGCTAGGTTTCCAAAACTGGACTTGTTTCTGGCACCTTTGGAGAAGACAGGGAAGTTTTGGCTGTTATAGAATGGTAATTTTTTAGTCAAAAGATACTCATATGTGATAAATTTCAAGGTGTTTATGACAATGTAGGAAACCAGAGTACTTGTTAAGACTGACTGACACAATTTACAGAGTTAATGTGGATCTGAAGAATCGCAAAAAATATATAAAAGCTTATACTGCTCAATTGTCTAAGCACATTTTTTTTCAGAGATGAGAATTGATGACTTTTACTGGAATGACTCTCTGAACACTATAGTGAAAGCTTGTCACTGTAGCTTAAGTACAGAGAACAGAAAATACGGCTTTCGCGTTGAAAAAGTGAGGAATACCTTCCAAGAACACTTATTCATAGCACTCCTTTACTTAGTGAAAATGTTAGCTATATATTATAACATCAGTGAGCTCTTTTCCTCTCAGTTTTGTGATTGTTTATACTGTTAGATGTAGCAAACACTGTGAGAGTTTTTCCTAGTAATTAAATTATATTTGCAAACCAAGAAACAAGGGTTGGAGGAAGAAGTTTTAAAACTTTTAGTGTTATTTCTCACTATCATAGCAGCGTGATCTGTGTCAAAATAGGAATCTGGGTTATCGCTTTTACATTTGCCATCTGACCTCAGGATAGAAGCCAGCACAAATCCGAAACAGCAGCTGTCTGCTTCTTGGAAACAAATCAGCATCAGCTTCAAAAAAACTGACTTTCTTAGTACGAGCTGCATTGTTCTATTTCATCTCAGAACACTTTCCAGGACAATATTGCCTTTTCAAAATTAAGAAGAGCTTTGTTTTTAACAGAATGTTCCAAGAATGTTATTTGTACAAGAACACCAGAAATTTGTGGATAGTCTGAAAGACACTTTCATGACTCAGTGTTGCACGTGAGGTTGCACAGTTCCACTGCTGTCTTGGCACAAGCTTACCCCACAGCCGAAAAGCAGCTGTGTCAGTCCTGACATGTCAGTAACACACATAGTGAGTCTGACATGGCAGTTTAGATTTAGAAATGTTTTATAATCCCAATCTGTTCAGCACCAATCTGTGATGTATTATCAAATAAATTACTCTTTTAGGGAGTCTGACTGAACTGTGGCCTTCCACTCCAAAATAGCTAGCTGTGGTTTCTTGGCACAGGTTGTACCCAGTCCAGGTGTGGCACGTATATTTCCCCTGAGCAGGTCTCAGCATGGGTCTTGCCAGAGTCCAGCTGCATGTTGTGCCCACAGCAGCAGTTTCAGGATGACGCAGCTCCAAGCCCATGCTCCTGTAGTTAACAAGTTCTCCAGATGAAAACACGATTTTCTTCACCCAGCATTCAGGAATGTAATCTGCATGGTATTGTTCCAGTTCAAATCTGTAGTGCTTCCTCTTGACCATAAAAGGTCTAATTTGTAAATAGTTGTGGATTTTTGTTCTCCATTTAGCATTTCTTTCTCTACTTTCCTTTGCTCCCGCACAGCCCTCTTTTCCTTTGCAGGGTAAAGTATAGATCAACCTGTAAGTAATGAGGCTGGACCTCAACAGCAATTGTGCTTGTATTCCTCTCAGGGATTAGCCAGCCTGCTTTGCAGACCTGACAGTCGCAGCCTGTGGATATAATGATCAGTTGGGTTTCTAAAATGAAATTTATTTGTCCCTACAAGCCCCAGTGAGATCTCAGGCACACTGGAACTGCTGACCTGCCTGCACGAGAACACCTTGGGTTTTCTCCAGGCCAGGTTCATACCACATCTGGCAACACAATCTACTCCAAACTTTCAGACTTTAACTGTTGGCCTAGACTAGGCTTCGTCTACCCTGACTCACGATAATGGTCCTGGTAACGTGTATGGAGAAAAGGAATTGAAGCAATTGGAGTCATTAGGTCAGATGTCGGAAAAACAGTCTTAATTTTTAGCACTGACTTGCTGCATGACTTCAAGTAACATTATTCTCTTTCTATGCATGTTTAACATTCTTTTGGCTGTAAAAGGTTATTTCTACAAATGCAAAGACCTCTGTAAGAAGTACTATATGCAGTCACTCAAGCAAAGCAAGCAGTTAGGAATGAGAAGAGCTTTCGATAAATATGAAAGAAATGTAAAATTATCAATGACTTCCAGACAGGTCAAAGCCAAGGGACAACAGAATCAGAATTCCAGTATACATGCTATCTAAAAGATACTTCTCTTTCTGGAAACCTAAATGCACAAATTCATTGGATGTTTTTATAAAAGGTGTTGATAATAATCTTGAATATATTACTTGTCAAAAATATGCATTTCATAATAATGATTTGCACATCAATAAAAGCTGAGATGCACAGGACTGAATCATGTACTTCTAGTATAATAGAATGAATCCTTAAAGTAATTTCAATGCAGTTGCTGTTTAAAAAATGTTTTATCAAGACAGAGGGAAAAACCCCAACAACCAGTCAAAAGAGGGTGATAGTACCACAGCAGGGCTCCTGTTGTCAGCAGTGATCAGAACTGGGATGCTTCTTTCATGAGGATGGACAGAGAAGTTCTGTCCCTCTTTCATTCCCCCTTAATTTCCCAGAACAGGACCGCAGTTACACAAACACAATGAACAGACCTTGTGAGGGCCAAAAACCCAGAGCAGATACCACCAGAGGTGAAGGGGTTCATCTCAGATGTTTGTCTGGCATACCACACATTGTGAAGTATCTTACCCAAAAACATGCTATGTGTGATCATTATTACACCATGTCACTAAGCAGTGACTATATTGAGTAGCAGTTAAATGGTTAGGACATTGTATGTATGAAGCTATAACTAACTGTATAACTAACTGTTTTCATGGTGACTGATAAGCCACTGAATGTCACTGCTTACCAAAAGTGCCTGTAGCAACTGGAGTGGTGCTATGGAGTGAAATAAATGGGGTCAGGGGAGGAAATCTGTGATAAAAAATGTCACGTGTATTTCAGCTGACTTTTTTGTTTATTTCTTGGACTTCTGGAACAAACTACATCATTGACACCATCCTTTGACTTTAGAATTCAAAGTTAAGCAGTACTGAAAAAAGTGAGCAAAATTACTGCTTTTCTCTTCATCAGAATGTTACTAGTGCTTTCAGTGGTAACAAAAAAAGAGTCTTTGTTAATTTCCTTTGCAGTTAAGCTAATTAAATATTTTTATTTCTCTGGAAGCATACTGTAAATAAACAAATATAATTTTAATATCCCTGTCTAATCTTGTCTTGGAATTCTGTTCCTCTGCCGATGTTGAGGAGTGCCATTCTCCAACTGCTTGCACTTCCCCATCAGAAATAGAACTGAAAACGTCTCTATCCTCATTTTCAAGTTCAAATGAGACTAAAAAAAATCACTCTTCAGCTTTAAAGAGGTGGATCATCCAAGAGGTGTGGACAACCCATCTCGACATTTTCACCAACAAGAAAACCCAGCTCAACCAAAGCAGGGTCCAAGCTGGCACAAGTGCAGTGGCTACAGTCTGAGCCATAGATAAAGAGCTCTCCGTCACTGTTTCACCAGAATAAAATTGCCTCTTTGCAAGAAGAGCTTCAGGATATTACTCCAGAAGAAGAACTCTCTTTTAAAATCAATGGCCTTGCCTTCTCAAAGAGATTCGTCACCAGGCACCAAAGTATTGACATAAAAGACACTGCTCATTGAAAACCTTTGATCAGTCTGGATCAAGAAAATTGTCATATGATGGGATAAACTCTCTGACCACTTTTGCTGAAGAGAAAGATAACCCCAGTGGGATTCATATGGGTAAGGATGCCAGTTTGGCATACATCAACTTCATTTCAAACCTCAGCAGTATTAGCCAGAAAAGAAATTTAGGAGCAAATCACTACAGCTCTGACGCTCAGTTAACTACTAGCCTAAGTCCTGCTGCTGCAGAAGACAGTAAATCAGTGATGGGAAAGAAAAAGATTCTTTCTTCCTCTCCTTCTTTGTTATCAGGTTCTAAAGAAGTACTGGAGAACATTACTCCTGTTACCCTGAGCAGGAGGAATCAAGCTTCTCTAGAAAGATGGGGTTCAGGAGCTTTATTGTTGGATGATACTGCTCAGACAAAATCGGGTTTTCTTCCACCACTGAATATGAATCCTCAACCCTCAATTCCAGATGTCACTTTCATAAACAGGGTTTCTGGGATGGTTTCTTGTGGCCAAAACCACTTAATACCAGCAGCACCTGCTTTCCCTAGAGAGACCAAAATCACAAAAATACTACTAAGGAGGCAGTCATTAGACAGAACAGGTTAAGCAATTGGTGAATTTTTAACAGGAGGTTAAAAGGTTGCAGAATCTTTACAATATGTACATATTCACTGCACTATTCAATTGTAATGATACCACAGGAGAGAGCAGGTCTGTGATGTAAGTCGCTGTGCTTTGGAATGAGTTAAATAGCTTAAAGAGTACATGAAAAGATGTACTTAAAGACGCTGCTCTCTGCAAACTGAGGAGCACATATCAAACTCTTATCATATTTTCAGCTTCAGCACTGAAAACATACCTGTGGCAGGCTGAACCTGCAAAGGGTCTTAGACACTGCAGTTCTCATCTTAGGTTGGAAACACTATCCCTCCAAGGTTTCCCCAAAGGTGTATTATTTCTCCACCTAGAAAGGTGGTACACATGGAATTTGGGAACTTGATTGTGATGCTGGACGTCAGGCTGACTGCAATATCCAGCAACCCCAGGCACAATCAGTGTGTAGAAAAGGATGAGCAGCAGCAAGTGTACCTAGGTGATGTCTTCTGGCATCACTGGCTTTACTGACAGAAGACAGTACACAGAGTCGGTAACATTCATGTTGCAGAGCTGGGCTGCATGCAAAGCTGTGCCTGCGGAATTCCAGCTAAAGACTGGGAGCCTCCTTTGATGCCTTTCTGCCCACTGGAAATCAGCGTGATAGCTCTGGAGAGCTCAGGCTCACCACACAAAGCCTGGAAGCGGAGTCATAAGCCTGCACAGCAAGAAAGAAGTCCCAAGGAATCTCATGTGAAATGACTAAACCCTGACTGCAGTGTCAAGGAGGCATGCCAACCAGCCTGGGCTTCTCAAGCTATTTGATTGCTGGAATACTCTCATTTAAAAAGAGGAACGGTGGAGGGGAGGCAGAGGCTGTATCTAAACTAGTGTTCATCATTTTCCGTAGTTCCAGATTCCCATAAACCTAGACCTCCAGATCATGCATAAGCTCCCCAGTCACAGACCTGGATTTCTTTTCAAGACAGGTTATAGATGGTGCTATCTTGCTTAGTGAGGACACTTCATGCAAATGCTTGGGAGCATGGAAGAGCTCTGTCCTGCTCAGACAGACTTAAAAAAAATCTGACAGATACAATACTTACCTGGCAGATGGAAGTCCTCCTTTTGCCTTATTTGAAGCAGAAGATAGATTTCTTACAGATGAGAATCATGCCTTTGCTTCCATGCTATTGAATATTTTATGTTATCTGTATCTAAAGTTTGTTTTTCCTTCCAATTCGGCATTTGCAATTCCAAACATCTACCTGTCTTTGTGCACATTCCACAGATGCCTGATTGCTGGCATTTTATAACCCATCTTCTAAAGACTGAAAAATACTGAATGTGTTTTGTTTTGTCATAATTTACAGAAATTAATTGTAGTGGAATTGTGTTTGTGTAATGTGAATTTCTGTATCCTGAAATACTTTTTCTGAAAATACACTGTCTTCTTCCAGCTTCAGTCTAAATTCATCCACTCTGATGTTGCCTGACAGAGAACTGCAATGTTATTTAGCTTTGCTGTTATCACAACAATTTCCAGTGGATGATGAACACACAGTCTCTGTAAATACCTTTTTATATAAAAAAAGCTGTCCGAAAGTTCATGATATGCATATTTTGAGGAAGGGAACGTTTGTCATCTGGAAGATAATGGAGAGTGGTTTACGTCTTTACACAAAAGGGCTGTACATCAAGCGCTGATCTGAAAATACACATTTGAATTTTGAAATCAATTTTGCAATAAAATCATTCCTGCCTCCAGTGACGACTGCTAGAAGGCAGACAACCTTACTGTTCATTCTCTGGCCAGGCTCTCAAAGGTAGCTAGAATAAACAAAATGAAATATGTATTGCAATTGCCAAAATTAATTCTTTGCCACAAAATACGGTTCCTGAAAGCTGTGGTGTCCTTTGCCCTCCTCCTGTCACAGCTCTGCTAGCCTGGGATGCGCAGGATTCTGCTGACAGCTAGGAAGGCCCACAGTTAGCTGCACTATGCCATCAAATGTGACTTACATGGATATGATCATCACCCTTGTGTATTTTCTCACCCCTCCAAAGCAATTAGTAACATTATTTTAATGAGAGATGGACTATTCATCCACTGAAAGACAGCTGGTCATTTATGGATTGGCTTGCAAACTCTAGTTTCTGCGCATACACAAGCAAGAAGTGTTCACTATGTTTAAAAAATACCCCACAGAGTTTGCACATTAAAAATGAGAAAGATCTAAAAGTGAAGTTATATACATTTTAAGAGCTATTAAATATTGGCGTAAATACAATGAATGTGATGGATTATTTCATTTGATTCAGATTCTGCTTCTTACTACATGAGATGCAGCATCTGGATATACCAGCTAGAAACAAGGATTACATGGACACCTTTTTATGGCAGAGAAATTATGTGGAACAACATATATATCTTTATTACCTTACTGACTGGGTACAAATGGGTCCCTACAAATACCACATATGGATGCAATAATAGTTTTCAAATGTTTTTATGACATTATAAATGAAAACAGCAATATTTAATCTGCTGACCTCATAACCAAGCTAAGTATTTGAATCTAAAAATTATCTTTAAAAAACCCACAAATTCTTTTTAAGAAAAAAATCATGTAACAGATCAGGTGTTCTAACTGGTATCTCTGCTGAAGGTATAAAGCATGATTTCTGTGGTGTTGATTTAAAAATTACATACATGTATGGGATTACTGTTCCCTTAACTAAAACAATAACTTTTTTATAAAATGCTCATACATTAAAGGAAAATGGCAAATGTCTTGAGAAGTCATGTTCTTCTGTAGTGTTGCCAGTATTTTGTGCTTAATTTTGATGCAGAAGAAATGTGAAAGGTTAATGTTAATGTTCATTGTTGCATCAATGTTACATGTGACCTTCACACGAAAACCAATTCAGTTTTGTTCTCTTGATGTTGTTATGATGCATAAATAAAAGTTGTTTTTTCCTCCCATTCAGGGAATATGGAAATACATATCCCTTTATTCACCACTTAGGAGATGCTGAGTCACTACCAAAGTACTGGCTCTTAAGTGTTTCTCAGCCTGTCTCTAGACAGAAAAATTTGAACAATTAATTACATTTAATCCAACATAGCTAAATTTGAACCAAGTATTGTGTGACAGAGGCTCTTTGCACCTGTCAGTAGCTTACTGTGGTTCCACTTCAGTGGAGATACACTTATGCCATCTTTGAAGTCTTAATCCTTGTCTTTTTCCAGTCTAGAATATCTTTTTAAGCTAAGAATGAGAGGCAATACCTGAATTTCTAATTTTTAATTTTCTTCCCCCTCATCACATTAAATAGGAACAGCTCTGACAGGTGGCTGAGGATGCTTGCCTTTTGGGTCAGGAGGTTCAAGAAGCACCTCCTTGCTTTCTAAACTTTCCCACAGAGAGGAGCCTAGGTGCAGTGGGATTAATCTCTTGTCCCAGACCTGGTTCATGGTTTGTATCTAAATAGTTAGGAGATATGTGTGTATGTATGTGTTAATCACCAGGCCAGCAGCTGCTGCAGACAGAAGTTCAGGGTTGCTGCTGATAAATTCTCTTGCTGCATTAGTGGCAGAAGATTATAACCAGTTAACCAGCTAACAATGATCGTGTATATATATAAAATATATATGTGACAAGTAACAATAAAAAATGGAGTGAGAAGTTATTGTCCTGGGGAAACACCTGACAGAGTCAGAGGCGTCCAATTCTTACCAACAAGGTGTCCCTTCTTGAGGGAAGAGGTACGGGGGAGAGAGAGGTCCAGACCCACCTTCCCAGCCCCCAGGTAGGATGATCATTTTTCCTCTATCACAAAAGGGGTTTCAAGTGCCAATTTCATACCTTTTGAAACTCTTTGGCACCTCTTGGTGGGGTGGGACTAAGTCAATTAATGTGTGTTGATTGGCTCTTGGCAAGGCTGCTTGTGCTCTCAGAAGTGGGGACTGGGTGGTTCAACTCGCCTGCAAGGCAGGTTGCTCAGTATGTGCTTTTGGGGGTCTCTCTACTCTGAACTAAAGCAACACCAGGCTATGATGCCTCTGCCTGATCCCAGGTGTCACTCAGCAGATCTGAGACTAGTACCCCATCCACCTGTCTCACCAGATAGAGTTGTTTGTTGTTCTAGTTGAACTGCTCCCTTTTGCAAAGTTTGGTATTTGCCATCCACAAGGCCTAGCAAGTCTGTTATACCACATTACCCCCAAACAGTAAAGTTTGCAAACAAAAAAATACCTGTCAGGTATTTATGCATCTTGATAAAGAATCAAGCCACAAGCTGAAACTTTTTCCTTGCTAGTTGTCTTTCTTTAAAGAGCTGTGGCTTTGCATCCAGAGAGTTCTCACACCTTACAGGGAAAAATTAGTGAATCTCGTCCACTCTAAGAAGCCTAATGGCATAAAATCCCTTACCATTTAAACTATATAAAATGGAAGTGACATTTCTGTAAGCAAGCATTCCTGTCAACAGAATTTACAGCTTTCAGTAAAGCACGCTGCCTCTGAGATTACTGATTTTGAATCTAACGTAAGTTCAGAAAGGTGAAGTCCTTTTTCTTTACTTTTGGTTCATGCCATTTAAGAGCAGCTACACAGGAACGCTACCAAAAAGCACTCTTCAAGGTTGTGTTTAAGGTGTGGTGTTAAAAGTACAGTTTTCAAAATACCCTTGCCTGCACTTTTTCTTTGTTTCTGCTTTAAGGAGAAAGGTATTTGGAGTTGTTTTGTTTGAAATTTTGTGTTTTTTATAATTATGCAGCACTTCCAAAAGAATATTGCCATAATTTGATGCAGCTACATTAAAAAAACAGTAAACTAAGTCATTAAATTCCTCTTTTTTCTCTCTTCAATCCTTAACAAGACCTTAATGTTTTTGCATGTTATGCAGTAGAACTAATTGATTTTCCAACTAAAATCTGATATTTTTAAATAAATAGATTCTTACACAAGTAAACCATTATTTCATTAGTTGGCTATTTTGCTCACGTAGCAAGAATTGCTTGTTACACTAAGGCTAACACTAGTCACAAGTATCTGTCCTACTAAAAACATTAACGATGTATTCATAGAAGGGACAATACCTTTTTTTTAAAAAAAACCAAACCTGAAATCCATAATTAGAAGGAAGATTGCTTATTTTAATTTCACAATACTTCCCAGCCACACATTTTCACCTTAAAGTATTACTAGTACTGCAATACCTCCAAGATCAGGTTTGATAAGGATACATCTTAAGAATCGTAGAATCACAGAATGGTTTGGATAGGAAGGGACCTTAAAAGATGACCCAGTTCCAACCCCCCTGCCATGGGTAGGGACACCTCCCACCAGATCATGTTATTCAAAGCCCCAGCCAACTTGGTTTTGAATACTGGATAGAATTCCAAATTTATTGACTAACTGTCCTGACAAAATCCCCAGCTATCAATCCTCTTAAAAAGACAATAGGTCTTAAGCTCCTTTACACAGGTTAACCTTGTTTTAAAATATATAGATACATGCAAAATTCCTGCAAAACTCCTCTTCTTCAAAGAAGACACGTTATCTGAGAGAGGCATCTCCCTGGTTGATGATGTGTGCAGCTGTTTAAGAGAAAATGAAGACCTCCTAAGAATGGTCTAGGCTTTAGCATTTCATAAAAAACATAAGCCTGCTTCTTTTTGCTGCTACAGAGCGGGCAACAGAAACCGAGGACAGAAGCAGTCAAGTTATTTTGTATAAACTCTTACTTAAACAAATTCCTTCTAAGTGTCTGTTAAAGCTCAACAAAGACGAAATTTAATTTTGCAAGAATCAAACTATAGGAATTACAGAAGAATTACTCACAAGTCCCTCTACATTTGTATTAATATTCTGCAGCAGTATGTGTGACGTAGTCTCATTAAATAATTAATTAAAAAAATTCTGGGCATAAAGCAGCCTCTGGAGGGGTTGTCCAGCCTTCCCTCTTCCACACAGCTAATATAAACTGGGATTCAGGAAGCCAAGGTGTTAACAGTTCAATACTGAAGTAAGCACCAGAGGTCTTGTAGTTACCAGCCTCAGGTCAAACGCACTATTTTAAATTAACTCACAGAGATGGCATCTCCTATGCCCGCACCACACTGCAGCACTAGTGCTAATTCAGAGCTATTGTCCCAGGCAGGAAAAAAAGTGAATTTCTGTTCAGCTGTTTACAAAAACATGCTAGGATCTTAAACTGAACAGTGAAGATATTTTTTTAGAACTGTATATAGGCCAGTTTATTCCCAAATTTCTGAATTCTAGACACAAGTGCATGCTGAAGAACTGTAACTAGTTTCTGTATTTTTTTCCCGTGAAGGCATCAGCTAGCAATTGTGATAACTTCCACAAGCTGCAACAGACGGCAAAAGTTACAGCCTTCTCTCTCAAAAGCTGGTGAACTCTAAAATACAAACTCGACCTTTGCATACATTTTAAAAACATAATAATGAGAACACATTTTGAAAACATATTTTAATTCTGCCAGATCCCCAGTAAGACTATGAATTTGCATACGCAAATTCTATTTCTGCTACCACAATGAGAGGAATCACAATTAGGCAGTGAAAGCAACAGCTATAATGACAAAAGGATCACAGAAAAATTCAAGGGATTCAAGCGAAAGTATAAAGATATTAAAAAAACCATATAGTTGCCCCCAAAATGCATATGTTCAAAATTAAGAAATCAAAGGAATAAAATACCTTTAATTTTACTAGAAGCACAATAAAAAAATAATACTACTTTATTATGAGTTTTCAATGAATAAGCTCTGCTTGGCAGCCTCAAATGTTATCCCCAGCTGCTCACCGCACCACTCTGCCTGAAGTTACTGCTCATGTACAAGGGAGCAGAGACCTCAATGCCCCAGTGCAATCTGGAGTATCTGCAGTGTGGAACAAGAATTATGTTCAATCATGCTATTAAAAGGGTAATAATAAAATTACAGCAATTTGCAATAAACACATATCAGAAGCAATTGCAGCTGGAAGGTAGTAACACCATATTTCACTGCATAGACATATGCCAAAACTCATCCATCAAAAACGTAGGAGAGAGGAAGCAAAGAACTAAAGACTAATACAACACCCTGGCTTGGGTGTTATCTATCAGCCCTTGACTTTTCATATAGATTAGTAAAGGATTACAGAAGGAAATCAGAGATAAAAAGAGAGCCTACCAACTATGGAAGGCAGGGCTGGCTACTCAGGAAGAGTATAGGACTATAGTTAGATCATGCAGAAGGAAAATCAGAGAAACAAAAGCGCAATTTGAAATTAATTTGGCTACTTCTGTTAAGGATAACAAAAAGTGCTTCTATAAATACATTAATAACAAAAGGAGAGGAAAGGAAAACCTCCGTTCTTTGTTGGACTTGGGGGAGAACATAGCTACCAGGGAGGAGGAGAAGGCTGAGGTACTCAACACCTACTTTGCCTCAGTCTTCACCAGTAGGAGAGGTGGCCCTCACGATAACTGGCTCCGGAGCTCACAGATAGAGACAGGAAACCAAATGGCTCCCCTGTGCTCCAGGAGGAAACAGTCTATGAATTACTGAGCCACCTGGATCCACACAAATCTATGGGACCTGATGGATTCCATCCTAGGGTGATGAGGGAGTTGGCAGAAGAGCTTGTCGAGCCACTCTCCATCATCTACCAACAGTCCTGGCTCTCTGGGGAGGTCCCAGATGATTGGAAGTTGGCAAATGTCACGCCAATCCACAAAAAGGGCTGCAAGGAGGACCTGGGCAACTATAGGCCTGTCAGCCTGACCTCACTGCCTGGCAAGGTTATGGAACAGATCATCCTGAGTGCAATCACACAGCACCTTCAGGATGGACTGGGATCCGACTCAGCCAGCACGACTTTGTGAGGGGAAGGTTCTGTCTGACCAACCTGATTTCCTTTTATGATCAGGTAACCCACCTGGTGGATGAAGGGAAGCCTGTGGATGTAGTCTATCTGGACTTCAGCAAAGCCTTTGACACTGTCTCCCATGGCACACTCCTGGATGCACTGGTAGCCCATGGCTTGGACAGGTGCACTCTCTTAAGAACTGGCTGGATGGCCGGGCCCAGAGACTGCTGGTGAATGGGGCTGTGTCCAGCTGGAGGACGGTCACCAGTGGTGTCCCCCAGGGATCAGTGTTGAGTCCAGTTCTGTTTAACATCTTCATCGATGATTTAGATGAGGGGATTGAGTCCATCATGAGTAAATTTGCAGAAGACACCAAGTTGGGAGGGAGTGTCGACCTGCCGGAAGGCAGGAGGGCTCTGCAGAGGGACCTTGATAGGCTGGAGAGATGGGCTGAGTCCAACGGGATGAAGTTCAACAAGGCCAAGTGCCGGGTCCTGCACTTTGGCCACAACTCCATGCAGCACTACAGGCTGGGGACAGAGTGCTGGAAAACAGTCAGGTGGAAAGGGATCTGGGGGTACTGATTCACAGGAGGCTAAACATGAGCCAGTGGTGTGCCCAGGTGGCCAAGAAGGCCAATGGCACCCTGGCCTGTATCAAGAATAGTGTGGCCAGCAGGATGAGGGAAGTGATCCTTCCCCTCTACTCGACATTGGTGAGGCCACACCTTGAGTAACGTGTTCAGTTCTGGGCCCCCCAGTTCAAGGAAGATATTGAGGTGCTGGAGCGGGTCCAGAGAAGAGCAACAAAACTGATGAAGGGACTTGAGCACAAGTCCTATGAAGAGAGGCTGAGGGAGCTGGGGTTGTTTAGCCTGGAGAAGAGGAGGCTCAGGGGTGACCTCATTACTCTCTACAACTATCTGAAAGGAGGTTGTAGGCAGGTGGGGGTCGGTCTCTTCTCCCAGGCAACCAGCAATAGAACAAGAGGGCATGAGCTTAGACTCTGCCAGGGAAGGTTTAGGCTGGATATCAGAAAAAAGTTCTTCACAGAGCGAGTGATCAGGCATTGGAATGGCCTGCCCAGAGAGGTGGTGGATTCACCATCCCTGGAGGTTTTTAAAATAAGACTAGATGTGGCATTTAGTGCCATGATCTAGTAATTATGATAGTGTTGGATTAAGGGTTGGACTTGATGATCTTGGAGGTCTCTTCCAACCCAGATAATTCTATGATTCCATGATTCTCTGATTTATAGATAAAAGTCTTGATAAAACTGAAAGCAGATGTAACAAGCTGATACAGAGAAGATAAGCCTAGTCATCAGGGAGAACCACTGCATAGGCAAATAGATATTACTGTGATAAAACCTGAAAAAAATAAAGAATAAATGTCTATGAGCATTGAAACACAACAACAAAAATGGTTTTCAATTAAAATTTTAAGAAATTAAATAGTTTCATGTTAGTAAAAGACTTCTAGTTATCATAAAACATGGAAAAAAAATTTCTTTAAGAAAGTGTCCAAACACTTCCTAATACCTTTTCTCATATTAGTAGCTTTATTAAAAGACATGCTCTCTGAGAATCAAAAGAAATATTAAATCAAGCAAAAGGAATTTGCAGAGAACACTGAAATCTATGGAAAAGCTGCCCTGACTTGGATATTTTGTAAGTTGCAACCCATAACAGGCTCTCCCGAACCTTTAAGAAACAATCCAACAAAACCAAATTAATCCCAAATATTTTTAAGTCTTCAACACTGTAATTTCTATATTTTTTCTTAAAGAAAAAGAAAGACAGGGGCATTTAATCATCAAGTTATTAAATGAGCTATAGATATTTTCTCTTTCACTTCCTAACTCTGTCTTCTTCATCACCAATAACCTAATTTCCTGACAGTGGGATGCAGAAGTGCAGGCTTATGTAAACCTGATTCTGCACAAGGGAACAAATACAGCCTCCTGGGGCAGCTTCATAAACACTGCTGATGTGAGAAAGATAGTGTGCGCCAGGTGCTGGAATCAAATTCTTCAGTATCCAAACAAAGCACAATAAAAATCACAAGCAAAAGCTTTACAGTGCTTGGACTCAAAGATTAAATAGGGCTTAATGGACAGTGCAGAAATAATTCTGTAGTAACATTAGCAAATGGCCTGACCACAAGCAGTTGGCTGATAAGTAAAACATAAAAGGCAAAGCAAGACATAGAAGGAGTTAACTTGAAGGTTTTAACTGAAGAAAAAGACTGGGCAGGTTTGCAGTCAGAGTAGGCTAAAACTGAGTAATTCTTCAGATGAATGCTGAAGATAAAAATGGAGAAAACAGCTTTTGAAAAACGTGTCTTTGGAGGCACCTTCTTTGATTCTACAGCACACTTAAACAAGGCAAACCTCAGAAAATCACCTTTTGTTTTGCTTTCATCAGTATACTTAGAGGTTACTGCAGGATATCATTAAGTATACTTGCATGACTGATGATGTCAATTCTCTTCCATAACACGTTACCTATTCAGTAAGTTCCATCAAATTCATAGAAAAACATGAAGCTTGAACTACACTTGCAATAAATTGGAAATGTATTAATCAGTTAACTCAGCTGGACATCCTGGACAATACCTAATACGTTTAAAGTCAACTAGATTTATAATGTAATAAGGAAAATTAAGTCTAAAAAACTAATTATGTCAACAGACACGAAACAACAGTGATAGAGAATATTATTCCACAAGACAGTGGCAGAATTTATAGCTCCTAAACAAAGTTTTAGGTACAAGGAATAGAACACTGACAGAGGGTAAAAAAACCAAAACAAAACAAAAAAAAAGCAACAGCTAGAGTAACGTAGACCTGCCACCATTCCCTGTTTCCAACAGAACAAATAACTGTTTTTTATCTCAACTTTATTATTTTATTGTCAGCCCTGCAGTTAACACATTATTATTTTAGGAGAGAATTTGTATGAAGACTGGCAAGAAAACAGAGAAACTAATTCAAATGAATTTATTTATGTGCAAGTCAGACCACACTTACATAAACAACATAAATAATTTCAAAGGAAAAAAAACAGAGATCCATGGGTAAAAAGGAGTATGTACAGAAAATCAGATATATAGGATAATCCATACAGAACAATTAAATGCACAATGCCGTCAAACCCTTCTGTCACTCTAAGAATACTTTGTAGAAAGAATTTCTAGCATTTTTTAAAATCTAGTTTTACATGTCTTATTACCTCTATTAATTTTTTTGGTAATCCAGATCATGTCTTGTTTTTAATTTTATCTGAATATTCCTGTTTATTCCTATCCACATGTATTATTCAGTGATAATTCATGATGTTTGCTCCCTTAAAAATGCTTCTGGCAATTGCTGATGATGTTTTTACTTAACACTTCAACCAGTTTTAACAAATCCCAGTATTTCAGGTGGGAAAAGGTTTCTAAATAACAGGAAAGTTTCCCAGTTTGGATGTAAAAAGACCTAACTAACTGACAGATGAAACCCCTTAAGTCAATAAATGTAACTGCCTGCAAGAAGAAGCTGGAATAGATCCAGGAGTCTGTTCGAGTCCTGAAAATTTATATAAATTGTGGAAAGAAGGACAATGAGATATCTTGTCTTTAAATGTATTAGAAGTAAAT
Source organism: Tapera naevia (assembly GCA_033556795.1). Taxonomy (NCBI): domain Eukaryota; kingdom Metazoa; phylum Chordata; class Aves; order Cuculiformes; family Neomorphidae; genus Tapera; species Tapera naevia. The sequence continues at coordinate 7,595,945 of JAUMJJ010000044.1, forward strand.
GTATGGCTAGAAAGTATTGCTGTTCCTGAATGACCAGCAATATCTCGAAAAGAAATCTAGACTAAGCCTAGAACTAGTAAAGTGTTCAATAAGAATAATTCAAAATACCCAGTGCTCATAATAGCACCTTTCATTCAATAAATGAGCATGGCTACAGAGACGAGTCCTCAGGCTTTTTCCTTTATGCCCTCAAAACCGAATTCTGTTATTCCATTCCTGATCCGTTTTGGCTAATGCCAAATGCTACGCTGCATTTGATTCCAAAAGCTAGCTGACATCCCTTAAGTGCTTCTTGTTCAAGGGAATATCCCAGAAAATATACCCCTCTGAACTATACTGATTCATACTGATTTATTATTTACTATAGATTCAAAGCAACAACACCTGTAACTTTGGTTTAAGTGGAGCTTTGGTCATTCCCTGAAAGGAATTTAGGATTATCAACCAGAAAAGGATATCATGTGATCAGATCTGCCAGCATGGCTGCCACTCCCAAACCTGTTTTAGTCAAAATGATCTGAGTTAGAAATGGGTCTTTGAAGCATTTAAAAAGTTTTTCATAGTTATGATCAGTTTAGGAAAGAGTAATTCTCTCCTCCTCCCATGTACAGCAAAGTGTTAACACAAAGCTCAAAGAAAGAGATGCTGTAAAGGACCGAGAAGTTAAATCTGTTCAAATCAGATCATGCTATCATACTGAACTGAAAAACAAATAGTTTCTCCCAACTCATTAAAAGGAATCCCACTGCCAAACTTGACCTTTTGGTAATTGCTACCATTCATACTGACTGACTGTAAATTAAATTCTCTGTATATCTATTCCAAGTACAGCTAGATAGTTTTCTTCCTTATTTGGGAAAATACTCATAATTTTACCCAAGTATATCTCAGTAGGTGACAAAAAAGAAAACTCTACTCTTACAAAGTAAACCAATTATTAGATGAACCTCGCAAAGGATCTCAGGTAACAACCAAGCATCTTGAATTTTAATGACTGCATGCAATCACCATATTTCAAGATCTAGGATCAACAAATATAACTAACATTTCTATCTCAACTGTAGCAATACTATAAGAAAAAGCTGTAAGAACCAAAAAAATGCCGTAATTAACTCTTCAGTACAAACAGCCAATTTTGTGTAAAACTTCAAAGTTAAAAACATTCATGGGTGCAAAAGGATGGGAAAACGAGGGCAAGAAGATGCCAGAGTAATGTCAGAGTAATGTCTCTTCACAGAATTAGGTTTGAATTAGAAATCAAAATATCCTCTGCCATTGCAAAAAAAAAAAATTGTAGAGTTTGGCGAAAGGCAACAATACACAGCCTGTGTCTCAATCTGCGCAGATTTCAGTATCTGTATTCATTTTAAGGGATGCAGAAGTGAGAGAGCCAAACATCCCTGCAATGAAATAGGACAGACCCAGACTCTTCCTGCAGATGATAAACAGGGTTGCAGGAATTTTAGTTTTTCCCAAAAAGATGTTCAGCTTTTGGAAATTTTTGAAATTGTATTCTGAGGGTTAAAAAGTTGCACAGTCCAGAAGAATGTAGAAAATAACTGTACTATCTCAAAAATGTGCAATTTTTGCTGTAGGCACCAATCACTGTATGCCTACTTCATTGTTAGAGCCTCTGGCTTTCAGAAAGACTGCAGCAGAACATTTTACACACCTCGTCTTATACTGAGAATTTAGTTTAAAACTCGTGAAAGCCACCAACTGCAGCTCATTTGATGCTGTCTCTGTGTACTGTAATCCATCTTTGTACTTTATGTACAGAGCAGGACTATTTCTCATTTTAGAGGTTTTGATTGCCTCAGCACCTCATGCAGTGCAGCTACAACTTCAACTCAGCTTTCTCACAGCCCAAAGACTATGCTGCTGATGGCTCAGAAAGCACATAGGCAATCCATGGTGCGCAATGCACAACTACCACATTGAAGAAAACCTGATTAGTTTTTATTTGGCAAAGTAACTGTTCTTTCTCCTGGAATATGCAGTATCACAGACATCACACTTCACACCTAGCAAACAGAATCTTCTGTTGACTAGGAGTGAGAACATTATCAATTGCAATAGCATTAAAAATGGAGTGTATCAAGATGAGCTACAAATTCACCCCTTTGGCAACTACAAAGTTCTGTACTTCACAGTCTTGACTCATCCTCCCCTATAAAAGGCAAAAACAGGCTTTAGTAGAGACTGAGAGTCGCTTTGGCTCTGGCTTGCACAAAAGGAGTTAGTAGCAAATTTTCTTGGTCCACTATTATCTGCTGGGGCCAATCTCCCTTTTCATGCTTGTTGGGAGGAAGTACTAGAATATTTAGGTAACACGAGTAGCCTTTAGTACACACCACTGAGTGAATGAGAGGAACACACATATTATGACTAAGTAACAACTCTGACCCACTAAGAAAAGCATTAGATTTGTATTTGAGAAGCCTTTCTTCCAATAAACTGTTACACAAAAACTCCTCTAACCGTAGCCGAGTTGTATACAATTCTTTTGGGAAAGCAAATGCATTTCCCTGAACATCTCCATATTTAAACAGGCTAAGTATTACAAGGTCAGAGATTGCCTACCTTGTATTTACTATTTTAATCCTATGGCTTTTTTGAATTCAGAATTTTGTGGTTCTAGGATATCATAATAAACCCTACTTTTATCAAAGTTTTGTCGGATGAAAAGCAAATCTTCTACAGAATATACATCTTCATTTCCTGTCCAAACAGTGATGCTGTATCTATATAAAATAGGGTGGGGGGGGGTAGGGGGAGAAGAGAAATAGAGAAAAAAAAGAATACATTAGTATCTTAAGATAAAGCATGTAAGACAGAAATAAAATGCAGTAGTAAGATCCTGAAAATATTCAGGACTATGGTATCTTATTTTTAGGAATTAAATACCAAGACCTTAATCTCCTTTACATTCCAAAATTACGCAACCACAATTTATTGAGCTACCAAGAACTGAGAGTTTTATATATCCCTGTTCTCCTCACTCCTCTACATCCAGGTAAGTTATTACCCTCTACTTTGCTCCTGTGCTACAACTGACCGCATTGAGAGTGTCTCCAATCTTCTTGTCACCACAGTGACTCAAACACACCCTATTTGCACACAGGGCATATTACACGCCTGGTACAGACAGACAGGCTGAAGAATATGGCTAATGAGTCTTTAAATAAACCTGTAATTGACACATGCAAACTAAAATTTGTCTATTCCTTTGACATATTTTTTCCCTCATTAAGGAGGTAAGTCATGCAATTTGGCTTCAGTCAAACTTCAAGTTCTTGCTGCTCAAACTAAAACTGTCTAGAACTTCCCAAGGAGGACTGTGAAATTGTTCAGATGGACTATGCTACATCACCCAGAACAAATTACCAATAGCCTGCTCCTTGTGTGAGCTCTTCTGTCAAACCTAACAAGGAGTAAAATAAAAAAAAAAAACTTAAGGCAGGTATCCTGGAAAGAAATTTACCAGAAGTTTATCTGAAGTTTGACAAAGTGATAAGAGCTACAATCTTCTATACTGTATCACGTACACTTTTCTCATTAATTGCACAGGCTTCATTATAATATTTTAAAAAATGTAAAAACCTCAGAGTATAATTTAGAGTTAAAAGCATTACCCTCCACAATCTCCACATGATAAACATCTAATTTTTCCCTTTGTTTATTAAACTGTATCAATCTACAATACAGGTAAATCAGAACTTAGCTGCATATCACCAAAACTGGCTCAGGAATTTGTGTCTTCTAACTGTGCCATCAAGACTTTTATTTTGAGGTAAAAGAGAAAATCCTGGTATTTCAGTAGGACTAGGACTTATATCCAATGAAGACATATTTGAGAATGGCACAATTCACAAGGCATGTTCTTAACATACCAATATTTTGAAATTAATTTCCCAGTTTAAAATGTTTAATTCTAATTTCTCTCTTGAGTCTCCACTGTAAATGAGAATAACAGCACTTTACTTTTCCATCCTGTTTTCTCTAATTACTCAGAAATTTTCCTGACAGGTGACTCTCCTAAATTTTCTGCTTTGGGCTTTGACCTTGGTTGGTGCTTTCGGCACAACTTATTAAAATACAGGTAGGCAGAGTAGGCGAAAAAGAGGAGTAAATGACAATATCTATGAAGAGAATTTTATTCTTTTTCTATTACATGAAAATAAATGTTTTGATTAAATTGTTACAGGTTTGTAAGAACAATTTTTAAAAGAAAGTTCAAGTCAGTGTCTGGAAACAACTGGAAGTATTTCATGTACCCAAGCAAAACTAATCAGCTTCATAGAAAACTCACCGATTTTCAATCTAAAAATCACCTTTGATGTTTTTAAGTGACATTACTACAGAAAATGTAAATACTGAATCCAATAAAAAGTATATATAAAATATAAGTATTTAAATTCAACTAATTCCAGATTGCAACTTTGAATTACTCAGTCTATTTCACTAACACTAGCCTTAGGAAATTTTTAAGTGGAACTGGATTACAAACCTAAGCAAGACTTAAAACTGCTTATTACCTGTAATGAAACAGGTTTTGGGAATTTTATTATTTTAAAGAAATGAATAGTGACCACTTCTGTATACAAAACAATTTAAGAGCCTAAGGAATTAAAGAACTGAAGGGATAATACTAAACTAAAAAAATATTTTCAATGTAACTGTAATAAATATGTACACATAAATGTACCATATTTAACATAAAAAAATCTGCGCCTTTACAATAAAGACAGTTAAGAATAAAGGCCCTAAAACTCACCTATCCGACTGTTGCATTAACCAACACAGCTCAGTTATTGACTGTCGCACTAATGCTGCTCTCACAGGGAAAGTTACACGCTGGGAAAGTGTACTGCATATCTGAGCCATTTCTTTCACCATCATCCAATCATAGCCTAGAGTAAAGAGCATTTGATTAAAAAGGGTTCTTTTTAATATGATCTCTATCGAAATAAAGACACAATGATTTCTAGAATAGTTAGGCTATAAGTCAAAACAGGAGCGAATATGGGTTCTGTGAAAATCATGACTCTAAAATGAAATCATCAAACGATTCTGAACAAAAAATGTCATTGTCCCAGAGAAGAAAAGCAGTCCTAACATGAAAAATAAACTTATTTTGAAAATCTTTATTTCAAGTAACAGCAGTTAGTAACAATTCAAGTAACAATTTTACATATAGCTACAGAGTGCAACATTTTTTAACATCCAGACTTTATCCTTGCCCTTTCTCTAAAAAACATGGCTGCTACAGATTTTAATATGGCCTAGTTTTAACTTGACAGTGACTCTTGAAAAACAAAAGCATGAAAAAAATTAGGAAAAAATCCTGAATTAATCCAGTAGGAATGGATTTATAAAAAAATGAAAACATTTTGTGCTTAAAAAAGATAAAATCAAGTAATTCCAAACACTTGAAGTGCCTGTCATTGGGATTTTTACAAGCACTGGAGCTATTTTAAATGGTATCTAATTGTTCTTTCATTTCTCACAGGCTAGGAAAATCTTAACTTCAAAAAGAACAGTTAATAACTTTTTCTCAATTACTTATATTTGCTGTAGTGACTGGAAAGACTAAAAAAGCACAAAGTCTTTAAAAATTAATTTGCTGGGCAAAAAGCAAATATTAGTTGAGAAGAGTCAATTAAGCTGGTTTTCTCATGTCTTACAGTATACAGTTAAGTAGCAGCACCATAAACTGAAATTTAGAATGGAGATAAAGCTACATATATTAACAAAGATTATTCAATACAGTATTTCCAATACATATTTCCAGTAACTTTTTAGAGCACTGAAAATACTTTGGAGAAAGTATTACACAGTTTAATAAAATGACTGTATAACATACCACAAAATTCTCAGAACACAATACTAAGTCTTGCTAATGAATAATTAGCAATTGGAACAGTGGATAATTTTGCCATCGTGGTCACAGACAGTATTGGTGGGGGCTACACTACTGCACACAAACGCATGTGCTCTGCTATAAAACACTGTAACAAAGCAGCTATGAGGATTATGAGAGCAAGCCTGTGAAAAGGATCCTAAAATGATGGCTGATTGGAAAATGTATTGCAAAAATTCAATTATTCAACAGAAATGAAATGTTAAAATCAATGCTGACCTACAATTTTATTTCAGTTATCTATTGCAAAAGCATACTGATAGGGTTTTAAATTTCCAGCTCATCTGTTTTTTTCAGGAAACACGCCAGAATTCTGATTGCCAAACAAGTTCTCCTAGAAGGATTCAGGGTGCAGACTACCTGAAATAAGGCTTAATCAATTTGTCCCCCAGAATTCCTCTGTATGTGAGAATGAATTGAAGAATAAAATAGTTTAACAACAAAATTTTCAGATTTTTATACAGTTCTTTTGCAACTCGAATACTGAACTAATTGCTATATAACATACTATCAAACCATTTTTCTTACATTCATTATTATTTTCAAACTGAGAAGATGGCATATAGCCTATTTTGAATCAACTATGGAATTAATTTGAAGAAAACAGACTAAGCCATTTAAGCATTAAATTTCATCTTTACCTTTATTGTGTTTGTCAGGGTTCCAGCCAGTTGTCCATCCCAGCGATAAGGTTACATTTGGGAAAAATGAAGTGACGGTGTCGAGAAACCCTTTTGCATCCACTATAGCATTATTTCCATTAGGTCCTGGTAGGATGTCCGCATTGATCCAAACAGGTTGCCTCAAATGCTGCTTCACATGTTCAAGAAGCTCCATGGAAGGTCGTACAGCTTCTAGGCTGCATCAACAACACAGAGGTGAGATGAGACACTTTGCTCTGATGGAAGATGGGAAATGTACCATACATCTACAGATGTATACGTTAATGAAACTGTCCCTGTGAGTGAAGAGGGCAAATGTCAAGGACCCTTTCTATCAAGAGGTGATTAGTACAGCTGGTGTGAAGTACTGTGTGACTCTTGCTTCTCTGCTGCCCAATATGAACTGCTTCATGATTTTACCTCATGGCTCTTCTAACTCCCAATCTGTTAAGACTTGGATGTTCCTGAATCCTTGTGAAGGATTTCAACAAACAAAGCCACTGCAGGCTCAAACGCTTTTGTTTAGATTACACTACTGGGCTGAAAAGGCACAAATGGTATAACGAATTTAAATACATTTATTCTATTTAAACATGTCCCTAAAGTTTATACACTACTCAAAGGGTAAGAGTAATCTTTCCCAACCTTAGCAGCACTTCAAGTGGTAAAGCCCACAGTTTTTGCATTTTCATGAACTTTCACATGAAAACTGTGAATGCATCACACATAACAACAGGTATAAATCACATTTTACAACTATCTAGTATTTTTTTTTGCATCAATCAGGCTCCACCTGCTGCAAAAATAGACTTGTACTGCAAATTCAGGCAAAGGTAAAGTTAGGAGTTGCAGAGCTGCGTGTCTGAAAAGTCACGGTTCACTTTAAATCCCATTTCAAACTAATCAAGGCAGTCTCATAGGGTTTTCAGGTGTATTTTTCATTAAAGACAATGACACAGTTAACCATTAAAATTCTAAATGAATCTCTGAAAATTTAATTAAGGCAAAAGAAAATGAATTAACTTCACCATACAGGCATCTTACTACACAAAAAAGACAATTTTTTGTATTACGAATCACATTGAAGAAATACACCTCCACATCATATGTCATATAAGAGCAGATATTCAAAAGACTATACCTAATTCTTAAACTGAGACATCTGCAATAGATTGGAGCTGATCGGAAAACAGAATTTCTCTCCTTGGAGGGAGGGAAAAAAGTTCTATGAAAATAAAGATAGTTATGCTGGTATGCTATGACAGTTCTCAATTATTATGAACTACTATCAATTATTATGAACAATTATTATGAATTATTATTATGTTGGGTTTTCAGTAAGCTTTTCAGAGATTGCTGAAAAACTTTGACACTCCTATTCCCCTTCCAATGACACCAAGAAAGTTGGACAACAGTGGGAGAGACCCATGTGCTGCCAGGCAAAAAGAATCAGTGGGCTTAGTCCCAATGGGAGCCAATGTCTGACTTTCCAGTCGGAAGTTCATCTTTCCCAGCTTCTTTGTACGAGCAGGAAACTGACAGGAGCTTCCAGATAGTCACTATCATTTCAGTTTTTCTGGCAGGAAAACTTTGCTCATTAGCAACTCAGGAACAAACTGAGCGAATATGAAATCATTATTTGTAGTTCAAACCACTTTCACAATGCTTAGTCTTGCAGTGCATTTAGTAACACTCATTATATTTCATGGCATTTTCTGTTCAGGCAGGAACGCATTATACTGAATCATGTAAGAAGAAAAACTTTGATCTATCGTCACTAAAAGACAGCACTACAAGAAAAACTGTTAACTAGTCAAAATGCAAAGATTATACAAATCTTTTTATCTTGGGATACCTCTTAAAATCCAGCTTGATGCCTTTATCTGTGTTGACCATCTCCTTTAGCCACTCCTCCAACGTGTTGTCACTGTCTGTTTCAGGTGGATGAGCCATGATAGGGTCTCCACTTCTTCCCTTGGCACCACGAAGAAGAACATCTGCTTCTATCATGTGAACATCACCTGTTGATTTAAAAAATGAATGCTCTAACAGAAGCAAATCCAACAGTCTGAGCCTCTGCTTCAGAGTAACAATTAGAGGGCAAGTCTTTCTACACTGGACTTACTCCACAGAGGTCACCCAGTATGAGCTGCCGTCTGTGAAGCAACAGAGATGCATTTTTTTGGCTACGTTGCTCCACTGCCTGCTGCCCTTCTAGCAGCACAGACAGCAAACCCCATCTGATTGAGGGACAGAGAGAGGATGAAAGAACTTTTAATCAGGTCACTTCCATTTTCCATAGCAGATGTGCCAACCATATCCCAGGCTGCATCAAAAGACATGTGGCCAGCAGGTCAAGGGAGGTGATTCTCGCTCTCTGCTCCAATCTTGTGAGACCCCAACTGGAGTACTGTGTCTAGTTCTGGAATCCTCAACATAGGAAAGACATGGAACTGTTGGGATGGGTCCAGAGGAGAGCCATGAAGATGATCAGAGGGCTGGAGTACCTCGGCTATGACAGGCTGAGAGTTGGGGTTGTTCAGCCTGTAGAAGACTCAGGGGAGACCTCATAGCAGCCTTCCAGTACCTGAAGGGGGCCACAAGAAAGCTGGGAAGGGACGTTTTGATAGGGCATGTAGTGAGAGGACAAGGAGGAATGGCTTTAAACTGGAAGCGGGAAGATTTATATCAGACATGAAGAAGAAATTCTTCACGATGAGGGTGGTGAGGCACTGGCACAGGGTGCCCAGGGAAGCTGTGGATGCTCCCTCCCTGGAATTGTCCAAGGCTAGGATGGATGTGGCCTTGAGCAGCCTGGTCGGGTGGCAGGTGTCCCTGCCTGTGGCAGAGGGGTTGGAACTGGATGGTCTTTAAGCTCCCTTCCAAACCAAACCACCCTATGATTCTATGATTTGCAAACAGATGCATCAGCAGGCTAGGAAGGTTGACCCACCATGAAGGCAGGGAACAGGAGCAGCCTGATTCCAGCTGGGGCCCTGCAGTCTGACACCAGTTCAACCACAGCAGAGAAACATGCTTTGCCTGAGCAGATGCTCTAGTGTTCCACCAAACCATGCTCCAAGATAAGCTTTCCTTGGCTGTGTGAAACCAGAATCACAGAATGTTTTTTGTTGGAAGGGACTTGAAAGGCAATCCAGTCCCACCTCCTCTGGTGGACACCTCCCAGGCTGCTCAAGGCTCCATCAACCTGGCCCTGAACACTTCCAGGGAGGGGGCATCAACACCTCACCACCCCCATTAAGAAGAATTTCTTCATAAAGATTGGAAAAGATCTCTAAGATCATCCAGTCAGCCCAACACCACCATGCCTTCTGAACCGTGTCCTTAAGTACCAAGTCTACATATTTTTTCAACGCCTCCAGACTCCACCACTCTCCCGGGCAGCCTGCTTTTGGTAAGGACGCTTTTCCTAATTTCGAACCAGAAAACTCGCCACCGCCTCTTCTGGGCACCGAGGGGCTCTGTCAGCGCCCGGGCCTGTCACTGAGCCACTCCTGACCCCCCTGACCAAGGCTGCCGCTCCGCGCGGCGCCCTGGGACAGCCGGGAGGAGCCAAGAGAGGCCGGGAGTGGGACGCGGGTGGGGGGCCGGCGAGAGGGCCTCGCACTCACTGCAGGCGGCCTGGGCGGCGCGGGCGCGGCTGTTGGCGGCGTGGAACCACCGCAGGGCCGCGCCATCCCTCGCTGCGATGCGCCGGCACCTCAGGAAGTGATCCACCGCCTCCTCGCCCCGGGCGCCTGCGGGAGAGACCCTCAGCGCCAGCATCCCCCCTGCCCCCCCGCGGCCCCGGCGCCCTCAGCCCCCGCCTCGCCCGCCATCGCCGGGCCCGCCCCGCCCCGCTCGCCCCGCCCCGGGCGTGGGGTGCGGCAGCGCCCCTGGGTCCTGTGGGCCGGCGTCTGTTCCGTGGTGTCTGTGTCCCCGCGTCCGTCCGCCTCCATCCGCCCGGGTAAGTGGCATCCAGAGGCTGCTGTCGGCAAGGGGATGCAAGAAACAGCGGCAAAGGAAAGCATTCTTTTTTGTTTCAAAATAAATACAGAAGGAAGATAACCAGGCATTTTATTGAACTTGCTTATTGATTGTTAGAGAGCAGTTAGAGCAGAGCCAGCTGCTCCCGCAGAGCACTGGGCAGAGCTGTGGCAGCTGCACAGAGCAGGACGACAGCCACCTCAAACACCCCCACGGTCCTGAACTGCTGTTCAGCTGTCACTGCTGCATCCCCCACTGCCCGGTTGCAGCTTCTTTTCACGCTCTGTTCACACTGAGCATGGTACGGTCTTCAGCTCTTCCCCAGAACGTCAGTTTCTCCAAAGAAGTCACACTGCAGTCCAAATCAAGTCCAAACGCAGCCTCAGCTCCCTCCGGCGTTAAGATCCTGGAGCCTGAACCCTTCTAGAACCAGTATTTTGAAGCACAGGTAACAGCAGAGCAGAATTAGGTTGAGTTACAAATTGGTTTTGAGACAAAAATATGAAATATCCCCAATCAGCATCAAAACAGCATCAAAGTATTAATACTCATAAAATTGTACCAGCATTTTTACTGAAAACAATATAGACCTTGTATATATTTAATTTTGGTTCTGTTCTTGATTAACATTTGTGACAGTCAACAAACTCCCAATTACAGGGGTAATTACCTCAGTACAAATCACATACATCACAAATACATAAATAGATCTTAGTGACCCAATATAAAAACTTATACAAGAACCTCAGGTGTACTAAAAAACAACCTGTTCATGAAGATTCACATTTAATATACCAATTTTCCCTGAAAGTAAAGGTGGCTACTAAGAGGTTGGCAAAAGCAGCAGACAGGAGCAGAAAAAGATACTGCAGAATTCTTGTCTGACTTATTGCTAAATGTATATTACATCAAGGGTAATATGTTTTTTTATTAATCCTTAAAAAGTCAAATAGTACCAGGACTTCCAAACACAGAGGAAAGGAAAAAAAAGCAGTACTTATAAAAATAGCATCAATTTAAATTAGGTAAATCCTTATAAATACAAGAAAGCAAGCTGTTATTCTGTAAAAAAACTAATTCAGAGCATATGTTCCTGAAGCACCAGCATAACATCCTAATATTAAGGACTTCAACTATAAAGTCTTCATGAACATACCTGCAAAATTATTCCTCCTGCTGACTATAAAGAAGTGTGAGGTGTGCACTTATTTTTCACATACACAGTTTGCAGTCAACAACAGGAGATCTCATTTAAATCTCAAATGGCATGAAAACAGGTTTTGTGCCAGCTTCTACTTCAGTGTTCAACCCATTTACACAGGGAAAGTACACGCTGCAAAGATTAGATCTAACCGTAGCAATTTTTAGCAACACATTTATCTGAGATTAAAAGGCAAGATAGTATGGCTTAAAGTGACACTACCTACGGTAAATGCTACAACTGTGTAAAGAGGTAACAAAACTTGCCCTCTTCTGCACCTGTATTACGTGTAAACTTTCAGAACCTTATGGAACATTACAAACTACAATTCTTCTATGGTAAACAGAGGATTTGACAGTTTTATAAAACAGCTTGAAAATCTATTAAAACATAATGGGTTTAGAAATTTTAATATTTAGTGTTCGTAACATTATAACTTTGGTGTTCAGATCTAGCAAATCGATGTACTGCCTGTAATTGGCCTCATCAAAACAAATGTTCTGCAATGAAAAATATTAATTCCATTTTCAATGATAGACTTGTAGGATTGACATTCCACTGTGAATCACAGGAATAAGAGCACTGTCCAGTTCAGATAGTTCTATGGAAGAAGGTGACCTCCAGACCCAGCTAAGTACTCAAACCTAGAAGGAAAACATATTAATGTTGATATTAACACTTCCTGTACTATGAAGACAACACAAAAGTGTAGTATCTTGTTAAAAGAATATTTCAGCTAGCACAAAGTGATAAAATAACATTCAAACACTGGCAACTGGATGGGTTTTGAGGTCAATCATGACTGATCAGTCTTGCCATTAAGAAGCACGCAACATTACCCCTGCATTTACAGGGCCACACACATCCTCTGCATCCCAGACTGCTTCAGTCTGATGTCCAAGAGTGATCCAATTATAACCTAGTATCACAGTTAACTTCAAAATATACTACTGAAAACTAGATTTTGAGGACTGTATTTCCAGTTTCTTTCAGAACAAATACGTAAGTGTAACATGGAACAGCTTCACAGACAAGGAGCTCAACTGTTCTACAGATGGTCATCTTTTGAGTGGCCTCATGATGGATAGCCTTGCCATCCTCATCTGGACAGATCTGTCCCTTTCTGCTGTACAGGCTTTTGTGCAAACATCCCTCACTGAACCACATCAGGGAGCAAAACCAGCAGAAAACTACATACTTCAAGAAAAGCATCAGAAAATTAGCTCCATGATTCTCTAAATCTGACTCACTTTCAAGGAAGATGAGTGCCATAGAGGGTTAGAACTAGGGAAGGACTAACAGCTTACTGCAAACAGCTATTATGGAACTTGGGCAGAATAAGGAAATGAGACTATTCCTTTCAAGAAAATTAGTCATGAAGACAGCTTCTTCATGAAATTTCATCCTGACTCTGAATCTAGGGTAGAGTGAAAAACTAAAAACATTCAGGAGGAGATGCAAGGTTTTTACAAGAGAGACTTCATCTGAAATGAAGTGTCTGCAAAAATCCTGAAAGATTGCCATATCTGAGTCAACAGAAACTCTTAGGCCTATCTTATTTATCCCATTATTTTTCAAGGTCTTAAGATGTGGGCAAAGAGCAATACTGCAAGCAATAGCAATCTCCTTAGCAAACTGGTGAGGAACAGACTACATACTTCATCGTCCTTTAGAAAATAGTGTACCTGGAAACACAGAAAGGATATGAACAGTGAGCAGCCTGGTTATAGTACAAAATAAGGGAAAGAAAATCCAATATACACACCACGCAGAACAGAGCAAGCTATAATGCTTGTTTGCTGGCAAAGTATTCTAGTATTTCATATATTTAAAGCAGTTAAGTGATCACGGGAATATCTGGATTATATGTTTATAGAATTATTAAGGCTAACAGACTTTTAATCTCCGAGAGGTGAAAAACAAATCGTATCTAAATTTACCAGAGACCTACAGAGAACATCCTGCCTATCAGCATGGCTATACATCAAATAACTTAAGTTTCTTTAGTAGTGTCACTTATTGTGATTGATTTACCATTTAACTATTCTAAAAAGTAGCAAAAATACTCAAGAATAATGTAATTTACTAACTTCAGTATACTTCATAACTTTTCCTTCTCTTTCCAAGTCTCTATCCTGTGCTAATTTTTCACTGAGTCCCTTTCATTGGTTTTCCATCTACTGGGTTTAAAATTCTATGGAAGATAATAGTATGGTTAATAATCAAAACAATATTTTGTGATTTAGATTGAATAACTTGTATAAAATAATGTTATTCCATCCTTAAAGGCTATTTAAATACCTTTACCACAAAATGTAATAGAGGACTTAGATCCTCAAAATACAAATGCTACAGAAAGAATACCCTACACATAGGTGACCAAACAATGCTTACTCAATAGAAAACTAATCTTACAGGTTCAAGAAGCTATAAACCATCCTGCCTAAGCCACTATTTGTTCAAATTGGTCAGAAAAGCCACAGAAGGTGGCATACCAAGTCAAACTTAAAATAAGACAAGTTTTGCATCAATGATATACGATTAAAGTATGAAGATACATAAACAAGCATTCAAATAATATCAAATAAAGATCTCATTTTGCTTTGCCGAATGCTGGTATTCCAAGCAGTGAATGGCCACGGGCAGTTCTACGCACTTCCAAGCCCCACCTACACCTAGGAAGCGTCAAGGGATTAATTGCATCCTCACACAAACTGATAACTGAATTGACAGAGGAATTTCAAAGGAAAATGAGGGTTCATACACTTTTCCCAACAACTTCCTGAACAGAGAAAACTACAAATTTTGGTGAGCTACAAGGAAAATTCTGCTAGTGACATCTAGAGGACTGCAGGTAGTCTACCTTTCTACTCCCTTTCATGTTTTAGTATCAAGTACTTTCAGTAAAACTACTATAGATTAAATTCAAGAAAATAAAGGTGGATATTTGAAAACTTGGAACAAGAATTCTCTAAGATGTTTTACTCAGGTAATACATTTACCCTTTGTTTGTTTGTTCTTCATTACCTACCCAGCAAATGTCTACATATTCTTTTACATCTCCTGTATCCGTTCTGCCAGAAGTTATTTTAAAGTCTTCTTGTCTCTTAATGCCTGGCGTAGGCTTTCCATTGTTTCTGGTGTTATTTGTACCTTTAGTCCATCTAAAAGAAAACCAGTTAAAATTGCAGCTTACCTACTGAAAGAGTAGCACAGCTTTTTAGTAGAATCTTGGCTTAAATGTGAGTGGGACCAACCCTCTTCTACTTCTTTATAAATGCACATCAAATGGACTATATTTGCCAACTACAGCATTAAATATTACATCAAAGAGGTACTAATGAAAACCTTTCTTGTCATCAGAACTAAAAGATCAATGATAATTTTTTTGCATTTATGTGTCGACATATGGTTTCAATCAATACAGCAATAAGCACAATTCCAAATATAGGCAGCTGTAAAGGGAACACTTGCACTAACTAAAGGAAAGAGTTAAAACTTAGTATGTCTGAAAACAAGTAGGTGAACTAGCATATATTTTTATACGCCATTTATTTTGTAATAGGTTTGCCATATCCTGAAAAGAAAAATGTTTAGCTTAGGGAAGAATAAAAATCTTGCATGAGACTGTTGCTTTTTTTTTTGAAGTTCTCTTATGAAGAAACCACATAGGACACAATTCTTACCCTCAACTATACTGGATTTAGCTAAAAATCCTGAAGATGTTTTTAAGGCTGCATTAAACACCACAAAACCTGCACCAGTAACTAGAAAAAGCATGAAGAAAGTATCACCTCACATTGCTAAAGTTTGTAATCATTAAAATTTAAACTGTGTTCCTTTCTTATGAGGCAGGCAAAAAAGGTACTACTTATACTGAAAGCGCTAATGGAAATCCCTTTTTGACAGGATGATATGAAAGGTAACTCTCTAAAGGAGGAAGGATTTTTTTCATCAGACTGGCAAAAGTGACCAACTTTAACTTCTTTCGTGAGTACATACATAGATTCATAGAATCATCTGGTTGGAAAAGACCTCTGAGATCACCAAGTCCAACAACACCTGTCCCTTTACTTAACCATGTCCTCATCTACCCTCCTTTTAAACACTTCCAGGGATAGTGATTCAACCACCTCCTCGGGCATCCTGCTCTAATGCCTGATCACCCTTTCGGTAAAGAAATTCTTCCTGATGTCTAATCTGAACCTCCCCTGGCGCAACTTATGGCCATTTCCTCTTGTCCTATCATCTGTCACTTGTGATAAGAGACCAGCATCTCCCTCATCACAATCTCCTTTCAGGCAGTTGTAGACAGTGATGAGGTCTCCCCTCAGCCTCCTCTTCTCTAGGCTAAACAACCTCAGTTCCCTCAGCCTCTCCCAGTAGGACTTGTTCTCCAGCTCCTTCACAAGCCTTGTCGCCCTTCTCTGGACACTCTCCAGCACCTCAGTGTCCATCTTATACTGAGGGGCCCAAGACCTGAACACAGTGCTTGAGGTGTGGCCTCACCAGTGCTGAGTACAGGGGCACGATCACTGCCCTTGTCCTCCTGGCCACACTTTTTGATACAGGCCAAGATGCCATTGGCCCTCTTGGCCACCTGGGCACACTGCTGGCTCATATTCAGCTGGTTGTCAACCAACACCCCCAGGTCCTTCTCCTCCAGGTAGCTCTCCAGCCATTCTTCCCCAAGCCTGTAACACTGCAAGGAGTAGTTGTGTCCCAGGTGCAGGACCCAGCACTTGGTCTTATTGAACCTCTTCCCATTGGTCTCAGCCCATCAATCCAGCCTGTTCAGATCTCTTTGCAAAGCCTCCTTTCCTTCAAGCAGATTAACACTTCCACCCAGCATGGTGTCACCTGCAAACTTGCTAAGCATGCTCGATCGCTTCACCCAGGTCATTAATAAAGATATTGAACAGGACTGGACCCAGCACTGAACGGTGGGGAACACCACTCATGACTGGTTTCTAACCGGATTTAACTCCATTTACCACAATTCTTTGTGCCCGGCCATCCAGCCAGTTTTTCACACAGCAGAGAGTGTGCCTGTCCAGGCCAATAGCAGCAGGCTTCTCAATCAGAAAACTGTGAGAAATGGTATCAAAGGCTTTAGCACAATCCAAGTACACCATACAGTATCCTTTCAAGATACTGGTGACAAGTCAACACAGGCAAGCCAAAATCTCCATACACAAAGAAGAGACAAGGTTGAATAAATAGTGGTGATTTTTTGTGGGGGGGTTTTGCTTGATTTTATTTTGGTTTGTTTTCTTCCCTGTTGTTTTGGTTTGGGTTTTTGGCAATTGAAAAAAAAAAAAAAGGATGACATAAGTGAATTTCCATGCTACAAACCTTTGCAGAAATTTGTTAGTTACACACCATGCTTCAAACAAAAACATGTTAAGCAGCTGCACTTAATGAAGCACAGAACAATATTTTAAGCCTACACCAGAGATGGTGAGAGTACTGCCTATCAATCTGGAATTCCTCCCAACTTGTCAAACAACTCGATGGTCAGCCCAGACACATTGCCATGCTGCACAGATAGATTACTTCCAGAACCTAAAAGGTACCTCTGCACTCTGCTCTGTATAGGTGCTGTACAGAGGTACTCAATGCTATCATTTCTCCATACACTCAGTTATCGAGGCTAATTTTTTGCATATGTAAATATATTGCTCAATTCACACTAATATTAAATTTAGATTTTGAAATGTGTAAAGAATCTTATTATCTCTGACAATGTAAGCTATATTCATAAAATTCTGAAAGCAAAGAAGGAAAAAGTATTAATTTCCATTTAATACAACATTTGTAGGCGTACCTAAGTGTTGATATAAGCTTGAATGCTGAACTTGGTCTCAACAACATACTGCAATACATATTTTCCTTGCCATCTAAAAGTGAACTTACATTTCTGCTCTAGAAACAGGATTTTTCTCCAAGCCAAACTAGGTAAGTTTACCTTTCCTAAGATGTCCAGTAGAACTGATTGCTTGTGTGTGATAGAGGCCATGCTTATTCTGCATATACACTGAGAATCTGCTTCAGTATTAAAACTTGCTCCAATGCTACTTAGATGTTCATTAGAAGAACTGATCACCTTCATTACCTGTCAATACAAAATTTCTCATTAAATTGTCAAAATATCATTATACTGTACTCATTTTAAATATAAGACATTAGAAAAATCCAGCTTTTGGAACAAATACCAAGAATTATTCCCTCAGTCAGTTCCAGAGGCTCTGAACATCAGTTTGCCATGAATAGCTGGAAGAATACTAATCAGGATCAAAAACAATACTTCAGTAGAGAGATATGAGTAAATCTCAGTACCACTGTGTTATGCAGAACATCAGAGTTGTAAGGGTTTTGTTGGTCTTAAGGCTAAAATATGCATTAAGCCTTGTGCAGTTGACTGTTTCTTTCATTAAAGCTGAAGTAAACAAATTGTAATAAAAAACTACCTTGATAAGAAAGATTTTTGTTGTTTAAGTTTTAAGTAAAACAGGACAGGTGTAAGAGACAATCTTTAAAAATACATGCTAAGAATTTTTGAAGCAATTGCTGATTTTTCAGTACTTAACAGTTACCTAAAGCTCAACTTGTCACTCATCACCATCTACCTTCCAACATCTTCAGGAAGCAGTAAATGTGTGTTCAGGAAATTTCATGCCCTCCTCCCATCACATGCTTGTATCAGTTTAAAGTTCAAAGAGTCTGCTGCACAGTGAATAGCAAAGTAATCTGGAGAACTGTTATCAACAGGAGAATTCACTTGCAGAACTGCCTGGAAACTGATTACAGAATAAAAACATTACAGTCTCTATAAACAAAAAGGGAGGAGATGGTGGTTCGCATTAAAGACTGGTATTATATGAAAAATAAAGACTAAGTCAGTTTGGATTAGAAAGCTAATCAAAAGTCTACTCACCTCATTATACTTTCTTAGGGGTATTTTAATACATTGTAATTTCTACCCATTTCCATATGAACAAACAGGTTGTCTATCGTATGCAAAGTATACTGATAATTTCTAAGGTCCTATAACAAAGGTTTTAACATTAGCAGACAATTAAGTATAATTTGCTTACTTTTTGTAGCAAGTATTACCTAGATAAAGTACTTTACATACATCCCTATGACTTCTAAAGAGTAATTAAATTAAGAATGGTTGAAGACTTAGTGGTAAATTTTTTCCTACTGTGATCTATGTGAAAGGTGAATATATATCACTGACAAGGTAGTTCTGACTACTTACCCATTGGTATTTAAGTCTGCGGCTACTTTATGCATATTAGGATTATATGGTTTAGATAGCAAAATACTACAACACCTTCCCTCTCTGACAAAAGGAAAGCATGAAAGCCACCATCTAGATTAGTTTGTTTCCAGGCTCACACTGTTTCCTAGAGCCCTAATTTCTTGAGTTACACCTTGGATATTGCACTGTTTCTTACATCTTTCTCTAACAGAAGTTACCATCCATCATCTCAGCTACTTCTGCAAAATTTTCCTATTGTGTTTTATTCCAGAAGAACAACATTAGGTATAAAATGCTCTCATTTACCTTTACAAATTCAGCTGAGAAATTCCAATGCTTGGAAGAGAAAAATGCAGCTGAACAATGATTACCAGCTTCACTGTAAATGTTAACATTTTTCTCATTCATTTAAAGCCATTTCTTACTACCAGAACTTATACATACCAATATAACATCAAAGATGCCTTTCCTTACTCACATAGAAATACTTTTAGTAACAAAGTTTGAAGTCAGGTATAAAGAACAAAAATGTTACCCCTTTGCCAAAAATAACTCTGTTTTCGCGAACTTTGAGACTATTTTATATAATCTAAATTACAACAGGAAAGGAAGAGGATAGAACATTTACTTACAACAAGCAGATTCGTAATTGGGTGTCTTATCTCTCCAAAGAGTGACTTTCGGTGCCTGAAACCCCCTACGCGAGCTGGATATGCTAGGATGGATAGGAAATTAAAAAAAAGGTCATATTTACCTATGAACAATTTTTATTTTCAGCTATAGACTACTATGTTTTTTAATCTCAGTATTTGATCAGCCAAAGGAACTAGAGCCCCTGTCTTGATTCTCCAACACAGACTAGACTAGACACAGACTAGCCCACAGAATGGTTAACCACCCAGAGTTAAACCCTACTGCAAAGTCACTGCACAGAGTCAGTCTCATAAAGGCAGTAATTCTGTGGCAAAGACTTGTTGCTGCTTTTATACACCTTGTCAGCTATGTCTCTTGCAATAGGTGATCTGGATGGAAACATCCTGGCTTCAGTCTTTTGATCCCAAGCCGTGGGAGGGGCTGCAAAGTTAGTAGTTGTTTGAGTAAGAATAAAGAACACTATCCAGGGTTAACACCCACTTCTATGTTCCTGCTGTAGCACAAACTGAAGTACCACTACATATTGACAGGTGAGAAGAGAGTAAATAAGGATGCTCACACATGCTTTAAAGTCCCATAGCTGCAATGGCGAACACATGCAGATGGAAATTAGAGAAGGCAATGAGATGTAGGCCACAACATGAAGGCATGTGAAAATAGAACAAGTAAAACAGCAAAGTCAGGATTGCTAGGTCAAAGGTACAAAATTGGTTAAAAATAAAACAAACCAGAGAAACAAACCAAGAAGCTACCACCCTTGTCAACATACAGACAGAAGCCCAGTCAGTAGAAATTTGCTATTCACTCAAGAGATCCACAAACAAGCAAGTGATACATATTTATGGATTCCCAGCTTCTACAATGGCAGGCTTATTTATCAAAAGTGCATTCAGGACAGGAAGTTCCTTCCTTTAGAGAGCCTAGAAGAGAGTCAGTGTAAATCTCATGGGCAGAGCAGAAAATTCTCACAGCAGCAACTGTTCACAGCAGTGTGCAACAAACTGTGGAAGACAATTCCCACATGGAGGCTGCATCACTGAACAACCTGTGGTGGTTCACATTTACATGCTCTACACACAACATCCTTTGAAAGAATGCCACCTGTGTTTTTATAGACCTAGAGGTTTCAAATGTATTAATTAGTAGGTTATCCTTGTAAGTAATGAATGCCTTCATTTTATGAAGCACTAACTTTTTGTCAATAAACTCAGTTTACTTTAATTAAAAAACCCAATTGGTCAGAGTTGTAAATTGAGATTGTGAACTTCCCTTCAAACCTTTCTCCTGTGAAAACACTTTGATAGTTTACTGCTGTCAGTTTTTTCATAAACTAAGAGAAAAAAAATAATCGAGTCAAGCAGCATAATGTAAATTCCTGAGTGTCTCCTCATGTATGAAACACAACTGTAATATAAAACACTGCAAAGACTTTAAATATTTTGCTTGTCTAAACCCCCTTGTATTTTCCACAAGGAATTTTTCATTTACACAGCTATTTAGAGTTTTAAAACTTACACCCATATTCTGCTCCCAATCTCAACATTAAATGGATTGGAAAAACCTTTGTCCAGGGTATTTCCAGCTTATGGATGAGAATGCCAAAAAGAAAAGGGTCATCTGGTAGAATCTGATCATCGAGTTTCTGAAAAGTTGGTGAAACAAACAGGAATCCTCCGTGCTCTTTGTTACCAAGAACGTTTTCAGTAAAAGTAATATGTTTTCCATATTTCTTATTAACCTTCCTGTAGAAAGAGGGACAGAGTCTTGGCACATCTGGAGAAGTGATGCATTTCTGTCAAGAAAACTACTCTAACCAGTGGTCTCCTACAGATTTGTAAGCCATATTATATAACTCACATCTTCCTGAAAGTCTGACAGACATCAAAAGGCACAGATTAAGTGTTCTACATGTAATAACTAAATGAACTTGAATATGAAACTATTTTTTTCCAAATAAAAAACCTTAAAGCGCACAATGTTCCAGAACACCCCAGCTGATGAGCTTTGATTAATAATCTCAAATATTTACAAACAGAAGAGTATTGTACTTCTACAAATAACATTCCACGTCCTAAACAATCCATAGACACAAGGACTTATAAACAGAATCTCCAACACAATATGGCTGAACAACAAAAATATCACAAATACGATGTTTACAAAACTATATGGAACAACAAAGCTTAGATTTTCTTCACATTTATTTACAAAATAAAGCTAACACTGCAACATTTTTCAAAAGAATCGTAAGACACATACTTGAAGAAAAATTACCTATAAACTTTCAGCTTTAAAGATCAGCAAGAAGATAATATCAAATAAAAAGGTAGACATGAGTATTACACACCTTTCATTGCATCCTTATAGATGTCCACAAATAATTTGAATATTTCACTGGGAAAAATATCTTCTTCTGGCAAATGCTGTAACAGAACTACAATCTCTGCCTGACCCAAACCATGCAGTCCGTTTGTTGAGAAGTACCAGCACTTTTCTGAAGAACCTTCATTTGAAAAGAAAGTTACCATAATAATTCTAGTTAACAGTCATAAAAAAGAAAGCTGGGTTTAATGGAATGGAAAACATGTACTACTTACAACTTATTAGCTTGACATTCAGAAGCAAGTTTGCATTTAGAATGAAAGTTAATGGACTAGGACCTCCTTCCAGAAGGAGCAAAGTGACCTGATGGCTGTTCTTCCGCTAGAGGATCTAAATAAATTAACACCCAATTTAGTTCAACATGTCAGCCAACTACTTAAGGCAAGAATTATAGATCATTGCATAGGAAAGACTCTCCCATACTTCCATCTTCAGAGGGTGGTAATTATTCTCTAGCTTAGAATAGCTAGATCAACCAATGAATAGTTTACCCTAACATTAAAGAAACATATAAAAAAACCACTAACTTGTAATAAAAGTGCAATCTAGGGCTACAATTTATTTGGTAATTACTGATAAATGGTGTATGCTCCTTCCTCATCCATATACTGGTACTGTTAGTTACCCTCAGTGAACACAGTCACAGTGAATTTAAGTGATAAAGTATTTTCTCCTTCTCTTAACATATTGATATTGTCACTAATGCATGTTCAATCATCCAACACTCCAATGTGCAGCAAATGAATAAGAGATTAGTATTGTATTAAAATACAAGTTACATACACACAACTTTGTATTTAGAAATCCTGCATCAGGTGATTAAATATTAACAATTTTCACAAATTTTACCTTTGCCTTTCTCACCCACTACAAGCAAAAGTGGTAGCAGTTTATCATCATCAGGAACAAGGCTGACTGTTTTACGAGCAGAGTTTTCAACACCACATAGTGCTCTGTAACTCGAAGGGCTAGCAGGCATATCACTTGTAGTCTGATCAACGGAACTGGAACTAGTCTTCTCAGCTTCTGCAGTAGGAGAATGCTCTGTAGCTTCTGAAGTTACAGATTTATAACTATGTACCACCTCACTATGGCCTGGTAGATCCTGCACTGCATCATCTGAAGAAGCAGAAGGACGTAATTTTTCCATTCTTGTAATAACATTGATTTCTTTCTTAGGTTTTATATCCGTTAATGTGTTGTTTTCCTCTGGATTTGCAACCTATGAAAAAGAAGAAAACAAAAGAAGATCTACACTATTGTCTTACAACAACCTAACACTTCATTACTAGCATTCTAGAAGCAAAAAGAAATCTATCACAAATACTAAAAATGCATTTCCTCTAAATAACAAGAAAGCCATCAAACATCTCCTGGGTCTTCCTTTCCCCCACTCCCCTATCTTTAGAAACTACATTAGTCCCTATTTTCAGTGCAGATGCATTATTCATTTATTTTAGCATACAACAGTCAAATGTAACACAATCATCAATAAACCAAGTACATCTTCAGGAATCTGTTTAGTGTTTCTGTTTCCCCTCGTACACCTACTGAATACAGTCATCACTGTAATTTGCCATCACTAGACTGGCAGCTCAGAGCTGCAAGTGTATTTCTACACTGGATATTAACACCTGACATTTTTACGGTTTGACTTCAAACTAGATACTAGTCAGACTTATGCTGCTTCTCCAGTGAAACAGATATAACAAGCTATGAGCACAGACACATCAGGATACAAGCCATTGTAAAAAAAAAAACAACCCACAAAAAAAACAATTGAGAAGTTCATTATCATCTTCCCAGTATGTCAGACTTGCATCTTATAGCTAGACTTGCATCCTATTGCAAAAGGAAAGACTTTGCACTGCAACAAGGAAAAAACTAACAGTTCTATGCTTGTTCCCACTGGATAGTTAGATCATGCAGAAGAAAAATCAGAGAAACAAAAGCGCAATTTGAAATTAATTTGGCTACTTCTGTTAAGGATAACAAAAAGCGCTTCTATAAATACATTAATAACAAAAGGAGAGGAAAGGAAAACCTCCGTTTTTGTTGGACTTGGGGGAGAACATAGCTACCAGGGAGGAGGAGAAGGCTGAGGTACTCAACACCTACTTTGCCTCAGTCTTCACCAGTAGGAGAGGTGGCCCTCATGATAACTGGCTCCGGAGCTCACAGATAGAGACAGGAAACCAAATGGCTCCCCTGTGCTCCAGGAGGAAACAGTCTATGAATTACTGAGCCACCTGGATCCACACAAATCTATGGGACCTAATGGATTCCATCCTAGGGTGATGAGGGAGTTGGCAGAAGAGCTTGTCGAGCCACTCTCCATCATCTACCAACAGTCCTGGCTCTCTGGGGAGGTCCCAGATGATTGGAAGTTGGCAAATGTCACGCCAATCCACAAAAAGGGCTGCAAGGAGGACCTGGGCAACTATAGGCCTGTCAGCCTGACCTCACTGCCTGGCAAGGTTATGGAACAGATCATCCTGAGTGCAATCACACAGCACCTTCAGGATGGACTGGGATCCGACTCAGCCAGCACGACTTTGTGAGGGGAAGGTTCTGTCTGACCAACCTGATTTCCTTTTATGATCAGGTAACCCACCTGGTGGATGAAGGGAAGCCTGTGGATGTAGTCTATCTGGACTTCAGCAAAGCCTTTGACACTGTCTCCCATGGCACACTCCTGGATGCACTGGTAGCCCATGGCTTGGACAGGTGCACTCTCTTAAGAACTGGCTGGATGGCCGGGCCCAGAGACTGCTGGTGAATGGGGCTGTGTCCAGCTGGAGGACGGTCACCAGTGGTGTCCCCCAGGGATCAGTGTTGAGTCCAGTTCTGTTTAACATCTTCATCGATGATTTAGATGAGGGGATTGAGTCCATCATGAGTAAATTTGCAGATGACACCAAGTTGGGAGGGAGTGTCGACCTGCCGGAAGGCAGGAGGGCTCAGCAGAGAGACCTTGATAGGCTGGAGAGATGGGCTGAGTCCAACGGGATGAAGTTCAACAAGGCCAAGTGCCGGGTCCTGCACTTTGGCCACAACTCCATGCAGCACTACAGGCTGGGGACAGAGTGCTGGAAAACAGTCAGGTGGAAAGGGATCTGGGGGTACTGATTCACAGGAGGCTAAACATGAGCCAGTGGTGTGCCCAGGTGGCCAAGAAGGCCAATGGCACCCTGGCCTGTATCAAGAATAGTGTGGCCAGCAGGATGAGGGAAGTGATCCTTCCCCTCTACTCGACATTGGTGAGGCCACACCTTGAGTAACGTGTTCAGTTCTGGGCCCCCCAGTTCAAGGAAGATATTGAGGTGCTGGAGCGGGTCCAGAGAAGAGCAACAAAACTGATGAAGGGACTTGAGCACAAGTCCTATGAAGAGAGGCTGAGGGAGCTGAGGTTGTTTAGCCTGGAGAAGAGGAGGCTCAGGGGTGACCTCATTACTCTCTACAACTATCTGAAAGGAGGTTGTAGGCAGGTGGGGGTCGGTCTCTTCTCCCAGGCAACCAGCAATAGAACAAGAGGGCATGAGCTTAGACTCTGCCAGGGAAGGTTTAGGCTGGATATCAGAAAAAAGTTCTTCACAGAGCGAGTAATCAGGCATTGGAACGGCCTGCCCAGAGAGGTGGTGGATTCACCATCCCTGGAGGTTTTTAAAATAAGACTAGATGTGGCACTTAGTGCCATGATCTAGTAATCATGGATTAAGGGTTGGACTTGATGATCTTGGAGGTCTCTTCCAACCCAGATAATCCTATGATTCTATTCTATGATTCTCTATAATAATTCCCCAGTATCTTATCAGCTTTCAGCAAATGCTCTGTTTAAAGAATACATGTCACAAAAAAAAAAAAAGACACCAACCCCCCAAAATTACATCCAGACACAAAGATTAAATTGGCATCTAGTTAGATTCTTCCCCACAAATTTGCTTCCTGATGTTTCATATCACTTTATACTTTTGACCCTCTATAGCATCCTGCAGCAGCATGTTCAGGATTATGTGTTGCCTAGTAATGGAGCCTTTACAGTGGTGGTTTTGTCTGAGCTTCTGAAGGTGTATAGAACCATCAACTAACTGTTTCACAGAACTACATGCTTTGCATCAGAATGGACTTTGAAAGATCATCCAGTTCCAGCCCCTCTGGCATGGGCAGGGACACCTCCCACTGGATCAGGTTGCTCCAAGCCTCATCCAACCTAGCCTTGAACACCTTCACTTCAGGGATGGAAACTACATCACTTCTCTGGGCAACCTGTGCTAGTGCGTCACCACCCTTACAGAAGCCTTTCTCTATATAGCTGCTCTCAATCCATTCTCTGGCCAGCCTGTATTTGTGTTTGGGACTGTCCTGAACCAGGTGCAGGACCTTGTACCTGGCCTTGTTAAACTTCATGAGGTTGTCTACCAAGTCCCTCTGGATGGCATCCCTCCCCTCCAGTGTGTTGACTGTGCCACATAGCTTGCCTTCCTACTCACTTTGTCCATGCCGCTTTTAATTTTAGACATCACTCACCTTTTGCAAGTGAAAATACCCTACTCTTTTCCCAAAACGGAAGGCAGGCTATACTTTGCTGCAACTTTTTGGAGTTGTTCTTTGTTCAAATGAGTCAGATTTATTATTACTACTCATTCTTCATAAGTTAAGGCTGATTTACACACTATACATCCGGTAACTGTTAAGACATGCCATATATTGATAATAATTATATGTTCCGGTCATTAGCTTTACTAATCTGTTTCAAAAACTCCTGAATGCTGTTGAATCACAGAATTCGTGTCATCACATTAGAGCTTTGTTTTATTTTAAAAAGGATCCAGCTGAGGAATCTCTCCAAATCTTTCCACGACAAACTTACACCACTTCTTTTAACTTTTGTTGTCAAGTGCAACTAGTTCAACACCATGAATATGATCTGCTATAAAAAAATCCAATCTCCCTCTTAGTTCAATACTAGTTCACATTAAAAGCAAAACGTAGTGTTAGCTGCACCTTCTAATGTATTGTTCTAGACTAAGCAACTTATGGTTGGACTAATCCAACAGCCAAACTAGAGCAAGCCACTAGAAAAAAAATCCTGCAAACTTGTGCTATAAGCATGTTGTTAATGACTTTTCAGAACTATGCCTGATGTTACCCTTACAAATGTAGTTAATCAAAGGTTGCGTAGAATAAAAACTTGTTTTGGCAAGTTTCCTGCCATACCATTTTTAAAGTTCACATACATTCCTAAGATACGGTTTCCTCTGAAGCATGGTTTACAGAATATTTCAATCCCGCAACTTCACAGCCACTCTACCCTCCCCACTCCCCCACCACAAAACAAATCAAATATTGGTTCAGACCACAAGTTGGGAAGAAGAAGTCATATTGCAGCATGTAAAGGACCCCATCAATAGCAAGCGAAGATATTTGAGGAGGTAATTCATGCAGCTACACACACTTCTTAATTCATACCATACGCATCTCTGGTAAGTCAGAGTTTACTGGAGTTAAGTCCTGTGATGACCTCTTTGCTCCAGATGAAAGTTTTGTTGTATCTGCCACTTCTCCGTTTGGTAAAATACCATCTGCAAACCAAACTCTCCTCTGTTCTTTGGGGCACAGCCCTAGGACAGGTTAAGAAAACAACACTGACTACATATTACTGTATTGTTCTAATAGGTAAAACAGATAAAAACAAAGCCCCTGCTCTCCCCAAACATACAGAGAATCTGTTCACTGGAACCAAGCACAAACAGGCAGTTTGACATCAGCCAGTCTCCAGTCTGGCAAATACATGCAAAAAGTCTCACACACATATTGTGATATGAAGTGCATATCAAAACTAAAGGATGAAATACACTCTAAAAATTTAGCTTATCACTTTGTTTAAACTTTTTTCACTGAAGAAGGTCAGACGTTTAGTAGAAGTGGCACCAAGACACTACTTTGCTGCTAATTGTGCATATTTAAACAGAGACTGAATTCCCACTGCTCCCTAGGAACTTATTCCTAACAAGTACTTCTTGATTTTCTATCTAAGACTGGTAATTGCAACTGAAGCCAGAGATCTCCTATGCTATATAAAAATGATGACCATATCATCTACACACACACAAAAATTACAGTAAGAACAGAGAGGACAGCAAAAAAAAAAGAGAAAACGCGCATTTCATAAATGGAGACCGAAGACAGACTTGGTGAAGCTCATACATAGCAAAAGTAACTATCCAGTGTCCGAGTTCAGAGTTCCCATTTCCCATAAATAATACCACTATACCAAGTATGTATCCAAGGAGCGATAAAAACTCTCTCCAAAGAGAACTTGAAAGTGTTAGATGTATTACACTATATTTAGCATACCTTCAATACCAGGTTGTTTAAGTACTGAGACAGGTAACAATGAAGAAGGTGAAGGAGAGCCAGCACTACCAGATGTCTGGCCTTCCTCCAAACGTGGAACCGCAGAAGAACACTCAGAGGAGATACTGCAATTGGGGATAGGACCTGTTGGACTCATCATCCTTTCAAATGTCTGTGCTAAAAAAAGGTAGTTAGTTTTTAAGATCTTATCATTGATTAAATTTCATTTGCAGTTCAGTATTATGGGTGTCTTTTTTAAAAGAGCAAACATTTATAAGCTAGTTATGATAAATGAACATTCAACCTATTATACTTAATAAAATGTAGATTTCATGGTTTTCCATCTGCATATTCCTAACATAGAAACAAACCTCCTTGTACATCTTGCTACTTTTGCTGTGACTACATTGATTGATATGATTGCTGCACCTTGGTGGAAATACATTTTATCAAGTCAAATTCCATTCAGGTGTCATATTGAAAATCTGGTTAGATTTCACCTTGTTACTTTAAGTATTAATAATCAGGTCCTCCGTCCTTTCTCCTGATGTTTCCATAAGCATCTATGCTTAGCTTTTGGTTAAAAAGCCATCTTACGATTCCATTACTGCAGGACTGTTAAGTGACTTGTAAGAATATCAGGACAGAAATCTACATAAAGCAGCCAAATAATACGTGAGACCAAGCAGGGATATGGTGTTTAAATGCACAGAAGGCTACCGTGAAGGCAGGATGACTTTTGCCAGACTGCTGCCACAACATAACCTTATATTTAGTCCTACAGTGTTCAAACCTACTGCTTGTTTTAATAAAAAATAACCAGCTTGCTACTCAAAGTCTAAAACAATAACTGTAATCCAACTGAGAGGTACAATCACTCTTTTCCTCCGTCTATCTCGGAAATAGGAAAACATACACCAATTACATATTGGTATATTACCAATATATACTAAGTGAAGCTCCCCCCAAAAGAATAAAGATTAGAAATGTTAGCAGTACCTATTCTTCTTCAATGACTACTGCAATTACTCAAAAAGACCTTTTTACCTTTATTAATATCATCGTAACAGCCATTACAGACTCTTGCTTCCTTCTCCATATATTGTAGTTTGCATTTTCGTTTGCAACAGCCACCACAAAACACCTGAACCAGAAAAAAGATTGAATTAAATATTACAGAAAAAATCCCAGTATTTCCTGAATTAAGTTCCTAATATTATTTATTCTTTATACTAAAACAATCTACATTATAAAAAAACATGCATACACATTTTTGGAAGTAGAGAATGCGAAAAGGAGCTATAGATATGTACCTTACAATCCATTTCTGTTTGGGTAGAAAAGAAAGCACAAGACTAGAAAGGCATTTATTAAAAAGGCTTTTATTGCACCCAGTTCTGGGGTCCCCAGCGCAAGAAGGATGTGGACCTGTTTGAGTGAGTCCAGAGAAAGCCACAGAAATGATCAGCGGGCTGGAGCACCTCTCCTCTAAGGACAGGCTGAGACAGTTGGAGTTGTTCAGCCTGGAGGAGAAAAGGCTCCAAAGAGACCTTAATGTGGTCTTTCAATACACGTGGCTTGCAAGACATATGAAGAAAAGCTCTACCAGAGCCTGCAGTGACACGACAAGGAGCAACAGTTTTAAACTGAAAGCAAGTAGATTTTGATTGGATATAAGGAAGAAATTTTTTACTGTGAGGGTGGAACAGGTTGGCCAGAGAAGTTGTGGATTCCCCATCCCTGAAGGGGGTTGGATGAGGCTTTGAGCAACTTGATCCAGTGGAAGGTGTCCCTGCCCACAGCACCAAGGTTGTACTAGATGATTTGTTAAGGTACCTTCCAACCCAAACCATTCTATGTCGTTGTGATTAAGAATTTCAAAAGCACTGCAATCTGGGCCAAACTACAAAGTCTGCCAAGCCTTGCTTTTCATCAGGGGCTCTTCCTATCCTGTTCACCAGAACTGCATGACAACCTATCCATTCCATAAGCTTTTGCAATTTGCCTGGTATTTCTGTTGGACCAAAATAATCCTTATGTGTCTACAAGACAACCTTCCACACGTGGACAGGAACGTCCACATCACATAACTAAGCAGTCAGCTCTTGACAATGCTCTGTCAGGTTCAGCTAAAAAAAAGAGCAGCACCTATAATTTCTTGCTGTGAGCAGATCTACTCACATAAGGCCAGGTGCCCACAAAACAGTCAAAACTGCATTTTTAATTTTTTTTTAAGATCCTAGCTGGAAGCAGCTGGTAGACAACTGCACAGTGATAAGAAAACTCTTCCAAGAAATACACTTTCTAGACCACCTGCAGCCTGATATTGAAATCTGTATACTAATCTCTTCATGAAAAAACCCTAACCTCACAATACATATACAACAAAGAGCAGCAAAAAGGAGGACACAAGCGATAGTATTTTAAAATTCTTATCTGGAGAGATGAAAATAATTCCAGGTTACACGACCTGTTCCCAAATTCAGTCCTACTTCTGCTAATCCCATAACTATTTTACATTTTACAACAAGAATAGAAACAAGGACTGAATCCTGGAATTGGGTCATATTTGCTTTAATATTATCTTTGAAGATAACTGTTGCAATCTTCCATCAGGATTCAAATAACAGAACAACATAACCTTGTATCAGCAAAGGGCTATTCCTTATCCATTGATCTTGTAGCACTGTACACTGCACCAAGCCATGAGATTCTAAGGTACTACTTTTACCTCATGGGCAACAATCTAAGCCAGAGCTCACTGTTTCCGAAGCTGTTTACTAATACTTGCTGAGGAACTATGTTGGCAAAACAGGCTCCCCAACTCTGTTCAAAAGAATGAGCATAGCTGCCTCCATGTTACTAACTCCCTTCAGCAAAGTACTGTAAAGCCTTGCTGAAGACTACTTTGAAAGAATAGAATATGCTTTTTGACTCCAACAGGGCATATACTCTGTCTATTCTTAAGCAGAGATGGGGAAAAAGTGCATCTCTTTAGTCTGGACTAGACCTGCACAATCCCACCCAAGGAATTAAGACTCCAGCAAAGCTATATTCTGGTGCTTTTCACACTTTTCCCTTTTGTTCTTCCAAGAGTGACACGCAAGTTCTCAAAGAGTCCCAGCATTTTTAGCTATATGCAGACTCTAAAGTCATTACTAGCCACTACAAAAGGTATTTTTTGAAACCTGCGTCTGACAGAAGGCTTTTACCACTGATCCAAGCTAAATCAGTGGAAAGACCACTAAAAGTCCTCTCCTACTTCTAATTATCTCCAGAAAACATAGTGGAATAAGGGGAAAAAAACCCCGAACAGTAGTGACAGAGAAAACTGTTATTACAGGTGAACTCCTTTAAGTAAGCAAAGCCACTGTAAAACAGTAATACTTGATCAGTGCAATGTAAGCTCAAAAAAAGAAAGTATTTCAATTGCTTCTGCATTAATATCACAGGTAATTTAGCCCAGCTGAAAAAGCACATGCCCAGTAAAGACATTAAGAATGTAACTGGTGAAGATTAATTGCTAATCAGCTACAATCCACCCTAGGGATTCAGATGCCAAGCACTACAATCCTTTACAACTGGTATTCTCCTCTTATACTTGGTGCCACTGGGACCCATAAAAGAGAAGGCAGTCTTACCTGAATGCACAGGAGACAAGAAGTGAAGACAAACTAAGAGATAGGTAATGTAAGAGGGGAGAGGAGATGAAGTTGAGACTGCTGAGCAAACAAAACTGATTCTGGTTGAGCGAGGAAGAGAAAGAGTACCACAGCAAGAGACAACAAAATCTAAATAAACTGTGAAATTGTTTGGCTTCACAAGTGCCACAGATGGGAGAGAAAGCAGGGACCACTAACATCACACCTCCCTCCAGTACAGATGCCAGAGTTCACAAATGTTGCCAGTGTAAAAAAGAAAAACCAGTCTTACAGGACTGTAAGTTAAGCTGTTGTACATTCAGAAAAGCTGAGAGTTACAACTGCATAGCACTTCAGTATCTGTAAAGACAGAACTAGAGGGCATGGACTCAAGCTTCGTCAGGGAAAGTTTAGGCTTGATGTTAGGAAAACGTTCTTCACTGAAAGGGTGATCGGCCATTGGAATGCGCTGCCCAGGGAGGTGGTGGAGTCGCCAACCCTGGAGGTGTTTAAGGGGAGACTGGATGAGGCACTGAGTGCCATGGTTTAGATGATGGTTGGTGTTAGTGTTGGGTTATAGGTTGGACTTGATGATCTCAGAGGTCCTTTCCAACCTTATGATACTGTGATACTGTAAAGTTTAGATGATCTACACTGCCCTCACTTTAGTTTCCCAATGAATGCGCACCATTCTTTTGCCAAATCCAACTCTTGTTAACACACATCAGGAACACTAACAGTTGATAGTTGTAAACAGGACTGTGTAGTGAAAGGTGCTTTTATTTCCACTGCTAGACAAGATGCAAGAAATTTCACACCAAACAAAAAGTCAGTTAATCTTATGACTAAAATGAAACTTACTCCGCAGAAGGGTTTTGAACCGTTACAAACTTAAAAAATATTCTGCCAAGCGATAAAGTTCAATGACTACTAGGTGGTGACAACGAAGTCTTATTTTTCTTGGCACCCAAATTCAAACCTACATTTTAGTTCACACTTACTGCAGTTGAAGTAAGCAAATATTACACTTTGAATACACAGTACTAGGAGAGGCACCCTGGGAAAAAATTACCAAGCCTCTCCAGATGCCTCTCATCACTGGGGATGCAAAGACTGGACAATAGTCCTTGCTGTATCTCCCTATTCATGAAGTTTACAGAGGAACACTGTTTATTAGTACCATTAGTATTTCCACCTGCGCAGTTGTACAAGCATAAGACACAGCAGCTGACAATAAGAATAAGCTTTGATGTTATTCACTCACTGAAGGTTGCAAAAAGTTCTACAGAATACTTGCTCAGTTGGTGAGTACCATTCACCCTACAAAAGCAGCATACTTCTCCCCCGAGATGACTGCCCCTGGAAAATTACACATCTAAACAAACAGAAGGACAGATTTAGGCTATAAATCCTTCACACTGGTACTGCTGCTACAGCTCCTGAAAGAATCCAATCCTTCCAGACTCACAGACAAGTGTTTTACAGCTAGTAATCGCTCACTTGAATTCCAGTCATCGTGGACATCTCACTTTTTTAAGCTTGAATTCTTAAGCTTAACTTAAAAGCCAAATAAAAAGCTGATTCACTATGGCTACTATGAAGTAGCCCACTGTCTCATCTTCCCTTGTTCAATGTAAAACATATTAGTCTAGCCAGTAATGAAAGATAAAATAAGAACCTTCTCTTTATTTATATTCACAAAAAAGGTCATACATTTGTTAATTAATATCAATTAATATCATTAAGCTTCTATGAATGTAAACCAAAATACTTTCAACCTAGAAAAATGTTGTCAATATTCTCTCCCTTCTCCATTTTCTTACCCTTAAATCTGAATTTATTTGTTCTTAATAACACAGGACCTGTCTCTAATAACTTACCTTTCCACAAGCACGACAGTGATGTCTTCTTTTTGTAAATGTGAACTTGACTTGGCAGTTCATGCAGTTGGGTGCCTCTGAATCAGGAACCCACAATGGCTGTTTTCGTGAGACGGTCACAGGTATTTTAAGTGATTCTACAGTTTCAGATGTTTGATTTCCTCCTGCTTCAGAGCTGCTTTCCCCAGAGTGAGCAGGGTCATAATTTTTACCAGTATTCACCCTGGTGCCTGAAGGGAGAGCTTCTGGGCTAACAGAATTGTCTTCCTGGTTTTCTCTCTGATGTACATCTGTTCTATTCAGTGGTCTCTGATCAACAGTTCCTTGAGAAAGGCCAAGCAACTGCTTTGGTCTTGCACCTTCATTATAAACACTAGAAACTAGTGCTTCACTACCACTCTCAACCATGTCTTGAATATGAGACATACTCCCTTCCATTGCTGGTTCCAATTCATTTGCACTAGGAGACATTTTAACACTGCTAGCAATGCCAGTTATCTCCTCCAGTTCTACTTGCATATGTTCCTCAGTGACCTCTGTGAAAGGCAGGTTGTTCACATGAGTTGAATTCCCTTGATCTTCCACAGAGTTACTATCATTGTCTGAAGACTTCAACACATCAGATTGAAGACTTTGTCCATACAAGAAATTATCAAGCTCAGCATCGCTTATTAGAGTATCACTTTTAATAACATTCTCCTCAACAATAAAGTCAACCATAAATGGGCTCATGCTTTCATCGTAGTAAGAGTCTATAACATCATATGACTCTGTTACATTTTCTAGAAAAGCAGGAGCAAAAGTCTGTATTTGCTGAGAATCACTGGCATCAATTACATTCTCAGTATCATACTTCTCTCCATCTGTACTTTCTTCCACAATACTTTCATTGACTTTAGTTACATATCCTTCCTGTTCATGCACATCAATGGCTTTGCAGGATCTGCTCCCCGAGAGATCAGTCATAGACTTTCCAGCATGAACAGTTAAAATATCACTAACAACCTCTGCCATTTCATTTTGAGGTAGAGAATTAAATTTTTCTTCTGTTACAACTACTGAACCGCATATAGATACAGGAAGTGGAAGACACGACAGTGAGGTCTGGACACCCTCAGCTGAAATACCTGAAGTTGAAACACTGTTTAGTATTTCATTTTTATTAAGTTCTTCACTACCTATATTCTCTTCTGTCATTTTCTTTTCCAATTCTACTTCTGCTCCTGTTTGATGTGAGGAGCTTGGTAAAAAAAAATCTCCAGGTAATGTTGCATGGCTTCTGTGCAATAGAGGCATCTTTGGCAGATCTGAAGGCATGGAGTCAACATTTTGCTCATCTTTTGAGTTTACCTTTTCTGTAGCATTTCTTTCATATACCTCTTTGCTTACTGCAGAGTGTACACTTTCATTTTGTCGTTCGCAAGGCAACGTTTCATATGCTTTCTCATCTTTGGGACTGTATACTTTTGCATTCTGTGATGTTACAGGGATACATGCATTATTAAGGTGAGCAGTTTGTTCAAGCTCATCAAATACATCACTGCATTTAACAGGTTCTGCGCTGTGTTGATCATCATGTGGATCCGAGATCTTTACTGTAGCATAACTGTCTGATTTTAAAGCTAAATGGTGAAGGTCCTCTGTTTTAAGATGTCCTGAATCTTGTAGCACTGAGTCACCATCACTCTGCTCTGTATCTGAACCACCACTGCAACCTGCTGATGACACACATGGAGGAACAGGCATGCAAGATACGCCAGGGTTCATCAAGCCTTCACTGTGCCAGTCATCTGGCTGCAATTTTTGAGCATCCTCATGAGTAGCCACTGAATGGATTAATTTACCTGTATCATTAACAAGATCACACACTGGTATACTACACCTTCCCATGCTGGATGCCTGAATATCATTTAAGGAACCATTGTCCACAGTGGACAAAAGATCAGGTCCAGCAATGCTCTTCTCACTTTGTGGTGAATAATTCATAAGCACTTTGCTTGTTTCAGTGTGGCTAGCTAGAGAGATTTCTTCTGACAAAGTACAACTATTAGTGTCCTCTTGCAGTTTTGGTCCTGGGTGTACTTGTAAACAATCCAGAAGAGAAGAAAGCGAATGGTGTATTGAGTCATACGGATTTTGAGTGGTTCTGTAGCAGTCATATTCATCTATTTTAAGCAAAAAGAGATCAAAAGTAATGTTTATAAAACTTTCTCCACCATGCACTCCCTCTAAATACCATCTGTTCATCAATACAAATTTTTAGTTAGCATATGTTACTTTCACAGTAACAGTCATTCGACCAATATTATTATGCTGGAGAACAAGGCAGTACAGTAACTAACCTGTGTTCTGTTCAAATTCATCAAGCAGTTTGTCCAGGTCACAGACTGCAGCTTTGAAGTAACTGTCCATTCTAGCTACGGTTCTGGTGAAGCTTTAGACTTCTTAAACCTAAAAAAAACCAACAACCCACAGCATTTCATTCACAGTATTCTGCTGTTTACAAAGTGTTGTTATTATTAGAAGACAACTTCTATGAGGTATTTCTTTCTTTCTAATAACACTTTCTTCTCTCTCCATGTAACCAAAATGTAAGTACAGACAGGGTTGCAGACTGGCAGCCGCTATGCACCCCAAATTCCAATACACACAGTACACTGTGCAATACACAAAAATTCACCTCAGATATGGAAATCGATGCCGCCTTATTAAAACCACATGTCTGAAAGCACATACTATGGCATTACAATGGCAGGAAGTTTAAAACCAGAAGGCATACTAAGATTTTCTAGTTTGACCTATACATCTTATACCACATAAGTCAGAGGGAAAAAAAAAAACAATATAGGCCATCATCGCCCTTATAACAAAAGTGAACTGTTTAAATAAATGATGCCTGCACAATTCCAGATATTTCATGTTCAGTTGGAAGCACAAAAAGTACCCTTCTGTGGCTACAAGTGCCAGCAAGAAAAACGTGTCCTTTAGGAGTTCAAATCTGACAATCGGCTCAACACAGAGCACGTGGGACAGATTCTTAGTTTCCAAGCGATCCAACCAATCAACCTTAATTTACTTTCAGCTATGAGCAAATGTCTCAGTTATGACTAAACACAGGCCAAAACCTAAAATATATCAAGGACTATAAAGGAGATAAACGACAGAAGCATTGAAATATGAGACTGTTGTCTTAACACAGAGCTGCCACACATCTAAGTGGGCTGAGGTCAGTACTCCTCCCCCACAATGGTTAATGAGCTGCCACTAAATCTTCCTCTTAAACCTTCCTCCAACACCAGAAAAAAACCCTCAAACATATCCAGCATGGTAATTCAGCACATCATTTCTATTCTGCTCAAACCACATTAAACTTTCGAGTCCTAAACAAAATTCTTCAAAGAAAAAATCTCTTTAGAGACTTGCCAACTCTCCAGAAAGCTATTTATTAATCAGATTCCTACTGTAAAACATCCTGTTTCATTTGTTTAAGAAAAATTTCCAGCCACTCAATGTTATGCCTTTTGGGTCACTCTGAACTGCTTTCTAATTCCACATCTTTTTTATGTATGAACATCCACACTGTGCCATTACTTATAGCGTATAATCAAGGTGTTATTTACACTTCCCTCAAGTAAACTGAGGGAATGGAGATTCCTTCAGTTTAATGTCTGGAAAAGAGACCTATTGGAGGTGTGTCTAGTTTTTATTCTGCTTTTATCAGTGCTGACTTCACACTCTATGTCATTCAATGTACTTTGACCATCTAGCACTATCTCCTCCCAAAGCTTGGAGCCCAAAGAAATACTAAAATCCTTCCATATCACTTAGGCCACCCTGCAGCTACAGATCTAGATTTACGCCTTCCTTACTCCACTGAGGTGCAAGGTTTCCTCTCATTGAATGGTTCAGACTAGACCTACTCACTTACTACCACATTAATACGCACATGACAGGAATACTTTTTAAAGCTAGTATTTAGTTCAAATAGAGATGTGCAAAGCATAAGAAAAGTGAAACAAATAGGATGCACCACAATATAATGCGGTATTTTATACCCATATATAAGCACATATTCAGATTATGTATTTTACTTTATTGATATCCATGGCCATGAATTAGACACTAGAACGGTCTTCAGTATACTGGATGAGGTTTAACAAGACCAAATGCCGAGTCCTGCACTTGGGGCACAACAATGCCAGGCAGCGTTACAGGCTGGAGAGCTGCCTGGAGGAGACATACCTAGGAGTGCTGATCGACAGCAGGCTAAATATGAGCCAGCAGTGTGCCCAGGTGGCCAAGAAGGCCAATGGCATCTTGGCATGTAACAAAAACAGTGTGACCAGTAGGAGAAGGGAGGTGATCATGCCCCTGTACTCAGCACTGGTGAGGCCACACCTCGAGTACTGTGTTCAGTTCTGGGCCCCTCAGTACAAAAAGGATATTGAGGTGTTGGAGCGCGTCCAGAGAAGGGTGACAAGGCTGGTGAAGGGGCTGCAAAATAAGTCCTACAGTGAATGGCTGAGGGAACTGGGGTTGTTTAGCTTGG
This sequence comes from Tapera naevia, assembly GCA_033556795.1. Classification (NCBI taxonomy): domain Eukaryota; kingdom Metazoa; phylum Chordata; class Aves; order Cuculiformes; family Neomorphidae; genus Tapera; species Tapera naevia. The sequence continues at coordinate 7,634,448 of JAUMJJ010000044.1, forward strand.
AGAAGAGAAGGCTGAGGGGAGGCCTCATTGCTGTCTACGGCTGCCTGAAAAGAGGCTGTAGCAGAGTGAGTGTTGATCTCTTCTCTCAAGTGACAGGTGATAGGACAAGCGGAAATGGCCATAAGTTGCACCAGGGGAGGTTCACACTAGATATTAGGAAGAATTTCTTTACTGAAAGGTGGTTAGGCACTGGAACAAGCTGCGCAGGGAGGTGGCTGAATGACCATCCGTGGAGGTTTTTAAAAAAAGGATAGATGAGTTTTTGAGGGATATGGTTTAGCAGATAACGGGTGCCGTTGGACTTGATGATCTTAGAGGTCTCTTCCAACCAGAAGATTCTATGATTCTATACTGCACCATACATCCCATCTCACATTGCTACCTAATGAGCATCAAATAGCAACAAGTATTTTAATGCCACTTCTCTTACACTCATTTGAATACCATTCTTGCCTGCAACCATCATCTCATTTCATGGCCTCCTGACAAGTAGAAAATTACAACATGAAACAGAAGTTATTTCAATTAAGAGCCTTTCAAGGTTAACAGCTTTTGTTGATTCATTTAGAGACACTGAAGTAAAGACCCAATTCTTAAAGTATGTATTCACTTACAGCAACAAAGCTGATGGTCAATAATTAGACGCTCAATAACTAGTCAAACTAGAAATATTGAAGGATTCTGAGAAAATTGGGGATCGGGAAATACATAATGTTGATTTTTGTTCTCTGTAGGGATTTCTTACACCTTATCCCTCAGGTACAATTTAAGTTACAACTGATGTGCAGACTAACAGCTGGGACCAAAGGAGGGGTGGTCACAGGCCCCTCATCTCTCTCCAGCCAGTCACTAAGTCCTTGTTTGTGCTGGCACCCAATCCCATTTTATCCCACAGGAAGCCAGCTCAAAAAGCTAAAAAGACAGCATGTATAATACTTCAGAGGGAAAACATTATTTTTTTGCTTGTTTCTTCACCAAAACAGGTCTCCAAACTGAAACAAACACTAACCTAGCACAAGGGCCTGGCAAGGATCTGTAAATCTGTCTGCTTTACTCAATAATCCACATGAAACACTGTTTGCAAACATACAGCCCTGCAAGTTAAGCTCCCAGTTTTCTGCAATCATAATTTTGAGCATTTTTAAAATCATCCCTAACTGTCAATGAAGGAAGCAACGATCTATCACCAATAAATCAGACTTGTTGTCCTCTGAAATTACTTCCGTTCTGGTATTTCAATGATGCCAAAAGCTCTTATAAAAATATTCTTAGTTGAAAAAAATGTATTGAGGAGAGGCAAGTCATAATTTCAGCTATCTTATACTTAAAAAGAGCCAGAAATTATCTCACTCTTAAGTATCACAAGACAGATTTTGAATTAAGCATATGCATTCTTAGATCATAATGCTGAAAAGGTAGAAGGACGCATTTACATTGTACAGTTGACCCACTGACCTCTGAAAAAAAGGAAAGAGCTCAACGGGAAGAATAGTAGAACTGAAATCTATTTAATAAAGATCAAATAATTTCTACAGAAAGCTCACAAAACTATCACAATATCTCAGCCTACAGAGCCAATGTTGTTACATTTAGTTAGATTTATACAGTTCTGTAATATTTGAGTTCATAAGCATTTTGAACAACCAACATAACTTTGAATAATTAGCACAATATTCCTCCAATTTCACTACTGTTTCTTCAGCTGTTTCACAAATTTTCAGCTTTTCTAAAACAAGCCTTCAAGAAGAAAAAAAAGACACCAAACAAAAGACCCTAAGAAACCTCCCCAAACCATGCCAGACAAAGGGTAACTCCTTACCTTTGTCTCTCTTCCTCTGTGTCCTGAATCCATGTATCTGCTTCACAGAAGAATTTTAAGTCTTCTGGTTTCTTCCCTTTCAAATCACCTTTCAGCAACTAGATCAAGTTTTATTTTTGATCCCTAGATTTGCCTACAGCCAATCCCAAAACGTATACTGAACAAGGAGTGGATGAGAAGCTATGAGAAATCTGTAGTGACGTGTTTTTTATTAAATGGCTGCTTTTTTTCCCTGAGCTAAAGAACTCTGCAGGAACCATTTGTTTTAGCAAACTGCATTCATGCCGAATGTATTCTTTTAAGAACTGTACTTCCAATAATGTGAAAACAGCAGCACCATTATTGCCTTTTCTAAGTAGCTGGAAGTTTCAGTAGAAGAAACACCCACCATTTCCCCACCCTCAATCCTACCGAACTATCAAGAAAACACATGAAAAGGGAAATGATTGATTTGCATGTGCAAGGCAGGTTTGCCAATGCATGGGAGGAGTGCAAGGAGCCCACAGGGGCTTACATGCACAGACTGCAGGCTTCAGAGGAACTGTTCCATCAACAGCTTGTCCTTTTTACTGTTCCTTATATCACACCAGTTTAACATTTCTTCAGCCATGTTCTGCACAAAGAGCTGGCCCAGGTTAAGTAGAGCTTTTCCTTAATTATTTTTCATGCAGGCAAGATCCTCACACAGACACACAAAGAAGCATGCTAACACAACAGAAATGGCAACGTGTGAGCACAGAGGAATCACTACCATAAAGAAAAGTCCAAGGCAGCTTAATCCTTGAGTCTGCCAGACACCTTCACAACCCGAGTCAATCCCTTCCTTGCTGCTGTCACCACTTATGCATTTAAAAACACAGACCTTCTGTTGACTAAACAGCATTAAGTGCTGTCTTCTGAACATATTTTCAAGAGCTCTGAATGCACTCGATGGAGACTCTCCAAGCTGATTCACAGTTTAATATTTTTTTCAAAATAAACTATTAAAACATAATGTTCATAACTATCTGAGGCACTAAGTCCTTAACAAAGTAGTGAGATGTACAACTTGAGGCTCTTATGAGCTCCATTTTATAAATTTTTTTCAAAGTAGAAAGCTTTAACTTTTGAACAATGTTTAAAGCACCGTCAAGGACCATATGTTTTCATATTGTTATTTATGTGCAGGGAGTCTTGAAGATAAAATACCTCAACAAAGGGAAATAAGCAATCACAGCATAAAGTGATTACAGTATAGTGATAGCAGCTAGTATCTAGTATTGTAAAACTGTTTAAAGAGCAAGATCTCAGAAAGCTTTATTTCAGAAAGTCATGTTTAGATCAGAGAATGTAGATATGGTTAGATCAGGTAACTTGGTCCATAGGTTGAGATTTACCTTCACAGCTTACTGCACTGAACTGAGCTAATTAGGCCTGTTACTTCCTTAAGTCAGCTGACTGTCTACTGTATGAATGAACTACAAGACCTGATGTCTAGAGAAGCACTAGGGTGCTCACTGCCTACTTTCTCAGCCAGAAAAACACGGAAGATGACATACTAATGGACAGAAACAGGTCACATTCTGAACATTTTACAGTTACAGGTCATCAATTCTCATTACACCATTCATGCTTATGTAAATCTCAACCAACAGTTGATCTCCCTTAAAGAACAGAACACACTGATCACAATGGTTGGCAAAAATCCACTATTTTTCCAATAAACAGACAACTCTTCATTTTGTCAACTGAGTATCCTTCAGCTCCAAGACAGAATAATACTTTCTGTTGATGCACACTAAGCGTACCTGCCACTTCTCTAGGTAAGTATTTGGTACACTTCTAAGTGAGCTTACCTTAAGTCTCTTATGTTTCAAAGCTTTTACCTGTGCCCTGATTTCAAGACAGCAGTCTTCATTATCTCCCCTAAGTTTATTTAAGTGCAAAATGTTCTGCCAGGCAGCAGTGACCATGGTGAAGCCAAGAAGCCAGTGGCACCTAGAACTGCCAACATGAATAGTACTGAAGCGAGCTGGTATTCTGCAGCAATCTGGGGAATGATTCTCAACAGTTAATACTTAGGTTGTATCGACACCTGGTCGAATGCCCTTCTTCACCTTCTGACACCTCCAAGATGTAAGCTTAAACAGAACAAGAGAGAACAGCAAAGGTTTGCTTATGTTACTTGCATGGTCAGACAAGGCTTCGTCTCAGGCAAGATCCTAATACTGAGCTTTAAACTCCGCAAAGACATTAGCTTAAGAAACAAAGCCAATAATTCTACTACATAAAACCCTTTACCTAAGGGAAGCAAATACTGCGATCTGGATGACTGTGCAACAATTGCATTTCACAGGGTGTTTATTTGACACTCTTTATAGATAATTTCTAGTAGAATAGACACATATTCCAGAGTTCAAGACCAGCATTCCACTAGGGACTTCTCCACATTCTCCTATTTAAAGGAGAAGATAACACAAGTCTGCCAAGATAGAGAATGGCCAAGTTACAGGACAGACTATAATTTTTTTTTGCAAATATGGTCTCTCAAAATGAAAGTAGGTAGTATATTTCAGTGGGGAAAGCTTGTAAAATAAAATACACAATTATTACCAGCTAACCACTTTAATGTCTAATGACAAGCTGCCTTTTGATGCTTGAGAACCCATGAAAAACACTCTGTACTGTTCACATATAGGCATTACCAGATCTCCAGCTAGTCACAACAAATTATCAGTGCAGCAGAATCCAGGCCTGCATTATACAGAGAGTGGTAAAACACCACAAGTCCAGATTTAGAGATAAAAGAAACACACACATAGGTCTTTGATCCATAAAACCAACCACAACAGCCATCTTAATTTTAACTTTTCAGGAAAGTGTTTTTGCTCACTGCAAAGTTACACTATTTCAACTCCATCATTGATCATTTAATCATTATATTTAGTCTGAGCAGAAAACTATACCAAAGCTTTTATTTTCACAACAGGATTTAAGTATTTTTTCCAGCTTACCACACAGCACTTACCCTAACCAGAAAAAGCTTCTAGAGCTTTTTCCACAACGCTACAGAAGCATATTGATGTATCAGGCACAGCCCGCCTCCTCTCCCGCCTTAAGAGTATTTAAGTATTTATTTTCCAGCTTTCTCCATCTCTTCCTCCCCCAGTGCTCCTACACACTACACCTACCCACAGGCTTAAGGTCCTACAGGCAAAAAAATTAAGGGTACAATCATATATGGAATTCATCAGCAATCAACTTAACAGGTAAGTTCACTACAAACAAGCAAATGCTTTGTGAAAAACTTAAATGCTGTCAAGTAAAACCAAAATTATTCTCGCTGAGTAAGATAACATATTATCTAACCCCAAAACTGCAGCAGCTGCCACTACAAAGGGGTTGAAGATAAAAGTTAAAGAAGTTTTTAGACATGTAAGGAAAAGCTTACATGGCACATCACAAAAAACCTAAACTGCCCTGCTTCACAAGCAACATTCAGTTAGGTTCAACACGATTTCTTCAGAAGAACAAAACTTTATCAACCGCATTATCACCAACACCAATCAGGCAACTCTACCCCTAACATCATTCCAGCCCCTGAAGATTTTGCTTTTGTTCATCCACAGTAATTTGTTCCTGCTTTTCTGAACAGAAAGTAGTACCATTCACACCACACAGAAAAAACAGACTGTCAACAAATACTGATCTTCAGCAATGCTCCGACACATCAGCGGTACCACCAGGCCCACAGCTGAAAAATTCACTTGCTCAACTGAACAAACTCATCTCTCACATACTGCCCACAGTGTCGACATCGTTAGTTGTATTAGAATGTATTACTCAGCATTAGAAAATAAGCCACAAGAACATAACTATTACATTAGACATGAAAGATCTTTCCTCAGGGGAAATCACAGTTGCCTCAATATTCTCATTGTTTTTCTTTTGCATTATGGATTATCAGATATTCATATTAATCAACCTCAGCAATACAGCATGAAACACTAACAGCATCTAGTACTGAAGTGCACCTGATCCTTCTCCGTACTCTGCTCGTTCCTCCAGAATGTAGAGATGACTAGTTCTCTGCCATTATGGCTCACTTAAATACAGATGGAGAACGATTCCCAGCATATCCAGAAGCATGTCTTAAAACACACAGTGCCTGTAAGTGTGTGATGCAATCATCTCCACTATACTCCATACCCTGTATCAACATAAATGGAACATAAGGAAGCAAAACTATCACTAATATCTGTGAACTTCTAGATAGGGGCAATTAATCCACCCATGCAATCCAAAACACACCGCACAGCACGAGCTGCTGTTGACAGAACTGCCCAGCTCGCTGCTGTAGTCTGCCAGCAGCAAACCGTATGCTAAAAAGCCACAAACCGTTTAGTTTTGTTCCATTATCACTTTCCACTTCCATAAAGCACACTCGCCGGTGCTACCGCCCTGCAAAACATTCACTGCACAAAGTCGGCCAGACTTACTGACAGCCTTATCTGGAGCCCTCGTTCAGGCCGGGAATAAATTCCAGAGCTCTGTGCCAACTTGGGACACCTTCCCCCACCAAGACCCGCGCCGGGCTCCGCGCTCAGCCCCGCGCTCTGCACCTCCCTCCAGCTCACGGCTCCGCGGCCCCCCCAGCTCCGCGCACAGCCCCGCGGCTCCGCGGGCAGTCCCGTCCCCCCAGCTTCACGCGCGACCCCGCCAGGCAGTCCCGTCCCGCCCCGTCCCGCACCCCACGCCCTGCAAGCATCCCCGCATCCCCGCTCGGCTCCACGCCCAGCCTTATCCCCCCCCCGGTTCCGTGCGCAGCCCCGCGTCCCCCACTCGGTCGCAGGACACTCCTCACCGCCGTGGGGCCGCGCCTCCTCCGGCACCACCGCGGCTACCGGCAGCCCCACGCCCGCATCCTCACCCGCAGACGGCGGGGCAGGGCTGGCCTCCTGGGCCGGGACCCAGCGGACTGTTCCGGGGCTGGCAGCTACACCCTCCCCGCTGCACCCCAGGGGCGGACCCGCCCACCGCCGGCTGCACCGCGACACCACAAACCCCTCCTCCCCAACCTGGCGCATGGGCCGCCCCACCCACCGTCCCGCACCTGCGCACAAGCGGCGCTCCCTCGCCCATCCCAGCCCCGCCGGGGCAGCACGCCCAGCCCCGCCCCTCGCCCACCCCGAGTCTGCGCCTGCGCAGGACGGTGCCCGGCCCACCCCCCCCCCCCACCCCCCCCCCCCCCGCCTCCCTCGCCTCCCCTCGCCCTCCCGCCCGCAGAGGGCATCGTCCGCGCGCCCCTGCCCTCCTAGGCTAATGGGCTGGAAAAGGACTTCGACATCACAGAGTCCAACCGCCCCTGTCCACTACTCAATCAGATCCCTGAGAAACTCTTTTACTCGTCTTTTAAACACCTCCAAGGCTGGGGACTCAATCACCTCGCTGGGCAGCTGCACCAGTGCCTGACCACCCTTTCGGTAAAGAAATTTTTCCCAATGTCTTTACCTCCCACGGTGCAATTCGAGGCCGTTTCGTCTCATCCTATCACCTGTCACTTGGGAGAACAAGCCAACACCCAACCCCTACAGACTCCTTTCAGGCAGTTGTAGACGGTGATAAGGTCTCCCCTCAGCCTCCTTTTCTCCAGGCTAAACAGCCCCAGTTCCCTCAACTGCTCCCCATAACACAGTATCACAGTATCACAAGGTTGGAAAGGACTCTGAGATCATCAAGTCCAACCTATAACCCAACACTAACACCAACACTAACACCAACCATCATCTAAACCATGGCACTCAGTGCCTCATCCAGTCTCCCTTTAAACACCTCCAGGGTCGGCGACTCCACCACCTCCCTGGGCAGCCCATTCCAATGGCCGATCACCCTTTCAGTGAAAAACGTTTTCCTAACATCAAGCCTAAACTTTCCCTGACAAAGCTTGAGTCCATGCCCTCTAGTTCTGCCACTGGTCACCTGAGAGAAGAGACCAACCCCTGCCCGACTACAACCTCCTTTTAGGTAGTTGTAGAGAGCAATGAGGTCTCCCCTGAGCCTCCTTTTCTCTAGACTAAACAGCCCCAACTCCCTCAGTCGCTCCTCATAGGGCTTGTGCTCCAGCCCCTTCATCATCTTCATTGCCCTCCTCTGAACACATTCCAGTATCCTAACATCTTTCCCAAACTGGGGGGCTCAGAACTGGACACAATATTCAAGATGAGGCCTGACCAGTGCCGAGTACAGGGGGACGATAACTTCTCTGGTCCTGCTCACTACACTATTCCTGATGCAGGCCAGAATGCCATTGGCCTTCTTGGCCACCTGGGCACACTGCTGGCTCATCTTGAGCTTCCTGTCAACCAGCACTCCCAGGTCCTTCTCTGCCTGACTACTCTCCAGCCACTCTGTCCCCAGTCTGTAGCTCTGCATGGGATTGTTGTGTCCAAAATGAAGTACCCGACATTTGGACTTATTAAACATCATCCCATTAGAATCAGCCCAGCTCTCCAATCTGTCCAGGTCCCTCTGTAGGGCCATCCTACCCTCTAACAGATCAAAACAAGCGTGCTCCAGACCCTTCTCCAGCTCTGTTACCCTTCGCTGAACACACTCCAGCCCCTCAGCGTCTTTTTTTTTAGCGAGAGGCCCAAAACTGAACACAGGGATGTGGCCTCACAAGGGCTGGGTACAGGGGTGCAATCATTCGTGGTTCTGCCCTCTCTCCTGACATCACGCTCGGCACGGACCTCACTACTAATCCGTCATCCCCATCACCAGAGCACCTGCAGGGTCAGGCAAGAGCGAGGGTTCAGGTACCTGAGAGCTGCTGTGTGGAAATCAGTTAAATTGAAGAAATGGGGCTGTTTGGCCAAAGCAACAGTTGCTGTAACAGCATCATTAAGGATGGTAATAGCTAAAGCAGTCTCTGCATTTGGCCCCCAGTGACGTAACCACAGGACACATTTAGGCATTTCCCCAAAATTTTTCTTTTTTTTTTTTAAAAAAACAACACGTGTTCCCAGGACAGCTATACAGAAATCACCACAGTTCCCTCTACTTTTCCACACAGTGCGCAGTATTTGATGGCCAGGAGTGTGACCTCAGGAGCATTTTTACAGGATTTCCTACTGTTTCTGTACCAGGACCTGAAGTCACACTGTTCTGAGAGCAGGGGGTTTGGCAGCAGGCGTGTGCAGGGCCCGATGACCCCTGGGCTGCATACTGATGGTTCCCACACACACCATTTCCTCTGTTCAGTTCCAGAACATCCTCTTTCCTCTCCATTGCGCGAGCCAGCATGTAACTAACCTTCCTCTGATGAGCCAGAGCCTCCTCTTTGTCATTTAGCTGATTATTTATTTAAAAGAAAATGAAAATAAAATAGATTACAAGCAAAGAACAAGGCACTGTATATAAATATAAGCAGTTTCTTGCTCTTCTGAGGACTCACGAGCAGTATTTTAACCAAATACTAACCAAATCTATGAGCAGCTTCAAGATTTCATGAGGATTGTCTAGCTCTTCGACTTTCCTGCAGTCCCCATCTGATGAGAGTAGGCCTGACAGTTTTCGTCCCAAACTGTTCTTGTTCCCTTGTACCTTGACAAGCCCTAAGGAAAATTAAAGTACATGAACTGTGAAATTGCTTTGGGAAAAGAAAAACTACTTTTGGATAAAACAGGTTATGTGTAAGACTTGATTCTGAATTATATGCTCTAAAAAGGCAACACAAGCTACAGGTTCTCCCGCAGTATGTACACAATATAGCAGCATGACATAAGCACTTAACTACTTGTCTTCACATTTTCTTAAAGAATAAAAGGATAATAAGAATTATTCTTTTAGAGAGGGCTTTGTAACACCTGTTGTAATATGTTAAGCATAAGAATAATAATAAATACTAATGTAGATACATGTACACAATAAAAAACTATGAAAGTTTTAAAAAATCAGAAAACATCTATTTAGTATGTCAGTGAAAGCCCCATATACATGTTTTTGCATTTATCCTCCTTCCCCAACTCTTATGTAGATCTCATTTGAAAAAACCCCAACATATTAAATTGTCAATAGCATCTAAAATGGCCAAACTAAACTTGCCAGATGTTAGGTTTCCTGTGCTGCTTTCACAACAAACATCTTTAATATCCACAATATTATTGTGGATATTAAATATATCCACAATATTATTGGATAATAGCTTATTTATTCTATCATGTTTTTACTCATATAATGCGGTTCATGAATGTGTAATTAAAAAAAGTTGACATTAAAAGCCTGGATTGGTAGCTCTAATACAATAGTATTTATAGCTTGCATTTACACATAGACACTCTACATATGCAAAACTTGCATTTGAAATTCTTCAACTACAAGACACACTAGTTAAGATATTTACAGTTTTGACCTTTGTTCCTTTTTTCTCAACTCTTCAAAAACCTCAGTGAGCAACTAAACCACAACCATGCATTAAATACAATAACAAAGTCTGCTTGTGCCACTTGTCAGCCAACTTCTTTTCTAGTCAACCATTACAAATACATAGCATGCCCAGTTACCATCATCTTTGAGACATCTCCAGTTCACAAATTTTGTTTCCTTCTTAATCTTTACCACTTCTGCAAGCCTCAGAGCTTGGTCCTTCCTCTGCATTAGCTGCTGCTCAAATGCAATTCTGAAGGCATCTGCCATTATATAAGCTTCATCTTTACTCTTCTTCAGATTTTCAATCTGGTTTTAATTCAGACAAAATTGAAAACTTTTAAATAAATACAATCAAGGAATTAGTAGAAAACAAACAAAGTGACATCTTGCCATGTCAGGAAATACATGAAAACATGTATTGAAGTCCTTACCCTTCCTCTTCTCTCCATGCACACATCACCACTCATCTACCCAGGCAAGCTGCCAGCAATGCCCACCTATCTCCTCACATGCAGGAGAGCATGAGGACGGCATTAATGTCCCACGCCAGTGGGGCCAGGATCAAAAGTAGTGAAAGAATGGTATCTATGTCAGGGTAACAACTTTTGTACAAAATGGACACGGCAGTACTTATTTTCAAACACAGCAAGTCAAATGAACTTCTGCAGTGGGATCATGAGGAAGGTCATCACAGTTGCAGAGTCAAATTCAAATTACATGAAAGTTTTAAAACAACAGCATTTTGCTAAATTAAAAAAAAATAAAAACCCTAAGATCTTAAAATCATGTTATTGATTTAGATGTATCAGCAAGACATATATATGTATGTGTATATATATATCGGCAACATCAACTTCCTGACCTAGCTGTGTGTGTGGGCTTGTGAGTGCTGATGTCTATGCAAGGGACGGGTGAAATTCACTGCCAGTAAGGAAGGGAGAAGGGAGTCCTTCCTGTCTGTGGGAGTACACATTTTCATTGTGTGTACATTTGCAGAGTGTATACTCCTAGAATGTTTTTGCGTTTATGGATGGAAGGAAAAAGAATGTGAAAGAGAATTTGTTTTTTATTAGTAAATTTCATTGATACAATAACTACAATTTTATATGAGCAAAAGTTAGGGCATTACAAGAATTACAAACAAACTTTGCATTGCTTCTGAGATGCATCCTTTTTTTAAGACCAATTAGTTTTTGTAAGCTGCAGTAGAGTGTTTCTGGCTTTATTTGGTTGTGAGCATAAGCACCCCTCAGCTTGTTTGTATCTAAGCCACGCAGCCTTACCTCTTGCTTGAGGTGAAGCAGTTGCTTTCGAGTTACAGCTGCCATTTTAGCACAGGGACAAGGTTGCCCCCCAGAAATATTGCAGGTGCAGGCTCCAAGAACTGCCAGCTTAAAATACAAAACAAACCATCAGTTAAATATCTATCTGCATACAGAGTGCAATCCAAGAGATGCCAGCTAGCAAAAAAAAACTCCATCCTGAAACTACATAGTGAGATAAGACTCATGGGAAACAAACAACAAGAGATTTAAGCATGATTTTGTTTGACTGATAACCAAATGTATGAAATGCATTTTCTGCAAGATAACATAAAGGCAAAAATTGTCAGCCTCTCTATGCTATGCCCTGCAGACCTCATTAGATTTTTTTTTCACTCAATAAAGTAAAGGCGTAAGCATAAGAGTTAATAAGTAAGATATTAGGAAGAAAAGAATAAGCACGCTGGCTTGGCTGGGTTGTGAAGGATAGCCTGATACTCCTTCTCTCTACTCTTTCTTTCCAAGATATGAATCATGACACGCCACAAATTAGAAAACTGATTAACAGGAATGCAAGGGTATATTATTGTTAGATAAAAATGGGTTCAAAGAAAGTTAAACAATCAGCAAGCAAAATTTATCTATATATTTTATCTATATATTTTAATATAAATAGAGCTTTGAACCAGCCATTTTGAAAAACACATAAGTCATACTTACTTCAAGACCTGTAAAATCTATAATGTCCCTTTTATTCAATGACATGTTCTCCTGAACAACCTTCTGTTGTTTCACATTTAGCATTGCAAGAACTTCCAAGCACTGCTGATTCAGGACTATGAAACAGAACAAGGAAAGTTATTAAAAACTCTGCTGCTATGATTTCTTAATTTCTGCGTTTAACTACAGTCAAATGAAGCAGTTCTGTAATTTAAGCATAAGTTTGGGAATGTGGTGAGACTATGTAGATCTAGAAACTCAGATCCCAGTTGTCTTTCCTTCTGCATCTTCCTAGATGACCCGCTTACAGAGATACCATGTCATCTATTACTCTGCCTCATTAGTATGGGCGCATCTTAAAAGTGAGGCTGCTGTTCTTTTACAATTGCACAATACTGGGAAAACCATGATGCATGTCAGCTATTGTAAAGTTTTTTGGAAACGAAAAATAAGGGATAGGGGCTTAAGCTGTCTGACCCAGCTTGCAGAAATTTCAGTTAGAAAACCTCCACTATAAAGCCAACATTGTGAATACCTTGAAGTTTGTGCTATGGGAATTTTAAAGTAAGTATGTTAAAAGATCTCTAATGCATATTGTCATTGTAGCAGGAGCATGCAGTGGCTCCCCTGGCTGCTGTTGCCTCCTTCCAGGATTCAACTGGGAGCAGTGACTGGTTTTCTCCCTCCACACCCAGGGTGTCACCATACCGGTGAAATAAGATAGGTGTACTTCTTTCAAACCTCATCTACTCTTTAAACTATGCATACCTGTCTTTTTCTATCACTTCATGTGGGTTTTTTTTCAGTTCAAGTGACCGCATGAGAAGAAAACCAAACACAAGCTCTCTGTTTACAAAAGGTTTTTGCTTATTCACTGCTTTCTGCTATATCCACTATATTGGCTGCCAGTAGCAAGAGACTTATCCTAACAGAAATCTTCTTTCATTGCTAAATTCTGAATTATTCCAGGGAAATGGTATGTGAAGAGGAATAGGTGTTGGTATCTTACTTGCATTTTCAGCTTTAAGAGTTTTAACGTCTTCTGTTTTCAGTTTCAATGCTTCCTTAAGAGCTGCATTTTCACAATATATCCTGCAGAAGTTGCAAAAATGCTGTATTATCATTATAAAAAAAATAAAATGGACATTCAAATGAAAAACAAATAGCCTGTTAAAACACCACATCTAATATTTCAGCTAATTAAACTTAAGCTTCTGACAAGATTGAAAAAAAAATCAAAACTGAAAGGAGTTGAGTATTTGGTTTGTCAAGATATTACCCATGCAGCATTATACAAGGAGTTTCTTCACTTGTAATTTTTTTAATGGAAAATACTGTAAAAATTTCCCTAACAGTATCTATACCAATAATATGCAGTATGTTTTACAATCTAAATCTGCCAGCCAGTGGCCAATAAGCTACCTAAAACTACTACTAACTAACTCTGAATAAAGTCCTGTGTGTAAGCTTGGTCTGTATGGCACAGAACCAAGGCTAAAAAGGCAGGCTACAACAGGCTGCTTCTGTGGAGTCACTCCTGGTTATCCAGGCTGCAGGTGGCTCTGCAGGGAGCAAAACCAAGAATCTCTGCACTCACATAGAAGTTTCTCTGCAACCCAGATAGCATGCACAACTCAAACAGGCTCAACTTGTTCCATGAAACCACACCCTCACACAACCAATGTTAATGCATCCAGGTACGTTCAAGGGAATGTTAAAAAAGAAAATAAAAAAAAAACCCAACATTCACATCTAAGCAGATGGTGCTAACAACTTTAGAGTTTAACAAGAAGCGAGTTTAAGTACCACATTACCATTAGAAACTGAAAGAAATTTGTAATTATGAAGCTTTGGAATGCTTGCTAGAAATCTCTTACTTCCTCAAAAGAATAAAAATGTTATTGGACACGTGACAACATGTGGCTCTGGTCCTACCTTTAGAAAGTAAACTTCCTGTATTGATACTGTTCTCAACAATAGCTGTACGTTCAAGCATTGCAACCCGAGAACATACAATATACATTTATAATGCATTTTTCCTTGAAGTATTTAAGTCTTTCCTTCTTGAATAGAAAAGTAGCAATCTAAAATCCAAAATGTTAAAGCAATACTGTTTTTTGGTGCATCTCTTCAGCTGTCAGTAAATGCAGCATACTGTAAATTCATTGTTTTGTTTAAAACTGAACAGTAACCTGTTCAGTTCAAAATTATTTCACTTGAATAAACAAAGGGACATCCATGTTCTTCTCATCCTGCTGTCTCATATATTAGACAAACCTTTTGCAAAGAGGACTGAGCTCCTGCCTTGCAATTATCTGAAGCCACATCTTTAGCTTTCAACTGTTGACACTAGTTTTGTTGCTCCAAACTACCTGGCCACTCTCCCAATCTCCTAAGTCAGGAAAGCCAATGCATTTTTCAAGTGGTATCCTTTAAAAACAAGATACAGTATCTAACAAAAGGTTTTTTACAGATGAACAGTTTGTAAACTTTTTGCTAATTCTTTGACTTGAGAATTTTTAATAAGATCTCTGCTGAAGTAATTGTAAATCTTGATGGGTAGACTTCAGAGATACCATTTCTATGTCTAAATAAGTGAGCCTGCTAGTTACATTTTTAAAGGTCTGTTATTGCATTATTAGTTTAGTGCCTCTGGTGTCTTCTGCTTGCCCAACCACACCTGCTGTCCGTCCAGAGTAACTCTTATTTAAAGAAAGAACCAGTTGATCAGCCTCTCTCAAAAGCATTCTATTGTACTTCTACATATGCTCATATCTACAATGCAAGAAAATAAAGAAATGATTAACCGGCAAATGATATTTCCACATGCATTCACATACATTATTTTCCATGCCTCATTTACATTTAAAGCAAATAAAGACAGCCTGGCTCCAGCTGGCTAACATCA
Organism: Tapera naevia; assembly: GCA_033556795.1. NCBI lineage: Eukaryota > Metazoa > Chordata > Aves > Cuculiformes > Neomorphidae > Tapera > Tapera naevia. The sequence goes on from JAUMJJ010000044.1 coordinate 7,649,563, forward strand.
TAACGTAACAGAATGAAAATGAAAACTCAGCCTAGCAAAACTAGCCTGTATACATGCTAAAGAATTGGGACTTAATTATTTTAGTAGTTTAAATTGAAAAATACAAATGTGACAGGTCTGACAATTAAATAAATCTCCTGAAATTTGAAGAAAATTAGGAAAACACAAAAAAAACCCAGAAAACCCAATGAAGCAACCTTGGAATACAAGAAGGATGACATATAACATTTAATGCAATTAAAAAAACCCAGTGTAAGTTAAATACCTGTCATATTTTTCTGTCCAGGTGTCTTCTATGTTTTTAAATCTATCCTGATCAAATTCAATTTCCCATTGCAAAATATTTATTTCCTGTGGAAACAAAACAAACCTGCAGCAGTTCATTACAAGCCTCCCACTGAAATCAAGCAGAAGAACTGCTGCTGCTGTGTTTGGCACTGGCAGAGACTCAGGTGATCTTTGATGATGACCATCTATGATACAGTTTAAAAATGCCAAACACGAAAAAGTTTCAGCATTACTGATCTATGCATTCCAGACCATGCTGCATGCATTCATTAGTGCTTGTAGTGCCTTACAACACAAACAAACCTGTCCTGTCCCCTTACTGTTCTGTGGAAAGGTCACATAGGAAGCGAAGAAAAGCATAAAACTCAGTTTAACAAGGTAGTTCAATGCCACCTTCCTCCCATTTTCCCTATGAAAATACGTCACCCATTTCTTAAGACTTGTTGGGAAGTTCCAGCTTAATAAGAAATAGTGCAAGAATGACTGTGAAACTCTTGAAACTAACTAAAAGTATAGGAAAAGCTCTAGTACCTCTCAGGTACTAGAAATAGCATGAAAACATCCAGATCAAAAGAGAGATACATTAACATTTTCCCTTTCCACTGAAAGGAGTAAGAATACTTTAAAAAAAACCCTGAAACTAACGGCAGGTTACTACTGACTAAATAAACTGTCTGATAACCCCCTATTAATAACAATGGACTTCTATGTTTTTGCACAAATCTGAAGGAAAAACACACCCTTACCTTTTCTAAAGTTCTCTTTTCTTCCTCAGTTTTTTTCAGCATTGCTTTTGTATGACTAGTGGCTTTATTAAATACTGCCTGCAAGAAAAAAAAGCACAACTCTGGCAAATACTGCAATTAAGTTTACTTAATTGGGCTTTAGCTGAATTTTCAGTTTTACATAAGGAGACTTCCACATTCTTAGTTAAACAGGAGTGTGCAGAATTACAAACACTAGCAATTTCCTTGTCAGTCCCAGTGGGTTCTAATTTCAAGTCACTAAATAGCTATGTTGCATAATAACTTGTGTTTCAAAGCCATAATTTTTCATATTGAATAATGTAGCATCATTTAAAATGAGATAATATCTTCTTTAGGGCTAGTCCACAAATTCAGCTCTTAAAAAACTTGCCTACAACATATTTATGCTTTGATCCAGTTGTGACTTACTACGAATGTCTGAGGGTACAAACTGCGGAACTGTAACAGGGTTATGCAAGTAGGCTAAAAAAAACACAAACTAATTTCAACATAATTCATCATGATAGCAAATAAAGTATTACAAACTGTGAATGAAAGACTGACCTAACATTCAATGCATACTGTCCTCTAAGACAACAGATAGAGTAGCCAACTGAAAATATCTGTGCTTTGCAGCACAATTTCAAGCAATGGCAAAATCTGTCATTTAAAGGCCTGGAAAAAAGGCCTTATTCTTCAAGATAAACAGATAAATCCTGAAGGATTTACAAACTTACCAAAACCAAAATTGTGAGAATTTGCTACAACAGTAAAGTCTTCTTAAATAACTGCAATAGTTCCATGCAGAAAAAGTAGTAAATTGTAGAAGCCAAGTCTGTAGGCACTTGCAGATTCAATGCTTTAAAGTATAGCCCTGGGAAGAACTTAAGGTTTGTAGGGTTTTGATGAGGAGCGGTAGGAAGAGTTTTTCTGTTTTCCCTTCTTTACCACTAAGTACCTAAATGATTTCTCAACAACTCCTACCATGCTCTGTAGAATTCTTAGGGCTTCATCTTTTTCTTCAAGCTGTCTTTGAGATGCTTCAAGCTCAACTTTCAAAACTTCTGCTTCCTGAATCAAAACAAAATAGAAAGACTGAGTAAAAGCCACGGTAATCCTTTGCAAACTGGACTGTAACAATGTTGCTCTGCCCTCTTCAAAAAAAAATCTCCTGTTTCTACCCTATATGACTCTTCTCTGACTAATAGTTTGCTTGTAATAAAGAAATGTTAACAGTGAATGCTAGCACAAAATCCTTAAAGAAGAATACTTATAATTACTATTCTTTCTGTTCTCTTTCAGTGTATTTGGAAACTTAACCACCAAATACTGCAGTACTTCCTTGCTAAAGTAGTTGTATATGTCAACACAGGGCTAGAGCTTTAAAATAAATAAGAAAAACAGAATAGCAGATACATATAGATACACATCCATGCAGATTCATGAAGCAGATACAAGGTATCATAAATAGTACAAATATATACTAAAATATAAATGCTGCATTAACATAATATACTATATATTATACAAAATATCCAGAGTCTACAGTGCAGATATCATTTTTAGGACCGTTAGATTGAACCCACTACTCGCCTAGAACAAAACAACAAAACTGATTCCTGCTCCAGGTACATGCCAATCATGTCTTTATGGAACATTCTCCCCTTCAGAAGAAAGTGGTTTCTAAATTTCCAAGTGCTAAAAGAGTATTTATTGCTTTGTACCTTTACCCCTATATAAGTCACTCTGTTGTTCAACTGTGGTCATACAAAACTTTTTGCGTAGTTCTTCCAGTTCTACTACTCTGGCAATTGCCACTGAAATTGTATGTGGGAGCAGTGGCAATTTACCAGTGTTGTCTAAGTGAAAATGAGTAAGGTTCCCTGACATTTTAACTTGCTGTGCACTGGAGGTCCTTCACACTAAGACAGCTTGAAAATGATCTAGCATGGACTTTACTGAGGTTAAAGAACACTACGCAGATGAAGTGTGTATTTTTGCCGGTGAGATCACTGTGTTCTTTCTGTCTGGATTTATGCCAACACATCAACTCATTTAACTACAGTAAAATTAAAATGTAGGTCTTAACTAGTTTTCAGTAAAAATTCAGATTAAACCCCCAAAGACTATTCTGCTTACACTGCATATTTTCAGGCCCAAAGCGTAGTAAAAGAAAGAAAACTTGCTAGAAAAGGAGTACAATCCTTTCAGTATTTCCTACATCTTTAAAAATACTTCTTAATCCCCTAACACTGAAGGAAAAAAAAAAATCCAGACTATAAACTGCACCTCACACTCTGATTTCTTGGCAAAAAATTTAATGAAGTTTCCAACTACTGCTCTAATTTCAGGAATGTGAATCCATCCAAGACTCTGGACATGCCAAGATCTTCAACTAAACCAATACTGTGCTTTACTTTGCTACATTAAAAGGAAGTGGAGATTTCAAGAGCAGCATGCTTGGCACAGTTACTAACCTCTAGAGCCTCTTGAAGTTGTTGCTTTAGTTCCTCATTTGACACTTCGGTATTAGATTCTGTAGGATTGATATGAGATACTAAAGGATGAGATATAATAATACTTACAAAACAAAACCTGAGAATTTGCTTTACCCTGAGAACAGTTTAACATGCAGAGGTGAATTTTGATCTTTGTGGGGTTTTTTCTTCTGCAGCTAATAAATAGCTCTAAGAAATACATAAATACTAATATTAAACACGTTTCATAGTTAAAGAAGTGAAATGGGAAAAAGGTCATTTGTAAAGAGATCTATAATAAGGACATTTATTTTAGAATTTCCTTAAAAAAATCCCACAACAAAATTACCACCTTGATTAAAAAAGTAATTTTGTTTTTTAGATTCTTTTCAGACTGTAACTTCTCAACAACCAAACCCAACACAGCAGTAACAAGCACTATTTAGAAAAAGGGGCAGTTTTCAAGAGATGAAGTACAGTGGAGGAGCATCCCACAAGATCCAAAATTCCCTTAAACAAGCCATCACTACTGGTACCATTTTTCTTAAACTGGGCATCACAAGATATGTTGAGATGCAGCATCCTACTTCATCAAAGTCAGGTTCATGTGGACTTTAGCCGTGCTTTCATTGATATTGCTGTATGAAAGACCTAGTTTTAAGACAAACATCACAGAAATCAGCAGAGGGACAGTGTAACTAAGAGGAATTAGGCTGCTCTCACAACACCTTTGCACTGAAGATGCTGCAAACAATGAAGAATAATTACATGGCTTAATTTACTGTGGTGTGTGGAGGGGACAGCGGGGAGACAAATAAGCAAGTTATACAGAAATACTTAAGTTAAAATACTAAAAATTGATAAAAATGTAAGGGAAAGCAGCTAAATGTCATGAACAACACTGCCTGTATTTCATTTAATGCACAGCAGTGTTACCTTCACTAAAAAAATAAATGCTAATACCGGGAGAACATAGATGTGCAGGTTCTAAAAAGAAGTACTTAATATCAAAAGTATGCCAATTCACAAATTTAAATGAAATAGCAAACAGGATTTTGAACATTTAGCTGTAAACTTTAGAGACAAACTCTGGGAAGACACACTTAAACAGAGAAAAACTATGCTGTCCAGCTCCACAAAATGCTCTTTGCTGAATGGCACTTTCAAATGCAATACTAAACACTTAAAATACAGTCATTTCCCACTAACGGGCCACAAAGTCACCTACTGAAAAGCAATTCTGCTGTCAGTTTTTTCAGTGAAGGATCTAGGAAAAGAGACTCCTTTGCAGCCTCAGTTGCATGGAACATCTCGCAACACCAACAACAGATTTGTGGGCTGCCCCAACTGACTTGCGAGGCTGCATTGGATCCCAACAGGTGTGCAATGCACACTTGGAATCCTTCAGAGATTTCCAAGCTTTTTAGAAAACAGTTTGAGTTAAACTTGACAATACTTCGTGAAGAAGCTGAAGTGTTCAGTTTTGCCAACAAAGATTTTTCCCATGGTGAATAATTAACTTCCAAAGTACTCTTACCACAGCTGTTTTGTCCCATGGAACCAGTAAAAGGCCTTTTGGATGATCCATTGTAAAAACTCTTGCGTTTTGAATGGGGAAGAGCTACTGCATCACTTTTTTCCTTCGCCCTCTTTGCCGACAGAAAAGAACTGCAAACCATTCCAGATCCCTTCCTAGATCTAAATGAATAGCAGTGTTGTAAATTTTCCCCATCATAAACAGCTCCAGGTCTTCTCCCAAGCCCGTTTCCCAAGTCTCCACGTGTCATGTCATCCTCTTCTGCTTCCTCCATCTTCTCCTTTTTCTTCTTTTTTTTTTTTTTTTAAAAAAAAGGGCACTTCACGGGCTGGCAACGCAAGCAACGCCTCCCACAAAACAAACACCTTACCTAGAAAAACAGAAAAGCTCCTCAATCAAAGCAGCAGAATAACGTCAGAGTGAAACCTTGCCCGTGCGCGACCGCACCCCTCAGGGTTCAGGCTGCCAGGAGCGCCGCTCCCGCCGCACAGGAAAGCACGGGAGCGGGGAAACCCTCTGCTGCAGGACTCCCGGTGCTCTGCCCCTCACCTGCCCACCGGTGCCAGTGGCAGAGGCGGCGCTGGGTGTTCCCATTCTCCGCCTCTCGCCGCCGCGGCACTGGAGGTGCAGGCAGCTCCCAGGAACGCGGCTTTGGTCAGACGCCGCCAGCCCGAGCATTCCCAGGAGCCGCTGTTCTCGAGACATCTCCGCGCCAGAGATCATTTCCACCTGGTTTCCCGTTCGAGCAAGAAGAACCCTGAAAGCCGCTGTTGAGGTGCAATTCATACATGCACGCGTCTCAAAAACGTCTCATCCCGACACAGGGGTCTAGCTGCTGACGCACAGTTCCTCTGTAAGCCTCCCAAAAACCCTAACCCAATTGCAGCATAAAGAAAATGGGGGCAACGTGTGCTTGCAGGCAAGAGAGCAACCGTATCCTGGGCTGAATCAGAAAAAATGTGACCAGCAGGTCGAGGTAGGGGATTCTCCTTCTCTATTCTGCTCTCGTGAGACCCTACCTGGAGTACTGCTTTCAGATCTGGAGTCCTCAGCACAGGAAGGACTGTTAGAGTGAGTCCAGAGGAGGGCCATCAAGATGAGCAGAGGGATGGAACATCTCCCATATGAGGACAGGCTTGAGAGAGTTCACCCTAGAGAAGGCTCCAGGGAGACTTTACACCAGCCTTCTGGTAATTTCCAATACTTACAGTAGTTTTTTTCCTGTAGGGAACCTACAGAAAAGCTGCAGAGGGGCTCTTTTTCAAGGAGTGCAGTGATAGGACAAAAGGGAACAGTTTTAAGCTGAAAGAGGGGAGAGTTAGGTTAGAAATTTTTTACTGTGTGGGTGGTGAGGCACTGCCACAGGGTACCCAGAGAAGTCATCGATTTTCCATTTCAAGGCTAGGCTGGATGAGGCTTTGAGCAACCTGACCCAGTGGAAGGTGTCTCTACCCATGTCAGAGGAGCTAGAACTGGATGATCTTTAAGGTCCCTTCTGACCCAAACCAGTCTATGATTCTATGAAAAGAATCTTAAACATGTAACCACAATACCCTTTGTCACAGAGATTTTCAAGCTTCACTATCCAAACTTACGCATATAAAAAGTTTATTATCTTTCACAAGGCTTTACCAGCCACTGTTTCAGAGAAAAATGGTTACTTCCACTCCACATAGCCATGCTTTCTGGGGAAGCAGGCTTCACAAGCAACTAGAACTGATGGCTGCCAGTGTTTAAAGTGTAACCATGCTTTGGATCACTGCAGGTTTGTTGCCCTGCCAAATGATATCTTCTTGATAAATGTACAGTGATATGTATGTTCCATGACTGGGATGGGTGATGGAGAATACTGAGAGAAAAAGGAGAAACAAAAATTATTGCTTAATATTCCACACTAGTGCAGACACAGCTGATGTTCCCTCATGCCAAGATTCCCAAAGTTCCATGTAATCATGTATTAAATCTTGCCGGGAAGTGATCCAGCAGTTACTTTGTCCACCAAATGTCAGTTGTTATCCTTCATCCATTGCTCAATCCATTGCATAATCTGATCCAAATTTCTCTCTAGGTCTTCTGGTGTGTTGCTGGGTAGCTGGTGCACAATTTCCTCCCTGTATGACGACAAAGCTTCCTCATACAGCGTCTGGAAGATCTCACACTGAATGTTGTCTTGCAGCTTCTTCCCTTTGTAGCCTCTAGAAAACAAGAACAAAACCAAGCAAAACCTTAGCTATGCAGAGAATGACAAAGGATTCTATAGGGAATCGGTAATTTACACTTAAGAAAAGTCTCCAATGGAGTTACACGACCATACTTTACTCCTAATTCACTCCACTAACATACCTGCTTTCCAGTCTGTCGTATAGAAATGAATTTTCCGTACGGAGTACAAACACTATATGAAACCACCGTTCAGGGAAAAAATCGCAGCCGTGATAATCGACAATAACTCCACCCTCCCTCATTTTATCTTCTAGTTCATCAATCACCTACAAAAGAAACAGACAAGCAAGTTTATCTGAAATTATGCAAAGTCAAACCACAAAACTGCTGCGTTTTGAAGTTGGACTTACCCTGTCTTCATCCAAAATTGGACAATTGTATTCCTCATCAAAACCTTCATACAGTTCTCCTGCAGCAAAAATAATCCGTGGAAGTTTGTGAAGTACCAGCAGTTATTAAGATTATTCACACTGTTATATTTATTTCTGGAGGATGCAAACAAAATCATAGCATTCAAAGCAAAGAACACTTTTTTTACTAATCCATATAAAATCATACATTTGTTATTTATTACTTCATACAGCATATGTTGCTGTTACATGAATGCTTTTTTAACTCACACCACCAAAAATATTCCCACTAAAGCAAATCAATTGCATTTTCACTTAATATGTTGCACATGCATAAAAAGCACATAGTTACATGAAGAAAAGATACGTGAATCGCTGGTGGACTCCTCTGTGATCATGGCCTACCTTCTTTGGCCACATCACCCACATTAATATAGGTCATCCCGGTCCTCGATGCAAGTTCTTTTCCGAGTGTGGTTTTCCCCACACCTGGAGTACCTAAAGGCAAAACCCCATGTAACACGCCAAGAGAACAGTATGTGAGCCTCCTTCAACTCAGGAACCAAAATTTGCATGAACTGTCAGTTCATGCAAGAAAAAGGGGGCAAAAAGCTGCATGACAAGGAAAAACAAATTCAAGTAACATCTAGAGAGTAAAAGAAATGAAGAAAATTTTCTATTAAGAAAACTCTCACTTTATGCAATGGTGTTGTTATAACTGGGACAAGACAAATGTAAAACCTGCTGCATTGAAAAGCCCTAAGTAACAGGGAGAGGCCCCCAGTGTCTGTGCAGAGTGGCCCTGGCCTAGTCCTCTAGGGCCATCGCCTCCTGCACGACCACTGGCCTAAAAGTAGGGCCGAGACCAGCCCCCTCTTTTCCCCAGCACCAGCTCCAGCACCCCCAACTCCAGCAGAACCACCTCCAGCTCCAGCAGACCCACCCCCAGCATCACCACCAGCATCACCACCATAACCATAATCATCATCACCATCACCACCACCAGCATCACCAGAATCACCAGCAGCATCACCACCACCACCACCCGCAGCATCAGCACCACCCCCTACACCAGCTCCAGCCCGGGCCCGGCACGCACCGGTAAGAAGGACGTTGGGCCGCTTCATGCTGCGACCCTTCACCCGCGCGCCTCCAAGGAGACACGTGCGCAGGGGCCTCTGCCGCGGCGGCGCACGCCAAAGGCGTCATCGCCCGGCCCCGCGCTCCCGGCGTGCGTCGGGCAGCTCATCGCCAGTGGGGGAGAAGGACCCCTGTGCAAGTGGCGCCGGGAGAGGGGTTTGGCTCGGCCTGGCCGCCGGGTCCCGCCGCCACCACCCCCCGGGGCTCCACTTCGGGCCTGGCTCCCGCACCGCGGCGCATGGGCCCCTCCCGGGCTCAGGATGTCCGGAACCACCTCGGGAAGGCAGGCGGCGTCGGCAGAGGTAGGCGAGGGTCTGGGAACAGCCTTCCTCTCGGGGGTCTCCGGGGGGCCGCCTGCCCCCCCGGGACTCCCCGGAGAGAGGGGCAGGGGGCTGCTTGCCCCGAGGAAGCTTTCTGTAGCGTCCGGGAAGAGTTCAGCTGCTCTGATCTTTAGGTGCTTTAATTCCACTTTGGTCTCTGTTGGCAGTTCCTGTTCAGTTGCGGGTTTTTTTTTCGTTGTTTATTTTTTTATTTACCGGTGCCATGTGTAAAGAGGAAATCCGCTCTCACTGTAGTGTCCAGCCTGCTGTTAAATATGCAAATTCAACTAAAACTATTTTTTTATCAGAAAAACGTTAAAAGCCAGCCGTGCAGAGACAAATCCTGTTTCACAATTGCTGATGTCTCAGTTAATCTCTTGTCTGGTCAAGGTCTGCTGCATCAGTTTATAAGACATGTAAACAGTATTCACGGACGTTTCTGGAGGTGACATGTCTATTCACGTATTCTTGTTTTCATAGAACTGTCTCCCAGCATGTAGCATGTCATGATTCCCATGCTAAGTGCTTACCCTGCAGTTGTTAGCAGCAGAGAGCCTGTGACCCCGGGATATTATTTTGAGACCATGGGTAGGCTGAAAAATGGCACTTGGGTGTGATTTTATGTACATGCCTAAGTGGGGTATTTCTGAAATCCAAATTTAAATGCTAATAGCAGTTTTGCTCCTTATCACTGTCAGACACACTTCTGAGATGTGTGACAGCCTGATTCTAGAGCAGTCCAAGTTTCCCCATGCAGCAAACAAGAAATAACGCTTGATTTTCTTGTGCTGCTTGAGTGATTTTTCTCTGTCACTCTTTTTCTAATTTTTGAACACAAGTGGCTCCATTGTAAATGTCAAGAAAATAAAAAAAGCCACATACTGAAGTTTGTATGTTTGTAGAATTTTCAGCTTTTTCTGATTAGCCAATTTGCTGCCGAACACCCTATCGCAATATGTAATGTGTAGGGTTTTTTTAATGCTGAAGAACCTGTAATGGACATGTTCAAAAAGCATAAGTGCCCTATGTTTGTTGCTAACTAGCAGTATACTTTTCAATACCAATGGAGTTCTTTACAAGATATCCTTGTATATGCTTGGTAAAAATGTCAGATTTTCTAGAGATGCGTGTACCAAGTTAAGGGTAGGAAAGTTCTACATTAATAGCAAAGTGTTTCTGTTTTACCAGGTAACAGATTGGTCAGCATGTTCATTTGATGACTTCTTCGGAACCACAACTGTTTCTTCTAGTGCTGTTTGTGTCAAACAACTCAAAGGCAACTCTGGAAGAAACGGGCAGCAGAAGAAGAAAGACCTCTCCTCTGTGCCAGAAAACAACAAAATCAAAATTCTGCCCAGAAAAAGAGCCAAGTTGTCTTCAGTAGATCTGCCTTGTAGCAAGTCCAGACAGATCTGGAGCCAGTCTCGAGATGAGCCATGGGTAGACAGATATAAACCTGAAACGCAGGTGTGGGAGTTAGATTCTAAGTGCTAATGTAGTAGTAACATCATAGTGTAACGTGTTGTGCTTCTGTTTTGTAATGTGTATTTGTCAGATTCTAAGTGTATCTTCTTAGGGCAGGGATGTACTAGTTTGATTTAATTAACTGCTTGTAGTTAAGGTTTCAACTATTTATCTGTAGGAGACAGATCTGTAGGCTTCCTGAGGAGATAATGCTACTGATGAGGTGTTGTTTCATGTCCATCCACTTCTAAACTTTTGAACCTGTTACTGAATTTCAGCCACATCTGGCAGCTCCAAGTACTAGGAAAATCCACAGCTAAGGAAAGGAGAGAGAACTTAGGTAGTACACTCATGATGAGAAAGATAGCGGAGATGATCTTGCCTGCTGCTGGACAGCAGTGTAGCTGGTTTGTTACCGTGCTCAGAGTACCTGCCGTTAGCAGTTTGCTCTGTCTCTTGCTTGATGCATCTTAGCCGTGACTTTGTGGGTGAGGGGTACTGTGGAACTTTAGAGCTTTAATGAGGAGGGACTTAAAATCTGTAGTAAACCTTTCTTCTCTGGTTCTGCTCTGGAGCAGTTTTTCACAGTGTGCTTTAAAGGTATCAGCATGTGTGTTAACTGTCTTGTAGCTTGTTGATGCAAGTAAGTTAGTGTAATACTTGTATTTTATTTTCAAATGTTTAGTCACTCATCCCTGGAGAGGTAGCGAGTTACAAGGCAAGAAAGCGAGTAAGCTGCATGAGATTTACAGAAATTCCAAAAATCTATGTAGCATTAGATTCAGTTGAGCCTAAAAAGTACCAGAAACTGCTCTAAAGCATACTGACACAAACGGGCAAGATTGCGATGTTGTTACTTTAGGAATAATAAATAATTTGTTGTTTCCCAACTGTCAGCAATAGAAAACTGGCTGTTTGAGGAAAAAGACTGAAATAGTTATCTGTAATGGTTGCACTTACTTCTACATAGCATAAACATACGTAACTGGAAGACACCTACATGACTGTTAATGTTTTAGCGTGTGTTCTGTTCTTGAATGTCATCATTAGAGTCTTAGAATCCAAGAGGTGTATATATACATTTATATATTTTAATCTTGTTTTAGAATGACCTTGCTGTACAGAAGAAGAAAATTCAAGAAGTTGAAACCTGGTTAAAAACACACATATTTCAGAGGCAGCCAAAGCAGGTAATCTTCCTAAAATTAACGGCTAGAGATATAAAACTGTACAATCAAGCTGGATTTACTTCAATTTCAGAGAAAAAAAACTTAACTTACAAGTAGTGATAATGTATTTATTGCATTATAAGAAATCTGTTAACAGCACAGATTAGAGCTTGTACTTAGTTTAGAGTTTATGCTGCTAAGAGATGCTTTCTGGTTTTGCTCAGAAATACTATTTTCTAGCATCTAGTCAGTTTATACTTAATTTTGAATTTGTAACTGCATTTTATCTCCTAGAGATTATTTTAAGTATTCCTAATGGTGGCAATTTTCCAGTTGTACTGACTTGATGTAAAAGGATGTTTTTAACCCCTTGATTGATTAGAGGCATTCTTATGCATCATTTACTAGCCTTGCCTAGTGTTTTCTTCACTTGATTCTCCAGATCAGCATATATCATGTTGGCGTGGAGTTAGCCAAACAGATTAAAAAAACTGAGAGCAAGGCTTTCAGTTATACTCTGCCTCTTTCTGTCTGAATAGTCAACAGGTAAATTAATAACACAAAATATTTAACCTATTTTTTCTTAAGGAAATCAGAATAATTACCAGAGAAACTATAGAAGAAATTCAACCAATATACATCTTCAGCCAACCTTCAGTCTTTGTTTATCATGTTTAGGATTTTTTTTTTTCTCCCCCTCATGAAAGGGTGGCTCTGTTTTACTGCTGACTGGTCCTCCTGGTTGTGGAAAGACTGCAACTATACAAATATTAGTGAAAGATCTTGGCATTCAGGTGCAAGAATGGACCAATCCAATATCTTCAGACTTTACAAAAGAAGACTTAAAAAATATGTTCGGCTGTGGTAAGTATTTTAATTTTTCTTTTTTTTTTCTTCCAGTTACTTTTGTGATTTTTGTATTCTGTTTTTTTATTCTTTTGTGTCTGTCATATATGAAGTCAGATCCACATATATGTAAGTCATATAATTGGTGTTTATTATAATCTTTCTTTTACTTTTATCTGAAAAGAGATTCAGTGTTTTTCACAGCGTTTTGTTGTGAACAATTTGCAATTCAAATCTGTATAAAGAGCTATCTAATAGCCTGGATATAATCGGGGCAGGTTAAACAAAAATGGGTAGTTCCGCACTTTAAAAATTCTCCTGTATTTGTGATGTGTTTGTTAAAGGGCTTGGCTGTTGGTATTCCATGGCTACTGTCAGAAAATAGCATGGATGGGTATTAATTTTTTTGGGTATTTGTATTTTACTTGGTATAATATAGAACACATACTTTTAATTAGTTTTCTTTTTCAGACTCAAATTTTCATACATTTCCGAGTCAGGCCCAAGCAGCTCTCTTTCAAGACTTTCTGTTAAGAGCAAATAAGTATAACAAACTTCAGATGCTTGGGGAGACCTCAGAAAATGATAAAAAGCTTATTCTTATTGAAGTAAGTGAAAACTTGTGAGATCTTGTTTTGAAAACAGTACCTTTTATTATAATATTGATATGCTATCTTGCTTCAGGTCATGGATTGGTTTTGCCAAAACTTAGTTGCTTTACCGCAGATGAATTTTTTATTATTGATTGAGTCTCCACAGCAGGCTTAGCACTAAGTTGTGCCTATAGTTAAACTACATAGGCTAATAGTCAGAAATGGGAGACTAGTTTTTTTTTTAAGAAATAAGTAATAGAATGTCAAAAAGTAGATCAAAACAATGAAATAACTTTGAAAAATTATACACGTTTCGGTATGATCAGCTTTCTAGAAATATGTGTGTGTGTAAACAGGAAGAAGGGGCGAAAAAAAAACCACTGTTCTTGTTACTTAAAGATGCATTATACGTGAGAATTAAGAAAGCATTTGAAATTTAGCATTCCCTAGTCCTAGTGTGGGAGTGTGTGTAATATATTTAGGGCACAGTTGTCACCTCTGAGGGTTTGTGAGCTGTAGCAAGATGTACAGGAGAAGACTATTTTTTGCTTATTCAGGAGTGTGTTTCAATAGCATTTTCTTTATCAACTTTCAATTTTTTCCGACAGAGGAATTTTATAAGTTATGATGGTCAACTTTCAAGAAAAAAAAGAGGGAGAATCATTTTATCTGGGTAATGTGATGTATTGTGAAATTTGGGAAGCATGGTTTTCTTGTGACTTCACTTCCTTGTGTTGGTCCTCTCATCTCAAGAGTGGAACTCGGTCTAGTAGACAGTATAATCACCCAAGGCTGTTTCTTAGGAATCAAGGACAGAAAGAAAATGTTTCTTTTTTAGATAACTTTTTGCTTTGTGTTTTTTTTTCTTTGTTATTTTTTTTTTTGCCTCCGGTTATCTTCACTGTTTGCCGCGTTCACGTTTAGCTGAAAGCTAACCACTGTGTTAGGATGACAGTGCGCCGTAACAGTCAGTCTGTAGGAGAAAATATTTGCATCTGAGTGTAATGACAGCAGTTCATCTCTTTTGAATAGGACATACCTAACCAATTCTATCGAGACCCTAGCAGTCTACATGAAATTCTCAGGTCAGTTGCAAATAAGTTTTAATGATAAGCTTTAGGCACTTGCAGTAAACCGGAATTTCATTCGTGTTATACTTGTTTTAATTTAGGAGATTTGTTCTTAGAAGTAGATGCCCCCTTATATTTATAATCTCAGATAACTTCAGTGGAGATGGCAACCAGAGGTTACTGTTCCCAGTGGAAATTATGGAGGAGTTGTCTATATACAATATTAGGTAAGATCTTTCATCTCATTAAAACTTAATTGAAATAAATGAGAAGACAGAAACTAATTGATTTTTTTAAATGAAATTCAACAGTTTCAAGCCTGTTGCACCAACAAATATGATGAAAGTTCTTAATCGCATAGCTACAACAGAAGCTAATATGGTAAGTTTTCAAAACTGATAACTTCTGTGCAGTGCTGGGACCAAAAGATTTCAGAATTTTGTATCTGAAATATGTGATTTATGTTTGTTACTGTATTTGTTTGGCCTTTGATAGCAGACCCCTATGCCCCGCAAAAAAAACCACCAGTCCTCTTCCCCAACAAAAAAAAAAGGAACAAAATGGAAAGATTTCTATATTTTAAGATTAGTTCCACCTGATCCTTGTATTAAGTCTCCACGGATATTTCTGAAAATTCTTCTGCCTATTAGAGAAATTATATATATGAAACAAACAATAGGAATAGAAGTAGTTTTCATTGTTTCTAGGAAGGCCAGAAGAGGTCACAAACCTAAATCCGATATTACTCCTGAATTGCTTTGATTACAATGAAATCTAATATTGAGTGATACTGTGCAAGAATTATGTCTATTATTGCCTTTAATGTTGCTATATAAAATGTGGTGTTTTGCTTAAATGGATTAAATGTTTTAAAGTGAGCAGTATTTCATGGTTTTGAGTGCATGATGGGAGCTCATATAGTCTGTTTATGGTTCGTATCAGAGGTGGGCCCTCCAGCCACAATAATATTAAAATGCTGTTTTTCCTACTTTTTCTTATTACTTTGTTATTATACTTTGTAGAACAGAGAAAAGAATTATGCTCTTGATAGAACTTCTCTGGAGTTGATTTGCAGAGGTTGTTCAGGGGATATAAGAAGTGCAATAAACAGTCTTCAGTTTTCTTCTATAAAAGGTAAATTACTATGATTTTGTTGAGTGAATGATATTTTGACCAATTTGGTTGTAAAGTATTCTGTTTGCTGTTGCAGCTCAGCTAAGTGAGCTGTGCAAAACATTTTTTACAAGCTTTTGGTGCAGGAGTAAAAAGCACAAAATGTAGTGCTCAGGTTTGAGTTGTTTGGGTTTTTTTTGAGGAGAGAATGTTCCATTTGTTAGCTGTTATTTGTTGCAATTTAGTTAAATCCCTTATTTTCTTATTGATGCCTTTGCTATTTTTGTGTGTTTTCTGAACACAGCTTTAATGATACAATCTTGATTTGAAATGAGTATTTTCGTGGCTTTGTTCTTAATGATTCTCCTTGTCCTTATCTCCACCCTTAAAGCATTTCTGAAATAGCCCGTTGACTTTGTATACAGCATTTCTGAAATGGTTGGTTTTGCTTTGGAGTTGCTGTGGCTGTTGCTAAATCAGAGAGCTATGAGGTGGTGTGACCTGCTATGAAGTTATTGAGTTTTACAGAAAAATATTGGAGTTCAGTGCTTTAGTAGTCTTCAGAGTACTTGGTTGGGCAGTGCTCAAATGAGACTTAGTTTGGAGTTATTTTAAAAGGAAGCAAGAGACTTACTGTCATGCCTTTTATAAACATTGGAAGTCAATAATTGTTAAGAAACCAGTGTATGCGAATTACATAATCTGTGATTTTAAAAAGCAGTATTCTGGCATCTGCAATTCATTCTAAGAACCGTTAGATGGTGCCAGCTTTTCTAGTCAACCTATAAATGAGGAAGTGAATTCAACAGATGTCTTTTGCTGTATGTCATAAAGCTAGCAATCATCTCATTTTTACTAATTTTCTCTCCTATCCACCTTGCAAACAGAAAATATGTTCATGGAATAGGGGATTGAATGTGTTTTCAAGTCCTGGATGTAACAGGGAGTGTTGTAGTTTGGGTTTTAGAGTATATTAAAATTAAGTTGTGTTTGTTAAATTACATGAAGGAGAGAGTAAAGTTTCTAGGTTTAACTTGCGAATGTGGAAGCTAAATTCTTGTGAGGTTGTCTTCAGGTATACTAAGTTTGTATTGTTCCATGTTAATGGGGAAAATACAAAATTCCTCCCAGTGAAACCTTTTTCATGATTATACCATTAAGTTGATAAACAGTAGGCTGGTGATACTTGAGAAAAGTTTGCAGCAGCTCACTGCTGTGTACTAAGTAGCTTCTACATAGTGTAGGAAATCTAAGTGGTTTTAAAATTACCGGTTTATGTAGTTTTTAATAAATTGCCTTGGAAATGTGAAAGCATGACTGCAATAGAGAGACCTCTGGAGAAAACAAAGGCGTGTGGCTTGACAGCTTCTGTACAGGACATCTCTGAATCATGTACTCACATCATACCACACTGAACATTCTCTTCTCCTGTTTTCTCTAACAGATTGAGAAAAAGCTGCCTTCAGTTTGAATAGAAATTTTTAGTTTTTGAGAAGTATTACACTTAAGTAGATTATTGGCAGGCAGTGTTAATTTATAAATATAGGAGGCACCTCACCTCCTTGTTGATCTCCTGAGAATGCAGTATTAGTTTTTGCATTGGTACAATTTCTTTCTTCACTTGTGTATATGTATGAACAGAACTGATGCATTCACTTTGTAGTAGAATTAATGGGTAAAACGGATCTATAGTAATTGCAGGAGGAAAAAAAAAGATAAACATTTGAAGGATGAATACTCTTAGCTCAATAAGGAACATTCACCTGTCACTGAATCAAAGAGTGGATGAAATTCTCTGAGTTTTAGATTAGAGTAGAAGGAGTTTATTCCTTGGAGTTCAAAATATTGAGGGATTAGTAGGCTGCTAGAAAGATCACCTAAGTGGAAGGGTTTCCTTGCCTTACTTTTCAGTGAGGGTGTTATGCAGGTAATGCAAACAGAAGATAATGGGTAAGTGAACAGAATTTAATTGAAATACAGTTTACATATATTTGTGCTTGCACTTTATAAAGAAGACGTTTTTAAGGAAAGCAAGTTTTGAGTGCATCAGAATTAGAATGAGTAAGCAAGAATGCTGTTTTTGTTAAAGACAGACATTTATTATTCGAAAAAGTACTTGGCACCGTAGCTGTGGCTTAAGGGACAGAAATGGAATGAAGCATGCTAGTTTAGGAGTCTGGGTTGTATTCCTAATAAATGGGCTTTTTCTTAGTGTCCGTGTTTATAGAACCCTTTTTATTGGAGCTTTAGCAGTAGCAATGTAACAGAAAATATTTTTAAATTCATGTACTTTATCCTGATTGTATTTTTGCTTTTGTTGATAGACTGCTCATTGGAGAAGGAGTTTTGGTCAAGGAACAAAAAGAGCTCAACTCTAATTTGTGAAGCAGCAGCAGTATCTACAGTAAGAAAGAAAAGTAAATCTGATACTTTGGAAGACCAGGAAATGCAAGCTATCAGTGGCAAGGATGCTTCCATCTTTCTTTTCCATGCTTTGGGGAAAATAATTTACTGCAAAAGTAAGAAAACTTTAACTTACTTTTCCTTTCAATGGGCAAAGCATGTCAGCTGCTAATAGCTAGATCTGCTAAAGTAAGGCTTAGGGTGACCTCTAATTTGCATATTTGGTCATTAATAACAGCATAAAACCAGTAATAAAAGTAACGGTAACTGAGGTTGCAGCTGTTTATATGTATGAGGTAAATAAACTTTTCATTATGACATACTACATGTATGCAATAAAATTACATAACTCTGGTTGCATTAGGTCTGCATGCTGTCATGCACACAAAGCTAAGTAGATAGCCAGCACATTTATTGCTTTGTACTAAAGCAGATTCTGCTTCTGAGCAGATTATACATTGTTGTATAGTTATATTCTGTACTTGTCAGTATTCCTAATGGTTGCAGAGGTAGCTACTGCCTCCCTTATTTCTATGTGTTATGGGCTTGATTTCTTCTGCTGTCCTGTCCTCCCTACTGCTTACCTTAACTGTTTGTTTGCCTTTAACAGATATGTGTGCTCTCCTTTTTGACCTGAAAACTTCTTCCACTTCTCTGTCGTACCATGTCTGCTTTTCCACCTCTCCAGAATTCTTTCTGGTTTGCTATTACTGAAAGTTCTAGTTTTAATACAGTCAATTTTCTCTAAATTTATGGAACCTATCTGCTCTCTGTGTGTGGTTACAGTATTGTTATTTAATATTTAAAAACTATAATTCATAACCATTTATTTGGTACTTATTAAACTTGTACTATATGCACTCAGCTAAAACGAAGATCCACCATGCCATTGGCTGTACAGATTTCAGGAGAGATTCACATTTCCAAAATCAACTGAGGAGAAAGTGATATGAGGGAATATGAAAATAATTCAATGAACTTTGTTTTATGAACTGTAATTGAAATAATTTTGGTGTTACCTCTGTGATATTGACAATATAATTAATTTCAATAATTAATTAAATACACCTGCATGAAGAACTTTCTGGCAACTGAAACTGTTGTAATCTCATTACTGATAGAGCTGACAGTTACTAAAAATTATGCTCAATATAGGGGAAAACTGCTACTCATTCAGTTACACATGTCTGTTCTTGCTCTATCTGTTTTTTACTTTAGTTTTGCAAATTTAGTCTGAAATGTTTCTCTTTTTTTTTTTTTGATGATGTGCAGAAATGTAACAACATTTCTGATACTAAAAGTCTAAAGATTGTAAAATCTTTTGTAGGAGAACCAGAATCAGAATTTCCTCAGCTGCCTGCTCACTTATCAGCATACCGTCGAGACACCTTGCTTATTCAGCCCGAGGTACATCTGCAATAACTACTTGATTCCAGTTTGGTCTGAAAAAAATACACCAAAGCAAGCCTAAGTGATCGATGTAAATTGTCAAGCACAGTGGTTTTGTCACTGATCTTAGTATTTGTGTACTCGCTCTAAGTTGCAGAATAATTTATCTGGAAGGACCATCTCGAAGCTGACTTCAAAGGCAGATTAGGTTCCCATGCTTTTGATCTATGGAGTTCTGAGTATCTCCATGAACAGAGATTCTTTCACCTCACTGACAGACTTGTAGTGGAAGGTGACTTGCTGCAGCCTGTGACTTTCACCTCTCATCCTCTTGCTGTGCATTGCCCGGAGGGGTACCAGTTCACCTTTCTGTCACTACACATTAAGAGAGCTGCAGACAGCAATGGTTTCTGCCCCTCCATCCCTGATGTTAGCCTTCCCTGGGAGCAAAACAAATATAAGCATCACTTTGTAGATCGTGTGTGCCAGCTTTCCAGCCATCTGAATATATCATAACTTTTGTCAGATGATTTTCCTTGAATACTGTGTAAAACCGGAACTTTTCTTTTTCTTAGGATATTGTGGAAAAATCGCATATGTCTGGAAGCATGTTTAATTTATACCTTCACCAGAACTACGTAGACTTTTTTTCTGATATAGATGATGTAGTGAGAGCCAGTAAATATTTGAGCACCGCTGATGTCTTTTGTGGTAACTGGAGTGTAAGTGTCATCTTCTTCTACAAACGTACTCTGAATTTTTTAACTTCTAAATTTTTCTCTTAAGTGTTTATAAGTGGCAGAAAGCATTTTTCTTTTAATTCAGTAAGAATTAAGCTTTATCACTTCAAACATACATTATAGGTAACAGTGAATTGTTAATAAATGCTAAAGTACATCAATTATAAAAGAGGTACAGGTCTAGCTTTTTGCTGAGCTGTCAGTGTTTTATAGTGGGTTGCAGAGTTTGTAAAATATTCCATAAAGTATTGTTAAGTAGAACATGTTTATGCTAAAAATTTGTTGGAGTCTATATGCCTTTTCCCTGAAGTGATTGAGCTAGCTTTTCCTTTCAGCTGCTTTGATTAAAATTTTCACAGTAATCCAAACGTACTCTGGGCATTTTGTGTCACTGCACAATTACAGAGTGTGTTTTAGTTCAAATGAGACTGTACAGAGACCTTGAGTTCATCTCATTAATGATTTCTCTCTTAGACACAACTTCTGATGGAAAAATACAGTGCGTCTGTGGCTACCCGAGGGATAATACATTCAAATACATCCAGAGCCTTTGCCCACAACCAAGGAGGGATGGGATTCCGGCCTTTACATAAACCCCAGTGGTTCTTTATCAATAAAAAGGTAAATGCTTGATTTTTTTTTTTTTTTTGTTTGGCTTGTGTTTTTGAGATACTTGTTTTTGGTAATGTATGAGAGTTGAATAGCATAGATGAGATTGCTCGCAGTGCTAAACTTGTCAAATACCCTATTTTGATATAAGCTACTTCTAAATAGCACTTGCTTGAAGAATTACCTCTTGTATGTTCCTTTAATGGAAAATAAATTGGAGGCCATTTCCTGTATACAAGCTGGGTCACAATCCTAAAATAATGGAGACACAATTAGTGTTGGAATACTATAAAGTATTCCTAAAAGTAAGTTTAAGGTTTTGTGCAGTTTAAATCGCGTTATACAGTTGTGTAAGTTTTAAAAAATTACTGCTGTTATATTTTATGTGTTTATCAGAAATAGGTTGCTCTTGAGACACCAAAGCTACTGGCAATTTTTTGCATTTGAACTAATATTTCTTTTGCTGCATCTGGCAAAAAATAGCGACCTTGATGGTTTGGAAATTCTATAATCAAGGGCTAAATATTTTGTGGAAACTTTTATGCTCACAAAAAAAGCAAAAATGAAGGAATTTACCGTTTTTATGACCTAACTGCTTTTTTTTTCTGGTCTGATATTTCACTTGCCTGTGTGTGGTCATCCAGCAGGCAAGAATTCTATCTCTTAGAGTACAGAATATCTGCATAAAACATGATTTCCCAGTTTTTTACTTGTGCTTCTTTTCCCTCAACCCTTACAGTATCAAGAAAACTGTGTTGCTGCAAAATCTCTGTTTTCAAGCTTCTGTTTACCACCAGAGTGTCTTCAGACAGAGCTATTGCCTTATCTTGCTATCTTAGCAAATCCAATGAGAAGCCAAGGTAAGATGAGTGTAACTCTTCGTCTTGGACGTGTAACTCTTCATCTTGGACTTGTAAATGTGTACAACTGTTAATCCAAAAAATGTTTCTAGTAACATAGCCAAGCTTGAAGCTGTCCTGTTAGGTTTGAAAACATCATTAAGAACATTTTTAAAACTTATGTAACTGAGAGAATTAAAATAAGGATTTCTCTTGGCAGAAATGAGGTATGCGATGCTTTATAAATACGTAAGACGGGTCCTCACGTTAAATAATTTTTCCTTTTTTTTTTACTGCATGGACTTGTAGCATCTGTGTACTTTTGTATTTCATCATGTTACCTTCTCACTCAGTCTCTTAAGGTCTTTGCACAGTTTTTCTGTCTGCCCACAACCTTACTAGCTTGTCTAACTGGGCAGCATTGGCAAACTTGCTCATTTCTCTCTTCACCCCCATTTTTCACAGAGTTATATTTGAGAGTATATTGGATGGACCAGATCTTATCACAGATCTCTGCAGAACTGTATTGGCAAAGTTTTTCCATTGCAGGTGTTAACTATTTACCTCATACCCCTCTCTCCGTTTCCTATCATTGATTATTTATCAAACTTTACCAATTAAGTTGTTCTCTTAGGCTTAGGACTTCTTTAAAACTTACTAGATGACTTGGTGGTAAGACCTCTGGGAACATAGTAGGGAATATCAACTAGATCTTTGTTGCTTAGTGGTTCTTTTCCAGAAACAACAAGCTGCTTAGAAGCCTTTACAAAGGCTTTCCCAGGTAAAGTAAACAAAATCTAAGTTTGCAATATGTGAGTAAAAATGTTAAACCTGAGGTAATTCAATAGAAGACAGTTAATGTGGAAAAATTGTACTTCGATAAATAATCCAAAAATTACTGATAGATAACTGTGTGACTTATGCTGTGTTAATTACTTCTAATGAAAGGCTTCATGTCTTAATGAAAACCTTGACATCAGGATGAATTAGTTTTGTGGTCTATGGAGTAATAACTGTGCATCATAAATACACAGTTGGTGAATGTCGAGGGTTATGTGTAGGTAATCTGTAAATATGTTATGGTGCTGTGGTAAACAATTTTAAAAAAAAATAATGTGCTTTCACTGGTGCGCAGGTTTTTTTTTTATATCCAATATATTGCAAGTATATACAGGAATACTTGACTAAACTTATGAATTACTTATTTTGCGGTATGTTTAATTGTGTGTGCATTGTGATCTACCCAATGAGATACTGGTGATTCTTTGTTCTCAGCTCAGATTGCATTTATCCAAGATGTTGGAAGGCTACCACTGAAAAGACATTTTGGGAGGTAAACTTGATTTCTCTCTTTTCTAAGATAAAATAAGGCTTTCTTTGTTTCTTAAGGAAAACAACCCTTTCATAGAGAGATATCTTCAGTGTACATGTGAGGTGATGTTTTCCCTCACTTGCAGCATGATAATGTTATATTCTGCATGTTAAAACTTTTTCCAGTTCAAATCTATTTATTATTACAATGATACAACACTTTAACTATAGTCTTGCTTCTAATCTAGGTTTGGCTTTCTTTTCCATTGTATCAAATATGTCTAGGACAGAATTAATATCTGTGTTTCTCTAGTGCATGACCTGAATAAAATATTTTTTTACAATCAAAAACATTTATGTTAAAACTGAACTGATGTGAAGAGTATAGTGTGCTTTGCGTGGAGTTTATTACATAAAACATTAATCTGAAAGTTTGATAGAACAGTCTGTGTTCACATGCATGTTAGAGGAGTAAGAAGGATAGTATAATGGGGAATTAGTTCCTTTGAGTTATATATCTGTGGAACTACAAAATACTTTTAACAAGTGCTTCCTCTGAAATTAAATAGTAGCACTGTTTCTTATTTTGTGGAATTTATGCCTGCTGGACTGCTTGAGTAAACCTTTATTTAGAATACTTTTTTTTAATCAAACTAGAGTCTCTGCAGTTCCTCTGTCTTAGATATTAATTACAGAAAAAAATACTTTTTATTTCAGCTGCAAGGCTGCAGTGCTGTGCTTACTCCAAGAGCACTGCACAATCTATGACTGGCAAGACATGTTACATTGTGACTCTAGGGAGCCTTCTGAATCATAGGCATTGTTTATACTAGTAGAGCACCAGTTACATTTTTTTGTAACTTTGATTTATCTTGACAAAAAAAAAGAGACTTAATTGTGGTGGTCTTTTTCTAGTAAAGAATTGAAATCACCACTGGAATGAAACTCTTCCATGTCTTAACCAAGAGAGGGAATTTGTTTGGGCACCCAAGAAAAACATATTTATCACTCTGGTGTTACTGCCCTCAGTTTAACTAGTACTGGCCTGTGAGATAAAGGCTGTATTACCCAAGAACCACCCAGTTCCAAACAGCTGTATTAAAAACCATTTTGTGTGCTAGTCAGGAGGAAAGG
Source organism: Tapera naevia (assembly GCA_033556795.1). Classification (NCBI taxonomy): domain Eukaryota; kingdom Metazoa; phylum Chordata; class Aves; order Cuculiformes; family Neomorphidae; genus Tapera; species Tapera naevia. Next base: position 7,673,324 of record JAUMJJ010000044.1, read on the forward strand.
AAAGTGTCTCTAATGGGTGTATTTCTCTCCAATTTCCCTAATCTAAGTCAAAATGTTTGCAACTTTACAGGTTAATACTGTTATTTTTGTCTGCAGCATATCTTTAGGTATTGATAAACATTTTGTATGTGGATTAATAAGTTGGGTTTGTGTAATCAAGTTTTACCTGAAGGCCAACTTTCTCTTTAAAACATGGTTATCCTCTTTTGTTTGTTCACTAATTTGGAAAGGAAGTACAGAGAAATACAGCTATTTTAATAAGTTTTTGTTTCTTTCAGGAATCCTAATTGAAAAGAATTTATTTGGTGTCATTAAGTAGTCCTTAAAATAATTATGTGCAGCTGTTTCAATGGAAATAAGAATATTTTATTTTTTTTATTATATTTATTAATGAATAAGAATGGTACTGTAGTAGGAAAACTGGCATTGAGAAGAGTGCCTGGTATTTGATCAACTGAAACTGGTGTCAGAATGAGCTTTTGTCAGTAGCTGTAAAGTTTTATTATCCCCATATAAAGTGGGAAAAAAATAGTTGAGGAACATTGTAACATACTGATAGTAGAGATGCCAGAAAGACTGAGAAGTCCAAATGGTAAAAGAAATTACAAGATGAGATTTCCTTTCTACTCCTTTTTTAAAAATTTTGCTGTTCAAGTTAAACTGCTTCCTTTCTTAAGGGGTTTTGATTTTGCTTGGAAAGGGTCTTATGTCCCAGGGGCTGTTATCAGGGAACTGTTAGCAGTTCAGGTACTTGATGAGAGCTGAGCAAACACACTGTCATAAGGAAGAAACTACAGGCAGCAATGTGTACTGGGGCAGAGCACAAATGTGATCTGATGTGTTGCTGTTGCTGCGATTTAAGGCTGTATAGGGTAGCCCTGTCACCAAGAGGGGTGCTGGTGTTTTCTGTAGGCTGTCATGGCAGCTGTACAGTGTTGGGTTCTGTGCACAAATGCCTGTAGCAGGAAGACATGTGCAGAGCTGTGAAAACATAATTCTGAAGGTAGTGATGTAAGAATAGAATGTGTGTAGCTGGAATTAACTGTGATCAATGGAGGCTATGACTGCCAGAAAAAGAGTTGGGCTTGTTCATCCTGGAGAAGAGAAGGCTCTGGGGAGACCTTATAGCAGCCTTCAGCTACTTAAAGAGGGTCTGCAGGAAAGCTGGGGAAGGGGCTGTTCTACAGGGAATACAGAGATAGGACGAGGGGGAACAGTTTTAAACATAAAGAGGAGAGATTTAGATTGGATATTAGAAAGAAATATTTTTCTGCGAGGATGGTGGGACACTGGCGCAGGTTGCCCAGAGAAGTTGTGGATGCCTCACCACTGGAAGTGTTCAAGGCAGGATTGGATGAGGCTTTGAGCAACCTGAGGTGGTGGGAGGTGTACCTGCCCATGGCAGAATGTTTGAAACTGGACTATCTTCTAAAGTCCCTTCCAACCCAAACCATGCTCTGATTCTCTGAAAATATGAAAATGTGAAAACTGTTAACTAAGCACCAGTGAAGAGGGGTGACCTGTGAGGTGCACAAGCAGTCTTTTCTCTTGCAGATTCTGTGTGAGAGAGCAGGTGATGTTTTGGGTTTTTTTTTTAAGGTAACTTACTATCCCAATGATAATTTTACAGGTTAACACTTGAAACACTTACTGACAAAGATCCTGGGATACCAGACTTATTTGTTAGCTCTGAGAGCAACCATGTCGATGTGCACGCTATGGAGATGGCTATACAAATGGAGAAAAACAAAACGAATGAGAATGCATCGGATGGATTCCCGCTGTCTTCTAGCCAGTGCAGTGGAAGTGAACTACCTTGCAGTCAGCCTCAGCCTGTTGCAGCTCAAGCAGTCATGGAGGAAGATGAATTAAAAATAGAGGAATATGATAGTGACTGAGTACAACACACTATCAAGCACTGACCTGTTTGAGTAAATACGCTACAAAGCTTTTTCCTGAGAAGAATATGATCTGCACAAGAGTACCACTTTGGCTACTTAGGTGGGCTAGGGGGCCAAGTCTAAACACACTGCGTCAGCATCAAGATAAGTTTCTTCAGCTTCCTTTTAACTTTGCAGGGTCAGACCTCAGATGAATACTATCTTAGAAGCTACTCCCTGCATCTCCTGAGCCATGAAATAATCTATATTGATAAAAAGGGGATAATAAAAAATGACTGAAATTAGTTTGAAAGAGACTCTAGATAAGCAGTGTCACTCTTAAGTTATTTTTATTTTACACATTTTAATTTACTTTGCAGTTGAACAGTCTTTTTCCTGACTATGCATTTGATAAGTTTATGCATTTGAAGGTTTTATTAAAGTTCATGCCTTCAGGAAGATGGCTGTTTGGAAACTTAGCCCTTCTAAAGGAAGAGGCTGAAGAGTACATGTAGAAAGTTTTATGTCTCATGCTGATGATGTAAATAAAACTACTTTATGAATACTGTTTTGTGCTCTGCAACAGATTTTTATATGTTTCTAAGTTGACCATACGTTGTACAAGAGGCTATTTTGGTTTCCTTTTTGAAAGATATTTTCATAATTTATGGAGAGGGAAGTAGAATAATCAAGCATACGTCCCTCTTGTCCCTTGTATTCTGTAGGAGATTAATGGTGATGTCCAGTTTTTCTCCTTAATTTGCAGTTTTGCTGGGGGAAAAAGTACTCATCTGTGGTTGTCTGAATAGACTGTTTGATATTTCAGTATTTCTCTGTATCTGGGTTTGGTTCATGCAAATCAACCTAATATGTTGCTGTGGTTAGTACTACCACAGGGGTACGGAAAACATAAAACCAAACAGCGTTGGATGTGTAATGTGTGTTTGCATTTCTGTGTTGCTCTAATCCAAAGCTTAGTAGAAGAAAATGAACCATAAACTTGGAATTAATGCTGCTATTAAAGTCTAGATTTGTCCTTTCTCAAAGGGACAGGTGTAGTCTTTCAGTTTATAGATATTGTTTAGTTTTGAGGAGAGAAATTTCTCCCTTAATTCTTAAATTCTGTTACAGCTATACTCATTAGAGCAAAATCAAAATGTTTGTGGCTCTAAATGCTCCTTAACACCTTCTCCCCTCTCCAGGGTGCTTTGGACGGGTGTACCCTGCTCAGTGGAGGTGGTAGCTCACTTCTCTTAGGCCTCATGCAGTTGTGTATCACTGAAACACTGACTCCTTCTTTGTTCCTGTAGAGGCCTCTACTGCAGATGACGAAAGGAGATTAAATACTGATTTTCTACTTTGCAAGCAGAACTTCAAGCTAATTCATATCTTTTCAGCTTTCCTTAGAATAGTGTCAGGTAATAGTAGTAATAACAGAATAATTTTCACATCAACTATTTCGCATTACTCTTGGCCTTGCCCTTACTAGAGCAGTATTTAATAGTCACCTGGTTAATTATAAATTGTAATAGTAGAGACTTATCACTATCTACTATAGTGTTTATAGTAATGTGTTTAAAACCTCTTTCACATGAAAACACCACACAAAAAATGCATTATTCTCTTTAATAATCTCCTTTGCTCAAATGTCTGTGCTCTTGCCTCTGCATCACAGTGGCATGCAACACGTGAACAGGTTGGAAGCCCCAAATTACTGAAGTGCTAATGAGCACCCTATTAAAGCCAATGCCAAATTAAAATTAAGTAAGCCAAGTGAGCCAAAAGGAAGTGCTCACAGCTGTTAAGTTAAGCTTGTGTGGCTGCAAGCAAGCCCAAGAATGAATGTCTGCTACAACCCACCCTACTGCATGTCTCTAGGAAGTGGAAGAATCAGATTTGATTCCCTCAGCAATGTTATCCCAGTTATAAGGTGGGGGACAGAAGAGATCCACCATTCAAATAGGAATGACAGGAGTGATTTAGGAGCATCTGAAGAAGGAAAGATACAATATATAGTTTTGGAAAAAAACCCAAAATTTTTACTTGGAAATGGGGAAGGAATGCGCATATACTTTGCTGCTTTTCCTTTTACTGTTGGTGAAAAGGGGTCAGTGGCTTCTGATGCTCTTAAATATAGAATTAATTTCTTTCAAGCCATAAGGCTCTGATTCTTATTTTAAAGATTACTTGATCCTTCTGGTGCAGGATCCATATCAATAAGAGGGTCAAATAACATTAAAATGATCTATTGAATAATTTCTTTCAGAAGCAGTCATCACCAGTCCAGTTCTTGCCAGATGGCTATTGTTGACAGAGTGGGTAAAACTACACCCATGGTGGATCTTGGAACTTTCCCCTTAAAACACGTTTATGCACATGGGTTTGTGCACATTTACCTTTGTTTTGTTGTTGTACTGCAGGAAACAAAGTTGTGTCAGGAGCAGAAGACATACCTTATCCTTCCCGTAATTTCAAATATACTTGGGCCTGCACCTCCTTAAGAGTGTATTCATGAAAAACGCTTATGCTTTGTGAACAAAGGTTAATGTGTCAGGAAGAGGAGAATGAGTTTATGTCTACACTTGTGTAAAATACTGTTGAAGGAACTTTTTAAAGAATGTGGCTTTTATCAGTCTTAGTGTAGTGCTATCATGTTCATCACCTTTGGGTCCAAAGAAACTTCAGACATTTGTAACAAATGCATTATTGCTCACATTTGCTGTCATAGAAGAGTTGTTCATTTCAGGGCTGATGGGTATGGGTCCACTTTAAAATCCATCTCCAGGGGATGAATGAAAGGAATATGGAGCTATGCTGAGAGGTTGCCTTTATTCCAAAATGCTTTGAGAAGTGTTGCAGTGATAGGGACAAAAATGCTGATTTGAATATATAATAGATAAATAAACATACATAAAATATACATAAACAAACAAACATGTACAAGCCCATTAAATGCCAGCTCATTGCCTCTGGTGTATTTGCTTGTCTTAAGATAATTGCATAGCAATTGCTCTATGGAATATTATCCATCACCTCTGGCTGGCATAGAAATTGTCTTGTAATAGATGCTTCTGAGTGGGTGCTGGGGTACCTGTTGACAGGACACAGGAAAGCTGAGTCCTGGATCTCATCAAGTCAGATGCTCTGTATGCCTGCACTCACACAGACTCACCCTTGTGCATGTTTTCAGGCTGCTCACATGACATCTGCTTTCATTTCTTAATTCAGACCCAGCATGGGGCTCCCAACTTCCACCCTCAGCCACCAGGACTTCCTGTAGGAGAGCAAGAGGACATTGGGAGTCACTGGGGGTATCTAAGGAGAAGCTGACCTGAAAGAACCATGATCAGAAGAGGTGTCGTTAAGAACAGCCCATGGTCAAACATGCCAAAGGTCCATCACTGTTGAGGGAGACTGGGAGCTGGCTCATCATTTGCAGGTCTGCTTATGAGATCCCTAACTGATGATCTTTGACAGAGCAGCCTTAATGCAAATTGTGGCCATTCTAGAGGGAGGAACGAGATGGCTTGGTTCACAGGTGTGGATCTGGAGGAGCTGGGCAGGAGAGACTTGTGGGAAGAAACTCTAAATAGCACGTTAAATGGGAAGTAGGATTACAGGGCAATAAATCCACGAGGAAAGACAAACCTCTGGAATTTCAAATGAGCAAAACCCTAAAACCCTAAGAGTTTTGCAGTGTTTTAGTACCCATTTCACCACCGTTTTCTTCCTCTTGTGGTGATGTTGTCTTGTGGGGAGGTCTCTTGTGTTTTGGGGGTGCCATCTGGCACGGGACACTTGGCCTGCTTGCAGCTCACCTTGCCTGACTGGGCACCACCCAGCAGGGTACAATAGGTGACGGCGGCAGCAGCAAGCGGGACAAACACAGATCTGCGGGGTCCCAGGGCTATGTGGGTGTTTCCTCCTCCTGCAGGAAATGCTGCTGCAGCCGTGCATCGGCAGCGCAGCAAATGCTGAGGGCAGAGTGGGCTGCAGGTCGAGCTGGTGTTGTCATACGTCCAGTGGAGACCCAGCTGGTAATCAGCCCTAATTTTTTCTCTCGGTCAAATAAAGGAGATGGGATGAGCTATATTTGTGCTGTTTCCAGTACTTGTCTCTGCACCCAACAGGGAATGACAAAGCCACATCCTCTCCAGGGTGGGCAGGCTTTGTGTTCTTTGCCCCATGTTGATGTGGCAAGATATGAACATGTACTGAGAGCATATCAGAAGTGGCTGCCATCCCATGGGAAGACACGGATCTTGGGAAGTCTCTGTTCCAGCTTCTTGCCCAAAGCAGGGTCAGCCCTGGGGTCAGAACAGGGTGTTCAGGGCTTTGTCCAGCTGGCTCTTGAAATCTTCCAAGCACAGAGACAGCACAATAGCTCTGGGCAACCTTCCCTCCCATGCCCAGACTTTTATAATGGTGGCAAGGTTGATCCTGAATTCCAGCCTTAACTTTCTGCTTCCAGATCATTCTGTGTGCTTTCTGGGCAGAAGGACCTTTGTGACACCAGCGAGACGTGCAGGGTGCTGCCACTTGGGGATGCATTGTGACCTCATGGCCCTAGCTGCTTGTCTTCAGGCACCCTCCGAGCCTGGCTCAGTCTGCTCGTGCCTGGACTCCTGTGAGGTCTGGAGGGTCGAGTCAGGCTTTGTCTGGTGCTGGGTGGTGCTTTGAGAGCTGCAGTCGACAACTCTCAGTGCCCATCCCGCAGCCATCCCCAGTGTTTCCCCTGACCTGCCTGATTCAGGCAGCCAGGACCATACGTGCGTGCAAAAAGGAGGTGAGTTGTGCGGGGAAATGCCCACCCTTCAAATGGACGTGGGTGGGACAATGGGGCTCTGGAAGCTGGCAGGGCATCCTTCCTGAGGGACCTGGACATTTCTTCCTCTCGTCCGGTCCCTTCTCCAGGACAGCAAGTAATTGTGGCCTCTCTCCGTTTTGTAGTGCAATACATCTGCCGCTGTGTCGGTAGCGATGAGGAAGAACTTCTCATCCTCAGCACGCTCCAGCCCAGCACAGTGTACAGAGAGCACAGGCACCGTGAGTGAGTGGTGCTGCCCCATCTGCCACGACCATGAAGAGGACATTGCCTACTTGTTACCTTGCCACCACCAGTTTTGCTCTCTCTGTGCAGGGCGCTGGGTAAAGCAGAAGAAAAATTGCCCCCTGTGCAGAAGAGTCGCACAGGCTGTGTTGTTACAGCAGGAGCTGAACAATTTTGATGGCTACACCTTAGTTGGAATGAGACACCCTATGGAGCCATTGGCTGAAGACCACCAGGATGAGGAGGGGAATACAGGGTCAGTGCCTAGAGGTCAGATGGGCAGTTTCCCTCCTGAGGTCTGGGCTGAATTTTTCAGCAGCCACTCAGATCACCTCAGACCCCTGCTGCTGTGGTTGCAACGGGAGATCGTGGTGCTTTTCAACGAGGAGTGGTGGGAAGTATCTGCAAGGAAATCCATCATTGTGAGCCACCTGTGCGAGCTGGGGCTCAACAAGGAGTTGTTGGTGGAGAAGCTGCAGCCCTTCCTGGGGGAACACACACAGACATTCATCAGCCAGCTCATCATCACCGCTGTGCGCCTTTATGGCAGCGAGATCCGCCAGCACCTGGCCCAGCAGGAAACTCACCCTGCCACTGGGGAGGACCACAGCCCTGCCACCAGCCCCAGCCCCAGCACCTCTCAGGAGAGTATTGCCACCCCTGAGCAGGCCTCCTCCAGCTCTGCAGGCTCCGACGCCAGGGGGCAAGTTGGAACATCAGAGGCTGATATCCATGAGGGTCCCAGCAAGTCCCCATCTGCAGCCATCCCTGCAGAGCAGAGTCAGCCCCAGGAAGAGCCAGGGCAGGTGGTGGTGGCAGGCCTCTCTGCTCTTGGCCAGGACAACTTGCCTAGAGGACCACAGCACCCAAGAAAGAGGAGGGCCCCCAGCCCCCAGGATCTTCCCCAGCCCTGCAAGAGGCCACACCGCCTGGAGGAGGAAGAGGACACAGCAGAGGCCACCCTCCATGAGCATCCTGGCCACCCTGAATCTGCGCCTCTCCCTGAGGAGCACAATCATTCCAGGCAGAAGCAGGGCACTTTGGTGGCAGCAGGCCCCTCTGCTCCTGGACGGGAAAATTTACCCAGGGGACCTCAACATCCTTAGAAAAGGGGGCGCTCAGCCTTAAGGATTCTCCCCGACCCTGCATGAGGCTACGCAACCTGGAGGATTAAGGCACAACATCAGAGGCCACTCATCAAGGGGGTCCTGGCAGCCCACGGTCTGACCCTCTCCCTGCACAACACTACCAGCTCCAGGAATAGCCAGGGGATGAGACAGCAAAAGGTCTCCCATGCCTAGGGCTGCAGCTGCAGCCACTCTGCTCTGGACTCGGACAGGGACTGCTCACACAGGGGAACCCAGCACCACCAGAGATGAGGACCCCTGGCTTCCTGCACTCTCCCCAGCCTTGCAAGTGGCTGCGTTGCTCCTGACAGTGGCAGAGATACATCAACTCTTTATCGAGGAAGAAGGAAATAAATTCTGTTACCACAAGCCTGTCTATGCTTGCTGCTTCCCCACTTCTCCTCATGTCTTACAATTTCATCTGAATTCATATCAACAAAGCCATTGAATGCAGTCTCTTAGATGCAGGAACCCAGGAGATAAACTCAGCCACCAGCAGGTATTGCTAACATGATGCAAGAGGAGTAATCCTTGGGAAGTTTACTTTTCCTCATACTGGAAGGAAAGGTTATGCTTGGAGCACTGTTAAAATCCAGGAATTAGAGAAAAGATAAAGAAAATAGTGATTTTGAACCAAAACAGAAGCTCCATCTTCTTGCTGTGATACATTAGTCATGATCTCAGTTGAGACAGGTACTGTGAGGCCATCTGTATAACCTCTAACAAGGTTGAAACTGGTAAGAGCAGTCAGGAGAAATAGAATGAACCTGATGAAAATAGGACTAAAAAGAGTCAGCGTTGTGCCCAGGTGGCCAACAAGGCCAACATCACCCTGGCTTCTATCAGAAACAGTGTGGCCAGTTGGACTTGGAAACGGATTGCCTTTTTGTACTTGGCATTGGTGAGTCCTCAATTGGTGACTGACTCCTCAAATCCTGTGTTCAGTTTTGGGCCCCTCACGGCTAGAAAGACATTGAGGGGATGGAGTGTGTCCTGAGAAGGGACACAGAGCTGTGGAAGAGTCTGGAGCACTGGTGTTATGGAGAGCAGCTGGGGGAACTGGGGTTGTTTAGTCTGGAGAAAAGGAGTCCGAGGGGAGACGTTACCACTTTCTACAGCTCCCTGAAAGTACGTTGTAGCTAGGTGGGTGTTGGCCTCTTCTCCCAAGTAACAAGCGATAGCTCAAGAGGAAAAATACTTTCAGGTTGTGGCAGGGCAGGTTTTGACTGAATATTAGGAAAACTTTCTTCCCTAAAAGGGGTGTCAAACACTGGAAGAGGCTGTCCAGGGATGTAGGGGAGTGAGCATCCCTGGTGGCATTTGAAAGATGCAGACATGGAGCCTAGGGACAGGGTTCAGTGGTGGGCTCAGCAGTTTTAGGTTAATGGCTGGACGTGATGATCTTCAAGGACTTTTAGAAAAAAAAATAATTCTATGATTTTCTTCTAAGAGATTTGTGTGACCCTGAGCCACCAGCCAGGGGTGGTGTCTTGTGGTCAGGACACCATGATCAGCGGGCTGGCTGGTCATGTTCGCCCTTCTCTTCAGGAGCGGTCTCAGCCACCAGGATTTCCTGTAGGAGAGCAAGAGGACATTGGGAGTCACTGGGGGTATCTAAGGAGAAGCTGACCTGAAAGAACCATGATCAGAAGAGGTGTCATCAAGAACAGCCCATGGTCAAACATGCCAAAGGTCCATCACTGTTGAGGGAGACTGGGAGCTGGCTCCTCATTTGCAGGTCTCATTATGAGATCCTCAACTGATCATCTTTGACAGAGCAGCCTTAATGCAAATTGTGGCCATTCTAGAGGGAGGAAAGAGAGCGTCTTGGTTCAAGGGTGTGGATCTCAAGGAGCTGGGCAGGAGAGACTTGCAGGAAGGAACTGTAAATAGCACGTTAAATGGGAAGCAGGAGTGTGGGGAAATAAATTCACGAGGAAAGACAAACCTCTGGAATTTCAAATGAGCAAAACAATAAACTATACTTGTATAAGGAGAAGTATTGCAGAAATGAGAGAGAAGGATGTGTCAGTGTTACTGTGAAGGTGATCAGTTGCAGAAGTGGATGCGCGAGGGGGAGCAGAAAAGCAGATAAATTAATGTCTTTGGGATAGGAGAGCCGGAGTGCCACGGAACAGGGGTAGCGGTGGTCACAGGCTCATCTCCTGGTGAAGAGACTGACGCCCACCGCACTACAACTTCCTTTCAGGGAGCAGGAGAGAGCAAGAAGGTCTTCCCTCAGCCTCCTTCTGTAGTGAGGGGCCAAGATCTCAACAAAGGACTCGAGAAGCAGCCTCACCAGTGCCAAGGGCAGGGGGACAATCCCTTCACTATTCCTGCTGGACACAGCATTTTTGATACAATCCAGGATGCCACTGGTCTTCTTGGACACCTGGGCACACTGCTGGCTCATGTGCAGCGGGCTGTCAACCAGCACCCCCAGGTCTGGCAGCTTTTCAGGCACTCTTCCCCAAGCCTGTGGCATTGCATGGGATTGTCCTGACCAAAGAACAGGAGCTGGCACTGAGCCAGTCCTCCCTGCATTTGTAGGATTGGGCGCTGTTGCTGGTGCTTTTGAAGACCACCAACATACAGAAGGCCAGAAGCACACCTGGCAAATGGAGAGAGGCCTGGCACTGTGGGAAAGTGCCAGTGAGAGTGGTTGGGCTTGTGTCTTGGCATTCAGAGGAGGTCAGCTACTCACATAGGAGGGCTGAGCACAGATGCAAACAGATATAGAGAATGGGCCTGTTAATAGAGCTCATCCTAGCAAAATGCAGAGCAGCATTTCCCAAGGTGACACGGTGTTTACCCCACAGGCAATGCTTTGTCACCTTTCTGTCTCTGTCCCTGAGACGCTTTGCTTTAGGAGAGGAGTGGCCTGAAAGCAACATGAAGGGACTGGTTCTAACAGAGGAAGGACTTCTTAATGCTCTCCTCTATTTACACAGTAGCAACTTAGGGATGTATTTGCCAAACAAACTCCAGCCATTGTCACACACAGGGCTGTCTCTTGCACCATCGCCTGACCCTATCATTTTCCTCAGTGTCTTCTGTGCACTAACAGCATGCGTGCATTTGAACATTCATCGGATGGAGGCCGATTCCAAGGAGAGGCCTTTGGGCTGGTTCACTGATTGTGAACAACAGCTGTTGGCTCAAGTAATACGTGCTAACTGTCCTTATGCCTGGCTCTCATTGAGAGCTTTTCTGAAAAGAACAAATTTTTTGTGTCCAAAAGTATTCCCACACAAAAGAAGAAATAGTTGTAAGCGAAAAATGTAGTATAGACTCACCCCACCATATACAAGGAAACTAATGCTGAACATTTCTGTTCCATGTTAGCCTCTTCATGGTACCTATAACAACATTTTTCATAGGAAAATGTATTCCATTTGAAAATGCCCAAGGAAGACAGTCAACACCTTTAAATTCCCATTACTGTTTGTAAATAGAAAGTGCAATAAAGTCGACTCTTTCTTACCACAAGTATGAGTTTCAAAGAGTCACAAAAGACCACTGAATGTCTAAAATTACTAAAATCCATTCCCAAAATTGTGACTTTTTACATGACATTATCCTTCATTAATCTGCAATGATAAAAACTGAAGTCATGTAATCTTCTATTATCCTCACTGATAATATTATATTAGAATTAGCTTTTATGACTCTGCTGGAGGCTCCACCAGCAGAAAGCTCCCTGGGAACGACACCTGGGCAGGTGTCCTGAGTACAGGGCTCAGCCCAAAGACTCTTAGCTCCAGTTCCAACTGGAATAGATCACTTTGAAGCAGCTGTCTGTTTGGGATAACTGGAGCAAGAAGCTTCCCCACCTGCAATGTCTTTCTAATGGTGGTCCAACACAGGACGTGAAGGCACTTGGCCCGGGGGCTCAGTGATGATGGGGGACACTGAATAACCCCCATGAAGAAAAACACCTTTCTCATCATAAATTATTATCTTCCTTGTCACGTACAGACTATTGTAGCTATGACCCTTGGTCAAGCAGCACGACTGACTTGAGGGGCAGCGCTGAACAGGACACGTGGACCAGGTACTTCAAAACCTCATCCAACCTGGCCTTGAATACCTCCAGGGACGATGCGTCCACAACTTCTCCGGGAAACCTGTTCCAGTGCCTCACCATCCCCTCATTAAAATTTTCTTCCTAATATCTAATCTAAATCTGACCTCTTTCAACTTAAAACCATTCCCCCTTGTCCTGTCCCTGCATCCCTGACAAAAAAGCCTCTCCCCAGCTTTTCTCTAGACCTCTTCAAGTACTGAGAGGCTGCTGTAAGGTCTCCCCAGAGACTTCTCTTCCTTAGGCTGAACAACCCCAAATCTCTCAGCCTGTCCTCATAGGGGATGCTCTCCAGCCCTCCGATCATCTCTGTGGCCTCCTCTGGACTCGCTCTAACAGATCCATGTCCTTCTAGTGCTGAGGACTCCCAAACTGAACAGAGTACTCCAGGTGAGGTCTTGCGAGAGCAGCGTAGAAGGGGACAGTCCCCTCCCTCAGCCTTGCTGACCACACCTCTTCTGATGCAGCCCACGATACAGTTGGCTTCCTGGGCTGCAAGTGCACATTGCTGGCTCATGTTGAGCTTCTAATCCACCAGCGACCCCAACTCCTTCTCTTCAAACTATAGTGCATCAAGAGTAGGAGAGATGCAGACCATTTGTGTACAGTTTTTTCTAACTTCTGTCAACATTTTATTACAGTGGATTACACTGTTTGTAAAATATTCCATGAAGTATTTTATAATACAGTAAATTTCTACTAAAAATGTATCGCAGGCCAAATGCCGCTCTCCTAGTTTTCTCTCCTACTTTTTTCATTCGGATGCTTTGCTCAGCAACCTGAATATCTTCCGGATGTGTCACGTCACTGCAGTTATAGAGTGTGGTTTACTTCAAAAGAGATGTGTTGTGCAGAGCCCTTGAGTTCATACAACGCCTGATATCTATCTTAGTCAAACCTGGCATGGGAAAATGCCACGCAGCTGTGACTACCCAAGGGCCAATACATTCAAATGCTCGACCCTTTGCTCAGTGCCAGGTAAGAACCCAGTTCTGGCCTTTCCATGAGCCCCAGGGGTTCCTTATCTATTAAAAGGTAAATGCTTGATGTTTTGAGGAAGGTATTACACCTACATTGCTTAGAGTAGTACTGATGAGATTCACATGCAATGCTAAGGTTGTCAAATATTTTACCATCAGTTATTACACTTCCAAAAAAATACTTGCTTGAAGAGGTACCTTTGTATTGTTCTTTAGCGTAAAAACAAACAAAGCCTGCTCCCTGCGTCCAAGTTAGTCTCTCTCCATAATTCTGTAAGAGTCTTCATGCCATGTTCATGGAAACAACTTTAGAGTTGAAATACTGCAAAGTATTCCTAAAAGTAAGTTTAGGTTTGTGCCATTTAAACCACTTTAAACTGTTGTGTAAGTTTAACAAATTCTTGCTGTTGCATTTTATAGGTTTATCAGATAGAACTCCTTTGTGAGATACTAAAGCTTTTGGCAATTTTCTACATTTGAATCAACAATCTTGCACAAACTTGCAAAAACCAAATAGCCAGCCTGCATTGGTGGTGAAAACTATGGTGAAAGGATAAAAATTCTCAGAAAACTTTAATATCCAGTGAAGACAAAGTAAAGGTATTTACCGTTTTTGTGATCTGTATATGTTAACTTCAACTGCTTATCTCTTTTCTGGATTTATTCTTCAGCAGCTTGTGTGTAGTCATCATCAAAGTCATCATGCTGGTTTTTACTGTGCAGAATATACACAGTAATTATGGTTTAGCAGATCTTTCATTCATGTTTCGGTTTCCCACTTCCAGCTCATCCCCTATAAAGAAATCTGCCTTGCTGAAGAATCTCTTTTCAAAGCTTCTGTTTAACACCAGTGTCTTCAGATGAGCTATTGCCTTAATTTGCTATGTTAGCAAACCTAGTGAGGAACCAAGGTAAGATCAGTGTAGCCGTTGCAACTAAATGGGGGTTTCAAATCAGTAAGCATAATGACACGTTTGTAACCCAAAACTTTAATACCACCTATCCTTTTGCCTAACTAAAAAAAAACCCAAAAAAACACATACGGTATGCACATATACCTGGGACATAAATATGCTTCTAGTCACACAGCAAGATTCAGGCTCTCCCGTAGCCTTGAATCACCACCAATAATACCTTTTAAACCTATTTAGCTGAAGGAATTAAACAAGTATCTGCCTTGCCAGAAGTGAGCCATATGTGATGCTTTATAGACACGTAAGTCAGGGTCCTCACGCTGCAGTATTTTAAAGCCTTTTTCCTTTTTTGTTTTTACTGCACGGGCTTCAGGTACCTGTGTGTGTTGCACTTGATCATAATATTGCCCTGTCATTCTGTCTCATAAAGTCTTAGCACAGTCCTTTTGATGGCCCGGTTCCTTAGTAGCCTGTCTAAATTAGCATCACCAGCAAACTTGCTCATCTTACTCTTCACCCCTTTTTTTCACAGGGTTACATTTAGGAAAGATTTTCTTAGCCCAGGTCCTTGCACCAATGTCTGCAGGACTGCACTGGCAACCTTCCTTCATTGCACGAGTTAAGTATTAACTCCTATTCTCCTCACCCATTTCCTGACTCTTAATTATTTATCAGACTGTACTAGCGAGTCTTTAATCTAGGCTTAAGGCTTCTTCTGAGGCTTCAGGTTTCTTTTAAAAGCCTTTAGGGGACTTGGTGAGGACCTTTTGGAAATACCTATTAACCAGATCATCATTGCTTACTGATCCCTTTAAAGTAACCTCAGGATACTCAAACAGCTTTAAAAAGCCTTTACCAGATGAAGTAAACAAAACCAATGTTTGCAGTGCATTTGAAACAACTTGTGAAAGGTGGAGCGATCCAGTAGCAGGTGGTTACTGTGCATGGCACGCAATCCAAAAATCACTGCCCAGGCATCTGGGTCGTCTATGCTACGTTAAATACTTCTAATAGAAGGCTTTATGTATTAACTAAGGCTTTGCTTCACTGAAAGGGTGATCGGCCATTGGAATGTGCTGCCCAGGGAGGTGGTGGAGTCGCCGACCCTGGAGGTGTTTAAGGGGAGACTGGATGAGGCACTGAGTGCCATGGTTTAGATGATGGGTTGGTGTTAGTGTTGGTGTTAGTGTAGGGTTACAGGTTGGACTTGATGATCTCAGAGGTCCTTTCCAACCTTGTAATGCTGTGATACTGCGATACCATCCAGATTAATTATTTTTTCAGGCTGTGCAATAGAAACTCTACCTGATAAATACAAAGTTGGCAGATAGTAAGGATTTATTGCCTCCTGTGGAGGCAATATGTGCATACGTTATGGTAATATACTAAAAATTTCAAATATAGATGAGCCGTTTTGGTATCCAAAATAATGCAAACACATACAGGGCTACTTAACTAAACATATGAATTGTTTGTTCCCTAGTGTCTTAAATCTAGGTACATTGTCAGCTACCCAACGTGATGCTGGTGACTATTTCTCTCAGCTGAGATTGCTTTTATCCAAGATGTTGGGAAGCTACCACTGAAAAGACATTTTGGGAGGTAAACTTGACAGTATGTTTTGAAGAACACCTTCTTTCTTCATGACCTAAGGAAAAGAATGCTTTCACACAGAAACATCTTTTGTGTACATCTTTACTGTGATATTTAACCCCATTTGTCGCCTTATAATTTTATATTTTGGCTCCTAAAACTTTCTTTTTCCCAGTTCCCATCTACTTAGAATTACAATGTTAGCACCAACATTTCAACTACAACCGTGTTTTAACGCTCATTTAGCTTTCTGTTCCTTTGTATCAGATATTAGTGCTCCGACCTACGCATAGGTCTGGTTATACAGTGCACGACGTGCATAAAATCTTTTGAGTTTGCAAGGAAAAGGATTAAAGTGAGAATAAAAGGGAACCGGTAGAAGGGTTGTGGTGCGCTTTGCCTGTTGTTTACCATGACACAAAACACCCATCTGGAACTGGGACATAACATTCTCTATTTACACGCAGCGATGGGTGTAATAAAAAAAGGTATAGCGGGAAATTATTCTTTTCACTTTTGAAGCAGTGGTACAGCTGTGGAACGACAAAACCGTTCCAACGGGCCCTTCTCTGGAAATTACACAGCAGCACGGATTTTTATTTCACGGAATTTTCGCCTGCCAGGCCACGTAAGAGTTCACCGCATCGTCCCGTAACCCCCCACGCCCCGCGCCGCCGCCGCCCGCAACCCGCCGCGCCCCGGCCGAAGGGCGCTGCGGCCGGAGCCGGAGCCGGGGCCGGGGCCGGAGCCGCCGCCCGCTGCGGACGCGGGGCGGGGCGAGCGGCGGGGCGGGGGCGGGGCGGGGCCGCGGCGCAGCGGCGGGGACTGGCGGGCCGGACTCCTCTTCCCCTGCGCGTGCTGCGGCGGGGTCGCTCCCTCCCTCCCGCGTGAGCGGCGGCCGGCGCGCGGAGCTGGGCAGCGCCTGACGGCGGGGAGCGCCGGCCATGGCGGGAGCGCCGGCTCCGAGGGCGGGAGCAGCGGCGGAGCTCCGCGCTGGGCTCCGTGCTGCCGCCGCCGAGCTCCGCGCTGGGCTCGATGCTGGGCTCCACGTTCCCCCGGCGCGCGCTGAGCCGCCCCCGCCTCGGCGCCGCCGCCGGCGGCCTTGAACTCTTGCAGGGAGGGGGCATCCACAGCTTTCCTGGGCAGCCTGTGCCGGGGCCTCACCACTCGCATTGAAGGAATGGCTTCCTAACGTCTAATCTACATCTTCCTCCCCCCTGTAATTTAAAGCCGTTCTTGAGCGTGTTTTGTTTGAATATACTTCGGTAGGGAGCTGGCTGTGTAATGCTCGCCTGTCTTCCTGGATCAGCTGAGGAGGTGCTTCCTGGTGTGTTGTATTTTCCAAACAAAGGAAGAAATGAGCAGGGCGCTTGTTCAGCTGATCCTAACATTGACTTGAAGACTGCGTTAAGCATGCCATGTGCTAGTGTGAACGACCCTAGGAACACGCAGTGCTTCCTTTTACTTTGCAAACAAAGCTCTAAGCTACTTCTTCATGCCTTTTCAGTTTTTCTTACGATAAGTACCAGAAAATAATAGTGATAATAGAGTTGGCAAGATTTTAATCAACTACATCTTTTTCAAGTCCAGTATGGCTTCCAGTCCAGCTGGCCTTGCTCTTATTAGCAGCATTCAGTACTCGCCTGGTTAATGATAAACTGTTGTGTTAGAGACATGCCGTTATCAACTAGAGAATTCGTTGTGTAAAACCTCTTTCACGTTACATACACCTCCAAAAAGCGCCTTTAAAAATTTAATAAAACTTAATACAGCATAAAAAAACCCGTATATGAAGGCTGTGTAGGCCTGACATGAGGAGTTGTCAGTGTTTAAGTGACTTTTGTAGGAGAGATCAAGTTTAAAAGTGCATGTCCTCTGCTCTGTGTCTCCAGCCTCACTTGCGGCATTTTCATTTGGCATCGGTTTCTGTTCCACCATCTTGCATGAAACTGAGACTCCCCTTTTGAAAAATGCATTGCAGCTCTTTGATAAAAGTTTTTTAACGTATCCTGCAAGAATGAGGTGATGGCTGGAATTATCCAGAAAATATTCACTTACTCGTCCCGGTTGCTACCCATGCTCTTCTATTCCAGTTACTTAGTGTTTCTAAAGAGAATACTTTTATGATGCAGGTTGGGCTCTGCAGAGTCTGTGCGGAATAGTGGCTGGGTGAGCTACCTGTCTGTGCACTGCTGTGTTTTCTGGGCAATTAGTCACCCGCTGCAGAGTGCCTGTGAGTTAATGCGGACTGGCATGTGGAATAATAAAGGAGACGAGGATGTGGGTGGAGGACTTTGTGAGTGCTGTTCCTAAGAGCTATGCTCTGGGAGATCTGAGCGTATTGCTGAACCCAGCTGCCACATACCTGTACCTTCTTTCATCGCCTCCTGCCAAAGAATTGCGTTCCAGGACGCAATTGCACTCAGGACTGACCGAGGGAACTTCTCAGTGCTTTAGCTTTGCTTCGGACTTGATGTGAGCACAAGGCTCACAAGGATGAATCCCTATGGCTTGGCCCCCGGCAGAGGTGATCAAGCGGCAGTGATGGAAGTGGTTTGATGCAAGTGAGCTTACCAGTCACCTAGCAGAGATTAAAAACCAGCCAAAGAAAGAGGCCAGGTAACTTGTGTTAGGGAGTAGCAGAAGGAAACACCAAGGCTGATCGCTGTTTAACATGCACGGTTTAGCTTTCTGGAGACTGTAGCTCCCAATGGACTCAGCTCTTTAAATGGAATTATTCTTTAGCTTTGGAGCCTGACAGAAATATTACAGACTGTCCCCATCTCTGCTTTGCCGTTGCCTGAAACGCTTGCTTGTCCATTCCCAGTTTTCTTCCACACTCACAAAGGGTGTTCAATCTGCAGAACAGTCAGTACCCAAAACTGGCAGCCAAATGCCTTTTGTCTCAAAGATGTGCAATCTGAAGTTAAAACCAACACAGGCACCAGGACAAGCCTTCTGCTCTAGGCTAGGTTTTTAGAATCAGGGTCTTCTGAACCTCTGTTTTCCAGCTCCTGCCAACATTACACCTCAGTCTTCAGAATGTAAGCCCAGCCTGAAGAGCCAAATACCCTCTCTCCTACCATCTGGCTGGCTGCAGTATTTCACATCCTCTGCCTTCTTGAGCTCCTCCTCAGCAGTCCCAGCCTTGCCACTCTCCTATAGGCTGCTGTATGGTCTCAGAGAGCCTTATTGTGGATCCACTCTAGTATCTCCTGTCAGTGAGAATACAGAGATCCTCTTCCAGGACTTTCTACCTGTCTCACCTGCTTTGTTCTCTCTGCAATGAATTTGCCCTCTTCCCTTACCTCCAGCCACCAGTTTTGACCTTCAGTGGCTCTCTACTGCTTGTGAAGTTGCCATGTTCCAAGGAAAACAAAAGGAGGACGTGGTCACTTGTGGGAGCTTTGGTCTGGCAACCCATACAGAAAGTGGCTGTGAGGTCACAAAACCATTGAGGCTGTGTTCCCAAAGGCAGTCAACCTGAGATTTGCACAGACAGTCTCTGCTGAAGCGCACACTGTGATGAAAAGCAGACTGTGCCTCAGCATCCCATGGCCAGCCACGCACCACTGACAGCAAGAGGGATGTACAGGCTGCAATGTGCGTATTCACAGGAGCCACACGCCATGTGATCCCCAGGTGTGCGGCAGTCTCCCAGTCACTGTGTCAGGACACTGGGATGTGGCCGGTGCTGGCCAGGGATCTGTTGCCCTCGATGCCGTGCTCCATTGAAAGCAGCCCGAAGCACCACCAGCCAGTGCTGTGGGGACAAGCGGGTCCTTGGGGCCCCTTCGGCACAGCAGGGACACTCTGAAGCTCTTGCTGCCACTAGCACTGTGTTTTACTCAGCAGAGCGGGACTACTAAGTCCTTTGCCTCTTCCAGTGTTTGAGAACCCTTTTGGGGAAGAAAGCTTTCCTAATATTCAGACAAAACCTCCCCTGGCACAACCTATTTTTCCTCTTGTGCTATCGCTTGTTACTTAGGAGAAGAGGCCAACACCCACCTGGCTACAACCACCTTTAAGGGAGCTGTAGAAAGTGGTAATGTCTCCCCTCAGCCTCCTTTTCTCCAGACAAAACAACCCCAGTTCCCCCAGCTGCTCTCCATAACACCAGTGCTCCAGCCCCTTCCACAGCTCTGTGTCCCTTCTCAGGACACGCTCCATCCCCTCAATGTCTTTCTAGCCGTGAGGGCCCAAACCTGAACACAGGATTTGAGGAGTCAGTCACCAATTGAGGACTCACTAATGCCAGGTACAAAAAGGCAATCCGTTTCCTACTCCAGCTGGCCACTGTTTCTGATAGAAGCCAGGGTGTTGTTGGCCTTGTTGGCCACCTGAGCACAACGCTTACTCTTTTTAATCCTATTTTCATCATGTTCATTCTGTTTCTCCTGACTGCTCTTACCAGTTTCAACCTTGTTAGAGGTTATACAGATGACCTCACAGTACCTGTCTCAACAGAGGTCATGACTACTGTAACTCACCAAGAAGATGGAGCTTCTATTTTGATACAAAAGCATTATTTTCTTTATCTTTTCTGTCATTCCTGGACTTTGATAGTGCTCCAAGCATAACCTTTCCTTGCAGTATGAGGAACAGAAAACTGCCCAAGGATTAATCCTCTTGCATCATGTTAGCAATACATGCTGGTGGCTTAGTTTATCTCCTGGGTTCCTGCATCTAAGAGACTTCATTCAATAGCTTTGTTGATATGAATTCAGATGAAATTGTAAGACACAAGGAGAAGTGGGGAAAGCAGCAAGCATAGACAGGCTCGTGGAAACAGGAATTTATTTCCATTCTTCTGAATAAAGAGTTGATGGATCCCTGCTACTGGCATGAGCAGCACAGCCCATTGTAAGGCTGGGGAGAGTGCAGGAGGCCAGAGGCCCTCGTCTCTGGTGGTGCTGGGTTCCCCTGGGTGAGCAGTCCCTGTCCGTGTCCAGAGCGGAGTGGCTGCAGCTGCAGCCCTAGGCATGGGGACTATCTGCTGTATCATCCCCTGGCTCTTCCTGGAGCTGATACCGTTCTGCAGCGAGAGGGTCAGACTGTGTGGTGCCAGGACCCCCTTGATGAGTGGCCTCTGCTGTGTCCTCTTCCTCCTCCAGGTGGTGTTGCCTCTTGCAGGGTCGGGGAGAATCCTGACGGCTGGGAGCCCTCCTTTTCTTGGGACGTTGGGTTCCCATCGACAGATTATCCTGGACAGCAGCAGAGGGGCCTGCTGCCACCAACATGCCCGAATCCTCCTGGGAATGATCATGGTCCTCAGGGACAGGCACAGACTCGGGGTGGCCAGGACCCCCTTGGAGGGTGGCCTCTTCTTTGTCTTCTTCCTCCTCCAGGTGGTGTTGCCTCTTGCAGGGTTGGGGAGAATCCAGACGGCTGGGAGCCCTCCTTTTCTTGGGACGTTGTGTTCCCATCAACAGATTATCCTGGACAGCAGCAGAGGGGCCTGCTGCCACCAACATGCCCGAATCCTCCTGGGAATGATCATGGTCCTCAGGGACAGGCACAGACTCGGGGTGGCCAGGACCCCCTTGGAGGGTGGCCTCTTCTGTGTCCTCTTCCTCCTCCAGGTAGTGTTGCCTCTTGCAGGGTTGGGGAGAGTCTTCGGGGCTGGGGGCCCTCCTCTTTCTTGGGTGCTTGGTTGCCCTAGGCAAGTCGTCCTGGGCAAGAGCAGAAGGGCCTGCCACCGCCTCCTGCCCTGGCTCTTCTTGGGGCTGACCCTGCTCTGCAGGGATGGCTGGAGATGGGGAGTTGATGGGACCCCTGTTGATGGCGGCCTCTGATGATCCAACTTCCCCCTTGACTTCAGAGGCTGCAGAGCTGGAGGAGGCCGGCTCAGGTGTGAGAATACTTTCCTGAGAGGTGCTGGGGCTGGGGCTGGGGCTGGTGGCAGGGCCATGGTTTTCCCCACTTGCATTGTGAGTCTCCTGCTGGGCCAGCTGCTGGTGGATCTCGCTGCCATAAAGGCGCACAGCAGTGATGATGAGCCTTTGGACGAATGTCTGTGTGCATGTCCCCAGGAGGGGCTGCAGCTTCTCCACCAACAACTCCTTGTTCAGCCCTAAATGGCACAGGTAGCTCACAACGACAGCTTTCACTACAGACGCCTCCCACCACGCATCCATAAAGAGAATCGTGAATTCCCTATCCAGCCACAGCAGCAGGGACCTGAGGTGATCTGAGTGGTTGGTGAAAAAATCAGCCCAGATCTCAGGAGGGAAACCACCCACCTGACCCCCAGGCACTGACTCTGCAGCCCCCTGCTCATCCTGGTGGTCTTCAGCCGATGGCACTTCAGCCAAAGCGTCTTCTGGTTCTGTGATTCCAACTGAAATATATCTGTCAAAATTATCCAAATGCTGCTGTAACAAGACAGCCTCTGAGACTCTCCTGCACAGAGGGCAAGCTGAACTCTGCGTCAACCAGCGCAGTACACAGATGATGCAAAATTGGTGGTGGCAGGGTAACAAGCAGGCAATGTCCTCTTGCTGATCGTGGCATATGGGGCAGATCCACAAACTCACGGTACGCTGTGGTGGTCTGGAGTGCACTAGGGATGAGAAGAAGGCCCCCATCACTGGCAGCAGAGAAGGGGATTTTTTGCACTACAAAAGAGAGAGGCCATGATTACTTGCTGTCCTGGGGATGGGATGGGAGGAGAGGAAGAAATGTCTGGGTCCCTCAGGAAGGACGCCCTGCCAACTCCCAGAGCCCCATTGTCCCACCCACGTCCATCTGAAGGGTGGACATTTCCCCGCACAACTCACCTCCTTTTTGCACGCACGTATGGTCCTGGCTGCCTGAATCAGGCAGGTCGGGGGAAACACTGGGGATGGCTGCAGGATGGGCACTGAGAGTTGTCGACTGCAGCTCTCAAAGCACCACCCAGCACCAGACAAAGCCTGACTCAACCCTCCAGACCTCACAGGAGTCCAGGCACGAGCAGACTGAGCCAGGTTTGGAGGGTGCCTGAAGACAAGCAGCTAGGGCCATGAGGTCACAATGCATCCTTGAGTGGTATCACTCTGCACCTTTTGGTGATGTCACAAAGGGCCTTCTGCCCAGTGGGCACACAGCATCATCTGGAACCAGAAAGTTAAGGCTGGAGGTCACGATCAACGTTGCAACCATTATAAAACACTGGCCATGGGTGAGGCAGGTTGCCCACAGTGGTTGTGCCATCTCTGTGCTTGAAAGGTTTCAAGCCCCAGCTGGACAAAGCACAGAGCGCCCTATTCTGACCCCAGGGCTGACCCTGCTTTGGGCAGGAAGCTGGAACAGAGACTGCCCAAGATCCCTGTCACCCTATGGGACGGCTGCCACTTCTGTTATGCTCTCAGTACATGTTCATATCTTGCCACGTGAACATGGGGCAAAGAATACAGATCCTGTCCACCCTAGAGAGGATGTGGCTTTGTTGTTCCCTCTTGGATGCAGAGACAAGTACTGGACATGGTTCGAATACAGCTCATCCAGACTCCTCTTTTTGAGTGAGAGAAAAGATTAGGACTGATCAGCAGCTGGGTCTCCACTGGACGTGTGTCAACAACAGCTTGACCTCCGGCCCACTCTGCCCTCAGCATTTGATGCGCTGCGGTTGCATGGCTGCAGCAGCTTTCCCTGCAGGAGAAGGCACCACCAACACGGCCTTGGGACTCCTCAGAGCCACATCCCTTTTTCCTAACCCTCCTTCCTTCTTCGTGAATAATGAGTCGAGGGATCCCTGTTTCTGGCAGCAGAAGCACAGACACTTGCGAGGCTGGGGAGAGTCCTGACAGCAAGGGCCCTCGTCTCTGGGGTCTGCTGTGTTCCCCTGGGTGAGGAGTCCCTGTCCTGGTGCAATGCCAGGTCAGGTCCCTTGTGGGGTGCAGCTCCCCCTCATGGCTTCTCCCTGTCACCCTGCCAGCATCTGGGGACAGCAGGCTGTGATGAGGATGCTTGTTCCCCACCAGCCAATGGGGCTGGGAACATGGGCCACGGGAATCTTCGATACCCCCTGGCCGAGCATTAGGACCAGAGCCTCCCTTTGCTTTACAACCTGCCTGGCTGTACCAGAACATCATTTCAGGCCTCTGACAATGACATGGTGATCATCAAGGACAGTGCCCTTGATGCCAACACTCTTCCGTGGAGAGGTCCTTGGAGAGTCCTCTAAAGGGTTGTCTGGAGAGTATCCTGAAGGCTCCTCTGGAGAGTCCTCTGTTGAGTGCCATGGCTGTCCCGCAGCATCATCCACATGTATGGCCCAGCCCTTGCAGGAGGGACTCTGTAAGATTCCCTGTCTGGTTTTGACCCGCTTGCTGCTGCCGCTGTCACCTGTTGTACCCTGCTGGGTGGTGCCCAGTCAGAGAAGGGGAGCTGCAAGCAGGTCAAATGTCCCGTGCCAGAGGGCACCCCAAAACACAAGAGAGCTCCCCACAAGACAACATCCCCACAAGAGGAAGAAAACGGTGGTGAAGTGGGTACAAAAACACTGCAAAACCCTGTGGGAGGGGAAGCGGGACCGGGACTGTGCAGCCCCTGGCAGCAGCAGGCAGCAAGTGGGCAGCAGCAAGCGGAGGCCATCTCACACACAGCACCTGCAGAGCAAGTGAGCCAGAGCCCTTGGGGATGCATGGGGTAAAGTGCCCCCTCTGGCTGCTGTTCATAAGTCAATAGGGAAGATGGGGATCCCTGTGACACATCATCTCCACCCACCCGCTCCAGCCCAAGCCCTCTCCCATATCTCTCTTTATTTCTTATGTCATTAAACATTTGATTTTCATTTCACAGCAGCTCTGCCCGAGGTCATTTGTGCAGTGGGAGGTGAGGGTGTAAAACAGCCAGTGTAGATTGAACTCTTCGCCTCTGTTTACAGGGAACTTAACTCCCAGACTCGGGGAAAAGGACCCCAGATGCTTGGTCAGCCCCCGTCCCCATCCTTCTCTTTGTCCCTGCTTCTGCCCTCTCCCCACTCCTGTCCCTTTGCTGTCCCCAGTGTCTCCACTCTCTCCCTATCTTGCAGGTGTCCTGACCACTCTGACCTCGGTGCTGCTGACTCGTGACAGGACCCTGCTGGGATGTGGCTGTGGAAGCAGTGGCCGCCTGCTAGGATGGCCTCGTGGCTGTACCAAATTTGTCCACCTGCATGTCTCAGATGCTAAAGGCCTCTTCCAGGGACCCAAAAGGGTAGCCCACCAGCACCAGAGGGAACTCCCAGACAGGGGCTCACCTCTCTACCCCCTCATCCCCGGGTTCCTCGCTGGGTCAGTGGCCTCAGTACCTCCCACCATTGCCTCTTCCTGCTCTATGGCCACGCCATCGAGGCACCGCGGCTCTACCGGTGTCCATGGAGAGGACAGGAAAAGCGGAACTGACGCCTGTGCTTCCACAGAGGAAACAAAACTTGTGGCAGCTCCGCCAGACCATGAGGCAGCACCAGTGCAGTTGTCCGTGGCATGAAGCTACCACGATTTCTCCTCAAAGCTACCTCCTCCAGAGCTGTTGTCCAGGTTTGGTGCCCTTGACTTCCTTGGCCAGATTTAATTGGATCTGTGCCTTAGCTTTCCAAATATCATCCATGGCTGCAACCTTTACCTCCAGCTTCTCTTCCTCCAGTTCCTTTTGTTTCTCCTCAGCCCTTTCTTGCAATTTCTCCTTGCCCTTTCGTCAGGACAATCCCACACATTGCGACAGGCTTGGGTAAGAGTGCCTGGAAAGCTGCCCAGCCAAAAAGAACCTGGGGTTGTTGGCGTACAGCCCGCTGAACATGAGCCATCCGTGTGCCCAGGTGGCAAAGACAGCCAGCAGCATCCTGACTTGTATCAAAAATGTTGTGTCCAGCAGGAATAGGGAAGGGATCGTCCCCTGCCCTTGGCACTAGTGAGGTCGCTTCTTGAATCCTGTGTTAAGACCTGGGCCCCTCACTACTGAAGGAGGCAGAGGGGAGGCGTTACTCTCTTCTGCTCCCTGAAAGGAGGTTGTGGTGCAGTGGGCGTCACTCTCTTCTCCAGGAGATGAGTCTGACCACCGCTACCCCATGTTCCGTGGCACTCCGGCTCTCCTATCCCAAAGACATTAATTTATCTGCTTTTCTGCTCCCTCTCGCCCATCCACTTTGTAACTGATCACATTCACAGTAACACTGACATACCCTTCTTTCTCGTTACCGCAATGCTTTTCCTTATACAAGTAAAGTTTAGGGTTTTGCTCATTTAAAATTACAGAGGTTTGTCTTTCCTCCTTAATTTATTGCCCCGTACTCCTACCTCCCATTTAACATGTTATTTACAGTTTCTTCCTACAAGTCTCTCCTGCCCAGCTCCTCCAGATCCACACCTGTGAACCAAGCCATCTCATTCCTCCCTCTAGAATGGCCACACTTTGCATTAAGGCTGCTCTGTCAAAGATCATCAGTTAGGGATCTCATAAGCAGACCTGCAAATGATGAGCCAGCTCCCAGTCTCCCTCAACAGTGATGGACCGTTGGCATGTATGACCATGGGCTGTTCTTGACGACACCTTGCCTAATTTTGGTTCTTTCAGGTCAGCTTCTCCTTAGATACACCCAGTGACACCCAATGTCGTCTTGCTCTCCTACAGGAAGTCCTGGTGGCCAAGGTGGGTAGTTGGGAGCCCCATGCTAGGAGTGAATTAAGAAATAAAAGCAGATGTTGTGTGAGCAGCCTGAAAACATGCACCAAGGTGAGTCTGAGTGCAGGAGTTTCTTCTCCATCCTGTGCTCACACACAGATCAGAAGCAGAAGATCCTTCTGCAGGAAAACTCTGCACCTAATGCTCTTTGCATCAGGGAGACAGGGATAACCCTGAGATGTAACCGTCAGATGTGTCATTCCCAGCACAAGCAGGAGGAGTCAGCGTATGTGACTCAGGTCTTTGGGGTAGCGAGGAGGCTATAAAAGAGAGGGGTGGGCAGGCGTGCCAGTACCCTGTGTGTGTCCTGTGTGTGCGTGTGCAGCATCCATGGCATCACCGCATCTTCTCCACGACAACCGGGCTGTAAACTTGGGAAGACAGAAGACAGTTCTGGTGTTTGCCCGGTTTAAAGCAAGAGAAAACAAAACAACGGCTCTCTAACAGTTTTTACAAGGAATTCTGCTCTCCTCCCTGCCTCCCGTCCATCCCTCGCCACCTCCATCCCAGCCCCTTCTCCCCTCCATCCCTCGCCACCTTCATCCCATTGCCGCCCCCAGCCACGTTCCCGAGGCGAAGCAGCCTCAGACCAAGCCGCCTCCCCCGTCACTCACTCACCCAGGTGGGACAAGGAGACCGTGCTGTTGCCAAAGTGCACCTCGTTGTAGATGACCACGGCAGATGTCCGCTTCCTCGCCACGTTGGTGACCTTGTCCTTGAAGGTGCAGCTGCTGCGGGCCGCGAGGGCGATCCAGGGAGACGGTGGGTCGTCTTTCAGGGGTCCCGCAGCCGCCGGGAAGCAGCGGCACGTCATAGGCGGTGTCGACGGCGCATCCTTCCATGTGCCGGGCCGAGGCACCTCGCGGGATGCCCACCAGGCCCTGGGCGCTCTCCTTGGACGAGCTGTCACCGTAGTGCCCGCTCTCCATGTTGGCCTGCACGGTGCGGTTGCTGAGCGGCTCCACATATGCCGTGCTCACCCATGCCATGTACCGCTCCAGAGCCCGCGCGCCCGCACCCACCTGCGCCCCAAGCACCACCAGCGCTACCGCCCTCACCAGCACCAGGCATGCCATGGCCGCCCGTCAGCAGCACGAGGAGCAGCAGCAGCAGGAAGAGGAGGGGGAGGAGGATGCAGGGAGGAAGGAGCCTCCGCTCTGCTCTGCCACGCACCCTGCACGCAACGTCCCAGCCCACGCGCCGCCTCAGCGGGCACTGGCAAGGAGGTATGGCGGAGACCGGGAAGCCACACTCCCTCCCGGCCGCAGGTGCAAGTGCGGCCACGCCCCAGCGGAGCGAGCGCCTCTGTCCCGCGCAGGTATGGCGGGACGATGGGGGAGGAAGGAGAGAGGTGGGGCAGGGGGGTGTGGACCGGTTGTCGGGGCAAGGGCACAAGCTTAGGGAAAAAAGGACCGGTGTCCGCTGGGGAATTCCAACCAAACCAAAAAGTACAAAGATGATCAGAGTGATACCAAAAATGCCGGCAAATCAACTTCTGCTATTAAGAGGGCTGGAGCACCTCTGCTATGAAGACAGGCTGAGAGAGTTGGGCTTGTTCAGCCTGGAGAAGAGAAGGCTCTGGGGAGAGCTCATAGAAGCCTTCCAGTACCTGAAGAGACCACAGGAAAGCTGGGGAGAGGCTTTTTACAAGGGCAAGTAGTGATAGGCTGAGGGGGAATAGCTTTAAACTGGAAGGGGGAAGATTGAGATTAGACATGAGGAAGAAATTCTTCATGCTGAGGGTGGGGAGGCACTGGCACATGTTGTCCAGGGAAGCTGTGGATGCCCCCTCCCTGGAAGTGTTCCAGACCAGGTTGGATAGTGCCTTGAGCAGCCTGGTCTAGTGGGAGGTGTCCCTGCCCACGGTAGGGTGGTGGAACTGAATGATTTTTAAAGCCCTTTCCAACCTAAATTGTTCTGTGATTCTATGATTAACCCAAAGCTCCTTTTGCACAGAGAGTGGCTTTAGTGTTAGAAAGGAGCCCTTAGCTTTTAACTGCCAAGATGGGTTGCAGTTTTAAGTCCAGTCCTTCTAGCCGGGTGATTATGATTGGCTATCCGAAGGGAATAGTCATGCAAAGGGAACAGAGGTATTGGAGCCAGTACTAATCGTAGAATCATTAAGGTCGGAAAAGTGCTTTTAGATCATCAAGTCCAACAATCAACATGCCCGCACCTTGCCTACTAAACCATGTCCTTAAGCACCACATCTGTATGGTTTTTGAACACTTCCGGGGATCGTAATGCCACCACTTCACTGGGCAGCCTGTGCCAATGCTTCACCACTCTTTCAGTAGAGAAATTTTTCCTAATATCCAATCTAAACCTCCCCTGATGCAGCTTCAGGCCTTTTCCTCTCGTCCTATCACCTGTCACTTGGGAGAACAGGCCAGCACCCAGCTCGCTACAACCTCCTTTCAGGTAGTTGTAGAGAGTGGTAAGGTCTCCCCTCAGCCTTCTCTTCTCCAGGTTAAACAACGCCAGTTCCCTCAGCCGCTCCTCATAAGGAGGCAATATCCGTAACTTCCTGATCATGACTATATGTTGTGGCTGCCGACACAGATAGGGTCAAATGGAGCCTGGAACAGTTTGTGCAGAAAGTGAACTGTCCTATTGTGTCAACACCAAAACCAGTATGTTCCCATTTCTATCCCTGAGTTGGCATTTAAATAAACGTGAAGAATTCTTTAAAGTAACTCTTTAGCATTCTCCCAAAATATTTGGCAATGTTAGGACTCTTGAGAATTGTGAGAACAAGATTAGAGTAGCAAGACCAAGAGGATAGCCAAGACTGAGCAGAAAAAGTTAACATGGAAGGGAATGTGGAGAAGGAATTGGAAGTTGATGTAGGAATGCAAAGAACTAGAGTCAATGAAGGAAAAAAAAATAGGAAAAAGGGGATAAGTCAACAGAGGAGGAGGAAAACCTTAGATGGGAGAGGGCACTTGGAGGTGGTAGCAGAGCAGAGGCAGGTAAAGGGTGAGCCATGTTGAAGGATGGCAAGTGACAGACAATTTGGAAGCAGCACAAATTCATTGTTTGGCAAAAAGCAAATCAAACAAACGGACAGTACTTTAATGAGTCCAAAAATGTTGTTCCAATGAGAATTTTTCAGTAAAAAAAGTGAAAGAAGCTTGGTGTCATCAGAATAGACATTGTTTCAGAAATGAGATAAAAGTAAAAAGAGCCAGTACAAAGGAATAGAACAGCTGCAGCAAATATTCTTTTAAGAACATGGAGTCACTGGAAATAGGAAGCTGTTGTTGACTGCGATTTGTACAGGTTAGGAAACTGTTGTCACGGTCCTCACAGTGCAAGCAGTCCAACCAGTGCAAAACAAAGACTATAAGGCGTAAATAGGAAACACAGGCTTTTTCCTATAATCTTTATTGGATATGAAATGGGAATTTTAGTGGGAGATTTTGAATCTTGTTGATAGAAGATAATGTGGGAAAGCAAGATGCAAAAGTAAATTGTCAGCCTTGACTTAAGAAAACATGCCATAGGAAAGCAGACAGCAGAGAACAAGCTCTAAGAAAAACTTGTAAGAGCAAGGCTAGCAATGGAACAAATAGCACTGAGGAAACTTCCAAAACACCACTAATGCACACCTGAGAGGTGAGTGCTCAGTCCCCATGTGCAGAAAAGAAGAGCAAACTTCGTTAAGTGTGACATTTAGCTGCCATGGTGAAAGCAAATCTGACAGTAATGAGAAGACGAAATATGACAAGTGCTTGGCTAGACTCTGGGAGATGGCTATGCTCTGGCATATCCTGTGGTTCTGGGATTTGGGTGGTCGTTGTTGTTCCACTGTTCTTAAACAGTCTTTAGAGCAGTTGATCTGACAGTATTCCTTATGCTAAATTTCTTCATACTTAAATATAAATGTAGTTCTCTGTACAGCATGATTTTGAAAAGGTTTATATTTTAGCCTCTGCTTTTGCATATTATTTGTGCTTAAAATGAAATTCACACTTCTTTGCATTTTTTTGATAGATGAAAACACAGTCCTCTTTTCCAGAAAATAAGGTAGAAAATAGGAATTTATTTTTCTGTTTACTGATATTTCCAAATGTTTGTTCTTTTTCTTCTGACTATTTTGATCGATCTGTCTGTCTGTCTGTCTATCTATCTATCTA
This sequence comes from Tapera naevia, assembly GCA_033556795.1. Classification (NCBI taxonomy): domain Eukaryota; kingdom Metazoa; phylum Chordata; class Aves; order Cuculiformes; family Neomorphidae; genus Tapera; species Tapera naevia. Next base: position 7,703,735 of record JAUMJJ010000044.1, read on the forward strand.
TCTATCTATCATGCCAGAGGAAAGCAGACAGCAGAGAATAAGCTGTAAGCCTTGAATCACCACCAATAATACCTTTTAAACCTATTTAGCTGAAGGAATTAAACAAGTATCTGCCTTGCCAGAAGTGAGCCATATGTGATGCTTTATAGACACGTAAATCAGGGTCCTCACGCTGCAGTATTTTAAAGCCTTTTTCCTTTTTTGTTTTTACTGCACGGGCTTCAGGTACCTGTGTGTGTTGCACTTGATCATAATATTGCCCTGTCATTCTGTCTCATAAAGTCCTAGCACAGTCCTTTTGATGGCCCGGTTCCTTAGTAGCCTGTCTAAATTAGCATCACCAGCAAACTTGCTCATCTTACTCTTCACCCCTTTATTTCACAGGGTTACATTTAGGAAAGATTTTCTTAGCCCAGGTCCTTGCACCAATGTCTGCAGGACTGCACTGGCAACCTTCCTTCATTGCACGAGTTAAGTATTAACTCCTATTCTCCTCACCCATTTCCTGACTCTTAATTATTTATCAGACTGTACTAGCGAGTCTTTAATCTAGGCTTAAGGCTTCTTCTGAGGCTTCAGGTTTCTTTTAAAAGCCTTTAGGGGACTTGGTGAGGACCTTTTGGAAATACCTATTAACCAGATCGTCATTGCTTACTGATCCCTTTAAAGTAACCTCAGGATACTCAAACAGCTTTAAAAAGCCTTTACCAGATGAAGTAAACAAAACCAATGTTTGCAGTGCATTTGAAACAACTTGTGAAAGGTGGAGCGATCCAGTAGCAGGTGGTCACTGTGCATGGCACGCAATCCAAAAATCACTGCCCAGGCATCTGGGTCGTCTATGCTACGTTAAATACTTCTAATAGAAGGCTTTATGTATTAACTAAGGCTTTGCTTCACTGAAAGGGTGATCGGCCATTGGAATGTGCTGCCCAGGGAGGTGGTGGAGTCGCCGACCCTGGAGGTGTTTAAGGGGAGACTGGATGAGGCATTGAGTGCCATGGTTTAGATGATGGGTTGGTGTTAGTGTTGGTGTTAGTGTAGGGTTACAGGTTGGACTTGATGATCTCAGAGGTCCTTTCCAACCTTGTAATGCTGTGATACTGCGATACCATCCAGATTAATTATTTTTTCAGGCTGTGCAATAGAAACTCTACCTGATAAATACAAAGTTGGCAGATAGTAAGGATTTATTGCCTCCTGTGAGGCAATATGTGGATACGTTATGGTAATATACTAAAAATTTCAAATATAGATGAGCCGTTTTGGTATCCAAAATAATGCAAACACATACAGGGCTACTTAACTAAACATATGAATTGTTTGTTCCCTAGTGTCTTAAATCTAGGTACATTGTGAGCTACCCAACGTGATGCTGGTGACTATTTCTCTCAGCTGAGATTGCTTTTATCCAAGATGTTGGGAAGCTACCACTGAAAAGACATTTTGGGAGGTAAGCTTGACAGTATGTTTTGAAGAACACCTTCTTTCTTCATGACCTAAGGAAAAGAATGCTTTCACACAGAAACATCTTTTGTGTACATCTTTACTGTGATATTTAACCCCATTTGTCGCCTTATAATTTTATATTTTGGCTCCTAAAACTTTCTTTTTCCCAGTTCCCATCTACTTAGAATTACAATGTTAGCACCAACATTTCAACTACAACCGTGTTTTAACGCTCATTTAGCTTTCTGTTCCTTTGTATCAGATATTAGTGCTCCGACCTACGCATAGGTCTGGTTATACAGTGCACGACGTGCATAAAATCTTTTGAGTTTGCAAGGAAAAGGATTAAAGTGAGAATAAAAGGGAACCGGTAGAAGGGTTGTGGTGCGCTTTGCCTGTTGTTTACCATGACACAAAACACCCATCTGGAACTGGGACATAACATTCTCTATTTACACGCAGCGATGGGTGTAATAAAAAAAGGTATAGCGGGAAATTATTCTTTTCACTTTTGAAGCAGTGGTACAGCTGTGGAACGACAAAACCGTTCCAACGGGCCCTTCTCTGGAAATTACACAGCAGCACGGATTTTTATTTCACGGAATTTTCGCCTGCCAGGCCACGTAAGAGTTCACCGCATCGTCCCGTAACCCCCCACGCCCCGCGCCGCCGCCGCCCGCAACCCGCCGCGCCCCGGCCGAAGGGCGCTGCGGCCGGAGCCGGAGCCGGGGCCGGGGCCGGAGCCGCCGCCCGCTGCGGACGCGGGGCGGGGCGAGCGGCGGGGCGGGGGCGGGGCGGGGCCGCGGCGCAGCGGCGGGGACTGGCGGGCCGGACTCCTCTTCCCCTGCGCGTGCTGCGGCGGGGTCGCTCCCTCCCTCCCGCGTGAGCGGCGGCCGGCGCGCGGAGCTGGGCAGCGCCTGACGGCGGGGAGCGCCGGCCATGGCGGGAGCGCCGGCTCCGAGGGCGGGAGCAGCGGCGGAGCTCCGCGCTGGGCTCCGTGCTGCCGCCGCCGAGCTCCGCGCTGGGCTCGATGCTGGGCTCCACGTTCCCCCGGCGCGCGCTGAGCCGCCCCCGCCTCGGCGCCGCCGCCGGCGGCCTTGAACTCTTGCAGGGAGGGGGCATCCACAGCTTTCCTGGGCAGCCTGTGCCGGGGCCTCACCACTCGCATTGAAGGAATGGCTTCCTAACGTCTAATCTACATCTTCCTCCCCCCTGTAATTTAAAGCCGTTCTTGAGCGTGTTTTGTTTGAATATACTTCGGTAGGGAGCTGGCTGTGTAATGCTCGCCTGTCTTCCTGGATCAGCTGAGGAGGTGCTTCCTGGTGTGTTGTATTTTCCAAACAAAGGAAGAAATGAGCAGGGCGCTTGTTCAGCTGATCCTAACATTGACTTGAAGACTGCGTTAAGCATGCCATGTGCTAGTGTGAACGACCCTAGGAACACGCAGTGCTTCCTTTTACTTTGCAAACAAAGCTCTAAGCTACTTCTTCATGCCTTTTCAGTTTTTCTTACGATAAGTACCAGAAAATAATAGTGATAATAGAGTTGGCAAGATTTTAATCAACTACATCTTTTTCAAGTCCAGTATGGCTTCCAGTCCAGCTGGCCTTGCTCTTATTAGCAGCATTCAGTACTCGCCTGGTTAATGATAAACTGTTGTGTTAGAGACATGCCGTTATCAACTAGAGAATTCGTTGTGTAAAACCTCTTTCACGTTACATACACCTCCAAAAAGCGCCTTTAAAAATTTAATAAAACTTAATACAGCATAAAAAAAACCGTATATGAAGGCTGTGTAGGCCTGACATGAGGAGTTGTCAGTGTTTAAGTGACTTTTGTAGGAGAGATCAAGTTTAAAAGTGCATGTCCTCTGCTCTGTGTCTCCAGCCTCACTTGCGGCATTTTCATTTGGCATCGGTTTCTGTTCCACCATCTTGCATGAAACTGAGACTCCCCTTTTGAAAAATGCATTGCAGCTCTTTGATAAAAGTTTTTTAACGCATCCTGCAAGAATGAGGTGATGGCTGGAATTATCCAGAAAATATTCACTTACTCGTCCCGGTTGCTACCCATGCTCTTCTATTCCAGTTACTTAGTGTTTCTAAAGAGAATACTTTTATGATGCAGGTTGGGCTCTGCAGAGTCTGTGCGGAATAGTGGCTGGGTGAGCTACCTGTCTGTGCACTGCTGTGTTTTCTGGGCAATTAGTCACCCGCTGCAGAGTGCCTGTGAGTTAATGCGGACTGGCATGTGGAATAATAAAGGAGACGAGGATGTGGGTGGAGGACTTTGTGAGTGCTGTTCCTAAGAGCTATGCTCTGGGAGATCTGAGCGTATTGCTGAACCCAGCTGCCACATACCTGTACCTTCTTTCATCGCCTCCTGCCAAAGAATTGCGTTCCAGGACGCAATTGCACTCAGGACTGACCGAGGGAACTTCTCAGTGCTTTAGCTTTGCTTCGGACTTGATGTGAGCACAAGGCTCACAAGGATGAATCCCTATGGCTTGGCCCCCGGCAGAGGTGATCAAGCGGCAGTGATGGAAGTGGTTTGATGCAAGTGAGCTTACCAGTCACCTAGCAGAGATTAAAAACCAGCCAAAGAAAGAGGCCAGGTAACTTGTGTTAGGGAGTAGCAGAAGGAAACACCAAGGCTGATCGCTGTTTAACATGCACGGTTTAGCTTTCTGGAGACTGTAGCTCCCAATGGACTCAGCTCTTTAAATGGAATTATTCTTTAGCTTTGGAGCCTGACAGAAATATTACAGACTGTCCCCATCTCTGCTTTGCCGTTGCCTGAAACGCTTGCTTGTCCATTCCCAGTTTTCTTCCACACTCACAAAGGGTGTTCAATCTGCAGAACAGTCAGTACCCAAAACTGGCAGCCAAATGCCTTTTGTCTCAAAGATGTGCAATCTGAAGTTAAAACCAACACAGGCACCAGGACAAGCCTTCTGCTCTAGGCTAGGTTTTTAGAATCAGGGTCTTCTGAACCTCTGTTTTCCAGCTCCTGCCAACATTACACCTCAGTCTTCAGAATGTAAGCCCAGCCTGAAGAGCCAAATACCCTCTCTCCTACCATCTGGCTGGCTGCAGTATTTCACATCCTCTGCCTTCTTGAGCTCCTCCTCAGCAGTCCCAGCCTTGCCACTCTCCTATAGGCTGCTGTATGGTCTCAGAGAGCCTTATTGTGGATCCACTCTAGTATCTCCTGTCAGTGAGAATACAGAGATCCTCTTCCAGGACTTTCTACCTGTCTCACCTGCTTTGTTCTCTCTGCAATGAATTTGCCCTCTTCCCTTACCTCCAGCCACCAGTTTTGACCTTCAGTGGCTCTCTACTGCTTGTGAAGTTGCCATGTTCCAAGGAAAACAAAAGGAGGACGTGGTCACTTGTGGGAGCTTTGGTCTGGCAACCCATACAGAAAGTGGCTGTGAGGTCACAAAACCATTGAGGCTGTGTTCCCAAAGGCAGTCAACCTGAGATTTGCACAGACAGTCTCTGCTGAAGCGCACACTGTGATGAAAAGCAGACTGTGCCTCAGCATCCCATGGCCAGCCACGCACCACTGACAGCAAGAGGGATGTACAGGCTGCAATGTGCGTATTCACAGGAGCCACACGCCATGTGATCCCCAGGTGTGCGGCAGTCTCCCAGTCACTGTGTCAGGACACTGGGATGTGGCCGGTGCTGGCCAGGGATCTGTTGCCCTCGATGCCGTGCTCCATTGAAAGCAGCCCGAAGCACCACCAGCCAGTGCTGTGGGGACAAGCGGGTCCTTGGGGCCCCTTCGGCACAGCAGGGACACTCTGAAGCTCTTGCTGCCACTAGCACTGTGTTTTACTCAGCAGAGCGGGACTACTAAGTCCTTTGCCTCTTCCAGTGTTTGAGAACCCTTTTGGGGAAGAAAGCTTTCCTAATATTCAGACAAAACCTCCCCTGGCACAACCTATTTTTCCTCTTGTGCTATCGCTTGTTACTTAGGAGAAGAGGCCAACACCCACCTGGCTACAACCACCTTTAAGGGAGCTGTAGAAAGTGGTAATGTCTCCCCTCAGCCTCCTTTTCTCCAGACAAAACAACCCCAGTTCCCCCAGCTGCTCTCCATAACACCAGTGCTCCAGCCCCTTCCACAGCTCTGTGTCCCTTCTCAGGACACGCTCCATCCCCTCAATGTCTTTCTAGCCGTGAGGGCCCAAACCTGAACACAGGATTTGAGGAGTCAGTCACCAATTGAGGACTCACTAATGCCAGGTACAAAAAGGCAATCCGTTTCCTACTCCAGCTGGCCACTGTTTCTGATAGAAGCCAGGGTGTTGTTGGCCTTGTTGGCCAGCTGAGCACAACGCTTACTCTTTTTAATCCTATTTTCATCATGTTCATTCTGTTTCTCCTGACTGCTCTTACCAGTTTCAACCTTGTTAGAGGTTATACAGATGACCTCACAGTACCTGTCTCAACAGAGGTCATGACTACTGTAACTCACCAAGAAGATGGAGCTTCTATTTTGATACAAAAGCATTATTTTCTTTATCTTTTCTGTCATTCCTGGACTTTGACAGTGCTCCAAGCATAACCTTTCCTTGCAGTATGAGGAACAGAAAACTGCCCAAGGATTAATCCTCTTGCATCATGTTAGCAATACGTGCTGGTGGCTGAGTTTATCTCCTGGGTTCCTGCATCTAAGAGACTTCATTCAATAGCTTTGTTGATATGAATTCAGATGAAATTGTAAGACACAAGGAGAAGTGGGGAAAGCAGCAAGCATAGACAGGCTCGTGGAAACAGGAATTTATTTCCATTCTTCTGAATAAAGAGTTGATGGATCCCTGCTACTGGCATGAGCAGCACAGCCCATTGTAAGGCTGGGGAGAGTGCAGGAGGCCAGAGGCCCTCGTCTCTGGTGGTGCTGGGTTCCCCTGGGTGAGCAGTCCCTGTCCGTGTCCAGAGCGGAGTGGCTGCAGCTGCAGCCCTAGGCATGGGGACTATCTGCTGTATCATCCCCTGGCTCTTCCTGGAGCTGATACCGTTCTGCAGCGAGAGGGTCAGACTGTGTGGTGCCAGGACCCCCTTGATGAGTGGCCTCTGCTGTGTCCTCTTCCTCCTCCAGGTGGTGTTGCCTCTTGCAGGGTCGGGGAGAATCCTGACGGCTGGGAGCCCTCCTTTTCTTGGGACGTTGGGTTCCCATCGACAGATTATCCTGGACAGCAGCAGAGGGGCCTGCTGCCACCAACATGCCCGAATCCTCCTGGGAATGATCATGGTCCTCAGGGACAGGCACAGACTCGGGGTGGCCAGGACCCCCTTGGAGGGTGGCCTCTTCTTTGTCTTCTTCCTCCTCCAGGTGGTGTTGCCTCTTGCAGGGTTGGGGAGAATCCAGACGGCTGGGAGCCCTCCTTTTCTTGGGACGTTGTGTTCCCATCAACAGATTATCCTGGACAGCAGCAGAGGGGCCTGCTGCCACCAACATGCCCGAATCCTCCTGGGAATGATCATGGTCCTCAGGGACAGGCACAGACTCGGGGTGGCCAGGACCCCCTTGGAGGGTGGCCTCTTCTGTGTCCTCTTCCTCCTCCAGGTAGTGTTGCCTCTTGCAGGGTTGGGGAGAGTCTTCGGGGCTGGGGGCCCTCCTCTTTCTTGGGTGCTTGGTTGCCCTAGGCAAGTCGTCCTGGGCAAGAGCAGAAGGGCCTGCCACCGCCTCCTGCCCTGGCTCTTCTTGGGGCTGACCCTGCTCTGCAGGGATGGCTGGAGATGGGGAGTTGATGGGACCCCTGTTGATGGCGGCCTCTGATGATCCAACTTCCCCCTTGACTTCAGAGGCTGCAGAGCTGGAGGAGGCCGGCTCAGGTGTGAGAATACTTTCCTGAGAGGTGCTGGGGCTGGGGCTGGGGCTGGTGGCAGGGCCATGGTTTTCCCCACTTGCATTGTGAGTCTCCTGCTGGGCCAGCTGCTGGTGGATCTCGCTGCCATAAAGGCGCACAGCAGTGATGATGAGCCTTTGGACGAATGTCTGTGTGCATGTCCCCAGGAGGGGCTGCAGCTTCTCCACCAACAACTCCTTGTTCAGCCCTAAATGGCACAGGTAGCTCACAACGACAGCTTTCACTACAGACGCCTCCCACCACGCATCCATAAAGAGAATCGTGAATTCCCTATCCAGCCACAGCAGCAGGGACCTGAGGTGATCTGAGTGGTTGGTGAAAAAATCAGCCCAGATCTCAGGAGGGAAACCACCCACCTGACCCCCAGGCACTGACTCTGCAGCCCCCTGCTCATCCTGGTGGTCTTCAGCCGATGGCACTTCAGCCAAAGCGTCTTCTGGTTCTGTGATTCCAACTGAAATATATCTGTCAAAATTATCCAAATGCTGCTGTAACAAGACAGCCTCTGAGACTCTCCTGCACAGAGGGCAAGCTGAACTCTGCGTCAACCAGCGCAGTACACAGATGATGCAAAATTGGTGGTGGCAGGGTAACAAGCAGGCAATGTCCTCTTGCTGATCGTGGCATATGGGGCAGATCCACAAACTCACGGTACGCTGTGGTGGTCTGGAGTGCACTAGGGATGAGAAGAAGGCCCCCATCACTGGCAGCAGAGAAGGGGATTTTTTGCACTACAAAAGAGAGAGGCCATGATTACTTGCTGTCCTGGGGATGGGATGGGAGGAGAGGAAGAAATGTCTGGGTCCCTCAGGAAGGACGCCCTGCCAACTCCCAGAGCCCCATTGTCCCACCCACATCCACCTGAGGGGTAGACGCTTCCCTGCACAACTCACCTCCTTTTTGCACGCACGTATGGTCCTGGCTGCCTGAATCAGGCAGGTCAGGGGAAACACTGGGGATGGCTGCGGGATGGGCACTGAGAGTTGTCGACTGCAGCTCTCAAAGCACCACCCAGCACCAGACAAAGCCTGACTCAACCCTCCAGACCTCACAGGAGTCCAGGCACGAGCAGACTGAGCCAGGTTTGGAGGGTGCCTGAAGACAAGCAGCTAGGGCCATGAGGTCACAATGCATCCTTGAGTGGTATCACTCTGCACCTTTTGGTGATGTCACAAAGGGCCTTCTGCCCAGTGGGCACACAGCATCATCTGGAACCAGAAAGTTAAGGCTGGAGGTCACGATCAACGTTGCAACCATTATAAAACACTGGCCATGGGTGGGGCAGGTTGCCCACAGTGGTTGTGCCATCTCTGTGCTTGAAAGGTTTCAAGCCCCAGCTGGACAAAGCACAGAGCGCCCTATTCTGACCCCAGGGCTGACCCTGCTTTGGGCAGGAAGCTGGAACAGAGACTGCCCAAGATCCCTGTCACCCTATGGGACGGCTGCCACTTCTGTTATGCTCTCAGTACATGTTCATATCTTGCCACGTGAACATGGGGCAAAGAATACAGATCCTGTCCACCCTAGAGAGGATGTGGCTTTGTTGTTCCCTCTTGGATGCAGAGACAAGTACTGGACATGGTTCGAATACAGCTCATCCAGACTCCTCTTTTTGAGTGAGAGAAAAGATTAGGACTGATCAGCAGCTGGGTCTCCACTGGACGTGTGTCAACAACAGCTTGACCTCCGGCCCACTCTGCCCTCAGCATTTGATGCGCTGCGGTTGCATGGCTGCAGCAGCTTTCCCTGCAGGAGAAGGCACCACCAACACGGCCTTGGGACTCCTCAGAGCCACATCCCTTTTTCCTAACCCTCCTTCCTTCTTCGTGAATAATGAGTCGAGGGATCCCTGTTTCTGGCAGGAGAAGCACAGACACTTGCGAGGCTGGGGAGAGTCCTGACAGCAAGGGCCCTCGTCTCTGGGGTCTGCTGTGTTCCCCTGGGTGAGGAGTCCCTGTCCTGGTGCAATGCCAGGTCAGGTCCCTTGTGGGGTGCAGCTCCCCCTCATGGCTTCTCCCTGTCACCCTGCCAGCATCTGGGGACAGCAGGCTGTGATGAGGATGCTTGTTCCCCACCAGCCAATGGGGCTGGGAACATGGGCCACGGGAATCTTCGATACCCCCTGGCCGAGCATTAGGACCAGAGCCTCCCTTTGCTTTACAACCTGCCTGGCTGTACCAGAACATCATTTCAGGCCTCTGACAATGACACGGTGATCATCAAGGACAGTGCCCTTGATGCCAACACTCTTCCGTGGAGAGGTCCTTGGAGAGTCCTCTAAAGGGTTGTCTGGAGAGTATCCTGAAGGCTCCTCTGGAGAGTCCTCTGTTGAGTGCCATGGCTGTCCCGCAGCATCATCCACATGTATGGCCCAGCCCTTGCAGGAGGGACTCTGTAAGATTCCCTGTCTGGTTTTGACCCGCTTGCTGCTGCCGCTGTCACCTGTTGTACCCTGCTGGGTGGTGCCCAGTCAGAGAAGGGGAGCTGCAAGCAGGTCAAATGTCCCGTGCCAGAGGGCACCCCAAAACACAAGAGAGCTCCCCACAAGACAACATCCCCACAAGAGGAAGAAAACGGTGGTGAAGTGGGTACAAAAACACTGCAAAACCCTGTGGGAGGGGAAGCGGGACCGGGACTGTGCAGCCCCTGGCAGCAGCAGGCAGCAAGTGGGCAGCAGCAAGCGGAGGCCATCTCACACACAGCACCTGCAGAGCAAGTGAGCCAGAGCCCTTGGGGATGCATGGGGTAAAGTGCCCCCTCTGGCTGCTGTTCATAAGTCAATAGGGAAGATGGGGATCCCTGTGACACATCATCTCCACCCACCCGCTCCAGCCCAAGCCCTCTCCCATATCTCTCTTTATTTCTTATGTCATTAAACATTTGATTTTCATTTCACAGCAGCTCTGCCCGAGGTCATTTGTGCAGTGGGAGGTGAGGGTGTAAAACAGCCAGTGTAGATTGAACTCTTCGCCTCTGTTTACAGGGAACTTAACTCCCAGACTCGGGGAAAAGGACCCCAGATGCTTGGTCAGCCCCCGTCCCCATCCTTCTCTTTGTCCCTGCTTCTGCCCTCTCCCCACTCCTGTCCCTTTGCTGTCCCCAGTGTCTCCACTCTCTCCCTATCTTGCAGGTGTCCTGACCACTCTGACCTCGGTGCTGCTGACTCGTGACAGGACCCTGCTGGGATGTGGCTGTGGAAGCAGTGGCCGCCTGCTAGGATGGCCTCGTGGCTGTACCAAATTTGTCCACCTGCATGTCTCAGATGCTAAAGGCCTCTTCCAGGGACCCAAAAGGGTAGCCCACCAGCACCAGAGGGAACTCCCAGACAGGGGCTCACCTCTCTACCCCCTCATCCCCGGGTTCCTCGCTGGGTCAGTGGCCTCAGTACCTCCCACCATTGCCTCTTCCTGCTCTATGGCCACGCCATCGAGGCACCGTGGCTCTACCGGTGTCCATGGAGAGGACAGGAAAAGCGGAACTGACGCCTGTGCTTCCACAGAGGAAACAAAACTTGTGGCAGCTCCGCCAGACCATGAGGCAGCACCAGTGCAGTTGTCCGTGGCATGAAGCTACCACGATTTCTCCTCAAAGCTACCTCCTCCAGAGCTGTTGTCCAGGTTTGGTGCCCTTGACTTCCTTGGCCAGATTTAATTGGATCTGTGCCTTAGCTTTCCAAATATCATCCCTGGCTGCAACCTTTACCTCCAGCTTCTCTTCCTCCAGTTCCTTTTGTTTCTCCTCAGCCCTTTCTTGCAATTTCTCCTTGCCCTTTCGTCAGGACAATCCCACACATTGCGACAGGCTTGGGTAAGAGTGCCTGGAAAGCTGCCCAGCCAAAAAGAACCTGGGGTTGTTGGCGTACAGCCCGCTGAACATGAGCCATCCGTGTGCCCAGGTGGCAAAGACAGCCAGCAGCATCCTGACTTGTATCAAAAATGTTGTGTCCAGCAGGAATAGGGAAGGGATCGTCCCCTGCCCTTGGCACTAGTGAGGTCGCTTCTTGAATCCTGTGTTAAGACCTGGGCCCCTCACTACTGAAGGAGGCAGAGGGGAGGCGTTACTCTCTTCTGCTCCCTGAAAGGAGGTTGTGGTGCAGTGGGCGTCACTCTCTTCTCCAGGAGATGAGTCTGACCACCGCTACCCCATGTTCCGTGGCACTCCGGCTCTCCTATCCCAAAGACATTAATTTATCTGCTTTTCTGCTCCCTCTCGCCCATCCACTTTGTAACTGATCACATTCACAGTAACACTGACATACCCTTCTTTCTCGTTACCGCAATGCTTTTCCTTATACAAGTAAAGTTTAGGGTTTTGCTCATTTAAAATTACAGAGGTTTGTCTTTCCTCCTTAATTTATTGCCCCGTACTCCTACCTCCCATTTAACATGTTATTTACAGTTTCTTCCTACAAGTCTCTCCTGCCCAGCTCCTCCAGATCCACACCTGTGAACCAAGCCATCTCATTCCTCCCTCTAGAATGGCCACACTTTGCATTAAGGCTGCTCTGTCAAAGATCATCAGTTAGGGATCTCATAAGCAGACCTGCAAATGATGAGCCAGCTCCCAGTCTCCCTCAACAGTGATGGACCGTTGGCATGTATGACCATGGGCTGTTCTTGACGACACCTTGCCTAATTTTGGTTCTTTCAGGTCAGCTTCTCCTTAGATATCCCCAGTGACACCCAATGTCGTCTTGCTCTCCTACAGGAAGTCCTGGTGGCCAAGGTGGGTAGTTGGGAGCCCCATGCTAGGAGTGAATTAAGAAATAAAAGCAGATGTTGTGTGAGCAGCCTGAAAACATGCACCAAGGTGAGTCTGAGTGCAGGAGTTTCTTCTCCATCCTGTGCTCACACACAGATCAGAAGCAGAAGATCCTTCTGCAGGAAAACTCTGCACCTAATGCTCTTTGCATCAGGGAGACAGGGATAACCCTGAGATGTAACCGTCAGATGTGTCATTCCCAGCACAAGCAGGAGGAGTCAGCGTATGTGACTCAGGTCTTTGGGGTAGCGAGGAGGCTATAAAAGAGAGGGGTGGGCAGGCGTGCCAGTACCCTGTGTGTGTCCTGTGTGTGCGTGTGCAGCATCCATGGCATCACCGCATCTTCTCCACGACAACCGGGCTGTAAACTTGGGAAGACAGAAGACAGTTCTGGTGTTTGCCCGGTTTAAAGCAAGAGAAAACAAAACAACGGCTCTCTAACAGTTTTTACAAGGAATTCTGCTCTCCTCCCTGCCTCCCGTCCATCCCTCGCCACCTCCATCCCAGCCCCTTCTCCCCTCCATCCCTCGCCACCTTCATCCCATTGCCGCCCCCAGCCACGTTCCCGAGGCGAAGCAGCCTCAGACCAAGCCGCCTCCCCCGTCACTCACTCACCCAGGTGGGACAAGGAGACCGTGCTGTTGCCAAAGTGCACCTCGTTGTAGATGACCACGGCAGATGTCCGCTTCCTCGCCACGTTGGTGACCTTGTCCTTGAAGGTGCAGCTGCTGCGGGCCGCGAGGGCGATCCAGGGAGACGGCGGGTCGTCTTTCAGGGGTCCCGCAGCCTCCGGGAAGCAGCGGCACGTCATAGGCGGTGTCGACGGCGCATCCTTCCATGTGCCGGGCCGAGGCACCTCGCGGGATGCCCACCAGGCCCTGGGCGCTCTCCTTGGACGAGCTGTCACTGTAGTGCCCGCTCTCCATGTTGGCCCGCACGGTGCGGTTGCTGAGCGGCTCCACATATGCCGTGCTCACCCATGCCATGTACCGCTCCAGAGCCCGCGCGCCCGCACCCACCTGCGCCCCAAGCACCACCAGCGCTACCGCCCTCACCAGCACCAGGCATGCCATGGCCGCCCGTCAGCAGCACGAGGAGCAGCAGCAGCAGGAAGAGGAGGGGGAGGAGGATGCAGGGAGGAAGGAGCCTCTGCTCTGCTCTGCCACGCACCCTGCACGCAACGTCCCAGCCCACGCGCCGCCTCAAGCGCGTTGCCTCGGGCACTGGCAAGGAGGTATGGCGGAGACCGGGAAGCCACACTCCCTCCCGGCCGCAGGTGCAAGTGCGGCCACACCCCAGCGGAGCGAGCGCCTCTGTCCCGCGCAGGTATGGCAGGACGATGGGGGAGGAAGGAGAGAGGTGGGGCAGGGGGGTGTGGACCGGTTGTCGGGGCAAGGGCACAAGCTTAGAGGAAAAAGGACCGGTGTCCGCTGGGGAATTCCAACCAAACCAAAAAGTACAAAGATGATCAGAGTGATACCAAAAATGCCGGCAAATCAACTTCTGCTATTAAGAGGGCTGGAGCACCTCTGCTATGAAGACAGGCTGAGAGAGTTGGGCTTGTTCAGCCTGGAGAAGAGAAGGCTCTGGGGAGAGCTCATAGAAGCCTTCCAGTACCTGAAGAGACCACAGGAAAGCTGGGGAGAGGCTTTTTACAAGGGCAAGTAGTGATAGGCTGAGGGGGAATAGCTTTAAACTGGAAGGGGGAAGACTGAGATTAGACATGAGGAAGAAATTCTTCATGCTGAGGGTGGGGAGGCACTGGCACATGTTGTCCAGGGAAGCTGTGGATGCCCCCTCCCTGGAAGTGTTCCAGACCAGGTTGGATAGTGCCTTGAGCAGCCTGGTCTAGTGGGAGGTGTCCCTGCCCACGGTAGGGTGGTGGAACTGAATGATTTTTAAAGCCCTTTCCAACCTAAATTGTTCTGTGATTCTATGATTAACCCAAAGCTCCTTTTGCACAGAGAGCGGCTTTAGTGTTAGAAAGGAGCCCTTAGCTTTTAACTGCCAAGATGGGTTGCATTTTAAGTCCAGTCCTTCTAGCCGGGTGATTATGATTGGCTATCCGAAGGGAATAGTCATGCAAAGGGAACAGAGGTATTGGAGCCAGTACTAATCGTAGAATCATTAAGGTTGGAAAAGTGCTTTTAGATCATCAAGTCCAACAATCAACATGCCCGCACCATGCCTACTAAACCATGTCCTTAAGCACCACATCTGTATGGTTTTTGAACACTTCCGGGGATCGTAATGCCACCACTTCACTGGGCAGCCTGTGCCAATGCTTCACCACTCTTTCAGTAGAGAAATTTTTCCTAATATCCAATCTAAACCTCCCCTGATGCAGCTTCAGGCCTTTTCCTCTCGTCCTATCACCTGTCACTTGGGAGAACAGGCCAGCACCCAGCTCGCTACAACCTCCTTTCAGGTAGTTGTAGAGAGTGGTAAGGTCTCCCCTCAGCCTTCTCTTCTCCAGGTTAAACAACGCCAGTTCCCTCAGCCGCTCCTCATAAGGAGGCAATATCCGTAACTCCTGATCATGACTATATGTTGTGGCTGCCGACACAGATAGGGTCAAATGGAGCCTGGAACAGTTTGTGCAGAAAGTGAACTGTCCTATTGTGTCAACACCAAAACCAGTATGTTCCCATTTCTATCCCTGAGTTGGCATTTAAATAAACGTGAAGAATTCTTTAAAGTAACTCTTTAGCATTCTCCCAAAATATTTGGCAATGTTAGGACTCTTGAGAATTGTGAGAACAAGATTAGAGTAGCAAGACCAAGAGGATAGCCAAGACTGAGCAGAAAAAGTTAACATGGAAGGGAATGTGGAGAAGGAATTGGAAGTTGATGTAGGAATGCAAAGAACTAGAGTCAATGAAGGAAAAAAAAATAGGAAAAAGGGGATAAGTCAACAGAGGAGGAGGAAAACCTTAGATGGGAGAGGGCACTTGGAGGTGGTAGCAGAGCAGAGGCAGGTAAAGGGTGAGCCATGTTGAAGGATGGCAAGTGACAGACAATTTGGAAGCAGCACAAATTCATTGTTTGGCAAAAAGCAAATCAAACAAACGGACAGTACTTTAATGAGTCCAAAAATGTTGTTCCAATGAGAATTTTTCAGTAAAAAAAGTGAAAGACGCTTGGTGTCATCAGAATAGACATTGTTTCAGAAATGAGATAAAAGTAAAAAGAGCCAGTACAAAGGAATAGAACAGCTGCAGCAAATATTCTTTTAAGAACATGGAGTCACTGGAAATAGGAAGCTGTTGTTGACTGCGATTTGTACAGGTTAGGAAACTGTTGTCACGGTCCTCACAGTGCAAGCAGTCCAACCAGTGCAAAACAAAGACTATAAGGCGTAAATAGGAAACACAGGCTTTTTCCTATAATCTTTATTGGATATGAAATGGGAATTTTAGTGGGAGATTTTGAATCTTGTTGATAGAAGATAATGTGGGAAAGCAAGATGCAAAAGTAAATTGTCAGCCTTGACTTAAGAAAACATGCCATAGGAAAGCAGACAGCAGAGAACAAGCTCTAAGAAAAACTTGTAAGAGCAAGGCTAGCAATGGAACAAACAGCACTGAGGAAACTTCCAAAACACCACTAATGCACACCTGAGAGGTGAGTGCTCAGTCCCCATGTGCAGAAAAGAAGAGCAAACTTCGTTAAGTGTGACATTTAGCTGCCATGGTGAAAGCAAATCTGACAGTAATGAGAAGACGAAATATGACAAGTGCTTGGCTAGACTCTGGGAGATGGCTATGCTCTGGCATATCCTGTGGTTCTGGGATTTGGGTGGTCGTTGTTGTTCCACTGTTCTTAAACAGTCTTTAGAGCAGTTGATCTGACAGTATTCCTTATGCTAAATTTCTTCATACTTAAATATAAATGTAGTTCTCTGTACAGCATGATTTTGAAAAGGTTTATATTTTAGCCTCTGCTTTTGCATATTATTTTTGCTTAAAATGAAATTCACACTTCTTTGCATTTTTTTGATAGATGAAAACACAGTCCTCTTTTCCAGAAAATAAGGTAGAAAATAGGAATTTATTTTTCTGTTTACTGATATTTCCAAATGTTTGTTCTTTTTCTTCTGACTATTTTGATCGATCTGTCTGTCTGTCTATCTATCTATCTATCTATCTATCTATCTATCTATCTATCATGCCAGAGGAAAGCAGACAGCAGAGAATAAGCTGTAAGCCTTGAATCACCACCAATAATACCTTTTAAACCTATTTAGCTGAAGGAATTAAACAAGTATCTGCCTTGCCAGAAGTGAGCCATATGTGATGCTTTATAGACACGTAAATCAGGGTCCTCACGCTGCAGTATTTTAAAACCTTTTTCCTTTTTTGTTTTTACTGCACGGGCTTCAGGTACCTGTGTGTGTTGCACTTGATCATAATATTGCCCTGTCATTCTGTCTCATAAAGTCCTAGCACAGTCCTTTTGATGGCCCGGTTCCTTAGTAGCCTGTCTAAATTAGCATCACCAGCAAACTTGCTCATCTTACTCTTCACCCCTTTATTTCACAGGGTTACATTTAGGAAAGATTTTCTTAGCCCAGGTCCTTGCACCAATGTCTGCAGGACTGCACTGGCAACCTTCCTTCATTGCACGAGTTAAGTATTAACTCCTATTCTCCTCACCCATTTCCTGACTCTTAATTATTTATCAGACTGTACTAGCGAGTCTTTAATCTAGGCTTAAGGCTTCTTCTGAGGCTTCAGGTTTCTTTTAAAAGCCTTTAGGGGACTTGGTGAGGACCTTTTGGAAATACCTATTAACCAGATCGTCATTGCTTACTGATCCCTTTAAAGTAACCTCAGGATACTCAAACAGCTTTAAAAAGCCTTTACCAGATGAAGTAAACAAAACCAATGTTTGCAGTGCATTTGAAACAACTTGTGAAAGGTGGAGCGATCCAGTAGCAGGTGGTTACTGTGCATGGCACGCAATCCAAAAATCACTGCCCAGGCATCTGGGTCGTCTATGCTACGTTAAATACTTCTAATAGAAGGCTTTATGTATTAACTAAGGCTTTGCTTCACTGAAAGGGTGATCGGCCATTGGAATGCGCTGCCCAGGGAGGTGGTGGAGTCGCCGACCCTGGAGGTGTTTAAGGGGAGACTGGATGAAGCACTGAGTGCCATGGTTTAGATGATGGGTTGGTGTTAGTGTTGGTGTTAGTGTAGGGTTACAGGTTGGACTTGATGATCTCAGAGGTCCTTTCCAACCTTGTAATGCTGTGATACTGTGATACCATCCAGATTAATTATTTTTTCAGGCTGTGCAATAGAAACTCTACCTGATAAATACAAAGTTGGCAGATAGTAAGGATTTATTGCCTCCTGTGGAGGCAATATGTGCATACGTTATGGTAATATACTAAAAATTTCAAATATAGATGAGCCGTTTTGGTATCCAAAATAATGCAAACACATACTTAACTAAACATATGAATTGTTTGTTCCCTAGTGTCTACCCAACGTGATGCTGGTGACTATTTCTCTCAGCTGAGATTGCTTTTATCCAAGATGTTGGGAAGCTACCACTGAAAAGACATTTTGGGAGGTAAACTTGACAGTATGTTTTGAAGAACACCTTCTTTCTTCATGACCTAAGGAAAAGAATGCTTTCACACAGAAACATCTTTTGTGTACATCTTTACTGTGATATTTAACCCCATTTGTCGCCTTATAATTTTATATTTTGGCTCCTAAAACTTTCTTTTTCCCAGTTCCCATCTACTTAGAATTACAATGTTAGCACCAACATTTCAACTACAACCGTGTTTTAACGCTCATTTAGCTTTCTGTTCCTTTGTATCAGATATTAGTGCTCCGACCTACGCATAGGTCTGGTTATACAGTGCACGACGTGCATAAAATCTTTTGAGTTTGCAAGGAAAAGGATTAAAGTGAGAATAAAAGGGAACCGGTAGAAGGGTTGTGGTGCGCTTTGCCTGTTGTTTACCATGACACAAAACACCCATCTGGAACTGGGACATAACATTCTCTATTTACACGCAGCGATGGGTGTAATAAAAAAAGGTATAGCGGGAAATTATTCTTTTCACTTTTGAAGCAGTGGTACAGCTGTGGAACGACAAAACCGTTCCAACGGGCCCTTCTCTGGAAATTACACAGCAGCACGGATTTTTATTTCACGGAATTTTCGCCTGCCAGGCCACGTAAGAGTTCACCGCATCGTCCCGTAACCCCCCACGCCCCGCGCCGCCGCCGCCCGCAACCCGCCGCGCCCCGGCCGAAGGGCGCTGCGGCCGGAGCCGGAGCCGGGGCCGGGGCCGGAGCCGCCGCCCGCTGCGGACGCGGGGCGGGGCGAGCGGCGGGGCGGGGGCGGGGCGGGGCCGCGGCGCAGCGGCGGGGACTGGCGGGCCGGACTCCTCTTCCCCTGCGCGTGCTGCGGCGGGGTCGCTCCCTCCCTCCCGCGTGAGCGGCGGCCGGCGCGCGGAGCTGGGCAGCGCCTGACGGCGGGGAGCGCCGGCCATGGCGGGAGCGCCGGCTCCGAGGGCGGGAGCAGCGGCGGAGCTCCGCGCTGGGCTCCGTGCTGCCGCCGCCGAGCTCCGCGCTGGGCTCGATGCTGGGCTCCACGTTCCCCCGGCGCGCGCTGAGCCGCCCCCGCCTCGGCGCCGCCGCCGGCGGCCTTGAACTCTTGCAGGGAGGGGGCATCCACAGCTTTCCTGGGCAGCCTGTGCCGGGGCCTCACCACTCGCATTGAAGGAATGGCTTCCTAACGTCTAATCTACATCTTCCTCCCCCCTGTAATTTAAAGCCGTTCTTGAGCGTGTTTTGTTTGAATATACTTCGGTAGGGAGCTGGCTGTGTAATGCTCGCCTGTCTTCCTGGATCAGCTGAGGAGGTGCTTCCTGGTGTGTTGTATTTTCCAAACAAAGGAAGAAATGAGCAGGGCGCTTGTTCAGCTGATCCTAACATTGACTTGAAGACTGCGTTAAGCATGCCATGTGCTAGTGTGAACGACCCTAGGAACACGCAGTGCTTCCTTTTACTTTGCAAACAAAGCTCTAAGCTACTTCTTCATGCCTTTTCAGTTTTTCTTACGATAAGTACCAGAAAATAATAGTGATAATAGAGTTGGCAAGATTTTAATCAACTACATCTTTTTCAAGTCCAGTATGGCTTCCAGTCCAGCTGGCCTTGCTCTTATTAGCAGCATTCAGTACTCGCCTGGTTAATGATAAACTGTTGTGTTAGAGACATGCCGTTATCAACTAGAGAATTCGTTGTGTAAAACCTCTTTCACGTTACATACACCTCCAAAAAGCGCCTTTAAAAATTTAATAAAACTTAATACAGCATAAAAAAAACCGTATATGAAGGCTGTGTAGGCCTGACATGAGGAGTTGTCAGTGTTTAAGTGACTTTTGTAGGAGAGATCAAGTTTAAAAGTGCATGTCCTCTGCTCTGTGTCTCCAGCCTCACTTGCGGCATTTTCATTTGGCATCGGTTTCTGTTCCACCATCTTGCATGAAACTGAGACTCCCCTTTTGAAAAATGCATTGCAGCTCTTTGATAAAAGTTTTTTAACGCATCCTGCAAGAATGAGGTGATGGCTGGAATTATCCAGAAAATATTCACTTACTCGTCCCGGTTGCTACCCATGCTCTTCTATTCCAGTTACTTAGTGTTTCTAAAGAGAATACTTTTATGATGCAGGTTGGGCTCTGCAGAGTCTGTGCGGAATAGTGGCTGGGTGAGCTACCTGTCTGTGCACTGCTGTGTTTTCTGGGCAATTAGTCACCCGCTGCAGAGTGCCTGTGAGTTAATGCGGACTGGCATGTGGAATAATAAAGGAGACGAGGATGTGGGTGGAGGACTTTGTGAGTGCTGTTCCTAAGAGCTATGCTCTGGGAGATCTGAGCGTATTGCTGAACCCAGCTGCCACATACCTGTACCTTCTTTCATCGCCTCCTGCCAAAGAATTGCGTTCCAGGACGCAATTGCACTCAGGACTGACCGAGGGAACTTCTCAGTGCTTTAGCTTTGCTTCGGACTTGATGTGAGCACAAGGCTCACAAGGATGAATCCCTATGGCTTGGCCCCCGGCAGAGGTGATCAAGCGGCAGTGATGGAAGTGGTTTGATGCAAGTGAGCTTACCAGTCACCTAGCAGAGATTAAAAACCAGCCAAAGAAAGAGGCCAGGTAACTTGTGTTAGGGAGTAGCAGAAGGAAACACCAAGGCTGATCGCTGTTTAACATGCACGGTTTAGCTTTCTGGAGACTGTAGCTCCCAATGGACTCAGCTCTTTAAATGAATTATTCTTTAGCTTTGGAGCCTGACAGAAATATTACAGACTGTCCCCATCTCTGCTTTGCCGTTGCCTGAAACGCTTGCTTGTCCATTCCCAGTTTTCTTCCACACTCACAAAGGGTGTTTAATCTGCAGAACAGTCAGTACCCAAAACTGGCAGCCAAATGCCTTTTGTCTCAAAGATGTGCAATCTGAAGTTAAAACCAACACAGGCACCAGGACAAGCCTTCTGCTCTAGGCTAGGTTTTTAGAATCAGGGTCTTCTGAACCTCTGTTTTTCAGCTCCTGCCAACATTACACCTCAGTCTTCAGAATGTAAGCCCAGCCTGAAGAGCCAAATACCCTCTCTCCTACCATCTGGCTGGCTGCAGTATTTCACATCCTCTGCCTTCTTGAGCTCCTCCTCAGCAGTCCCAGCCTTGCCACTCTCCTATAGGCTGCTGTATGGTCTCAGAGAGCCTTATTGTGGATCCACTCTAGTATCTCCTGTCAGTGAGAATACAGAGATCCTCTTCCAGGACTTTCTACCTGTCTCACCTGCTTTGTTCTCTCTGCAATGAATTTGCCCTCTTCCCTTACCTCCAGCCACCAGTTTTGACCTTCAGTGGCTCTCTACTGCTTGTGAAGTTGCCATGTTCCAAGGAAAACAAAAGGAGGACGTGGTCACTTGTGGGAGCTTTGGTCTGGCAACCCATACAGAAAGTGGCTGTGAGGTCACAAAACCATTGAGGCTGTGTTCCCAAAGGCAGTCAACCTGAGATTTGCACAGACAGTCTCTGCTGAAGCGCACACTGTGATGAAAAGCAGACTGTGCCTCAGCTTCCCATGGCCAGCCACGCACCACTGACAGCAAGAGGGATGTACAGGCTGCAATGTGCGTATTCACAGGAGCCACACGCCATGTGATCCCCAGGTGTGCGGCAGTCTCCCAGTCACTGTGTCAGGACACTGGGATGTGGTCGGCGCTGGCCAGGGATCTGTTGCCCTCGATGCCGTGCTCCATTGAAAGCAGCCCGAAGCACCACCAGCCAGTGCTGTGGGGACAGGCGGGTCCTTGGGGCCCCTTCGGCACAGCAGGGACACTCTGAAGCTCTTGCTGCCACTAGCACTGTGTTTTACTCAGCAGAGCGGGACTACTAAGTCCTTTGCCTCTTCCAGTGTTTGAGAACCCTTTTGGGGAAGAAAGCTTTCCTAATATTCAGACAAAACCTCCCCTGGGACAACCTATTTTTCCTCTTGTGCTATCGCTTGTTACTTAGAAGAGGCCAACACCCACCTGGCTACAACCACCTTTAAGGGAGCTGTAGGAAGTGGTAACGTCTCCCCTCAGCCTCCTTTTCTCCAGACAAAACAACCCCAGTTCCCCCAGCTGCTCTCCATAACACCAGTGCTCCAGCCCCTTCCACAGCTCTGTGTCCCTTCTCAGGACACGCTCCATCCCCTCAATGTCTTTCTAGCCGTGAGGGCCCAAACCTGAACACAGGATTTGAGGAGTCAGTCACCAATTGAGGACTCACTAATGCCAGGTACAAAAAGGCAATCCGTTTCCTACTCCAGCTGGCCACTGTTTCTGATAGAAGCCAGGGTGTTGTTGGCCTTGTTGGCCACCTGAGCACAACGCTTACTCTTTTTAATCCTATTTTCATCATGTTCATTCTGTTTCTCCTGACTGCTCTTACCAGTTTCAACCTTGTTAGAGGTTATACAGATGACCTCACAGTACCTGTCTCAACAGAGGTCATGACTACTGTAACTCACCAAGAAGATGGAGCTTCTATTTTGATACAAAAGCATTATTTTCTTTATCTTTTCTGTCATTCCTGGACTTTGACAGTGCTCCAAGCATAACCTTTCCTTGCAGTATGAGGAACAGAAAACTGCCCAAGGATTAATCCTCTTGCATCATGTTAGCAATACGTGCTGGTGGCTGAGTTTATCTCCTGGGTTCCTGCATCTAAGAGACTTCATTCAATAGCTTTGTTGATATGAATTCAGATCAAATTGTAAGACACAAGGAGAAGTGGGGAAAGCAGCAAGCATAGACAGGCTCGTGGAAACAGGAATTTATTTCCGTTCTTCTGAATAAAGAGTTGATGGATCCCTGCTACTAGCATGAGCAGCACAGCCCATTGTAAGGCTGGGGAGAGTGCAGGAGGCCAGAGGCCCTCGTCTCTGGTGGTGCTGGGTTCCCCTGGGTGAGCAGTCCCTGTCCGTGTCCAGAGCGGAGTGGCTGCAGCTGCAGCCCTAGGCATGGGGACTATCTGCTGTATCATCCCCTGGCTCTTCCTGGAGCTGATACCGTTCTGCAGCGAGAGGGTCAGACTGTGTGGTGCCAGGACCCCCTTGATGAGTGGCCTCTGCTGTGTCCTCTTCCTCCTCCAGGTGGTGTTGCCTCTTGCAGGGTCGGGGAGAATCCTGACGGCTGGGAGCCCTCCTTTTCTTGGGACGTTGGGTTCCCATCGACAGATTATCCTGGACAGCAGCAGAGGGGCCTGCTGCCACCAACATGCCCGAATCCTCCTGGGAATGATCATGGTCCTCAGGGACAGGCACAGACTCGGGGTGGCCAGGACCCCCTTGGAGGGTGGCCTCTTCTTTGTCTTCTTCCTCCTCCAGGTGGTGTTGCCTCTTGCAGGGTTGGGGAGAATCCAGACGGCTGGGAGCCCTCCTTTTCTTGGGACGTTGTGTTCCCATCAACAGATTATCCTGGACAGCAGCAGAGGGGCCTGCTGCCACCAACATGCCCGAATCCTCCTGGGAATGATCATGGTCCTCAGGGACAGGCACAGACTCGGGGTGGCCAGGACCCCCTTGGAGGGTGGCCTCTTCTGTGTCCTCTTCCTCCTCCAGGTAGTGTTGCCTCTTGCAGGGTTGGGGAGAGTCTTCGGGGCTGGGGGCCCTCCTCTTTCTTGGGTGCTTGGTTGCCCTAGGCAAGTCGTCCTGGGCAAGAGCAGAAGGGCCTGCCACCGCCTCCTGCCCTGGCTCTTCTTGGGGCTGACCCTGCTCTGCAGGGATGGCTGGAGATGGGGAGTTGATGGGACCCCTGTTGATGGCGGCCTCTGATGATCCAACTTCCCCCTTGACTTCAGAGGCTGCAGAGCTGGAGGAGGCCGGCTCAGGTGTGAGAATACTTTCCTGAGAGGTGCTGGGGCTGGGGCTGGGGCTGGTGGCAGGGCCATGGTTTTCCCCACTTGCATTGTGAGTCTCCTGCTGGGCCAGCTGCTGGTGGATCTCGCTGCCATAAAGGCGCACAGCAGTGATGATGAGCCTTTGGACGAATGTCTGTGTGCATGTCCCCAGGAGGGGCTGCAGCTTCTCCACCAACAACTCCTTGTTCAGCCCGAAATGGCACAGGTAGCTCACAACGACAGCTTTCACTACAGACGCCTCCCACCACGCATCCATAAAGAGAATCGTGAATTCCCTATCCAGCCACAGCAGCAGGGACCTGAGGTGATCTGAGTGGTTGGTGAAAAAATCAGCCCAGATCTCAGGAGGGAAACCACCCACCTGACCCCCAGGCACTGACTCTGCAGCCCCCTGCTCATCCTGGTGGTCTTCAGCCGATGGCACGTCAGCCAAAGCGTCTTCTGGTTCTGTGATTCCAACTGAAATATATCTGTCAAAATTATCCAAATGCTGCTGTAACAAGACAGCCTCTGAGACTCTCCTGCACAGAGGGCAAGCTAAACTCTGCGTCAACCAGCGCAGTACACAGATGATGCAAAATTGGTGGTGGCAGGGTAACAAGCAGGCAATGTCCTCTTGCTGATCGTGGCATATGGGGCAGATCCACAAACTCACGGTACGCTGTGGTGGTCTGGAGTGCACTAGGGATGAGAAGAAGGCCCCCATCACTGGCAGCAGAGAAGGGGATTTTTTGCACTACAAAAGAGAGAGGCCATGATTACTTGCTGTCCTGGGGATGGGATGGGAGGAGAGGAAGAAATGTCTGGGTCCCTCAGGAAGGACGCCCTGCCAACTCCCAGAGCCCCATTGTCCCACCCACATCCACCTGAGGGGTAGACGCTTCCCTGCACAACTCACCTCCTTTTTGCACGCACGTATGGTCCTGGCTGCCTGAATCAGGCAGGTCAGGGGAAACACTGGGGATGGCTGCGGGATGGGCACTGAGAGTTGTCGACTGCAGCTCTCAAAGCACCACCCAGCACCAGACAAAGCCTGACTCAACCCTCCAGACCTCACAGGAGTCCAGGCACGAGCAGACTGAGCCAGGTTTGGAGGGTGCCTGAAGACAAGCAGCTAGGGTCATGAGGTCACAATGCATCCTTGAGTGGTATCACTCTGCACCTTTTGGTGATGTCACAAAGGGCCTTCTGCCCAGTGGGCACACAGCATCATCTGGAACCAGAAAGTTAAGGCTGGAGGTCACGATCAACGTTGCAACCATTATAAAACACTGGCCATGGGTGAGGCAGGTTGCCCACAGTGGTTGTGCCATCTCTGTGCTTGAAAGGTTTCAAGCCCCAGCTGGACAAAGCACAGAGCGCCCTATTCTGACCCCAGGGCTGACCCTGCTTTGGGCAGGAAGCTGGAACAGAGACTGCCCAAGATCCCTGTCACCCTATGGGACGGCTGCCACTTCTGTTATGCTCTCAGTACATGTTCATATCTTGCCACGTGAACATGGGGCAAAGAATACAGATCCTGTCCACCCTAGAGAGGATGTGGCTTTGTTGTTCCCTCTTGGATGCAGAGACAAGTACTGGACATGGTTCGAATACAGCTCATCCAGACTCCTCTTTTTGAGTGAGAGAAAAGATTAGGACTGATCAGCAGCTGGGTCTCCACTGGACGTGTGTCAACAACAGCTTGACCTCCGGCCCACTCTGCCCTCAGCATTTGATGCGCTGCGGTTGCATGGCTGCAGCAGCTTTCCCTGCAGGAGAAGGCACCACCAACACGGCCTTGGGACTCCTCAGAGCCACATCCCTTTTTCCTAACCCTCCTTCCTTCTTCGTGAATAATGAGTCGAGGGATCCCTGTTTCTGGCAGCAGAAGCACAGACACTTGCGAGGCTGGGGAGAGTCCTGGCAGCAAGGGCCCTCGTCTCTGGGGTCTGCTGTGTTCCCCTGGGTGAGGAGTCCCTGTCCTGGTGCAATGCCAGGTCAGGTCCCTTGTGGGGTGCAGTTCCCCCTCATGGCTTCTCCCTGTCACCTGCCAGCATCTGGGGACAGCAGGCTGTGATGAGGATGCTTGTTCCCCACCAGCCAATGGGGCTGGGAACATGGGCCACGGGAATCTTCGATACCCCCTGGCCGAGCATTAGGACCAGAGCCTCCCTTTGCTTTACAACCTGCCTGGCTGTACCAGAACATCATTTCAGGCCTCTGACAATGACACGGTGATCATCAAGGACAGTGCCCTTGATGCCAACACTCTTCCGTGGAGAGGTCCTTGGAGAGTCCTCTAAAGGGTTGTCTGGAGAGTATCCTGAAGGCTCCTCTGGAGAGTCCTCTGTTGAGTGCCATGGCTGTCCCGCAGCATCATCCACATGTATGGCTCAGCCCTTGCAGGAGGGACTCTGTAAGATTCCCTGTCTGGTTTTGACCCGCTTGCTGCTGCCGCTGTCACCTGTTGTACCCTGCTGGGTGGTGCCCAGTCAGAGAAGGGGAGCTGCAAGCAGGTCAAATGTCCCGTGCCAGAGGGCACCCCAAAACACAAGAGAGCTCCCCACAAGACAACATCCCCACAAGAGGAAGAAAACGGTGGTGAAGTGGGTACAAAAACACTGCAAAACCCTGTGGGAGGGGAAGCGGGACCGGGACTGTGCAGCCCCTGGCAGCAGCAGGCAGCAAGTGGACAGCAGCAAGCGGAGGCCATCTCACACACAGCACCTGCAGAGCAAGTGAGCCAGAGCCCTGGGGGATGCATGGGGTAAAGTGCCCCCTCTGGCTGCTGTTCATAGGTCAATAGGGAAGATGGGGATCCCTGTGACACATCATCTCCACCCACCCGCTCCAGCCCAAGCCCTCTCCCATATCTCTCTTTATTTCTTATGTCATTAAACATTTGATTTTCATTTCACAGCAGCTCTGCCCGAGGTCATTTGTGCAGTGGGAGGTGAGGGTGTAAAACAGCCAGTGTAGATTGAACTCTTCGCCTCTGTTTACAGGGAACTTAACTCCCAGACTCGGGGAAAAGGACCCCAGATGCTTGGTCAGCCCCCGTCCCCATCCTTCTCTTTGTCCCTGCTTCTGCCCTCTCCCCACTCCTGTCCCTTTGCTGTCCCCAGTGTCTCCACTCTCTCCCTATCTTGCAGGTGTCCTGACCACTCTGACCTCGGTGCTGCTGACTCGTGACAGGACCCTGCTGGGATGTGGCTGTGGAAGCAGTGGCCGCCTGCTAGGATGGCCTCGTGGCTGTACCAAATTTGTCCACCTGCATGTCTCAGATGCTAAAGGCCTCTTCCAGGGACCCAAAAGGGTAGCCCACCAGCACCAGAGGGAACTCCCAGACAGGGGCTCACCTCTCTACCCCCTCATCCCCGGGTTCCTCGCTGGGTCAGTGGCCTCAGTACCTCCCACCATTGCCTCTTCCTGCTCTATGGCCACGCCATCGAGGCACCGCGGCTCTACCGGTGTCCATGGAGAGGACAGGAAAAGCGGAACTGACGCCTGTGCTTCCACAGAGGAAACAAAACTTGTGGCAGCTCCGCCAGACCATGAGGCAGCACCAGTGCAGTTGTCCGTGGCATGAAGCCACCACGATTTCTCCTCAAAGCTACCTCCTCCAGAGCTGTTGTCCAGGTTTGGTGCCCTTGACTTCCTTGGCCAGATTTAATTGGATCTGTGCCTTAGCTTTCCAAATATCATCCATGGCTGCAACCTTTACCTCCAGCTTCTCTTCCTCCAGTTCCTTTTGTTTCTCCTCAGCCCTTTCTTGCAATTTCTCCTTGCCCTTTCGTCAGGACAATCCCACACATTGCGATAGGCTTGGGTAAGAGTGCCTGGAAAGCTGCCCAGCCAAAAAGAACCTGGGGTTGTTGGCGTACAGCCCGCTGAACATGAGCCATCCGTGTGCCCAGGTGGCAAAGACAGCCAGCAGCATCCTGACTTGTATCAAAAATGTTGTGTCCAGCAGGAATAGGGAAGGGATCGTCCCCTGCCCTTGGCACTAGTGAGGTCGCTTCTTGAATCCTGTGTTAAGACCTGGGCCCCTCACTACTGAAGGAGGCAGAGGGGAGGCGTTACTCTCTTCTGCTCCCTGAAAGGAGGTTGTGGTGCAGTGGGCGTCACTCTCTTCTCCAGGAGATGAGTCTGACCACCGCTACCCCATGTTCCGTGGCACTCCGGCTCTCCTATCCCAAAGACATTAATTTATCTGCTTTTCTGCTCCCTCTCGCCCATCCACTTTGTAACTGATCACATTCACAGTAACACTGACATACCCTTCTCTCTCGTTACCGCAATGCTTTTCCTTATACAAGTAAAGTTTAGGGTTTTGCTCATTTAAAATTACAGAGGTTTGTCTTTCCTCCTTAATTTATTGCCCCGTACTCCTACCTCCCATTTAACATGTTATTTACAGTTTCTTCCTACAAGTCTCTCCTGCCCAGCTCCTCCAGATCCACACCTGTGAACCAAGCCATCTCATTCCTCCCTCTAGAATGGCCACACTTTGCATTAAGGCTGCTCTGTCAAAGATCATCAGTTAGGGATCTCATAAGCAGACCTGCAAATGATGAGCCAGCTCCCAGTCTCCCTCAACAGTGATGGACCGTTGGCATGTATGACCATGGGCTGTTCTTGACGACACCTTGCCTAATTTTGGTTCTTTCAGGTCAGCTTCTCCTTAGATACACCCAGTGACACCCAATGTCGTCTTGCTCTCCTACAGGAAGTCCTGGTGGCCAAGGTGGGTAGTTGGGAGCCCCATGCTAGGAGTGAATTAAGAAATAAAAGCAGATGTTGTGTGAGCAGCCTGAAAACATGCACCAAGGTGAGTCTGAGTGCAGGAGTTTCTTCTCCATCCTGTGCTCACACACAGATCAGAAGCAGAAGATCCTTCTGCAGGAAAACTCTGCACCTAATGCTCTTTGCATCAGGGAGACAGGGATAACCCTGAGATGTAACCGTCAGATGTGTCATTCCCAGCACAAGCAGGAGGAGTCAGCGTATGTGACTCAGGTCTTTGGGGTAGCGAGGAGGCTATAAAAGAGAGGGGTGGGCAGGCGTGCCAGTACCCTGTGTGTGTCCTGTGTGTGCGTGTGCAGCATCCATGGCATCACCGCATCTTCTCCACGACAACCGGGCTGTAAACTTGGGAAGACAGAAGACAGTTCTGGTGTTTGCCCGGTTTAAAGCAAGAGAAAACAAAACAACGGCTCTCTAACAGTTTTTACAAGGAATTCTGCTCTCCTCCCTGCCTCCCGTCCATCCCTCGCCACCTCCATCCCAGCCCCTACTTCCCCTCCATCCCTCGCCACCTTCATCCCATCGCTGCCCCCAGCCACGTTCCCGAGGCGAAGCAGCCTCAGACCAAGCCGCCTCCCCCGTCACTCACTCACCCAGGTGGGACAAGGAGACCGTGCTGTTGCCAAAGTGCACCTCGTTGTAGATGACCACGGCAGATGTCCGCTTCCTCGCCACGTTGGTGACCTTGTCCTTGAAGGTGCAGCTGCTGCGGGCCGCGAGGGCGATCCAGGGAGACGGTGGGTCGTCTTTCAGGAGTCCCGCAGCCGCCGGGAAGCAGCGGCACGTCATAGGCGGTGTCGACGGCGCATCCTTCCATGTGCCGGGCCGAGGCACCTCGCGGGATGCCCACCAGGCCCTGGGCGCTCTCCTTGGATGAGCTGTCACCGTAGTGCCCGCTCTCCATGTTGGCCTGCACAGTGCGGTTGCTGAGCGGCTCCACATATGCCGTGCTCACCCATGCCATGTACCGCTCCAGAGCCCGCGCGCCCGCACCCACCTGCGCCCCAAGCACCACCAGCGCTACCGCCCTCACCAGCACCAGGCATGCCATGGCCGCCCGTCAGCAGCACGAGGAGCAGCAGCAGCAGGAAGAGGAGGGGGAGGAGGATGCAGTGAGGAAGGAGCCTCCGCTCTGCTCTGCCACGCACCCTGCACGCAACGTCCCAGCCCACGCGCCGCCTCAGCGGGCACTGGCAAGGAGGTATGGCGGAGACCGGGAAGCCACACTCCCTCCCGGCCGCAGGTGCAAGTGCGGCCACGCCCCAGCGGAGCGAGCGCCTCTGTCCCGCGCAGGTATGGCAGGACGATGGGGGAGGAAGGAGAGAGGTGGGGCAGGGGGGTGTGGACCGGTTGTCGGGGCAAGGGCACAAGCTTAGGGGAAAAAGGACCGGTGTCCGCTGGGGAATTCCAACCAAACCAAAAAGTACAAAGATGATCAGAGTGATACCAAAAATGCCGGCAAATCAACTTCTGCTATTAAGAGGGCTGGAGCACCTGTGCTATGAAGACAGGCTGAGAGAGTTGGGCTTGTTCAGCCTGGAGAAGAGAAGGCTCTGGGGAGAGCTCATAGAAGCCTTCCAGTACCTGAAGAGACCACAGGAAAGCTGGGGAGAGGCTTTTTACAAGGGCAAGTAGTGATAGGCTGAGGGGGAATAGCTTTAAACTGGAAGGGGGAAGATTGAGATTAGACATGAGGAAGAAATTCGTCATGCTGAGGGTGGGGAGGCACTGGCACATGTTGTCCAGGGAAGCTGTGGATGCCCCCTCCCTGGAAGTGTTCCAGACCAGGTTGGATAGTGCCTTGAGCAGCCTGGTCTAGTGGGAGGTGTCCCTGCCCACGGTAGGGTGGTGGAACTGAATGATTTTTAAAGCCCTTTCCAACCTAAATTGTTCTGTGATTCTATGATTAACCCAAAGCTCCTTTTGCACAGAGAGCGGCTTTAGTGTTAGAAAGGAGCCCTTAGCTTTTAACTGCCAAGATGGGTTGCAGTTTTAAGTCCAGTCCTTCTAGCCGGGTGATTATGATTGGCTATCCGAAGGGAATAGTCATGCAAAGGGAACAGAGGTATTGGAGCCAGTACTAATCGTAGAATCATTAAGGTTGGAAAAGTGCTTTTAGATCATCAAGTCCAACAGTCAACATGCCCGCACCTTGCCTACTAAACCATGTCCTTAAGCACCACATCTGTATGGTTTTTGAACACTTCCGGGGATCGTAATGCCACCACTTCACTGGGCAGCCTGTGCCAATGCTTCACCACTCTTTCAGTAGAGAAATTTTTCCTAATATCCAATCTAAACCTCCCCTGATGCAGCTTCAGGCCTTTTCCTCTCGTCCTATCACCTGTCACTTGGGAGAACAGGCCAGCACCCAGCTCGCTACAACCTCCTTTCAGGTAGTTGTAGAGAGTGGTAAGGTCTCCCCTCAGCCTTCTCTTCTCCAGGTTAAACAACGCCAGTTCCCTCAGCCGCTCCTCATAAGGAGGCAATATCCGTAACTTCCTGATCATGACTATATGTTGTGGCTGCCGACACAGATAGGGTCAAATGGAGCCTGGAACAGTTTGTGCCGAAAGTGAACTGTCCTATTGTGTCAACACCAAAACCAGTATGTTCCCATTTCTATCCCTGAGTTGGCATTTAAATAAACGTGAAGAATTCTTTAAAGTAACTCTTTAGCATTCTCCCAAAATATTTGGCAATGTTAGGACTCTTGAGAATTGTGAGAACAAGATTAGAGTAGCAAGACCAAGAGGATAGCCAAGACTGAGCAGAAAAAGTTAACATGGAAGGGAATGTGGAGAAGGAATTGGAAGTTGATGTAGGAATGCAAAGAACTAGAGTCAATGAAGGAAAAAAAAATAGGAAAAAGGGGATAAGTCAACAGAGGAGGAGGAAAACCTTAGATGGGAGAGGGCACTTGGAGGTGGTAGCAGAGCAGAGGCAGGTAAAGGGTGAGCCATGTTGAAGGATGGCAAGTGACAGACAATTTGGAAGCAGCACAAATTCATTGTTTGGCAAAAAGCAAATCAAACAAACGGACAGTACTTTAATGAGTCCAAAAATGTTGTTCCAAGGAGAATTTTTCAGTAAAAAAAGTGAAAGACGCTTGGTGTCATCAGAATAGACATTGTTTCAGAAATGAGATAAAAGTAAAAAGAGCCAGTACAAAGGAATAGAACAGCTGCAGCAAATATTCTTTTAAGAACATGGAGTCACTGGAAATAGGAAGCTGTTGTTGACTGCGATTTGTACAGGTTAGGAAACTGTTGTCACGGTCCTCACAGTGCAAGCAGTCCAACCAGTGCAAAACAAAGACTATAAGGCGTAAATAGGAAACACAGGCTTTTTCCTATAATCTTTATTGGATATGAAATGGGAATTTTAGTGGGAGATTTTGAATCTTGTTGATAGAAGATAATGTGGGAAAGCAAGATGCAAAAGTAAATTGTCAGCCTTGACTTAAGAAAACATGCCATAGGAAAGCAGACAGCAGAGAACAAGCTCTAAGAAAAACTTGTAAGAGCAAGGCTAGCAATGGAACAAATAGCACTGAGGAAACTTCCAAAACACCACTAATGCACACCTGAGAGGTGAGTGCTCAGTCCCCATGTGCAGAAAAGAAGAGCAAACTTCGTTAAGTGTGACATTTAGCTGCCATGGTGAAAGCAAATCTGACAGTAATGAGAAGACGAAATATGACAAGTGCTTGGCTAGACTCTGGGAGATGGCTATGCTCTGGCATATCCTGTGGTTCTGGGATTTGGGTGGTCGTTGTTGTTCCATTGTTCTTAAACAGTCTTTAGAGCAGTTGATCTGACAGTATTCCTTATGCTAAATTTCTTCATACTTAAATATAAATGTAGTTCTCTGTACAGCATGATTTTGAAAAGGTTTATATTTTAGCCTCTGCTTTTGCATATTATTTTTGCTTAAAATGAAATTCACACTTCTTTGCATTTTTTTGATAGATGAAAACACAGTCCTCTTTTCCAGAAAATAAGGTAGAAAATAGGAATTTATTTTTCTGTTTACTGATATTTCCAAATGTTTGTTCTTTTTCTTCTGACTATTTTGATCGATCTGTCTGTCTGTCTATCTATCTATCTATCTATCTATCATGCCAGAGGAAAGCAGACAGCAGAGAATAAGCTGTAAGCCTTGAATCACCACCAATAATACCTTTTAAACCTATTTAGCTGAAGGAATTAAACAAGTATCTGCCTTGCCAGAAGTGAGCCATATGTGATGCTTTATAGACACGTAAGTCAGGGTCCTCACGCTGCAGTATTTTAAAGCCTTTTTCCTTTTTTGTTTTTACTGCACGGGCTTCAGGTACCTGTGTGTGTTGCACTTGATCATAATATTGCCCTGTCATTCTGTCTCATAAAGTCCTAGCACAGTCCTTTTGATGGCCCGGTTCCTTAGTAGCCTGTCTAAATTAGCATCACCAGCAAACTTGCTCATCTTACTCTTCACCCCTTTATTTCACAGGGTTACATTTAGGAAAGATTTTCTTAGCCCAGGTCCTTGCACCAATGTCTGCAGGACTGCACTGGCAACCTTCCTTCATTGCACGAGTTAAGTATTAACTCCTATTCTCCTCACCCATTTCCTGACTCTTAATTATTTATCAGACTGTACTAGCGAGTCTTTAATCTAGGCTTAAGGCTTCTTCTGAGGCTTCAGGTTTCTTTTAAAAGCCTTTAGGGGACTTGGTGAGGACCTTTTGGAAATACCTATTAACCAGATCGTCATTGCTTACTGATCCCTTTAAAGTAACCTCAGGATACTCAAACAGCTTTAAAAAGCCTTTACCAGATGAAGTAAACAAAACCAATGTTTGCAGTGCATTTGAAACAACTTGTGAAAGGTGGAGCGATCCAGTAGCAGGTGGTTACTGTGCATGGCACGCAATCCAAAAATCACTGCCCAGGCATCTGGGTCGTCTATGCTACGTTAAATACTTCTAATAGAAGGCTTTATGTATTAACTAAGGCTTTGCTTCACTGAAAGGGTGATCGGCCATTGGAATGCGCTGCCCAGGGAGGTGGTGGAGTCGCCGACCCTGGAGGTGTTTAAGGGGAGACTGGATGAGGCATTGAGTGCCATGGTTTAGATGATGGGTTGGTGTTAGTGTTGGTGTTAGTGTAGGGTTACAGGTTGGACTTGATGATCTCAGAGGTCCTTTCCAACCTTGTAATGCTGTGATACTGCGATACCATCCAGATTAATTATTTTTTCAGGCTGTGCAATAGAAACTCTACCTGATAAATACAAAGTTGGCAGATAGTAAGGATTTATTGCCTCCTGTGGAGGCAATATGTGCATACGTTATGGTAATATACTAAAAATTTCAAATATAGATGAGCCGTTTTGGTATCCAAAATAATGCAAACACATACTTAACTAAACATATGAATTGTTTGTTCCCTAGTGTCTACCAAACGTGATGCTGGTGACTATTTCTCTCAGCTGAGATTGCTTTTATCCAAGATGTTGGGAAGCTACCACTGAAAAGACATTTTGGGAGGTAAACTTGACAGTATGTTTTGAAGAACACCTTCTTTCTTCATGACCTAAGGAAAAGAATGCTTTCACACAGAAACATCTTTTGTGTACATCTTTACTGTGATATTTAACCCCATTTGTCGCCTTATAATTTTATATTTTGGCTCCTAAAACTTTCTTTTTCCCAGTTCCCATCTACTTAGAATTACAATGTTAGCACCAACATTTCAACTACAACCGTGTTTTAACGCTCATTTAGCTTTCTGTTCCTTTGTATCAGATATTAGTGCTCCGACCTACGCATAGGTCTGGTTATACAGTGCACGACGTGCATAAAATCTTTTGAGTTTGCAAGGAAAAGGATTAAAGTGAGAATAAAAGGGAACCGGTAGAAGGGTTGTGGTGCGCTTTGCCTGTTGTTTACCATGACACAAAACACCCATCTGGAACTGGGACATAACATTCTCTATTTACACGCAGCGATGGGTGTAATAAAAAAAGGTATAGCGGGAAATTATTCTTTTCACTTTTGAAGCAGTGGTACAGCTGTGGAACGACAAAACCGTTCCAACGGGCCCTTCTCTGGAAATTACACAGCAGCACGGATTTTTATTTCACGGAATTTTCGCCTGCCAGGCCACGTAAGAGTTCACCGCATCGTCCCGTAACCCCCCACGCCCCGCGCCGCCGCCGCCCGCAACCCGCCGCGCCCCGGCCGAAGGGCGCTGCGGCCGGAGCCGGAGCCGGGGCCGGGGCCGGAGCCGCCGCCCGCTGCGGACGCGGGGCGGGGCGAGCGGCGGGGCGGGGGCGGGGCGGGGCCGCGGCGCAGCGGCGGGGACTGGCGGGCCGGACTCCTCTTCCCCTGCGCGTGCTGCGGCGGGGTCGCTCCCTCCCTCCCGCGTGAGCGGCGGCCGGCGCGCGGAGCTGGGCAGCGCCTGACGGCGGGGAGCGCCGGCCATGGCGGGAGCGCCGGCTCCGAGGGCGGGAGCAGCGGCGGAGCTCCGCGCTGGGCTCCGTGCTGCCGCCGCCGAGCTCCGCGCTGGGCTCGATGCTGGGCTCCACGTTCCCCCGGCGCGCGCTGAGCCGCCCCCGCCTCGGCGCCGCCGCCGGCGGCCTTGAACTCTTGCAGGGAGGGGGCATCCACAGCTTTCCTGGGCAGCCTGTGTCGGGGCCTCACCACTCGCATTGAAGGAATGGCTTCCTAACGTCTAATCTACATCTTCCTCCCCCCTGTAATTTAAAGCCGTTCTTGAGCGTGTTTTGTTTGAATATACTTCGGTAGGGAGCTGGCTGTGTAATGCTCGCCTGTCTTCCTGGATCAGCTGAGGAGGTGCTTCCTGGTGTGTTGTATTTTCCAAACAAAGGAAGAAATGAGCAGGGCGCTTGTTCAGCTGATCCTAACATTGACTTGAAGACTGCGTTAAGCATGCCATGTGCTAGTGTGAACGACCCTAGGAACACGCAGTGCTTCCTTTTACTTTGCAAACAAAGCTCTAAGCTACTTCTTCATGCCTTTTCAGTTTTTCTTACGATAAGTACCAGAAAATAATAGTGATAATAGAGTTGGCAAGATTTTAATCAACTACATCTTTTTCAAGTCCAGTATGGCTTCCAGTCCAGCTGGCCTTGCTCTTATTAGCAGCATTCAGTACTCGCCTGGTTAATGATAAACTGTTGTGTTAGAGACATGCCGTTATCAACTAGAGAATTCGTTGTGTAAAACCTCTTTCACGTTACATACACCTCCAAAAAGCGCCTTTAAAAATTTAATAAAACTTAATACAGCATAAAAAAAACCGTATATGAAGGCTGTGTAGGCCTGACATGAGGAGTTGTCAGTGTTTAAGTGACTTTTGTAGGAGAGATCAAGTTTAAAAGTGCATGTCCTCTGCTCTGTGTCTCCAGCCTCACTTGCGGCATTTTCATTTGGCATCGGTTTCTGTTCCACCATCTTGCATGAAACTGAGACTCCCCTTTTGAAAAATGCATTGCAGCTCTTTGATAAAAGTTTTTTAACGTATCCTGCAAGAATGAGGTGATGGCTGGAATTATCCAGAAAATATTCACTTACTCGTCCCGGTTGCTACCCATGCTCTTCTATTCCAGTTACTTAGTGTTTCTAAAGAGAATACTTTTATGATGCAGGTTGGGCTCTGCAGAGTCTGTGCGGAATAGTGGCTGGGTGAGCTACCTGTCTGTGCACTGCTGTGTTTTCTGGGCAATTAGTCACCCGCTGCAGAGTGCCTGTGAGTTAATGCGGACTGGCATGTGGAATAATAAAGGAGACGAGGATGTGGGTGGAGGACTTTGTGAGTGCTGTTCCTAAGAGCTATGCTCTGGGAGATCTGAGCGTATTGCTGAACCCAGCTGCCACATACCTGTACCTTCTTTCATCGCCTCCTGCCAAAGAATTGCGTTCCAGGACGCAATTGCACTCAGGACTGACCGAGGGAACTTCTCAGTGCTTTAGCTTTGCTTCGGACTTGATGTGAGCACAAGGCTCACAAGGATGAATCCCTATGGCTTGGCCCCCGGCAGAGGTGATCAAGCGGCAGTGATGGAAGTGGTTTGATGCAAGTGAGCTTACCAGTCACCTAGCAGAGATTAAAAACCAGCCAAAGAAAGAGGCCAGGTAACTTGTGTTAGGGAGTAGCAGAAGGAAACACCAAGGCTGATCGCTGTTTAACATGCAGGGTTTAGCTTTCTGGAGACTGTAGCTCCCAATGGACTCAGCTCTTTAAATGAATTATTCTTTAGCTTTGGAGCCTGACAGAAATATTACAGACTGTCCCCATCTCTGCTTTGCCGTTGCCTGAAACGCTTGCTTGTCCATTCCCAGTTTTCTTCCACACTCACAAAGGGTGTTCAATCTGCAGAACAGTCAGTACCCAAAACTGGCAGCCAAATGCCTTTTGTCTCAAAGATGTGCAATCTGAAGTTAAAACCAACACAGGCACCAGGACAAGCCTTCTGCTCTAGGCTAGGTTTTTAGAATCAGGGTCTTCTGAACCTCTGTTTTCCAGCTCCTGCCAACATTACACCTCAGTCTTCAGAATGTAAGCCCAGCCTGAAGAGCCAAATACCCTCTCTCCTACCATCTGGCTGGCTGCAGTATTTCACATCCTCTGCCTTCTTGAGCTCCTCCTCAGCAGTCCCAGCCTTGCCACTCTCCTATAGGCTGCTGTATGGTCTCAGAGAGCCTTATTGTGGATCCACTCTAGTATCTCCTGTCAGTGAGAATACAGAGATCCTCTTCCAGGACTTTCTACCTGTCTCACCTGCTTTGTTCTCTCTGCAATGAATTTGCCCTCTTCCCTTACCTCCAGCCACCAGTTTTGACCTTCAGTGGCTCTCTACTGCTTGTGAAGTTGCCATGTTCCAAGGAAAACAAAAGGAGGACGTGGTCACTTGTGGGAGCTTTGGTCTGGCAACCCATACAGAAAGTGGCTGTGAGGTCACAAAACCATTGAGGCTGTGTTCCCAAAGGCAGTCAACCTGAGATTTGCACAGACAGTCTCTGCTGAAGCGCACACTGTGATGAAAAGCAGACTGTGCCTCAGCTTCCCATGGCCAGCCACGCACCACTGACAGCAAGAGGGATGTACAGGCTGCAATGTGCGTATTCACAGGAGCCACACGCCATGTGATCCCCAGGTGTGCGGCAGTCTCCCAGTCACTGTGTCAGGACACTGGGATGTGGTCGGCGCTGGCCAGGGATCTGTTGCCCTCGATGCCGTGCTCCATTGAAAGCAGCCCGAAGCACCACCAGCCAGTGCTGTGGGGACAGGCGGGTCCTTGGGGCCCCTTCGGCACAGCAGGGACACTCTGAAGCTCTTGCTGCCACTAGCACTGTGTTTTACTCAGCAGAGCGGGACTACTAAGTCCTTTGCCTCTTCCAGTGTTTGAGAACCCTTTTGGGGAAGAAAGCTTTCCTAATATTCAGACAAAACCTCCCCTGGGACAACCTATTTTTCCTCTTGTGCTATCGCTTGTTACTTAGAAGAGGCCAACACCCACCTGGCTACAACCACCTTTAAGGGAGCTGTAGGAAGTGGTAACGTCTCCCCTCAGCCTCCTTTTCTCCAGACAAAACAACCCCAGTTCCCCCAGCTGCTCTCCATAACACCAGTGCTCCAGCCCCTTCCACAGCTCTGTGTCCCTTCTCAGGACACGCTCCATCCCCTCAATGTCTTTCTAGCCGTGAGGGCCCAAACCTGAACACAGGATTTGAGGAGTCAGTCACCAATTGAGGACTCACTAATGCCAGGTACAAAAAGGCAATCCGTTTCCTACTCCAGCTGGCCACTGTTTCTGATAGAAGCCAATATGTTGTTGGCCTTGTTGGCCACCTGAGCACAACGCTTACTCTTTTTAATCCTATTTTCATCATGTTCATTCTGTTTCTCCTGACTGCTCTTACCAGTTTCAACCTTGTTAGAGGTTATACAGATGACCTCACAGTACCTGTCTCAACAGAGGTCATGACTACTGTAACTCACCAAGAAGATGGAGCTTCTATTT
The DNA here is from genome assembly GCA_033556795.1 of Tapera naevia. NCBI lineage: Eukaryota > Metazoa > Chordata > Aves > Cuculiformes > Neomorphidae > Tapera > Tapera naevia. The sequence continues at coordinate 7,742,094 of JAUMJJ010000044.1, forward strand.
TGATACAAAAGCATTATTTTCTTTATCTTTTCTGTCATTCCTGGACTTTGACAGTGCTCCAAGCATAACCTTTCCTTGCAGTATGAGGAACAGAAAACTGCCCAAGGATTAATCCTCTTGCATCATGTTAGCAATACGTGCTGGTGGCTGAGTTTATCTCCTGGGTTCCTGCATCTAAGAGACTTCATTCAATAGCTTTGTTGATATGAATTCAGATGAAATTGTAAGACACAAGGAGAAGTGGGGAAAGCAGCAAGCATAGACAGGCTCGTGGAAACAGGAATTTATTTCCATTCTTCTGAATAAAGAGTTGATGGATCCCTGCTACTGGCATGAGCAGCACAGCCCATTGTAAGGCTGGGGAGAGTGCAGGAGGCCAGAGGCCCTCGTCTCTGGTGGTGCTGGGTTCCCCTGGGTGAGCAGTCCCTGTCCGTGTCCAGAGCGGAGTGGCTGCAGCTGCAGCCCTAGGCATGGGGACTATCTGCTGTATCATCCCCTGGCTCTTCCTGGAGCTGATACCGTTCTGCAGCGAGAGGGTCAGACTGTGTGGTGCCAGGACCCCCTTGATGAGTGGCCTCTGCTGTGTCCTCTTCCTCCTCCAGGTGGTGTTGCCTCTTGCAGGGTCGGGGAGAATCCTGACGGCTGGGAGCCCTCCTTTTCTTGGGACGTTGGGTTCCCATCGACAGATTATCCTGGACAGCAGCAGAGGGGCCTGCTGCCACCAACATGCCCGAATCCTCCTGGGAATGATCATGGTCCTCAGGGACAGGCACAGACTCGGGGTGGCCAGGACCCCCTTGGAGGGTGGCCTCTTCTTTGTCTTCTTCCTCCTCCAGGTGGTGTTGCCTCTTGCAGGGTTGGGGAGAATCCAGACGGCTGGGAGCCCTCCTTTTCTTGGGACGTTGTGTTCCCATCAACAGATTATCCTGGACAGCAGCAGAGGGGCCTGCTGCCACCAACATGCCCGAATCCTCCTGGGAATGATCATGGTCCTCAGGGACAGGCACAGACTCGGGGTGGCCAGGACCCCCTTGGAGGGTGGCCTCTTCTGTGTCCTCTTCCTCCTCCAGGTAGTGTTGCCTCTTGCAGGGTTGGGGAGAGTCTTCGGGGCTGGGGGCCCTCCTCTTTCTTGGGTGCTTGGTTGCCCTAGGCAAGTCGTCCTGGGCAAGAGCAGAAGGGCCTGCCACCGCCTCCTGCCCTGGCTCTTCTTGGGGCTGACCCTGCTCTGCAGGGATGGCTGGAGATGGGGAGTTGATGGGACCCCTGTTGATGGCGGCCTCTGATGATCCAACTTCCCCCTTGACTTCAGAGGCTGCAGAGCTGGAGGAGGCCGGCTCAGGTGTGAGAATACTTTCCTGAGAGGTGCTGGGGCTGGGGCTGGGGCTGGTGGCAGGGCCATGGTTTTCCCCACTTGCATTGTGAGTCTCCTGCTGGGCCAGCTGCTGGTGGATCTCGCTGCCATAAAGGCGCACAGCAGTGATGATGAGCCTTTGGACGAATGTCTGTGTGCGTGTCCCCAGGAGGGGCTGCAGCTTCTCCACCAACAACTCCTTGTTCAGCCCGAAATGGCACAGGTGGCTCACAACGACAGCTTTCGCTACAGACGCCTCCCACCACACATCCATAAAGAGAATCGTGAATTCCCTATCCAGCCACAGCAGCAGGGACCTGAGGTGATCTGAGTGGTTGGTGAAAAAATCAGCCCAGATCTCAGGAGGGAAATCACCCACCTGACCCCCAGGCACTGACTCTGCAGCCCCCTGCTCATCCTGGTGGTCTTCAGCCGATGGCACTTCAGCCAAAGCGTCTTCAGGTTCTGTGATTCCAACTGAAATATATCTGTCAAAATTATCCAAATGCTGCTGTAACAAGACAGCCTCTGAGACTCTCCTGCACAGAGGGCAAGCTAAACTCTGCGTCAACCAGCGCAGTACACAGATGATGCAAAATTGGTGGTGGCAGGGTAACAAGCAGGCAATGTCCTCTTGCTGATCGTGGCATATGGGGCAGATCCACAAACTCACGGTACGCTGTGGTGGTCTGGAGTGCACTAGGGATGAGAAGAAGGCCCCCATCACTGGCAGCAGAGAAGGGGATTTTTTGCACTACAAAAGAGAGAGGCCATGATTACTTGCTGTCCTGGGGATGGGATGGGAGGAGAGGAAGAAATGTCTGGGTCCTTCAGGAAGGACGCCCTGCCAACTCCCAGAGCCCCATTGTCCCACCCACATCCACCTGAGGGGTAGACGCTTCCCTGCACAACTCACCTCCTTTTTGCACGCACGTATGGTCCTGGCTGCCTGAATCAGGCAGGTCGGGGGAAACACTGGGGATGGCTGCGGGATGGGCACTGAGAGTTGTCGACTACAGCTCACCCAGCACCAGACAAAGCCAGACTCAACCCTCCAGACCTCACAGGAGTCCAGGCACGAGCAGACTGAGCCAGGTTTGGAGGGTGCCTGAAGACAAGCAGCTAGGGCCATGAGGTCACAATGCATCCTTGAGTGGTATCACTCTGCACCTTTTGGTGATGTCACAAAGGGCCTTCTGCCCAGTGGGCACACAGCATCATCTGGAACCAGAAAGTTAAGGCTGGAGGTCACGATCAACGTTGCAACCATTATAAAACACTGGCCATGGGTGGGGCAGGTTGCCCACAGTGGTTGTGCCATCTCTGTGCTTGAAAGGTTTCAAGCCCCAGCTGGACAAAGCACAGAGCGCCCTATTCTGACCCCAGGGCTGACCCTGCTTTGGGCAGGAAGCTGGAACAGAGACTGCCCAAGATCCCTGTCACCCTATGGGACGGCTGCCACTTCTGTTATGCTCTCAGTACATGTTCATATCTTGCCACGTGAACATGGGGCAAAGAATACAGATCCTGTCCACCCTAGAGAGGATGTGGCTTTGTTGTTCCCTCTTGGATGCAGAGACAAGTACTGGACATGGTTCGAATACAGCTCATCCAGACTCCTCTTTTTGAGTGAGAGAAAAGATTAGGACTGATCAGCAGCTGGGTCTCCACTGGACGTGTGTCAACAACAGCTTGACCTCCGGCCCACTCTGCCCTCAGCATTTGATGCGCTGCGGTTGCATGGCTGCAGCAGCTTTCCCTGCAGGAGAAGGCACCACCAACACGGCCTTGGGACTCCTCAGAGCCACATCCCTTTTTCCTAACCCTCCTTCCTTCTTCGTGAATAATGAGTCGAGGGATCCCTGTTTCTGGCAGGAGAAGCACAGACACTTGCGAGGCTGGGGAGAGTCCTGACAGCAAGGGCCCTCGTCTCTGGGGTCTGCTGTGTTCCCCTGGGTGAGGAGTCCCTGTCCTGGTGCAATGCCAGGTCAGGTCCCTTGTGGGGTGCAGCTCCCCCTCATGGCTTCTCCCTGTCACCCTGCCAGCATCTGGGGACAGCAGGCTGTGATGAGGATGCTTGTTCCCCACCAGCCAATGGGGCTGGGAACATGGGCCACGGGAATCTTCGATACCCCCTGGCCGAGCATTAGGACCAGAGCCTCCCTTTGCTTTACAACCTGCCTGGCTGTACCAGAACATCATTTCAGGCCTCTGACAATGACACGGTGATCATCAAGGACAGTGCCCTTGATGCCAACACTCTTCCGTGGAGAGGTCCTTGGAGAGTCCTCTAAAGGGTTGTCTGGAGAGTATCCTGAAGGCTCCTCTGGAGAGTCCTCTGTTGAGTGCCATGGCTGTCCCGCAGCATCATCCACATGTATGGCCCAGCCCTTGCAGGAGGGACTCTGTAAGATTCCCTGTCTGGTTTTGACCCGCTTGCTGCTGCCGCTGTCACCTGTTGTACCCTGCTGGGTGGTGCCCAGTCAGAGAAGGGGAGCTGCAAGCAGGTCAAATGTCCCGTGCCAGAGGGCACCCCAAAACACAAGAGAGCTCCCCACAAGACAACATCCCCACAAGAGGAAGAAAACGGTGGTGAAGTGGGTACAAAAACACTGCAAAACCCTGTGGGAGGGGAAGCGGGACCGGGACTGTGCAGCCCCTGGCAGCAGCAGGCAGCAAGTGGGCAGCAGCAAGCGGAGGCCATCTCACACACAGCACCTGCAGAGCAAGTGAGCCAGAGCCCTTGGGGATGCATGGGGTAAAGTGCCCCCTCTGGCTGCTGTTCATAAGTCAATAGGGAAGATGGGGATCCCTGTGACACATCATCTCCACCCACCCGCTCCAGCCCAAGCCCTCTCCCATATCTCTCTTTATTTCTTATGTCATTAAACATTTGATTTTCATTTCACAGCAGCTCTGCCCGAGGTCATTTGTGCAGTGGGAGGTGAGGGTGTAAAACAGCCAGTGTAGATTGAACTCTTCGCCTCTGTTTACAGGGAACTTAACTCCCAGACTCGGGGAAAAGGACCCCAGATGCTTGGTCAGCCCCCGTCCCCATCCTTCTCTTTGTCCCTGCTTCTGCCCTCTCCCCACTCCTGTCCCTTTGCTGTCCCCAGTGTCTCCACTCTCTCCCTATCTTGCAGGTGTCCTGACCACTCTGACCTCGGTGCTGCTGACTCGTGACAGGACCCTGCTGGGATGTGGCTGTGGAAGCAGTGGCCGCCTGCTAGGATGGCCTCGTGGCTGTACCAAATTTGTCCACCTGCATGTCTCAGATGCTAAAGGCCTCTTCCAGGGACCCAAAAGGGTAGCCCACCAGCACCAGAGGGAACTCCCAGACAGGGGCTCACCTCTCTACCCCCTCATCCCCGGGTTCCTCGCTGGGTCAGTGGCCTCAGTACCTCCCACCATTGCCTCTTCCTGCTCTATGGCCACGCCATCGAGGCACCGTGGCTCTACCGGTGTCCATGGAGAGGACAGGAAAAGCGGAACTGACGCCTGTGCTTCCACAGAGGAAACAAAACTTGTGGCAGCTCCGCCAGACCATGAGGCAGCACCAGTACAGTTGTCCGTGGCATGAAGCTACCACGATTTCTCCTCAAAGCTACCTCCTCCAGAGCTGTTGTCCAGGTTTGGTGCCCTTGACTTCCTTGGCCAGATTTAATTGGATCTGTGCCTTAGCTTTCCAAATATCATCCCTGGCTGCAACCTTTACCTCCAGCTTCTCTTCCTCCAGTTCCTTTTGTTTCTCCTCAGCCCTTTCTTGCAATTTCTCCTTGCCAGCTGTATTAGGTTGAGCAAACCTCAGTGCCAGCTCTTGCCCTTTCGTCAAGACAATCCCACACATTGCGATAGGCTTGGGTAAGAGTGCCTGGAAAGCTGCCCAGCCAAAAAGAACCTGGGGTTGTTGGCGTACAGCCCGCTGAACATGAGCCATCCGTGTGCCCAGGTGGCAAAGACAGCCAGCAGCATCCTGACTTGTATCAAAAATGTTGTGTCCAGCAGGAATAGGGAAGGGATCGTCCCCTGCCCTTGGCACTAGTGAGGTCGCTTCTTGAATCCTGTGTTAAGACCTGGGCCCCTCACTACTGAAGGAGGCAGAGGGGAGGCGTTACTCTCTTCTGCTCCCTGAAAGGAGGTTGTGGTGCAGTGGGCGTCACTCTCTTCTCCAGGAGATGAGTCTGACCACCGCTACCCCATGTCCCGTGGCACTCCGGCTCTCCTATCCCAAAGACATTAATTTATCTGCTTTTCTGCTCCCTCTCGCCCATCCACTTTGTAACTGATCACATTCACAGTAACACTGACATACCCTTCTCTCTCGTTACCGCAATGCTTTTCCTTATACAAGTAAAGTTTAGGGTTTTGCTCATTTAAAATTACAGAGGTTTGTCTTTCCTCCTTAATTTATTGCCCCGTACTCCTACCTCCCATTTAACATGTTATTTACAGTTTCTTCCTACAAGTCTCTCCTGCCCAGCTCCTCCAGATCCACACCTGTGAACCAAGCCATCTCATTCCTCCCTCTAGAATGGCCACACTTTGCATTAAGGCTGCTCTGTCAAAGATCATCAGTTAGGGATCTCATAAGCAGACCTGCAAATGATGAGCCAGCTCCCAGTCTCCCTCAACAGTGATGGACCGTTGGAATGTATGACCATGGGCTGTTCTTGACGACACCTTGCCTAATTTTGGTTCTTTCAGGTCAGCTTCTCCTTAGATACACCCAGTGACACCCAATGTCGTCTTGCTCTCCTACAGGAAGTCCTGGTGGCCAAGGTGGGTAGTTGGGAGCCCCATGCTAGGAGTGAATTAAGAAATAAAAGCAGATGTTGTGTGAGCAGCCTGAAAACATGCACCAAGGTGAGTCTGAGTGCAGGAGTTTCTTCTCCATCCTGTGCTCACACACAGATCAGAAGCAGAAGATCCTTCTGCAGGAAAACTCTGCACCTAATGCTCTTTGCATCAGGGAGACAGGGATAACCCTGAGATGTAACCGTCAGATGTGTCATTCCCAGCACAAGCAGGAGGAGTCAGCGTATGTGACTCAGGTCTTTGGGGTAGCGAGGAGGCTATAAAAGAGAGGGGTGGGCAGGCGTGCCAGTACCCTGTGTGTGTCCTGTGTGTGCGTGTGCAGCATCCATGGCATCACCGCATCTTCTCCACGACAACCGGGCTGTAAACTTGGGAAGACAGAAGACAGTTCTGGTGTTTGCCCGGTTTAAAGCAAGAGAAAACAAAACAACGGCTCTCTAACAGTTTTTACAAGGAATTCTGCTCTCCTCCCTGCCTCCCGTCCATCCCTCGCCACCTCCATCCCAGCCCCTACTTCCCCTCCATCCCTCGCCACCTTCATCCCATCGCCGCCCCCAGCCACGTTCCCGAGGCGAAGCAGCCTCAGACCAAGCCGCCTCCCCCGTCACTCACTCACCCAGGTGGGACAAGGAGACCGTGCTGTTGCCAAAGTGCACCTCGTTGTAGATGACCACGGCAGATGTCCGCTTCCTCGCCATGTTGGTGACCTTGTCCTTGAAGGTGCAGCTGCTGCGGGCCGCGAGGGCGATCCAGGGAGACGGCGGGTCGTCTTTCAGGGGTCCCGCAGCCGCCGGGAAGCAGCGGCACGTCATAGGCGGTGTCGACGGCGCATCCTTCCATGTGCCGGGCCGAGGCACCTCGCGGGATGCCCACCAGGCCCTGGGCGCTCTCCTTGGACGAGCTGTCACCGTAGTGCCCGCTCTCCATGTTGGCCCGCACGGTGCGGTTGCTGAGCGGCTCCACATATGCCGTGCTCACCCATGCCATGTACCGCTCCAGAGCCCGCGCGCCCGCACCCACCTGCGCCCCAAGCACCACCAGCGCTACCGCCCTCACCAGCACCAGGCATGCCATGGCCGCCCGTCAGCAGCACGAGGAGCAGCAGCAGCAGGAAGAGGAGGGGGAGGAGGATGCAGGGAGGAAGGAGCCTCCGCTCTGCTCTGCCACGCACCCTGCACGCAACGTCCCAGCCCACGCGCCGCCTCAGCGGGCACTGGCAAGGAGGTATGGCGGAGACCGGGAAGCCACACTTCCTCCCGGCCGCAGGTGCAAGTGCGGCCACGCCCCAGCGGAGCGAGCGCCTCTGTCCCGCGCAGGTATGGCGGGACGATGGGGGAGGAAGGAGAGAGGTGGGGCAGGGGGGTGTGGACCGGTTGTCGGGGCAAGGGCACAAGCTGAGGGGAAAAAGGACCGGTGTCCGCTGGGGAATTCCAACCAAACCAAAAAGTACAAAGATGATCAGAGTGATACCAAAAATGCCGGCAAATAAACTTCTGCTATTAAGAGGGCTGGAGCACCTCTGCTATGAAGACAGGCTGAGAGAGTTGGGCTTGTTCAGCCTGGAGAAGAGAAGGCTCTGGGGAGAGCTCATAGAAGCCTTCCAGTACCTGAAGAGACCACAGGAAAGCTGGGGAGAGGCTTTTTACAAGGGCAAGTAGTGATAGGCTGAGGGGGAATAGCTTTAAACTGGAAGGGGGAAGATTGAGATTAGACATGAGGAAGAAATTCTTCATGCTGAGGGTGGGGAGGCACTGGCACATGTTGTCCAGGGAAGCTGTGGATGCCCCCTCCCTGGAAGTGTTCCAGACCAGGTTGGATAGTGCCTTGAGCAGCCTGGTCTAGTGGGAGGTGTCCCTGCCCACGGTAGGGTGGAGGAACTGAATGATTTTTAAAGCCCTTTCCAACCTAAATTGTTCTGTGATTCTATGATTAACCCAAAGCTCCTTTTGCACAGAGAGCGGCTTTAGTGTTAGAAAGGAGCCCTTAGCTTTTAACTGCCAAGATGGGTTGCAGTTTTAAGTCCAGTCCTTCTAGCCGGGTGATTATGATTGGCTATCCGAAGGGAATAGTCATGCAAAGGGAACAGAGGTATTGGAGCCAGTACTAATCGTAGAATCATTAAGGTTGGAAAAGTGCTTTTAGATCATCAAGTCCAACAATCAACATGCCCGCACCTTGCCTACTAAACCATGTCCTTAAGCACCACATCTGTATGGTTTTTGAACACTTCCGGGAATCGTAATGCCACCACTTCACTGGGCAGCCTGTGCCAATGCTTCACCACTCTTTCAGTAGAGAAATTTTTCCTAATATCCAATCTAAACCTCCCCTGATGCAGCTTCAGGCCTTTTCCTCTCGTCCTATCACCTGTCACTTGGGAGAACAGGCCAGCAGCCAGCTCGCTACAACCTCCTTTCAGGTAGTTGTAGAGAGTGGTAAGGTCTCCCCTCAGCCTTCTCTTCTCCAGGTTAAACAACGCCAGTTCCCTCAGCCGCTCCTCATAAGGAGGCAATATCCGTAACTTCCTGATCATGACTATATGTTGTGGCTGCCGACACAGATAGGGTCAAATGGAGCCTGGAACAGTTTGTGCCGAAAGTGAACTGTCCTATTGTGTCAACACCAAAACCAGTATGTTCCCATTTCTATCCCTGAGTTGGCATTTAAATAAACGTGAAGAATTCTTTAAAGTAACTCTTTAGCATTCTCCCAAAATATTTGGCAATGTTAGGACTCTTGAGAATTGTGAGAACAAGATTAGAGTAGCAAGACCAAGAGGATAGCCAAGACTGAGCAGAAAAAGTTAACATGGAAGGGAATGTGGAGAAGGAATTGGAAGTTGATGTAGGAATGCAAAGAACTAGAGTCAATGAAGGAAAAAAAATAGGAAAAAGGGGATAAGTCAACAGAGGAGGAGGAAAACCTTAGATGGGAGAGGGCACTTGGAGGTGGTAGCAGAGCAGAGGCAGGTAAAGGGTGAGCCATGTTGAAGGATGGCAAGTGACAGACAATTTGGAAGCAGCACAAATTCATTGTTTGGCAAAAAGCAAATCAAACAAACGGACAGTACTTTAATGAGTCCAAAAATGTTGTTCCAATGAGAATTTTTCAGTAAAAAAAGTGAAAGACGCTTGGTGTCATCAGAATAGACATTGTTTCAGAAATGAGATAAAAGTAAAAAGAGCCAGTACAAAGGAATAGAACAGCTGCAGCAAATATTCTTTTAAGAACATGGAGTCACTGGAAATAGGAAGCTGTTGTTGACTGCGATTTGTACAGGTTAGGAAACTGTTGTCACGGTCCTCACAGTGCAAGCAGTCCAACCAGTGCAAAACAAAGACTATAAGGCGTAAATAGGAAACACAGGCTTTTTCCTATAATCTTTATTGGATATGAAATGGGAATTTTAGTGGGAGATTTTGAATCTTGTTGATAGAAGATAATGTGGGAAAGCAAGATGCAAAAGTAAATTGTCAGCCTTGACTTAAGAAAACATGCCATAGGAAAGCAGACAGCAGAGAACAAGCTCTAAGAAAAACTTGTAAGAGCAAGGCTAGCAATGGAACAAATAGCACTGAGGAAACTTCCAAAACACCACTAATGCACACCTGAGAGGTGAGTGCTCAGTCCCCATGTGCAGAAAAGAAGAGCAAACTTCGTTAAGTGTGACATTTAGCTGCCATGGTGAAAGCAAATCTGACAGTAATGAGAAGACGAAATATGACAAGTGCTTGGCTAGACTCTGGGAGATGGCTATGCTCTGGCATATCCTGTGGTTCTGGGATTTGGGTGGTCGTTGTTGTTCCACTGTTCTTAAACAGTCTTTAGAGCAGTTGATCTGACAGTATTCCTTATGCTAAATTTCTTCATACTTAAATATAAATGTAGTTCTCTGTACAGCATGATTTTGAAAAGGTTTATATTTTAGCCTCTGCTTTTGCATATTATTTGTGCTTAAAATGAAATTCACACTTCTTTGCATTTTTTTGATAGATGAAAACACAGTCCTCTTTTCCAGAAAATAAGGTAGAAAATAGGAATTTATTTTTCTGTTTACTGATATTTCCAAATGTTTGTTCTTTTTCTTCTGACTATTTTGATCGATCTGTCTGTCTGTCTATCTATCTATCTATCTATCTATCTATCATGCCAGAGGAAAGCAGACAGCAGAGAATAAGCTGTAAGCCTTGAATCACCACCTATAATACCTTTTAAACCTATTTAGCTGAAGGAATTAAACAAGTATCTGCCTTGCCAGAAGTGAGCCATATGTGATGCTTTATAGACACGTAAATCAGGGTCCTCACGCTGCAGTATTTTAAAGCCTTTTTCCTTTTTTGTTTTTACTGCACGGGCTTCAGGTACCTGTGTGTGTTGCACTTGATCATAATATTGCCCTGTCATTCTGTCTCATAAAGTCCTAGCACAGTCCTTTTGATGGCCCGGTTCCTTAGTAGCCTGTCTAAATTAGCATCACCAGCAAACTTGCTCATCTTACTCTTCACCCCTTTATTTCACAGGGTTACATTTAGGAAAGATTTTCTTAGCCCAGGTCCTTGCACCAATGTCTGCAGGACTGCACTGGCAACCTTCCTTCATTGCACGAGTTAAGTATTAACTCCTATTCTCCTCACCCATTTCCTGACTCTTAATTATTTATCAGACTGTACTAGCGAGTCTTTAATCTAGGCTTAAGGCTTCTTCTGAGGCTTCAGGTTTCTTTTAAAAGCCTTTAGGGGACTTGGTGAGGACCTTTTGGAAATACCTATTAACCAGATCGTCATTGCTTACTGATCCCTTTAAAGTAACCTCAGGATACTCAAACAGCTTTAAAAAGCCTTTACCAGATGAAGTAAACAAAACCAATGTTTGCAGTGCATTTGAAACAACTTGTGAAAGGTGGAGCGATCCAGTAGCAGGTGGTTACTGTGCATGGCACGCAATCCAAAAATCACTGCCCAGGCATCTGGGTCGTCTATGCTACGTTAAATACTTCTAATAGAAGGCTTTATGTATTAACTAAGGCTTTGCTTCACTGAAAGGGTGATCGGCCATTGGAATGTGCTGCCCAGGGAGGTGGTGGAGTCGCCGACCCTGGAGGTGTTTAAGGGGAGACTGGATGAGGCATTGAGTGCCATGGTTTAGATGATGGGTTGGTGTTAGTGTTGGTGTTAGTGTAGGGTTACAGGTTGGACTTGATGATCTCAGAGGTCCTTTCCAACCTTGTAATGCTGTGATACTGCGATACCATCCAGATTAATTATTTTTTCAGGCTGTGCAATAGAAACTCTACCTGATAAATACAAAGTTGGCAGATAGTAAGGATTTATTGCCTCCTGTGGAGGCAATATGTGGATACGTTATGGTAATATACTAAAAATTTCAAATATAGATGAGCCGTTTTGGTATCCAAAATAATGCAAACACATACAGGGCTACTTAACTAAACATATGAATTGTTTGTTCCCTAGTGTCTTAAATCTAGGTACATTGTGAGCTACCCAACGTGATGCTGGTGACTATTTCTCTCAGCTGAGATTGCTTTTATCCAAGATGTTGGGAAGCTACCACTGAAAAGACATTTTGGGAGGTAAGCTTGACAGTATGTTTTGAAGAACACCTTCTTTCTTCATGACCTAAGGAAAAGAATGCTTTCACACAGAAACATCTTTTGTGTACATCTTTACTGTGATATTTAACCCCATTTGTCGCCTTATAATTTTATATTTTGGCTCCTAAAACTTTCTTTTTCCCAGTTCCCATCTACTTAGAATTACAATGTTAGCACCAACATTTCAACTACAACCGTGTTTTAACGCTCATTTAGCTTTCTGTTCCTTTGTATCAGATATTAGTGCTCCGACCTACGCATAGGTCTGGTTATACAGTGCACGACGTGCATAAAATCTTTTGAGTTTGCAAGGAAAAGGATTAAAGTGAGAATAAAAGGGAACCGGTAGAAGGGTTGTGGTGCGCTTTGCCTGTTGTTTACCATGACACAAAACACCCATCTGGAACTGGGACATAACATTCTCTATTTACACGCAGCGATGGGTGTAATAAAAAAAGGTATAGCGGGAAATTATTCTTTTCACTTTTGAAGCAGTGGTACAGCTGTGGAACGACAAAACCGTTCCAACGGGCCCTTCTCTGGAAATTACACAGCAGCACGGATTTTTATTTCACGGAATTTTCGCCTGCCAGGCCACGTAAGAGTTCACCGCATCGTCCCGTAACCCCCCACGCCCCGCGCCGCCGCCGCCCGCAACCCGCCGCGCCCCGGCCGAAGGGCGCTGCGGCCGGAGCCGGAGCCGGGGCCGGGGCCGGAGCCGCCGCCCGCTGCGGACGCGGGGCGGGGCGAGCGGCGGGGCGGGGGCGGGGCGGGGCCGCGGCGCAGCGGCGGGGACTGGCGGGCCGGACTCCTCTTCCCCTGCGCGTGCTGCGGCGGGGTCGCTCCCTCCCTCCCGCGTGAGCGGCGGCCGGCGCGCGGAGCTGGGCAGCGCCTGACGGCGGGGAGCGCCGGCCATGGCGGGAGCGCCGGCTCCGAGGGCGGGAGCAGCGGCGGAGCTCCGCGCTGGGCTCCGTGCTGCCGCCGCCGAGCTCCGCGCTGGGCTCGATGCTGGGCTCCACGTTCCCCCGGCGCGCGCTGAGCCGCCCCCGCCTCGGCGCCGCCGCCGGCGGCCTTGAACTCTTGCAGGGAGGGGGCATCCACAGCTTTCCTGGGCAGCCTGTGCCGGGGCCTCACCACTCGCATTGAAGGAATGGCTTCCTAACGTCTAATCTACATCTTCCTCCCCCCTGTAATTTAAAGCCGTTCTTGAGCGTGTTTTGTTTGAATATACTTCGGTAGGGAGCTGGCTGTGTAATGCTCGCCTGTCTTCCTGGATCAGCTGAGGAGGTGCTTCCTGGTGTGTTGTATTTTCCAAACAAAGGAAGAAATGAGCAGGGCGCTTGTTCAGCTGATCCTAACATTGACTTGAAGACTGCGTTAAGCATGCCATGTGCTAGTGTGAACGACCCTAGGAACACGCAGTGCTTCCTTTTACTTTGCAAACAAAGCTCTAAGCTACTTCTTCATGCCTTTTCAGTTTTTCTTACGATAAGTACCAGAAAATAATAGTGATAATAGAGTTGGCAAGATTTTAATCAACTACATCTTTTTCAAGTCCAGTATGGCTTCCAGTCCAGCTGGCCTTGCTCTTATTAGCAGCATTCAGTACTCGCCTGGTTAATGATAAACTGTTGTGTTAGAGACATGCCGTTATCAACTAGAGAATTCGTTGTGTAAAACCTCTTTCACGTTACATACACCTCCAAAAAGCGCCTTTAAAAATTTAATAAAACTTAATACAGCATAAAAAAAACCGTATATGAAGGCTGTGTAGGCCTGACATGAGGAGTTGTCAGTGTTTAAGTGACTTTTGTAGGAGAGATCAAGTTTAAAAGTGCATGTCCTCTGCTCTGTGTCTCCAGCCTCACTTGCGGCATTTTCATTTGGCATCGGTTTCTGTTCCACCATCTTGCATGAAACTGAGACTCCCCTTTTGAAAAATGCATTGCAGCTCTTTGATAAAAGTTTTTTAACGCATCCTGCAAGAATGAGGTGATGGCTGGAATTATCCAGAAAATATTCACTTACTCGTCCCGGTTGCTACCCATGCTCTTCTATTCCAGTTACTTAGTGTTTCTAAAGAGAATACTTTTATGATGCAGGTTGGGCTCTGCAGAGTCTGTGCGGAATAGTGGCTGGGTGAGCTACCTGTCTGTGCACTGCTGTGTTTTCTGGGCAATTAGTCACCCGCTGCAGAGTGCCTGTGAGTTAATGCGGACTGGCATGTGGAATAATAAAGGAGACGAGGATGTGGGTGGAGGACTTTGTGAGTGCTGTTCCTAAGAGCTATGCTCTGGGAGATCTGAGCGTATTGCTGAACCCAGCTGCCACATACCTGTACCTTCTTTCATCGCCTCCTGCCAAAGAATTGCGTTCCAGGACGCAATTGCACTCAGGACTGACCGAGGGAACTTCTCAGTGCTTTAGCTTTGCTTCGGACTTGATGTGAGCACAAGGCTCACAAGGATGAATCCCTATGGCTTGGCCCCCGGCAGAGGTGATCAAGCGGCAGTGATGGAAGTGGTTTGATGCAAGTGAGCTTACCAGTCACCTAGCAGAGATTAAAAACCAGCCAAAGAAAGAGGCCAGGTAACTTGTGTTAGGGAGTAGCAGAAGGAAACACCAAGGCTGATCGCTGTTTAACATGCACGGTTTAGCTTTCTGGAGACTGTAGCTCCCAATGGACTCAGCTCTTTAAATGGAATTATTCTGTAGCTTTGGAGCCTGACAGAAATATTACAGACTGTCCCCATCTCTGCTTTGCCGTTGCCTGAAACGCTTGCTTGTCCATTCCCAGTTTTCTTCCACACTCACAAAGGGTGTTCAATCTGCAGAACAGTCAGTACCCAAAACTGGCAGCCAAATGCCTTTTGTCTCAAAGATGTGCAATCTGAAGTTAAAACCAACACAGGCACCAGGACAAGCCTTCTGCTCTAGGCTAGGTTTTTAGAATCAGGGTCTTCTGAACCTCTGTTTTTCAGCTCCTGCCAACATTACACCTCAGTCTTCAGAATGTAAGCCCAGCCTGAAGAGCCAAATACCCTCTCTCCTACCATCTGGCTGGCTGCAGTATTTCACATCCTCTGCCTTCTTGAGCTCCTCCTCAGCAGTCCCAGCCTTGCCACTCTCCTATAGGCTGCTGTATGGTCTCAGAGAGCCTTATTGTGGATCCACTCTAGTATCTCCTGTCAGTGAGAATACAGAGATCCTCTTCCAGGACTTTCTACCTGTCTCACCTGCTTTGTTCTCTCTGCAATGAATTTGCCCTCTTCCCTTACCTCCAGCCACCAGTTTTGACCTTCAGTGGCTCTCTACTGCTTGTGAAGTTGCCATGTTCCAAGGAAAACAAAAGGAGGACGTGGTCACTTGTGGGAGCTTTGGTCTGGCAACCCATACAGAAAGTGGCTGTGAGGTCACAAAACCATTGAGGCTGTGTTCCCAAAGGCAGTCAACCTGAGATTTGCACAGACAGTCTCTGCTGAAGCGCACACTGTGATGAAAAGCAGACTGTGCCTCAGCTTCCCATGGCCAGCCACGCACCACTGACAGCAAGAGGGATGTACAGGCTGCAATGTGCGTATTCACAGGAGCCACACGCCATGTGATCCCCAGGTGTGCGGCAGTCTCCCAGTCACTGTGTCAGGACACTGGGATGTGGTCGGCGCTGGCCAGGGATCTGTTGCCCTCGATGCCGTGCTCCATTGAAAGCAGCCCGAAGCACCACCAGCCAGTGCTGTGGGGACAGGCGGGTCCTTGGGGCCCCTTCGGCACAGCAGGGACACTCTGAAGCTCTTGCTGCCACTAGCACTGTGTTTTACTCAGCAGAGCGGGACTACTAAGTCCTTTGCCTCTTCCAGTGTTTGAGAACCCTTTTGGGGAAGAAAGCTTTCCTAATATTCAGACAAAACCTCCCCTGGCACAACCTATTTTTCCTCTTGTGCTATCGCTTGTTACTTAGGAGAAGAGGCCAACACCCACCTGGCTACAACCACCTTTAAGGGAGCTGTAGGAAGTGGTAACGTCTCCCCTCAGCCTCCTTTTCTCCAGACAAAACAACCCCAGTTCCCCCAGCTGCTCTCCATAACACCAGTGCTCCAGCCCCTTCCACAGCTCTGTGTCCCTTCTCAGGACACGCTCCATCCCCTCAATGTCTTTCTAGCCGTGAGGGCCCAAACCTGAACACAGGATTTGAGGAGTCAGTCACCAATTGAGGACTCACTAATGCCAGGTACAAAAAGGCAATCCGTTTCCTACTCCAGCTGGCCACTGTTTCTGATAGAAGCCAGGGTGTTGTTGGCCTTGTTGGCCACCTGAGCACAACGCTTACTCTTTTTAATCCTATTTTCATCATGTTCATTCTGTTTCTCCTGACTGCTCTTACCAGTTTCAACCTTGTTAGAGGTTATACAGATGACCTCACAGTACCTGTCTCAACAGAGGTCATGACTACTGTAACTCACCAAGAAGATGGAGCTTCTATTTTGATACAAAAGCATTATTTTCTTTATCTTTTCTGTCATTCCTGGACTTTGACAGTGCTCCAAGCATAACCTTTCCTTGCAGTATGAGGAACAGAAAACTGCCCAAGGATTAATCCTCTTGCATCATGTTAGCAATACGTGCTGGTGGCTGAGTTTATCTCCTGGGTTCCTGCATCTAAGAGACTTCATTCAATAGCTTTGTTGATATGAATTCAGATGAAATTGTAAGACACAAGGAGAAGTGGGGAAAGCAGCAAGCATAGACAGGCTCGTGGAAACAGGAATTTATTTCCATTCTTCTGAATAAAGAGTTGATGGATCCCTGCTACTGGCATGAGCAGCACAGCCCATTGTAAAGCTGGGGAGAGTGCAGGAGGCCAGAGGCCCTCGTCTCTGGTGGTGCTGGGTTCCCCTGGGTGAGCAGTCCCTGTCCGTGTCCAGAGCGGAGTGGCTGCAGCTGCAGCCCTAGGCATGGGGACTATCTGCTGTATCATCCCCTGGCTCTTCCTGGAGCTGATACCGTTCTGCAGCGAGAGGGTCAGACTGTGTGGTGCCAGGACCCCCTTGATGAGTGGCCTCTGCTGTGTCCTCTTCCTCCTCCAGGTGGTGTTGCCTCTTGCAGGGTCGGGGAGAATCCTGACGGCTGGGAGCCCTCCTTTTCTTGGGACGTTGGGTTCCCATCGACAGATTATCCTGGACAGCAGCAGAGGGGCCTGCTGCCACCAACATGCCCGAATCCTCCTGGGAATGATCATGGTCCTCAGGGACAGGCACAGACTCGGGGTGGCCAGGACCCCCTTGGAGGGTGGCCTCTTCTTTGTCTTCTTCCTCCTCCAGGTGGTGTTGCCTCTTGCAGGGTTGGGGAGAATCCAGACGGCTGGGAGCCCTCCTTTTCTTGGGACGTTGTGTTCCCATCGACAGATTATCCTGGACAGCAGCAGAGGGGCCTGCTGCCACCAACATGCCCGAATCCTCCTGGGAATGATCATGGTCCTCAGGGACAGGCACAGACTCGGGGTGGCCAGGACCCCCTTGGAGGGTGGCCTCTTCTGTGTCCTCTTCCTCCTCCAGGTAGTGTTGCCTCTTGCAGGGTTGGGGAGAGTCTTCGGGGCTGGGGGCCCTCCTCTTTCTTGGGTGCTTGGTTGCCCTAGGCAAGTCGTCCTGGGCAAGAGCAGAAGGGCCTGCCACCGCCTCCTGCCCTGGCTCTTCTTGGGGCTGACCCTGCTCTGCAGGGATGGCTGGAGATGGGGAGTTGATGGGACCCCTGTTGATGGCGGCCTCTGATGATCCAACTTCCCCCTTGACTTCAGAGGCTGCAGAGCTGGAGGAGGCCGGCTCAGGTGTGAGAATACTTTCCTGAGAGGTGCTGGGGCTGGGGCTGGGGCTGGTGGCAGGGCCATGGTTTTCCCCACTTGCATTGTGAGTCTCCTGCTGGGCCAGCTGCTGGTGGATCTCGCTGCCATAAAGGCGCACAGCAGTGATGATGAGCCTTTGGACGAATGTCTGTGTGCGTGTCCCCAGGAGGGGCTGCAGCTTCTCCACCAACAACTCCTTGTTCAGCCCGAAATGGCACAGGTGGCTCACAACGACAGCTTTCACTACAGACGCCTCCCACCACGCATCCATAAAGAGAATCGTGAATTCCCTATCCAGCCACAGCAGCAGGGACCTGAGGTGATCTGAGTGGTTGTTGAAAAAATCAGCCCAGATCTCAGGAGGGAAATCACCCACCTGACCCCCAGGCACTGACTCTGCAGCCCCCTGCTCATCCTGGTGGTCTTCAGCCGATGGCACTTCAGCCAAAGCGTCTTCAGGTTCTGTGATTCCAACTGAAATACAGCTGTCAAAATTATCCAAATGCTGCTGTAACAAGACAGCCTCTGAGAATCTCCTGCACAGAGGGCAAGCTAAACTCTGCGTCAACCAGCGCAGTACACAGATGATGCAAAATTGGTGGTGGCAGGGTAACAAGTAGGCAATGTCCTCTTGCTGATCGTGGCATATGGGGCAGATCCACAAACTCACGGTACGCTGTGGTGGTCTGGAGTGCACTAGGGATGAGAAGAAGGCCCCCATCACTGGCAGCAGAGAAGGGGATTTTTTGCACTACAAAAGAGAGAGGCCATGATTACTTGCTGTCCTGGGGATGGGATGGGAGGAGAGGAAGAAATGTCTGGGTCCCTCAGGAAGGACGCCCTGCCAACTCCCAGAGCCCCATTGTCCCACCCACATCCACCTGAGGGGTAGACGCTTCCCTGCACAACTCACCTCCTTTTTGCACGCACGTATGGTCCTGGCTGCCTGAATCAGGCAGGTCGGGGGAAACACTGGGGATGGCTGCGGGATGGGCACTGAGAGTTGTCGACTACAGCTCACCCAGCACCAGACAAAGCCAGACTCAACCCTCCAGACCTCACAGGAGTCCAGGCACGAGCAGACTGAGCCAGGTTTGGAGGGTGCCTGAAGACAAGCAGCTAGGGCCATGAGGTCACAATGCATCCTTGAGTGGTATCACTCTGCACCTTTTGGTGATGTCACAAAGGGCCTTCTGCCCAGTGGGCACACAGCATCATCTGGAACCAGAAAGTTAAGGCTGGAGGTCACGATCAACGTTGCAACCATTATAAAACACTGGCCATGGGTGGGGCAGGTTGCCCACAGTGGTTGTGCCATCTCTGTGCTTGAAAGGTTTCAAGCCCCAGCTGGACAAAGCACAGAGCGCCCTATTCTGACCCCAGGGCTGACCCTGCTTTGGGCAGGAAGCTGGAACAGAGACTGCCCAAGATCCCTGTCACCCTATGGGACGGCTGCCACTTCTGTTATGCTCTCAGTACATGTTCATATCTTGCCACGTGAACATGGGGCAAAGAATACAGATCCTGTCCACCCTAGAGAGGATGTGGCTTTGTTGTTCCCTCTTGGATGCAGAGACAAGTACTGGACATGGTTCGAATACAGCTCATCCAGACTCCTCTTTTTGAGTGAGAGAAAAGATTAGGACTGATCAGCAGCTGGGTCTCCACTGGACGTGTGTCAACAACAGCTTGACCTCCGGCCCACTCTGCCCTCAGCATTTGATGCGCTGCGGTTGCATGGCTGCAGCAGCTTTCCCTGCAGGAGAAGGCACCACCAACACGGCCTTGGGACTCCTCAGAGCCACATCCCTTTTTCCTAACCCTCCTTCCTTCTTCGTGAATAATGAGTCGAGGGATCCCTGTTTCTGGCAGGAGAAGCACAGACACTTGCGAGGCTGGGGAGAGTCCTGACAGCAAGGGCCCTCGTCTCTGGGGTCTGCTGTGTTCCCCTGGGTGAGGAGTCCCTGTCCTGGTGCAATGCCAGGTCAGGTCCCTTGTGGGGTGCAGCTCCCCCTCATGGCTTCTCCCTGTCACCCTGCCAGCATCTGGGGACAGCAGGCTGTGATGAGGATGCTTGTTCCCCACCAGCCAATGGGGCTGGGAACATGGGCCACGGGAATCTTCGATACCCCCTGGCCGAGCATTAGGACCAGAGCCTCCCTTTGCTTTACGACCTGCCTGGCTGTACCAGAACACCATTTCAGGCCTCTGACAATGACACGGTGATCATCAAGGACAGTGCCCTTGATGCCAACACTCTTCCGTGGAGAGGACCTTGGAGAATACTCTAAAGGGTTGTCTGGAGAGTATCCTGAAGGCTCCTCTGGAGAGTCCTCTGTTGAGTGCCATGGCTGTCCCGCAGCATCATCCACATGTATGGCCCAGCCCTTGCAGGAGGGACTCTGTAAGATTCCCTGTCTGGTTTTGACCCGCTTGCTGCTGCCGCTGTCACCTGTTGTACCCTGCTGGGTGGTGCCCAGTCAGAGAAGGGGAGCTGCAAGCAGGCCAAATGTCCCGTGCCAGAGGGCACCCCAAAACACAAGAGAGCTCCCCACAAGACAACATCCCCACAAGAAGAAGAAAACGGTGGTGAAGTGGGTACAAAAACACTGCAAAACCCTGTGGGAGGGGAAGCGGGACCGGGACTGTGCAGCCCCTGGCAGCAGCAGGCAGCAAGTGGACAGCAGCAAGCGGAGGCCATCTCACACACAGCACCTGCAGAGCAAGTGAGCCAGAGCCCTGGGGGATGCATGGGGTAAAGTGCCCCCTCTGGCTGCTGTTCATAAGTCAATAGGGAAGATGGGGATCCCTGTGACACATCATCTCCACCCACCCGCTCCAGCCCAAGCCCTCTCCCATATCTCTCTTTATTTCTTATGTCATTAAACATTTGATTTTCATTTCACAGCAGCTCTGCCCGAGGTCATTTGTGCAGTGGGAGGTGAGGGTGTAAAACAGCCAGTGTAGATTGAACTCTTCGCCTCTGTTTACAGGGAACTTAACTCCCAGACTCGGGGAAAAGGACCCCAGATGCTTGGTCAGCCCCCGTCCCCATCCTTCTCTTTGTCCCTGCTTCTGCCCTCTCCCCACTCCTGTCCCTTTGCTGTCCCCAGTGTCTCCACTCTCTCCCTATCTTGCAGGTGTCCTGACCACTCTGACCTCGGTGCTGCTGACTCGTGACAGGACCCTGCTGGGATGTGGCTGTGGAAGCAGTGGCCGCCTGCTAGGATGGCCTCGTGGCTGTACCAAATTTGTCCACCTGCATGTCTCAGATGCTAAAGGCCTCTTCCAGGGACCCAAAAGGGTAGCCCACCAGCACCAGAGGGAACTCCCAGACAGGGGCTCACCTCTCTACCCCCTCATCCCCGGGTTCCTCGCTGGGTCAGTGGCCTCAGTACCTCCCACCATTGCCTCTTCCTGCTCTATGGCCACGCCATCGAGGCACCGCGGCTCTACCGGTGTCCATGGAGAGGACAGGAAAAGCGGAACTGACGCCTGTGCTTCCACAGAGGAAACAAAACTTGTGGCAGCTCCGCCAGACCATGAGGCAGCACCAGTGCAGTTGTCCGTGGCATGAAGCTACCACGATTTCTCCTCAAAGCTACCTCCTCCAGAGCTGTTGTCCAGGTTTGGTGCCCTTGACTTCCTTGGCCAGATTTAATTGGATCTGTGCCTTAGCTTTCCAAATATCATCCCTGGCTGCAACCTTTACCTCCAGCTTCTCTTCCTCCAGTTCCTTTTGTTTCTCCTCAGCCCTTTCTTGCAATTTCTCCTTGCCAGCTGTATTAGGTTGAGCAAACCTCAGTGCCAGCTCTTGCTCTTTCGTCAGGACAATCCCACACATTGCGATAGGCTTGGGTAAGAGTGCCTGGAAAGCTGCCCAGCCAAAAAGAACCTGGGGTTGTTGGCGTACAGCCCGCTGAACATGAGCCATCCGTGTGCCCAGGTGGCAAAGACAGCCAGCAGCATCCTGACTTGTATCAAAAATGTTGTGTCCAGCAGGAATAGGGAAGGGATCGTCCCCTGCCCTTGGCACTAGTGAGGCCGCTTCTTGAATCCTGTGTTAAGACCTGGGCCCCTCACTACTGAAGGAGGCAGAGGGGAGGCGTTACTCTCTTCTGCTCCCTGAAAGGAGGTTGTGGTGCGGTGGGCGTCACTCTCTTCTCCAGGAGATGAGTCTGACCACCGCTACCCCATGTTCCGTGGCACTCCGGCTCTCCTATCCCAAAGACATTAATTTATCTGCTTTTCTGCTCCCTCTCGCCCATCCACTTTGTAACTGATCACATTCACAGTAACACTGATATACCCTTCTCTCTCGTTACCGCAATGCTTTTCCTTATATGTGCAGAGACTTACTGAAACCTGGCTCACTGAAAGCAGATATGAGCCTGACAAAAGCAAGCTGCTTAGGCCTTGAGTGGGAAAATACTGAGCTAAGTGAAAAAATACTGACCAGCAAGGTCAGTGGGCCCTTGTTGTGCAGTGAAGCTTAGGCAAGGGAGATAACAGGATGTCTCCCACGGTACCAGATGGATTTCTAAAACTACAGGAATGTATGTGACGCTTATGCAGTGATAAAGTCTGTAACCAATAAGGAGCTAAAGTTTTGCAATATGTATAACCTAATTATCGTACGACCAATAATGAGCCTGAGCTTTGCAATATGTATAACCTAATTATCGTGGCTATAAAAGTGATTGTAACACGACCAATAAACGAGTTCCACTGATGAACCATCTGGTGTCGGTGATTCCCTCTGTCTTCAACACTTATACAAGTAAAGTTTAGGGTTTTGCTCATTTAAAATTACAGAGGTTTGTCTTTCCTCCTTAATTTATTGCCCCGTACTCCTACCTCCCATTTAACATGTTATTTACAGTTTCTTCCTACAAGTCTCTCCTGCCCAGCTCCTCCAGATCCACACCTGTGAACCAAGCCATCTCATTCCTCCCTCTAGAATGGCCACACTTTGCATTAAGGCTGCTCTGTCAAAGATCATCAGTTAGGGATCTCATAAGCAGACCTGCAAATGATGAGCCAGCTCCCAGTCTCCCTCAACAGTGATGGACTGTTTGCATGCATGACCATGGGCTGTTCTTGACGACACCTTGCCTAATTTTGGTTCTTTCAGGTCAGCTTCTCCTTAGATACACCCAGTGACACCCAATGTCGTCTTGCTCTCCTACAGGAAGTCCTGGTGGCCAAGGTGGGTAGTTGGGAGCCCCATGCTAGGAGTGAATTAAGAAATAAAAGCAGATGTTGTGTGAGCAGCCTGAAAACATGCACCAAGGTGAGTCTGAGTGCAGGAGTTTCTTCTCCATCCTGTGCTCACACACAGATCAGAAGCAGAAGATCCTTCTGCAGGAAAACTCTGCACCTAATGCTCTTTGCATCAGGGAGACAGGGATAACCCTGAGATGTAACTGTCAGATGTGTCATTCCCAACACAAGCAGGAGGAGTCAGCGTATGTGACTCAGGTCTTTGGGGTAGCGAGGAGGCTATAAAAGAGAGGGGTGGGCAGGCGTGCCAGTACCCTGTGTGTGTCCTGTGTGTGCGTGTGCAGCATCCATGGCATCACCGCATCATCTCCACAACAACCGGGCTGTAAACTTGGGAAGACAGAAGACAGTTCTGGTGTTTGCCCGGTTTAAAGCAAGAGAAAACAAAACAACGGCTCTCTAACAGTTTTTACAAGGAATTCTGCTCTCCTCCCTGCCTCCCGTCCATCCCTCGCCACCTCCATCCCAGCCCCTACTTCCCCTCCATCCCTCGCCACCTTCATCCCATCGCCGCCCCCAGCCGCGTTCCCGAGGCGAAGCAGCCTCAGACCAAGCCGCCTCCCCCATCCCTCACTCACCCAGGTGGGACAAGGAGACCGTGCTGTTGCCAAAGTGCACCTCGTTGTAGATGACCACGGCAGATGTCCGCTTCCTCGCCACGTTGGTGACCTTGTCCTTGAAGGTGCAGCTGCTGCGTGCCGCGAGGGCGATCCAGGGAGACGGCGGGTCGTCTTTCAGGGGTCCCGCAGCCGCCGGGAAGCAGCAGCACGTCATAGGCGGTGTCGACGGCGCATCCTTCCATGTGCCGGGCCGAGGCACCTCGCGGGATGCCCACCAGGCCCTGGGCGCTCTCCTTGGACGAGCTGTCACCGTAGTGCCCGCTCTCCATGTTGGCCCGCACGGTGCGGTTGCTGAGCGGCTCCACATATGCCGTGCTCACCCATGCCATGTACCGCTCCAGAGCCCGCGCGCCCGCACCCACCTGCGCCCCAAGCACCACCAGCGCTACCGCCCTCACCAGCACCAGGCATGCCATGGCCGCCCGTCAGCAGCACGAGGAGCATCAGCAGCAGGAAGAGGAGGGGGAGGAGGATGCAGGGAGGAAGGAGCCTCCGCTCTGCTCTGCCACGCACCCTGCACACAACGTCCCAGCCCACGCGCCGCCTCAGCGGGCACTGGCAAGGAGGTATGGCGGAGACCGGGAAGCCACACTCCCTCCCGGCCGCAGGTGCAAGTGCGGCCACGCCCCAGCGGAGCGAGCGCCTCTGTCCCGCGCAGGTATGGCGGGACGATGGGGGAGGAAGGAGAGAGGTGGGGCAGGGGGGTGTGGACCGGTTGTCGGGGCAAGGGCACAAGCTTAGGGGAAAAAGGACCGGTGTCCGCTGGGGAATTCCAACCAAACCAAAAAGTACAAAGATGATCAGAGTGATACCAAAAATGCCGGCAAATAAACTTCTGCTATTAAGAGGGCTGGAGCACCTCTGCTATGAAGACAGGCTGAGAGAGTTGGGCTTGTTCAGCCTGGAGAAGAGAAGGCTCTGGGGAGAGCTCATAGAAGCCTTCCAGTACCTGAAGAGACCACAGGAAAGCTGGGGAGAGGCTTTTTACAAGGGCAAGTAGTGATAGGCTGAGGGGGAATGGCTTTAAACTGGAAGGGGGAAGATTGAGATTAGACATGAGGAAGAAATTCTTCATGCTGAGGGTGGGGAGGAACTGGCACATGTTGTCCAGGGAAGCTGTGGATGCCCCCTCCCTGGAAGTGTTCCAGACCAGGTTGGATAGTGCCTTGAGCAGCCTGGTCTAGTGGGAGGTGTCCCTGCCCACGGCAGGGTGGTGGAACTGAATGATTTTTAAAGCCCTTTCCAACCTAAATTGTTCTGTGATTCTATGATTAACCCAAAGCTCCTTTTGCACAGAGAGCGGCTTTAGTGTTAGAAAGGAGCCCTTAGCTTTTAACTGCCAAGATGGGTTGCAGTTTTAAGTCCAGTCCTTCTAGCCGGGTGATTATGATTGGCTATCCGAAGGGAATAGTCATGCAAAGGGAACAGAGGTATTGGAGCCAGTACTAATCGTAGAATCATTAAGGTTGGAAAAGTGCTTTTAGATCATCAAGTCCAACAATCAACATGCCCCCACCATGCCTACTAAACCATGTCCTTAAGCACAACATCTATATGGTTTTTGAACACTTCCGGGAATCGTAATGCCACCACTTCACTGGGCAGCCTGTGCCAATGCTTCACCACTCTTTCAGTAGAGAAATTTTTCCTAATATCCAATCTAAACCTCCCCTGATGCAGCTTCAGGCCTTTTCCTCTCGTCCTATCACCTGTCACTTGGGAGAACAGGCCAGCACCCAGCTCGCTACAACCTCCTTTCAGGTAGTTGTAGAGAGTGGTAAGGTCTCCCCTCAGCCTTCTCTTCTCCAGGTTAAACAACGCCAGTTCCCTCAGCCGCTCCTCATAAGGAGGCAATATCCGTAACTTCCTGATCATGACTATATGTTGTGGCTGCCGACACAGATAGGGTCAAATGGAGCCTGGAACAGTTTGTGCCGAAAGTGAACTGTCCTATTGTGTCAACACCAAAACCAGTATGTTCCCATTTCTATCCCTGAGTTGGCATTTAAATAAACGTGAAGAATTCTTTAAAGTAACTCTTTAGCATTCTCCCAAAATATTTGGCAATGTTAGGACTCTTGAGAATTGTGAGAACAAGATTAGAGTAGCAAGACCAAGAAGATAGCCAAGACTGAGCAGAAAAAGTTAACATGGAAGGGAATGTGGAGAAGGAATTGGAAGTTGATGTAGGAATGCAAAGAACTAGAGTCAATGAAGGAAAAAAAAATAGGAAAAAGGGGATAAGTCAACAGAGGAGGAGGAAAACCTTAGATGGGAGAGGGCACTTGGAGGCGGTAGCAGAGCAGAGGCAGGTAAAGGGTGAGCCATGTTGAAGGATGGCAAGTGACAGACAATTTGGAAGCAGCACAAATTCATTGTTTGGCAAAAAGCAAATCAAACAAACGGACAGTACTTTAATGAGTCCAAAAATGTTGTTCCAATGAGAATTTTTCAGTAAAAAAAGTGAAAGACGCTTGGTGTCATCAGAATAGACATTGTTTCAGAAATGAGATAAAAGTAAAAAGAGCCAGTACAAAGGAATAGAACAGCTGCAGCAAATATTCTTTTAAGAACATGGAGTCACTGGAAATAGGAAACTGTTGTTGACTGCGATTTGTACAGGTTAGGAAACTGTTGTCACGGTCCTCACAGTGCAAGCAGTCCAACCAGTGCAAAACAAAGACTATAAGGCGTAAATAGGAAACACAGGCTTTTTCCTATAATCTTTATTGGATATGAAGTGGGAATTTTAGTGGGAGATTTTGAATCTTGTTGATAGAAGATAATGTGGGAAAGCAAGATGCAAAAGTAAATTGTCAGCCTTGACTTAAGAAAACATGCCATAGGAAAGCAGACAGCAGAGAACAAGCTCTAAGAAAAACTTGTAAGAGCAAGGCTAGCAATGGAACAAATAGCACTGAGGAAACTTCCAAAACACCACTAATGCACACCTGAGAGGTGAGTGCTCAGTCCCCATGTGCAGAAAAGAAGAGCAAACTTCGTTAAGTGTGACATTTAGCTGCCATGGTGAAAGCAAATCTGACAGTAATGAGAAGACGAAATATGACAAGTGCTTGGCTAGACTCTGGGAGATGGCTATGCTCTGGCATATCCTGTGGTTCTGGGATTTGGGTGGTCGTTGTTGTTCCACTGTTCTTAAACAGTCTTTAGAGCAGTTGATCTGACAGTATTCCTTATGCTAAATTTCTTCATACTTAAATATAAATGTAGTTCTCTGTACAGCATGATTTTGAAAAGGTTTATATTTTAGCCTCTGCTTTTGCATATTATTTGTGCTTAAAATGAAATTCACACTTCTTTGCATTTTTTTGATAGATGAAAACACAGTCCTCTTTTCCAGAAAATAAGGTAGAAAATAGGAATTTATTTTTCTGTTTACTGATATTTCCAAATGTTTGTTCTTTTTCTTCTGACTGTTTTGATCGATCTGTCTGTCTGTCTATCTATCTATCTATCTATCTATCTATCTATCTATCTATCTATCTGTGTGTCTGGCTTGGAAGAGATTACATTTATTTCTTTAATGTAGTTCCGACGACATTCTCCTACTTAGAAGTTTTGGAATAAGCTTGTAAAGAAGTTACCACTAGTTAGGTAGGTTATAGAATTTACTGTAAATAGCAAATTTGGTGGCTGCCTCTGTGTGTTCTTTCCCTTTTTCATGAAGTGACAGGTTCTGTAGCATTTATCTCAGAGTCAGGCAGACAAGGCATCTGGTGCATGGTAGGTTTTCCAACTCTCCTTCATCCTGGCTGTCTGCTTAATTTAGAGGAGAGCCAGTGGTAGGTGCTCTGTGAATTGGGTTTGTTCGTGTGACTCGGGCTTGTTCCTGTGACTCTTGAGTCTGCTCCATAGCCCTCCTTGCCGTTTTTGAAGTATTGGCATTTGAAGTATATTTATTTCAGTCTGAAGTGTCTCCTGTTAGATACTGTGAATTTCCTACTGCGGTTTTCTCTGCTGCTTCAGTACTGGATCAGGATCCTTTTTTTCATAGAATCATAGAATCTTCTGGTTGGAAGAGACCTCTAAGATCATGAAGTCCAACCGCACCCATGCAGTTTACAGGAATATAATAGTTTTCAAACTGGACTTGCATACATCAATAAAAGCATGTGCTTTTCTTGCTGTGATGAACAGCAGGATTTGCTGGCTCAGGATAGCTGTGGCCACATCTGCATACTCTTTACTAATATCTATGTTTTTGCAGGGCAAATAAAGCAGCGCCTAACAGATGTGACCAGAAGTTTGTATCGTATGGCGTCGCATATTAGAGTGGACTAGCTTTCTTGGCAGTGTATCAACTTAAAATACTTGTGGCAATGAAACATACTGATTGATTGGAAATTATAGAAGAAGCTCTACAGTGTTTTGTTTATTAATCTCAGAATTAATGTGGTGAAGGATTTGACATATTTGGACAATCATAGTTCACAAAACAATTGTATTGCCTGTGCTCCAGCATTGAAATTCTTGGCCTTAACAGTAAAAAATATTCCTGTTTCAAAAGAAATCTAATTTCATTCCTTCATTAAAGTTGTCAGGCTGCAGCTGTTTTTCCATTTCAACATTTTATAAATCGGACTTTTTCCTTCTCAGGGATGGATGGCGTGTGATCTAATGGCAGTAGGTCAAACTACAAATCTGTTTCAGTTTGTAGAAGCAAATCTTGACTTCTTAAACTAAAGAATTCCCCTTTTTCCATCTTTGGGACTTTCATTGCTTTCCCTAAAAACATCTAAGATTTTTCCAAGGTATGGTTTAACTGAAAGCCAGCTAATTTATCCTGTTTCCCCTGTGTTTCTAAATTGTTCCTGATAAATCCAACAAGCTGGAGGGGACAGAAGCAGTACCTTTTCCCCTGATCCTGCTGAAGGAAATGTAACTACTGTGTCAATATTTTCTTCCTCATTTCTTGTCTTACTTGGATGCCGAGTGGCACTCCTTAGAAACAGATGCTCAGCAACTTTCCTGTAAGTCAAGAGGTCAAACCGAATCTTGGCACGCTTCCACCATATCCACTGAAGTTATGATCGCTCTGCAGATAAATTGGTGAAAACCCTCTCTAGCTTTATTATTTTCTCAACCTACATCCCTCTGCAAGGCTTCAGGTCCCTCGAGAGAGTCGAGAGCAACTCCCAGCTTAGTACCATCAGCAAACGTACCAACTTTGCGTTCAGCTCATGCCTCCAGGTCACCAACAAAAATACCGATCAGAACTGACCGAGAACAGAGCCCTGAGGAGCACTGCTGTCTGTGTAAAGCTTTTCCATCAATGGACTTTACATGGCTTTTCCTCCTGGTATACGCCCTGCCCCCTGGAAAGACTGAACTTATTTATACTTCTGAGTGGGGCTTTAATGCAGCAAAAGGACACATTTCTTTGGTTCCTTGCAGCAGAAGGGTACCTGACTTTGCATATTTGCATTAGGCTCAATCAGGAATGTCGTGCTCTCTCACCTTACATCGTTCGGAAGGACGACAGGCAAGTAGTCTCTGCAGTACTACTGGCACATCTTTTACAGTTACAATAAAAAAGGGCAGTTGCATCATTTTCCATTGCTGCCTGTCTTGCAAGTAGAGATAGCGAATTGTGCTGTACAGAACTGTCCTCTTAGTGATGCTGTAAACAAAGTGTGCTTTAGGGGTTTACTCTTTCCAGATGCTGATGCTTCTTACAGAAAGAGCAAGCATTCAGAAACCCTTAAGAGTACTCCAGTAATGCCCTCTTAAGCAGAGACTGAATTTTCCTGTTCGCAGCCTCCCCATAACCGTGTGGCAGTTTTTTCCCCTGGGAAACTGAATGCTGCACACCTTGATAGGTTGAAGTTGGAACCCAAGTTCCTTTCTTTGCAGGATTCAAAGTTGATTATGGAGTGAGTACAGTGTGAGTTTTGATTACAATTAGCAGAACTAAGAGAAAACCCAAGCCAGTAATATTTTCTGTCTCAGAGCTCTGTGAGTGTGGGGAGGAGGGCACATTATTGTGCACCACGTGCAACCATGGCACTTGTGCCAGTTGGTGCCTAATTTTTGGGGGTCTTTTTTAGTCCACTTTTCACTGCAGGCAGAGAACTACCAACAGATCTGGCATTAATGCACACTGATGTCTTCACTCTCTGTGGAAATACCGAAAAATCCTGACATGAAAACCAAAGTTCACATTGACAGAAGAATGAGGCTGATGACCTCATCTCTCCCCCTTCCCCCCAACCCCCCTTCATTACTATTTGTTGCCATTGTTAGGTTTCTGCTTTCTGAAGGGAATTGAGTTACTTTCTCACCACCAGACATGGGCCCTCTAGAACAAGAGCATCATATAAGCAGGCTAGCATACAGAAACTCGGGCTGAGTTTGATCATTGCAGGGGCCTAAGGAAGGACTACGGTCTCCAGATCTGTCCTCTTGACCCCTTAGACTCACAGTCAAAAGTTATGTGATACCACAAATTCATAGCATAGAACTATGTGGTGGTAAACAGTAAAAATACTGTTGTGGTGATACATGGAAAAAAATTTTGTAGTATAGGCTGAAGCTGAAATTCCCTGCTCTGGAAAAGGTTTTTGTATTTTGAAGCTGCTGAACCATGTGCATTTGTAGCCCAGCTATAACACAAGATCGCACCCATCAGTGGCCACCGAGGACAGAAATACCAAGGTAATAAAGGCTCACCTCTCTAAAGCAGGCAATAAATCAAACCAGCAGTGTTTTTTACACCTAAGAAAACACATGAGAGTAAAAAGTTACGTATGTTTTATTTAATGTAACAAATAACCTGTTGCTACTGGAAACCACTGCACAGAAAGCCCCCCTCCTCCCCAAATCCACACACTTAACTGTCTTGAGAAAAACTGAAGATGTGGGATTCTCCACTGCATATGCACATTTCTCTGTTCCTTCACACCCTGACGCTGTTTCCCTTGCATCACACATACAGTTAATGTGGCCTCTTGTGACTCAGTTACCTCTCCCACGATATTTCCCAGCAGGTACCACGACGACAGCTCCTAACTATGTGTCCTGAGAGTACTTTCCGTTGACTCTCACCTGTTACACACCAGGAGGAGCATCCCTGTCTTCTCCCAAGCCTATCTCTGTGCTTGTCGTGAGCTGTTCACACACCCTGTGCAGCTGGACTTGCTGCCTGAAAATCCTCTCTGTGCTACTCAAGGCTCTGAAAACTGTCACGCTGCGGCAGCACCTGCATCACTGTTCCTCATTCTGAGTGACACTGCCCATTTCTGTGTAATCCCACCTGCCCACAGCCCTCTGCTCCCTTCAGTCTTGTAAGCATTTTGGAGAAGAACACTTGGCTGTTTTTGTAGATGCCTGCTTTGGCCTCACTGCAGTACAGGCTCAGAGTCAACGGCAATGGCTTGTAAAGCCTATAGCAATGCAGAATTGTGTAGGGATGCAAAATCCCCAGGAGTTTAGCTCATTGCAGTTGTTTAAGGCAAGGCTTTTGGCCAGAACACAACCAAGAGCATTTAAAACCAAAACTAAACCACGCTCCCTCCTTGCTTGGCACCTCTGTCTTCATCAGTTCTTTGCAGTTCTTAATGTTCCTGGGGAGCACATATCAAGAGGTCAAAAGAAACAAGAAAGATCAGCCACCAATACGCAGAAAACCAGCCATGCACACACGGTGCCCACGCAGTAGCATTATCAAGGCCCTGCATGCACACAAAAGATTAACTTAATGTACTGCAGGGGAGAAAGCAGGAGCAGCGCTCTGGCACCCATGATGAGGAACAAGAATTTGTGCTCTCGGGTGGGGCTTTGTCCATGTGCAAGTACAGTCCTTATCCAGACACAAAACTGAGCGTATTGCTGAACCCAGCTGCCACATACCCGTACCTTCTTTCATCGCCTCCTGCCAAAGAATTGCGTTCCAGGACGCAATTGCACTCAGGACTGACCGAGGGAACTTCTCAGTGCTTTAGCTTTGCTTCAGACTTGGTGTGAGCACAAGGCTCACAAGGATGAATCCTTATGGCTTGGCCCCCGGCAGAGGTGATCAAGCGGCAGTGATGGAAGTGGTTTGATGCAAGTGAGCTTACCAGTCACCTAGCAGAGATTAAAAACCAGCCAAAGAAAGAGGCCAGGTAACTTGTGTTAGGGAGTAGCAGAAGGAAACACCAAGGCTGATCGCTGTTTAACATGCACGGTTTAGCTTTCTGGAGACTGTAGTTCTCAATGGACTCAGCTCTTTAAATGGAATTATTCTTTAGCTTTGGAGCCTGACAGAAATATTACAGACTGTCCCCATCTCTGCTTTGCCGTTGCCTGAAGCGCTTGCTTGTCCATTCCCGGTTTTCTTCCACACTCACAAAGGGTGTTTAATCTGCAGAACAGTCAGTACCCAAAACTGGCAGCCAAATGCCTTTTGTCTCAAAGATGTGCAATCTGAAGTTAAAACCAACACAGGCACCAGGACAAGCATTCTGCTCTAGGCTAGGTTTTAAGAATCAGGGTCTTCTGAACCTCTGTTTTCCAGCTCCTGCCAACATTACACCTCAGTCTTCAGAATGTAAGCCCAGCCTGAAGAACCAAATACCCTCTCTCCTACCATCTGGCTGGCTGCAGTATTTCACATCCTCTGCCTTCTTGAGCACCTCTTCAGCAGTCCCAACCTTGCCACTCTCCTATAGGCTGCTGTATGGTCTCAGAGAGCCTTATTGTGGATCCACTCTAGTATCTCCTGTCAGTGAGGATACAGAGATCCTCTTCCAGGACTTTCTACCTGTCTCACCTGCTTTGTTCTCTCTGCAATGAATTTGCCCTCTTCCCTTACCTCCAGCCACCAGTTTTGACCTTCAGTGGCTCTCTACTGCTTGTGAAGTTGCCATGTTCCAAGGAAAACAAAAGGAGGACGTGGTCACTTGTGGGAGCTTTGGTCTGGCAACCCATACAGAAAGTGGCTGTGAGGTCACAAAACCATTGAGGCTGTGTTCCCAAAGGCAGTCAGCCTGAGATTTGCACAGACAGTCTCTGCTGAAGCGCACACTGTGATGAAAAGCAGACTGTGCCTCAGCTTCCCATGGCCAGCCACGCACCACTGACAGCAAGAGGGATGTACAGGCTGCAATGTGCGTATTCACAGGAGCCACACGCCATCTGATCCCCAGGTGTGCGGCAGTCTCCCAGTCACTGTGTCAGGACACTGGGATGTGGCCGGCGCTGGCCAGGGATCTGTTGCCCTCGATGCCGTGCTCCATTGAAAGCAGCCCGAAGCACCACCAGCCAGTGCTGTGGGGACAGGCGGGTCCTTGGGGCCCCTTCGGCACAGCAGGGACACTCTGAAGCTCTTGCTGCCACTAGCACTGTGTTTTACTCAGCAGAGCGGGACTACTAAGTCCTTTGCCTCTTCCAGTGTTTGAGAACCCTTTTGGGGAAGAAAGCTTTCCTAATATTCAGACAAAACCTCCCCTGGCACAACCTATTTTTCCTCTTGTGCTATCACTTGTTACTTGGGAAAAGAGGCCAACACCCACCTGGCTACAACCACCTTTAAGGGAGCTGTAGGAAGTGGTAACGTCTCCCCTCAGCCTCCTTTTCTCCAGACAAAACAACCCCAGTTCCCCCAGCTGCTCTCCATAACACCAGTGCTCCAGCCCCTTCCACAGCTCTGTGTCCCTTCTCAGGACACGCTCCATCCCCTCAATGTCTTTCTAGCCGTGAGGGCCCCAAAACTGAACACAGGATTTGAAGAGTCAGTCACCAATTGAGGACTCACCAATACCGAGTATGAAAAGGCAATCCGTTTCCTACTCCAGCTGGCCACTGTTTCTGATAGAAGCCAATATGTTGTTGGCCTTGTTGGCCACCTGAGCACAACGCTTACTCTTTTTAATCCTATTTTCATCATGTTCATTCTGTTTCTCCTGACTGCTCTTACCAGTTTCAACCTTGTTAGAGGTTATACAGATGACCTCACAGTACCTGTCTCAACAGAGGTCATGACTACTGTAACTCACCAAGAAGATGGAGCTTCTATTTTGATACAAAAGTATTATTTTCTTTATCTTTTCTGTCATTCCTGGACTTTGACAGTGCTCCAAGCATAACCTTTCCTTGCAGCATGAGGAACAGAAAACTGCCCAAGGATTAATCCTCTTGCATCATGTTAGCAATACGTGCTGGTGGCTGAGTTTATCTCCTGGGTTCCTGCATCTAAGAGACTTCATTCAATAGCTTTGTTGATATGAATTCAGATGAAATTGTAAGACACAAGGAGAAGTGGGGAAAGCAGCAAGCATAGACAGGCTCATGGAAACAGGAATTTATTTCCATTCTTCTGAATAAAGAGTTGATGGATCCCTGCTACTGGCATGAGCAGCACAGCCCATTGTAAGGCTGGGGAGAGTGCAGGAGGCCAGAGGCCCTCGTCTCTGGTGGTGCTGGGTTCCCCTGGGTGAGCAGTCCCTGACCATGTCCAGAGCGGAGTGGCTGCAGCTGCAGCCCTAGGCATGGGGACTATCTGCTGTATCATCCCCTGGCTCTTCCTGGAGCTGATACCGTTCTGCAGCGAGAGGGTCAGACTGTGTGGTGCCAGGACCCCCTTGATGAGTGGCCTCTGCTGTGTCCTCCTCCTCCTCCAGGTGGTGTTGCCTCTTGCAGGGTCGGGGAGAATCCTGACGGCTGGGAGCCCTCCTTTTCTTGGGACATTGGGTTCCCGTCGGCAGATTGTCCTGGACAGCAGCAGAGGGGCCTGCTGCCACCAACATGCCTGTCTCTCCCTGGGAATGATCATGGTCATCAGGGACAGGCACAGACTTGGGGTTGCCAGGACCCCCTTGGAGGGTGGCCTCTTCTGTGTCCTCTTCCTCCTCCAGGTGGTGTTGCCTCTTGCAGGGTTGGGGACAATCCTGACGGCTGGGAGCCCTCCTTTTCTTGGGACGTTGGGTTCCCATCGACAGATTATCCTGGACAGCAGCAGAGGGGCCTGCTGCCACCAACATGCCCGAATCCTCCTGGGAATGATCATGGTCCTCAGGGACAGGCACAGACTCGGGGTGGCCAGGACCCCCTTGGAGGGTTGCCTGTTCTGTGTCCTCTTCCTCCTCTAGGTGGTGTTGCCTCTTGCAGGGTTGGGGAGAATCCTGACGGCTGGGAGCCCTCCTTTTCTGGGGACGTTGGGTTCCCATCGACAGATTATCCTGGACAGCAGCAGAGGGGCCTGCTGCCAACTGCATGCCCATCTCCTCCTGGGAATGATCATGGTCCTCAGGGACAGGCACAGACTCGGGGTGGCCAGGACCCCCTTGGAGGGTGGCCTCTTCTGTGTCCTCTTCCTCCTCCAGGTGGTGCTGCCTCTTGCAGGGTTGGGGAGAGTCTTCAGGGCTGGGGGCCCTCCTCTTTCTTGGGTGCTTGGTTGCCCTAGGCAAGTCGTCCTGGGCAAGAGCAGAAGGGCCTGCCACTGCCTCCTGCCCTGACTCTTCTTGGGGCTGATCCTGCTCTGCAGGGACGGCTGCAGATGGGGAATTCCTGGGACCCTCATGGATATCAGCCTCTGATGTTCCAACTTGCCCCTTGACGTCGGAGCCTGCAGAGCTGGAGGAGGTCTGCTCAAGTGTGGGAATACTCTCCTGAGAGGTGCTGGGGCTGGGGCTGGTGGCATGGCCGTGGTCCTCTCGAGTGGCAGGGTGAGTTTCCTGCTGGGCCAAGTGCTGGTGGATCTCACTGCCATAAAGGCGCACAGCGGTGATGATGAGCCTTTGGACAAATGTCTGTGTGCGTTCCCCCAGGAGGGGCTGCAGCTTCTCCACCAACAACTCCTTGTTCAGCCCGAAATGGCACAGGTAGGTCGCAGTGATTGATTTCACTACAGACGCTTCCCACCACATATCCATAAAGAGAATCATGAATTCCCTTTCCAGCCACGGCTGCAGGGACCTGAGGTGATCTGAGTGGTTGTTGAAAAAATCAGCCCAGATCTCAGGAGGGAAACCACCCACCTGACCCCCAGGCACTGACTCTGCAGCCCCCTGCTCATCCTGGTGGTCTTCAGCCGATGGCACTTCAGCCAAGGCATCTTCAGGGACTGTGACTCCAACAGAAATATAGCCGTCAAAATTATCCAAATGCTGCTGTAACAAGACAGCCTCTGAGACTCTCCTGCACAGAGGGCAAGCTGAACTCTGCGTCAACCAGCGCAGTGCACAGATGACACAAAATTGGTGGTGGCAGGGTAACAAGTAGGCAATGTCCTCTTGCTGATCGTAGCAGATGGCGCAGATCGACTCACTCATGGTGTGTGTGTTCTCTGTACGCTGTGGTGGTCTGGAGTGCACTAGGGATGAGAAGAAGGCCTCCATCACTGGCAGCAGAGCAGGGGATTTTTTGCACTACAAAAGAGAGAGGCCATGATTACTTGCTGTCCTGGGGATGGGACGGGAGGAGAGGAAGAAATGTCTGGGTCCCTCAGGAAGGACGCCCTGCCAACTCCCAGAGCCCCATTGTCCCACCCACATCCACCTGAGGGGTAGACGCTTCCCTGCACAACTCACCTCCTTTTTGCACGCACGTATGGTCCTGGCTGCCTGAATCAGGCAGGTCGGGGGAAACACTGGGGATGGCTGCGGGATGGGCACTGAGAGTTGTCGACTACAGCTCACCCAGCACCAGACAAAGCCAGACTCAACCCTCCAGACCTCACAGGAGTCCAGGCACGAGCAGACTGAGCCAGGTTTGGAGGGTGCCTGAAGACAAGCAGCTAGGGCCATGAGGTCACAATGCATCCTTGAGTGGTATCACTCTGCACCTTTTGGTGATGTCACAAAGGGCCTTCTGCCCAGTGGGCACACAGCATCATCTGGAACCAGAAAGTTAAGGCTGGAGGTCACGATCAACGTTGCAACCATTATAAAACACTGGCCATGGGTGGGGCAGGTTGCCCACAGTGGTTGTGCCATCTCTGTGCTTGAAAGGTTTCAAGCCCCAGCTGGACAAAGCACAGAGCGCCCTATTCTGACCCCAGGGCTGACCCTGCTTTGGGCAGGAAGCTGGAACAGAGACTGCCCAAGATCCCTGTCACCCTATGGGACGGCTGCCACTTCTGTTATGCTCTCAGTACATGTTCATATCTTGCCACGTGAACATGGGGCAAAGAATACAGATCCTGTCCACCCTAGAGAGGATGTGGCTTTGTTGTTCCCTCTTGGATGCAGAGACAAGTACTGGACATGGTTCGAATACAGCTCATCCAGACTCCTCTTTTTGAGTGAGAGAAAAGATTAGGACTGATCAGCAGCTGGGTCTCCACTGGACGTGTGTCAACAACAGCTTGACCTCCGGCCCACTCTGCCCTCAGCATTTGATGCACTGCGGTTGCATGGCTGCAGCAGCTTTCCCTGCAGGAGAAGGCACCACCAACATGGCCTTGGGACTCCCCAGAGCCACGTCCCTTTTTTCCTAACCTTCCCTCCTTCTTCGTGAATAATGAGTCGAGGGATCCCTGTTTCTGGCAGGAGAAGCACAGACACTTGCGAGGCTGGGGAGAGTCCTGACAGCAAGGGCCCTCGTCTCTGGGGTCTGCTATGTTCCCCTGGGTGAGGAGTCCCTGTCCTGGTGCAATGCCAGGTCAGGTCCCTTGTGGGGTGCAGCTCCCCCTCATGGCTTCTCCCTGTCACCCTGCCAGCATCTGGGGACAGCAGGCTGTGATAAGGATGCTTGTTCCCCACCAGCCAATGGGGCTGGGAACATGGGCCACGGGAATCTTCGATACCCCCTGGCCGAGCATTAGGACCAGAGCCTCCCTTTGCTTTACAACCTGCCTGGCTGTACCAGAACACCATTTCAGGCCTCTGACAATGACACGGTGATCATCAAGGACAGTGCCCTTGATGCCAACACTCTTCCGTGGAGAGGTCCTTGGAGAGTCCTCTAAAGGGTTGTCTGGAGAGTATCCTGAAGGCTCCTCTGGAGAGTCCTCTGTTGAGTGCCATGGCTGTCCCGCAGCATCATCCACATGTATGGCCCAGCCCTTGCAGGAGGGACTCTGTAAGATTTCCTGTCTGGTTTTGACACGCTTGCTGCTGCCGCCATCACCTGTTGTACCCTGCTGGGTGGTGCTCAAACAGAGAAGGGGAGCTGAAGGGGAACCCCGTGGCTCTCCGGCTCTCCTATCCTAAAGACATTAATTTATATGCTTTTCTGCTCCCTCTCGCCCATCCACTTTGTAACTGATCACATTCACAGTAACACTGACATACCCTTCTCTCTCGTTTCCGCACTGCTTTTCCTTATACAAATAACGTTTAGGGTTTGCTCATTTAAAATTCCAGAGGTTTGTCTTTCCTCCTTAATTTATTGCCCCGTACTCCTACCTCCCATTTAACATGTTATTTACAGTTTCTTCCTACTGCCCAGCTCCTCAAGATCCACACCTGTGAACTAAACCATCTCGTTCCTCCCTCTAGAATGGCCACACTTTGCATTAAGGCTGCTCTGTCAAAGATCATCAGTTAAGGATCTCATAACGAGACCTTCAAATGATGAGCCAGCTCCCAGTCTCCCTCAACAGTGATGGACCGTTGGCATGTATGACCATGGGCTGTTCTTGACAACACCTTGCCTAATTTTGGTTCTTTCAGGTCAGCTTCTCCTTAGGTACCCCCAGTGACTCCCAATGTCGTCTTGCTCTCCTACAGGAAGTCCTGGTGGCCAGGAAAACAAAACACCGGCTCTCTAACAGTTTTTACAAGGAATTCTGCTCTCCTCCCTGCCTCCCGTCCATCCCTCGCCACCTCCATCCCAGCCCCTTCTCCCCTCCATCCCTCGCCACCTTCATCCCATTGCCGCCCCCAGCCACGTTCCCGAGGCGAAGCAGCCTCAGACCAAGCCGCCTCCCCCGTCACTCACTCACCCAGGTGGGACAAGGAGACCGTGCTGTTGCCAAAGTGCACCTCGTTGTAGATGACCACGGCAGATGTCCGCTTCCTCGCCACGTTGGTGACCTTGTCCTTGAAGGTGCAGCTGCTGCGGGCCGCGAGGGTGATCCAGGGAGACGGCGGGTCGTCTTTCAGGGGTCCCGCAGCCGCTGGGAAGCAGCGGCACGTCATAGGCGGTGTTGACGGCGCATCCTTCCATGTGCCGGGCCGAGGCACCTCATGGGATGCCCACCAGGCCCTGGGCGCTCTCCTTGGACGAGCTGTCACTGTAGTGCCCGCTCTCCATGTTGGCCCGCACGGTGCGGTTGCTGAGCGGCTCCACATATGCCGTGCTCACCCATGCCATGTACCGCTCCAGAGCCCGCGCGCCCGCACCCACCTGCGCCCCAAGCACCACCAGCACTACCGCCCTCACCAGCACCAGGCATGCCATGGCCGCCCGTCAGCAGCACGAGGAGCATCAGCAGCAGGAAGAGGAGGGGGAGGAGGATGCAGTGAGGAAGGAGCCTCCGCTCTGCTCTGCCACGCACCCTGCACGCAACGTCCCAGCCCACGCGCCGCCTCAGCGGGCACTGGCAAGGAGGTATGGCGGAGACCGGGAAGCCACACTCCCTCCCGGCCGCAGGTGCAAGTGCGGCCACGCCCCAGCGGAGCGAGCGCCTCTGTCCCGCGCAGGTATGGCGGGACGATGGGGGAGGAAGGAGAGAGGTGGGGCAGGGGGGTGTGGACCGGTTGTCGGGGCAAGGGCACAAGCTTAGGGGAAAAAGGACCGGTGTCCGCTGGGGAATTCCAACCAAACCAAAAAGTACAAAGATGATCAGAGTGATACCAAAAATGCCGGCAAATAAACTTCTGCTATTAAGAGGGCTGGAGCACCTCTGCTATGAAGACAGGCTGAGAGAGTTGGGCTTGTTCAGCCTGGAGAAGAGAAGGCTCTGGGGAGAGCTCATAGAAGCCTTCCAGTACCTGAAGAGACCACAGGAAAGCTGGGGAGAGGCTTTTTACAAGGGCAAGTAGTGATAGGCTGAGGGGGAATAGCTTTAAACTGGAAGGGGGAAGATTGAGATTAGACATGAGGAAGAAATTCTTCATGCTGAGGGTGGGGAGGCACTGGCACATGTTGTCCAGGGAAGCTGTGGATGCCCCCTCCCTGGAAGTGTTCCAGACCAGGTTGGATAGTGCCTTGAGCAGCCTGGTCTAGTGGGAGGTGTCCCTGCCCACGGCAGGGTGGTGGAACTGAATGATTTTTAAAGCCCTTTCCAACCTAAATTGTTCTGTGATTCTATGATTAACCCAAAGCTCCTTTTGCACAGAGAGCGGCTTTAGTGTTAGAAAGGAGCCCTTAGCTTTTAACTGCCAAGATGGGTTGCAGTTTTAAGTCCAGTCCTTCTAGAAATTTTTCCTAATATCCAATCTAAACCTCCCCTGATGCAACTTGAGGCCTTTTCCTCTCGTCCTATCACCTGTCTACTTGGGAGAACAGGCCAACACCCAGCTTGTGGAGAGACTTACTGAAACCTGGCTCATTGAAAGCAGACATGAGCCTGACAAAAGCAAGCTGCTTCGGCCTTGAGTGGAAAAATACTGAGCTAAGTGAAAAAATACTGACCAGAAAGGTCAGTGAACCCTTGTTGTGCAGTGAAGGTTAGGCAAGGGAGATAACAGGATGTCTCCCACAGGACCAGATGGATTTCTAAAACTACAGGAATGTATGTGACGCTTATACAATGATAAAGTCTGTAACCAATAAGGAGCTAAAGTTTTGTAATATGTATGAAGCTCATTAACTAAACTCTTTAGGTAGACCTACTGCTAATAAAGACTGAGACTTGTTAATCAAACACCATATGCATGTCGTTAAGTCTCCCGCCGTCTTCAACAAATGGTGTCCTTAACAAATGGTGACCCCCAACAAATGGTGACCCTGATGTGATACTCTTTAAAGCGACTACACCACGGCGAAACGGCGAGTGAGTTGGACCCTACGTAGCAAGGGTGGCAGAAAGATGTTCCAAAAAAAAGAACTCCGTGCCCTAGGTGACCGCATAGGCGAGCCTAGCTATACGTGCTGCCGGACCCTGAAGGGCTGCAACAGCACTGACGAATAGGTATGGAAAGGGAAGCAGCATATAGTTTATTTACTTTCACCGGACCAG
This sequence comes from Tapera naevia, assembly GCA_033556795.1. Lineage (NCBI taxonomy): Eukaryota > Metazoa > Chordata > Aves > Cuculiformes > Neomorphidae > Tapera > Tapera naevia. The sequence continues at coordinate 7,782,675 of JAUMJJ010000044.1, forward strand.
ATAATTAAGAGGGGTCCACAGAGTGCGCAATGGAAAAAGAGGTAGCTTTCGAACTTTTAAAATGCTTTTACAAAAGCGGGGAGTAAGTCAGTTAAAAGATCTGTCTGGGCTAATCACATTCGGAAAAACAAAAGGGTATTTTAGCAGCCCTGAAAGTTTGTTTGAAGCAGAAGAGGGATGAACTTGTGGGACTTTGTATATCACTAATGTGGGAGAAGAGCTATTTACTGCTTGTAATACAACTTGGAGAACTGTGATTAATGCCTTGCAAAAGTTAAAAATAGAATCGAAAGTGGCCGCTGCAGCTGTGCAGGAAGTAACAGCCCCTGTGTCTACAACCACAGCTGCTCCACCATCTCGCAGCCACAGTCGCATTGAAGTACTTTTTTGTTGCTATTAAGGGTCAATCGAGTGATAAGATGTGTGACTCTGTTAATGATCTATTAAGAGTTAATGATATGTCTAATGAAGCAGAAAAAACAAGTGATGTGCCATCAGCCGCAAGCGATGTTCACGCTTCAGCAGCTGGAAGTGAACTGACGGGCAATATGGAAGGAACTGCAGTGATATTGAGTGATGATGTAAGAGTGGGAGGAGCCAGCTGTTGTAAGAAGTTATATCCACCCTGGCCTCCTCCCCCCGAAGCGGTTTGTTTAACAGGAGACAGCTCATCTGAAGATGAAGCACAGCCACAGCATGAAACAATAATTCCACGAAGTAGCGGATTACAAGATCTCAAGAGGTAAATGGAGGAAGCTACGAATGCTCTACACCACAGAATGAAACAATCCTTTTCAACATTTGCATCACATGCAAGGACTTTAGACTCCTAGGGAAGCTGGCAGCCCATGGCTTAGACGGGAGCACTCTGTGCTGGGTTAGGAATTGGCTGGATGACCGAGCCCAAAGAGTGGTGGTGAATGGTGTCTCATCCAGTTGGCGGCCGGTCACCAGTGGTGTCCCCCAGGGATCGGTGTTGGGTCCCGTCCTGTTTAATATCTTTATTGATGATCTGGATGAGGGGATTGAGTCCATCATCAGCAAGTTTGCAGATGATACCAAGCTGGGAGGAAGGGCTGATCTGCTAGAGGGTAGGATGGCCCTACAGAAGGACCTGGACAGATTGGAGAGATGGGCTGATTCTAATGGGATGATGTTTAATAAGTCCAAATGTCGGGTACTTCATTTTGGACACAACAATCCCATGCAGAGCTACAGACTGGGGACAGAGTGGCTGGGGAGTAGTCAGGCAGAAAAGGACCTGGGAGTGCTGGTGGACAGGAAGCTCAGCATGAGCCAGCAGTGTGCCCAGGTGGCCAAGAAGGCCAATGGCATCCTGGCCTGCATCAGGAATAGTGTAGTGAGCAGGACCAGAGAAGTTATCGTCCCCCTGTACTCAGCATTGGTCAGGCCTCACCTTGAATACTGTGTACAGTTCTGGGCCCCCCAGTTTGGGAAGGATGTTAGGATACTGGAATGTGTTCAGAGGAGGGCAACGAAGATGGTGAAGGGGCTGGAGCACAAGCCCTATGAGGAGCGACTGAGGGAGTTGGGGCTGTTTAGTCTAGAGAAGAGGAGGCTCAGGGGAGACCTCATTGCTCTCTACAACTACCTAAAAGGAGGTTGTAGTCGGGCAGGGATTGGTCTCTTCTCTCAGGTGACCAGTGGCAGAACTAGAGGGCATGGACTTAAGCTTTGTCAGGGAAAGTTTAGGCTTGATGTGAGGAAAAAGTTCTTCACTGAAAGGGTGATCGGCCATTGGAATGCGCTGCCCAGGGAGGTGGTGGAGTGACCGACCCTGGAGGTGTTTAAGGGGAGACTGAATGAGGCACTGAGTGCCATGGTTTAGATGATGGTTGGTGTTAGTGTTGGGTTATAGGTTGGACTTGATGATCTCAGAGGTCCTTTCCAACCTTGTGAAACTGTGATACTGTGACTGGCCAATTTTAGATTTGGACCCTGGGTATCAGAATTGTTGAAACAAGGACTAGTCATATTAATTATAAATTTTGTCATCTTACTGATTCTCCCTTGTATGTTTAAATGTTTGCAGAATATACTTGAAAAACCTAGTGTAAAATATGTTACCAAGCCACATTGCCTTAAATAAAGAAAACGGGGGAATTGTGGAGAGACTTACTGAAACCTGGCTCATTGAAAGCAGACATGAGCCTGACAAAAGCAAGCTGCTTAGGCCTTGAGTAGAAAAAAAATACTGAGCTAAGTGAAAAAGTACTGACGAGCAAAGGTCAGTGAACCCTTGTTGTGCAGTGAAGCTTGGGCAAGGGAGATAACGGATGTCTCCCACGGTACCAGATGGATTTCTAAAACTACAGGAATGTATGGGACACTTACGAAATGATAAAGTCTGTAACCAATAAGGAGCTAAAGTTTTGTAATATGTATGAAGCTCATTAACTAAACTCTTTAGGTAGACCTACTGCTAATAAAGACTGAGACTTGTTAATCAAACACCATATGCGTGTCGTTAAGTCTCCCGCCATCTTCGACAAATGGTGACCCCAACACCAGATCGCTACAACCTCCTTTCAGGTAGTTGTAGAGAGTGGTAAGGTCTCCCCTCAGCCTTCTCTAAACAACGCCAGTTCCCTCAGCCACTCCTCATAAGGAGGCAATATCCGTAACTTCCTGATCATGACTATATGTTGTGGCTGCCGACACAGATAGGGTCAAATGGAGCCTGGAACAGTTTGTGCAGAAAGTGAACTGTCCTATTGTGTCAACACCAAAACCAGTATGTTCCCATTTCTATCCCTGAGTTGGCATTTAAATAAACGTGAAGAATTCTTTAAAGTAACTCTTTAGCATTTTCTCCCAAAATATTTGGCAATGTTAGGACTCTTGAGAATTGTGAGAACAAGATTAGAGTAGCAAGATCAAGAGGATAGCCAAGACTGAGCAGAAAAAGTTAACATGGAAGGGAATGTGGAGAAGGAATTAGAAGTTGATGTAGGAATGCAAAGAACTAGAGTTAATGAAGAAAAAAAAATAGGAAAAAGGGGATAAGTCAACAGAGGAGGAGGAAAACCTTAGATGGGAGAGGGCACTTGGAGGTGGTAGCAGAGCAGAGGCAGGTAAAGGGTGAGCCATGTTGAAGGATGGCAAGTGACAGACAATTTGGAAGCAGCACAAATTCATTGTTTGGCAAAAAGCAGATCAAACAAACGGACAGTACTTTAATGAGTCCAAAAATGTTGTTCCAAGGAGAATTTTTCAGTAAAAAAAGTGAAAGACGCTTGGTGTCATCAGAATAGACATTGTTTCAGAAATGAGATAAAAGTAAAAAGAGCCAGTACAAAGGAATAGAACAGCTGCAGCAAATATTCTTTTAAGAACATGGAGTCACTGGAAATAGGAAGTTGTTGTTGACTGCGATTTGTACAGGTTAGGAAACTGTTGTCACGGTCCTCACAGTGCAAGCAGTCCAACCAGTGCAAAACAAAGACTATAAGGCGTAAATAGGAAACACAGGCTTTTTCCTATAATCTTTATTGGATATGAAGTGGGAATTTTAGTGGGAGATTTTGAATCTTGTTGATAGAAGATAATGTGGGAAAGCAAGATGCAAAAGTAAATTGTCAGCCTTGACTTAAGAAAACATGCCATAGGAAAGCAGACAGCAGAGAACAAGCTCTAAGAAAAACTTGTAAGAGCAAGGCTAGCAATGGAACAAATAGCACTGAGGAAACTTCCAAAACACCACTAATGCACACCTGAGAGGTGAGTGCTCAGTCCCCATGTGCAGAAAAGAAGAGCAAACTTCGTTAAGTGTGACATTTAGCTGCCATGGTGAAAGCAAATCTGACAGTAATGAGAAGACGAAATATGACAAGTGCTTGGCTAGACTCTGGGAGATGGCTATGCTCTGGCATATCCTGTGGTTCTGGGATTTGGGTGGTCGTTGTTGTTCCACTGTTCTTAAACAGTCTTTAGAGCAGTTGATCTGACAGTATTCCTTATGCTAAATTTCTTCATACTTAAATATAAATGTAGTTCTCTGTACAGCATGATTTTGAAAAGGTTTATATTTTAGCCTCTGCTTTTGCATATTATTTTTGCTTAAAATGAAATTCACACTTCTTTGCATTTTTTGATAGATGAAAAAACAGTTCTCTTTTCCAGAAAATAAGGTAGAAAATAGGAATATATTTTTCTGTTTACTGATATTTCCAAATGTTTGTTCTTTTTCTTCTGACTATTCTGATCGATCTGTCGGTCTGTCTGTCTGTCTATCTATCTATCTATCTATCTATCTATCTATCTATCTATCTATCTATCTATCTATCTGTGTGTCTGGCTTGGAAGAGATTACATTTACTTCTTTAATGTAGTTCCGACGACATTCTCCTACTTAGAAGTTTTGGAATAAGCTTGTAAAGAAGTTACCACTAGTTAGGTAGGTTATAGAATTTACTGTAAATAGCAAATTTGGTGGCTGCCTCTGTGTGTTCTTTCCCTTTTTCATGAAGTGACAGGTTCTGTAGCATTTATCTCAGAGTCAGGCAGACAAGGCATCTGGTGCATGGTAGGTTTTCCAACTCTCCTTCATCCTGGCTGTCTGCTTAATTTAGAGGAGAGCCAGTGGTAGGTGCTCTGTGAATTGGGTTTGTTCGTGTGACTCGGGCTTGTTCCTGTGACTCTTGAGTCTGCTCCATAGCCCTCCTTGCCGTTTTTGAAGTATTGGCATTTGAAGTATATTTATTTCAGTCTGAAGGGTCTCCTGTTAGATACTGTGAATTTCCTACTGCGGTTTTCTCTGCTGCTTCAGTACTGGATCAGGATCCTTTTTTTCATAGAATCATAGAATCTTCTGGTTGGAAGAGACCTCTAAGATCATGAAGTCCAACCGCACCCATGCAGTTTACAGGAATATAATAGTTTTCAAACTGGACTTGCATACATCAATAAAAGCATGTGCTTTTCTTGCTGTGATGAACAGCGGGATTTGCTGGCTCAGGATAGCTGTGGCCACATCTGCATACTCTTTACTAATATCTATGTTTTTGCAGGGCAAATAAAGCAGCGCCTAACAGATGTGACCAGAAGTTTGTATCGTATGGCATCGCATATTAGAGTGGACTAGCTTTCTTGGCAGTGTATCAACTTAAAATACTTGTGGCAATGAAACATACTGATTGATTGGAAATTATAGAAGAAGCTCTACAGTGTTTTGTTTATTAATCTCAGAATTAATATGGTGAAGGATTTGACATATTTGGACAATCATAGTTCACAAAACAATTGTATTGCCTGTGCTCCAGCATTGAAATTCCTGGCCTTAACAGTGAAAAATATTCCTGTTTCAAAAGAAGTCTCATTTCTCTCTTCCATTAAAGTTGTCAGGCTGCAGCTGTTTTTCCATTTCAACATTTTATAAATCGGACTATTTCCTTCTCAGGGATGGATGGCGTGTGATCTAATGGCAGTAGGTCAAACTACAAATCTGTTTCAGTTTGTAGAAGCAAATCTTGACTTCTTAAACTAAAGAATTTCCCTTTTTCCATCTTTGGGACTTTCATTGCTTTCCCTAAAAACATCTAAGATTTTTCCAAGGTATGGTTTAACTGAAAGCCAGCTAATTTATCCTGTTTCCCCTGTGTTTCTAAATTGTTCCTGATAAATCCAACAAGCTGGAGGGGACAGAAGCAGTACCTTTTCCCCTGATCCTGCTGAAGGAAATGTAACTACTGTGTCAATATTTTCTTCCTCATTTCTTGTCTTACTTGGATGCCGAGTGGCACTCCTTAGAAACAGATGCTCAGCAACTTTCCTGTAAGTCAAGAGGTCAAACCGAATCTTGGCACGCTTCCACCATATCCACTGAAGTTATGATCGCTCTGCAGATAAATTGGTGAAAACCCTCTCTAGCTTTATTATTTTCTCAACCTACATCCCTCTGCAAGGCTTCAGGTCCCTCGAGAGAGTCGAGAGCAACTCCCAGCTTAGTACCATCAGCAAACGTACCAACTGTGCGTTCAGCTCATGCCTCCAGGTCACCAACAAAAATACCGATCAGAACTGACCGAGAACAGAGCCCTGAGGAGCACTGCTGTCTGTGTAAAGCTTTTCCATCAATGGACTTTACATGGCTTTTCCTCCTGGTATACGCCCTGCCCCCTGGAAAGACTGAACTTATTTATACTTCTGAGTGGGGCTTTAATGCAGCAAAAGGACACATTTCTTTGGTTCCTTGCAGCAGAAGGGTACCTGACTTTGCATATTTGCATTAGGCTCAATCAGGAATGTCGTGCTCTCTCACCTTACATCGTTCGGAAGGACGACAGGCAAGTAGTCTCTGCAGTACTACTGGCACATCTTTTACAGTTACAATAAAAAAGGGCAGTTGCATCATTTTCCATTGCTGCCTGTCTTGCAAGTAGAGATAGCGAATTGTGCTGTACAGAACTGTCCTCTTAGTGATGCTGTAAACAAAGTGTGCTTTAGGGGTTTACTCTTTCCAGATGCTGATGCTTCTTACAGAAAGAGCAAGCATTCAGAAACCCTTAAGAGTACTCCAGTAATGCCCTCTTAAGCAGAGACTGAATTTTCCTGTTCGCAGCCTCCCCATAACCGTGTGGCAGTTTTTTCCCCTGGGAAACTGAATGCTGCACACCTTGATAGGTTGAAGTTGGAACCCAAGTTCCTTTCTTTGCAGGATTCAAAGTTGATTATGGAGTGAGTACAGTGTGAGTTTTGATTACAATTAGCAGAACTGAGAGAAAACTCAAGCCAGTAATATTTTCTGTCTCAGAGCTCTGTGAGTGTGGGGAGGAGGGCACATTATTGTGCACCACGTGCAACCATGGCACTTGTGCCAGTCGGTGCCTAATTTTTGGGTGTTTTTTTAGTCCACTTTTCACTGCAGGCAGAGAACTACCAACAGATCTGGCATTAATGCACACTGATGTCTTCACTCTCTGTGGAAATACCAAACAATCCTGACATGAAAACCAAAGTTCACATTGACAGAAGAACGAGGCTGATGACCTCATCTCTCCCCCTTCCCCCCGACCCCCCTTCATTACTATTTGTTGCCATTGTTAGGTTTCTGCTTTCTGAAGGGAATTGAGTTACTTTCTCACCACGAGACATGGGCCCTCTAGAACAAGAGCATCATATAAGCAGGCTAGCATACAGAAACTCGGGCTGAGTTTGACCATTGCAGGGGCCTAAGGAAGGACTACGGTCTCCAGATCTGTCCTCTTGACCCCTTAGACCCACAGTCAAAAGTTATGTGATACCACAAATTCATAGCATAGAACTATGTGGTGGTAAACAGTAAAAATACTGTTGTGGTGATACATGGAAAAAAATTTTGTAGTATAGGCTGAAGCTGAAATTCCCTGCTCTGGAAAAGGTTTTTGTATTTTGAAGCTGCTGAACCATGTGCATTTGTAGCCCAGCTATAACACAAGATCGCACCCATCAGTGGCCACCGAGGACAGAAATACCAAGGTAATAAAGGCTCACCTCTCTAAAGCAGGCAATAAATCAAACCAGCAGTGTTTTTTACACCTAAGAAAACACATGAGAGTAAAAAGTTACGTATGTTTTATTTAATGTAACAAATAACCTGTTGCTACTGGAAACCACTGCACAGAAAGCCCCCCTCCTCCCCAAATCCACACACTTAACTGTCTTGAGAAAAACTGAAGATGTGGGATTCTCCACTGCATATGCACATTTCTCTGTTCCTTCACACCCTGACGCTGTTTCCCTTGCATCACACATACAGTTAATGTGGCCTCTTGTGACTCAGTTACCTCTCCGACGATATTTCCCAACAGGTACCAGGACGACAGCTCCTAACTATGTGTCCTGAGAGTACTTTCCGTTGACTCTCACCTGTTACACACCAGGAGGAGCATCCCTGTCTTCTCCCAAGCCTATCTCTGTGCTTGTCGTGAGCTGTTCACACACCCTGTGCATCTGGACTTGCTGCCTGAAAATCCTCGCTGTGCTACTCAAGGCTCTGAAAACTGTCACGCTGCGGCAGCACCTGAATCACTGTTCCTCGTTCTGAGTGACACTGCCCATTTCTGTGTAATCCCACCTGCCCTCTGCTCCCTTCAGTCTTGTAAGCATTTTGGAGAAGAACACTTGGCTGATTTTGTGGATGCCTGCTTTGGCCTCACTGCAGTACAGGCTCAGAGTCAACGGCAATGGCTTGTAAAGCCTATAGCAATGCAGAATTGTGTAGGGATGCAAAATCCCCAGGAGTTTAGCTCATTGCAGTTGTTTAAGGCAAGGCTTTTGGCCAGAACACAGCCAAGAGCATTTAAAACCAAAACTAAACCACGCTCCCTCCTTGCTTGGTACCTCTGTCTTCATCAGTTCTTTGCAGTTCTTAATGTTCCTGGGGAGCAATTATCAAGAGGTCAAAAGAAACAAGAACGATCAGCCACCAATACGCAGAAAACCAGCCATGCACACTCGGTGGCCACGCAGTAGCATTATCAAGGCCCTGCATGCACACAAAAGATTAACTTAATGTACTGCAGGGGATAAAGCAGGAGCAGCGCTCTGGCACCAATGATGAGGAACAAGAATTTGTGCTCTCGGGTGGGGCTTTGTCCGTGTGCAAGTACAGTCCTTATCCAGACACAAAACTGAGCGTATTGCTGAACCCAGCTGCCACATACCTGTACCTTCTTTCATCGCCTCCTGCCAAAGAATTGCGTTCCAGGACGCAATTGCACTCAGGACTGACCGAGGGAACTTCTCAGTGCTTTAGCTTTGCTTCAGACTTGGTGTGAGCACAAGGCTCACAAGGATGAATCCCTATGGCTTGGCCCCCGGCAGAGGTGATCAAGCGGCAGTGATGGAAGTGGTTTGATGCAAGTGAGCTTACCAGTCACCTAGCAGAGATTAAAAACCAGCCAAAGAAAGAGGCCAGGTAACTTGTGTTAGGGAGTAGCAGAAGGAAACACCAAGGCTGATCGCTGTTTAACATAGCTTTCTGGAGACTGTAGCTCCCAATGGACTCAGCTCTTTAAATGGAATTATTCTGTAGCTTTGGAGCCTGACAGAAATATTACAGACTGTCCCCATCTCTGCTTTGCCGTTGCCTGAAGCGCTTGCTTGTCCATTCCCGGTTTTCTTCCACACTCACAAAGGGTGTTTAATCTGCAGAACAGTCAGTACCAAAAACTGGCAGCCAAATGCCTTTTGTCTCAAAGATGTGCAATCTGAAGTTAAAACCAACACAGGCACCAGGACAAGCCTTCTGCTCTGGGCTAGGTTTTAAGAATCAGGGTCTTCTGAACCCCTGTTTTCCAGCTCCTGCCAACATTACACCTCAGTCTTCAGAATGTAAGCCCAGCCTGAAGAACCAAATACCCTCTCTCCTACCATCTGGCTGGCTGCAGTATTTCACATCCTCTGCCTTCTTGAGCACCTCTTCAGCAGTCCCAGCCTTGCCACTCTCCTATAGGCTGCTGTATGGTCTCAGAGAGCCTTATTGTGGATCCACTCTAGTATCTCCTGTCAGTGAGGATACAGAGATCCTCTTCCAGGACTTTCTACCCTGTCTCACCTGCTTTGTTCTCTCTGCAATGAATTTGCCCACTTTCCTTACCTCCAGCCTCTTGTATCTCAGAAAGATTGCATTAAAAGCCATTTGCACGTGCTTTACTTGTTAATATTTTTCTTTAGGTAGCATTCTAGGAAGAAAATGTTTTTTCCTGCTAGTTGTGCTACAGCATTTTTACCTTAAAAATGACAATTCTTATGTCTGCTGAGCCAAGACAGCCTCACGACTCAGCAAAATCATAGTTCACCTTTGGTGGAGGAATAAGTAAATGGACACAGAGAGCAGGCCAGGATGACAGAGAGAGAGAACAGGAGCAGGGGGCAGGAGAGTGTCGGAGGACAAAATCAACTGCAATAGCCAATGGGACAGAGGGATGGGTAAAGAAAAGCTAGAGAGCAAGGGAGAGAGGGAAGAAGACACAGCCAGCTGGACAGGGGTTTCAGTGAGAAAGGATGAGGCAGGGAATGGTACAGAGAGAGAAAGACAGAAAAAGGAAAAGGACAGCAGGATAGAAAGAGAAACAAAAGGAAAGGGATCCGAGCTGAGATGGAGAGAGAAGCAGCAGGGACAGAAGACAAGAGGCGGGAAGAAGCAGAGGGAGGAGCAGAGACAAGGAAAAATAAGGGCTGGGGTCACGATGGAGATTGCAAAAAGAACTGCACTGGGCATAAGAAAGGAGAGGTAGTTAAAAAGAACAGGGTAAGCGAAAAGGACAAAGCAAGAGACAAAAGTGACAATGAAGAGCAAAAGAGGGACAGTGAAGAGGAGAGAGCGACAGAGAGAGAAAAAAGAGAAGCAGAAGAAAGGAGGCAGAAGGGAAGATAAGGACAGGGAGTGGGATATGCAGAGAGAGAGAAGAAGGACAGGTAAGAGGTCAGAGACTGTGAAAACAGGGAGGGATACAGATGAGGCTGGAGATAGGGAAGAAAACAACGGCAATGTGCTGCAGATCAGAGAGCGAGGAAGAAAAACAGAGGGTGAGGCAGGAGGGAGAGGGACAGCAAGAAACAGACAGGGAAAGGCAGGGCACCAGAGAAAGCTGGAAAGGAATGGAATGCAGAAGAGGAGTGAGATGACTGTGCCAAGCCTTCCCAGTCACCATTCATATGAGCCTTCCTTCCCAGCATTTTAAGAGGCAAATATCCTCAAGCAGTTGCTGAGAAGAAACCAGACCGCGTATCCTGAAGCAAGAAGTTTTCTTCACTCCTTGTCTGCCACCCTCCTGCCTTGTATGGGCAACTAAACACCTTAAGAGCATGGTTTCACACAGAGGAATAAGGCAATCTATGAGCAAAACGTCATTGCAAAGAGTAGTAGCCACTTGCCCGTTTCTCTTCACTCCCCCTTTGGTTTCCATTAGAAAATGACCCCGTTAAGTGGGAAAGAAGGGGCCTATGAGAACAGCAATCTGCACAGGCTCCTAAAGTCAGAGCAGAACTGCACAGACAAGGGAGGAAGAGGAGGAGAGGCTGATAACAGCTGAATCACTACCGTAAAAACGGAATGCAAAAAAGTGGTCAAAAAGAGTTTCGTGCTTGCTTGCTTCATTTTGATGTGATGTTGCAGTTCCTCCTCTCTCTTCATGTTTTGCTTTCCCACCCACTCTACGGATTCGGTGTCCTCTTCAGCTGGAAGCTCCTGTGTTAAGGCAACAAAAGACATTGCTCATGCACAAGATTTTACACTTCTACAGAATACAGATAAATTTCTCCTTCATCAAGAAATCTTGCCAAAGTTATTTCTAAAAGCATTACAACTCCCCTCGGCATGCAAAAGCCTTCCTTCTCAAATTATGGTACCGTCCATTCAGTTCAAATTCTGAAATTAGCAGATAACCCACCAAGTCAGTTTAAAGCAATCACCTGTGCCTTTTGTCCAAGGCAAAGCAATACTTATTAATTCTTGATGTATAGAGACTCAAAAGTGACTTTTGTAGCTAGACTTCATGAAGGAGAAACAAATAAAGTGATTAACTGATTTAGGTGAATTGTAGGCATTCCAGTACCCAAAAGGGGCCTGCAAGAAACTGGGGAGGGACTTTTTACAAGCGCGAGTAGTGACAGGACGAGGGGGAAAGGCTTTATATTGGAAGGGAGAAAATATAGTTTAGACATCAGGAAGGAATTCTTCCTGATGTGAGTGGTGAGACACTGGCACAGGCTGCCCAGGGAAGGTGTGGGTGTGCCCTCCCTGGAAGTGTTCAAGGCCAGCTTGGTCTGGTGGGAGCCTGCGCTGGTGGGAGGTTTCCCTGCCCATGGCAGGGGGATTGGAACGGGATGATCTTTAAGGTCCCTTCCAACACAAACCATTCTATGATTCTAATTTAAAGCCCTCCTTTTAGATATACTTTCCAGGAAAAAGGCAAGACATTGCAAAGTACGATTTAATGAAGCACTACAGAGCAAAAATCAAGAACATAAGACCACTAGAGTTATTACTCACTGGTTCTTTCACAATTTGTGAAATGCTCAGCAGTTTTCTGTCCTTGGTCTCAAAAGAGGGGCTGAAAAGAGAAATTGAGAAGACAAGTCTGGGTCCCCATCCTGAAGCTGAAGAGGCTTTTCCACCTAAAATGACAGCAGAGTGTTAAAATGCACGAACATTAGACCTAACTGACAATAGCATCCTGAGAGAAAAGGTCCAATCCAGTTTATAAACATTCCATGTGGAGGTAGTTTTTCCCTAGGAACTGCTTCTTGCTATCTCTTCTGTTACAGAAAAGTGTGAAAGAGAAAGAACCCAGTGTAGTCACATTTTCCCTGCAGTTACCTAATCAAAGATGTTATGTTAAAGAGGCATCAACAGCCCTGACGCATCTCAGAAAATGTACTCTAATAGAAAGGACCCTACGTGCTGTGACTTCACTTACAAAGTACATGCCCATGAAAAGCAATCACAGAATTAAACATCTGTAGAGTTTGTTGCAAGATGCAGTTCCTTTTCAGTATAAAACTGAACAGAATTTTGCAGCATCGCCCCTTTATTTCTCTGCTGTGGGGAAGGGATGGCAATCACCCATTAAAGACACCCTCCAGTTGTCATTAGTGACAGCAATTAAGATCATGAAGAAAATTGCACCTAACTATCATTTTGCTTTAGTCAGATCAGCCTCCTCATCTGATGCCACCACAGCAAGCCGGTCACGTGGAGTTCAGAAAAAGAGGAATTGCCTCTTTCCAAGTCTTTTCTTTGGCATTGTTACATTCTTTACAGTACTTAAAACCACCCTCACAGTCTGTTGCCTGTGGTTAACAAAGCAGCAATAGGCCTATTTCACATATACACCTAGTGCACCTACCTTTGAATGTCTTGAGGAGAGGAGAGGAGAGGAGAGGAGAGGAGAGGAGAGGAGAGGAGAGGAGAGGAGAGGAGAGGAGAGGAGAGGAGAGGAGAGGAGAGGAGAGGAGAGGAGAGGAGAGGAGAGGAGAGGAGAGGAGAGGAGAGGAGAGGAGAGGAGAGGAGAGGAGAGGAGAGGAGAGGAGAGGAGAGGAGAGGAGAGGAGAGGAGAGGAGAGGAGAGGAGAGGAGAGGAGAGGAGAGGAGAGGAGAGGAGAGGAGAGGAGAGGAGAGGAGAGGAGAGGAGAGGAGAGGAGAGGAGAGGAGAGGAGAAAAGCAACGTCCCATTTTCTTCAACAGTTTCTGATGCATGGCAATTTGGTGGGATCTGGTCTCATTCTTCCAATGCTGATGGTTTCTTTCTTGTTCTGCCAAGGATTTCTGCTTTCCCACCGGAATGTATGTCTTCCTGAGTAGAGACTCCTTCTCTGCCATGAGATTTTGTTGCCCATTCACAGCACTTCTTCCAGGAGTGGCAGGAAGGTTATTAAATTCTGTTTGAAGGAGTCATGATTTAGGCAGATCAAGGTCAGAACTTTCAAGAACTTGTGATGGACTCATCTTTCTTCTTCTGCCTCCTATTATTTAACACAGCTACGCAGAGCTGGTCGCTGGGCTGCACCTCTTGATCCTTGACACCTTCTTCTCCTTCCAACTCTGAAGTAAAATGACGCTGACACGTTTCAGGTGCTGGTTCTGAGGTTTGTGCCTGAACTGCACTACCTTCAATGACATAAAGTGAAAAAATGTACATTAATGCATGATTAATTACTAAACCGACTCAGTGCAAACTGAGCCAGGTCAAACTGAGGACAGTGACACACTGCTTCTCCTTTGAGATGCCCAGTGAATGTGAAGTGAGATACATACAATGTCCTCTCTACTACAGAGGAAAGTTTAACTCATGAGAGCTGTGATGGCAACATGTGCACTTTACAAATTCACTTGGATTACATAAGAAGCCCATCTTTTCTATATACCCCACCTCAGGTTGTGTTGTTGCCTGTATAAGCAACCCCTCTTTCCTTCCAGAGACATGAGATACTCAAGCTTTCACGTTGAGAATAAAAATAGCGTCTGTTACTGGAAATGAGATGGAAAGGAAGGCTGGAAAGGCACTCTCATAGCTTCTTCTTTGTTTGTGCAATCTGCTTTCTCCAGATCCAGCAGTTCCCTTTGCAGATGGTATGCGGGGCTGGGAGAACTTTGCTAACTCAGGTCAAACAAGAGCTATACTGATTGCCCTCTAATGCTCCAGGAGTACTGACATTGTACAGAGCTGTTTGTACCACAGTCCAGCAATGAGAGAGTTTTTTTCAGAAAGTTATGCTTTAACAATCAGTATCTTATGATGATTAGTTTTTATGAAATGCACCTTTGATTTCTCATATATACAAGGCAGCTAACACAGGGCAGGCAAATACTCTGACCTATCTCACTAGAAACACTCAGATCTGACACTTCTGACTGCTTACTGAGTCTCCATGATCTTGGAGGATTGAGATGAATGGGCCTTGTAAGCACTTGCTTCTCCTGCCATCTCAGGGCTGTTCTTTGGGCTCACTATTGTGTTTTCAAGAAGAGGGAGCTCAGCATACCTAAAATCATAACTCAAGATTTCTCTTTGTTTTATGCTTGCCCTTTCAAGTTGTATGCACTACTGAAATATTCCAGTGATCACTAGGCCTTTAGGATGGAACCACTACATTGTTGTGGCCAAGACCTCCCTAGCGGAGGCCGAGCCTCTTGCTACAACTGAGCAGCTCTTTGTAACAGGCAATCGAACGAGGACATACTCTTAGGGCATGAACAGAAAGCTCACACATGTAGATACCAGCACGTGCTCCTGTTCCACCCCTGGTTTTGGTACGTTGCTCCAGCAACGGTCCAGTGAGCTGAATCAGGGAGTCCAACCAACAGAACAAAAGAAGGAACAGAAAGGGCAGCTCTCAGGTGGACTCACTGTGTTTGACACCTATACAAATGGCATCCAAGGTGCAAGGCAAGAGGCCAAACTGAGAACGTTAGGGCTAGAGAGCAGCTAACAGTACAGCTCTCTTCATCAGGAGCCGTTTCTTACTATAATTGAAGGAGACTAAGCCTTGCGAAAGGAGAGACTGACAGTAAACTCAGCTCATGATATTTGTTGCTCTCAGGATGTGTGATTCACAAAACTTAAGAAACCCAAACAACTGGCTCAAGCTGCATTCCTTACCTTCTTGCCGTACCACCACCTGAAAAGGTAGAGGTGGAAGCTGAACTTGCGGTTTACAACCATCACAGCTGCTGACACCACTTGAGTGAAAGCCACCACAGGCATTTAGGAGTGTAGTCTTGCAGGCACGCGATCTTCCAGCAGGTCGAACGTAACCATTTTCCCCCAGTGCAAGTCTGCCATTCGGATTTGCAATTCCAGCTCTCAACATAAGGAGTATGGGCAAACTTGAAAAAAGTCTAAATTAAATCACAGTCCTTAAAGGCTGTAACTGTAAAAATCATTGACCACAGCCCAGCTTACCGTAACGGTCCATTTTGCCCTTGAAGTCTCCTCTCTGGATGATATGCCAGGTTCCTTTGCTGACAGAGAAGGAGTAATTGATTGTCCTGGAGATGAGAGGGATTTACGAGGGGTTTGTTGTGAAGGCTGGATTTTAGAATAGACTGAGGAGTAAACCCAAGAAAAGCGAAGACGACGTGGCCAAAACTTTAGCCCTCTGTGAAAAGACAGAAAAAACATTTTTTTTTGGGAAAATTGATGTGACTATTAAAACAAGCAAGAAAAATCTACACACACATGCTTTCTGGCTGGCTGGAAGTTTTCAAGTGTGGGATCCAAAAGTTCCAAACCCACCTTATGGGTTTGATTCACTGGAGAACTACGGTCAAGGAAAACCATAAATGCATCACAGATCCATAACAGATGTTCCTAGAACACCACATTTATTCTGGGTGCTTGAGAAACAGAAGTTAGGTAAGGATGTCTGTATTTAAAGCAGTAAAATGAAAGTTGTGGGCTTGCAGAGCAGGCTACAACTAGAGGAAGTAAAAATAAAACCCCCCACCATGCAAATTTATCCCCATGGTCTGGCATCCAGACTGCTCTCAGCCAAAAAAAATAAAAGCTGCATGCAAGATACAGAAGGGAGCGACAGAAAATCTAACCCAGACATAACTCATATATCTGGAGAACAAAATGATAAGATTGGCTGATAGAAAAGATCAGTTTATTCCTCGGATGCAAACAAACAATTTCAAATGGAGTAAACAGTGGTCTGTAACATTTAATTCACAGCTTCACAGAGGAGCAAGGACGGACTATCAAAACTGGTTACTGTTACCTAACAGAACCTCGTGCACTTGACAGAACTTCCATGCTCGCCCTAAGATTCATCTTCATTGACTGATTTGACTGCTGTGCTGGGATATAACCGGCCTGGTGCAGGTGGTGGGCTGAAAGAAATTCACGGGTGTGACCACTGGCCCTGATGTGGAAAAAACTTCTCCAAACAGTCCAATGAGAAACAACACAGTTTAAAAATCTATTATGATTCTGCCCCTTCTCTTTTCAAAGAGAGGATTAAGAACTGTTTTTTCTTGTCCGCACTTACTTGTTTAGCATCCGTAAAGGCAGCTTCAGGAAATCTTTTATGAGTCCCATCTCATGACAGATCTCATACAAGTGTTTTAACAGCTCTTCTCGTTCTTTGACTCGGTGTCACATTGCTGCAACAGACTGCAAGCCTCCACCACGTGCCTGTAATTCATTATTTTGAGATGTAGAGGAACAGTAATAGTAAAACCAAGAAGATGCTCTAAAATTATTGCATTTCAATTGAAAAGAAATTTAGGGGGTAGTGATTTATATTATTGATTCTCCACTTTTCACAATATGGGAATGCCAAAATGGGGGGGGGCATATATTTCTTTACCTATTGGATAACACCAGAGCGAGGCAAAGCCGCAATTCTCTATGCCTTCACATTGATGGCTTCACCATCCCTATGTGCCTGAGTTTTCACCTATGCTCCTCTCGGCACATGAGGGACTGGATAATTCTCACTCGTAGCCGTGACACAGTTTTGATTGCAGCTGGCTGAAAGAGCAGGGCCTGTGACGTCTGTACAATCAGAGATCAGGTTTATTAAGATAGATCCATACACTCCTCCAACACAAATATTCAAAAGTTTCTTAAAGTGTGGGTGAATGTCTGTTAAGGAATCCTACATGAGTGCCTAATGAGATACTTGATACAGGACATATAAATAGAAATCGTAAGATATTTACAGAAAAACTGCCAGTGAGCCACATGGAACAAAGCAAGTGTTCTAAAAGGAATAATTCAGATGTGAATCAAATCTCTGTATGCAAACAACACATTGTACAAATACGTGATGAAAAAATAAGTGATTCTCCCAGACAAACAGATTCTGTTAACTCATGAACAACCTTCAGCCGCAAAAAGAGCATGGTTAGGTTGAAAAGTCACTTTTGCTGTCTTCCATCTCAAATCTTGTGGCTATCATCATAGCTTTAAGAATGAAAGTACCTAAACCACTGTTTTTCAGAAAGTGCTCAACTGCACCGCCAGAAACAACCCAAAAGGAATGGTGCTGAAAATAAAATGGTCAAGCATTATCCCAGTTGATTTCCCTTTTGTTTTAAACAATTTCCTGTCCTGTCAACTCAAACAAAATTTCAAATCGCAATTGATTGCTGAAGAACTTGTAGCAGAACTACAAAGAAGCTTCTCATAGTTTAACACCTGTTCTTCGCTGAGCACCGATTTTTTAACATCATTTTATAGATGACAGTTTTATCCTGTAACACACGTCTAACTAAAATGTAACATACTTCCTTCATAATCATTGTGATCCCAAAGCCAATACCCTTGAATAAGCTGGACAAGCCCCTCAGGGACAGCAAACACAGTTGTGAAGGAGTCAACCAGATTTCCTGGGTTTTTCAGCAAGGAATGCCAAATATCTAGCATCGAGTAAATTGTCTCATATCATGTATTGAATCAGTCTAATACGCTTGTAAGACTAACTATTTATCCCATTACATTGAGAAAAACACCATGAAAGAGGAATATAAAAGTGGTGGGAACCAGCAAATACTACTGCCTTACTCTTGCCCTTTTAAGTTGCTATAACCTAGAGACAGCAAAGCCCAACAACAAATTTGCATTCTGAATCAGCAGTCAGAAAGAAATACCCTGTGGTTTCTGTGAGGCATCTAAAAAGGTTGGCTTTAGGCATTTAAATACTCCTGTTATAAACTCAAGTTCCCTCTTGAGTCAGGGCAGCAACCAGCTGGATTTTCAGCTGAATTATTATAGCAAACAATTCCTACAGTGGGTTTTCTGCCTCGCTTCCAGAGTATGAAAAGAAGTGTAAATTATGGTCTCCTTATCATACAGCTTAGCTCTGAATAATTAAAACTGGATCTCAAACAGGGTGCAGATCACTCACTCGTAGTGTCACTGTCTCCTCCTGACACCCATTTTTAGGGACAGATTCTAAGAAGGAAGCTCTGGGCTACCACCATTTTCAAAGCCCTTGCTCTCCAGCCTCCCCTCTCAGGTCAGGCAACAAACAACAAAAGCCATCTTGTGTGTTTCAGGAGCTTAAAGACTCAGTTGGTGCCCAAGGACTGTCCTCTTCTCTCCATTCATTATTCTGTGTGCCTGCGTTTTCAACAGAACAGCAGTAAGCACTGTTAGCAGGGTTGGAAAAGCAAAGACTTCCGCAAAGATCAGGTAATGGTAAGCCACAGCTTGAAGCCCTTTTGCTCTGAAGCAGCATGTTTTAGTGCATCATTCTAGTGAGGAGTCATTTTGCTACAGACAGGGGTGCTTTAAAGCAGCTCTCCTAGCTATGCCCCCTCAAAGCCTATTCTGCGTACCTGCACCTGCAAAACATGGGAAGCTGAAGTAGTCCTTGATCTCCTTGCACCAGCTTTAAACATCAGTGGATTTCCCACATTCTGCTCCTTCTAAATCTATTACATGAAACAGCAGCTGCTGGGAACAAAATCAGCTTATCCGAGCCGAGCATAAACGCTGCTGAGTAACAAACAAAAGCAACATGCTTTACCAACATTAGTCTCACACTAAATCCAAAACACAGCATTATGCCAGCTCCTAGGCAGAAAATGAGCTCTATCGCAGCTGAAACCAGCACAATTCCTTACACATACTTTCACAGAATCACAGAAAGATTGAGGCAGGAGGGAGGGACCTCTGGAAGTCATCTTGTCAAGGCAACCTCCGGCAGCAAAGAGAGCTAAAGTCACTTACCCAGGACGGTGTCCAGACTCCTCTTCAATATGCCTTGGGGCTCCTGCCTTGGCAGGGAATGACACTCGCTGTAAGCAGAGAGCCGCACTGAGTCATGACTCTTGGCAGCAGGAGGGATTTGGGTGCAGCTGCAGGGAGGCTGCACTGGGCAGCGTGGGCTGGTAGTAAAACAGAGCCCTGGGACGTGGGGCAGAGGGTGCGCTGAGGAAGAGGGAAGACCTGGAGACCCTCCTGCTGGAAGCATCTGCCTCGGGAGCAGCTGCAGAGTTGCAGGTGTGGAGCTGGGCAGCAGGTACCTTTGGGCAGTTTCCTTTCTTTAGTGGCTGTAGAAAGCTGAGAGCTTTCTGGTCGACTCGCGGGCCAGCACTGCCCCAGCTGCTGGCCCGGCTCTGGCATGGGAAGCTCCTGGGGCCTGGCACTAGTGCTGCCGACGGCATGGCCTCCTGGGGGGCTGGGAAGAGCCCTGGCAGCTGCCAGCCCTCCTCTTTGGTGCTCGCTGTGGCCGCCCAGGGAGGCGGTCCCTGTCCTGCCTGGTATAGGAGGGACCTGCCACAGCGTCCCCTTCATCCTCACGCTGCTCTTCCTGCTCCCTCTGGCTGGGAATGGGGACGCCTTGGCTGCTGCTGGGACCCCCCTGAAGAGCAGCAGTGTAGGTGCTGGAGGGAGCCGGGCCAGGGGCAGGACACCCCGGCTGGGAGGCAGTAGGAGGAGGTCCAGCCACGGGGCTGCCCTCCCGCTCCTCAGCAGCGTGGCCATTCTCGAGGCCCAGCAGATGGTGGGCCTCGCCGCTGCAGCGCTGCACGGCAAAGTCAATAAGGTTTTGTACAAATGCTGCCGTGCGACTCTCCAGGTTGACTTGCATAAGCTGGACCAGGACCTCTTCGTCCAGCCCAAATAAGCCCAAGATGGACATGAGGAAGTCTTCCATCACAGCTGCTGTGAAAGGCTCTTGGGCATAGACTTGCCTTAGCTGCTCTTGCAGCCAGGGCAGGAAGCGTTGGAGGAGAGCCGGGTGCTCATCAAAAAGGGTTGCCCAGGTGTCGGACTGGAGGCCACCCACTGGAGCCCTGAGCCCTGACTCCACCACCGGTGGCTGGGGTGTCACAGGCCGCTGCGGGCTGTTGGTGGCTGGGATCCTAGGAGCTCCTCCTGCCTGGCGGGTGTCAGCACCATTCCAGCTGTCCAGGCAGATGGGACAGCGGTTGCCTGCCTCTGTGTCCATGCTCTGCCTTTGCTGCGGTGGGCTGGGGAGAGCTGGGGGTGGCGGGGAGCTCCCTCTGTTTGGCGCTGCAGCAGCCAGTGTTATGCTGGGAAAGGAAGAGAGGCCACAGTCATGGACTGGCCTGGAGAAGTCTGGAAGAAATGCCCAGATCCCACCAGAAGGAAGCCCTCTCAACTCCCTGTGGCTGGGTGTCACTGCACAGCTCACCTTTGCTGCTGCTGCGAGCGCTCTTCTTGTGTGCCCCGGCTGCCATGAGCTGGCAGGGCCAGGAAGATATTTTTATAGCTTTGGAGTCAAGCACAGAGACCTGCAAGCAACAAAACGCCAGTGAGGACACAGGCACCAACTGAATGCTCCTGCCTTGCCAACTGCTCAGCAAGAGTGGGGGCAGTTGGGCAGAACTCAGACCATTGGCCCTGCCCCTGGCCATTAGCCCCGCCCCTGGACATTAGCCCCACCCTTTGGCTGTTAGCCAAGCCCCCACACCACAAACCAGACCCAGACCTCGCTCCCTGCCCCTAGCAACGGCTTCCCAGCACAAACCACCACAATGATCCTTTGGTGCTGGCCACAGCCCAACAGCAAACCCACCCCAGTTTCAGTGTCTGTTGCCATCACAGCTCTCATGAGTTAAACTTTCCTCTGTAGTAGAGAGGACATTGTATGTATCTCACTTCACATTCACTGGGCATCTCAAAGGAGAAGCAGTGTGTCACTGTCCTCAGTTTGACCTGGCTCAGTTTGCACTGAGTCGGTTTAGTAATTAATCATGCATTAATGTACATTTTTTCACTTTATGTCATTGAAGGTAGTGCAGTTCAGGCACAAACCTCAGAACCAGCACCTGAAACGTGTCAGCGTCATTTTACTTCAGAGTTGGAAGGAGAAGAAGGTGTCAAGGATCAAGAGGTGCAGCCCAGCGACCAGCTCTGCGTAGCTGTGTTAAATAATAGGAGGCAGAAGAAGAAAGATGAGTCCATCACAAGTTCTTGAAAGTTCTGACCTTGATCTGCCTAAATCATGACTCCTTCAAACAGAATTTAATAACCTTCCTGCCACTCCTGGAAGAAGTGCTGTGAATGGGCAACAAAATCTCATGGCAGAGAAGGAGTCTCTACTCAGGAAGACATACATTCCGGTGGGAAAGCAGAAATCCTTGGCAGAACAAGAAAGAAACCATCAGCATTGGAAGAATGAGACCAGATCCCACCAAATAGCCATGCATCAGAAACTGTTGAAGAAAATGGGACGTTGCTTTTCTCCTCTCCTCTCCTCTCCTCTCCTCTCCTCTCCTCTCCTCTCCTCTCCTCTCCTCTCCTCTCCTCTCCTCTCCTCTCCTCTCCTCTCCTCTCCTCTCCTCTCCTCTCCTCTCCTCTCCTCTCCTCTCCTCTCCTCTCCTCTCCTCTCCTCTCCTCTCCTCTCCTCTCCTCTCCTCTCCTCTCCTCAAGACATTCAAAGGTAGGTGCACTAGGTGTATATGTGAAATAGGCCTATTGCTGCTTTGTTAACCACAGGCAACAGACTGTGAGGGTGGTTTTAAGTACTGTAAAGAATGTAACAATGCCAAAGAAAAGACTTGGAAAGAGGCAATTCCTCTTTTTCTGAACTCCACGTGACCGGCTTGCTGTGGTGGCATCAGATGAGGAGGCTGATCTGACTAAAGCAAAATGATAGTTAGGTGCAATTTTCTTCATGATCTTAATTGCTGTCACTAATGACAACTGGAGGGTGTCTTTAATGGGTGATTGCCATCCCTTCCCCACAGCAGAGAAATAAAGGGGCGATGCTGCAAAATTCTGTTCAGTTTTATACTGAAAAGGAACTGCATCTTGCAACAAACTCTACAGATGTTTAATTCTGTGATTGCTTTTCATGGGCATGTACTTTGTAAGTGAAGTCACAGCACGTAGGGTCCTTTCTATTAGAGTACATTTTCTGAGATGCGTCAGGGCTGTTGATGCCTCTTTAACATAACATCTTTGATTAGGTAACTGCAGGGAAAATGTGACTACACTGGGTTCTTTCTCTTTCACACTTTTCTGTAACAGAAGAGATAGCAAGAAGCAGTTCCTAGGGAAAAACTACCTCCACATGGAATGTTTATAAACTGGATTGGACCTTTTCTCTCAGGATGCTATTGTCAGTTAGGTCTAATGTTCGTGCATTTTAACACTCTGCTGTCATTTTAGGTGGAAAAGCCTCTTCAGCTTCAGGA
Organism: Tapera naevia; assembly: GCA_033556795.1. Classification (NCBI taxonomy): domain Eukaryota; kingdom Metazoa; phylum Chordata; class Aves; order Cuculiformes; family Neomorphidae; genus Tapera; species Tapera naevia. The sequence continues at coordinate 7,805,298 of JAUMJJ010000044.1, forward strand.
TGGGGACCCAGACTTGTCTTCTCAATTTCTCTTTTCAGCCCCTCTTTTGAGACCAAGGACAGAAAACTGCTGAGCATTTCACAAATTGTGAAAGAACCAGTGAGTAATAACTCTAGTGGTCTTATGTTCTTGATTTTTGCTCTGTAGTGCTTCATTAAATCGTACTTTGCAATGTCTTGCCTTTTTCCTGGAAAGTATATCTAAAAGGAGGGCTTTAAATTAGAATCATAGAATGGTTTGTGTTGGAAGGGACCTTAAAGATCATCCCGTTCCAATCCCCCTGCCATGGGCAGGGAAACCTCCCACCAGCGCAGGCTCCCACCAGACCAAGCTGGCCTTGAACACTTCCAGGGAGGGCACACCCACACCTTCCCTGGGCAGCCTGTGCCAGTGTCTCACCACTCACATCAGGAAGAATTCCTTCCTGATGTCTAAACTATATTTTCTCCCTTCCAATATAAAGCCTTTCCCCCTCGTCCTGTCACTACTCGCGCTTGTAAAAAGTCCCTCCCCAGTTTCTTGCAGGCCCCTTTTGGGTACTGGAATGCCTACAATTCACCTAAATCAGTTAATCACTTTATTTGTTTCTCCTTCATGAAGTCTAGCTACAAAAGTCACTTTTGAGTCTCTATACATCAAGAATTAATAAGTATTGCTTTGCCTTGGACAAAAGGCACAGGTGATTGCTTTAAACTGACTTGGTGGGTTATCTGCTAATTTCAGAATTTGAACTGAATGGACGGTACCATAATTTGAGAAGGAAGGCTTTTGCATGCCGAGGGGAGTTGTAATGCTTTTAGAAATAACTTTGGCAAGATTTCTTGATGAAGGAGAAATTTATCTGTATTCTGTAGAAGTGTAAAATCTTGTGCATGAGCAATGTCTTTTGTTGCCTTAACACAGGAGCTTCCAGCTGAAGAGGACACCGAATCCGTAGAGTGGGTGGGAAAGCAAAACATGAAGAGAGAGGAGGAACTGCAACATCACATCAAAATGAAGCAAGCAAGCACGAAACTCTTTTTGACCACTTTTTTGCATTCCGTTTTTACGGTAGTGATTCAGCTGTTATCAGCCTCTCCTCCTCTTCCTCCCTTGTCTGTGCAGTTCTGCTCTGACTTTAGGAGCCTGTGCAGATTGCTGTTCTCATAGGCCCCTTCTTTCCCACTTAACGGGGTCATTTTCTAATGGAAACCAAAGGGGGAGTGAAGAGAAACGGGCAAGTGGCTACTACTCTTTGCAATGACGTTTTGCTCATAGATTGCCTTATTCCTCTGTGTGAAACCATGCTCTTAAGGTGTTTAGTTGCCCATACAAGGCAGGAGGGTGGCAGACAAGGAGTGAAGAAAACTTCTTGCTTCAGGATACGCGGTCTGGTTTCTTCTCAGCAACTGCTTGAGGATATTTGCCTCTTAAAATGCTGGGAAGGAAGGCTCATATGAATGGTGACTGGGAAGGCTTGGCACAGTCATCTCACTCCTCTTCTGCATTCCATTCCTTTCCAGCTTTCTCTGGTGCCCTGCCTTTCCCTGTCTGTTTCTTGCTGTCCCTCTCCCTCCTGCCTCACCCTCTGTTTTTCTTCCTCGCTCTCTGATCTGCAGCACATTGCCGTTGTTTTCTTCCCTATCTCCAGCCTCATCTGTATCCCTCCCTGTTTTCACAGTCTCTGACCTCTTACCTGTCCTTCTTCTCTCTCTCTGCATATCCCACTCCCTGTCCTTATCTTCCCTTCTGCCTCCTTTCTTCTGCTTCTCTTTTTTCTCTCTCTGTCGCTCTCTCCTCTTCACTGTCCCTCTTTTGCTCTTCATTGTCACTTTTGTCTCTTGCTTTGTCCTTTTCGCTTACCCTGTTCTTTTTAACTACCTCTCCTTTCTTATGCCCAGTGCAGTTCTTTTTGCAATCTCCATCGTGACCCCAGCCCTTATTTTTCCTTGTCTCTGCTCCTCCCTCTGCTTCTTCCCGCCTCTTGTCTTCTGTCCCTGCTGCTTCTCTCTCCATCTCAGCTCGGATCCCTTTCCTTTTGTTTCTCTTTCTATCCTGCTGTCCTTTTCCTTTTTCTGTCTTTCTCTCTCTGTACCATTCCCTGCCTCATCCTTTCTCACTGAAACCCCTGTCCAGCTGGCTGTGTCTTCTTCCCTCTCTCCCTTGCTCTCTAGCTTTTCTTTACCCATCCCTCTGTCCCATTGGCTATTGCAGTTGATTTTGTCCTCCGACACTCTCCTGCCCCCTGCTCCTGTTCTCTCTCTCTGTCATCCTGGCCTGCTCTCTGTGTCCATTTACTTATTCCTCCACCAAAGGTGAACTATGATTTTGCTGAGTCGTGAGGCTGTCTTGGCTCAGCAGACATAAGAATTGTCATTTTTAAGGTAATAATGCTGTAGCACAACTAGCAGGAAAAAACATTTTCTTCCTAGAATGCTACCTAAAGAAAAATATTAACAAGTAAAGGCACGTGCAAATGGCTTTTAATGCAATCTTTCTGAGATACAAGAGGCTGGAGGTAAGGAAAGTGGGCAAATTCATTGCAGAGAGAACAAAGCAGGTGAGACAGGTAGAAAGTCCTGGAAGAGGATCTCTGTATCCTCACTGACAGGAGATACTAGAGTGGATCCACAATAAGGCTCTCTGAGACCGTACAGCAGCCTATAGGAGAGTGGCAAGGCTGGGACTGCTGAAGAGGTGTTCAAGAAGGCAGAGGATGTGAAATACTGCAGCCAGCCAGATGGTAGGAGAGAGGGTATTTGGTTCTTCAGGCTGGGCTTACATTCTGAAGACTGAGGTGTAATGTTGGCAGGAGCTGGAAAACAGAGGTTCAGAAGACCCTGATTCTTAAAACCTAGCCTAGAGCAGAAGGCTTGTCCTGGTGCCTGTGTTGGTTTTAACTTCAGATTGCACATCTTTGAGACAAAAGGCATTTGGCTGCCAGTTTTTGGTACTGACTGTTCTGCAGATTAAACACCCTTTGTGAGTGTGGAAGAAAACCGGGAATGGACAAGCAAGCGTTTCAGGCAACGGCAAAGCAGAGATGGGGACAGTCTGTAATATTTCTGTCAGGCTCCAAAGCTACAGAATAATTCCATTTAAAGAGCTGAGTCCATTGAGAACTACAGTCTCCAGAAAGCTAAACCGTGCATGTTAAACAGCGATCAGCCTTGGTGTTTCCTTCTGCTACTCAAATTATAAAAAATACTGAGCTCAAATTGGCCACTTCTGTTAAGGACAATAAGAAGAGTTTTTATAAATATATCAGTGGCAGAAAGAAGGGCGGCAGCGACCTCCACTCCTTGTTGGATGTGGAGGGAAATATAGTAACCAGAGATGCAGAGAAGGCTGAGGTACTTAATGCCTTCTTTGCTTCAGTTTTTAACAACAAGGATGTCAGCTCGCTTGACAGTTGGCCCTCTGAAGTGGTTGATGGGGGCAGGGTGAAATATGGCCCTCCTGCAATCCATGAGGAGGAGGTTAGAGACCTGCTGAGCCGCTTGGACCCTCATAAGTCTATGGGGCCGGATGGGATCCATCCTAGGGTGCTGAGAGAGCTGGCGGATGAGCTTGCTAAGCCTCTCTCCATCATCTTTCAGCGGTCCTGGCTCTCTGGAGAGGTCCCGGAAGACTGGAAGTTGGCCAATGTGACGCCCATCCACAAGAAGGGCCGTAAGGATGATCCAGGTAATTACAGACCTGTCAGCCTGACCTCGGTCCCAGGTAAAATCATGGAGAAGATAATCCTGGGTGAAATCATGCACCACCTGCAGAACGGTCAAGAAATCAGGCCCAGCCAGCATGGATTTAGGAGGGGTAGGTCCTGCCTGACCAACCTGATCTCCTTTTACGATCATGTGACTCGCCTGGTGGATGAGAGGAAGGCTGTGGATGTGGTATACTTGGATTTCAGTAAGGCCTTTGACACGGTTCCCCACAGTAGACTCCTAGGGAAGCTGGCAGCTCGTGGCCTAGATGGGAGCACTCTGTGCTGGGTTAGGAATTGGCTGGACGGCCGAGCCCAGAGAGTGGTGGTGAATGGTGTTTCATCCAGTTGGCGGCCGGTCACCAGTGGTGTCCCCCAGGGATCGGTATTGGGTCCCGTCCTGTTTAATATCTTTATTGACGATTTGGATGAGGGGATTGAGTCCATCATCAGCAAATTTGCAGATGATACCAAGCTCGGAGGAAGAGTTGATCTGCTAGAGGGTAGGATGGCCCTACAGAGGGACCTGGACAGATTGGAGAGCTGGGCCGATTCTAATGGGATGATGTTTAATAAGTCCAAATGTCGGGTACTTCATTTTGGACACAACAATCCCATGCAGAGCTACAGACTGGGGACAGAGTGGCTAGAGAGTAGTCAGGTAGAAAAGGACCTGGGAGTGCTGGTGGACAGGAAGCTCAACATGAGCCAGCAGTGTGCCCAGGTGGCCAAGAAGGCTAATGGAATCCTGGCCTGCATCAGGAATAGTGTAGTAAGCAGGACCAGAGAAGTTATTGTCCCCCTGTACTCGGCACTGGCCAGGCCTCACCTTGAATATTGTGTCCAGTTCTGGGCCCCTCAGTATGGGAAAGATGTTAGGATACTGGAATGTGTTCAGAGGAGGGCAACGAAGATGGTGAGGGGGCTGGAGCACAAGCCCTATGAGGAGCGACTGAGGGAATTGGGGCTGTTTAGCCTGGAGAAGAGGAGGCTCAGGGGAGACCTCATTGCTCTCTACAACTACCTAAAAGGAGGTTGTAGTCGGGCAGGGGTTGGTCTCTTCTCTCAGGTGACCAGTGGCAGAACCAGAGGGCATGGACTTAAGCTTCGTCAGGGAAAGTTTAGACTTGATGTGAGGAAAAAATTCTTCACTGAAAGGGTGATTGGCCATTGGAATGGGCTGCCCAGGGAGGTGGTGGAGTCACCTACCCTGGAGGTGTTTAAAGGGAGACTGGATGAGGCACTGAGTGCCATGGTCTAGATGATGGTTGGTGTTAGTGTTAGGTTATAGGTTGGACTTGATGATCTCAGAGGTCCTTTCCAACCTTATGATACTGTGATACTGTGATACTCCCTAACACAAGTTACCTGGCCTCTTTCTTTGGCTGGTTTTTAATCTCTGCTAGGTGACTGGTAAGCTCACTTGCATCAAACCACTTCCATCACTGCCGCTTGATCACCTCTGCCGGGGGCCAAGCCATAGGGATTCATCCTTGTGAGCCTTGTGCTCACACCAAGTCTGAAGCAAAACTAAAGCACTGAGAAGTTCCCTCGGTCAGTCCTGAGTGCAATTGCGTCCTGGAACGCAATTCTTTGGCAGGAGGCGATGAAAGAAGGTACAGGTATGTGGCAGCTGGGTTCAGCAATACGCTCAGTTTTGTGTCTGGATAAGGACTGTACTTGCACACGGACAAAGCCCCACCCGAGAGCACAAATTCTTGTTCCTCATCATGGGTGCCAGAGCGCTGCTCCTGCTTTCTCCCCTACAGTGCATTAAGTTAATCTTTTGTGTGCATGCAGGGCCTTGATAATGCTACTGCGTGGCCACTGAGTGTGCATGGCTGGTTTTCTGCGTATTGGTGGCTGATCTTTCTTGTTTCTTTTGACCTCTTGATATGTGCTCCCCAGGAACATTAAGAACTGCAAAGAACTGATGAAGACAGAGGTGCCAAGCAAGGAGGGAGCGTGGTTTAGTTTTGGTTTTAAATGCTCTTGGCTGTGTTCTGGCAAAAAGCCTTGCCTTATACAACTGCAATGAGCTAAACTCCTGGGGATTTTGCATCCCTACACAATTCTGCATTGCTATAGGCTTTACAAGCCATTGCCGTTGACTCTGAGCCTGTACTGCAGTGAGGCCAAAGCAGGCATCCACAAAAACAGCCAAGTGTTCTTCTCCAAAATGCTTACAAGACTGAAGGGAGCAGAGGACTGTGGGCAGGTGGGATTACACAGAAATGGGCAGTGTCACTCAGAACGAGGAACAGTGATGCAGGTGCTGCCGCAGCGTGACAGTTTTCAGAGCCTTGAGTAGCACAGCGAGGATTTTCAGGCAGCAAGTCCAGCTGCACAGGGTGTGTGAACAGCTCACGACAAGCACAGAGATAGGCTTGGGAGAAGACAGGGATGCTCCTCCTGGTGTGTAACAGGTGAGAGTCAACAGAAAGTACTCTCAGGACACATAGTTAGGAGCTGTCGTCGTGGTACCTGCTGGGAAATATCGTGGGAGAGGTAACTGAGTCACAAGAGGCCACATTAACTGTATGTGTGATGCTGAACTATGATTTTGCTGAGTTGTGAGGCTGTCTTGGCTCAGCAGACGTAAGAATTGTCATTTTTAAGGTAATAATGCTGTAGCACAACTAGCAGGAAAAAACATTTTCTTCCTAGAATGCTACCTAAAGCAAAATATTAACAAGTAAAGGCACGTGCAAATGGCTTTTAATGCAATCTTTCTGAGATACAAGATACGCGGTCCCCTATTCCTCTGTAGTATTTACTGTTCTGACTCGACCCTATTAGGTTTAAAACTCTTTAATTTGAGGATGCTTTTTGCAGCTGTGCCATTATACTTGATTCCTCACCAATTTGGAAATCCATATTGTAGAGAGCTCAACGTGCAGCCTGAGTCGCTCAGATTTCCTCTCGCTTTACAGCCAATACAGCTGTCACTTTGATAGTTGGGAGTGATCTGTTGTGTGCAGGAGATCTTGTATGTACTCTGGTGAGCATCTCTCTTTATCGCCCAAAGGCTAAACCCAGCCACCATGCTTGCAGCCCAACCATTTACGCTTTTTTACCAGTTGAATCATTCCAGTTAACTCAGAAACTCCTAGCACAGCTTAGGGTGCCCACCTAACAGCATAGGAGGTGTGTCACAAATTTATCCCTGTAGGCACATTGTCACGTAAGGATTATACACACATAATCACGGGAATGTTCACAGCCCAGCCACCTACTGCCAGCTGTGAAGCTGCTAAGGGATGTCAGGAACAGCCGCCTTCTCTGGCAGCCCTGGCCCAGGACTCCCCTGCCGGCTGCTGGAGCCCAGCCCAGTGCTTGCGAACTCGGGGTCGCTGCCCCACGTGAGGATGCAGCTGCCGCCTTCTCTGTCTCAGGCTCGGCCAGCAGCAGCACTGAGCTCATGTCCACGACACACACGCACGCACGGGACACACACAGGGTACTGGCACGCCTGCCCACACAAGGTGCTGTCTTCGACAGCCCCCTCACCACCCCAAGGACCTAAGTCACATACGCTGACTCCTCCTGCTTGTGCAGGGTCTGACACATCTGACGGTTACATCGCAGGGTTATCCCTGTCTCCGTGATGCAAAGAGCATTAGATGCAGAGTTCTCCTGCAGAAGGACCTTTTGCTTCCGGAGCAGGTGATCTGTGTGTGAGCACAGAATGGAGAAGAAACTCCTGCACTCATACAGACTCACCCTTGTGCATGTTTTCAGGCTGCTCACATGACATCTGCTTTCATTTCTTAATTCAGACCCAGCATGGGGCTCCCAACTTCCACCCTCAGCCACCAGGACTTCCTGTAGGAGAGCAAGAGGACATTGGGAGTCACTGGGAGTATCTAAGGAGAAGCTGACCTGAAAGAACCATGATCAGAACAGGTGTCATCAAGAACAGCCCATGGTCAAACATGCCAAAGGTCCATCACTGTTGAGGGAGACTGGGAGCTGGCTCATCATTTGCAGGTCTCGTTATGAGATCCTTAACTGATAATCTTTGACAGAGCAGCCTTAATGCAAAGTGCGGCCATTCTAGAGGGAGGAACGAGATGGCTTGGTTCACAGGTGTGGATCTGGAGGAGCTGGGCAGGAGAGACTTGTGGGAAGAAACTGTAAATAGCACGTTAAATGGGAAGTAGGATTACAGGGCAATAAATCCACCAGGAAAGACAAACCTCTGGAATTTCAAATGATCAAAAAGTATTGCAGAAATAAGATGTGACAGTGTTACTGTGAAGGTGATCAGTTGCAGAAGTGGATGCGCGAGGGGGAGCAGAAAAGCAGATAAATTAATGTCTTTGGGATAGGAGAGCTGGAGTGCAATGGAACAGGGGTAGCGGTGGTCACAGGCTCATCTCCTGGAGAAGAGACTGACGCCCACTGCACCACAACCTCCCTTCAGGGAGCAGGAGAGAGCAAGAAGGTCTTCCCTCAGCCTCCTTCCGTAGTGAGGGGCCCAGATCTGAACACAGGACTCGAGAAGAGGCCTCACCATTGCCAAGGGCAGGGGGACAATCCATTCCCCATTCCTGCTGGTCGCAACATTTTTGATACAAGTCAGGATGCCACTTCCCTTCTTGGCCACCTGGTCACACTGCTGGCTCATGTTCAGCCAGCTGTCAACCAACATCCCCAGGTCCTTTTTGGCTGGGCAGCTTTCCACGCACTCTTCCCCAAGCCTATCACATTGTGTGGGATTTGCTCAACCTAATACAGCTGGCAAGGAGAAATTGCAAGAAAAGGATGAGGAGAAACAAAAGGAACTAGATGAAGAGAAGCTGGAGGAAAAGGTTGCAGCCAGGAACAATGTTTGGAAAGCTAAGGCACAGATCCTATTATATCTGGCCAAGGATGTCAAGGGCACCAACGCTGGACAACACTTACTAGCAGGGGGGATGACAGGTTTGCTTCCCTAGCTCTGGAGTAGACAGTTTTGAGGGGAAGTCGTGGGTGCTTCACGTCACTGACAACCTCACTGTTGCTGCCTCATGGTCTGGAGGAGCAGCTGCAACTTTTGCTTCCTCCATGGATGGCACATCCACCAGCACAGGCGTCAGCCCAGCTTTTCCTGACATCTCTATGGCCACCGATAGAGCCGCAGTGCCTCAATGTTGTGGCCACAGAGCAAGAAGAGGCAATGGTGGGAGTTACTGAGGCCACTGACTCAGCAGGGAACCTGGGGATGAGGGGGCGGATAAGTGAGACCTGTCTGGGACTCCCTTCTGGTGCTGGTAGGGTCCCTGACTGGGTTCCTGGGGGGGGTCTCCAGCATCTCACTGCAACATGGAGGTGGACAAATTTGGTACTGCCACGAGGCCACTCTGGCAGGCGGCCACTGATGCCACAGCTGCAGCTCAGCAGGATCCTGTCGCATGTCAGCACCAGTGAGGGCAGGGCAAGCAGGACACCTGCAAGATAGGGAGACAGTGGAGACACTGGGGGCAGCAAAAGGGACAGGAGTGGGAACAGGGCACCCGCGGGGAGAAAGAGAGGGATTGAGGACAGAGGTGGCAACCAGGCACCTGGGGTCCTTTCCCCCAAGACTGGGAATTAAATCTCCGATTAAATGTTTCCATCTGGAATCACAGGGAGTTCCCTGTAAACAGGGTTGAAGAGTTCAAGTAACACAGGTATCAAGGGCTGTTTTAAAACCCTCTCCTCCCACTGCACAAATGACCTCGGGCAGAGCTGCTGTGAAATGAAAATCAAATGTTTAATGAAATCAGAAATAAAGAGAGATATGAGAGAGGGCTGGGGCTGAAGTGGGTGGAGGTGATGTGTCACAGGGATCCCCACCTTCCCTATTGACCTATGAACAGCAGCCAGAGGGGGCACTTTACCCCATGCATCCCCCAGGGCTATGGCTCACTTGCTCTGCAGTTGCTGTGTGTGAGATGGCCTCCGCTTGCTGCTGTCCACTTGCTGCCTGCTGCTGCCAGGGGCTGCACAGTCCCGGTCCCGCTTCCCCTCCCACAGGGTTTTGCAGTGTTTTAGTACCCATTTCACCACCATTTTCTTCCTCTTGTGGGGATGTTGTCTTGTGGGGAGGTCTCTCGTGTTTTGGGGGTGCCATCTGGCACAGGACACTTGGCCTGCTTGCAGCTCACCTTGCCTGACTGGGCACCACCCAGCAGGGTACAACAGGTGACGGCGGCAGCAGCAAGCGGGACAAACACAGATCTGCGGGGTCCCAGGGCTATGTGGGTGTTTCCTCCTCCTGCAGGAAATGCTGCTGCAGCCGTGCATCGGCAGCGCAGCAAATGCTGAGGGCAGAGTGGGCTGCAGGTCGAGCTGGTGTTGTCACACGTCCAGTGGAGACCCAGCTGTTAATGAGCCCTAATTTTTTCTCTCGGTCAAATAAAGGAGATGGGATGAGCTATATTTGTGCTGTTTCCAGTACTTGTCTCTGCACCCAACAGGGAATGACAAAGCCACATCCTCTCCAGGGTGGGCAGGTTTTGTGTCCTTTGCCCCATGTTCATGTGGCAAGATATGAACATGTACTGAGAGCATATCAGAAGTGGCTGCCATCCCATGGGAAGACACGGATCTTGGGCAGTCTCTGTTCCAGCTTCTTGCCCTAACCAGGGTCAGCCCTGGGGTCAGAACAGGGTGTTCGGGGCTTTGTCTAGCTGGCTCTTGAAACCTTCCAAGCACAGAGACAGCACAATAGCTCTGGGCAACCTTCCCTCCCATGCCCAGACTTTTATAATGGTGGCAAGGTTGATCCTGAATTCCAGCCTTAACTTTCTGCTTCCAGATTATTCTGTGTGCTTTCTGGGCAGAAGGACCTTTGTGACACCAGCGAGACGTGCAGGGTGCTGCCACTTGGGGATGCATTGTGACCTCATGGCCCTAGCTGCTTGTCTTCAGGCACCCTCCGAGCCTGGCTCAGTCTGCTCGTGCCTGGACTCCTGTGAGGTCTGGAGGGTCGAGTCAGGCTTTGTCTGGTGCTGGGTGGTGCTTTGAGAGCTGCAGTCGACAACTCTCAGTGCCCACCCCGGAGCCATCCCCAGTGTTTCCCCTGACCTGCCTGATTCAGGCAGCCAGGACCGTACGTGTGTGCAAAAAGGAGGTGAGTTGTGCGGGGAAATGTCCACCCTTCAGATGGACGTGGGTGGGACAATGGGGCTCTGGAAGCTGGCAGGGCATCCTTCCTGAGGGACCTGGACATTTCTTCCTCTCGTCCGGTCCCTTCTCCAGGACAGCAAGTAATTGTGGCCTCTCTCCGTTTTGTAGTGCAATACATCTGCCGCTGTGTCGGTAGCGATGAGGAAGAACTTCTCATCCTCAGCACGCTCCAGCCCAGCACAGTGTACAGAGAGCACAGGCACCGTGAGTGAGTGGTGCTGCCCCATCTGCCACGACCATGAAGAGGACATTGCCTACTTGTTACCTTGCCACCACCAGTTTTGCTCTCTCTGTGCAGGGCGCTGGGTAAAGCAGAAGAAAAATTGCCCCCTGTGCAGGAGAGTCGCACAGGCTGTGTTGTTACAGCAGGAGCTGAACAATTTTGATGGCTACACCTTAATCAGAATGAGACACCCTACGGAGCCATTGGCTGAAGACCACCAGGATGAGGAGGGGAATACAGGGTCAGTGCCTAGGGGTCAGATGGGCAGTTTCCCTCCTGAGGTCTGGGCTGAATTTTTCAGCAGCCACTCAGATCACCTCAGACCCCTGCTGCTGTGGTTGCAACGGGAGATCATGGTGCTTTTCAACAAGGAGTGGTGGGAAGTATCTGCAAGGAAATCCATCATTGTGAGCCACCTGTGCGAGCTGGGGCTCAACAAGGAGTTGTTGGTGGAGAAGCTGCAGCCCTTCCTGGGGGAACACACACAGACATTCATCAGCCAGCTCATCATCACCGCTGTGCGCCTTTATGGCAGCGAGATCCGCCAGCACCTGGCCCAGCAGGAAACTCACCCTGCCACTGGGGAGGACCACAGCCCTGCCACCAGCCCCAGCCCCAGCACCTCTCAGGAGAGTATTCCCACCCTTGAGCAGGCCTCCTCCAGCTCTGCAGGCTCCGACGTCAAGGGGCAAGTTGGAACATCAGAGGCTGATATCCATGAGGGTCCCAGCAAGTCCCCATCTGCAGCCATCCCTGCAGAACAGAGTCAGCCCCAGGAAGAGCCAGGGCAGGTGGTGGTGGCAGGCCTCTCTGCTCTTGGCCAGGACAACTTGCCTAGAGGACCACAGCACCCAAGAAAGAGGAGGGCCCCCAGCCCCCAGGATCTTCCCCAGCCCTGCAAGAGGCCACACCGCCTGGAGGAGGAAGAGGACACAGCAGAGGCCACCCTCCATGAGCATCCTGGCCACCCTGAATCTGCGCCTCTCCCTGAGGAGCACAATCATTCCAGGCAGAAGCAGGGCACTTTGGTGGCAGCAGGCCCCTCTGCTCCTGGACGGGAAAATTTACCCAGGGGACCTCAACATCCTTAGAAAAGGGGGCGCTCAGCCTTAAGGATTCTCCCCGACCCTGCATGAGGCTACGCAACCTGGAGGATTAAGGCACAACATCAGAGGCCACTCATCAAGGGGGTCCTGGCAGCCCACGGTCTGACCCTCTCCCTGCACAACACTACCAGCTCCAGGAATAGCCAGGGGATGAGACAGCAAAAGGTCTCCCTGCCTAGGGCTGCAGCTGCAGCCACTCTGCTCTGGACTCGGACAGGGACTGCTCACACAGGGGAACCCAGCACCACCAGAGACGAGGGCCCCTGGCTTCCTGCACTCTCCCCAGCCTTGCAAGTGGCTGCGTTGCTCCTGACAGTGGCAGAGATCCATCAACTCTTTATCCAGGAAGAAGGAAATAAATTCTGTTACCACAAGCCTGTCTATGCTTGCTGCTTCCCCACTTCTCCTCGTGTCTTAGAATTTCATCTAAATATGGCCAACTAAATATTTAAATCCTAAACAGCACATGAATGTCTTTTCAAAACCAGTGAATATTTAATACTGTACGTGTCTTCCATATATATTTTCTATAGCACTGATATCACAGTCGTAACCCTCTAAAATAGGCTGCAGATAGTTGGTTCTGCTGTCGAGGTGACAGCATGTTCCTCGTCAGCTGTCATTACATCCACTTCAGAGCGCTCATTAGCACACCCAAGTGCTCTGTAAAAATAAGACAGACATCCAATCTCTCCTGTTTTTGCTCACTTTGGTCCACGTAAGTTTGTTGGTCACACTCTGCTGGCTGACTTCCAACAGCTCCAGTGTCAAGCCAACACATAAGAACTCGGTCCTTCCCAGAAGGACTAAGATTGCTCAGAACTAAGATTGCTTTATAAGAACATTGCCAAAACCAAGCGACCATTCTGTCAGGACAACTTGGAGAACATAATGGGTACTGCAGCATCTCTTGGTATCGGCAGAGAGCCTGAAACTTGTCTAAAAACAAGGAGCAATGTCACTCTATTCAAGCACTTCTGATCTTATGTCTGTGGCATTTTCTGCATCTCTGTTGCTTCATTCTTTGAGACACCAAGAGAAAATGAAGTGTTTGACTGCAAGTCTCTCAAGTGATTTGAAAACCAGTAGCAAAAGGCAGGCAGGCTGGGAAAATCTGTGGAGTGATTAATTTTTCCAGAGACACCCCTGACTTCCATTTGGGAATACTGACTTAACAGTAAAGCCTGACTTCCTTCTCCTCAGATGCTGTTGACTGTATAGCAAAGGGTTCACATTACTTTTGTTGAGGGCTATTCATGAGACAAAGGAGACGAAAGAATCCAGGTCAAGGCTGGACGCAGAGAGGTTCCTCTGGGAGGCTGTACCAGAGAAGTGGGAATGCCTATGTCCTGCCAAAACCACTCCCCAAACACACTACCAAACCACTATGTTTCGAGAAGTCTTCCTAAGCTGATGAACACAAGTGGGTTTCTAGTTGCTGGTTAGTTGTCAGCAAATGAAGTTCCTTAGATGAGTCTTTGCTGAGAATTTAGAAAGCTGGTTCTGCTTTAACTCAAACAACTGGCAAATCCATGCAAAACCAGAAGGGATCTACGACAGCTAGTAAATTATTCTACAATGGCTGTTTGCAGTATGTGATTCTGTCCATGAACCCTATATGCTATTTCAATCCAGAGTGTCTATCTGTTGGGAGGTCCACTGGAACCTGAGGCTCCTCCTTTATTCTGCTAAACCAATATATATTTTACCATAGAGAAAATGGTTTGCTTGTAAACTATCGGACTAATGCAGTTGTACATCCATTGTTCAGACAATGCTTTTGCACTTCACATTGCATTAATTCCCCAACATAACACAGCAGATGTCTGCTGCTTGCAAATAAGGCTAAGCAGTGTCCCTTATCAGCTGTGGCTGTCTGATCAGGGACTATGGGGACAGCAACCAGAACTCTTCCCTGCATTTGCAGGACTAAGCTCTGTTTTGGTGCTTTTGAAGACCACCAACACACAGAAGGCCAGAAGCACCAGCACACTTGGCAAATGGAGAGGGGCCTGGCACTGTGGGCAAGTGTCAGTGAGAGTGGCTGGGGCTTGGGTTTTGGGATTCAGAGGAGGCCAGCTACTAGCAGAGGAGGGCTGAGCACAGATGCAAACAGATACACACAACATGCCTGTTAATAGATCTCATGGTGGCAAAAGGCAGAGCAGCATTTCCCAAAGTGACACGGTGTTAACGTCACAGGCAATGCTTTGTCAGCTCTGTCTCTGTCCCTGAGAAGCTTTGCTTTAGGAGAGGAGTGACCTGAAAGCAAGAGGAAGGGTCTGGTTCTAACAGAAACGCTGTCCTCTGTTTACACAGCAGCCTGTCCTCACCCTCTCTCCAGGCCTCGAACAGTGTGGGAAACAACTTTTTCTGTGTTTTCAGGAATCACTGGTTTCAGCGCAGGCAAAACCTGAGCAGGTCAGAACTTCATCAACCACTCCCAAGATTCTGCTTTGCCAGCCGAGATGTTGATGGATGCCACGACTTCACTATTTCTGTCCCAAGGACCAGTTCAGCAGCCAACATGAACACACACATGCATCATCACAGTTATCATGCCGCAGGGTGACACTTGTGCCAACAACAAATGCTGGACAACGAGACATGCGTGTGCACTTAAACCCAACTGTCACTCTGGGAATGTCTCTAGGCACCGCTTCAAATGCAGATGGGGGTTTGGGGAACATTCTTGGAGTGAAGCGCCCGAGTGCGCTTCCCGGTCCCTGGGACCAGATGTGCTTAAGCCGCACAAGGAAAACATGGGGCTATGGTGTGGTGGGAAGAGGTGATGGTGAGATTGCTGCCTGACTCCCCAAAACGCAACTTAAGAGTGTATTTTCTAAACAAACTCCAGCCATTGTCACACACAGGGCTGTCACTTGCACCACCGCCTGACCCTACCATTTTCCTCAGTGTCTTCTGTGCACTAACTGCATGCGTGCATTTGGACATTCATCGGGTGGAGGCTGATTCCAAGGAGAGGCCTTTGGGCTGGTTCACTGATTGTGAACAACAGCTTTTGGCTCAAGTAATACGTGCTAACTGTCCTTATGCCTGGCTCTCATTGAGAGCTTTTCTGAAAAGAACACATTTTTTGTGTCCAAAAGTATTCCCACACAAAAGAAGAAATAGTTGTAAGCAAAAAATGTAGTATAGACTCACCCCAGCATATACAAGGAAACTAAAGCTGAACACTTGTGTTTCATGTTAGCCTCTTCATGGTACTTATAACAACATTTTTATAGGAACATATATTCCATTTGAAAATGTCCAAGGAAGACAGTCAACAACTTTGAATTCCCATTACTGTTTGTAAATAGTAAGTGCAATAAAGCTGACTCTTTCTCACCACAAGTATGAGTTTCAAAGAGTCACAAAAGACCACTGAACGCCTAAAATGAATTACTAGAATCCATGCCCAAAATCTTGACTTTTTACATGACATGATCCTTCATTAATCTGCAATGATAAAAACTGAAGTCATGTAATCTTCTATTATCCTCACTGATAATATTGCATTAGAATTAGCCTTTATGACTCTGCTGGAGGCTCCACCAGCAGAAAGCTCCCTGGGACCGACACCTGGGCAGATGTCATGAGTGAAGGGCTCAGCCCAAAGACTCTTAGCCCCAATTCCAAATGGAGTAAATCACTTTGAAGCAGCTGTCTGTTTGGGATAACTGGAGCAAGAAGCTTCCCCACCTGCAATGTCTTTGTAATGGTGGTCCAACACAGGACGTGAAGGCACTTGGCCCGGGGGCTCAGTGTTGATGGGGGACACTGAATAACCCCCATGAAGAAAAGCACCTTTCTCATCATAAAGAATTATTTTCCTTCTCATGCACAGACTATTGTAGCTATGACCCTTGGTCAAGCAGCACGACTGACTTGAGGGGCAGCGCTGAACAGGACACGTGGACCAGGTACTTCAAAGCCTCATCCAACCTGGCCTTGAATACCTCCAGGGACGATGCGTCCACAACTTCTCCAGGAAACCTGTTCCAGTGCCTCACCATCCTCTCCATAAAAAATTTCTTCCTAATATCTTATCTAAATCTGACTTCTTTCAACTTAAAACCATTCTCCCTCATCCTGTCCCTGCATCCCTGATAAAGAGCCTCTCTGCAGCCTTTCTCTAGGCTTCTTCAAGTACTGAGAGGCTCTTTTAAGGTCTACTCAGAGATTTCTATTCTCTAGGCTGAACAACCTGAAATCTCCCAGCCTATCCTCATATGGGAGGTTGTCCAGTCCTCTGATCATCTCTGTGGCCTCCTCTGGACTTGCTCTAACAGATCCATGTCCTTCCAGTGCTGAGGACTCCAGAACTGAACAGAGTACTCCATGTGATGTCTTGTGAGAGCAGCGTAGAAGGGGACAGTCCCCTCCATCAGCCTTGCTGGCCACATCTCTTCTGATGCAGCCCGCGATACAGCTGGCCTTCCGAGCTGCAAGTGCACATTGCTGGCTCATGTTGAGCTTCTAATCCACCAGTGACCCCAACTCCTTCTCTTCAAAGCTATAGTGCATCAAGAGTAGGAGAGATGTGTTGGAGACGGAGGGAGTCACCGACACCAGATGGTTCATCAGTGGAACTCGTTTATTGGTCGTGTTACAATCACTTTTATAGCCACGATAATTAGGTTATACATATTGCAAAACTTTAGCTCCTTATTGGTTACAGACTTTATCACTGCACATACATTCCTGTAGTTTTAGAAATCCATCTGGTCCCGTGGGAGACATCCTGTTATCTCCCTTGCCTAAGCTTTACTGCACAACAAGGGCCCACTGACCTTGCTGGTCAGTATTTTCTCACTTAGCTCAGTATTTTCCCACTCAAGGCCTAAACAGCTTGCTTTTGTCAGGCTCATGTCTGCTTTCAGTGAGCCAGGTTTCAGTAAGTCTCTCCACAGAGATGCAGACCATTTGTGTACAGTTTTTTCTAACTTCTGTCAACATTTTATTACAGTGGATTACACTGTTTGTAAAATATTCCATGAAGTATTTTATAATATAGTAAATTTCTACTAAAAATGTATCGCAGGCCAAATGCCGCTCTCCTAGTTTTCTCTCCTAGTTTTTTCATTCGGATGCTTTGCACAGCAACCTGAATATCTTCCGGATGTGTCACGTCACTGCAGTTATAGAGTGTGGTTTACTTCAAAAGAGATGTGTTGTGCAGAGCCCTTGAGTTCATACAACGCCTGATATCTATCTTAGTCAAACCTGGCATGGGAAAATGCCACGCAGCTGTGACTACCCAAGGGCCAATACATTCAAATGCTCGACCCTTTGCCCAGTGCCAGGTAAGAACCCAGTTCTGGCCTTTCCATGAGCCCCAGGGGTTCCTTATCTATTAAAAGGTAAATGCTTGATGTTTTGAGGAAGGTATTATACCTACATTGCTTAGAGTAGTACTGATGAGATTCACACGCAATGCTAAAGTTGTCAAATATTTTACCATCAGTTATTACACTTCCAAAAAAATACTTGCTTGAAGAGGTACCTTTGTATTGTTCTTTAGCGTAAAAACAAACAAAGCCTGCTCCCTGCGTCCAAGTTAGTCTCTCTCCATAATTCTGTAAGAGTCTTCATGCCATGTTCATGGAAACAACTTTAGAGTTGAAATACTGCAAAGTATTCCTAAAAGTAAGTTTAGGTTTGTGCCATTTAAACCACATTAAACTGTTGTGTAAGTTTAACAAATTCCTGCTGTTGCATTTTATAGGTTTATCAGATAGAACTCCTTCGTGAGATACTAAAGCTTTGGCAATTTTTTACATTTGAATCAACACTCTTGCACAAA
This sequence comes from Tapera naevia, assembly GCA_033556795.1. Lineage (NCBI taxonomy): Eukaryota > Metazoa > Chordata > Aves > Cuculiformes > Neomorphidae > Tapera > Tapera naevia. The sequence continues at coordinate 7,823,276 of JAUMJJ010000044.1, forward strand.
CTTGCAAAAAACAAAAAGCCAGCCTGCATTGGTGGTGAAAATTACGGTTTAGCAGATCTTTCATTCATGTTTCAGTTTCCCACTTCCAGCTCATCCCCTATAAAGAAATCTGCCTTGCTGAAGAATCTCTTTTCAAAGCTTCTGTTTAACACCAGTGTCTTCAGATGGAGCTATTGCCTTAATTTGCTATGTTAGCAAACCTAGTGAGGAACCAAGGTAAGATCAGTGTAACCGTTGCAACTAAATGGGGGTTTCAAATCAGTAAGCATAATGACACGTTTGTAACCCAAAACTTTAATACCACCTATCCTTTCGCCTAACTAAAAAAAAACCCAAACCAACACATACGGTATGCACATATACCTGGGACATAAATATGCTTCTAGTCACACAGCAAGATTCAAGCTCTCCCGTAGCCTTGAATCACCACCAATAATACCTTTTAAACCTATTTAGCTGAAGGAATTAAACAAGTATCTGCCTTGCCAGAAGTGAGCCATATGTGATGCTTTATAGACACATAAGTCAGGGTCCTCACACTGCAGTATTTTAAAGCCTTTTTCCTTTTTTGTTTTTACTGCACGGGCTTCAGGTACCTGTGTGTGTTGCACTTTATCATAATATTGCCCTGTCATTCTGTCTCAAAAGTCCTAGCACAGTCCTTTTGACGGCCCGGTTCCTTAGTAGCCTGTCTAAATTAGCATCACCAGCAAACTTGCTCATCTTACTCTTCACCCCTTTTTTTCACAGGGTTACATTTAGGAAAGATTTTCTTAGCCCAGGTCCTTGCACCAATGTCTGCAGGACTGCACTGGCAACCTTCCTTCATTGCACGAGTTAAGTATTAACTCCTATTCTCCTCACCCATTTCCTGACTCTTAATTATTTATCAGACTGTACTAGCGAGTCTTTAATCTAGGCTTAAGGCTTCTTCTGAGGCTTCAGGTTTCTTTTAAAAGCCTTTAGGGGACTTGGTGAGGACCTTTTGGAAATACCTATTAACCAGATCATCATTGCTTACTGATCCCTTTAAAGTAACCTCAGGATACTCAAACAGCTTTAAAAAGCCTTTACCAGATGAAGTAAACAAAACCAATGTTTGCAGTGCATTTGAAACAACTTGTGAAAGGTGGAGCGATCCAGTAGCAGGTGGTTACTGTGCATGGCACGCAATCCAAAAATCACTGCCCAGGCATCTGGGTCGTCTATGCTACGTTAAATACTTCTAATAGAAGGCTTTATGTATTAACTAAGGCTTTGCTTCACTGAAAGGGTGATCGGCCATTGGAATGCGCTGCCCAGGGAGGTGGTGGAGTCGCCGACCCTGGAGGTGTTTAAGGGGAGACTGGATGAGGCATTGAGTGCCATGGTTTAGATGATGGGTTGGTGTTAGTGTTGGTGTTAGTGTAGGGTTACAGGTTGGACTTGATGATCTCAGAGGTCCTTTCCAACCTTGTAATGCTGTGATACTGCGATACCATCCAGATTAATTATTTTTTCAGGCTGTGCAATAGAAACTCTACCTGATAAATACAAAGTTGGCAGATAGTAAGGATTTATTGCCTCCTGTGGAGGCAATATGTGCATACGTTATGGTAATATACTAAAAATTTCAAATATAGATGAGCCGTTTTGGTATCCAAAATAATGCAAACACATACTTAACTAAACATATGAATTGTTTGTTCCCTAGTGTCTTAAATCTAGGTACATTGTGAGCTACCCAACGTGATGCTGGTGACTATTTCTCTCAGCTGAGATTGCTTTTATCCAAGATGTTGGGAAGCTACCACTGAAAAGACATTTTGGGAGGTAAACTTGACAGTATGTTTTGAAGAACACCTTCTTTCTTCATGACCTAAGGAAAAGAATGCTTTCACACAGAAACATCTTTTGTGTACATCTTTACTGTGATATTTACCCACATTTGTCGCCTTATAATTTTATATTTTGGCTCCTAAAACTTTCTTTTTCCCAGTTCCCATCTACTTAGAATTACAATGTTAGCACCAACATTTCAACTACAACCGTGTTTTAACGCTCATTTAGCTTTCTGTTCCTTTGTATCAGATATTAGTGCTCCGACCTACGCATAGGTCTGGTTATACAGTGCACGACGTGCATAAAATCTTTTGAGTTTGCAAGGAAAAGGATTAAAGTGAGAATAAAAGGGAACCGGTAGAAGGGTTGTGGTGCGCTTTGCCTGTTGTTTACCATGACACAAAACACCCATCTGGAACTGGGACATAACATTCTCTATTTACACGCAGCGATGGGTGTAATAAAAAAAGGTATAGCGGGAAATTATTCTTTTCACTTTTGAAGCAGTGGTACAGCTGTGGAACGACAAAACCGTTCCAACGGGCCCTTCTCTGGAAATTACACAGCAGCACGGATTTTTATTTCACGGAATTTTCGCCTGCCAGGCCACGTAAGAGTTCACCGCATCGTCCCGTAACCCCCCACGCCCCGCGCCGCCGCCGCCCGCAACCCGCCGCGCCCCGGCCGAAGGGCGCTGCGGCCGGAGCCGGAGCCGGGGCCGGGGCCGGAGCCGCCGCCCGCTGCGGACGCGGGGCGGGGCGAGCGGCGGGGCGGGGGCGGGGCGGGGCCGCGGCGCAGCGGCGGGGACTGGCGGGCCGGACTCCTCTTCCCCTGCGCGTGCTGCGGCGGGGTCGCTCCCTCCCTCCCGCGTGAGCGGCGGCCGGCGCGCGGAGCTGGGCAGCGCCTGACGGCGGGGAGCGCCGGCCATGGCGGGAGCGCCGGCTCCGAGGGCGGGAGCAGCGGCGGAGCTCCGCGCTGGGCTCCGTGCTGCCGCCGCCGAGCTCCGCGCTGGGCTCGATGCTGGGCTCCACGTTCCCCCGGCGCGCGCTGAGCCGCCCCCGCCTCGGCGCCGCCGCCGGCGGCCTTGAACTCTTGCAGGGAGGGGGCATCCACAGCTTTCCTGGGCAGCCTGTGCCGGGGCCTCACCACTCGCATTGAAGGAATGGCTTCCTAACGTCTAATCTACATCTTCCTCCCCCCTGTAATTTAAAGCCGTTCTTGAGCGTGTTTTGTTTGAATATACTTCGGTAGGGAGCTGGCTGTGTAATGCTCGCCTGTCTTCCTGGATCAGCTGAGGAGGTGCTTCCTGGTGTGTTGTATTTTCCAAACAAAGGAAGAAATGAGCAGGGCGCTTGTTAAATAAGGGTTTAAAAAATAAATATTGTTTAAATATTGTTAAATAAGGGTTTAAATAATATCTGTGATTTGCTTCTGCTGCTGCTCAATACTTAACGTCTCTGTCTTCAGATCTGTGGTTTATGTATATTGCATTTGAAGGAAAACTGACCTCATTAAGAAGTACTTTTTTTTTCCTTCGTAACAGTACGAAAGCGATGACAGAGCAAGAGAAGAGGTCACTTAGAGGCTGCTTAAATCAGTGGAAAGGAAACCGGAACTACGTAATGGTGGTATTCCTAAACCTATAGTGATGCCAGACTACTTAGCGTAAGGGAACTGACTTAAGGGGACTGCTTTCACTCAGCGTTTCTCAGGTATGCAGTCAAGGTTTCTCTGCCATGCATGTGCTATAGGAACTTGTAGTTCTTAATTACGTTAAGGTTAAAAATAGACAGAATGGAGGCTGATGTCAGTGTCCTAGAACCAGCAATGCAACTGAAGAATCTTAAATTTAAAAACAAAAAACAAACCAAACTTCAAATATTAAAGAAGAATGTGACGATCTAGCAAATAGACGATAACATTCTGCCAAAGGAGAGAAGGCCACCACACAGATGGCTTGGAAAATAATAAAATACTTTGGAAATTCCTTGTCTTTTTAGTACCTGGAATTTGACTGCTCTTGTACTTTCTAAGCACTAGATCTATGTCAAGCTGCCTTTTAAAGGGCAGGCCTTTCCCTGGTGAAGTATGAGACCATGAATTACTTTTTTTACTATTTGCCATAGACTAGGACATAAAGTGGAACACAGGAGGTTCCAGGTGAATATTGGGAAGATCCTTTCACCATGCAGGTAACCAGAGGTTACCCAGAGAGATTATTCTTAACTATCTCAGTTCTTGGAGATATTCGGAAGCCGTCTGGACGCAGTCTTGGGCAACCAGCTCTAAATGGGCCTGCTTGAGCAAGGAGGAGGTAGACCTGGTGGCCCCTGGAGGTCTTGTCTAACCTCAGCCACCTCAACCCTGCTGTCATTTTGTGATTCTGTGATTGCAGTGCTTTACATACGTGCAAACTCCAGCAGGTTTCGAGATAAAGAAACAGTACAGAAATACACTATCAAAGTGAAGAGTCTCTGTGTTTCTTGAAGTCCTATCTCTAAAACTACTCCATAAACTCTTTTTTTTTTTTTTTTTTTTAGGAAATACCCAGCCATTCAAACAAATGAAATGCGAGACCGGTACAAAGCGGTGTTCAATGATCAGTTTGCTGAGTATAAAGAACTGTCTGTGGAAGTTCATGCTGTATTGAGAAAGTTTGATGAGCTGGATGCATTGATGAGGCACCTTCCTCACCACCCTGAAAGCATATACGTAAGTGCACGTGAGATGGGCTTTGGAAAGCAGGTGTGATATTGGGCTGTTTCTGACTGTCTTTATCCAGGGCGCAATGTCTTGTAATGCTGGCAGTGACTCTGTGGAAGAGAAAGTTTCCCCAAATGTGCGATTTCTCATGTGGTCATCAGTCAAGGTTATTAAGTTGCAATTATGCATGTTTTTCTGGTTGGTTTTTTTTCATACTAGTAGCTTTCAAGTCTGAGCTAGGTACAGCTAAGGTACTTTCTCTGTTTCTCAAGTACGAGATTTACAACTAAAATGTTAAACCGAGAGTGGATTGATCAAATGAGAATTTTACTTTTGATGAGTGTTTTGTGGAATTCACATGAAGTTACGGAGCGCATTCAAAAGTGTTCAAATATGTGTGATTAGCAAAGAGTATAAATAGCCACCATGTCTAACACCAGGTACAATTGACTAGTTCAGGGTGTCTGTAGCTGTTACAGGGCTTTGTATATTTTGTCTTTTAAAACTTTGGCAAAACTAGGACACAGCCCAATCCATTCCTACCAGCAACTTGGTCTGAGAATAATGATTCCAGTTGGAGATGGGGGCAGGGCGGGTGGCGGGGAGGAGAACCCCGCAGCTGAGCATTTTCATCTTCTGAGAATGTCTCATTTCTTAGCATTCTGCATTCAGAAGACTGGTAGTTTTTGGGATCCAATCAATTTCTCTTCAGACTGACACAGCCCACAGATAAGTTAACAACAGGAAACGTAGCCCTGCCCTTGAAAAGACATTCTGTATTTTCTTTACGGCATGGAACTTAGACTCTCAAAAAATAATTTTCAATGCAATGGAAGGGGTTTCACTCTCTCAGTTTTTAAATATGGGCAGTAAATATGTACCTGTGTTCCATTAAGAACATAAGATATTACAAATAGCTTTTTTATGGAATTCAAATTTTGTGCATGTTACTGAAGCTTCATTGTTTTTTTTTGTGGAGAGGGGTTTATTAGACATACCACAACACACCTCTAAAATTTGTATTTGCAGATTTCTGTTCAGAAACTGCTGCGTCTGCTAAGTAACTACAGCTTTTAAAAGCAGAACGTCTTTTTCCAGCCTTCCGTGAAGGAAGCGGAAGCAGGAAATAAGAAATAGTGGCCATGGAAAAAGAGCGTGATTTTGGAGATTATTTATATACTGCACTTAGTGAAGAACATAATTGATAGCAGACTATTCTTGAGGAAGTCTGAAAATGTAATATATTAGTGTAAAATTTTTTGTATTTTTGTCAGGATCCTGCATTTCTGGAGAAAAAGGAGCGTTGTGAATACCTAAAGAATGAGCTTTCTCACATAAAGCAACAAATTCAGGACTATGATGTAGTTATGAATTGGAATGTAGAAACTTAGCTGTGCCTTGCCTCTGTGGATACTGCTTCCAATTTTTTAAATCGATACGCGTATCTTGAACTTTTTATTTACACTCAGAACAGTACATCTATGGGGATTGCTTAGTCACTGTCACTTACTTAGATGTTGTACATTACTGGTAGGTTTTGTGTGGAGATCTAATTTTAAATCAGTGTAAGGACGTTCTCAGGTAAGTTTAGAAAACGTGTGCTAACATTCTGCTTTAATAGACCATACACAACCTGGCCTCTTAAGTATGGATACTTCGTGTGAAAATGCTCTATTTACAAACGTGCAAAGCCCAGCAGAGAAAGCAGTTCTAAATGCTGTGTCAAAAGTTTGCACAGAAATGCCACTTTATTTATAAGTGACATCTTAGTGATCCCAGTAAGAGTTGAGCTGTTCTTTCTGGCTGGGGTTTAGTGGAGTACTTAATCATATTGAATAGTTTTGGCAAGTCAAAAATTAATCTAATACAAGACTTTTTGTATTATGTCAAAGTGCTCTGCTTTATGTCAGACACTGTCTGGAATATCAACTGGTACGAGATGCAAAACAACTTTGTGTTCAAGCAACCGAAGTGTGGTGTGCTAGGTTAGGGGTCGGGTTGTGCTGAAGTTTTGTTGTTTGGTTTCGGGGTTTTTTATTCCCCCCTTTATAGGTGATGGAACAGATTTATACATGAGCTTACAGGAACAGAGGCACAGGATGAGACTCATGTTAATGTTCCGTTAGTGTTGCTGTAGGACAATATGTTCTGCATATGTTTTCTGGGTCATCTTAGTAGGAAGCCATGGGTTTAAAGGAAATACATCAGCAAGTAACAGGACTTTTTGTCTAGGCAGCAGCTGTTTGTGAACTTGGGATTCAGCAAGTACAGCAAAATTAGTTCTCATTGAACATATAAATGGTTAGTACTCTTATAAGGTCAGGTAAAATGTTTTGATAGACGTGCTTTCCAGAGCATATCTGCATAAGTTCAATGTAAGTTTTTGTATGTTACTTTGGGATAGGTTTGAGCTAGTGAATTTCCTCTTCTTATCTTTTTTCACATCTTTTTTTACTCGCTAAAATTGTTGGAAGCATGGATAGTTTCTTTGTACAGTTTTCTACGACTGCAGTTGGTCTGTTCTATATTTTAATTTGAAAAAAGCCCCAGTGTAACCATGTTATTCTTTGGCTTATAGAGGCAATTAGTTAGAAAACGATGCTCTGATGAAGATTATTTCAAATTTTCCTTGGCAATCCTATTTTATTTCAGAGAAGTTTTGAAATTTTGCCTGAATTTAAATGCAGGTCATCAGGACAGCTGTTTCCAGTTTAGAACAGTGATGGTAGTACCGTCTCTGTTCTTCCGTACAGGAAATCCATTAATATACCTCGCTCTGGCAATTATTTTCCTTCTGATTTTGAGCCTTTATCATTCACACTACAGTCCTGATGGCTGGAATGAGGAAATAAACCAAGTGGAGATGGCTGTGTGTGGATCGTTCCACGTTTCACAACCAGGTGCCACAGGTGTGGCCAAATGGGTTATGCAAAAGCTGGGGAGAGAAGATAGGGATCCTCCCTTCTGCCAGCCTTCTGGGATCCGGATAGGATTAGTGCAGTGCCCAGCAGTGGGGTGTGCTGAGCAGGGACCCTCAGGAGATGGCATTTTCCATGGCTTGTTGTGTTCTAACCTGTCAATGGAGGACCGAAAAGGGTCCTGTCAGCAGTGCTCTGAACATGCCAAGAAAAGATACTAGTGCAAGACACATTTTTATCTCTGAGAGAAACTGAGATTAATGAAATAGGAATTAATGGCTGGGAGTTGAAGGCAGTCAAATGCAAGTGAGAAACTAGGAGGAAATTGAGTAAGAGTCAGGTACAATCAGAACTACCAAGGAGAGTGGTCTCTTGATATCCTTAAAGAATAGAAGGTATATTTCAGGTAAAACTACAGGTATTAGATGATTATCACCTCAGTGTCTCTATTCCCAGTCTGCATTGTTGTACGTACATGTCAAAAGTCTGCTAGGTGGTCTCACTCTTGTGACTGTTTTTTTCCAGAAAAAAGGCGGTTAACCTGAACCTCACCGAGTGGTACTGCCTTGCATCAATAGGCCTACAGCATCCACTTCCACTTAGAGCTTCTCCTCAGACACAGACTGCATATAACAAGCACTTTTATCTTCAGTCTGCCTCTTAAAAAAACTGCTTGCCTGGCTCTGCAGATCTACAAAGCGAAAAGTCCAAGAGATTTGCAGTTTACAGGAATATAATAGTTTTCAAACTGGACTTGCATACATCAATAAAAGCATGTGCTTTTCTTGCTGTGATGAACAGCGGGATTTGCTGGCTCAGGATAGCTGTGGCCACATCTGCATACTCTTTACTAATATCTATGTTTTTGCAGGGCAAATAAAGCAGCGCCTAACAGATGTGACCAGAAGTTTGTATCGTATGGCGTCGCATATTAGAGTGGACTAGCTTTCTTGGCAGTGTATCAACTTAAAATACTTGTGGCAATGAAACATACTGATTGATTTGAAATTGTAGAAGAAGCTCTACAGTGTTTTGTTTATTAATCTCAGAATTAATGTGGTGAAGGATTTGACACCTTTGGACAATCATAGTTCACAAAACAATTGTATTGCCTGTGCTCCAGCATTGAAATTCTTGGCCTTAACAGTGAAAAATATTCCTGTTTCAAAAGAAGTCTCATTTCTCTCTTCCATTAAAGTTATCAGGCTGCAGCTGTTTTTCCATTCCAACGTTTTATAAATTGGACTTTTTCCTTCTCGAGAAAGGATGGCGTGTGATCTAATGGCAGTAGGTCCGACTACAAATTTGTTTCAGTTTGTGGAAGCAAATCTTGACTTCTTAAACTAAAGAATTCCCCTTTTTCCATCTTTGGGACTTTTCATTGCTTTCCCTCAAAACATTTAGGATTTTCCCAAGGTATGGTTTAACTGAAAGCCATCTAATTTATCCTGTTTCCCCTGTTTCTAAACTGTTCCTGATAAATGCCACAGGCTGGAGGGGACAGAAGCAGTACCTTTTCCCGTGCTCCTGCTGAAGGAAATGTAACTACTGTATCAATGTTTTCTTCCTCATTTCTTGTCTTACTTGGATGCCGAGTGGCATTCCTTAGAAACAGATGCTCAGCAACTTTCCTGTAATTCAAGAGGTAAAGCCGAACTTGGACTTTACATGGCTTTTCCTCCTGGTTTACCACCTGCCCCCTGGAAAGACTGAACTTCTTTATACTTCTGAGTGGGTTTTAATGCAGCAAAAGGACACATTTCTTTGGTTCCTTGCAGCAGAAGGGTACCTGACTTTGCATGTTTGCATTAGGCTCAATCAGGAATGTCGTGCTCTCTCACCTTACATCGTTTGGAAGGACGACAAGCAAGTAGTCTCTGCAGTACTACTGGCACATCTTTTACAGTTACAGTAAAAAAGGGCAGTTGCATCATTTTCCATTGCTGCCTGTCTTGCAAGTAGAGATAGCGAATTGTGCTGTACAGAACTGTCCCCTTATTGATGCTGTAAACAAAATGTGCTTTAGGGGTTTACTCTTTCCGGATGCTGATGCTTCTTACAGAAAGAGCAAGCTTTCAGTAACCCTTAAGAGTACTCGTAATGCCCTCTTAAGCAGAGACTGAATTACCTGTTCGCAGCCCTATAACTGTGTGGCAGGTTTTTTTTCCCTGGGAAACTGAATGCTGCACACCTTGATAGGCTGAATTTGGAACCCAAGTTCCTTTCTTTCCAGGATTCAAAATTGATTATGGAGTGGGTACAGTGTGAGTTTTGATTGCAATTAGCAGAACTAAGAGAAAACCCAAGCCAGTAATATTTTCTGTCTCAGAGCTCTGTGAGTGTGGGGAGGAGGGCACATTATTGTGCACTACGTGCAACCATGGCACTTGTGCCGTTCTGTGCCTAACATTTTTTGGGTTTTGTTAGTCCACTTTTCACAGCAGGCAGAGAACTACCAACAGATCTGGCATTAATGCACACTGATGTCTGCACTCTCTGTGGAAATACCAAACAATCCTGACATGAAAACCAAAGTTCACATTGGCAGAAGAACGAGGCTGATGACCTCATCTCCCTCCTCTCTCCCCCCCCCCCGCACGTCCTTCATTACGATTTGTTACCATTGTTAGGTCTCTGCTTTTTGAAGGGAATTGAGTTACTTTCTCACCACAAGACGTGAGCCCTCTAGAACGAGAGCATCATATAAGCAGACTAGCATACAGAAGCTCAGGCTGAGTTTGACCATTGTAAGGGCCTAAGGAAGGACTCCAGATCTGTACTCTTGACCCCTAAGACTCACAGTCAAAAGTTATGTGATACCACAAATTCATAGCATTGAACTATGTGGTGGCAAACAGTAAAAATACTGTTGTGGTGGTACATGGAAAAAATAATTTTCCCTGCTCTGGAAACAGTTTTTGTATTTTGAAGCTGCTGAACCATGAGCATTTGTAGCCCAGCTATAATACAAGATCGCACCCATCAGTGGTCACCGAAGACAGAAATACCAAGGTAATAAAGGCTCACCTCTCTAAAGCAGGCAGTCTTTTAAGCATTTTGGAGAAGAACACTTGGATGTTTTTGTAGATGCCTGCTTTGGCCTCACTGCAATACAGGCTCAGAGTCAACGGCAATGGCTTGTAAAGCCTATAGCAATGCAGAATTGTGTAGGGATGCAAAATCCCCAGGAGTTTAGCTCATTGCAGTTGTTTAAGGCAAGGCTTTTGGCCAGAACACAGCCAAGAGCATTTAAAACCAAAACTAAACCACGCTCCCTCCTTGCTTGGCACCTCTGTCTTCATCAGTTCTTTGCAGTTCTTATGTTCCTGGGGAGCACATATCAAGAGGTCAAAAGAAACAAGAAAGATCAGCCACCAATACGCAGAAAACCAGCCATGCACACACGGTGCCCACGCAGTAGCATTATCAAGGCCCTGCATGCACACAAAAGATTAACTTAATGTACTGCAGGGGAGAAAGCAGGAGCAGCGCTCTGGCACCCATGATGAGGAACAAGAATTTGTGCTCTCGGGTGGGGCTTTGTCCATGTGCAAGTACAGTCCTGATCCAGACACAAAACTGAACCCAGCTGCCACATACCTGTACCTTCTTTCATCGCCTCCTGCCAAAGAATTGCGTTCCAGGACGCAATTGCACTCAGGACTGACCGAGGGAACTTCTCAATGCTTTAGCTTTGCTTCAGACTTGGTGTGAGCACAAGGCTCACAAGGATGAATCCCTATGGCTTGGCCCCCGACAGAGGTGATCAAGCAGTGATGGAAGTGGTTTGATGCAAGTGAGCTTACCAGTCACCTAGCAGAGATTAAAAACCAGCCAAAGAAAGAGGCCAGGTAACTTGTGTTAGGGAGTAGCAGAAGGAAACACCAAGGCTGATCGCTGTTTAACATGCACGGTTTAGCTTTCTGGAGACTGTAGCTCCCAATGGACTCAGCTCTTTAAATGGAATTATTCTTTAGCTTTGGAGCCTGACAGAAATATTACAGACTGTCCCCATCTCTGCTTTGCCGTTGCCTGAAGCGCTTGCTTGTCCATTCCCGGTTTTCTTCCACACTCACAAAGGGTGTTTAATCTGCAGAACAGTCAGTACCCAAAACTGGCAGCCAAATGCTTCTCTCAAAGATGTGCAATCTGAAGTTAAAATCAACACAGGCACCAGGACAAGCCTTCTGCTCTGGGCTAGGTTTTTAGAATCAGGGTCTCCTGAACCTCTGTTTTCCAGCTCCTGCCAACATTACACCTCAGTCTTCAGAATGTAAGCCCAGCCTGAAGAACAAAATAACCTCTCTCCTACCATCTGGCTCCAACTGCCAGCCAGCGTTGCGGGGACAGGCGGGTCCTTGGGGCTCCTTCGGCACAGTAGAAACACTATGAAGCTCTTGCTGGCACCAGCGCTGTGCTTTACACAGCAGAGTGGGGGAGTTAACTCCTTTGTCTCATATCGAGCTCGCGGTGCACATACAAAACTCCTGCAGTCTTTAGCAGAAGCATCTGGCACACCAGGCCTGGGGGGCCTGAAGGGCCTGAGGGGTCTCAAAGGTCTGTGGTGGGCCCCGGGACCGGCCACCACTCTACCTGGGGCAGAGCCTCTGTGCTCCAAACCATCAGCCGCACTGATTGGCCCAGGTGTCTGAGATCGCTCCTGAAGAGAAGGGCAAACATGACCAGCCAGCCCGCTGATCATGGTGTCCTGACCACAAGACACCACCCCTGGCTGGTGGCTCGGGGTCACACAAATCTCTTAGAAGAGAATCACAGAATTATTTTTTTTTCTGAAAGTCCTTGAAGATCATCACGTCCAGCCATTAACCTAAAACTGCTGAGCCCACCACTGAACCCTGTCCCTAGGCTCCATGTCTACATCTTTCAAATGCCACCAGGGATGCTCACTCCCCTACATCCCTGGACAGCCTCTTCCAGTGTTTGACACCCCTTTTAGGGAAGAAAGTTTAACTAATATTCAGTCAAAACCTGCCCTGCCACAACCTGAAAGTATTTTTCCTCTTGAGCTATCGCTTGTTACTTGGGAGAAGAGGCCAACACCCACCTAGCTACAATGTACTTTCAGGGAGCTGTAGAAAGTGGTAACGTCTCCCCTCAGCCTCCTTTTCTCCAGACTAAACAACCCCAGTTCCCCCAGCTGCTCTCCATAACACCAGTGCTCCAGACTCTTTCCACAGCTCTGTGTCCCTTCTCAGGACACACTCCATCCCCTCAATGTCTTTCTAGCCGTGAGGGGCCCAAAACTGAACACAGGATTTGAGGAGTCAGTCACCAATTGAGGACTCACCAATGCCAAGTACAAAAAGGCAATCCGTTTCCAAGTCCAACTGGCCACAGTTTCTGATAGAAGCCAGGGTGATGTTGGCCTTGTTGGCCACCTGGGCACAACGCTGACTCTTTTTAGTCCTATTTTCATCAGGTTCATTCTATTTCTCCTGACTGCTCTTACCAGTTTCAACCTTCTTAGAGGTCATACAGATGACCTCACAGTACCTATCTCAACTGAGATCATGACTAATGTATCACAGCAAGAAGATGGAGCTTCTGTTTTGGTACAAAATCACTATTTTCTTTATCTTTTCTCTAATTCCTGGATTTTAACAGTGCTCCAAGCATAACCTTTCCTTCCAGTATGAGGAAAAGTAAACTTCCCAAGGATTACTCCTCTTGCATCATGTTAGCAATACCTGCTGGTGGCTGAGTTTATCTCCTGGGTTCCTGCATCTAAGAGACTGCATTCAATGGCTTTGTTGATATGAATTCAGATGAAATTGTAAGACATGAGGAGAAGTGGGGAAGCAGCAAGCATAGACAGGCTTGTGGTAACAGAATTTATTTCCTTCTTCCTCGATAAAGAGTTGATGGATCTCTGCCACTGTCAGGAGCAACGCAGCCACTTGCAAGGCTGGGGAGAGTGCAGGAAGCCAGGGGCCCTCGTCTCTGGTGGTGCTGGGTTCCCCTGTGTGAGCAGTCCCTGTCCGAGTCCAGAGCAGAGTGGCTGCAGCTGCAGCCCTAGGCAGGGAGACCTTTTGCTGTCTCATCCCCTGGCTATTCCTGGAGCTGGTAGTGTTGTGCAGGGAGAGGGTCAGACCGTGGGCTGCCAGGACCCCCTTGATGAGTGGCCTCTGATGTTGTGCCTTAATCCTCCAGGTTGCGTAGCCTCATGCAGGGTCGGGGAGAATCCTTAAGGCTGAGCGCCCCCTTTTCTAAGGATGTTGAGGTCCCCTGGGTAAATTTTCCCGTCCAGGAGCAGAGGGGCCTGCTGCCACCAAAGTGCCCTGCTTCTGCCTGGAATGATTGTGCTCCTCAGGGAGAGGCGCAGATTCAGGGTGGCCAGGATGCTCATGGAGGGTGGCCTCTGCTGTGTCCTCTTCCTCCTCCAGGCGGTGTGGCCTCTTGCAGGGCTGGGGAAGATCCTGGGGGCTGGGGGCCCTCCTCTTTCTTGGGTGCTGTGGTCCTCTAGGCAAGTTGTCCTGGCCAAGAGCAGAGAGGCCTGCCACCACCACCTGCCCTGGCTCTTCCTGGGGCTGACGCTGCTCTGCAGGGATGGCTGCAGATGGGGACTTGCTGGGACCCTCATGGATATCAGCCTCTGATGTTCCAACTTGCCCCCTGGCGTCGGAGCCTGCAGAGCTGGAGGAGGCCTGCTCAGGGGTGGCAATACTCTCCTGAGAGGTGCTGGGGCTGGGGCTGGTGGCAGGGCTGTGGTCCTCCCCAGTGGCAGGGTGAGTTTCCTGCTGGGCCAGGTGCTGGCGGATCTCGCTGCCATAAAGGCGCACAGCGGTGATGATGAGCTGGCTGATGAATGTCTGTGTGTGTTCCCCCAGGAAGGGCTGCAGCTTCTCCACCAACAACTCCTTGTTGAGCCCCAGCTCGCACAGGTGGCTCACAATGATGGATTTCCTTGCAGATACTTCCCACCACTCCTCGTTGAAAAGCACCACGATCTCCCGTTGCAACCACAGCAGCAGGGGTCTGAGGTGATCTGAGTGGCTGCTGAAAAATTCAGCCCAGACCTCAGGAGGGAAACTGCCCATCTGACCCCTAGGCACTGACCCTGTATTCCCCTCCTCATCCTGGTGGTCTTCAGCCAATGGCTCCGTAGGGTGTCTCATTCCAACTAAGGTGTAGCCATCAAAATTGTTCAGCTCCTGCTGTAACAGCACAGCCTGTGCGACTCTCCTGCACAGGGGGCAATTTTTCTTCTGCTTTACCCAGCGCCCTGCACAGAGAGAGCAAAACTGGTGGTGGCAAGGTAACAAGTAGGCAATGTCCTCTTCATGGTCGTGGCAGATGGGGCAGCACCACTCACTCACGGTGCCTGTGCTCTCTGTACACTGTGCTGGGCTGGAGCGTGCTGAGGATGAGAAGTTCTTCCTCATCGCTACCGACACAGCGGCAGATGTATTGCACTACAAAACGGAGAGAGGCCACAATTACTTGCTGTCCTGGAGAAGGGACCGGACGAGAGGAAGAAATGTCCAGGTCCCTCAGGAAGGATGCCCTGCCAGCTTCCAGAGCCCCATTGTCCCACCCACGTCCATCTGAAGGGTGGGCATTTCCCCGCACAACTCACCTCCTTTTTGCACGCACGTATGGTCCTGGCTGCCTGAATCAGGCAGGTCAGGGGAAACACTGGGGATGGCTCCGGGGTGGGCACTGAGAGTTGTCGACTGCAGCTCTCAAAGCACCACCCAGCACCAGACAAAGCCTGACTCGACCCTCCAGACCTCACAGGAGTCCAGGCACGAGCAGACTGAGCCAGGCTCGGAGGGTGCCTGAAGACAAGCAGCTAGGGCCATGAGGTCACAATGCATCCCCAAGTGGCAGCACCCTGCACGTCTCGCTGGTGTCACAAAGGTCCTTCTGCCCAGAAAGCACACAGAATGATCTGGAAGCAGAAAGTTAAGGCTGGAATTCAGGATCAACCTTGCCACCATTATAAAAGTCTGGGCATGGGAGGGAAGGTTGCCCAGAGCTATTGTGCTGTCTCTGTGCTTGGAAGATTTCAAGAGCCAGCTAGACAAACCCCGAATACCCTGTTCTGACCCCAGGGCTGACCCTGGTTAGGGCAAGAAGCTGGAACAGAGACTGCCCAAGATCCGTGTCTTCCCATGGGATGGCAGCCACTTCTGATATGCTCTCAGTACATGTTCATATCTTGCCACATGAACATGGGGCAAAGGACACAAAACCTGCCCACCCTGGAGAGGATGTGGCTTTGTCATTCCCTGTTGGGTGCAGAGACAAGTACTGGAAACAGCACAAATATAGCTCATCCCATCTCCTTTATTTGACCGAGAGAAAAAATTAGGGCTCATTAACAGCTGGGTCTCCACTGGACGTGTGACAACACCAGCTCGACCTGCAGCCCACTCTGCCCTCAGCATTTGCTGCGCTGCCGATGCACGGCTGCAGCAGCATTTCCTGCAGGAGGAGGAAACATCCACATAGCCCTGGGACCCCGCAGATCTGTGTTTGTCCCGCTTGCTGCTGCCGCCGTCACCTATTGTACCCTGCTGGGTGGTGCCCAGTCAGGCAAGGTGAGCTGCAAGCAGGCCAAGTGTCCCGTGCCAGATGGCACCCCCAAAACACGAGAGACCTCCCCACAAGACAACATCACCACAAGAGGAAGAAAACGGTGGTGAAATGGGTACTAAAACACTGCAAAACCCTGTGGGAGGGGAAGCGGGACCGGGACTGTGCAGCCGCTGGCAGCAGCAGGCAGCAAGTGGACAGCAGCAAGCGGAGGCCATCGAACACACAGCAACTGCAGAGCAAGTGAGCCAGAGCCCTGGGGGATGCATGGGGTAAAGTGCCCCCTCTGGCTGCTGTTCATAGGTCAATAGGGAAGGTGGGGATCCCTGTGACACATCACCTCCACCCACTTCAGCCCCAGCCCTCTCTCAAATCTCTCTTTATTTCTGGTTTCGTTAAACATTTGATTTTCATTTCACAGCAGCTCTGCCCGAGGTCATTTGTGCAGTGGGAGGACAGGGTTTTAAAACAGCCCTTGATACCTGTGTTACTTGAACTCTTCAACCCTGTTTACAGGGAACTCCCTGTGATTCCAGATGGAATCATTTAATCGGAGACTTAATTCCCAGACTTGGGGGAAAGGACCCCAGCTGCCTTGTTGCCACCTCTGTCCTCAATCCCTCTCTTTCTCCCCGCGGGTGCCCTGTTCCCACTCCTGTCCCTTTTGCTGCCCCCAGTGTCTCCACTGTCTCCCTATCTTGCAGGTGTCCTGCTTGCCCTGCCCTCACTGGTGCTGACATGCGACAGGATCCTGCTGAGCTGCAGCTGTGGCATCAGTGGCCGCCTGCCAGAGTGGCCTCGTGGCAGTACCAAATTTGTCCACCTCCATGTTGCAGTGAGATGCTGGAGACCCCCCCCCCCGGGAACCCAGTCAGGGACCCCACCAGCACCAGAAGGGAGTCCCAGACAGGTCTCACTTATCCGCCCCCTCATCCCCAGGTTCCCTGCTGAGTCAGTGGCCTCAGTAACTCCCACCATTGCCTCTTTTTGCTCTGTGGCCACAACATTGAGGCACTGCGGCTCTATCGGTGGCCACAGAGATGTCAGGAAAAGCTGGGCTGACGCCTGTGCTGGTGGATGTGCCATCCATGGAGGAAGCAAAAGTTGCAGCTGCTCCTCCAGACCATGAGGCAGCAACAGTGAGGTTGTCAGTGACGTGAAGCACCCACGACTTCCCCTCAAAACTGTCTACTCCAGAGCGAGGGAAGCAAACCTGTCATCCCCCCTGCTAGTAAGTGTTGTCCAGCGTTGGTGCCCTTGACATCCTTGGCCAGATATAATAGGATCTGTGCCTTAGCTTTCCAAACATTGTTCCTGGCTGCAACCTTTTCCTCCAGCTTCTCTTCATCTAGTTCCTTTTGTTTCTCCTCATCCTTTTCTTGCAATTTCTCCTTGCCAGCTGTATTAGGTTGAGCAAATCCCACACAATGTGATAGGCTTGGGGAAGAGTGCGTAGAAAGCTGCCCAGCCAAAAAGGACCTGGGGATGTTGGTTGACAGCTGGCTGAACATGAGCCAGCAGTGTGACCAGGTGGCCAAGAAGGGAAGTGGCATCCTGACTTGTATCAAAAATGTTGTGACCAGCAGGAATGGGGAATGGATTGTCCCCCTGCCCTTGGCAATGGTGAGGCCTCTTCTCGAGTCCTGTGTTCAGATCTGGGCCCCTCACTACGGAAGGAGGCTGAGGGAAGACCTTCTTGCTCTCTCCTGCTCCCTGAAGGGAGGTTGTGGTGCAGTGGGCGTCAGTCTCTTCTCCAGGAGATGAGCCTGTGACCACCGCTACCCCTGTTCCATTGCACTCCAGCTCTCCTATCCCAAAGACATTAATTTATCTGCTTTTCTGCTCCCCCTCGCGCATCCACTTCTGCAACTGATCACCTTCACAGTAACACTGTCACATCTTATTTCTGCAATACTTTTTGATCATTTGAAATTCCAGAGGTTTGTCTTTCCTGGTGGATTTATTGCCCTGTAATCCTACTTCCCATTTAACGTGCTATTTACAGTTTCTTCCCACAAGTCTCTCCTGCCCAGCTCCTCCAGATCCACACCTGTGAACCAAGCCATCTCGTTCCTCCCTCTAGAATGGCCGCACTTTGCATTAAGGCTGCTCTGTCAAAGATTATCAGTTAAGGATCTCATAACGAGACCTGCAAATGATGAGCCAGCTCCCAGTCTCCCTCAACAGTGATGGACCTTTGGCATGTTTGACCATGGGCTGTTCTTGATGACACCTGTTCTGATCATGGTTCTTTCAGGTCAGCTTCTCCTTAGATACTCCCAGTGACTCCCAATGTCCTCTTGCTCTCCTACAGGAAGTCCTGGTGGCTGAGGGTGGAAGTTGGGAGCCCCATGCTGGGTCTGAATTAAGAAATGAAAGCAGATGTCATGTGAGCAGCCTGAAAACATGCACAAGGGTGAGTCTGTATGAGTGCAGGAGTTTCTTCTCCATTCTGTGCTCACACACAGATCACCTGCTCCGGAAGCAAAAGGTCCTTCTGCAGGAGAACTCTGCATCTAATGCTCTTTGCATCACGGAGACAGGGATAACCCTGCGATGTAACCGTCAGATGTGTCAGACCCTGCACAAGCAGGAGGAGTCAGCGTATGTGACTTAGGTCCTTGGGGTGGTGAGGGGGCTGTCGAAGACAGCACCTTGTGTGGGCAGGCGTGCCAGTACCCTGTGTGTGTCCCGTGCGTGCGTGTGTGTCGTGGACATGAGCTCAGTGCTGCTGCTGGCCGAGCCTGAGACAGAGAAGGCGGCAGCTGCATCCTCATGTGGGGCAGCGACCCCGAGTTCGCAAGCACTGGGCTGGGCTCCAGCAGCCGGCAGGGGAGTCCTGGGCCAGGGCTGCCAGAGAAGGCGGCTGTTCCTGACATCCCTTAGCAGCTTCACAGCTGGCAGTAGGTGGCTGGGCTGTGAACATTCCCGTGATTATGTGTGTATAATCCTTACGTGACAATGTGCCTACAGGGATAAATTTGTGACACACCTCCTATGCTGTTAGGTGGGCACCCTAAGCTGTGCTAGGAGTTTCTGAGTTAACTGGAATGATTCAACTGGTAAAAAAGCGTAAATGGTTGGGCTGCAAGCATGGTGGCTGGGTTTAGCCTTTGGGCGATAAAGAGAGATGCTCACCAGAGTACATACAAGATCTCCTGCACACAACAGATCACTCCCAACTATCAAAGTGACAGCTGTATTGGCTGTAAAGCGAGAGGAAATCTGAGCGACTCAGGCTGCACGTTGAGCTCTCTACAATATGGATTTCCAAATTGGTGAGGAATCAAGTATAATGGCACAGCTGCAAAAAGCATCCTCAAATTAAAGAGTTTTAAACCTAATAGGGTCGAGTCAGAACAGTAAATACTACAGAGGAATAGGGGACCGCGTATCTTGTATCTCAGAAAGATTGCATTAAAAGCCATTTGCACGTGCCTTTACTTGTTAATATTTTGCTTTAGGTAGCATTCTAGGAAGAAAATGTTTTTTCCTGCTAGTTGTGCTACAGCATTATTACCTTAAAAATGACAATTCTTACGTCTGCTGAGCCAAGACAGCCTCACAACTCAGCAAAATCATAGTTCAGCATCACACATACAGTTAATGTGGCCTCTTGTGACTCAGTTACCTCTCCCACGATATTTCCCAGCAGGTACCACGACGACAGCTCCTAACTATGTGTCCTGAGAGTACTTTCTGTTGACTCTCACCTGTTACACACCAGGAGGAGCATCCCTGTCTTCTCCCAAGCCTATCTCTGTGCTTGTCGTGAGCTGTTCACACACCCTGTGCAGCTGGACTTGCTGCCTGAAAATCCTCGCTGTGCTACTCAAGGCTATGAAAACTGTCACGCTGCGGCAGCACCTGCATCACTGTTCCTCGTTCTGAGTGACACTGCCCATTTCTGTGTAATCCCACCTGCCCACAGTCCTCTGCTCCCTTCAGTCTTGTAAGCATTTTGGAGAAGAACACTTGGCTGTTTTTGTGGATGCCTGCTTTGGCCTCACTGCAGTACAGGCTCAGAGTCAACGGCAATGGCTTGTAAAGCCTATAGCAATGCAGAATTGTGTAGGGATGCAAAATCCCCAGGAGTTTAGCTCATTGCAGTTGTATAAGGCAAGGCTTTTGGCCAAAACACAGCCAAGAGCATTTAAAACCAAAACTAAACCACGCTCCCTCCTTGCTTGGCACCTCTGTCTTCATCAGTTCTTTGCAGTTCTTAATGTTCCTGGGGAGCACATATCAAGAGGTCAAAAGAAGCAAGAAAGATCAGCCACCAATACGCAGAAAACCAGCCATGCACACTCGGTGGCCACGCAGTAGCATTATCAAGGCCCTGCATGCACACAAAAGATTAACTTAATGCACTGTAGGGGAGAAAGCAGGAGCAGCGCTCTGGCACCCATGATGAGAAACAAGAATTTGTGCTCTCGGGTGGGGCTTTGTCCGTGTGCAAGTACAGTCCTTATCCAGACACAAAACTGAGCGTATTGCTGAACCCAGCTGCCACATACCTGTACCTTCTTTCATCGCCTCCTGCCAAAGAATTGCGTTCCAGGACGCAATTGCACTCAGGACTGACCGAGGGAACTTCTCAGTGCTTTAGCTTTGCTTCAGACTTGGTGTGAGCACAAGGCTCACAAGGATGAATCCCTATGGCTTGGCCCCCGGCAGAGGTGATCAAGCGGCAGTGATGGAAGTGGTTTGATGCAAGTGAGCTTACCAGTCACCTAGCAGAGATTAAAAACCAGCCAAAGAAAGAGGCCAGGTAACTTGTGTTAGGGAGTAGCAGAAGGAAACACCAAGGCTGATCGCTGTTTAACATAGCTTTCTGGAGACTGTAGCTCCCAATGGACTCAGCTCTTTAAATGGAATTATTCTGTAGCTTTGGAGCCTGACAGAAATATTACAGACTGTCCCCATCTCTGCTTTGCCGTTGCCTGAAGCGCTTGCTTGTCCATTCCCGGTTTTCTTCCACACTCACAAAGGGTGTTTAATCTGCAGAACAGTCAGTACCAAAAACTGGCAGCCAAATGCCTTTTGTCTCAAAGATGTGCAATCTGAAGTTAAAACCAACACAGGCACCAGGACAAGCCTTCTGCTCTGGGCTAGGTTTTAAGAATCAGGGTCTTCTGAACCCCTGTTTTCCAGCTCCTGCCAACATTACACCTCAGTCTTCAGAATGTAAGCCCAGCCTGAAGAACCAAATACCCTCTCTCCTACCATCTGGCTGGCTGCAGTATTTCACATCCTCTGCCTTCTTGAGCACCTCTTCAGCAGTCCCAGCCTTGCCACTCTCCTATAGGCTGCTGTACGGTCTCAGAGAGCCTTATTGTGGATCCACTCTAGTATCTCCTGTCAGTGAGGATACAGAGATCCTCTTCCAGGACTTTCTACCTGTCTCACCTGCTTTGTTCTCTCTGCAATGAATTTGCCCACTTTCCTTACCTCCAGCCTCTTGTATCTCAGAAAGATTGCATTAAAAGCCATTTGCACGTGCTTTACTTGTTAATATTTTTCTTTAGGTAGCATTCTAGGAAGAAAATGTTTTTTCCTGCTAGTTGTGCTACAGCATTTTTACCTTAAAAATGACAATTCTTATGTCTGCTGAGCCAAGACAGCCTCACGACTCAGCAAAATCATAGTTCACCTTTGGTGGAGGAATAAGTAAATGGACACAGAGAGCAGGCCAGGATGACAGAGAGAGAGAACAGGAGCAGGGGGCAGGAGAGTGTCGGAGGACAAAATCAACTGCAATAGCCAATGGGACAGAGGGATGGGTAAAGAAAAGCTAGAGAGCAAGGGAGAGAGGGAAGAAGACACAGCCAGCTGGACAGGGGTTTCAGTGAGAAAGGATGAGGCAGGGAATGGTACAGAGAGAGAAAGACAGAAAAAGGAAAAGGACAGCAGGATAGAAAGAGAAACAAAAGGAAAGGGATCCGAGCTGAGATGGAGAGAGAAGCAGCAGGGACAGAAGACAAGAGGCGGGAAGAAGCAGAGGGAGGAGCAGAGACAAGGAAAAATAAGGGCTGGGGTCACGATGGAGATTGCAAAAAGAACTGCACTGGGCATAAGAAAGGAGAGGTAGTTAAAAAGAACAGGGTAAGCGAAAAGGACAAAGCAAGAGACAAAAGTGACAATGAAGAGCAAAAGAGGGACAGTGAAGAGGAGAGAGCGACAGAGAGAGAAAAAAGAGAAGCAGAAGAAAGGAGGCAGAAGGGAAGATAAGGACAGGGAGTGGGATATGCAGAGAGAGAGAAGAAGGACAGGTAAGAGGTCAGAGACTGTGAAAACAGGGAGGGATACAGATGAGGCTGGAGATAGGGAAGAAAACAACGGCAATGTGCTGCAGATCAGAGAGCGAGGAAGAAAAACAGAGGGTGAGGCAGGAGGGAGAGGGACAGCAAGAAACAGACAGGGAAAGGCAGGGCACCAGAGAAAGCTGGAAAGGAATGGAATGCAGAAGAGGAGTGAGATGACTGTGCCAAGCCTTCCCAGTCACCATTCATATGAGCCTTCCTTCCCAGCATTTTAAGAGGCAAATATCCTCAAGCAGTTGCTGAGAAGAAACCAGACCGCGTATCCTGAAGCAAGAAGTTTTCTTCACTCCTTGTCTGCCACCCTCCTGCCTTGTATGGGCAACTAAACACCTTAAGAGCATGGTTTCACACAGAGGAATAAGGCAATCTATGAGCAAAACGTCATTGCAAAGAGTAGTAGCCACTTGCCCTTTTCTCTTCACTCCCCCTTTGGTTTCCATTAGAAAATGACCCCGTTAAGTGGGAAAGAAGGGGCCTATGAGAACAGCAATCTGCACAGGCTCCTAAAGTCAGAGCAGAACTGCACAGACAAGGGAGGAAGAGGAGGAGAGGCTGATAACAGCTGAATCACTACCGTAAAAACGGAATGCAAAAAAGTGGTCAAAAAGAGTTTCGTGCTTGCTTGCTTCATTTTGATGTGATGTTGCAGTTCCTCCTCTCTCTTCATGTTTTGCTTTCCCACCCACTCTACGGATTCGGTGTCCTCTTCAGCTGGAAGCTCCTGTGTTAAGGCAACAAAAGACATTGCTCATGCACAAGATTTTACACTTCTACAGAATACAGATAAATTTCTCCTTCATCAAGAAATCTTGCCAAAGTTATTTCTAAAAGCATTACAACTCCCCTCGGCATGCAAAAGCCTTCCTTCTCAAATTATGGTACCGTCCATTCAGTTCAAATTCTGAAATTAGCAGATAACCCACCAAGTCAGTTTAAAGCAATCACCTGTGCCTTTTGTCCAAGGCAAAGCAATACTTATTAATTCTTGATGTATAGAGACTCAAAAGTGACTTTTGTAGCTAGACTTCATGAAGGAGAAACAAATAAAGTGATTAACTGATTTAGGTGAATTGTAGGCATTCCAGTACCCAAAAGGGGCCTGCAAGAAACTGGGGAGGGACTTTTTACAAGCGCGAGTAGTGACAGGACGAGGGGGAAAGGCTTTATATTGGAAGGGAGAAAATATAGTTTAGACATCAGGAAGGAATTCTTCCTGATGTGAGTGGTGAGACACTGGCACAGGCTGCCCAGGGAAGATGTGGGTGTGCCCTCCCTGGAAGTGTTCAAGGCCAGCTTGGTCTGGTGGGAGCCTGCGCTGGTGGGAGGTTTCCCTGTCCATGGCAGGGGGATTGGAACGGGATGATCTTTAAGGTCCCTTCCAACACAAACCATTCTATGATTCTAATTTAAAGCCCTCCTTTTAGATATACTTTCCAGGAAAAAGGCAAGACATTGCAAAGTACGATTTAATGAAGCACTACAGAGCAAAAATCAAGAACATAAGACCACTAGAGTTATTACTCACTGGTTCTTTCACAATTTGTGAAATGCTCAGCAGTTTTCTGTCCTTGGTCTCAAAAGAGGGGCTGAAAAGAGAAATTGAGAAGACAAGTCTGGGTCCCCATCCTGAAGCTGAAGAGGCTTTTCCACCTAAAATGACAGCAGAGTGTTAAAATGCACGAACATTAGACCTAACTGACAATAGCATCCTGAGAGAAAAGGTCCAATCCAGTTTATAAACATTCCATGTGGAGGTAGTTTTTCCCTAGGAACTGCTTCTTGCTATCTCTTCTGTTACAGAAAAGTGTGAAAGAGAAAGAACCCAGTGTAGTCACATTTTCCCTGCAGTTACCTAATCAAAGATGTTATGTTAAAGAGGCATCAACAGCCCTGACGCATCTCAGAAAATGTACTCTAATAGAAAGGACCCTACGTGCTGTGACTTCACTTACAAAGTACATGCCCATGAAAAGCAATCACAGAATTAAACATCTGTAGAGTTTGTTGCAAGATGCAGTTCCTTTTCAGTATAAAACTGAACAGAATTTTGCAGCATCGCCCCTTTATTTCTCTGCTGTGGGGAAGGGATGGCAATCACCCATTAAAGACACCCTCCAGTTGTCATTAGTGACAGCAATTAAGATCATGAAGAAAATTGCACCTAACTATCATTTTGCTTTAGTCAGATCAGCCTCCTCATCTGATGCCACCACAGCAAGCCGGTCACGTGGAGTTCAGAAAAAGAGGAATTGCCTCTTTCCAAGTCTTTTCTTTGGCATTGTTACATTCTTTACAGTACTTAAAACCACCCTCACAGTCTGTTGCCTGTGGTTAACAAAGCAGCAATAGGCCTATTTCACATATACACCTAGTGCACCTACCTTTGAATGTCTTGAGGAGAGGAGAGGAGAGGAGAGGAGAGGAGAGGAGAGGAGAGGAGAGGAGAGGAGAGGAGAGGAGAGGAGAGGAGAGGAGAGGAGAGGAGAGGAGAGGAGAGGAGAGGAGAGGAGAGGAGAGGAGAGGAGAGGAGAGGAGAGGAGAGGAGAGGAGAGGAGAGGAGAGGAGAGGAGAGGAGAGGAGAGGAGAGGAGAGGAGAGGAGAGGAGAGGAGAGGAGAGGAGAGGAGAGGAGAGGAGAGGAGAGGAGAGGAGAGGAGAAAAGCAACGTCCCATTTTCTTCAACAGTTTCTGATGCATGGCTATTTGGTGGGATCTGGTCTCATTCTTCCAATGCTGATGGTTTCTTTCTTGTTCTGCCAAGGATTTCTGCTTTCCCACCGGAATGTATGTCTTCCTGAGTAGAGACTCCTTCTCTGCCATGAGATTTTGTTGCCCATTCACAGCACTTCTTCCAGGAGTGGCAGGAAGGTTATTAAATTCTGTTTGAAGGAGTCATGATTTAGGCAGATCAAGGTCAGAACTTTCAAGAACTTGTGATGGACTCATCTTTCTTCTTCTGCCTCCTATTATTTAACACAGCTACGCAGAGCTGGTCGCTGGGCTGCACCTCTTGATCCTTGACACCTTCTTCTCCTTCCAACTCTGAAGTAAAATGACGCTGACACGTTTCAGGTGCTGGTTCTGAGGTTTGTGCCTGAACTGCACTACCTTCAATGACATAAAGTGAAAAAATGTACATTAATGCATGATTAATTACTAAACCGACTCAGTGCAAACTGAGCCAGGTCAAACTGAGGACAGTGACACACTGCTTCTCCTTTGAGATGCCCAGTGAATGTGAAGTGAGATACATACAATGTCCTCTCTACTACAGAGGAAAGTTTAACTCATGAGAGCTGTGATGGCAACAGACACTGAAACTGGGGTGGGTTTGCTGTTGGGCTGTGGCCAGCACCAAAGGATCATTGTGGTGGTTTGTGCTGGGAAGCCGTTGCTAGGGGCAGGGAGCGAGGTCTGGGTCTGGTTTGTGGTGTGGGGGCTTGGCTAACAGCCAAAGGGTGGGGCTAATGTCCAGGGGCGGGGCTAATGGCCAGGGGCAGGGCCAATGGTCTGAGTTCTGCCCAACTGCCCCCACTCTTGCTGAGCAGTTGGCAAGGCAGGAGCATTCAGTTGGTGCCTGTGTCCTCACTGGCGTTTTGTTGCTTGCAGGTCTCTGTGCTTGACTCCAAAGCTATAAAAATATCTTCCTGGCCCTGCCAGCTCATGGCAGCCGGGGCACACAAGAAGAGCGCTCGCAGCAGCAGCAAAGGTGAGCTGTGCAGTGACACCCAGCCACAGGGAGTTGAGAGGGCTTCCTTCTGGTGGGATCTGGGCATTTCTTCCAGACTTCTCCAGGCCAGTCCATGACTGTGGCCTCTCTTCCTTTCCCAGCATAACACTGGCTGCTGCAGCGCCAAACAGAGGGAGCTCCCCGCCACCCCCAGCTCTCCCCAGCCCACCGCAGCAAAGGCAGAGCATGGACACAGAGGCAGGCAACCGCTGTCCCATCTGCCTGGACAGCTGGAATGGTGCTGACACCCGCCAGGCAGGAGGAGCTCCTAGGATCCCAGCCACCAACAGCCCGCAGCGGCCTGTGACACCCCAGCCACCGGTGGTGGAGTCAGGGCTCAGGGCTCCAGTGGGTGGCCTCCAGTCCGACACCTGGGCAACCCTTTTTGATGAGCACCCGGCTCTCCTCCAACGCTTCCTGCCCTGGCTGCAAGAGCAGCTAAGGCAAGTCTATGCCCAAGAGCCTTTCACAGCAGCTGTGATGGAAGACTTCCTCATGTCCATCTTGGGCTTATTTGGGCTGGACGAAGAGGTCCTGGTCCGGCTTATGCAAGTCAACCTGGAGAGTCGCACGGCAGCATTTGTACAAAACCTTATTGACTTTGCCGTGCAGCGCTGCAGCGGCGAGGCCCACCATCTGCTGGGCCTCGAGAATGGCCACGCTGCTGAGGAGCGGGAGGGCAGCCCCGTGGCTGGACCTCCTCCTACTGCCTCCCAGCCGGGGTGTCCTGCCCCTGGCCCGGCTCCCTCCAGCACCTACACTGCTGCTCTTCAGGGGGGTCCCAGCAGCAGCCAAGGCGTCCCCATTCCCAGCCAGAGGGAGCAGGAAGAGCAGCGTGAGGATGAAGGGGACGCTGTGGCAGGTCCCTCCTATACCAGGCAGGACAGGGACCGCCTCCCTGGGCGGCCACAGCGAGCACCAAAGAGGAGGGCTGGCAGCTGCCAGGGCTCTTCCCAGCCCCCCAGGAGGCCATGCCGTCGGCAGCACTAGTGCCAGGCCCCAGGAGCTTCCCATGCCAGAGCCGGGCCAGCAGCTGGGGCAGTGCTGGCCCGCGAGTCGACCAGAAAGCTCTCAGCTTTCTACAGCCACTAAAGAAAGGAAACTGCCCAAAGGTACCTGCTGCCCAGCTCCACACCTGCAACTCTGCAGCTGCTCCCGAGGCAGATGCTTCCAGCAGGAGGGTCTCCAGGTCTTCCCTCTTCCTCAGCGCACCCTCTGCCCCACGTCCCAGGGCTCTGTTTTACTACCAGCCCACGCTGCCCAGTGCAGCCTCCCTGCAGCTGCACCCAAATCCCTCCTGCTGCCAAGAGTCATGACTCAGTGCGGCTCTCTGCTTACAGCGAGTGTCATTCCCTGCCAAGGCAGGAGCCCCAAGGCATATTGAAGAGGAGTCTGGACACCGTCCTGGGTAAGTGACTTTAGCTCTCTTTGCTGCCGGAGGTTGCCTTGACAAGATGACTTCCAGAGGTCCCTCCCTCCTGCCTCAATCTTTCTGTGATTCTGTGAAAGTATGTGTAAGGAATTGTGCTGGTTTCAGCTGCGATAGAGCTCATTTTCTGCCTAGGAGCTGGCATAATGCTGTGTTTTGGATTTAGTGTGAGACTAATGTTGGTAAAGCATGTTGCTTTTGTTTGTTACTCAGCAGCGTTTATGCTCGGCTCGGATAAGCTGATTTTGTTCCCAGCAGCTGCTGTTTCATGTAATAGATTTAGAAGGAGCAGAATGTGGGAAATCCACTGATGTTTAAAGCTGGTGCAAGGAGATCAAGGACTACTTCAGCTTCCCATGTTTTGCAGGTGCAGGTACGCAGAATAGGCTTTGAGGGGGCATAGCTAGGAGAGCTGCTTTAAAGCACCCCTGTCTGTAGCAAAATGACTCCTCACTAGAATGATGCACTAAAACATGCTGCTTCAGAGCAAAAGGGCTTCAAGCTGTGGCTTACCATTACCTGATCTTTGCGGAAGTCTTTGCTTTTCCAACCCTGCTAACAGTGCTTACTGCTGTTCTGTTGAAAATGCAGGCACACAGAATAATGAATGGAGAGAAGAGGACAGTCCTTGGGCACCAACTGAGTCTTTAAGCTCCTGAAACACACAAGATGGCTTTTGTTGTTTGTTGCCTGACCTGAGAGGGGAGGCTGGAGAGCAAGGGCTTTGAAAATGGTGGTAGCCCAGAGCTTCCTTCTTAGAATCTGTCCCTAAAAATGGGTGTCAGGAGGAGACAGTGACACTACGAGTGAGTGATCTGCACCCTGTTTGAGATCCAGTTTTAATTATTCAGAGCTAAGCTGTATGATAAGGAGACCATAATTTACACTTCTTTTCATACTCTGGAAGCGAGGCAGAAAACCCACTGTAGGAATTGTTTGCTATAATAATTCAGCTGAAAATCCAGCTGGTTGCTGCCCTGACTCAAGAGGGAACTTGAGTTTATAACAGGAGTATTTAAATGCCTAAAGCCAACCTTTTTAGATGCCTCACAGAAACCACAGGGTATTTCTTTCTGACTGCTGATTCAGAATGCAAATTTGTTGTTGGGCTTTGCTGTCTCTAGGTTATAGCAACTTAAAAGGGCAAGAGTAAGGCAGTAGTATTTGCTGGTTCCCACCACTTTTATATTCCTCTTTCATGGTGTTTTTCTCAATGTAATGGGATAAATAGTTAGTCTTACAAGCGTATTAGACTGATTCAATACATGATATGAGACAATTTACTCGATGCTAGATATTTGGCATTCCTTGCTGAAAAACCCAGGAAATCTGGTTGACTCCTTCACAACTGTGTTTGCTGTCCCTGAGGGGCTTGTCCAGCTTATTCAAGGGTATTGGCTTTGGGATCACAATGATTATGAAGGAAGTATGTTACATTTTAGTTAGACGTGTGTTACAGGATAAAACTGTCATCTATAAAATGATGTTAAAAAATCGGTGCTCAGCGAAGAACAGGTGTTAAACTATGAGAAGCTTCTTTGTAGTTCTGCTACAAGTTCTTCAGCAATCAATTGCGATTTGAAATTTTGTTTGAGTTGACAGGACAGGAAATTGTTTAAAACAAAAGGGAAATCAACTGGGATAATGCTTGACCATTTTATTTTCAGCACCATTCCTTTTGGGTTGTTTCTGGCGGTGCAGTTGAGCACTTTCTGAAAAACAGTGGTTTAGGTACTTTCAATCTTAAAGCTATGATGATAGCCACAAGATTTGAGATGGAAGACAGCAAAAGTGACTTTTCAACCTAACCATGCTCTTTTTGCGGCTGAAGGTTGTTCATGAGTTAACAGAATCTGTTTGTCTGGGAGAATCACTTATTTTTTCATCACGTATTTGTACAATGTGTTGTTTGCATACAGAGATTTGATTCACATCTGAATTATTCCTTTTAGAACACTTGCTTTGTTCCATGTGGCTCACTGGCAGTTTTTCTGTAAATATCTTACGATTTCTATTTATATGTCCTGTATCAAGTATCTCATTAGGCACTCATGTAGGATTCCTTAACAGACATTCACCCACACTTTAAGAAACTTTTGAATATTTGTGTTGGAGGAGTGTATGGATCTATCTTAATAAACCTGATCTCTGATTGTACAGACGTCACAGGCCCTGCTCTTTCAGCCAGCTGCAATCAAAACTGTGTCACGGCTACGAGTGAGAATTATCCAGTCCCTCATGTGCCGAGAGGAGCATAGGTGAAAACTCAGGCACATAGGGATGGTGAAGCCATCAATGTGAAGGCATAGAGAATTGCGGCTTTGCCTCGCTCTGGTGTTATCCAATAGGTAAAGAAATATATGCCCCCCCCCATTTTGGCATTCCCATATTGTGAAAAGTGGAGAATCAATAATATAAATCACTACCCCCTAAATTTCTTTTCAATTGAAATGCAATAATTTTAGAGCATCTTCTTGGTTTTACTATTACTGTTCCTCTACATCTCAAAATAATGAATTACAGGCACGTGGTGGAGGCTTGCAGTCTGTTGCAGCAATGTGACACCGAGTCAAAGAACGAGAAGAGCTGTTAAAACACTTGTATGAGATCTGTCATGAGATGGGACTCATAAAAGATTTCCTGAAGCTGCCTTTACGGATGCTAAACAAGTAAGTGCGGACAAGAAAAAACAGTTCTTAATCCTCTCTTTGAAAAGAGAAGGGGCAGAATCATAATAGATTTTTAAACTGTGTTGTTTCTCATTGGACTGTTTGGAGAAGTTTTTTCCACATCAGGGCCAGTGGTCACACCCGTGAATTTCTTTCAGCCCACCACCTGCACCAGGCCGGTTATATCCCAGCACAGCAGTCAAATCAGTCAATGAAGATGAATCTTAGGGCGAGCATGGAAGTTCTGTCAAGTGCACGAGGTTCTGTTAGGTAACAGTAACCAGTTTTGATAGTCCGTCCTTGCTCCTCTGTGAAGCTGTGAATTAAATGTTACAGACCACTGTTTACTCCATTTGAAATTGTTTGTTTGCATCCGAGGAATAAACTGATCTTTTCTATCAGCCAATCTTATCATTTTGTTCTCCAGATATATGAGTTATGTCTGGGTTAGATTTTCTGTCGCTCCCTTCTGTATCTTGCATGCAGCTTTTATTTTTTTTGGCTGAGAGCAGTCTGGATGCCAGACCATGGGGATAAATTTGCATGGTGGGGGGTTTTATTTTTACTTCCTCTAGTTGTAGCCTGCTCTGCAAGCCCACAACTTTCATTTTACTGCTTTAAATACAGACATCCTTACCTAACTTCTGTTTCTCAAGCACCCAGAATAAATGTGGTGTTCTAGGAACATCTGTTATGGATCTGTGATGCATTTATGGTTTTCCTTGACCGTAGTTCTCCAGTGAATCAAACCCATAAGGTGGGTTTGGAACTTTTGGATCCCACACTTGAAAACTTCCAGCCAGCCAGAAAGCATGTGTGTGTAGATTTTTCTTGCTTGTTTTAATAGTCACATCAATTTTCCCAAAAAAAAATGTTTTTTCTGTCTTTTCACAGAGGGCTAAAGTTTTGGCCACGTCGTCTTCGCTTTTCTTGGGTTTACTCCTCAGTCTATTCTAAAATCCAGCCTTCACAACAAACCCCTCGTAAATCCCTTTCATCTCCAGGACAATCAATTACTCCTTCTCTGTCAGCAAAGGAACCTGGCATATCATCCAGAGAGGAGACTTCAAGGGCAAAATGGACCGTTACGGTAAGCTGGGCTGTGGTCAATGATTTTTACAGTTACAGCCTTTAAGGACTGTGATTTAATTTAGACTTTTTTCAAGTTTGCCCATACTCCTTATGTTGAGAGCTGGAATTGCAAATCCGAATGGCAGACTTGCACTGGGGGAAAATGGTTACGTTCGACCTGCTGGAAGATCGCGTGCCTGCAAGACTACACTCCTAAATGCCTGTGGTGGCTTTCACTCAAGTGGTGTCAGCAGCTGTGATGGTTGTAAACCGCAAGTTCAGCTTCCACCTCTACCTTTTCAGGTGGTGGTACGGCAAGAAGGTAAGGAATGCAGCTTGAGCCAGTTGTTTGGGTTTCTTAAGTTTTGTGAATCACACATCCTGAGAGCAACAAATATCATGAGCTGAGTTTACTGTCAGTCTCTCCTTTCGCAAGGCTTAGTCTCCTTCAATTATAGTAAGAAACGGCTCCTGATGAAGAGAGCTGTACTGTTAGCTGCTCTCTAGCCCTAACGTTCTCAGTTTGGCCTCTTGCCTTGCACCTTGGATGCCATTTGTATAGGTGTCAAACACAGTGAGTCCACCTGAGAGCTGCCCTTTCTGTTCCTTCTTTTGTTCTGTTGGTTGGACTCCCTGATTCAGCTCACTGGACCGTTGCTGGAGCAACGTACCAAAACCAGGGGTGGAACAGGAGCACGTGCTGGTATCTACATGTGTGAGCTTTCTGTTCATGCCCTAAGAGTATGTCCTCGTTCGATTGCCTGTTACAAAGAGCTGCTCAGTTGTAGCAAGAGGCTCGGCCTCCGCTAGGGAGGTCTTGGCCACAACAATGTAGTGGTTCCATCCTAAAGGCCTAGTGATCACTGGAATATTTCAGTAGTGCATACAACTTGAAAGGGCAAGCATAAAACAAAGAGAAATCTTGAGTTATGATTTTAGGTATGCTGAGCTCCCTCTTCTTGAAAACACAATAGTGAGCCCAAAGAACAGCCCTGAGATGGCAGGAGAAGCAAGTGCTTACAAGGCCCATTCATCTCAATCCTCCAAGATCATGGAGACTCAGTAAGCAGTCAGAAGTGTCAGATCTGAGTGTTTCTAGTGAGATAGGTCAGAGTATTTGCCTGCCCTGTGTTAGCTGCCTTGTATATATGAGAAATCAAAGGTGCATTTCATAAAAACTAATCATCATAAGATACTGATTGTTAAAGCATAACTTTCTGAAAAAAACTCTCTCATTGCTGGACTGTGGTACAAACAGCTCTGTACAATGTCAGTACTCCTGGAGCATTAGAGGGCAATCAGTATAGCTCTTGTTTGACCTGAGTTAGCAAAGTTCTCCCAGCCCCGCATACCATCTGCAAAGGGAACTGCTGGATCTGGAGAAAGCAGATTGCACAAACAAAGAAGAAGCTATGAGAGTGCCTTTCCAGCCTTCCTTTCCATCTCATTTCCAGTAACAGACGCTATTTTTATTCTCAACGTGAAAGCTTGAGTATCTCATGTCTCTGGAAGGAAAGAGGGGTTGCTTATACAGGCAACAACACAACCTGAGGTGGGGTATATAGAAAAGATGGGCTTCTTATGTAATCCAAGTGAATTTGTAAAGTGCACATGTTGCCATCACAGCTCTCATGAGTTAAACTTTCCTCTGTAGTAGAGAGGACATTGTATGTATCTCACTTCACATTCACTGGGCATCTCAAAGGAGAAGCAGTGTGTCACTGTCCTCAGTTTGACCTGGCTCAGTTTGCACTGAGTCGGTTTAGTAATTAATCATGCATTAATGTACATTTTTTCACTTTATGTCATTGAAGGTAGTGCAGTTCAGGCACAAACCTCAGAACCAGCACCTGAAACGTGTCAGCGTCATTTTACTTCAGAGTTGGAAGGAGAAGAAGGTGTCAAGGATCAAGAGGTGCAGCCCAGCGACCAGCTCTGCGTAGCTGTGTTAAATAATAGGAGGCAGAAGAAGAAAGATGAGTCCATCACAAGTTCTTGAAAGTTCTGACCTTGATCTGCCTAAATCATGACTCCTTCAAACAGAATTTAATAACCTTCCTGCCACTCCTGGAAGAAGTGCTGTGAATGGGCAACAAAATCTCATGGCAGAGAAGGAGTCTCTACTCAGGAAGACATACATTCCGGTGGGAAAGCAGAAATCCTTGGCAGAACAAGAAAGAAACCATCAGCATTGGAAGAATGAGACCAGATCCCACCAAATAGCCATGCATCAGAAACTGTTGAAGAAAATGGGACGTTGCTTTTCTCCTCTCCTCTCCTCTCCTCTCCTCTCCTCTCCTCTCCTCTCCTCTCCTCTCCTCTCCTCTCCTCTCCTCTCCTCTCCTCTCCTCTCCTCTCCTCTCCTCTCCTCTCCTCTCCTCTCCTCTCCTCTCCTCTCCTCTCCTCTCCTCTCCTCTCCTCTCCTCTCCTCTCCTCTCCTCTCCTCTCCTCTCCTCTCCTCTCCTCTCCTCTCCTCTCCTCTCCTCAAGACATTCAAAGGTAGGTGCACTAGGTGTATATGTGAAATAGGCCTATTGCTGCTTTGTTAACCACAGGCAACAGACTGTGAGGGTGGTTTTAAGTACTGTAAAGAATGTAACAATGCCAAAGAAAAGACTTGGAAAGAGGCAATTCCTCTTTTTCTGAACTCCACGTGACCGGCTTGCTGTGGTGGCATCAGATGAGGAGGCTGATCTGACTAAAGCAAAATGATAGTTAGGTGCAATTTTCTTCATGATCTTAATTGCTGTCACTAATGACAACTGGAGGGTGTCTTTAATGGGTGATTGCCATCCCTTCCCCACAGCAGAGAAATAAAGGGGCGATGCTGCAAAATTCTGTTCAGTTTTATACTGAAAAGGAACTGCATCTTGCAACAAACTCTACAGATGTTTAATTCTGTGATTGCTTTTCATGGGCATGTACTTTGTAAGTGAAGTCACAGCACGTAGGGTCCTTTCTATTAGAGTACATTTTCTGAGATGCGTCAGGGCTGTTGATGCCTCTTTAACATAACATCTTTGATTAGGTAACTGCAGGGAAAATGTGACTACACTGGGTTCTTTCTCTTTCACACTTTTCTGTAACAGAAGAGATAGCAAGAAGCAGTTCCTAGGGAAAAACTACCTCCACATGGAATGTTTATAAACTGGATTGGACCTTTTCTCTCAGGATGCTATTGTCAGTTAGGTCTAATGTTCGTGCATTTTAACACTCTGCTGTCATTTTAGGTGGAAAAGCCTCTTCAGCTTCAGGATGGGGACCCAGACTTGTCTTCTCAATTTCTCTTTTCAGCCCCTCTTTTGAGACCAAGGACAGAAAACTGCTGAGCATTTCACAAATTGTGAAAGAACCAGTGAGTAATAACTCTAGTGGTCTTATGTTCTTGATTTTTGCTCTGTAGTGCTTCATTAAATCGTACTTTGCAATGTCTTGCCTTTTTCCTGGAAAGTATATCTAAAAGGAGGGCTTTAAATTAGAATCATAGAATGGTTTGTGTTGGAAGGGACCTTAAAGATCATCCCGTTCCAATCCCCCTGCCATGGACAGGGAAACCTCCCACCAGCGCAGGCTCCCACCAGACCAAGCTGGCCTTGAACACTTCCAGGGAGGGCACACCCACATCTTCCCTGGGCAGCCTGTGCCAGTGTCTCACCACTCACATCAGGAAGAATTCCTTCCTGATGTCTAAACTATATTTTCTCCCTTCCAATATAAAGCCTTTCCCCCTCGTCCTGTCACTACTCGCGCTTGTAAAAAGTCCCTCCCCAGTTTCTTGCAGGCCCCTTTTGGGTACTGGAATGCCTACAATTCACCTAAATCAGTTAATCACTTTATTTGTTTCTCCTTCATGAAGTCTAGCTACAAAAGTCACTTTTGAGTCTCTATACATCAAGAATTAATAAGTATTGCTTTGCCTTGGACAAAAGGCACAGGTGATTGCTTTAAACTGACTTGGTGGGTTATCTGCTAATTTCAGAATTTGAACTGAATGGACGGTACCATAATTTGAGAAGGAAGGCTTTTGCATGCCGAGGGGAGTTGTAATGCTTTTAGAAATAACTTTGGCAAGATTTCTTGATGAAGGAGAAATTTATCTGTATTCTGTAGAAGTGTAAAATCTTGTGCATGAGCAATGTCTTTTGTTGCCTTAACACAGGAGCTTCCAGCTGAAGAGGACACCGAATCCGTAGAGTGGGTGGGAAAGCAAAACATGAAGAGAGAGGAGGAACTGCAACATCACATCAAAATGAAGCAAGCAAGCACGAAACTCTTTTTGACCACTTTTTTGCATTCCGTTTTTACGGTAGTGATTCAGCTGTTATCAGCCTCTCCTCCTCTTCCTCCCTTGTCTGTGCAGTTCTGCTCTGACTTTAGGAGCCTGTGCAGATTGCTGTTCTCATAGGCCCCTTCTTTCCCACTTAACGGGGTCATTTTCTAATGGAAACCAAAGGGGGAGTGAAGAGAAACGGGCAAGTGGCTACTACTCTTTGCAATGACGTTTTGCTCATAGATTGCCTTATTCCTCTGTGTGAAACCATGCTCTTAAGGTGTTTAGTTGCCCATACAAGGCAGGAGGGTGGCAGACAAGGAGTGAAGAAAACTTCTTGCTTCAGGATACGCGGTCTGGTTTCTTCTCAGCAACTGCTTGAGGATATTTGCCTCTTAAAATGCTGGGAAGGAAGGCTCATATGAATGGTGACTGGGAAGGCTTGGCACAGTCATCTCACTCCTCTTCTGCATTCCATTCCTTTCCAGCTTTCTCTGGTGCCCTGCCTTTCCCTGTCTGTTTCTTGCTGTCCCTCTCCCTCCTGCCTCACCCTCTGTTTTTCTTCCTCGCTCTCTGATCTGCAGCACATTGCCGTTGTTTTCTTCCCTATCTCCAGCCTCATCTGTATCCCTCCCTGTTTTCACAGTCTCTGACCTCTTACCTGTCCTTCTTCTCTCTCTCTGCATATCCCACTCCCTGTCCTTATCTTCCCTTCTGCCTCCTTTCTTCTGCTTCTCTTTTTTCTCTCTCTGTCGCTCTCTCCTCTTCACTGTCCCTCTTTTGCTCTTCATTGTCACTTTTGTCTCTTGCTTTGTCCTTTTCGCTTACCCTGTTCTTTTTAACTACCTCTCCTTTCTTATGCCCAGTGCAGTTCTTTTTGCAATCTCCATCGTGACCCCAGCCCTTATTTTTCCTTGTCTCTGCTCCTCCCTCTGCTTCTTCCCGCCTCTTGTCTTCTGTCCCTGCTGCTTCTCTCTCCATCTCAGCTCGGATCCCTTTCCTTTTGTTTCTCTTTCTATCCTGCTGTCCTTTTCCTTTTTCTGTCTTTCTCTCTCTGTACCATTCCCTGCCTCATCCTTTCTCACTGAAACCCCTGTCCAGCTGGCTGTGTCTTCTTCCCTCTCTCCCTTGCTCTCTAGCTTTTCTTTACCCATCCCTCTGTCCCATTGGCTATTGCAGTTGATTTTGTCCTCCGACACTCTCCTGCCCCCTGCTCCTGTTCTCTCTCTCTGTCATCCTGGCCTGCTCTCTGTGTCCATTTACTTATTCCTCCACCAAAGGTGAACTATGATTTTGCTGAGTCGTGAGGCTGTCTTGGCTCAGCAGACATAAGAATTGTCATTTTTAAGGTAATAATGCTGTAGCACAACTAGCAGGAAAAAACATTTTCTTCCTAGAATGCTACCTAAAGAAAAATATTAACAAGTAAAGCACGTGCAAATGGCTTTTAATGCAATCTTTCTGAGATACAAGAGGCTGGAGGTAAGGAAAGTGGGCAAATTCATTGCAGAGAGAACAAAGCAGGTGAGACAGGTAGAAAGTCCTGGAAGAGGATCTCTGTATCCTCACTGACAGGAGATACTAGAGTGGATCCACAATAAGGCTCTCTGAGACCGTACAGCAGCCTATAGGAGAGTGGCAAGGCTGGGACTGCTGAAGAGGTGCTCAAGAAGGCAGAGGATGTGAAATACTGCAGCCAGCCAGATGGTAGGAGAGAGGGTATTTGGTTCTTCAGGCTGGGCTTACATTCTGAAGACTGAGGTGTAATGTTGGCAGGAGCTGGAAAACAGAGGTTCAGAAGACCCTGATTCTTAAAACCTAGCCTAGAGCAGAAGGCTTGTCCTGGTGCCTGTGTTGGTTTTAACTTCAGATTGCACATCTTTGAGACAAAAGGCATTTGGCTGCCAGTTTTGGGTACTGACTGTTCTGCAGATTAAACACCCTTTGTGAGTGTGGAAGAAAACCGGGAATGGACAAGCAAGCGCTTCAGGCAACGGCAAAGCAGAGATGGGGACAGTCTGTAATATTTCTGTCAGGCTCCAAAGCTACAGAATAATTCCATTTAAAGAGCTGAGTCCACTGGGAGCTACAGTCTCCAGAAAGCTATGTTAAACAGCGATCAGCCTTGGTGTTTCCTTCTGCTACTCCCTAACACAAGTTACCTGGCCTCTTTCTTTGGCTGGTTTTTAATCTCTGCTAGGTGACTGGTAAGCTCACTTGCATCAAACCACTTCCATCACTGCCGCTTGATCACCTCTGCCGGGGGCCAAGCCATAGGGATTCATCCTTGTGAGCCTTTTGCTCACACCAAGTCTGAAGCAAAGCTAAAGCACTGAGAAGTTCCCTCGGTCAGTCCTGAGTGCAATTGCGTCCTGGAACGCAATTCTTTGGCAGGAGGCGATGAAAGAAGGTACAGGTATGTGGCAGCTGGGTTCAGCAATACGCTCAGTTTTGTGTCTGGATAAGGACTGTACTTGCACACGGACAAAGCCCCACCCGAGAGCACAAATTCTTGTTTCTCATCATGGGTGCCAGAGCGCTGCTCCTGCTTTCTCCCCTACAGTGCATTAAGTTAATCTTTTGTGTGCATGCAGGGCCTTGATAATGCTACTGCGTGGCCACCGAGTGTGCATGGCTGGTTTTCTGCGTATTGGTGGCTGATCTTTCTTGCTTCTTTTGACCTCTTGATATGTGCTCCCCAGGAACATTAAGAACTGCAAAGAACTGATGAAGACAGAGGTGCCAAGCAAGGAGGGAGCGTGGTTTAGTTTTGGTTTTAAATGCTCTTGGCTGTGTTTTGGCCAAAAGCCTTGCCTTATACAACTGCAATGAGCTAAACTCCTGGGGATTTTGCATCCCTACACAATTCTGCATTGCTATAGGCTTTACAAGCCATTGCCGTTGACTCTGAGCCTGTACTGCAGTGAGGCCAAAGCAGGCATCCACAAAAACAGCCAAGTGTTCTTCTCCAAAATGCTTACAAGACTGAAGGGAGCAGAGGACTGTGGGCAGGTGGGATTACACAGAAATGGGCAGTGTCACTCAGAACGAGGAACAGTGATGCAGGTGCTGCCGCAGCGTGACAGTTTTCATAGCCTTGAGTAGCACAGCGAGGATTTTCAGGCAGCAAGTCCAGCTGCACAGGGTGTGTGAACAGCTCACGACAAGCACAGAGATAGGCTTGGGAGAAGACAGGGATGCTCCTCCTGGTGTGTAACAGGTGAGAGTCAACAGAAAGTACTCTCAGGACACATAGTTAGGAGCTGTCGTCGTGGTACCTGCTGGGAAATATCGTGGGAGAGGTAACTGAGTCACAAGAGGCCACATTAACTGTATGTGTGATGCTGAACTATGATTTTGCTGAGTTGTGAGGCTGTCTTGGCTCAGCAGACGTAAGAATTGTCATTTTTAAGGTAATAATGCTGTAGCACAACTAGCAGGAAAAAACATTTTCTTCCTAGAATGCTACCTAAAGCAAAATATTAACAAGTAAAGGCACGTGCAAATGGCTTTTAATGCAATCTTTCTGAGATACAAGATACGCGGTCCCCTATTCCTCTGTAGTATTTACTGTTCTGACTCGACCCTATTAGGTTTAAAACTCTTTAATTTGAGGATGCTTTTTGCAGCTGTGCCATTATACTTGATTCCTCACCAATTTGGAAATCCATATTGTAGAGAGCTCAACGTGCAGCCTGAGTCGCTCAGATTTCCTCTCGCTTTACAGCCAATACAGCTGTCACTTTGATAGTTGGGAGTGATCTGTTGTGTGCAGGAGATCTTGTATGTACTCTGGTGAGCATCTCTCTTTATCGCCCAAAGGCTAAACCCAGCCACCATGCTTGCAGCCCAACCATTTACGCTTTTTTACCAGTTGAATCATTCCAGTTAACTCAGAAACTCCTAGCACAGCTTAGGGTGCCCACCTAACAGCATAGGAGGTGTGTCACAAATTTATCCCTGTAGGCACATTGTCACGTAAGGATTATACACACATAATCACGGGAATGTTCACAGCCCAGCCACCTACTGCCAGCTGTGAAGCTGCTAAGGGATGTCAGGAACAGCCGCCTTCTCTGGCAGCCCTGGCCCAGGACTCCCCTGCCGGCTGCTGGAGCCCAGCCCAGTGCTTGCGAACTCGGGGTCGCTGCCCCACGTGAGGATGCAGCTGCCGCCTTCTCTGTCTCAGGCTCGGCCAGCAGCAGCACTGAGCTCATGTCCACGACACACACGCACGCACGGGACACACACAGGGTACTGGCACGCCTGCCCACACAAGGTGCTGTCTTCGACAGCCCCCTCACCACCCCAAGGACCTAAGTCACATACGCTGACTCCTCCTGCTTGTGCAGGGTCTGACACATCTGACGGTTACATCGCAGGGTTATCCCTGTCTCCGTGATGCAAAGAGCATTAGATGCAGAGTTCTCCTGCAGAAGGACCTTTTGCTTCCGGAGCAGGTGATCTGTGTGTGAGCACAGAATGGAGAAGAAACTCCTGCACTCATACAGACTCACCCTTGTGCATGTTTTCAGGCTGCTCACATGACATCTGCTTTCATTTCTTAATTCAGACCCAGCATGGGGCTCCCAACTTCCACCCTCAGCCACCAGGACTTCCTGTAGGAGAGCAAGAGGACATTGGGAGTCACTGGGAGTATCTAAGGAGAAGCTGACCTGAAAGAACCATGATCAGAACAGGTGTCATCAAGAACAGCCCATGGTCAAACATGCCAAAGGTCCATCACTGTTGAGGGAGACTGGGAGCTGGCTCATCATTTGCAGGTCTCGTTATGAGATCCTTAACTGATAATCTTTGACAGAGCAGCCTTAATGCAAAGTGCGGCCATTCTAGAGGGAGGAACGAGATGGCTTGGTTCACAGGTGTGGATCTGGAGGAGCTGGGCAGGAGAGACTTGTGGGAAGAAACTGTAAATAGCACGTTAAATGGGAAGTAGGATTACAGGGCAATAAATCCACCAGGAAAGACAAACCTCTGGAATTTCAAATGATCAAAAAGTATTGCAGAAATAAGATGTGACAGTGTTACTGTGAAGGTGATCAGTTGCAGAAGTGGATGCGCGAGGGGGAGCAGAAAAGCAGATAAATTAATGTCTTTGGGATAGGAGAGCTGGAGTGCAATGGAACAGGGGTAGCGGTGGTCACAGGCTCATCTCCTGGAGAAGAGACTGACGCCCACTGCACCACAACCTCCCTTCAGGGAGCAGGAGAGAGCAAGAAGGTCTTCCCTCAGCCTCCTTCCGTAGTGAGGGGCCCAGATCTGAACACAGGACTCGAGAAGAGGCCTCACCATTGCCAAGGGCAGGGGGACAATCCATTCCCCATTCCTGCTGGTCACAACATTTTTGATACAAGTCAGGATGCCACTTCCCTTCTTGGCCACCTGGTCACACTGCTGGCTCATGTTCAGCCAGCTGTCAACCAACATCCCCAGGTCCTTTTTGGCTGGGCAGCTTTCTACGCACTCTTCCCCAAGCCTATCACATTGTGTGGGATTTGCTCAACCTAATACAGCTGGCAAGGAGAAATTGCAAGAAAAGGATGAGGAGAAACAAAAGGAACTAGATGAAGAGAAGCTGGAGGAAAAGGTTGCAGCCAGGAACAATGTTTGGAAAGCTAAGGCACAGATCCTATTATATCTGGCCAAGGATGTCAAGGGCACCAACGCTGGACAACACTTACTAGCAGGGGGGATGACAGGTTTGCTTCCCTCGCTCTGGAGTAGACAGTTTTGAGGGGAAGTCGTGGGTGCTTCACGTCACTGACAACCTCACTGTTGCTGCCTCATGGTCTGGAGGAGCAGCTGCAACTTTTGCTTCCTCCATGGATGGCACATCCACCAGCACAGGCGTCAGCCCAGCTTTTCCTGACATCTCTGTGGCCACCGATAGAGCCGCAGTGCCTCAATGTTGTGGCCACAGAGCAAAAAGAGGCAATGGTGGGAGTTACTGAGGCCACTGACTCAGCAGGGAACCTGGGGATGAGGGGGCGGATAAGTGAGACCTGTCTGGGACTCCCTTCTGGTGCTGGTGGGGTCCCTGACTGGGTTCCCGGGGGGGGGGGTCTCCAGCATCTCACTGCAACATGGAGGTGGACAAATTTGGTACTGCCACGAGGCCACTCTGGCAGGCGGCCACTGATGCCACAGCTGCAGCTCAGCAGGATCCTGTCGCATGTCAGCACCAGTGAGGGCAGGGCAAGCAGGACACCTGCAAGATAGGGAGACAGTGGAGACACTGGGGGCAGCAAAAGGGACAGGAGTGGGAACAGGGCACCCGGGGAGAAAGAGAGGGATTGAGGACAGAGGTGGCAACAAGGCAGCTGGGGTCCTTTCCCCCAAGTCTGGGAATTAAGTCTCCGATTAAATGATTCCATCTGGAATCACAGGGAGTTCCCTGTAAACAGGGTTGAAGAGTTCAAGTAACACAGGTATCAAGGGCTGTTTTAAAACCCTCTCCTCCCACTGCACAAATGACCTCGGGCAGAGCTGCTGTGAAATGAAAATCAAATGTTTAATGAAATCAGAAATAAAGAGAGATATGAGAGAGGGCTGGGGCTGAAGTGGGTGGAGGTGATGTGTCACAGGGATCCCCACCTTCCCTATTGACCTATGAACAGCAGCCAGAGGGGGCACTTTACCCCATGCATCCCCCAGGGCTCTGGCTCACTTGCTCTGCAGTTGCTGTGTGTTCGATGGCCTCCGCTTGCTGCTGTCCACTTGCTGCCTGCTGCTGCCAGCGGCTGCACAGTCCCGGTCCCGCTTCCCCTCCCACAGGGTTTTGCAGTGTTTTAGTACCCATTTCACCACCGTTTTCTTCCTCTTGTGGTGATGTTGTCTTGTGGGGAGGTCTCTCGTGTTTTGGGGGTGCCATCTGGCACGGGACACTTGGCCTGCTTGCAGCTCACCTTGCCTGACTGGGCACCACCCAGCAGGGTACAATAGGTGACGGCGGCAGCAGCAAGCGGGACAAACACAGATCTGCGGGGTCCCAGGGCTATGTGGGTGTTTCCTCCTCCTGCAGGAAATGCTGCTGCAGCCGTGCATCGGCAGCGCAGCAAATGCTGAGGGCAGAGTGGGCTGCAGGTTGAGCTGGTGTTGTCACACGTCCAGTGGAGACCCAGCTGTTAATGAGCCCTAATTTTTTCTCTCGGTCAAATAAAGGAGATGGGATGAGCTATATTTGTGCTGTTTCCAGTACTTGTCTCTGCACCCAACAGGGAATGACAAAGCCACATCCTCTCCAGGGTGGGCAGGTTTTGTGTCCTTTGCCCCATGTTCATGTGGCAAGATATGAACATGTACTGAGAGCATATCAGAAGTGGCTGCCATCCCATGGGAAGACACGGATCTTGGGCAGTCTCTGTTCCAGCTTCTTGCCCTAACCAGGGTCAGCCCTGGGGTCAGAACAGGGTATTCGGGGTTTGTCTAGCTGGCTCTTGAAATCTTCCAAGCACAGAGACAGCACAATAGCTCTGGGCAACCTTCCCTCCCATGCCCAGACTTTTATAATGGTGGCAAGGTTGATCCTGAATTCCAGCCTTAACTTTCTGCTTCCAGATCATTCTGTGTGCTTTCTGGGCAGAAGGACCTTTGTGACACCAGCGAGACGTGCAGGGTGCTGCCACTTGGGGATGCATTGTGACCTCATGGCCCTAGCTGCTTGTCTTCAGGCACCCTCCGAGCCTGGCTCAGTCTGCTCGTGCCTGGACTCCTGTGAGGTCTGGAGGGTCGAGTCAGGCTTTGTCTGGTGCTGGGTGGTGCTTTGAGAGCTGCAGTCGACAACTCTCAGTGCCCACCCCGGAGCCATCCCCAGTGTTTCCCCTGACCTGCCTGATTCAGGCAGCCAGGACCATACGTGCGTGCAAAAAGGAGGTGAGTTGTGCGGGGAAATGCCCACCCTTCAGATGGACGTGGGTGGGACAATGGGGCTCTGGAAGCTGGCAGGGCATCCTTCCTGAGGGACCTGGACATTTCTTCCTCTCGTCCGGTCCCTTCTCCAGGACAGCAAGTAATTGTGGCCTCTCTCCGTTTTGTAGTGCAATACATCTGCCGCTGTGTCGGTAGCGATGAGGAAGAACTTCTCATCCTCAGCACGCTCCAGCCCAGCACAGTGTACAGAGAGCACAGGCACCGTGAGTGAGTGGTGCTGCCCCATCTGCCACGACCATGAAGAGGACATTGCCTACTTGTTACCTTGCCA
Source organism: Tapera naevia (assembly GCA_033556795.1). NCBI lineage: Eukaryota > Metazoa > Chordata > Aves > Cuculiformes > Neomorphidae > Tapera > Tapera naevia. The sequence continues at coordinate 7,866,988 of JAUMJJ010000044.1, forward strand.
CCACCAGTTTTGCTCTCTCTGTGCAGGGCGCTGGGTAAAGCAGAAGAAAAATTGCCCCCTGTGCAGGAGAGTCGCACAGGCTGTGCTGTTACAGCAGGAGCTGAACAATTTTGATGGCTACACCTTAGTTGGAATGAGACACCCTACGGAGCCATTGGCTGAAGACCACCAGGATGAGGAGGGGAATACAGGGTCAGTGCCTAGGGGTCAGATGGGCAGTTTCCCTCCTGAGGTCTGGGCTGAATTTTTCAGCAGCCACTCAGATCACCTCAGACCCCTGCTGCTGTGGTTGCAACGGGAGATCGTGGTGCTTTTCAACGAGGAGTGGTGGGAAGTATCTGCAAGGAAATCCATCATTGTGAGCCACCTGTGCGAGCTGGGGCTCAACAAGGAGTTGTTGGTGGAGAAGCTGCAGCCCTTCCTGGGGGAACACACACAGACATTCATCAGCCAGCTCATCATCACCGCTGTGCGCCTTTATGGCAGCGAGATCCGCCAGCACCTGGCCCAGCAGGAAACTCACCCTGCCACTGGGGAGGACCACAGCCCTGCCACCAGCCCCAGCCCCAGCACCTCTCAGGAGAGTATTGCCACCCCTGAGCAGGCCTCCTCCAGCTCTGCAGGCTCCGACGCCAGGGGGCAAGTTGGAACATCAGAGGCTGATATCCATGAGGGTCCCAGCAAGTCCCCATCTGCAGCCATCCCTGCAGAGCAGAGTCAGCCCCAGGAAGAGCCAGGGCAGGTGGTGGTGGCAGGCCTCTCTGCTCTTGGCCAGGACAACTTGCCTAGAGGACCACAGCACCCAAGAAAGAGGAGGGCCCCCAGCCCCCAGGATCTTCCCCAGCCCTGCAAGAGGCCACACCGCCTGGAGGAGGAAGAGGACACAGCAGAGGCCACCCTCCATGAGCATCCTGGCCACCCTGAATCTGCGCCTCTCCCTGAGGAGCACAATCATTCCAGGCAGAAGCAGGGCACTTTGGTGGCAGCAGGCCCCTCTGCTCCTGGACGGGAAAATTTACCCAGGGGACCTCAACATCCTTAGAAAAGGGGGCGCTCAGCCTTAAGGATTCTCCCCGACCCTGCATGAGGCTACGCAACCTGGAGGATTAAGGCACAACATCAGAGGCCACTCATCAAGGGGGTCCTGGCAGCCCACGGTCTGACCCTCTCCCTGCACAACACTACCAGCTCCAGGAATAGCCAGGGGATGAGACAGCAAAAGGTCTCCCTGCCTAGGGCTGCAGCTGCAGCCACTCTGCTCTGGACTCGGACAGGGACTGCTCACACAGGGGAACCCAGCACCACCAGAGATGAGGACCCCTGGCTTCCTGCACTCTCCCCAGCCTTGCAAGTGGCTGCGTTGCTCCTGACAGTGGCAGAGATACATCAACTCTTTATCGAGGAAGAAGGAAATAAATTCTGTTACCACAAGCCTGTCTATGCTTGCTGCTTCCCCACTTCTCCTCATGTCTTACAATTTCATCTGAATTCATATCAACAAAGCCATTGAATGCAGTCTCTTAGATGCAGGAACCCAGGAGATAAACTCAGCCACCAGCAGGTATTGCTAACATGATGCAAGAGGAGTAATCCTTGGGAAGTTTACTTTTCCTCATACTGGAAGGAAAGGTTATGCTTGGAGCACTGTTAAAATCCAGGAATTAGAGAAAAGATAAAGAAAATAGTGATTTTGAACCAAAACAGAAGCTCCATCTTCTTGCTGTGATACATTAGTCATGATCTCAGTTGAGACAGGTACTGTGAGGCCATCTGTATAACCTCTAAGAAGGTTGAAACTGGTAAGAGCAGTCAGGAGAAATAGAATGAACCTGATGAAAATAGGACTAAAAAGAGTCAACGTTGTGCCCAGGTGGCCAACAAGGCCAACATCACCCTGGCTTCTATCAGAAACAGTGTGGCCAGTTGGACTTGGAAACGGATTGCCTTTTTGTACTTGGCATTGGTGAGTCCTCAATTGGTGACTGACTCCTCAAATCCTGTGTTCAGTTTTGGGCCCCTCACGGCTAGAAAGACATTGAGGGGATGGAGTGTGTCCTGAGAAGGGACACAGAGCTGTGGAAGAGGCTGGAGCACTGGTGTTATGGAGAGCAGCTGGGGGAACTGGGGTTGTTTAGTCTGGAGAAAAGGAGGCTGAGGGGAGACGTTACCACTTTCTACAGCTCCCTGAAAGTACATTGTAGCTAGGTGGGTGTTGGCCTCTTCTCCCAAGTAACAAGCGATAGCTCAAGAGGAAAAATACTTTCAGGTTGTGGCAGGGCAGGTTTTGACTGAATATTAGTTAAACTTTCTTCCCTAAAAGGGGTGTCAAACACTGGAAGAGGCTGTCCAGGGATGTAGGGGAGTGAGCATCCCTGGTGGCATTTGAAAGATGTAGACATGGAGCCTAGGGACAGGGTTCAGTGGTGGGCTCAGCAGTTTTAGGTTAATGGCTGGACGTGATGATCTTCAAGGACTTTCAGAAAAAAAAATAATTCTGTGATTCTCTTCTAAGAGATTTGTGTGACCCCGAGCCACCAGCCAGGGGTGGTGTCTTGTGGTCAGGACACCATGATCAGCGGGCTGGCTGGTCATGTTTGCCCTTCTCTTCAGGAGCGATCTCAGACACCTGGGCCAATCAGTGCGGCTGATGGTTTGGAGCACAGAGGCTCTGCCCCAGGTAGAGTGGTGGCCGGTCCCGGGGCCCACCACAGACCTTTGAGACCCCTCAGGCCCTTCAGGCCCCCCAGGCCTGGTGTGCCAGATGCTTCTGCTAAAGACTGCAGGAGTTTTGTATGTGCACCGCGAGCTCGATATGAGACAAAGGAGTTAACTCCCCCACTCTGCTGTGTAAAGCACAGCGCTGGTGCCAGCAAGAGCTTCATAGTGTTTCTACTGTGCCGAAGGAGCCCCAAGGACCCGCCTGTCCCCGCAACGCTGGCTGGCAGTTGGAGCCAGATGGTAGGAGAGAGGTTATTTTGTTCTTCAGGCTGGGCTTACATTCTGAAGACTGAGGTGTAATGTTGGCAGGAGCTGGAAAACAGAGGTTCAGGAGACCCTGATTCTAAAAACCTAGCCCAGAGCAGAAGGCTTGTCCTGGTGCCTGTGTTGATTTTAACTTCAGATTGCACATCTTTGAGAGAAGCATTTGGCTGCCAGTTTTGGGTACTGACTGTTCTGCAGATTAAACACCCTTTGTGAGTGTGGAAGAAAACCGGGAATGGACAAGCAAGCGCTTCAGGCAACGGCAAAGCAGAGATGGGGACAGTCTGTAATATTTCTGTCAGGCTCCAAAGCTAAAGAATAATTCCATTTAAAGAGCTGAGTCCATTGGGAGCTACAGTCTCCAGAAAGCTAAACCGTGCATGTTAAACAGCGATCAGCCTTGGTGTTTCCTTCTGCTACTCCCTAACACAAGTTACCTGGCCTCTTTCTTTGGCTGGTTTTTAATCTCTGCTAGGTGACTGGTAAGCTCACTTGCATCAAACCACTTCCATCACTGCTTGATCACCTCTGTCGGGGGCCAAGCCATAGGGATTCATCCTTGTGAGCCTTGTGCTCACACCAAGTCTGAAGCAAAGCTAAAGCATTGAGAAGTTCCCTCGGTCAGTCCTGAGTGCAATTGCGTCCTGGAACGCAATTCTTTGGCAGGAGGCGATGAAAGAAGGTACAGGTATGTGGCAGCTGGGTTCAGTTTTGTGTCTGGATCAGGACTGTACTTGCACATGGACAAAGCCCCACCCGAGAGCACAAATTCTTGTTCCTCATCATGGGTGCCAGAGCGCTGCTCCTGCTTTCTCCCCTGCAGTACATTAAGTTAATCTTTTGTGTGCATGCAGGGCATTGATAATGCTACTGCGTGGGCACCGTGTGTGCATGGCTGGTTTTCTGCGTATTGGTGGCTGATCTTTCTTGTTTCTTTTGACCTCTTGATATGTGCTCCCCAGGAACATAAGAACTGCAAAGAACTGATGAAGACAGAGGTGCCAAGCAAGGAGGGAGCGTGGTTTAGTTTTGGTTTTAAATGCTCTTGGCTGTGTTCTGGCCAAAAGCCTTGCCTTAAACAACTGCAATGAGCTAAACTCCTGGGGATTTTGCATCCCTACACAATTCTGCATTGCTATAGGCTTTACAAGCCATTGCCGTTGACTCTGAGCCTGTATTGCAGTGAGGCCAAAGCAGGCATCTACAAAAACATCCAAGTGTTCTTCTCCAAAATGCTTAAAAGACTGCCTGCTTTAGAGAGGTGAGCCTTTATTACCTTGGTATTTCTGTCTTCGGTGACCACTGATGGGTGCGATCTTGTATTATAGCTGGGCTACAAATGCACATGGTTCAGCAGCTTCAAAATACAAAAACTGTTTCCAGAGCAGGGAAAATTATTTTTTCCATGTACCACCACAACAGTATTTTTACTGTTTGCCACCACATAGTTCGATGCTATGAATTTGTGGTATCACATAACTTTTGACTGTGAGTCTTAGGGGTCAAGAGGACAGATCTGGAGTCCTTCCTTAGGCCCTTACAATGGTCAAACTCAGCCTGAGCTTCTGTATGCTAGTCTGCTTATATGATGCTCTCGTTCTAGAGGGCTCACGTCTTGTGGTGAGAAAGTAACTCAATTCCCTTCAAAAAGCAGAGACCTAACAATGGTAACAAATCGTAATGAAGGACGTGCGGGGGGGGGAGAGAGGAGGGAGATGAGGTCATCAGCCTCGTTCTTCTGCCAATGTGAACTTTGGTTTTCATGTCAGGATTGTTTGGTATTTCCACAGAGAGTGCAGACATCAGTGTGCATTAATGCCAGATCTGTTGGTAGTTCTCTGCCTGCTGTGAAAAGTGGACTAACAAAACCCAAAAAATGTTAGGCACAGAACGGCACAAGTGCCATGGTTGCACGTAGTGCACAATAATGTGCCCTCCTCCCCACACTCACAGAGCTCTGAGACAGAAAATATTACTGGCTTGGGTTTTCTCTTAGTTCTGCTAATTGCAATCAAAACTCACACTGTACCCACTCCATAATCAATTTTGAATCCTGGAAAGAAAGGAACTTGGGTTCCAAATTCAGCCTATCAAGGTGTGCAGCATTCAGTTTCCCAGGGAAAAAAAACCTGCCACACAGTTATAGGGCTGCGAACAGGTAATTCAGTCTCTGCTTAAGAGGGCATTACGAGTACTCTTAAGGGTTACTGAAAGCTTGCTCTTTCTGTAAGAAGCATCAGCATCCGGAAAGAGTAAACCCCTAAAGCACATTTTGTTTACAGCATCAATAAGGGGACAGTTCTGTACAGCACAATTCGCTATCTCTACTTGCAAGACAGGCAGCAATGGAAAATGATGCAACTGCCCTTTTTTACTGTAACTGTAAAAGATGTGCCAGTAGTACTGCAGAGACTACTTGCCTGTCGTCCTTCCGAACGATGTAAGGCGAGAGAGCACGACATTCCTGATTGAGCCTAATGCAAACATGCAAAGTCAGGTACCCTTCTGCTGCAAGGAACCAAAGAAATGTGTCCTTTTGCTGCATTAAAACCCACTCAGAAGTATAAAGAAGTTCAGTCTTTCCAGGGGGCAGGTGGTAAACCAGGAGGAAAAGCCATGTAAAGTCCAAGTTCGGCTTTACCTCTTGAATTACAGGAAAGTTGCTGAGCATCTGTTTCTAAGGAATGCCACTCGGCATCCAAGTAAGACAAGAAATGAGGAAGAAAACATTGATACAGTAGTTACATTTCCTTCAGCAGGAGCACGGGAAAAGGTACTGCTTCTGTCCCCTCCAGCCTGTGGCATTTATCAGGAACAGTTTAGAAACAGGGGAAACAGGATAAATTAGATGGCTTTCAGTTAAACCATACCTTGGGAAAATCCTAAATGTTTTGAGGGAAAGCAATGAAAAGTCCCAAAGATGGAAAAAGGGGAATTCTTTAGTTTAAGAAGTCAAGATTTGCTTCCACAAACTGAAACAAATTTGTAGTCGGACCTACTGCCATTAAATCACATGCCATCCTTTCTCGAGAAGGAAAAAGTCCAATTTATAAAACGTTGGAATGGAAAAACAGCTGCAGCCTGATAACTTTAATGGAAGAGAGAAATGAGACTTCTTTTGAAACAGGAATATTTTTCACTGTTAAGGCCAAGAATTTCAATGCTGGAGCACAGGCAATACAATTGTTTTGTGAACTATGATTGTCCAAAGGTGTCAAATCCTTCACCACATTAATTCTGAGATTAATAAACAAAACACTGTAGAGCTTCTTCTACAATTTCAAATCAATCAGTATGTTTCATTGCCACAAGTATTTTAAGTTGATACACTGCCAAGAAAGCTAGTCCACTCTAATATGCGACGCCATACGATACAAACTTCTGGTCACATCTGTTAGGCGCTGCTTTATTTGCCCTGCAAAAACATAGATATTAGTAAAGAGTATGCAGATGTGGCCACAGCTATCCTGAGCCAGCAAATCCCGCTGTTCATCACAGCAAGAAAAGCACATGCTTTTATTGATGTATGCAAGTCCAGTTTGAAAACTATTATATTCCTGTAAACTGCAAATCTCTTGGACTTTTCGCTTTGTAGATCTGCAGAGCCAGGCAAGCAGTTTTTTTAAGAGGCAGACTGAAGATAAAAGTGCTTGTTATATGCAGTCTGTGTCTGAGGAGAAGCTCTAAGTGGAAGTGGATGCTGTAGGCCTATTGATGCAAGGCAGTACCACTCGGTGAGGTTCAGGTTAACCGCCTTTTTTCTGGAAAAAAACAGTCACAAGAGTGAGACCACCTAGCAGACTTTTGACATGTACGTACAACAATGCAGACTGGGAATAGAGACACTGAGGTGATAATCATCTAATACCTGTAGTTTTACCTGAAATATACCTTCTATTCTTTAAGGATATCAAGAGACCACTCTCCTTGGTAGTTCTGATTGTACCTGACTCTTACTCAATTTCCTCCTAGTTTCTCACTTGCATTTGACTGCCTTCAACTCCCAGCCATTAATTCCTATTTCATTAATCTCAGTTTCTCTCAGAGATAAAAATGTGTCTTGCACTAGTATCTTTTCTTGGCATGTTCAGAGCACTGCTGACAGGACCCTTTTCGGTCCTCCATTGACAGGTTAGAACACAACAAGCCATGGAAAATGCCATCTCCTGAGGGTCCCTGCTCAGCACACCCCACTGCTGGGCACTGCACTAATCCTATCCGGATCCCAGAAGGCTGGCAGAAGGGAGGATCCCTATCTTCTCTCCCCAGCTTTTGCATAACCCATTTGGCCACACCTGTGGCACCTGGTTGTGAAACGTGGAACGATCCACACACAGCCATCTCCACTTGGTTTATTTCCTCATTCCAGCCATCAGGACTGTAGTGTGAATGATAAAGGCTCAAAATCAGAAGGAAAATAATTGCCAGAGCGAGGTATATTAATGGATTTCCTGTACGGAAGAACAGAGACGGTACTACCATCACTGTTCTAAACTGGAAACAGCTGTCCTGATGACCTGCATTTAAATTCAGGCAAAATTTCAAAACTTCTCTGAAATAAAATAGGATTGCCAAGGAAAATTTGAAATAATCTTCATCAGAGCATCGTTTTCTAACTAATTGCCTCTATAAGCCAAAGAATAACATGGTTACACTGGGGCTTTTTTCAAATTAAAATACAGAACAGACCAACTGCAGTCGTAGAAAACTGTACAAAGAAACTATCCATGCTTCCAACAATTTTAGCGAGTAAAAAAAGATGTGAAAAAAGATAAGAAGAGGAAATTCACTAGCTCAAACCTATCCCAAAGTAACATACAAAAACTTACATTGAACTTATGCAGATATGCTCTGGAAAGCACGTCTATCAAAACATTTTACCTGACCTTATAAGAGTACTAACCATTTATATGTTCAATGAGAACTAATTTTGCTGTACTTGCTGAATCCCAAGTTCACAAACAGCTGCTGCCTAGACAAAAAGTCCTGTTACTTGCTGATGTATTTCCTTTAAACCCATGGCTTCCTACTAAGATGACCCAGAAAACATATGCAGAACATATTGTCCTACAGCAACACTAACGGAACATTAACATGAGTCTCATCCTGTGCCTCTGTTCCTGTAAGCTCATGTATAAATCTGTTCCATCACCTATAAAGGGGGGAATAAAAAACCCCGAAACCAAACAACAAAACTTCAGCACAACCCGAACCCTAACCTAGCACACCACACTTCGGTTGCTTGAACACAAAGTTGTTTTGCATCTCGTACCAGTTGATATTCCAGACAGTGTCTGACATAAAGCAGAGCACTTTGACACAATACAAAAAGTCTTTTATTAGATTAATTTTTGACTTGCCAAAACTATTCAATATGATTAAGTACTCCACTAAACCCCAGCCAGAAAGAACAGCTCAACTCTTACTGGGATCACTAAGATGTCACTTATAAATAAAGTGGCATTTCTGTGCAAACTTTTGACACAGCATTTAGAACTGCTTTCTCTGCTGGGCTTTGCACGTTTGTAAATAGAGCATTTTCACACGAAGTATCCATACTTAAGAGGCCAGGTTGTGTATGGTCTATTAAAGCAGAATGTTAGCACACGTTTTCTAAACTTACCTGAGAACGTCCTTACACTGATTTAAAATTAGATCTCCACACAAAACCTACCAGTAATGTACAACATCTAAGTAAGTGACAGTGACTAAGCAATCCCCATAGATGTACTGTTCTGAGTGTAAATAAAAAGTTCAAGATACGCGTATCGATTTAAAAAATTGGAAGCAGTATCCACAGAGGCAAGGCACAGCTAAGTTTCTACATTCCAATTCATAACTACATCATAGTCCTGAATTTGTTGCTTTATGTGAGAAAGCTCATTCTTTAGGTATTCACAACGCTCCTTTTTCTCCAGAAATGCAGGATCCTGACAAAAATACAAAAAAATTTACATTAATATATTACATTTTCAGACTTCCGCAAGAATAGTCTGCTATCAATTATGTTCTTCACTAAGTGCAGTATATAAATAATCTCCAAAATCACGCTCTTTTTCCATGGCCACTATTTCTTATTTCCTGCTTCCGCTTCCTTCACGGAAGGCTGGAAAAAGATGTTCTGCTTTTAAAAGCTGTAGTTACTTAGCAGACGCAGCAGTTTCTGAACAGAAATCTGCAAATACAAATTTTAGAGGTGTGTTGTGGTATGTCTAATAAACCCCTCTCCACAAAAAAAACAATGAAGCTTCAGTAACATGCACAAAATTTGAATTCCATAAAAAAGCTATTTGTAATATCTTATGTTCTTAATGGAACACAGGTACATATTTACTGCCCATATTTAAAAACTGAGAGAGTGAAACCCCTTCCATTGCATTGAAAATTATTTTTTGAGAGTCTAAGTTCCATGCCGTAAAGAAAATACAGAATGTCTTTTCAAGGGCAGGGCTACGTTTCCTGTTGTTAACTTATCTGTGGGCTGTGTCAGTCTGAAGAGAAATTGATTGGATCCCAAAAACTACCAGTCTTCTGAATGCAGAATGCTAAGAAATGAGACATTCTCAGAAGATGAAAATGCTCAGCTGCGGGGTTCTCCTCCCCGCCACCCGCCCTGCCCCCATCTCCAACTGGAATCATTATTCTCAGACCAAGTTGCTGGTAGGAATGGATTGGGCTGTGTCCTAGTTTTGCCAAAGTTTTAAAAGACAAAATATACAAAGCCCTGTAACAGCTACAGACACTCTGAGCTAGTCAATTGTACCTGGTGTTACACAGGCTATTTACACTCTTTACTAATCACACATATTTGAACACTTTTGAATGCGCTCCGTAACTTCATGTGAATTCCACAAAACACTCATCAAAAGTAAAATTCTCATTTGATCAATCCACTCTCGGTTTAACATTTTAGCTGTAAATCTCGTACTTGAGAAACAGAGAAAGTACCTTAGCTGTACCTAGCTCAGACTTGAAAGCTACTAGCATGAAAAAAAACCAACCAGAAAAACATGCATAATTGCAACTTAATAACCTTGACTGATGACCAAATGAGAAATCGCACATTTGGGGAAACTTTCTCTTCCACAGAGTCACTGCCAGCATTACAAGACATTGCGCCCTGGATAAAGACAGTCAGAAACAGCCCAATATCACACCTGCTTTCCAAAGCCCATCTCACGTGCACTTACGTATATGCTTTCAGGGTGGTGAGGAAGGTGCCTCATCAATGCATCCAGCTCATCAAACTTTCTCAATACAGCATGAACTTCCACAGACAGTTCTTTATACTCAGCAAACTGATCATTGAACACCGCTTTGTACCGGTCTCGCATTTCATTTGTTTGAATGGCTGGGTATTTCCTAAAAAAAAAAAAAAAAAAAAGAGTTTATGGAGTAGTTTTAGAGATAGGACTTCAAGAAACACAGAGACTCTTCACTTTGATAGTGTATTTCTGTACTGTTTCTTTATCTCGAAACCTGCTGGAGTTTGCACGTATGTAAAGCACTGCAATCACAGAATCACAAAATGACAGCAGGGTTGAGGTGGCTGAGGTTAGACAAGACCTCCAGGGGCCACCAGGTCTACCTCCTCCTTGCTCAAGCAGGCCCATTTAGAGCTGGTTGCCCAAGACTGCGTCCAGACGGCTTCCGAATATCTCCAAGAACTGAGATAGTTAAGAATAATCTCTCTGGGTAACCTCTGGTTACCTGCATGGTGAAAGGATCTTCCCAATATTCACCTGGAACCTCCTGTGTTCCACTTTATGTCCTAGTCTATGGCAAATAGTAAAAAAAGTAATTCATGGTCTCATACTTCACCAGGGAAAGGCCTGCCCTTTAAAAGGCAGCTTGACATAGATCTAGTGCTTAGAAAGTACAAGAGCAGTCAAATTCCAGGTACTAAAAAGACAAGGAATTTCCAAAGTATTTTATTATTTTCCAAGCCATCTGTGTGGTGGCCTTCTCTCCTTTGGCAGAATGTTATCGTCTATTTGCTAGATCGTCACATTCTTCTTTAATATTTGAAGTTTGGTTTGTTTTTTGTTTTTAAATTTAAGATTCTTCAGTTGCATTGCTGGTTCTAGGACACTGACATCAGCCTCCATTCTGTCTATTTTTAACCTTAACGTAATTAAGAACTACAAGTTCCTATAGCACATGCATGGCAGAGAAACCTTGACTGCATACCTGAGAAACGCTGAGTGAAAGCAGTCCCCTTAAGTCAGTTCCCTTACGCTAAGTAGTCTGGCATCACTATAGGTTTAGGAATACCACCATTACGTAGTTCCGGTTTCCTTTCCACTGATTTAAGCAGCCTCTAAGTGACCTCTTCTCTTGCTCTGTCATCGCTTTCGTACTGTTACGAAGGAAAAAAAAAGTACTTCTTAATGAGGTCAGTTTTCCTTCAAATGCAATATACATAAACCACAGATCTGAAGACAGAGACGTTAAGTATTGAGCAGCAGCAGAAGCAAATCACAGATATTATTTAAACCCTTATTTAACAATATTTAAACAATATTTATTTTTTAAACCCTTATTTAACAAGCGCCCTGCTCATTTCTTCCTTTGTTTGGAAAATACAACACACCAGGAAGCACCTCCTCAGCTGATCCAGGAAGACAGGCGAGCATTACACAGCCAGCTCCCTACCGAAGTATATTCAAACAAAACACGCTCAAGAACGGCTTTAAATTACAGGGGGGAGGAAGATGTAGATTAGACGTTAGGAAGCCATTCCTTCAATGCGAGTGGTGAGGCCCCGGCACAGGCTGCCCAGGAAAGCTGTGGATGCCCCCTCCCTGCAAGAGTTCAAGGCCGCCGGCGGCGGCGCCGAGGCGGGGGCGGCTCAGCGCGCGCCGGGGGAACGTGGAGCCCAGCATCGAGCCCAGCGCGGAGCTCGGCGGCGGCAGCACGGAGCCCAGCGCGGAGCTCCGCCGCTGCTCCCGCCCTCGGAGCCGGCGCTCCCGCCATGGCCGGCGCTCCCCGCCGTCAGGCGCTGCCCAGCTCCGCGCGCCGGCCGCCGCTCACGCGGGAGGGAGGGAGCGACCCCGCCGCAGCACGCGCAGGGGAAGAGGAGTCCGGCCCGCCAGTCCCCGCCGCTGCGCCGCGGCCCCGCCCCGCCCCCGCCCCGCCGCTCGCCCCGCCCCGCGTCCGCAGCGGGCGGCGGCTCCGGCCCCGGCCCCGGCTCCGGCTCCGGCCGCAGCGCCCTTCGGCCGGGGCGCGGCGGGTTGCGGGCGGCGGCGGCGCGGGGCGTGGGGGGTTACGGGACGATGCGGTGAACTCTTACGTGGCCTGGCAGGCGAAAATTCCGTGAAATAAAAATCCGTGCTGCTGTGTAATTTCCAGAGAAGGGCCCGTTGGAACGGTTTTGTCGTTCCACAGCTGTACCACTGCTTCAAAAGTGAAAAGAATAATTTCCCGCTATACCTTTTTTTATTACACCCATCGCTGCGTGTAAATAGAGAATGTTATGTCCCAGTTCCAGATGGGTGTTTTGTGTCATGGTAAACAACAGGCAAAGCGCACCACAACCCTTCTACCGGTTCCCTTTTATTCTCACTTTAATCCTTTTCCTTGCAAACTCAAAAGATTTTATGCACGTCGTGCACTGTATAACCAGACCTATGCGTAGGTCGGAGCACTAATATCTGATACAAAGGAACAGAAAGCTAAATGAGCGTTAAAACACGGTTGTAGTTGAAATGTTGGTGCTAACATTGTAATTCTAAGTAGATGGGAACTGGGAAAAAGAAAGTTTTAAGAGCCAAAATATAAAATTATAAGGCGACAAATGTGGGTAAATATCACAGTAAAGATGTACACAAAAGATGTTTCTGTGTGAAAGCATTCTTTTCCTTAGGTCATGAAGAAAGAAGGTGTTCTTCAAAACATACTGTCAAGTTTACCTCCCAAAATGTCTTTTCAGTGGTAGCTTCCCAACATCTTGGATAAAAGCAATCTCAGCTGAGAGAAATAGTCACCAGCATCACGTTGGGTAGACACTAGGGAACAAACAATTCATATGTTTAGTTAAGTATGTGTTTGCATTATTTTGGATACCAAAACGGCTCATCTATATTTGAAATTTTTAGTATATTACCATAACGTATGCACATATTGCCTCCACAGGAGGCAATAAATCCTTACTATCTGCCAACTTTGTATTTATCAGGTAGAGTTTCTATTGCACAGCCTGAAAAAATAATTAATCTGGATGGTATCGCAGTATCACAGCATTACAAGGTTGGAAAGGACCTCTGAGATCATCAAGTCCAACCTGTAACCCTACACTAACACCAACACTAACACCAACCCATCATCTAAACCATGGCACTCAATGCCTCATCCAGTCTCCCCTTAAACACCTCCAGGGTCGGCGACTCCACCACCTCCCTGGGCAGCGCATTCCAATGGCCGATCACCCTTTCAGTGAAGCAAAGCCTTAGTTAATACATAAAGCCTTCTATTAGAAGTATTTAACGTAGCATAGACGACCCAGATGCCTGGGCAGTGATTTTTGGATTGCGTGCCATGCACAGTAACCACCTGCTACTGGATCGCTCCACCTTTCACAAGTTGTTTCAAATGCACTGCAAACATTGGTTTTGTTTACTTCATCTGGTAAAGGCTTTTTAAAGCTGTTTGAGTATCCTGAGGTTACTTTAAAGGGATCAGTAAGCAATGATGATCTGGTTAATAGGTATTTCCAAAAGGTCCTCACCAAGTCCCCTAAAGGCTTTTAAAAGAAACCTGAAGCCTCAGAAGAAGCCTTAAGCCTAGATTAAAGACTCGCTAGTACAGTCTGATAAATAATTAAGAGTCAGGAAATGGGTGAGGAGAATAGGAGTTAATACTTAACTCGTGCAATGAAGGAAGGTTGCCAGTGCAGTCCTGCAGACATTGGTGCAAGGACCTGGGCTAAGAAAATCTTTCCTAAATGTAACCCTGTGAAAAAAAGGGGTGAAGAGTAAGATGAGCAAGTTTGCTGGTGATGCTAATTTAGACAGGCTACTAAGGAACCGGGCCGTCAAAAGGACTGTGCTAGGACTTTTGAGACAGAATGACAGGGCAATATTATGATAAAGTGCAACACACACAGGTACCTGAAGCCCGTGCAGTAAAAACAAAAAAGGAAAAAGGCTTTAAAATACTGCAGTGTGAGGACCCTGACTTATGTGTCTATAAAGCATCACATATGGCTCACTTCTGGCAAGGCAGATACTTGTTTAATTCCTTCAGCTAAATAGGTTTAAAAGGTATTATTGGTGGTGATTCAAGGCTACGGGAGAGCTTGAATCTTGCTGTGTGACTAGAAGCATATTTATGTCCCAGGTATATGTGCATACCGTATGTGTTGGTTTGGGTTTTTTTTTAGTTAGGCGAAAGGATAGGTGGTATTAAAGTTTTGGGTTACAAACGTGTCATTATGCTTACTGATTTGAAACCCCCATTTAGTTGCAACGGTTACACTGATCTTACCTTGGTTCCTCACTAGGTTTGCTAACATAGCAAATTAAGGCAATAGCTCCATCTGAAGACACTGGTGTTAAACAGAAGCTTTGAAAAGAGATTCTTCAGCAAGGCAGATTTCTTTATAGGGGATGAGCTGGAAGTGGGAAACTGAAACATGAATGAAAGATCTGCTAAACCGTAATTTTCACCACCAATGCAGGCTGGCTTTTTGTTTTTTGCAAGTTTGTGCAAGATTGTTGATTCAAATGTAAAAAATTGCCAAAGCTTTAGTATCTCACGAAGGAGTTCTATCTGATAAACCTATAAAATGCAACAGCAGGAATTTGTTAAACTTACACAACAGTTTAATGTGGTTTAAATGGCACAAACCTAAACTTACTTTTAGGAATACTTTGCAGTATTTCAACTCTAAAGTTGTTTCCATGAACATGGCATGAAGACTCTTACAGAATTATGGAGAGAGACTAACTTGGACGCAGGGAGCAGGCTTTGTTTGTTTTTACGCTAAAGAACAATACAAAGGTACCTCTTCAAGCAAGTATTTTTTTGGAAGTGTAATAACTGATGGTAAAATATTTGACAACTTTAGCATTGCGTGTGAATCTCATCAGTACTACTCTAAGCAATGTAGGTGTAATACCTTCCTCAAAACATCAAGCATTTACCTTTTAATAGATAAGGAACCCCTGGGGCTCATGGAAAGGCCAGAACTGGGTTCTTACCTGGCACTGGGCAAAGGGTCGAGCATTTGAATGTATTGGCCCTTGGGTAGTCACAGCTGCGTGGCATTTTCCCATGCCAGGTTTGACTAAGATAGATATCAGGCGTTGTATGAACTCAAGGGCTCTGCACAACACATCTCTTTTGAAGTAAACCACACTCTATAACTGCAGTGACGTGACACATCCGGAAGATATTCAGGTTGCTGTGCAAAGCATCCGAATGAAAAAACTAGGAGAGAAAACTAGGAGAGCGGCATTTGGCCTGCGATACATTTTTAGTAGAAATTTACTATATTATAAAATACTTCATGGAATATTTTACAAACAGTGTAATCCACTGTAATAAAATGTTGACAGAAGTTAGAAAAAACTGTACACAAATGGTCTGCATCTCTGTGGAGAGACTTACTGAAACCTGGCTCACTGAAAGCAGACATGAGCCTGACAAAAGCAAGCTGTTTAGGCCTTGAGTGGGAAAATACTGAGCTAAGTGAGAAAATACTGACCAGCAAGGTCAGTGGGCCCTTGTTGTGCAGTAAAGCTTAGGCAAGGGAGATAACAGGATGTCTCCCACGGGACCAGATGGATTTCTAAAACTACAGGAATGTATGTGCAGTGATAAAGTCTGTAACCAATAAGGAGCTAAAGTTTTGCAATATGTATAACCTAATTATCGTGGCTATAAAAGTGATTGTAACACGACCAATAAACGAGTTCCACTGATGAACCATCTGGTGTCGGTGACTCCCTCCGTCTCCAACACATCTCTCCTACTCTTGATGCACTATAGCTTTGAAGAGAAGGAGTTGGGGTCACTGGTGGATTAGAAGCTCAACATGAGCCAGCAATGTGCACTTGCAGCTCGGAAGGCCAGCTGTATCGCGGGCTGCATCAGAAGAGATGTGGCCAGCAAGGCTGATGGAGGGGACTGTCCCCTTCTACGCTGCTCTCACAAGACATCACATGGAGTACTCTGTTCAGTTCTGGAGTCCTCAGCACTGGAAGGACATGGATCTGTTAGAGCAAGTCCAGAGGAGGCCACAGAGATGATCAGAGGACTGGACAACCTCCCATATGAGGATAGGCTGGGAGATTTCAGGTTGTTCAGCCTAGAGAATAGAAATCTCTGAGTAGACCTTAAAAGAGCCTCTCAGTACTTGAAGAAGCCTAGAGAAAGGCTGCAGAGAGGCTCTTTATCAGGGATGCAGGGACAGGATGAGGGAGAATGGTTTTAAGTTGAAAGAAGTCAGATTTAGATAAGATATTAGGAAGAAATTTTTTATGGAGAGGATGGTGAGGCACTGGAACAGGTTTCCTGGAGAAGTTGTGGACGCATCGTCCCTGGAGGTATTCAAGGCCAGGTTGGATGAGGCTTTGAAGTACCTGGTCCACGTGTCCTGTTCAGCGCTGCCCCTCAAGTCAGTCGTGCTGCTTGACCAAGGGTCATAGCTACAATAGTCTGTGCATGAGAAGGAAAATAATTCTTTATGATGAGAAAGGTGCTTTTCTTCATGGGGGTTATTCAGTGTCCCCCATCAACACTGAGCCCCCGGGCCAAGTGCCTTCACGTCCTGTGTTGGACCACCATTACAAAGACATTGCAGGTGGGGAAGCTTCTTGCTCCAGTTATCCCAAACAGACAGCTGCTTCAAAGTGATTTACTCCATTTGGAATTGGGGCTAAGAGTCTTTGGGCTGAGCCCTTCACTCATGACATCTGCCCAGGTGTCGGTCCCAGGGAGCTTTCTGCTGGTGGAGCCTCCAGCAGAGTCATAAAGGCTAATTCTAATGCAATATTATCAGTGAGGATAATAGAAGATTACATGACTTCAGTTTTTATCATTGCAGATTAATGAAGGATCATGTCATGTAAAAAGTCAAGATTTTGGGCATGGATTCTAGTAATTCATTTTAGGCGTTCAGTGGTCTTTTGTGACTCTTTGAAACTCATACTTGTGGTGAGAAAGAGTCAGCTTTATTGCACTTACTATTTACAAACAGTAATGGGAATTCAAAGTTGTTGACTGTCTTCCTTGGACATTTTCAAATGGAATATATGTTCCTATAAAAATGTTGTTATAAGTACCATGAAGAGGCTAACATGAAACACAAGTGTTCAGCTTTAGTTTCCTTGTATATGCTGGGGTGAGTCTATACTACATTTTTCGCTTACAACTATTTCTTCTTTTGTGTGGGAATACTTTTGGACACAAAAAATGTGTTCTTTTCAGAAAAGCTCTCAATGAGAGCCAGGCATAAGGACAGTTAGCACGTATTACTTGAGCCAAAAGCTGTTGTTCACAATCAGTGAACCAGCCCAAAGGCCTCTCCTTGGAATCAGCCTCCACCCGATGAATGTCCAAATGCACGCATGCAGTTAGTGCACAGAAGACACTGAGGAAAATGGTAGGGTCAGGCGGTGGTGCAAGTGACAGCCCTGTGTGTGACAATGGCTGGAGTTTGTTTAGAAAATACACTCTTAAGTTGCGTTTTGGGGAGTCAGGCAGCAATCTCACCATCACCTCTTCCCACCACACCATAGCCCCATGTTTTCCTTGTGCGGCTTAAGCACATCTGGTCCCAGGGACCGGGAAGCGCACTCGGGCGCTTCACTCCAAGAATGTTCCCCAAACCCCCATCTGCATTTGAAGCGGTGCCTAGAGACATTCCCAGAGTGACAGTTGGGTTTAAGTGCACACGCATGTCTCGTTGTCCAGCATTTGTTGTTGGCACAAGTGTCACCCTGCGGCATGATAACTGTGATGATGCATGTGTGTGTTCATGTTGGCTGCTGAACTGGTCCTTGGGACAGAGATAGTGAAGTCGTGGCATCCATCAACATCTCGGCTGGCAAAGCAGAATCTTGGGAGTGGTTGATGAAGTTCTGACCTGCTCAGGTTTTGCCTGCGCTGAAACCAGTGATTCCTGAAAACACAGAAAAAGTTGTTTCCCACACTGTTCGAGGCCTGGAGAGAGGGTGAGGACAGGCTGCTGTGTAAACAGAGGACAGCGTTTCTGTTAGAACCAGACCCTTCCTCTTGCTTTCAGGTCACTCCTCTCCTAAAGCAAAGCTTCTCAGGGACAGAGACAGAGCTGACAAAGCATTGCCTGTGACGTTAACACCGTGTCACTTTGGGAAATGCTGCTCTGCCTTTTGCCACCATGAGATCTATTAACAGGCATGTTGTGTGTATCTGTTTGCATCTGTGCTCAGCCCTCCTCTGCTAGTAGCTGGCCTCCTCTGAATCCCAAAACCCGAGCCCCAGCCACTCTCACTGACACTTGCCCACAGTGCCAGGCCCCTCTCCATTTGCCAAGTGTGCTGGTGCTTCTGGCCTTCTGTGTGTTGGTGGTCTTCAAAAGCACCAAAACAGAGCTTAGTCCTGCAAATGCAGGGAAGAGTTCTGGTTGCTGTCCCCATAGTCCCTGATCAGACAGCCACAGCTGATAAGGGACACTGCTTAGCCTTATTTGCAAGCAGCAGACATCTGCTGTGTTATGTTGGGGAATTAATGCAATGTGAAGTGCAAAAGCATTGTCTGAACAATGGATGTACAACTGCATTAGTCCGATAGTTTACAAGCAAACCATTTTCTCTATGGTAAAATATATATTGGTTTAGCAGAATAAAGGAGGAGCCTCAGGTTCCAGTGGACCTCCCAACAGATAGACACTCTGGATTGAAATAGCATGTAGGGTTCATGGACAGAATCACATACTGCAAACAGCCATTGTAGAATAATTTACTAGCTGTCGTAGATCCCTTCTGGTTTTGCATGGATTTGCCAGTTGTTTGAGTTAAAGCAGAACCAGCTTTCTAAATTCTCAGCAAAGACTCATCTAAGGAACTTCATTTGCTGACAACTAACCAGCAACTAGAAACCCACTTGTGTTCATCAGCTTAGGAAGACTTCTCGAAACATAGTGGTTTGGTAGTGTGTTTGGGGAGTGGTTTTGGCAGGACATAGGCATTCCCACTTCTCTGGTACAGCCTCCCAGAGGAACCTCTCTGCGTCCAGCCTTGACCTGGATTCTTTCGTCTCCTTTGTCTCATGAATAGCCCTCAACAAAAGTAATGTGAACCCTTTGCTATACAGTCAACAGCATCTGAGGAGAAGGAAGTCAGGCTTTACTGTTAAGTCAGTATTCCCAAATGGAAGTCAGGGGTGTCTCTGGAAAAATTAATCACTCCACAGATTTTCCCAGCCTGCCTGCCTTTTGCTACTGGTTTTCAAATCACTTGAGAGACTTGCAGTCAAACACTTCATTTTCTCTTGGTGTCTCAAAGAATGAAGCAACAGAGATGCAGAAAATGCCACAGACATAAGATCAGAAGTGCTTGAATAGAGTGACATTGCTCCTTGTTTTTAGACAAGTTTCAGGCTCTCTGCCGATACCAAGAGATGCTGCAGTACCCATTATGTTCTCCAAGTTGTCCTGACAGAATGGTCGCTTGGTTTTGGCAATGTTCTTATAAAGCAATCTTAGTTCTGAGCAATCTTAGTCCTTCTGGGAAGGACCGAGTTCTTATGTGTTGGCTTGACACTGGAGCTGTTGGAAGTCAGCCAGCAGAGTGTGACCAACAAACTTACGTGGACCAAAGTGAGCAAAAAAAGGAGAGATTGGATGTCTGTCTTATTTTTACAGAGCACTTGGGTGTGCTAATGAGCGCTCTGAAGTGGATGTAATGACAGCTGACGAGGAACATGCTGTCACCTCGACAGCAGAACCAACTATCTGCAGCCTATTTTAGAGGGTTACGACTGTGATATCAGTGCTATAGAAAATATATATGGAAGACACGTACAGTATTAAATATTCACTGGTTTTGAAAAGACATTCATGTGCTGTTTAGGATTTAAATATTTAGTTGGCCATGCTTATTTCTTTCATCCATCCTACTTTCTAAAGAAAAGGACAAGCATTCCTCTGAAGGAATATATATTATTAAAAAATCATGTTACACAATTTAGAAAAAGTATGCAATACCTTTGAGAGAACTAACAAGATAATTGATGGGATTTTTATTTTTCAAAATAAATTCTGATGCATTAAGAGCAAGACTTTGCACTGTTCTCCAGCTGTCTTCTGTCTGAAGAGTGAACAAGAGGTGCCCTGGCCTGGATTGAGCGGATCCTCTCTTTGGGAGCAAAATGGAAGGAATACCGCTATGAAATGGTATGTTGAAGTATTTGGTCATCAAGTAGGTTAGCTCTTTGTCTGTGCCACCTTTTTGTGCTCTCTGTTTGGTCTCCTTCTGCAGGTTGCACTGCTTGCCAACGAGTACTACAGCCATTGTGAAGATATTTTAAATACGGTGAGAAATGGTCATCTTCACAAGGTATGCCTTTGCTTTTAAGAACGCTCTTCCTGATGACAGCAAACAACTTTAAGGATAAAATTGTTTCAATGTAGCATGTTTACTTGATGGTTTGAGCTAAAGTAGATGATAATTTATGGGCAAAAGAGCATTCAGTCAAATTATTCAGGAATCCTTAATACCACAAGCTCAGAGAATCTGAGTTTGTAGGCATATCCTGAGCACTTCTGGCACATCTGTAGGTCTGATCCCAGCACAGAACACAAGGCCATAGACACATATCTTTCATTGGACCCACTTATCTACGGCACAGTTCTTTGTTTCTCTCCTCTTTCTTCCCCTGCCTTACAAGGTTCAGCTTGTTGCCTCAGTGTGCTTCCATTTACGCTGGAGCCTGGCCAGGATGAGGACAGGCAAAGAATGCAGCTTCATGGTCATTCTTTTGCTTCTGTGCTTACATGTGTAGTTTCACTGCATTGTGCTTCACAATTCACAATTCACAAGTGTAAAATCAATGAAAATTCATGAAGGACTTTATGTGACAGGTGGAAGTCTGTATCATGTTGTTCTGGAGGTCTCTGCAGCCTGAAGCAATAGCACTGTTGTCCTTGCCATGTGTATGCCAGCTGTTCAAATGCTATGATAGGCACCTATTCAAGGTACTGTAGACGCATTTGTTTGTTGTAATTATATTATTATGTGTTTGTGTCTTTTTGGTAGTTCAGCCTTAGGAGAAGGTTCAGCTGTTTCTTGTCTGCTGTACAATGGGATTTTTGTTTGTACCTCAAATCCATTCTTTGGCTTTCGTAGATTTTTTTAAGAAGCTAGTGGAATTTGAGGTAACTTCCATTTTGCTGCTATATGTTCCTTTGAAAATCCCTAATATCAATAAAGTATGCTGTTATAAATGTGGTCCATGGTTCTGGCATGAAGTTAGGTAACAGAAATTTCACCTGATAACAGTTGTACATATTATAAAAGTAATTTTTCCTTTGAGGACACTAACGCATTTCTCAGTGACAATCCACATAAAAATACGCAGTTTTCTAACCAAAAGTTTTGGTACTTATTTACAGCAGGGAGATAGTGTTAGCATTTTATTCTTTCTTTTAATAATTGTAGAATCATAGAATGGTTTCAGTTGGAAGGGATCTTAAAGGTTATCCATTTCTAACACAATTGCCATAGGCAGGGACTCCTTCCGCTCGACCAGGTTGCTCATATTATCATCCAACCTAGTCTTGGACACCTTCAGGGATGGGGTATCCACGACTTTTCTGGACAACCTTTTCAAGTGCCTCACCACCCTCACAGTAAAAAATTTCTTCCTAATGTTTCATCTAAATCTCCCCTCTTTCAGCTTAAAATCATTCCCCCCCATCCTGTACCTGCACTCCCTGATAAAAAGTCCCTCCTCAGCTTTCCTGTAGCTTCCTTTAAGCTTAGCTATTGCTGAATTAGAAGGGGAAAAAAAGGCTTATTCACCGCAATTTTTTTCATGCCGCTATAAAATTCATAGTACATCAATTGTGCAGCTCTATGAATTTGTATTGTAGGAAGCTGAGAACATCCTATTTCATGATTTCCTGGACAACATGCCCATGGAAGACATGAAGTCAATCAGATTGTTCAGTGAAATTTTTCAAGTTTGGCTGCTTTATGCTTTGAAAAGGTTTCCATTACTGTTCAAAAAATCCAAATCCGAAGGTATGTTTGAGTAATAGAGAAAATTTCATAAAATAATATTTGCTTAAACTGCAGAGAAGATAGTGCTACAAGACCCTTAGAGAAACTATTTTTAGAACTTTTTAATCTGGTGTAACTTTGATAGTAGTGAGAACTACAGTTAGTTGGTGTACAGGTAAAAACAATAGTCTCAGATAATGTGTGAGAGAAAATTTAAGCCAAAACTGTTTTCAATTCATGGTAAATTAAAGTGTATTTCAATATTTTTAAGGATCTATCTATTGCCACGACTGCTTCGGTTGTATAGGTGATTGAATAATATGCAAACTGCCCTCTGAAATTTAGATACCTTTCTGTTTCTTCACCTTGCAAGTGGTTTTATACAGATAAACTAACTAATCATAGAATCATTAGGGCTGGAAAAGACCTCTAAGATGATGAAGTCCAGTCGCCAGTCCAACACCAACATACCTACTAAACCATGTCCTGAAGTGCTGTGGCTATAGCGCAGTTCAATATAAAGCAAAAATAAGCCGTAGTTCCATAGGGGAACTATGACTCCAACATAATTAGAGGAGTATTTGAAAAAGTCTGTACTATAAATAGATGTGTTTATATGTGTGTGTTTGTAAATATATATGTCTGTACATATATAAATTTATATATGATGCTGACGATTCTGGCTAAAACACATTGTTCAGTTGCTCATCAAGTGAAAACCAGCTCTTCCGTATCAAAGCAGGGCTCCTGTGTAGACAGAAGATTATATTAGCATTTATATGCTCAGGGATAACTTGAGTCTAAATGACAGTCTAAATTTTGGCATTTCTTACATTTGAATACTCGAGCCAACTTAGTAATGTTTTTTAACATTTGTGTCCATAGAATTATACGTAATTAATGAGCTGCGAACCTTTGTATACACATCCTGGTCCTTCTGGTTTGTACAAACTTCAGGGAAACAGATATTTTCACTTGAAAGCCATTGCCTGTCTACAGAAATTTTTAAGTTGCTTTATACTTGATTTTCCTATAACTAAGAATCAGTTATTTTATATTTTTTTTAATCAAAAGCATAGTCTTGGACCATGCTTGTGATAATTACAACACATTATAAGCAGGAGAAAACAGAACCAAAGAAATCAACTCCTATTAACTGGGCTGGAAAATTATTGATGCATAAAGGTGGAAATGTAATACTCTAACCAGAATGTAGGAGGTTTGGAATTAATGTTGATTTCATTCACCTTAAACCATACTTGTGAAAGAGTATTAGTCTTGATTGAGAAGTCTTTCATGTAAAAAAAATATTTGAAGCATTTTTCCTGTGTGTCATGGGTTAACAGCTTTGCAGTGAAAGAAGAGTGGTGACCTGGGCATCTTCTGCTTGGAAGACTTAAACTGCAAGGTTCCCCAGCCCATAATGTTGGCTCAGTGCCTCCACTGTGCCCTTCGCTAGCCTGTTACTCCCATAAGGATCTACTTTCTAACTTAAAAGATCTGTCTTCATTACTGTCCTTTAGACTGTAAAATATCAGTGATATGAAACATCTGCCTCTTCTTCTTCTTTAACAGAAGTTACACTGTTTATAAAAAGACTCAGGAGAAAGGTCAACCTTTCTAGCATTGCCAAGGTATGTTCCAGAATCCGTGAAAAAAAAAAGCTGGGCATCTGTCACGGTTTTGCCCAGACATGGCTGATTTTGGCAGCTAAAACCATGCAGTTGGGCTCCCAAATTCCCTTCCCACGAACCCCAGGGGAAGGGGAGAAGAAGTTGAGAGGGAAAAGGTTGCAGATTGGAAACTAAAACTACAGCTTTAATTAAATGATACTAATAACAATAATAATGATGAAAATAATTATAGAGTAATGAAATATGTACAAATATCTGAGATTGCACCCCTATTCCTCGATGACTGTACATCACCACAAATACTGCAGAGCAGACATGAGGGAATGGGTCCACAGCTAGGAGGGAGCTGAATTCAGGAACTGGATTCAGTAATGCATGGACCCAGGGTCAGGAGCAATCGGACAGATGAGGTCCTCACTGGACATCAGCCATCGCAGAAGAGAGCGAGACCCTCGTGATCTCTCAATTTTATACAGAGTATGACATATATGGGATGGAATGCTCTTGGTCAGTTGGGGGTCACCTGTCCTGTCTGCTGCTCCCTGCAGGTGTGGCCTTTTTCACCAGCTCGAGGATGGCCTTGGTTACTAGAGAAATAAGTATAAACACTGGCATTTCTGCATAGTGTCTCATTTTATCTCTTCTAGAGAGAAACTGTCCAAAAAACACACAGTTAACTTTCAGAAAATGGAGTTACTTAGGCTAGGCTGAGCCAGAGTCAGGAAAGAGACCCCAATTTAACTCACACTGCAACAGCATCTCCTTTACTCAAGCAGTTTGGACTGTTTATGCGTTGTAAATTGTAGGACAACAGCAGCGTCACAAGTGTTCTTAGCTGTATACTGGTTCCAATCATGCTCACCCTCCTAACCATCTCTTCACACGCTGTAAGGATGCTGAGGGGGCCTATTCCTTATGATGGATTAAAGAAAGCTTTTGAGATATGGTCAACACTAACACAAGGAGAGGAGAACATCACAATAGCTAGAAGGGTCTGATGACAAGTTTCCAGTATCTATGCCCAGCCATGTGAAAGCCAATCAGATAGGACATGCTGGAGTTAATCTAAAATTGGTTTTACACAGCATCCTGATCACTCCCTCTGACAAGTGCTACAGCAGCCTGCACAAGAGAAATGGCTAATATGTCAGCTGCAGTGAAGCTGGTGGTTGGGGAACAGCCCATTAAGTCTGTAAGGGCACAAGACCATCACCTTTTTGATGGATCGAAGGGGTCAGCTGGCAAAATCTTCTCTGTCCTCTGACCAGATAGTGTTGGAAGCAGTGCTGCAGTGAAGCATTCTCTGAGCTTTACTCATCAGGGTCATCATTCAGATTGGCTTTTTCCCTTGTGAAGAAAGAGGCAAAACTCTCTAACAGTTAATATTCTGCCTGCTTTTTGCTTTACAGTATCATTCTTCTCAGCTACAGAGTTGCACTCAGGAGCTGCATTTTTAGCCCTTTGAACACTGTAAAATAAATTATTTCATTCAGTACTGCATTATTATCAGGGCTGTACCCTCCCGAAACTGTTCCTTCCGTTGATGTTCTTGGACACTTTCAAAACCTTGGGTTTTGAGGTGATCCAGGCCACAACGGAAGAGATAGGTCATGAATAGGAAAGAAAGCAGAAGAGAAGAGATGGTTTATTCTCTTCTCTTCTCTCCTTCAAGTAGCAAGTACAAGATTTTTCCAACATGCCACCTGGCTTAAACCACTACACTGTATCCCCACAATAAAGAGGAGGAAGGAAGGAAGGGAACTGTGGCTTCTTGGGCTGAAGAGTAATGTCATATTTTTCCTTGATAAATGCAGCTTTTCCTTATGGGAAAAAAGTCATCACCGGAAGCATATAAAGCACAAACCTCACTTTGAAAAAAGCTAAAAAAAATAAAAATAATAATTCATGAACACGCATAGGTGTTGCAATTCTCATTTATTACAGCAGCCACTGGAGATGCTGAACGCTTGAAAAGCTCCACCTCATGTGGTTCTAAACAGTGCTTATACATCAAAGAACGTGATCTGAAAATATCACAAGTGCCAGCTCTTCTTAGTTATTTGCACTTGATTCGCGTACTCAGACTTTACATTATTATCTTTCATGTGCTCGAGCCATGATATTAGCGGGCGGGTTGTAGCTTTTTGGTTCTTCCCTGCCTATTCCTAATGTGCAGAAAAACTACTGAGAGTCAATATTGAATTTGCACCCTCAAGATTCAGGGCAAGAGAATTGCAGCCTTGTTGGGGGACTTCTCTAGCAGCAGCCTTTGCCTGCTCTATCACCCCTTTACGCTGTTTAACCCGCACAAATTGAACCTTGCAGACCCAAGAATCTGGGTCAGATCTACACTTATGGCTGAGCACATTCTGAGCCTGGTTCTTGTTCATGCTAATGAGCTCTTGGCGCTGTTCTCTCAAGTAAATGATTTTTCACCTTCTCTAGAGCCTCTTCAAAATATAAGGGAAGAGCAAAGGAGTTCCAGTGTACCTGATGATTAATCCTACTGGTAATTTAAAAACAATAGTTTCAGTAAGTGGAATTATGTAAGTCTTGGAAATGAGCATCCTATTCAGCAGTCACATAGTCTCTGTAACAACTTTGGTTAGAGATCTTGCCAAAGCTGTGAGTTCTGAGCTCCAGCAAAGCAGAGGAGGAAACAAACACCAGTTAAACCTTCTCCTGCAAATATATCCCCCTGTCCAATGCACACCGGAAGATGGTTAGCTAAACACCATAGGTGTTTATAATTTTCAGCGTGTGAGAAAGAGGCAGATGCTTCATGAGGAGGTGGACGTCCCTCAGAAAGAGCTGCTGAGGGGTTTGGTCAGCCAGAAACAGTTCTAGGCTTGTGTGGACTCCTATCCCATTTCTCCTGAGCCCTCATCAGATGCTCATGTGAAGTAAGTATGAGTAGAACAAGTTATATGTCATTCTTCCATTATACTCTCCTGGATTATATCCACATCTTGGTATTTAAAGCTTGATTTTGGCATCCACAACTTCTAGGGCAGTGAGTTCCAGGCTTTGACCATTTGCTGTGTGAAAAAGTACTTTCTTTCATTATCTTCAAAATTTCTCCCCTTCTTCACACCATCCTCCCTGCAAACCTCCATTACAGCCTCTCAGTTATTTCTATCTGAAGCTGAAATTTATCTCATCTTCTCACACAGGAGTCATTTGATATTTCTAATCATCATTCACACACCTTGAATTTCAACTAGAGACTGATGGCCTAAGCAGCTGAGAGGGCTCCTAATGAGAAGTACTACAGAGGAGCTGTGCAGCTGCAGTCTCTGAAGGGTGTAATCACACTGGCCCTTGTAGAGTACTTTGAAAAAATTAGCCACCTGATGAGAAAATAAGAATAACTTTGGAAGGGTCAATATTCAAATGAAAAAGAAAAGTAACTTTCTCATCATGTACACATAAAATGAAAAAAAAGCAGATTGAAGTCTGCCTATACCTGGACGTGCAGAAGTAATTAGAGCATTAAAAGATGTGAATTCCCTGTGAAGAAGCAATATGAATATGATGATTGTCATTTCTTGGGGCTGAGTCCTGCCTCTGGTAAGCTGTAATTAAGTGTTGCCAGAGCTGGCTCTCAGTCATTCAGAGAAATGTATTTAATAGAGTGAAGTGCAGTGTCTAAAGTGGTGAGGGTAAAACACTGGGGCATGGAGTCTGGCGCTAGCAGTGTGCTGAAGGTACCACCTCTGGTTCCCAGGTTCATGTGTTCATGTTGGAAGCAGCAGCTCTTCTTCTGACTCTGGAAACTCCTAGTAAAATAAGAAAAAAGTCTTTTTCTTTAATGTAGCTAAAGAGAATTTACCCAGTGAGAATCAGAATGCTTTTGGTATTTCAGTAAAGCTAGCAGAAGGATGAAAAAGAAAAATTGCTAGACGGGGAATTAGGTTCTCAAACAAATGGGCAGCTACACATGTGTTGCTGTGGGATTATGGTAAGCCCTTCATGAATGGAATTTGTTGGAATGTTTATGAATCCTGAGGATTTTTCTTTTTTCACAAAGAATAGGTTTGCTTTGGAAGGCCAAACTGGACATAGGCTATTCATATAAAAGCTCAAACTTCAACAAAGGCTTTAGGAACTTACTCATTTCCATATGAAGATGAGAGACTAAATGTATGGATTAACAAATTCTAATGGATTCAAGTTTAATTTCCTTCACAATTTTCATCAGTTCATCAATTTAGCCCTAATATACCATTCCATGTTTTAGACAAAATACCATTATTTGTAGTAACTATAATAACTCTAGGCAAGACCAATTGCTCAGGCAACTGCCTAGATACTTCAAGATTGTTAGACTTGTCTCCTCCATCGCAGACAACACCACAGAGTGTCACTGAGAAGAATATCTCCCAGAACAAAAAACACTTGAAGACAACTTAATATTCATCTCTTTTGATTGTTTCCCCCAGTCTGGAGACTGGCTCTATAAAGTCTTGTAACGAATAAAGGAAGCTTTTTCACTGAGCTAAGGGTTTGAGAAAACAAAATGCATTAACTCTTTTCTTATTATCTACAGACAATGAAAACAATCCTCAATAACCACAGCGGAGTCACTCTGCTGAGATTGAACTAGCAAGATATCATCAATCACAGATTTCTGGAGGTGCCTAGTAGCTTCTTTCAAACAAAGTGTAAGAATCCAGAGGAGTTGCAGAACAACATAGACTCAAATATAATTTTCTTTTGCTATATTTTGTCTATCCACTTAAGCCCTTGTTGGACATTGTTAAAGCTCTAGAATTTCCTCTTGTTTGTTCATCGCATCTGCCCTAATGGGAATTACAGTCTTGCCATAACCCAAAGTACTAGAAAAGAGCCAATAAAATAGAGAATGAAGCATGTAATCTTATCCTTTTAACTTTAAAAGTTAAGAATGAAAGACTTTCTGTTCCGACTGTCTTTTAAAGCTTTCTGTGGCAGTAGAAGTGAGGTTTGTCTTACTAAATGACATATCACCTAGAAGAAGGTTCACAATAAGGGATCTTTATTTATTATGATTTTCTTTGACAAAAATAAGATTTGAAGAGTTACATTTTTCCTCTGTTATTAATCAAAGTACCTAAAATTATTTAGTGTGGCCTTATATAAAAATATTGTGCACTGAATTTCATAAAGACTATAGGCCTTCTGGCTTCGTGTCCTTTTGCTGTATTGCAGCCTGAAGAGACCAATGTTGTGCTGTAAAATTAAAATACACAGTCTGTATGCAACCATGACTTAATGCATTTACCAGCTTAATGAAAAGGGATGGGAACATAGTGGAAAGTTAATTTTTAGATTTATGAGCTGCCGTTTAGATTATTAGCAAGAGTTGGGCAAGTTGGACTAGGCTATGCACAGAACTGATGGGGGAAATCTCAGCAATTTGTTTCTGGACCACTCACCAACTCACAAGCAGCCTTTCCATGACGGCTTTCAGTGGCTATAATAATTTGCCTTCCTCATAGGAACACCAGGAGAGCCACTTAAATAATATTTATATACAGCTTAAAATCAAAAACACCGTGCAGAATGCTTTTATTACTTTTGCTTATTATACTAAATATCATCTTACTCATTCCAAGGAGGATTTAATGCAGTCTCTGGTTTTGTTACATTTTCAAACTGTTATTTATAATAAGCAAGGTTTCACAGACTCTATCCGTATGCCTTCTTGAAGGAATATGACTCAGATGAGTGTAAATTTAGAGAGATGCCATAGTGATTTACCTTTTGGCACTAGAAGGTTCCACTCTTTTGGGGGAACTGCTGCACTGATACATGGCAATATTATTTATATTTCTGTTGATCTACAGAATATTCTGTTTTTTCTGATATTGTTTTGAAACTGTTCCCCACTCCAACAGATAAATCAAAATTTTTTTTGTGAA
Source organism: Tapera naevia (assembly GCA_033556795.1). Taxonomy (NCBI): domain Eukaryota; kingdom Metazoa; phylum Chordata; class Aves; order Cuculiformes; family Neomorphidae; genus Tapera; species Tapera naevia. The sequence continues at coordinate 7,896,712 of JAUMJJ010000044.1, forward strand.
CCACAGAAAAATCTCAGACAAGTATTTCATATAACCAAATCCCAGCTTTCACATTTGAAGTGTTTATTCTTGTCACCTTTGCCGTGATGACTAGGTCAGCGTGGATATGGTGGAAATAGACATAAAAAAGAATTGTGACTGATTTCGAAGTAGGATATTACTCCTCACTAAAGGAATAGTATGATTATATTAATCAGAATGCTATAAACATATGTCTTTATATATTTTAAGCTAAGGATAAAAGAGAAAAACTAAAACCTGCAGAAACAAACTGAAAAGCCAGCCAATCACTTCAAGTAATTATCTCCCTTTTATATTTCACAGGTTTGAATGACATACTGCCTTTACTAACACACAGATATTCATGTCCTCCTGAACTGTGTGTCTTCAAATCTTCATGGTTTTGTCATTCAGGTATAAAATAATGTAATAATTTCAGAAAACAAGAAGTGGTCACTTCATTTATTCCGCTACATGCTGACTGTCACTACTTTGAAGGAGCTACATTGTACACTAGCAACCTGACCAGACTGCATATATGCATAAAGACACTTTATGCATACTGCAGAAAAAGGGGGAATTGATTGGCATGCAAAAATTCCATCTGTGCAAACAACTACAAGCATATTTCTGCACATATATCCATTCATACAGTTACAGTATCCGCTTTCATTTCACAGACACATGTTGTAACAGTTCCTAATAAACCAAAATTCAGAAGAAAAATGTTAGTAAAAATGAAGAGAATACTTTGTGATTCCTGAAATCACTGATTCTCTAAACTGCTGACTTTTAGCAGGTGGTAGGAGAGTGATAATTTCTAGTACAATGTCTCTAGGTCTTATGAAAGATTTGAGGATCATCATCCCCTCATACGCACCTTTCTGTATGTTAGTAACTCTACCAACCTGCTCCATAACTGATTCAGAATTAGTGGCTACTTGACGGTACTGCATTCAGTTCGTTGACAGACTAATTACCTTTTGTCAGGCACTGGTTAAAGTTTTTTTCCCCCCTTTCTGAAGGAGTGAGGCGTACTGTACTTCTTTAGCTTGATTATTTTCCTTTTTTTTTTTTTTAAATTAAGAAGAGCACTTTTCAGTTCTGTGATACTTTCATCTCATACAGACCCCCATTTCCTTAATGGTCTCCCTTCTGAGGCATTCAGGGGTGTACTGCTGAGCCACACTGGTGATCTGTGTGTACACTTATATATGCTGGAGAACTTCATATTTACAAAAGGCTTCCAGGGTCATAATCCTTAAAATAGCTCTGTTCTGTTTTGTTTTGTTTTGTTTCTTTTTCTGACTACAGAAGGGAAGAAAGCTCTGTGTAACTCTCTAACAGTTCCTAGAATGGCCTCCTTTCAAAAAAGTTCCACACTTACTCTTATTGAACATACTGAAAACACCAGTGCTGTAAAACTGTTAGAAATAATAATGGACTACTATTGTCAGATCTTTATAGTTTGAACTCCAAGTATAAAGGTCCTTTTCCTTGTCACATAGATAAACAAATCCTTTCACTTACTTTGCTATTATTCAAAGGTTGCAAAAAGGCAAATAGCAGAAGCAGCAGCTTCTCAGACACGTCTAACACCAAGAGAGACTATGTTTCAATTGTAAAGCTCTGTAAACCTTGCTAGTTTGTATAAATTGTGGTGTCTCCTTGTTGACATCCATGTAAACACATTTGTGGGATGCTGAGGTTACAACTTCCATGATGATTCCCTATGCAGATTTATGGCACAGAAGATGACCTACTCTTTACTGCAAGAGCTTTCATCCGAAGGTATTATTGATAAGCCTCAGTGCATCTTTCTCTTGGCTTGAAGATGTTATGCCCCTAGATGCAAGGCAGGCCATTTAATGTCATAGATACAAGGCACTCAGACACCTGTAGGAAGGTTTGCTTGGGGAGACGATGATTTAGCTGTCCAAGGGGAATGAGGATGATATGTAGTTGCTGATAAGCTTTGTAGTAGCAGTAGATTTAGGGGAAGAACTTGAATAAGAAAGCAAATAAATACAAGTACACTTTCCGGTTAAACTAAGGGGAAAAGGCTTTTGCTTGTTTAAAATACAGGCCTACAGGAAAGAAGGGGTGGGGTTCTTTATCAGGGAGTGCAGTGATGGGACAAGAGGTAATAGCTTTAAGCTGAAAGAGGGAGATTTTAGCAGATACTAGGAAGAAATTTTTATTGTGAGGGTGGTGACACACTGGCACAGGTTGCCCAGGGAAGTCATAGGTGTCCCCTCCCTGGAAGTGTTCAAGGCCAGGTGGGATGGGTCCTTGAGCAGCCTGGTCTGGTGGGAGGTGTCCCTGCCCAAGTCAGGTGGGGGTGGAACTGGGTGATCTTTAAGGTCCCTTCCAGCCCAAACCATTCATGATTCTGTAATGGTTCTGTGAAAATCTGCAGTTGGTGCCTATTTTGCTGTGATAGTTGGAAGCACCCGATTTTGCAAGTACTACTTGATGAGTGCTAGGCTGATACTTTGCCTAACCCATTATTGTAAGGAAATCTTTCAAAAAGAACACATCATAAAGACAAGAAAATGCAGGGGTTATTAAAGTTATTTTTGTTTTTCTTTAAACCTAGGACACTGGCATTTGCTTAATTTCCTACTCATGGATTATGTGGCTCACGTTTTCCTGTCCTATGCAGAGAAGGAGGAAGATGAAAATTTCTGGCTTGCAATGCAAAATGAGCTCCCTGTTCTGTGGCATTATGAGCCCAACCATCTCTGCCACTATTTTGTAGAGGAGCAACCTCAAGACAATGCTCCACAAACAGATCTGTTATGCAGAGCCAGAATAACTTTGGATTAAGTAACAATTTTCCAGAGTTTTAAGTTGTTCGGTGGATACAACCAAGGTGAAATAAAACTTTAAATGGTTATAAATTGGGTAAATCGGGAGGGAGGTGGATTTTGTTTGTGAAGGTTTATGTGTGTAACATAGAACCAATGAAATCTAGATTTGCATGGAGCTGCATCCAATGTCACCTAAACCTCAACCCACAAACCACCCTCCACATCTCCCACACACCCCACAATCCTGTCAAGGGATCATGATCCCCACACCACCCACCTCACCATCATTGTAGGTGTTTTATCAAGAAATGCAGAAGTATGAAATCCTTGAGACTTTGCTGCTCCACGAGACCTTCCTGCAGTCAGTCTGCTGGTTCAAAATTACTAACATAAGGGATGATATACAGGTAGAAAATGACAGACTATAAGTCTTCTTAGGATACACGGATAAACATAAGGACATATAGGAACATGGATCAAGCCTTTGTGTTTAATACAAATGACGATTTAGGCCTTCAGCTGTTTTCAGATTTCTCTTTCATGCAATAACAGCACTAGTCTTAAATCTTAGAGAACATGGCGTTTTCCAGAAAACAGTGCTGGACAAATATTAATGGCAGCAAGACTCACAAAGAAAATTACATTTTGAGAATTATTCTGCTACAGTTATTTTACTCCCAAGGTGTATTCAGCTTCCATAAACTAGGACCAGGACTGAAAACGGACTAGTGTAAAAACACATTTATTAGTTACAAAGACACTTGGTGGACCTTTGTCTTTAAAGATAAGCGTTGTGGTTTTGAGCCTCAGCTGGCAAAAAAAAAAAGAGAGATGTAGTCGTTTATTCACCCCTCCCCCTTCTGGGGAGGAGAGTCAAAGGAAACAAAGGCACAGCCCATGGGTTGAGATATAGACAGGGACAGGACATTGACCAGTTTCTGTCATGAGTAAAACAGATTTGGCTTGGCGAAAAAAATCAATCTAATCTATTACCAACAAAACTAGATCAAGTTACTGAGAAACAAAACCAAATCCAAAAAAAAAAAAAAAAAGAGAAGACTTTCCTTGCACCTCTCTCTTCTTCCTGGTCTTAAACTTTTACTCCCAATATTCTCCACTTGCTCCCCTGGGCAGCACAGGAGGACAGAGAATGGGGCTTGCAGTCAGTTCTTCACACAGTCTCTGCTGTTCTTTCCTTACCAGAGGGAGGACTCCTCACAATCTTCCCCTGCTCCAGCATGAGGTCCTTCCCATGGGAGACAGTTCTCCATGAACTTCTCCAAAGCAAGGCCCTCCCATGGGCTGCAGTCCTCCAGAACCTGCTCCAGTGCAGGTTTCCAGAAGGCCACAACCTCCTTGGGGTGCCTCTACCTGCTCCAGTATGGGGTCCTCTAGGGGATGAAGGTGCACTTCTTCAGGGATTCCTCATGAGCTGCAGGGGGCAGCCTGGTTGACCACAATCTGCTAGGGAATCTTTACTGGGCCTCCTGTCCTTGGTGTTCACTGTTGTGCTGTTTGTCTTGCATCTGGAGTCTGGAGAGTTGTTTCTCTTCCATATAGTTTGTCTTGCATTTGGTTTCTCTTGTATCCATGGCAGTGCTCTTTCTCCCATGTACCACTTCTCTCTTTCCTCCACTGTACCAGGTGGGGCTGGCGTGACCCTGGCAGCCCAGCCACAGGTGGGTAGCGGGGGGGAAGCCCACGTCTCCCCGTCTCTACACTGCTGCTGCCCCCCTCACTATTTCCCCCCACCTCTTAAATATGTTATCACAGAGGTATTACCACTGCAATCAGTTGGCTTGACCTTGGCCAGAAGGAGATCTGTTCTAGAGCTTCAAGCAGAAGCTTCCCCTGTAGCCACTCTTTGTTACCCAGCCCCCTGCCAGGCAATCCCAACACAACATGCTAAAACTACCTCAGCAGTGAAAACTGAGATGAGAAAGAAGGCACAAAGGGAACAAACCGAGAATGATTTATACACGATGTTGGTGCAAGATCTAAACTGAGCTGGGATGCAGGTTATAAGTGAGGAATTTCTAAACCACTCATGGTCAGAAATCAGGAGATAAACTAGTAGAACTGCTAGAATCATTGAATCATTTAGATTGGAAAAGACCTTTAACATCATCAAGTCCAGCAAGTTCACCACTAAGCCATGTCACTAAGCACTACATCTACCCGTCTTTTAAATACCTCCAGGGATGGTGACTCAGCCACTTCCTTGGGCAGCCTGTTCCAATTCTAGGCAACCCTTTTAGTGAAGAAGTTTTTCTTAATTTTCAATGTAAACCTGCCATGGTGCAACTCAAGGCCATTTCCTCTTGCCCTGCTTCCTATGTTCTTCCATTGAGCTGCCCATATGGGTTTTTGTATGGCCTTGTATGGCCCACTGTGCCCACTGTGATGTCCTTATACAGGTATCAGCAGACAATAGTTTGACCCAGGTTTTGTCTGTGTAAGTAAGGTGCCCATATTTATGCCTATCAGTTTTGCATATTTTGTATATGATCTCAAGCACAAAGCGAGGCTGAGTGAGGGACAAGTGGTGTCACAACAGGACAAGATGGGTATAAAATGCGAAATGTGGAGTAAGACGACTTGAGAGAAGGCATGGATGAGGGAAGGAGATATTGAAGGATTGAAAGACTGTAGAAAGAGCTTGAAGATGAAAGATTCTAACAGATTCTACCAGTCCACATGAAAGATGCTGCTAATGGCAGGATGGAAAAGAGATTCTAGTAAGAGCCTGCTGAGACTGTGGTTCATGCGTTTACTGTTTACAAGGGAGAAGAAAAACTTGGATCTGCATCTCAGAAGAGTTTCAAGCACTGTAACAGAATGTGTGAGCACTTCTGCCTACTTGTGTCCTTCAAACGAGTGGTAGATCCCACCTCAACCATTGCAGCTTCCTTCTCTGAGCGTCAATACTAATTACACAGGCTATTGAAAAACACAGCTGCCTAAAGCATCTCCATTACCCACTTTGTTCATATCATCAGCTCTGTAGAACCTCTGAATAGATTCCCATTGCATGAGGCTTTGTGTTCTGCCACTTTTGATGCCAAAAATCATCATCGTGCTCTTAACCAACCATCTGTCCCTGCTCCTGAATAATCCCTCTTCAGCCTCAATGCATTCTATGGAGTATCTAAACCCTCAGCAGTCTTAGCAGCATCCACCAGCCACACTGCTGTTTCCTGGAAGATATTTCTGCTGTCTGACACATCACTTTCATAATCTTTCCTTTAACTCCTTTACCTTATGCAACCTCTCCAGCTCTCTGCAACCCAATGCCTTTCATCAGTTCCCTTCCTCCACTCCGTCCTCTGCCAAGAACACCATCCTTTGTATCTTTTTCATCTTGCTTCCATAAGGCATTTCTATGCCTTCTCTACAGCCTGTTATGCTCAGGGAAAAAAAAATCTGTTCATCGCACCTGCACCGTCATCTCATTGAAATTAGTGCTAAAAATTCCATTCTGCTGTGAAACCCTGGAAAAACGAGAAGGAGGACTAGTAACAGAAATCAGAAAAGAATCTCTCAACCCTGCCTGATATCAGCAGCATCAATAAGTCTGTGACTTAGCAGGTCTCTTCATGATCTTTCATTTGTCACCTGCATTCTTCCTTTTCCATACCCATCTGATTTTGGTCCTCAGTTCATGCTGAATATAAATTGCTCTTCTCGGCAGAGACCATATTTTTCCATTGATTTTGAACAGCACAGCACATTTCTGACTTTTTTTTTTTTAAATTTGAAGCATGAAAATTAATATTAATAATCTTGACAGCAAAATGCATTCCAAGTTGGTGACATCTCCTGAGGAAAATATTTTTATTTGAAAAAATGTAGAGGACGGGGAGTGAGACTATACAAGATTTAAACACTCTGGCAGATGAAATGCTATATAGCCAAACACATGCAGTATGAACTAAGAATTGTTGAATCTGGTGGCAGTAACGAAGATGCTCCGAGTGAGTCACAATATATAAAAGTGCAGCTCAGAGAGAGTTGCCTGCATCTTAATTCCTTATCACAGAGCTTGCAGTCACTTTCTCTCAGCACGAATAACACTTTTTCATCTAGAAAATCCCATTCTGGGCTTCTCTATTTGTTCACTTGTTACCAAATTAAAATCCTATTAAGCTGCACACCTGCAGTGGTTTTTATCTGCAGAGCACCGTGCTGTAGCTTTTAACACAATTCCACACCTCTGTAACAGAAAACATACTGCAAATCAGGGCGTGGAAAGACTGAGTTGTGCTCTTCACAGCTCTGCTGGCAGAGAGGAAATCAAACATTTTTATTTGTTAAAAAGGGAGAAAAAAATAAGGACATAGTTAACTACTTCATTAAATGCACAATGTTTATTCATCTGAGTGGTCTGTATAATCTAGGATACAGAGATAAAGTGAAAACATTAACTGAAATGATCAAAAAAAGGAGAGTAAAATCTTGACCCTGCTTAAATTCAGTGGCAAAACTTCTGCTGATTTTAAGAAAGTCAGGATTTCAGCACGAAGAAGTAGTCCCCATTGGGAGGTGTGCAGCACAGCACAGGCTGAGACTACTTGTTTTGAAAAAGAATAGAAGGGCTTACAGCAGATGTATAAAGTGTGAATGATGTATTAAAAAGTGGATATGGCCTGTTATCAGACCTTTGCCGCCTTATGAGAAAACTCAATGTATCTCCTTGTGTTGCATTAATTGATGTAAAATAATGTTGTGTACCTGCAAAATACCTCAGGTTTAACAGGAAATAATAGAGAACAGGACGGTTTGGTTTTTTTTATGGGAGAAACAATGATTTGCAGTGTGTACAGTCAGAACATTGCCATAATTCTTTTCTAATTTTCTGCTCATCCATGTCAATTTGGAAAAGAGAATTACTTAAAACTTTTACTAAATTGGATGTTCCAGTTGGAAGGGAACTTCCCTGTTCAAAAAGGTAGACATGTTTTATTTTTGCTTCTGAGGAACAACATATCTTCAGAGAAAACCAGCCTGATCTGAAAATTCTTTATGCTAGACTATTCTGACTTTTTGATACAATTTTAAGAAATACTGTTTTCATTCTCTTAAACTTAACAAATTCTTTCTGGAAATACTCAATACTAGAACTGTGCTAGCCACGCAGCTATTTTAAGCTGTCACATGATTTGTTTTGCTTGGCTTCATCTGAATAAAACTTCAGAAGAAAAATGTGCAACCTTTGTGGCTTGTTTTTTATCTATTTCTTGGGGGTTTTGTCAGCAAAGCTGAAGGCATTGTGGTAAATTTATCTCGAAACTACAGAATAGATGACTGACTATGTCAATGCTGCTTTGTGTCTAGAGTATAGAATTAAAATTTATATTTATTGCTTAATAGAATTCAGCAGTAATTCCTACGTCTTGAAAAATTCCTGCTTTGCTTACCATTTCTGCAGGATACAAGTCTCACATATATTAATGAAAATATAAGAGGTTGTATATAATATTATTGCTTTGTTTATGTTGGAAACTAGGTTGTTTGAACTTGTTCTATAAGCAAAGGACAAGCAAAGCATCTATAAAGAGAAACCCTGGAATAAATTTGTATTAAATAGTAAATGCAGAGTACGAAATTTGTCTCTCACATGCATCAGATTGCATGAAAAAATTCCCTGAAACACTTGGAAACTGAGTTTTAAATATTCGTGAAGAGCTTGTCTACAGGGAGTTTACTGGGCCTGGTCATTATTTCAAGAAGGAACAACCACTTCATTGATTTAAGAAGGGATGTTTAGTGAATTAGGGAAAAGCAGTTGTCAGGAGTTTAGCAGGCTGTTAATCATTTCAGTTTTGGAAATCTACATTTATTTTTCCTCTTACATCTACATTCTTCTGTCTCAGCATAGGCAATGAATAGGAATCAATATTCAAAAGGGCGGTATTTTAGTAGATGAAGACAGAGACGTGCTAAAGGAAAAGGTACTGATGTATTACATTTCATTGATAAGATTAAGAGTTTGGTGGTGAAATTGCATATGTGGAAGTATCTTCATAGTTTGAAAAATTCATTTGGGCCTAAAGGCCTGCTATACCCATTTTCACCATTCCTTCAGGTTTTTTATAGTGAAGCTAAAAAAAACAAAACAGAGAGTCTAGGAAAACTATAAACTAAAAATAATCAATACTTCAGTCCACTTTTATTTATAAAATAAATCCAGATTTTATATATGTATATATATTTATATACAGATTAGATATGCAGCATATTCTCATGGAGTAATTAAGCAGAAGTTGTAACAGCAGACCAACCTTGTGATATGTTCTTCACAGCTACGGAAAGGAAAGGTCTTTTAGATACATCTGAGAACCTTGAGAAAGGCAAATGCATCTGTGAGATTCATTCCTCCTTGTCTCCTATTGAATCTGTACTCCATAAATAAAATGCATGAATGCAATAAAAATTTAGCATGTATTTTAAAGAATTCTGTTTGGGTTGCCCTATTGAAGAAGTCTACTGCTAAGAACAGAAAAGGAGCAGGGATTCAAAGGTGCCTTCACTAAACAAGGCCATTGATATAAACTCAAATACGCATTCAAATCTTTGCCTAATTAAAACCTTTCCTGGGAAACTTATAATTTAATAGCAGTTCCACATACTTACATGTCAAAATTAATCCCACAAGCATCATAGCAAATGAGGTCTGCCTTCCTAGGACTTGGGGGTCTTGCTGCTGCCCAACCCCAGTGACCAAATGAAGCTTTCCCTGCAACAGGAGCATTCACATGGGCATGCTTCCTTGTGTATTCTCCCTTTTCTATTATAATAAATGGAAAGTTTGCACCACTTCTGCCTTGGTGGTTTCATGTACCTGTTTTTTGCAGTGCATATAGAGAATTAATTTGTGAAATACCTGCCTGGCTGCACACCTGACCAAGACAGTCCAGTAGCCTCACAAGTCCTCAGCAAATGACATGAAAACACAGGGCAGAGAATGAATTGAGAGTAGCCCTGAAGAGAAGGACTTAGGGGTGCTGGTGCATGAGAAGCTCAATGTGAGCCCGTAATGTGCGCTTGCAGCTCAGAAAGCCAGCTCAGAAACCCAGCTCAGAAATCCTGGTAGCATCAGAAGAAGTGTGACCAGCAGGTTTTCCCCTCTACTCTGTTCTTCTGAGACCTCACTTGGAGTACTGCATTCAGTTCCAGAGTTCTTAGCACGGGAAGGACATGGATCTATCACAGCAAGTCCAGAGGAGGCCACGAAGATGATCTGAGGACTGGAGCACCATCCCTATGAGGACAGGCTGAGAGCTGGAGTTGTTCAGCCTAGAAAAGAGCAGACTCCTGGGAAACCTTACAGCAGCCTTCCAGTACTTGAAGGGGGCCTACAGGAAAGCTGGGGAGGGGCTCTTTATCAGGGAATGCAGTGATAGGATGAGGGGTAATGGTTTTAAGCTGAAAGAGATTTGTATTAGACATTAGGAAAAAATTCTTCACAATGAGGGCGATGAGGCACTGAAAACGGCTGTCCAGAGGATGCTCCATCCCTGGAAGTGTTCAAGGTCAGGTTAGATGATGCTTCGAGAAACCTGATCCAGTGGAAGGTGTCCCTGCCCATGGCTGGGACATTTGAACTGGATGATCTTTAAGGTGCCTTCCAACACTAACCGTTCTATGATTCTATGATTCCATGAATCTATGAAACATTTGTGGCAGCCCCCCTTCCCCACCTTCGACCGTGCATCATGCCTTGGTTTTGTGCTCTACAGCTTCCCTGGGCAACGTGTTCCTTTGTCTCACCATCCTCATGGTGAAGAATTTCATCCTGATGTCTAATATAAATCTTCCCCTTTCCAGTTTAAAGACATTACCCCTCGTCCTATCATTACTTGCCCTTGTTAAAAGCTCCTCCCCAGCTTTTCTGTAGCCCCTTCAGGTACTGGAAGGCTGCTATGAAGTCCCCACAAAGCTTTCTCTTCTCCAGACTGAACAATCCCAACTCTCTCTGCCTGTCCTCATAGCAGAGGTGCTCCAGCCCTTTGATCATCTTCATAGACCTCCTCTAGATCCGCTCCAACAGTTCCATATCCTTCTCATGCTGGGGATTCCAGAACTGGACACAATACTCCAGGTGGGGTCTGACAAGAGCAGAGCAGAGGGGAAGAATGCCCTCCCTGGCCCTGCTGGCCACGCTGCTTTTGATGCAGCCCAGGACACGGTTGCTTTCTGTGAGCGCCCATTGCCTGCTCATGTCGAGCTCCTCATCAATCACCACCCCAAAGTCCTTCTCAGCAGAGTTGCTCACAATCACATCACCCCCATTCTGTATTGATACCGGGGGTTGCACAGGTTTATCAGGGAAGTTGTGGATGCCCCCTTCCTGGAAGTGTTCAAGGCCAGGCTGTATGGGGTCTTAAGCAGCCTGGTCTGGTGGAAGGTGACCCTGCCCATGGCAGGGGAATTTGAAATGGATGGTCTTTACAGTCCCTTCCAACCTAAACCATTCTACAATTCTATCATTGTATGCTGTCACTGGGAGCAGCATTTCAGTCCATGCCATCGCCAGCAGTAGCCGTGCCAGCAGCAACAGCAGCCAAATGCATGGAGAAACCAGTTAAAAAGTCCTTCTAGGAAGAGAAGTCATGTTTGGAGTGCAGTTAAGGGAGGCACACTGAAAAAAAAAAACAACCCACAACAGAGAGGCACAGAGAAAGGCACTGTTCAATATCTTTATCAATGATCTGGACAAGGGGATTAAATGTACCCTTGGCAAGTTTGTGAATGACACTAACCTGGGTGGAAGTGTTGATCTGATTGAGGGTAGGGAGGCTTTACAGAGGGATCTGGACAGGCTGGGTGGATGGGCTAAGACCAAAAGGATGAGGTTCAACAAAGCCAAGTGTGAGTCCTGCACTTCAGTCAAAACAACCCCAGGCAGCGTTACAGGCTTGGGGAAGAATGGCCGGAGAGCTGCCTGGTGGAGAAGGACCTGGGGGTGTCAGTTGACAACGAGCTGAGTATGAGCCAGCAGTGTGCCCAGGTGGCCAAAAAGGCCAATGGCATTTCCGCCTGTATCAGAAACACTGTGGCCAGCAGGACCAGGGAGGTGATTGTGCCCCTGTACTCGGCACTGGTGAGGCTGCACCTCGAGTACTGTTTTCAGTTTTGGGCCCCTCAGTATAAGAAGGACATCGAGGTGTTGGAGCACGTCCAGAGAAGGGTGACAAGGCTGGTGAAGGGGCTGGAGAAAAGAAGACTGAGGGGAGACCTTATCACTGTCTACAACTACATGAAATGAGGTTGTGGCGAGGTGGGTGTTGGTCTCTTCTCCCAAGTGACAGGCGATAGGACAAGAGGAAGTGGCCTCAAGCTGAACCAGGAGAGGTTCAGATTAGACATTAGGGAAAATTTCTTCACAGAAAGGGTTGTCAGGCACTGGCACGGCTGCCCAGGTAGGTGGTTGAGTCACCATTCCTGGAGGTATTCAAAAGATGGGTAGATGAAGTGCTTAGGAATATGGTTTAATAGTGGACAGGTATGGTTGAACTTGATCTCAAAGGTCCTTTCCAACCAAACGATTCTATGATTCTTTGATTCTATGAAAGCAAAATCTTTAAGCCAGGACCCAGTTTTTTCATTCCTGGCAGCTAGAGATGGCTGTTCGCACCCTCTGGCCCACTGCTGGCCCCTACCCCCAAGCCCCCTCTGCCTCCCCTGAGCTCTGGCTGAGAAGCAGGATGGAGGAAGGAGGGTGGGGATAAGAATCAACTTGGCTACAACCAAATCCATCCATCCTGCAGTGGTCCAGCTCTACCAGCTTAAACGACGATTTCTCTGTCAGGAGCATTAAGTAAAATAACTTGGCTGTGCTGGAGAAATGGGGTCATTAGCTTTAAAATATTTCCCTTTTTAAAATGAATGTTTGCAATTAGACACAGCATCCAATACCACTCAGACAAAAGAATAATCAAAAAAAAACCAACAAAAAAACCTTCAGCTTTTCTCGAAAGAAATCACAGCTTGATTAATGTATGATTTTAAAAAAATGGCAAAGTTAAAAGCATATTAATCTTCATATAATTATAGTATGGTTTGGGTTGGAAGTGACCTCAAAAATCATCCAGTTCCAAACCCCCTGCCACGGGCAGGGACACTTTCCACTTGACCAGGTTGCTCAGCCTGGTCTTGAACACCTTCAAGAATGGAGCATCCACGACTTCTGTAGGAAACGTGTTGCAGTGCCTCACCATCCTCATAGTAAAAAATTTCTTCCTAATATATAGTTTAAATCTCTCCTCTTTCAGCTTAAAACTGTTACCCCTCGTCCTATCACTGCACTTCCTGATAAAAGGCCCCTCCCTAGCTTTCCTGTAGCCCGCTTTAAGTACTGGAAGGCTGCAATAAGGTCTCCCCAGAGACTTCTCCAGGCTGATCAATACCAACTCTTTCAGTCTGTCCTCATAGTAGGGAGGTTCCACCCCTCTGATCATCTTTGTGGCCCTCCTCTGGTCTTGCTCTAACATATCCATGTCCAGTCTTTAGAAAGCTTGGCTGACTTAGTGGCAGTTTATGTTATTGTGAAATAGAAAGCAACAAGGTTAAAAAAATATACCATTCAATAAATATATACGTACACGCAAGAGGTCTGTAACTCTACATCAGTTTGTGAGAAACCCTATTAAATCATATGATCTTAACTCTTCTGGTCTTGCCAGAAACCCTCGGTAGAATTACAGCCATAATACAGTCTGCAGTTAGCTGTCCCTAGTCACAACAGAAGTAATACAGAAAAACTGGATTCATACTAAGATTTGGAATTGATGAGGGAGTGTTGCTGCTGTGAATGGTGAGTTATGCTTCCTGTGATCCCAGTTCTTTTTCAGAATCCACAGTAACATTAACCATGCATGACAGACTAAGCATTTTAGGCTACAGAAACATGTCCCGCAATGTTACTGAGAGTTACTATGGGTTTTTTTGATCGTACCTCTTAATAATAAACAGGTATTTTTACTTTCTAAGTTATGTAGTTGCATTAAAGCATTCCTTCTAAGGAATGCTAACAAGGACCATTTATAAGCACTATAAGCATTAAAATTTTAAACACACATGAATAGTAAAAATCAGAAAGCATGCAATCCAGGTAATAACATCATCCAGGGTTTTCTTATAAACCATTCACACTTAATTTCATTTTGGTGCAAAGGATTTACCAGTTACATTGAATAAAGTGTTGGCTCATAATTTTACTGTTTAACAGCTAATTGACCATGAGGAAAGAAATATCTGAAGACATGAAAAAACAGTAATTTATTAAGTATCTGTCATTGCGATTTATAAGGGGATGAAAAGCATAGTAGGGGTATAATTATGGAGACTATTAACATGTGTTACTACGGGGCAAGGACATTTTTGCATGTGTTATATCCACTGTGTGTATGCAGGTCAGTGTACAGGAGAAAACTTTGAAAACTTGGCTCCTTGGTGTCCCTGCTCACATGTGGGAGGAAGGTTTACTCTGGCTGGCTTCTCAGCTGACCCCCGACATTCCCCCTATAGCTGAGGTTCTGCCCCAGGCCAGCTTGACTTTAAATCAGCTCTGGCTAAAACACCTTCCCCTCTCTTGGCAAACCAGTGCAATCACATTGCAAAGCAAGGCCAAAATGGGAGGCAAAAATAGTGGAAAAAGCAGGCTGAATCAAGGCTAAATTAGGCTCTGTATCTGTTTGAGAAAGGTATCAGTACTGTTCTGGAGTAAACATTTCTTGACATTGGTGGCATTGATTTTAATGCACTTAAACATTTTTGAGTTGGTGGAAGAGAAAATGTACTGTGCATCATCATGGACAGGACTGGAAAGAATAAATAGAGGAGAGATCTATTTTCATAGGTGCATGATTCATCTGAGTTAGAAGAAAGTCCGTCTCATTCATGATGACAACAGAAAATGGGAGACTGAGCAATGAGGGGTTGCTCTCATCTCTGCTAGAGCCCTTCAGGGAATCAGGACATTGTAAACTGCCTATATAGAAAGATGTAACCAGTTGCTTATTTGAATTTTTCAGATCCAAGGTATGCCCTATGGGAACTGTTTACTTCTAAGTGACGGTCCTGTTGATAACAGCACTGGAATCCCTTTCTTTTATGTGACACCAAAGGATAACACTGTGGCAGATCTGCTGAAGAATCCCATGGCTTCTCTGACCCTACCAGAGGCACACAGGAATTTCTGCATGTAACAGAGTTTTATCTGCCTACTACCACCTTGAGTGAGAACAGAGTCCTCAGAACAAAATGCTGAGTCACCACCTTCAGTGTCTTCCATTTATTTTTGGGTCTCTCCATCAGCTACAAGATCCTCCACAGCTTTGTTTTGCACTAAGCTGTCCCAGTAAAGCATGGTAAAGAAAAGCAGAAGTGTCATTGAAGTACACTGTACTATCAACAGTTGCAGGGGCTTTCAGCTCACACATTAACATACCTACATTTTCATCTCTTCATGGAAGTGCAAGATAAAATTTAGGTGCTCAAGATCCCATTAAAGGCCATGGCAATCTAGTCAGTAAAGTCCATATTGTTTCAAGGGCTATCTAATTCAAAGTAGACAACCTTGCTCTGCTGAACAGGCCCTGCTGGTTTCCTTGACAGAGCCTTAACTCTCCAGAGTCTTTAAGAGGGCCTCAGGCTCTCAGTTCACTAGTTAAACCCCCAAGACCATGACACTCAGTCTAATTTCCACCTCTTCAGAGGGTGTGATTGAATGTGATATCATCACAAATGTTTGGCACCTTGTATATCATGAACAGTCAGTAACATAAAAAGCCAGCTCTGAGATATACTGATGTACAACTGGCCCCAGTTTGTCTCTCCAGAGACAACAGTGAGTTGACTTCTTTCTTCCTAATCATATGTACGATGAATAAATTCCAGATCACTGAAACTTTACGTGTGTAAAATATATGTAAATTAATTTGACAATGATTTAGTTTTCCCCTCCATGCTTGTCTCCTTGAAAAAGATGTATCTCTGCTGTGTGTTTGTTTGCAGTCAAACATGTGGCAAACTTGGCTTGGTCACCCTCGTGTGAAGTATTATTTCCAAAGGCCTCTTTACTTGACAAGGTGCACGACACCAGAATTCTGTCAGACAGGGCTCTGCTACTGAAACAGATCTTAGCCTAGAGAGAGGGAGAAAAACTAGAAACTACAGGCTGCTTGAGAAAGAAACAGGATTGAAGGGTTTTACTCCAACTTAAGATTCTCTTTGGAGGAGGAGATGTTTATCTTAAGAATTAGACCACAGGTTTCCCCAGCTGGTGGTTGCCTTGGATATCATCCCACCTCTCAAGCCTGCTGGCTGAGAACAACCCTGGAAAAAGAAGTGAATGGCAAATACAAAACACATTACTGTTGCAGTTGTCTGTATTTGCCTCCACAACACACGATCTGTTTGTTTAAGAGTTATACAGTGGCAAAATGAAATGTTTCTCAATCCTAAGCAGTACAAGTGATTTAAGGATGCCATCTCATTCCCAAGGAATGGAAATCATGGCTTCCTCTTGAAATGTCA
Organism: Tapera naevia; assembly: GCA_033556795.1. Lineage (NCBI taxonomy): Eukaryota > Metazoa > Chordata > Aves > Cuculiformes > Neomorphidae > Tapera > Tapera naevia. The sequence goes on from JAUMJJ010000044.1 coordinate 7,913,064, forward strand.
AACACCTTATAGGAACATTCGATCACAGCATTTGTTCAGGTGATTCAGGATTGAATGCTTGAGAAGGTCAACAAAGCTAAGACTAGAATGGTTTTGTTTGTTCCTTAAAATTATTTCATTAAATATTTTTGCATTAATAATTTCAAATTCAAGCAGAGGTATCATTTATTTCCTAACAGGCTAATGGAATTTATTGCCACTTTCTAAACATTTTCATTCAAACAAATAGTGAGCTGAATATCGAGATCAAATGCTTAAAAATGTATGTTAATCCTGATATCCAAGCTTATACCCAATGCTCTGTATTCTGAAAACTACACACCCAGTTAGGCGCTTAAGTGTGGCCTTCCATCCCTGACTTTAAACATCCACTCTTAGAAGGCTTTGTCATTTATGTTTTAGTAACATCATTGCCTGCTTTACCTGTTTGGAAAATGCCAATTCACCAGCAAAAGAGAAATGCTTCATGACTTACAGAAATATTAAATTAAATACATCACAAACGTTCAAGAATATTTATTTGCTGTTTTTCTACTTGTAGAAGGTTTTCTAGCTGAAGCTGGGCATGGGAAAATACTAGAGTTGTACGAACAGGGCATAGGGTTATCTCGTAGTAACTTGGTAAACAATCAAGAGGAATTTGGGTACTTGCAAAATAGCAGCAGGATGTGAAGCAGAGATCAAGATAAGGAAGAAGCAGCCCAGCTGGCGCCAGAGCCAGCAGCCCTCCGGTGGACAGTGTACTCCAGCCAATCAGCAGCAACCGTAAGGCGCGTGGACAGAATTAACCCAATCAGCTAGCTACGCCAGTCGCGTGTACCTCTATCCAAAGATACTTAACCACACATGCTATCAATGAAGGGGGCATTCACATTAACTCTACGAGTAAGTGTCTGACCCTCGCCTCATGTGCTATCAATAAAGTTAGAGCATTCACATTAACTCTATGAGTAAGTGTCTGACTCTCGCTCACCGCAACATCTACTAACTATTAATTTCCAAACCGGACCACTACCGTTTTGTTCCATGTGCCAGAATGTGCTGCTGTTTATCTTGCAGCCAGGGAAACCTGGATTCTGCCACTCGACTCTCTCATCTCCTTCACAGCCTGAGACCATCCACCCTGGCGAGAAGACCTCTCTGGGCACAAACAGGGATCTAAACTTGGATTTCCAAGACAGTTTATGCCAAACTCACTCCTATTTCCCACATCTGTACTCCTCCTCCTTCCCTCCCACCACTCATGCAATGTGCCATGGCCTCCCCCTTCTCCATCAGCTCTGGGCTTTGCCTGACGCTAAGCTGAAACATAAATCTGAAGAAAATTAACCCGATGATGAGAATAAGGTTTTGTGCCAGTCCTTCTCCCTTTCTTCCCATGGCCACTGGTGTTCCTGGCCATGTAAGCCTACCCCCTCCCTTCAGCTGACCATATGTTGAGCTCAGTAACGCAGCAGAAACCCCTTCCCTTTTTTTTAATTAGATTTCTGTTGGGTTGGTAACTTGAATCAGCTCCCCAAGACTCAGAGGTGTGCACATAAGAGGGGAAAGGAAAAGGTTGAGGAAAATAGGACATCCCTGTTTTTGCATATATCTGTGCTCTAAATACTGAGCTTACTACTGAATTGAGTCCAAAGATTCAGATTGTAATCAGCGTTTGTAGCATTATTTATTTTGTTCTTACATTCAGTTTATTTTTCATTATTTCTGGAGTTGTCCTCTGGAACAGATGTTTGTTGGCATTAGTGCAAAGAATAAACAATACAGCGAATGAAAATCTGGGGCATTTATTGAGCTGCAGTTTGTGGTTTTGATCACAGCTTTCCCTCCATAAACCAGGCTCAGAAATTAACTCACATTTTAAACTAGGAACCTGTGAGTGATTTTTACATTTTAATTTAGCAGCCCTGCACAGCATCCTACGGTCATCCCACAGAGAGGGCTTCTGCAGGCAGTGTGACAATGAAGAAAACAACATTGGTGTCCAGGCCCTGGTGCAAGTGCTTGGGGTTGTCTGTCTCCAGCACCGCCTGCAGCACTGGATGTGCTGCTGGTAGCACAGCCAGCTCACCACCTCTGCCATGGGCAGCCCAAGTAACCCTTTGGGGTGTGTTCTACCTGATGAGGTAGCTGGGCTGTGCCATGCCAACTGCACATGGCATCCTTAGGGCAGAGCTTTATGTAGTGGCTCAATTTTTATACAGCAGGTTTCCTCCTCTTCTATATTCGTATTGTATAAGAGACAAGACCTTTTACCCAGAGAGGCCTCAGGTCCTGCCAGTATTAAAGCTGTATCTGTGAGGTTTTCCTCCCAAAGCAAAGTATAATTTATCACTGGTTTTAATACCAGAAGTTTTCTTGGTCAAGGATGTCATTAATAGTTTTGGTGTCAGAACAATTATACAAAACAGTTAAATGAATAATGCTCTACGTGAGGAAATTCATGTCTTTGTATGTCAGCAATGTATTTGTAGTTTGTTTTCATCTGGAATTTTATTAGAATTTCCTTATTAACCTACTGTGAGTTGTAAGGATTAAAATAAATGTGAAAGCTGGTGGATGCCTGTACTCAATGCTTCTGGGATTATCTGACACTCTCCTGAAAAATGCTTCTGGCCTATTGCATTCAAAAGAAATCTCTGGCCTTTAGAAAGAAAATACAACTGACATTTCAATAGTCTTCTTATATCTAATGAATATCAAGTCACTTGTGTGCGTGTACATCAGTTTTATATTAAATTTATTTAGTTCCAGAAGAGACTCAAATTTCAAACCATGACAATAAATATTTTCCCTTTCAGGGATGTGAGGAATATAGAGTAGACTTTTTGGTGTTCCAGCCTTAATATTTAATCAGCTGGAGAGAAAATTTGAAAAACCTAAACTAAGAAGAGAAATAACATTTAATAGTGAAAGAAAGAGAGCTGCAATACATCTGAATAGGCACTAATTGCAAGACATTATAATGTTGCAACTACAGTCTGGATTCCTCATCTCTGACCTAGAGACTGCCTTAGATGATGGGTTGGTGTTAGTGTTGGTGTTAGTGTAGGGTTATAGGTTGGACTTGATCTCAGAGGTCCTTTCCAACCTTGTAATACTATGATACTGTGATTTCCCAGAGGGAAACAGGCTGCACTTCCCTGAGAAGGCTCTCTGATGGCCAGGCTACAGAAAGCATTCGTTAATCGCTACATTGCATCCTATCTGAAAACTGATAAATGGATAAAAGCCAAGAAAAATTAATGGTTCAGGCCTATAAATAGATTAAGCTGGCATGTCTATTCCACAGACAAGCTTAAAAGATTGAGTCCCATTCTTCCAGCTTTCAGAGGGAGCAAGACCAAGCCTACATTAAAGAATAGAGCAGCTATTGTTCTAAACCCATTTCCCAACACACAGGCTGCTTAGAGGATCCCTCTTCCCAAGTGAGCTCCTGGGCCTGCCTCATTACAGCTGCAGTCTGGAAAACAGGCAATTAATTTAAACGTGTGTCGCCTCCTTGACATCAGGTTCAGTGCATTTGTAGGGACCAACTGCAGCTTTCTTTGAGAAGGAACAGTTACACAGCTGCCATGAACTGGTTTTCACACGAGGGAGAAAAGAAAGAAAAGCAATGAGCTTTGGGGTCAGTCCATGCGTTTGTTTTCCTTTGCTGTTAGCTTGGAGGATGGCATTTCAAATCCACAGTGCAGACTGTGAGTGATTTTGAGGGAGCCAGGTTCCTGTCTTGGTTTATGACATGCATCATTTATGGCCTCAGGTTGTGCCAGAGGAGGTTTGGCTTGGATATTAGGAACAATTTATTTACTGAAAGAGTGGTGAAGCCCTGGCAGAGGCTGCCCAGGGTGGAGTACCCATCCCTCTAGGGGTTCAAAAACCGTGTGGCCGTGGCACTTTGGGACATGGTTCAGCAGGCACGGTGGGTTGGGCTGATGGTTGGACTGAATGATGTTTGAGGTCTTCTCCAACCTTAACAATTCTATGATTCTTGCCTCCCATTAATTGCAAGGTAAATTATCCTCCTTTCAGTGAGCTTGCTCTGATGTACACACACCTGAGCTGCCTCACAGTCAGCGGGTGTAATTCTGCTGTGGCACCTGCCCTGCGGTGAATTGTTACCCTGCAGCACATGTGAGCCTCTCTACTTTGGGTCACAAAGCTGGTGAAGAGTCTGGAGGAGAAATCATATGAGGAGAGGCTGAAGTCACTTGTCCTGTTTAGCCTGGAGAAGAGGAGACTGAGGGGGGGACCTCATAGCCATCTCCTGTTTCCTCACAAGGAGGGGAGGAGCAGCAGATGCTGATCTCTTCTTGCTAGTGACCAATGACAGGACCCAAGGGAATGGCAGGAAGATGTGCCGGGGTAGGGTTAGGTCACATATTAGGAAGAAGTTCTTCACCCAGAGGCTGGTGGAGCACTGGAACCGCTCCCCAGCCAAGCAGTCATGGTGCCAAGCCTGACAAGCAAATCAGCACTACTGGGCAGATACGTTCAGTGGATATAAGCTGGCTCTGTAGGTTTCCTAAACTCTGCATTGAAAAGGCTGACAGGGAGTTCTGAGCATCTCCAGCACTTCTAGGTACCACCAGGCCACAGGAAGAGGAGCGTAATTTGGTGGGTTAGGGGTTAGGGTCCCTGCTGATTAGCCGCATGCATAAAGTGCTAACTTCATTCCTGGGCAATCATGAGAGACAATAAGTCTTTTGAGATGTCAGTTGGCTATCCCACGTGTCACCACCACTGGGTTTGTAGAGTCACTGTCTGTTAGTACAAGGATGAATATAACAAATTTGGGACTACACCTTCACACAAAGAGAAATGACGCATGCAGAAAACAAAGGCTAAATCCAGACATCCCTCAATTTTTGAGGTCCACCTCCTGGTTCTGTGGCACAGACACATTTCTGGTTCTGGTATTTATATTGGCACTTTTTTAGTCCTATGCAAATAATTATGTCAGTAGCTGTTCCTGAAAAACCTGTATTTAAAAATATCAGGAAGACACCAAGTTAGAAAGTTAAATATGAAACCTACTATCATTGTGACCCAATGTACACAATATAGCTCTAAATTACTATTTTTTCCGGTATTCTTAAATAGCCAGTTTCCCCAAATCCCTTTCTAGTGAAGAAGTACATATTTCGCTGTCTCTGTTTACAGAAATAGTTGATGCTGTGATTTTTTTTCCCTGTGACTTGTCTATGGTTAAACTATATAAAAGTTTCCTGTTTGAAATATACAGTTCAGCCAAAGAAATGAGCTGTTATTGTCAATGAAGAGAGACAGATTGACTTCACTTAGCAAATTCTAATTAAAACATCCTAGGAAGGATTATCTTCTTGGAAGAGTGAAATTATTTCAAACATGAAAACAGGTATACTATGAATACAGGCTCACTGAGATGCAGAATAACCCTGTACCAATACTCTTCAGCTCCTGAGCCTAACTTCAGATTCAGAACTGAAGACTGCACTTCCAAAAGCAAAAGCAAAGATATCTTTGAAATACCTTTGCTGGCTCTCAGACACTGATAAAGAAATTCTTGTCAAAATCAGAGCAGGACAGGGTAAAACCACTCAGCCATATCCAGCTGAAGGCCAGTAACAGCTTTTCAGATTATGAAATTGCTTACAGCAGAGATTTTGTTTAATGTTTGGGCCACATAGAGTAGCAGCACCAATACATTCTTTCTGCTTTAGAGACTCTGGTAGTTAGTGGTAAGAAATTAAATGTATGAGGAGGATAACTTGATTTTCAAAATAAATCACTTTTATGAATCAAATTATATGCACTTTACCATAATTCTCTGAGGTCACAGTATTTCCTTCCTTCCTTTCTGTAGATTTTAAGGAACCAAAAAATCCTATTAAGTATCATATATACTAGAAAATAACTGCAAGACTTCCCCTCATGCCCGGTTTGGGGCCAGGCAAACAGGAGCCCAGCACAGGGTGACAGGGTGCCTGCCTTCCCTCCTAACTGCATGGCTCTGAATGGCTGCTGTTGCTGTTATAGGAAGGTTAGGATGTACGGAGACAGTCACTGCCCTTATGTCATGAGAGCTGCACACTCTCCAGTGGAAAAAAAAAAAACGGAAAAAGTGTTCTCTGGGGCTTTCTTTTTGATCTGTGGCTCTTCTTTTCTGAAATAGGAGAAAGCTCTTTCCCAACCTCTTTTCTTTTCCATTCTGCTCAAGAAACAGAGGGGTGAAAGCAGTGCTTTCTCACAGAGCAGGGAGAACTGCATTCAGGGGCAGATGGGGAGGATTTATGTGTCCTGAGAAGGAGGATGGAAGCTCCAGTCTCCTCAAGGGGGTGGAGGAGAAGGATGGCAACTCCTTTGCGGGAAAAGGAAGCTATGGAAAAAGAAAAACTGAGATTCCCCTCCACAGACCACTGCCTCCTCCACCAGACCCTGGAGCATTACTGAACGTTCCTGCCTTCCTCCTACTCATTCCTTTGTGAGGGGACCTGGCTTTCCTTCCCAAATGCCTCCCAAACTCCTGTTTTACCTTTACTGCTGATCTGTGCCAGATCCCTTTCACCTCACTAACAGATTGCAGGGCTGAGAATGAAGATAATACTCAGAGATACTTTTGGTCAGAAACCAGGAGACAGAGCACTGTCAGTCAAAGCAGAGATCTCAACAGTGAAAGGTTATTCTAACAAAGTCCAAACATCGTCACCTTGTGTGCCAATATAACCACATCGGCCTCAACTACGGCTTCATCAGACTTGGACTTGGCTAGTTGTTGTATAGGAACCTTCTAATTAAAATCCAAGAGATGGCTAGTGTAGTAAACAATTTCATGAGTAGTTGGCACTCTTTACTCTGAACCACTCCTGAACCATGACCCAGAAAGTGCAGTAAAATAAGTGTGACACGTTCATCAGCAATGTACTTCATGGCATTGCATTACTGTTGGGAAACGTATTTCACTTAGTCTCTCCTTAAGCACAGTAAAGCTGGTACCTTTGTAGGTGAATGCAGTTTATACTCTCATCTCACATGCTTGGAAGAGACAACTGGCTAGACCGGGTTAAACTCTGCACAATTAGTTTGCTTACCATAAGCAGAGGAATGGAGGCAATCAATTCTTATCTCCACAAATCAGATGAATAATTAAGATAATCTCTCTAATGCACTGTGTTCTTATAAAATGCATGAACTGAACGTTCTTCGATTTTAATCTGGCTTTCCTCAATTTCTGCAACAAGATGTATGTGTTTTGCAAAACGAAGGCGTACCCCATTGCTTTGTCTCCTTCACAGTTCCCTGCTTTCTCTTCCCTTCAGTTCGTATTTCATCATAGCTTTCATGAAATCCTCTCCAGGGAGACAGAGAACCTGATTCTGGTAAAGACAGGGCCTGAAAAACCCCTTTGGGTTTCCTCGACAGAGAGACAGTGTCACCATCTCTCCCCACGGCCATGCCTCCTCCTCACCCCTTGCCAGCAGCACACAAGTGTTACATGAAGACACTTCTCCGTACCGACTTGTTCTTGTGCCAGCAAAGATAAAGAGAACCCAGGGAGAGTTGGATATGTGTTTATTTATGCAGAAGGCAAGAAAATACTAGTGAATGCATGATTAGACCTCTATGGATGTTTTCACTTTATTCTTTTTAGTAAAAATATGAGATATATCCCAGGCTATATCCCTTTACTCCTAGGAAGCAAAACTCGTATTTACATTAGTTGCACCAGTAACACCACTGGGGATTATGAAAATATTTCACTTGGCTCTGAGAAGAGCCTCCATAATTCCAGGGTGTATTAGCTACTTTTAATGATTCTTCCCCATCTTAGGACAGGTACAGCTCTTCAGCCACAGCTCCCTATTCAGAGACAGATCAGAGCTCTGCTGCCTTGGGAGTCTTGCCTCTTTGCAGGGTGGAGTTCATACGTTTTACTACCAATGAAATACTTCTGGGAAACTGGGACGAGTTGGGATCCAACACAGCCCAGAGGCGACATTGTCTCTGGCCTTTTTGCAGGAGCTAGGATGAGACTCTGCTAGCGGGTGCCCCATCAAAAGCAAAAATGGGATCAGGGATAGGCAGGGGCTGTATTGGCACACAAGCATTTTTTTACAAACACTGCAGAAATAACATTCCTACATGAGCCAGAGCCCACCAGCACCTTGGCAGTGGACGCTCCACTGTCTGGGAGCAAGAGCTAGAATGGCTGAGTGAGGACTGCTGTGGCTAACCCATCCAACACCAGCAGCAGCTGGAGCTAATTCCCAATGCCACAGTCATGGGTGCTTAAAGGGAAAACCTGGAAACTGACGGGAAACCCCAGCTCAACCTAGAGGCTGCCAAACCAACCATCTCCTCTGCAGAGTCCTCTGCAGGGACAGAGGGGCACTGGGCCAACTCTGCCTGGACTTGCACTGCTTTCCCCCATGCTCCTGTGAGCACCGCAGCTCTTAACTGTAGTATCTGCCCTGTGCACTACTGAGCATTCCACAGCATCCTCTGCAGATGCACTCACTGGGGCCTGGGGACCAGATGTCTACACCCACTATTGCTGGCAGCAAGGGTCTCTTTGAACTGGCTGTAAGGGCAGGCCCAAGAGAGGAGTCAGAAATACAGTATGAGAAGGCAGTAGCAGGCAACATCGCAAAGAGGCTGTGCTCTGCTTGTTAGCCAGTTTTACTAGCTCTCCTGCCATACTGCAACAACTGCTACCAAAGACGAATTTTCAGAACACTTTCTTCAAACAGATACAAGCAAAATCTTGACACACATTCAGAGAATCTCCCCTAACTGTTTTTCACTTAGAGACCAAAGGAGGGCAAAAAAGATGAATGGTGGTGGTTCTCAGATCTCAGGTTTCTCTGGCTGAGCACAATGCATATGCTTTGGCACATTTTTTTTTCTCTTTTCTTTGTCCTTCAAGGCATCTGTTGGTAAGAAAGTGGCCTCGCAGCTATGAGTGGTTCTTCATGAAAATGGATATTGAACACATCTGGCTCCAGAGTTGGTATGGAGAAGTTTCTGCCATTGCAGTGGAAGAGTATTTAAAAGCAGTTCCAAGTAAAGGATGACCAAATGGGCTTTGAGATAGAGATCTTCTTTCCAAACACTTTTAAAATTTCACACTGGATAGTGATTTTTTTTCAAAAAGCTTCAAAATAGCCCTGTCTTACGTGGAGCAGAGTGAAAATAAACCAACATAGACTTTCAAATTATAAAGGAGAGGTAGATACTAGCCCTACCCTGCAATGTACAAACATGTAATTTCAAACAGGCAATGCATCTCTTGAACACTGCTCAAAAACACTTCGTAGCTGTTTGTTTTGACTTTTACTGCTGCGCATCCACAGGGAAACTATAATATGTGCTAAACATGAAGTTGCTAAACACAAAGTTCTGGTTTACAGAAAAAAGAAATGGTGTATTCAGAAGCCTCAATATATTGCAGAGGTATTACTGCTTCTTGATCTTCCTTGGTTTGTAAGTTCTCTGGGATAAACTTAATAGCTGCGAAATTAGATACTTAAGTTTTTCTTAAAAAAAATTCTAGAGCTGTCCTCATTGGCTCAATTACATTTTCTGCATGTGTTTTCCCCAATTATCTGATTTGATGTTTCACTTGGAAATTGAGTAGAAATTATCTCCGTTAGTAGGAAAACATGCAAGCAGCTCAAACAACATGCTTCCAATATAACTTGTCTCTTACTGACACAAAGCATGTTAAACACGTTAAGCGCCCAAAACAAATCAGCCCCACAAGGATTATCCCAATGCAAGTATAAACATTCTCATAAGAAGAATTTAAGTAAATGTTCTCAGCTAGCCTGTTCCTGTTATGAAACAGGAAAAGTATTTTTAATAGCCTTTAGTGCCAATTTTCTTGCATCCCTTCTCAAGCCACTGCTTTATTTTTAACTCATTTGTGGAGCTGATTTTTGTAAACCATCCCTAACTCATCTAGGGGTGGAGCCAGTCACTTAACTCTGTTTTCTCATCAAGTTTTAAAGCTCTTGTTCGTGCGTTTTTTTTTTTTTAAAAAGAAGCCTAAAGATAGGCCATGAAAAACTCATTTTCCTAGTGTGAAAAGTGCAAACTTTGTTGCAAATACACTATGGCAGCTCATGTGGTAATACCAAAAGAGTTCAAAGGTATTTTATTCACCTTCAGTCCTTTCTCTAGATACCCTGGTAAATTTATTCTGCCGGTTCCTAAGGGTATTACTGTAACAAAGGCCCCACGGCTAACGTGCCAAGTCATCACATAGTTTGCAAATTACACAGCTATTCTCCCTGTTATATTAGGAAAGAGACACACTGAGATGAGGTTTCTGTGCCTGTGGGGAAGATTTTCCAGCATCTCTGGGAGGGTACCTGAGCTCTGGACACCAGCCCACACCATTGCAGTGCTGTGGAGGAACCTGGGTCCCTGGGTAGGTGACCTGAACTTGTACAGGTTAATCCCAGAGCAGAGCTCAGTGGCAGCAGCTGAGCTCTGACCAGCTGGAAGCCAATTAAGTGTAGCTGAGCTGATTTTCTTCAGGCATGGAGAGAGGGAATCATTCCCAGAGTAGAACTGGGCACCATGCTGTTTAACTACCAGGGGCCACTTATAGCCCTTGGGTGAGTTTAAGAATCAAAACCATTTCTGGTATTCTGTAAGAATCAAAGACAAATGCAGGGGGAAAACTAGACACTTGCTAAACACTTTTTTCTTGTCTCATTGCCAGAGACTCTGTTAGCAGTGCAGACCTTTTGCAGAGGCAATTATGCTAAAGGAGGAAGTATCCTGCCTGAATCTATTTCCCTTTTTTCTTGGCAGATGAGCAGCATTTTCCGATTTGAGTTTGCCCCCAAATCTTGCACCGGGTAGTACTGAAGCAGAACGCCCCATCCTCAACAGATTTATAGAATACAATCAAAGTGAAATCCTCCTTGATTAATATCATTTTGCCATGGAGATCTTTGTCCACTATTGATACTTTCCTATTAGGATTCATGGTACTTTTAAAACTGAGTTCAACACTAGACCCTGTAAGGGAGTCTCCACAGGTCTAACATTTCTGTGCGACTTTAATTACGTGATTCGTTATCCCAGTTCCCAGACAAACCTGAATTGCCTATTCCCTCCTTCACCCCTAAGCACATATACAATTAAGCAAATCCAGTGTACAAGCTTAATGTTTAAATAAACTGATGAAGAGAGGAAGAATTTTAGATATGCTGCGGTTACTGTACTCTTGATTTCACTAACATCCTTAGACAGCCTGGTAACAGTGACATGGTCCCGTGTCCTGTCCATTAACTTACTAACGTCCTTGCCTTAAAGCAGTTAGGGATTGTATCAGTGATGTTCAGTAGACCTTTAACTGTTCAATAAGTCAGCATGCACTAAGAAAGGTTTTGAATGCACAATACCTGACCTGTTAGAGACTGCCTCCCTGCACACCAAGATTTATATTAAGAGTAGCTTCTCTATTGTAAATTGACACATTCGTCAAGCAACTTTTCTATATGGACCTGCCATGAGGCTCTTGACAGAACTTCCAAACTTGGAATGGGGATGGCATGTAAAGTGACAAAAGGGGCTTCATGAAGAAATGCTGTCTTAAATCACTAGTTCTCATTTCACGCTTCCTTCTCCCAAGGAATAGTTACCATGAAAGTCCTTCAAAGTCTGTAGAAATTAATAAAAAATATGACTTCCAGGTTTTGAGTGGAATTTTCTGAATTAAAAAAAAAAGGGAGGAGATGGTAGTTTGCTTAATTGGGCTTTACATTACTAATAGCTTGTTGTGCAATGCATATTATTTAAAACCTTAACTGTGGTTTTGCAATATTTGAGAAACGCATTTACTCATTTCTGTATAATTGCTGAAAAAAAAAGCAAGACAAAGCTTGAAACTGGGATTCTCACTTTTTGCTAATTTGTGCAAATGTAATGCATGTACAGGATGTAAGCACAGCTAGTTTCAACTGCTGCTCTTATTTAACCAAAGAATGCTCCATTCCTGATGAAATTTTCATCACGTCAGTGGATGAAATGCAACCTGTCTCATTTCTGGATATGTATTGCAATATGCAATGTATTCTGATTTCTAAAGATACTGAAAGTTGTTAACAAAATGCCTATCAAAAAGAAATGCAAATAAAACACATTTCAAACAGGAAACTGTAGTGAGAATATTCTTAAGTATGCAGTACAGCACTACCCAGAGTAACTGACCTTTTGCTGAAAGCCATTATAATTTCTATCTGATCTGAACATCTGCTCTTTTTTTTTTCAGTTTTCATGAACCAAGCTAATTTCTCTCAAAATACTTGTGGGAACTGAGACTCAGATCTGCCTTGGTACAGCCTTGCTTTTCTCTGGGGAGAAGGTCTAGCCAAGCACTTTTCATATTTCCTTCGTCTTCTCATTACTGTCAGATTTGCTTTCACCATGGCAGCTAAATGTCACACTTAACGAAGTTTGCTCTTCTTTTCTGCACATGGGGACTGAGCACTCACCTCTCAGGTGTGCATTAGTGGTGTTTTGGAAGTTTCCTCAGTGCTATTTGTTCCATTGCTAGCCTTGCTCTTACAAGTTCTTCTTACAGCTTGTTCTCTGCTGTCTGCTTTCCTATGGCATGTTTTCTTAAGTCAAGGCTGACAATTTACTTTTGCATCTTGCTTTCCCACATTATCTTCTATCAACAAGATTCAAAATCTCCCACTAAAATTCCCACTTCATATCCAATAAAGATTATAGGAAAAAGCCTGTGTTTCCTATTTACGCCTTATAGTCTTTGTTTTGCACTGGTTGGACTGCTTGCACTGTGAGGACCGTGACAACAGTTTCCTAACCTGTACAAATCGCAGTCAACAACAACTTCCTATTTCCAGTGACTCCATGTTCTTAAAAGAATATTTGCTGCAGCTGTTCTATTCCTTTGTACTGGCTCTTTTTACTTTTATCTCATTTCTGAAACAATGTCTATTCTGATGACACCAAGCGTCTTTCACTTTTTTTACTGAAAAATTCTCATTGGAACAACATTTTTGGACTCATTAAAGTACTGTCCGTTTGTTTGATTTGCTTTTTGCCAAACAATGAATTTGTGCTGCTTCCAAATTGTCTGTCACTTGCCATCCTTCAACATGGCTCACCCTTTACCTGCCTCTGCTCTGCTACCACCTCCAAGTGCCCTCTCCCATCTAAGGTTTTCCTCCTCCTCTGTTGACTTATCCCCTTTTTCCTATTTTTTTTTCTTCATTAACTCTAGTTCTTTGCATTCCTACATCAACTTCCAATTCCTTCTCCACATTCCCTTCCATGTTAACTTTTTCTGCTCAGTCTTGGCTATCCTCTTGGTCTTGCTACTCTAATCTTGTTCTCACAATTCTCAAGAGTCCTAACATTGCCAAATATTTTGGGAGAATGCTAAAGAGTTACTTTAAAGAATTCTTCACGTTTATTTAAATGCCAACTCAGGGATAGAAATGGGAACATACTGGTTTTGGTGTTGACACAATAGGACAGTTCACTTTCTGCACAAACTGTTCCAGGCTCCATTTGACCCTATCTGTGTCGGCAGCCACAACATATAGTCATGATCAGGAAGTTACGGATATTGCCTCCTTATGAGGAGCGGCTGAGGGAACTGGCGTTGTTTAACCTGGAGAAGAGAAGGCTGAGGGGAGACCTTACCACTCTCTACAACTACCTGAAAGGAGGTTGTAGCGAGCTGGGTGCTGGCCTGTTCTCCCAAGTGACAGGTGATAGGACGAGAGGAAAAGGCCTGAAGCTGCATCAGGGGAGGTTTAGATTGGATATTAGGAAAAATTTCTCTACTGAAAGAGTGGTGAAGCATTGGCACAGGCTGCCCAGTGAAGTGGTGGCATTACGATCCCCGGAAGTGTTCAAAAATCATACAGATGTGGTTCTTAAGGACATGGTTTAGTAGGCATGGTGCGGGCATGTTGATTGTTGGACTTGATGATCTAAAAGCACTTTTCCAACCTTAATGATTCTACGATTAGTACTGGCTCCAATACCTCTGTTCCCTTTGCATGACTATTCCCTTCGGATAGCCAATCATAATCACCCGGCTAGAAGGACTGGACTTAAAACTGCAACCCATCTTGGCAGTTAAAAGCTAAGGGCTCCTTTCTAACACTAAAGCCACTCTCTGTGCAAAAGGAGCTTTGGGTTAATCATAGAATCACAGAACAATTTAGGTTGGAAAGGGCTTTAAAAATCATTCAGTTCCACCACCCTACCGTGGGCAGGGACACCTCCCACTAGACCAGGCTGCTCAAGGCACTATCCAACCTGGTCTGGAACACTTCCAGGGAGGGGGCATCCACAGCTTCCCTGGACAACATGTGCCAGTGCCTCCCCACCCTCAGCATGAAGAATTTCTTCCTCATGTCTAATCTCAATCTTCCCCCTTCCAGTTTAAAGCTATTCCCCCTCAGCCTATCACTACTTGCCCTTGTAAAAAGCCTCTCCCCAGCTTTCCTGTGGTCTCTTCAGGTACTGGAAGGCTTCTATGAGCTCTCCCCAGAGCCTTCTCTTCTCCAGGCTGAACAAGCCCAACTCTCTCAGCCTGTCTTCATAGCAGAGGTGCTCCAGCCCTCTTAATAGCAGAAGTTTATTTGCCGGCATTTTTGGTATCACTCTGATCATCTTTGTACTTTTTGGTTTGGTTGGAATTCCCCAGCGGACACCGGTCCTTTTTCCCCTAAGCTTGTGCCCTTGCCCCGACAACCGGTCCACACCCCCCTGCCCCACCTCTCTCCTTCCTCCCCCATCGTCCCGCCATACCTGCGCGGGACAGAGGCGCTCGCTCCGCTGGGGTGTGGCCGCACTTGCACCTGCGGCCGGGAGGGAGTGTGGCTTCCCGGTCTCCGCCATACCTCCTTGCCAGTGCCCGCTGAGGCGGCGCGTGGGCTGGGACGTTGCGTGCAGGGTGCGTGGCAGAGCAGAGCGGAGGCTCCTTCCTCACTGCATCCTCCTCCCCCTCCTCTTCCTGCTGCTGCTGCTCCTCGTGCTGCTGACGGGCGGCCATGGCATGCCTGGTGCTGGTGAGGGCGGTAGCGCTGGTGGTGCTTGGGGCGCAGGTGGGTGCGGGCGCGCGGGCTCTGGAGCGGTACATGGCATGGGTGAGCACGGCATATGTGGAGCCGCTCAGCAACCGCACCGTGCGGGCCAACATGGAGAGCGGGCACTACAGTGACAGCTCGTCCAAGGAGAGCGCCCAGGGCCTGGTGGGCATCCCGCGAGGTGCCTCGGCCCGGCACATGGAAGGATGCGCCGTCGACACCGCCTATGACGTGCCGCTGCTTCCCGGCGGCTGCGGGACCCCTGAAAGACGACCCGCCGTCTCCCTGGATCGCCCTCGCGGCCCGCAGCAGCTGCACCTTCAAGGACAAGGTCACCAACGTGGCGAGGAAGCGGACATCTGCCGTGGTCATCTACAACGAGGTGCACTTTGGCAACAGCACGGTCTCCTTGTCCCACCTGGGTGAGTGAGTGACGGGGGAGGCGGCTTGGTCTGAGGCTGCTTCGCCTCGGGAACGTGGCTGGGGGCGGCAATGGGATGAAGGTGGCGAGGGATGGAGGGGAGAAGGGGCTGGGATGGAGGTGGCGAGGGATGGACGGGAGGCAGGGAGGAGAGCAGAATTCCTTGTAAAAACTGTTAGAGAGCCGGTGTTTTGTTTTCTCTTGCTTTAAACCGGGCAAACACCAGGACTGTCTTCTGTCTTCCCAAGTTTACAGCCCGGTTGTTGTGGAGAAGATGCGGTGATGCCATGGATGCTGCACACGCACACACAGGACACACACAGGGTACTGGCACGCCTGCCCACCCCTCTCTTTTATAGCCTCCTCGCTACCCCAAAGACCTGAGTCACATACGCTGACTCCTCCTGCTTGTGCTGGGAATGACACATCTGACAGTTACATCTCAGGGTTATCCCTGTCTCCCTGATGCAAAGAGCATTAGGTGCAGAGTTCTCATGCAGAAGGACCTTCTGCTTCTGATCTGTGTGTGAGCACAGGATGGAGAAGAAACTCCTGCACTCAAACTCACCTTGGTGCATGTTTTCAGGCTGCTCACACGACACCTGCTTTCATTTCTTAATTCAGTCCCATCATGGGGCTCCCAACTACACACCTTGGCCACCAGGACTTCCTGTAGGAGAACAAGAGGACATTGGGAGTCACTGGGGGTATCTAAGGAGAAGCTGACCTGAAAGAACCATGATCAGAAGAGGTGTCATCAAGAACAGCCCATGGTCAAACATGCCAACGGTCCATCACTGTTGAGGGAGACTGGGATCTGGCTCATCATTTGCAGGTATGCTTATGAGATCCATAACTGATAATCTTTGACAGAGCAGCCTTAATGCAAAGTGTGGCCATTCTAGAGGGAGGAACGAGATGGCTTGGTTCACAGGTGTGGATCTGGAGGAGCTGGGCAGGAGAGACTTGTAGGAAGAAACTGGAAATAACATGTTAAATGGAAGGGGCAATAAATTAAGGAGGAAAGACAAACCTCTGGAATTTCAAATGAGCAAAACCCTAAACTATACTTGTATAAGGAAAAGTATTGCAGAAATGAGAGAGAAGGGTGTGTCAGTGTTACTGTGAAGGTGATCAGTTACAAAGTGGATGGGCAAGAGGGAGCAGAAAAACAGATAAATTAATGTCTTTGGGATAGGAGAGCCAGAGAGCCACAGAACAGGGGTAGCAGTGGTCACAGACTCATCTCCTGGAGAAGAGACTGACGCCCACTGCACCACAACCTCCTTTCAGGGAGCAGGAGAGAGCAAGAAGGTCTCCCCTCAGCCTCCTTCTGCTGTGAGGGGCTCAGATCTGAACATAGGATTTGAGAAGCGGCCTCACCAGTGCCAAGGGCAGGGGGATGAACCCTTCCCTATTCCTGCTGGACATAGCATATTTGATACAAGCCAGGATGCCGCTGGCCTTCTTGGCCACGTGGGCACACTACTTGCTCATATTCAGACGACCGTCAAACAACACCCCCAGGTCCTTTTTGGCTGGGCAGCTTTCCAGCCACTCTTCCCCAAGGCTGTTGCATTGTGTGGGATTGTCCTGACGAAAGGGCAAGAGCTGGCACTGAGCTTTGCTCAACCTAATACAGCTGGCAAGAAGAAATTGCAAGAAAATTCTGAGGAGAAACAAAAAGAACTGGATGAAGAGAAGCTGGAGGAAAGCGTTGCAGCCAGGGACAATGTTTGGAAAGCTAAGGCAGAGATCCTATTAAATCTGGCAAAGAAAATCAAGGGCACCAAACCTGGACAACACTTATTAGCAGGGGGTGATGGTAGGTTTGTTTCCCCAGCTCTGGAGGAGATAGCTTTGAGGAAAAATCGTGGTAGCTCCATGCCACTTGCAACTGCACTGGTGCTGCCTCATGGCCTGGTGGAGCTGCTGCAAGTTTTGTGGAAGCACAGGCGACAGCTCTGCTTTTCCTGCCCTCTCCGTGGACACCGGTAGAGCCGCGGTGCCTCGATGGCGTGGCCATAGAGCAGGAAGAGGCAATGGTGGGAGGTACTGAGGCCACTGACCCAGCGGGGAACCTGGGGATGAAGGGGTAGATAGGTGAGCACCTGTCTGGGAGTTCCCGCTGGTGCTGGTGGGGTCCCCATTTGGGTCCCTGGAAGGGGTCTTTAGCATCTAACTGAGACATGCAGGTGAAAAAATTTGGTACTGCCACGAGGCCACCCTGGCAGGCAGCCACTGATTCCACAGCCACATTCCAGCAGGGTCCTGTCACGAGTCAGCAGCACCGAGGTCAGAGTGGTCAGGACACCTGCAAGATAGGGAGAGAGTGGAGACACTGGGGACAGCAAAAGGGACATGAGTGCGGAGAGGGCAGCCGCAGGGACAAAAAGAAGGATGGGGACGGGGGCTGACCAAGCACCTGGGGTCCTTTTCCCCAAGTTTGGGAGTTAAGGTTCCAATTAAACATCTACGTCTGGAATCATAGGGAGTTCCCTGTAAACAGAGGCGAAGAGTTCAATCTACAGAGGCGGCAAGGGCTGTTTTAACACCCTCACCTCCCACTGCACAAATGACCTCGGGCAGAGCTGCTGTGAAATGAAAATCAAATGTTTAATGACATAAGAAATAAAGAGAGATATGGGAGAGGGCTTGGGCTGGAGCGGGTGGGTGGAGATGATGTGTCACAGGGATCCCCATCTTCCCTATTGACCTATGAACAGCAGCCAGAGGGGGCACTTTACCCCATGCATCCCCCAGGGCTCTGGCTCACTTGCTCTGCAGTTGCTGTGTGTTCGATGGCCTCCGCTTGCTGCTGTCCACTTGCTGCCTGCTGCTGCCAGGGGCTGCACAGTCCCGGTCCCGCTTCCCCTCCCACAGAGTTTTGCAGTGTTTTTGTACCCACTTCACCACCGTTTTCTTCCTCTTGTGGGGAGCTCTCTTGTGTTTTGGGGTGCCCTCTGGCACGGGACATTTGACCTGCTTGCAGCTCCCCTTCTCTGACTGGGCACCACCCAGCAGGGTACAGCAGGTGACGGCGGCAGCAGCAAGTGGGTCAAAACCAGACAGGGAATCTTACAGAGTCCCTCCTGCAAGGGCTGGGCCACACAGGGTGGATGATACTGCGGGGCAGCCATGAGGCTCAGCAGAGGACTCTCCAGAGGAGCCTTCAAGAGACTCTCCAGACGACCCTTCAGAGGACTCTCCAAGGACCTCTCCACAGAAGAGTGTTGGCATCAAGGGCACTGTCCTTGATGATCACCATGTCATTGTTAGAGGCCTGAAATGGTGTTCTGGTACTGCCAGGCAGGTTGTAAAGCACAGGGAGGCTCTGGACCTAATGCTGGGCCAGGGGGTGTCAAAGCTCCCCATGGCCCAGCCCCATTGGCTGGTGGGGAACAAGCATCCTCATCACAGCCTGCTGTCCCCAGATGCTGGCAGGGTGACAGGGAGAAGCCATTGGGGGGAGCTGCACCCCACAAGGGACCTGACCTGGCATTGCACCAGGACAGGGACTCCTCACCCAGGGGAACACAGCAGACCCCAGAGACGAGGGCCCTTGCTGCCAGGACTCTCCCCAGCTTTGCAAGTGTCTGTGCTTCTCCTGCCAGTAGCAGGGATCCCTCGACTCATTATTCACGAAGAAGGAAGGAGGGTTAGGAAAAAGGGACGTGGCTCTGAGGAGTCCCAAGGCCGTGTTGGTGGTGCCTTCTCCTGCAGGGAAAGCTGCTGCAGCCATGCAACCGCAGTGCATCAAATGCTTAGGGCAGAGTGGGCCGGAGGTCAAGCTGTTGTTGACACACGTCCAGTGGAGACCCAGCTGCTGATCAGTCCTAATCTTTTCTCTCACTCAAAAAGAGGAGTCTGGATGAGCTATATTCGAACCATGTCCAGTACTTGTCTCTGCATCCAAGAGGGAACAACAAAGCCACATCCTCTCTAGGGTGGACAGGATCTGTATTCTTTGCCCCATGTTCACGTGGCAAGATATGAACATGTACTGAGAGCATAACAGAAGTGGCAGCCGTCCCATAGGGTGACAGGGATCTTGGGCAGTCTCTGTTCCAGCTTCCTGCCCAAAGCAGGGTCAGCCCTGGGGTCAGAATAGGGTGCTCTGTGCTTTGTCCAGCTGGGGCTTGAAACCTTTCAAGCACAGAGATGGCACAACCACTGTGGGCAACCTGCCCCACCCATGGCCAGTGTTTTATAATGGTGGCAACATTGATCGTGACCTCCAGCCTTAACTTGCTGGTTCCAGATGATGCTGTGTGCCCACTGGGCAGAAGGCCCTTTGGGACATAACCAAGAGGTGCAGAGTGATACCACTCAAGGATGCATTGTGACCTCATGGCCCTAGCTGCTTGTCTTCAGGCACCCTCCGAGCCTGGCTCAGTCTGCTCGTGCCTGGACTCCTGTGAGGTCTGGAGGGTCGAGTCAGGCTTTGTCTGGTGCTGGGTGGTGCTTTGAGAGCTGCAGTCGACAACTCTCAGTGCCCATCCTGCAGCCATCCCCAGTGTTTCCCCCGACCTGCCTGATTCAGGCAGCCAGGACCATACGTGCGTGCAAAAAGGAGGTGAGTTGTGCGGGGAAATGTCCACCCTTCAGATGGACGTGGGTGGGACAATGGGGCTCTGGGAGTTGGCAGGGAGACCTTCCTGAGGGACCCAGACATTTCTTCCTCTCCTCCCGTCCCATCCCCAGGACAGCAAGTAATCATGGCCTCTCTCTGTTTTGTAGTGCAAAAAATCCCCTGCTCTGCTGCCAGTGATGGAGGCCTTATTCTCATCCCTAGTGCACTCCAGACCACCACAGAGTACAGAGAGCACAGGGACTCTGAGTGAGTGGACATGCCCCATCTGCCACGATAACCAAGAGGACATTACCCACTTGTTACCCTGCCATCACAAATTTTGCGTCCTCTGTGCACTGCGCTGGTTGAAGCAGAGTTCAGCTTGCCCTCTGTGCAGAGGAGTCACAGAGGCTGTCTTGTTACAGAGGCATTTGGATAATTTTGACGGCTATGTTTCAGTTGGAGTCACAGCCATTGAAGACGCCTTGGCTGAAGTGCCATCAGCTGAAGACCACCAGGATGAACAGGGGGCTGCAGTGTCAGTGCCTGGGGTGGGTGGTTTCCCTCCTCAGATCTGGGCTGATTTTTTCAACAACCACTCAGATCACCTCAGGTCCCTGCTGCTGTGGCTGGAAAGGGAATTCACGATTCTCTTTATGGATGCGTGGTGGGAGGCGTCTGTAGTGAAATCCATCATTGTGAGCCACCTGTGCCATTTGGGGCTCAACAAGGAGTTGTTGGTGCAGAAGGTGCAGCCCTTCCTGGAGCAACACACACAGACATTCATCAGCCAGCTCATCATCACTGCTGTGCGCCTTTATGGCAGCGAGATCCGCCAGCACCTGGCCCAGCAGAAGACTCACATTGCCAATGGGGAAGACCATGGCCCTGCCACCAGCCCCAGCCCCAGCACCTCAACATCAGAGGCTGCCATCCACAGGGGTCCCATCAACTCCCCATCTGCAGCCATCCCTGCAGAGCAGGGTCAGCCCCAAGAAGAGCCAGGGCAGGAGGCGGTGGCAGGCCCTTCTGCTCTTGCCCAAGACGACTTGCCTAGGGCACCCCAGCACCCAAGAAAGAGGAGGGCCCCCAGCCCCAAAGAATCTCCCCAAACCTGCAAGAAGCAAAGCCGCCTGGAGGAGGAAGAGGACACAGCAGAGGCCACCCTCCATGGGAGTCCTGGCCACCCCGATTCTGTGCCTGTCCCTGAGGATGATGATCATTCCCAGGAGGAGACAGGCATGTTGGTGGCAGAAGGCCCCTCTGCTGCTGTCCAGGATAATCTGCCGACGGGAACCCAACATCCCCAGAAAAGGAGGGCTCCCAACCATCAGGATTCTCCCCGACCCTGCAAGAGGCCATGCCACCTGGAGGATCAAGGCAACACATCAGAGGCCACTCATCAAGGGAGTCCTGGCACCCCACAGTCTGACCCTCTCGCTGCAGAACGGTATCAGCTCCAGGAAGAGCCAGGGGATGATACAGCAGATAGTCCCCATGCCTAGGGCTGCAGCTGCATCCACTCCGCTCTGGACACGGACAGGGACTGCTCACCCAGGGGAAACCAGCACAACCAGAGACGAGGGCCCCTGGCCTCCTGCACTCTCCCCAGCCTTACGATGGTCTGCGCTGCTCCTGCCAGTAGCAGGGATCCATCAACTCTTTATTCAGAAAAAAGAAAATAAATTCCTCTTTCCACGAGGCAGTCTATGCTTGCTGCTTTCCCCACTTCTCCTTGTGTCTTACAATTTCATCTGAATTCATATCAACAAAGCCATTGAATGCAGTCTCTTAGACGCAGAAACCCAGGAGATAAATTTAGCCACCAGCAGGTATTGCTAACATGATGCAAGAGGATTAATCCTTGGGCAGTTTTCTGTTCCTCATACTGCAAGGAAAGGTTATGCTTGGAGCACTGTCAAAGTCCAGGAATGACAGAAAAGATAAAGAAAATAATGCTTTTGTATCAAAATAGAAGCTCCATCTTCTTGGTGAGTTACCATTGAGACAGGTACTGTGAGGTCATCTGTATAACCTCTAACAAGATTGAAACTGGTAAGAGCAGTCAGGAGAAACAGAGTGAACATGATGAAAATAGGATTAAAAAGAGTAAGCGTTGTGCTCAGGTGGCCAACAAGGCCAACAACACCCTGGCTTCTATCAGAAACTGTGGCCAGCTGGAGTAGGAAACGGATTGCCTTTTTGTACTTGGCATTAGTGAGTCCTCAATTGGTGACTGACTCCTCAAATCCTGTGTTCAGTTTTGGGCCCCTCACGGCTAGAAAGACATTGAGGGGATGGAGCGTGTGTGTCCTGAGAAGGGACACAGAGCTGTGGAAGGGGCTGGAGCACTGGTGTTATGGAGAGCAGCTGGGGGAACTGGGGTTGTTTAGTCTGGAGGAAAGGAGGCTGAGGGAAGACGTTACCACTTTCTACAGCTCCCTGAAAGGTGGTTGTAGACAGGTGGGTGTTGGCCTCTTCTCCCAAGTAGCAAGCAATAGGACAAGAGGAAAAATAACTTTAGGATTTGCGAGGGGAGGTTTTGTCTGAATATTAGGAAAGCTTTCTTCCCTAAAAGGGTTCTCAAGCACTGGAAGAGGCAAAGGACTTAGTAGTCCTGCTCTGCTGAGTAAAACACAGTGCTAGTGGCAGCAAGAGCTTCAGAGTGTCCCTGCTGTGCCGAAGGGGCCCCAAGGACCCGCCTGTCCCCACAGCACTGGCTGGTGGTGCTTCGGGCTGCTTTCAATGGAGCACGGCATCGAGGGCAACAGATCCCTGGCCAGCACCGGCCACATCCCAGTGTCCTGACACAGTGACTGGGAGACTGCCACACACCTGGGGATCACATGGCGTGTGGCTTCTGTGAATACGCACATTGCAGCCTGTACATCCCTCTTGCTGTCAGTGGTGCGTGGCTGGCCATGGGAAGCTGAGGCACAGTCTGCTTTTCATCACAGTGTGCGCTTCAGCAGAGACTGTCTGTGCAAATCTCAGGCTGACTGCCTTTGGGACACAGCCTCAATGGTTTTGTGACCTCACAGCCACTTTCTGTATGGGTTGAAAGACCAAGACTCCCACAAGTGACAAGGATCTGGAGGACGTTGTCCTCCTTTTGATTTCCTTGGAACATGGGAACTTCACAAGCAGTGGAGAGCCGGCTGAAGGTCAAAACTGGTGGCTGGAGGTAAGGAAAGTGGGCAAATTCATTGCAGAGAGACCAAAGCAGATGAGAGAGGCAGAAAGTCCTGGAAGAGGATCTCTGTATCCTCACTGACAGGAGATAACCAGAATGCATCCACAATATGGCTCTCCAAGACCATACAGCAGCCTATAGGAGAGTGGCAAGGTTGGGACCGCTGAGGAGGAGCTCGAGAAGGCAGAGGATGTGAAATACTGCAGCCAGCCAGATAGAAGGAGAGAGGGTATTTGGTTTTTCAGGCTGGGCTTGCATTCTGAAGACTGAGGTGTAAATGTTGGCAGGAGCTAGAAAACAGAGGTTCAGAAGACCTTGATTATTAAAACCTAGCCCAGAGCAGAAGGCTTGTCCTGGTGCCTGTGTTGGTTTTAACTTCAGATTGCACATCTTTGAGAGAAGAGGCATTTGGCTGCCAGCTTTTGGTACTGACTGTTCTGCAGATTAAACACCCTTTGTGAGTGTGGAAGAAAACCGGGAATGGACAAGCAAGCGCTTCAGGCAACAGCAAAGCAGAGATGGGGACAGTCTGTAATATTTCTGTCAGGCTCCAAAGCTAAAGAATAATTCCATTTAAAGAGCTGAGTCCATTGGGAGCTACAATCTCCAGAATGCTAAACCCTGCATTTTAAACAGCGATCAGCCTTGGTGTTTCCTTCTGCTACTCCCTAACACAAGTTACCTGGCCTCTTTCTTTGGCTGGTTTTTAATCTCTGCTAGGTGACTGGTAAGCTCACTTGCATCAAACCACTTCCATCACTGCCGCTTGATCACCTCTGTCGGGGGCCAAGCCATAGGGATTCATCCTTGTGAGCCTTGTGCTCACACCAAGTCTGAAGCAAAGCTAAAGCACTGAGAAGTTCCCTCGGTCAGTCCTGAGTGCAATTGCGTCCTGGAACGCAATTCTTTGGCAGGAGGCGATGAAAGAAGGTACAGGTATGTGGCAGCTGGGTTCAGCGATATGCTCAGTTTTGTGTCTGGATAAGGACTGTACTTGCACATGGACAAAGCCCCACCAGAGAGCACAAATTCTTGTTCCTCATCATGGGTGCCAGAGCGCTGCTCCTGCTTTCTCCCCTACAGTGCATTAAGTTAATCTTTTGTGTGCATGCAGGGCCTTGATAATGCTACTGCGTGGGCACCGTGTGTGCATGGCTGGTTTTCTGCGTATTGGTGGCTGATCTTTCTTGTTTCTTTCACATCTTGATATGTGCTCCCCAGGAACATAAGAACTGCAAAGAACTGATGAAGACAGAGGTGCCAAGCAAGGAGGGAGCGTGGTTTAGTTTTGGTTTTAAATGCTCTTGGCTGTGTTCTGGCCAAAAGCCTTGCCTTATACAACTGCAATGAGCTAAACTCCTGGGGATTTTGCATCCCTACACAATTCTGCATTGCTATAGGCTTTACAAGCCATTGCCGTTGACTCTGAGACTGTACTGCAGTGAGGCCAAAAACAGCTAAGTGTTCTTCTCCAAAATGCTTAAAAGACTGGAGAGATCAGACTGCTCTGGGCAGGTGGGAATACACAGAAATGGGCAGTGTCACTCAGCACAAGAAACAGTGATGCAGGTGCTGCCGCAGCGTGACAGTTTTCAGAGCCTTGAGTAGCACAGCGAGGATTTTCAGGCAGCAAGTCCAGCTGCACAGGGTGTGTGAACAGCTCACAGAGAAATGTGCATATGCAGTGGAGAATCCCACATGTTCAGTTTTTCTCAAGACAGTTAAGTGTGTGGATGTGGGGAGGAGGGGGGCTTTCTGTGCAGTGGTTTCCAGTAGCAACAGGTTATTTGTTACATTAAATAAAACATACGTAACTTTTTACTGTCATGTGTTTTCTTAGGTGTAAAAAACACTGCTGGTTTGATTTATTGCATGCTTTAGAGCCTTTATTACCTTGGTATTTCTGTCCTCGGTGGCCACTGATGGGTGCGATCTTGTGTTATAGCTGGGCTACAAATGCACATGGTTCAGCAGCTTCAAAATACAAAAACTGTTTCCAGAGCAGGGAAAATTATTGTTTCCATGTACCACCACAACAGTATTTTTACTGTTTGCCACCACATAGTTCGATGCTATGAATTTGTGGTATCACATAACTTTTGACTGTGAGTCTTAGGGGTCAAGAGGACAGATCTGGAGTCCTTCCTTAGGCCCTTACAATGGTCAAACTCAGCCAGAGCTTCTGTATGCTAGTCTGCTTATATGATGCTCTCGTTCTAGAGGGCCCACGTGTTGTGGTGAGAAAGTAACTCAATTCCCTTCAAAAAGCAGAGACCTAACAATGGTAACAAATCGTAATGAAGGGCGGGGGGGGGGGGGGGGGGGGGGAGAGGAGGGAGATGAGGTCATCAGCCTCGTTCTTCTGCCAATGTGAACTTTGGTTTTCATGTCAGGATTGTTTGGTATTTCCACAGAGAGTGAAGACATCAGTGTGCATTAATGCCAGATCTGTTGGTAGTTCTCTGCCTGCTGTGAAAAGTGGACTAACAAAACCCAAAAAATGTTAGGCACAGAGCGGCACAAGTGCCATGGTTGCACGTAGTGCACAATAATGTGCCCTCCTCCCCACACTCACAGAGCTCTGAGACAGAAAATATTACTGGCTTGGGTTTTCTCTTAGTTCTGCTAATTGTAATCAAAACTCACACTGCACCCACTCCATAATCAATTTTGAATCCTAGAAAGAAAGGAACTTGGGTTCCAAATTCAGCCTATCAAGGTGTGCAGCATTCAGTTTCCCAGGGAAAAAAAACCTGCCACACAGTTATAGGGCTGCGAACAGGTAATTCAGTCTCTGCTTAAGAGGGCATTACGAGTACTCTTAAGGGTTACTGAAAGCTTGCTCTTTCTGTAAGAAGCATCAGCATCCGGAAAGAGTAAACCCCTAAAGCACATTTTGTTTACAGCATCAATAAGGGGACAGTTCTGTACAGCACAATTCGCTATCTCTACTTGCAAGACAGGCAGCAATGGAAAATGATGCAACTGCCCTTTTTTATTGTAACTGTAAAAGATGTGCCAGTAGTACTGCAGAGACTACTTGCTTGTCGTCCTTCCGAACGATGTAAGGCGAGAGAGCACGACATTCCTGATTGAGCCTAATGCAAACATGCAAAGTCAGGTACCCTTCTGCTGCAAGGAACCAAAGAAATGTGTCCTTTTGCTGCGTTAAAACCCACTCAGAAGTAGAAATAAGTTCAGTCTTTCCAGGGAGCTGGGGGTAAACCAGGAGGAAAAGCCATGTAAAGTCCAAGTTCGGCTTTACCTCTTGAATTACAGGAAAGTTGCTGAGCATCTGTTTCTAAGGAATGCCACTCGGCATCCAAGTAAGACAAGAAATGAGGAAGAAAACATTGATACAGTAGTTACATTTCCTTCAGCAGGAGCACGGGAAAAGGTACTGCTTCTGTCCCCTCCAGCCTGTTGCATTTATCAGGAACAGTTTAGAAACACAGGGGAAACAGGTTAAATTAGATGGCTTTCAGTTAAACCATACCTTGGAAAAATCCTAAATGTTTTGAGGGAAAGCAATGAAAAGTCCCAAAGATGGAAAAAGGGGAATTCTTTAAGAAGTCAAGATTTGCTTCTACAAACTGAAACAAATTTGTAGTCGGACCTACTGCCATTAGATCACACGCCATCCTTTCTCGAGAAGGAAAAAGTCCAATTTATAAAACGTTGGAATGGAAAAACAGCTGCAGCCTGATAACTTTAATGGAAGAGAGAAATGAGACTTCTTTTGAAACAGGAATATTTTTCACTGTTAAGGCCAAGAATTTCAATGCTGGAGCACAGGCAATACAATTGTTTTGTGGACTATGATTGTCCAAACGTGTCAAATCCATCACCACATTAATTCTGAGATTAATAAACAAAACACTGTAGAGCTTCTTCTACAATTTCCAATCAATCAGTATGTTTCATTGCCACAAGTATTTTAAGTTGATACACTGCCAAGAAAGCTAGTCCACTCTAATATGCGACGCCATACGATACAAACTTCTGGTCACATCTGTTAGGCGCTGCTTTATTTGCCCTGCAAAAACATAGATATTAGTAAAGAGTATGCAGATGTGGCCACAGCTATCCTGAGCCAGCAAATCCCGCTGTTCATCACAGCAAGAAAAGCACATGCTTTTATTGATGTATGCAAGTCCAGTTTGAAAACTATTATATTCCTGTAAACTGCAAATCTCTTGGACTTTTCGCTTTGTAGATCTGCAGAGCCAGGCAAGCAGTTTTTTTAAGAGGCAGACTGAAGATAAAAGTGCTTGTTATATGCAGTCTGTGTCTGAGGAGAAGCTCTAAGTGGAAGTGGATGCTGTAGGCCTATTGATGCAAGGCAGTACCACTCGGTGAGGTTCAGGTTAACCGCCTTTTTTCTGGAAAAAAACAGTCACAAGAGTGAGACCACCTAGCAGACTTTTGACATGTACGTACAACAATGCAGACTGGGAATAGAGACACTGAGGTGATAATCATCTAATACCTGTAGTTTTACCTGAAATATACCTTCTATTCTTTAAGGATATCAAGAGACCACTCTCCTTGGTAGTTCTGATTGTACCTGACTCTTACTCAATTTCCTCCTAGTTTCTCACTTGCATTTGACTGCCTTCAACTCCCAGCCATTAATTCCTATTTCATTAATCTCAGTTTCTCTCAGAGATAAAAATGTGTCTTGCACTAGTATCTTTTCTTGGCATGTTCAGAGCACTGCTGACAGGACCCTTTTCGGTCCTCCATTGACAGGTTAGAACACAACAAGCCATGGAAAATGCCATCTCCTGAGGGTCCCTGCTCAGCACACCCCACTGCTGGGCACTGCACTAATCCTATCCGGATCCCAGAAGGCTGGCAGAAGGGAGGATCCCTATCTTCTCTCCCCAGCTTTTGCATAACCCATTTGGCCACACCTGTGGCACCTGGTTGTGAAACGTGGAACGATCCACACACAGCCATCTCCACTTGGTTTATTTCCTCATTCCAGCCATCAGGACTGTAGTGTGAATGATAAAGGCTCAAAATCAGAAGGAAAATAATTGCCAGAGCGAGGTATATTAATGGATTTCCTGTACGGAAGAACAGAGACGGTACTACCATCACTGTTCTAAACTGGAAACAGCTGTCCTGATGACCTGCATTTAAATTCAGGCAAAATTTCAAAACTTCTCTGAAATAAAATAGGGTTGCCAAGGAAAATTTGAAATAATCTTCATCAGAGCATCGTTTTCTAACTAATTGCCTCTATAAGCCAAAGAATAACATGGTTACACTGGGGCTTTTTTCAAATTAAAATATAGAACAGACCAACTGCAGTCGTAGAAAACTGTACAAAGAAACTATCCATGCTTCCAACAATTTTAGCGAGTAAAAAAAGATGTGGAAAAGGATAAGAAGAGGAAATTCACTAGCTCAAACCTATCCCAAAGTAACATACAAAAACTTACATTGAACTTACGCAGATATGCTCTGGAAAGCACGTCTATCAAAACATTTTACCTGACCTTATAAGAGTACTAACCATTTATATGTTCAATGAGAACTAATTTTGCTGTACTTGCTGAATCCCAAGTTCACAAACAGCTGCTGCCTAGACAAAAAGTCCTGTTACTTGCTGATGTATTTCCTTTAAACCTAAAAACCCTTAAACCTAAAAGAATTTACATTAATATATTACATTTTCAGACTTCCGCAAGAATAGTCTGCTATCAATTATGTTCTTCACTAAGTGCAGTATATAAATAATCTCCAAAATCACGCTCTTTTTCCATGGCCACTATTTCTTATTTCCTGCTTCCGCTTCCTTCACGGAAGGCTGGAAAAAGACGTTCTGCTTTTAAAAGCTGTAGTTACTTAGCAGACGCAGCAGTTTCTGAACAGAAATCTGCAAATACAAATTTTAGAGGTGTGTTGTGGTATGTCTAATAAACCCCTCTCCACAAAAAAAACAATGAAGCTTCAGTAACATGCACAAAATTTGAATTCCATAAAAAAGCTATTTGTAATATCTTATGTTCTTAATGGAACACAGGTACATATTTACTGCCCATATTTAAAAACTGAGAGAGTGAAACCCCTTCCATTGCATTGAAAATTATTTTTTGAGAGTCTAAGTTCCATGCCGTAAAGAAAATACAGAATGTCTTTTCAAGGGCAGGGCTACGTTTCCTGTTGTTAACTTATCTGTGGGCTGTGTCAGTCTGAAGAGAAATTGATTGGATCCCAAAAACTACCAGTCTTCTGAATGCAGAATGCTAAGAAATGAGACATTCTCAGAAGATGAAAATGCTCAGCTGCGGGGTTCTCCTCCCCGCCACCCGCCCTGCCCCCATCTCCAACTGGAATCATTATTCTCAGACCAAGTTGCTGGTAGGAATGGATTGGGCTGTGTCCTAGTTTTGCCAAAGTTTTAAAAGACAAAATATACAAAGCCCTGTAACAGCTACAGACACTCTGAGCTAGTCAATTGTACCTGGTGTTACACAGGCTATTTACACTCTTTACTAATCACACATATTTGAACACTTTTGAATGCGCTCCGTAACTTCATGTGAATTCCACAAAACACTCATCAAAAGTAAAATTCTCATTTGATCAATCCACTCTCGGTTTAACATTTTAGCTGTAAATCTCGTACTTGAGAAACAGAGAAAGTACCTTAGCTGTACCTAGCTCAGACTTGAAAGCTACTAGCATGAAAAAAAACCAACCAGAAAAACATGCATAATTGCAACTTAATAACCTTGACTGATGACCAAATGAGAAATCGCACATTTGGGGAAACTTTCTCTTCCACAGAGTCACTGCCAGCATTACAAGACATTGCGCCCTGGATAAAGACAGTCAGAAACAGCCCAATATCACACCTGCTTTCCAAAGCCCATCTCACGTGCACTTACGTATATGCTTTCAGGGTGGTGAGGAAGGTGCCTCATCAATGCATCCAGCTCATCAAACTTTCTCAATACAGCATGAACTTCCACAGACAGTTCTTTATACTCAGCAAACTGATCATTGAACACCGCTTTGTACCGGTCTCGCATTTCATTTGTTTGAATGGCTGGGTATTTCCTAAAAAAAAAAAAAAAAAAAGAGTTTATGGAGTAGTTTTAGAGATAGGACTTCAAGAAACACAGAGACTCTTCACTTTGATAGTGTATTTCTGTACTGTTTCTTTATCTCGAAACCTGCTGGAGTTTGCACGTATGTAAAGCACTGCAATCACAGAATCACAAAATGACAGCAGGGTTGAGGTGGCTGAGGTTAGACAAGACCTCCAGGGGCCACCAGGTCTACCTCCTCCTTGCTCAAGCAGGCCCATTTAGAGCTGGTTGCCCAAGACTGCGTCCAGACGGCTTCCGAATATCTCCAAGAACTGAGATAGTTAAGAATAATCTCTCTGGGTAACCTCTGGTTACCTGCATGGTGAAAGGATCTTCCCAATATTCACCTGGAACCTCCTGTGTTCCACTTTATGTCCTAGTCTATGGCAAATAGTAAAAAAAGTAATTCATGGTCTCATACTTCACCAGGGAAAGGCCTGCCCTTTAAAAGGCAGCTTGACATAGATCTAGTGCTTAGAAAGTACAAGAGCAGTCAAATTCCAGGTACTAAAAAGACAAGGAATTTCCAAAGTATTTTATTATTTTCCAAGCCATCTGTGTGGTGGCCTTCTCTCCTTTGGCAGAATGTTATCGTCTATTTGCTAGATCGTCACATTCTTCTTTAATATTTGAAGTTTGGTTTGTTTTTTGTTTTTAAATTTAAGATTCTTCAGTTGCATTGCTGGTTCTAGGACACTGACATCAGCCTCCATTCTGTCTATTTTTAACCTTAACGTAATTAAGAACTACAAGTTCCTATAGCACATGCATGGCAGAGAAACCTTGACTGCATACCTGAGAAACGCTGAGTGAAAGCAGTCCCCTTAAGTCAGTTCCCTTACGCTAAGTAGTCTGGCATCACTATAGGTTTAGGAATACCACCATTACGTAGTTCCGGTTTCCTTTCCACTGATTTAAGCAGCCTCTGAGTGACCTCTTCTCTTGCTCTGTCATCGCTTTCGTACTGTTACGAAGGAAAAAAAAAGTACTTCTTAATGAGGTCAGTTTTCCTTCAAATGCAATATACATAAACCACAGATCTGAAGACAGAGACGTTAAGTATTGAGCAGCAGCAGAAGCAAATCACAGATATTATTTAAACCCTTATTTAACAATATTTAAACAATATTTATTTTTTAAACCCTTATTTAACAAGCGCCCTGCTCATTTCTTCCTTTGTTTGGAAAATACAACACACCAGGAAGCACCTCCTCAGCTGATCCAGGAAGACAGGCGAGCATTACACAGCCAGCTCCCTACCGAAGTATATTCAAACAAAACACGCTCAAGAACGGCTTTAAATTACAGGGGGGAGGAAGATGTAGATTAGACGTTAGGAAGCCATTCCTTCAATGCGAGTGGTGAGGCCCCGGCACAGGCTGCCCAGGAAAGCTGTGGATGCCCCCTCCCTGCAAGAGTTCAAGGCCGCCGGCGGCGGCGCCGAGGCGGGGGCGGCTCAGCGCGCGCCGGGGGAACGTGGAGCCCAGCATCGAGCCCAGCGCGGAGCTCGGCGGCGGCAGCACGGAGCCCAGCGCGGAGCTCCGCCGCTGCTCCCGCCCTCGGAGCCGGCGCTCCCGCCATGGCCGGCGCTCCCCGCCGTCAGGCGCTGCCCAGCTCCGCGCGCCGGCCGCCGCTCACGCGGGAGGGAGGGAGCGACCCCGCCGCAGCACGCGCAGGGGAAGAGGAGTCCGGCCCGCCAGTCCCCGCCGCTGCGCCGCGGCCCCGCCCCGCCCCCGCCCCGCCGCTCGCCCCGCCCCGCGTCCGCAGCGGGCGGCGGCTCCGGCCCCGGCCCCGGCTCCGGCTCCGGCCGCAGCGCCCTTCGGCCGGGGCGCGGCGGGTTGCGGGCGGCGGCGGCGCGGGGCGTGGGGGGTTACGGGACGATGCGGTGAACTCTTACGTGGCCTGGCAGGCGAAAATTCCGTGAAATAAAAATCCGTGCTGCTGTGTAATTTCCAGAGAAGGGCCCGTTGGAACGGTTTTGTCGTTCCACAGCTGTACCACTGCTTCAAAAGTGAAAAGAATAATTTCCCGCTATACCTTTTTTTATTACACCCATCGCTGCGTGTAAATAGAGAATGTTATGTCCCAGTTCCAGATGGGTGTTTTGTGTCATGGTAAACAACAGGCAAAGCGCACCACAACCCTTCTACCGGTTCCCTTTTATTCTCACTTTAATCCTTTTCCTTGCAAACTCAAAAGATTTTATGCACGTCGTGCACTGTATAACCAGACCTATGCGTAGGTCGGAGCACTAATATCTGATACAAAGGAACAGAAAGCTAAATGAGCGTTAAAACACGGTTGTAGTTGAAATGTTGGTGCTAACATTGTAATTCTAAGTAGATGGGAACTGGGAAAAAGAAAGTTTTAAGAGCCAAAATATAAAATTATAAGGCGACAAATGTGGGTAAATATCACAGTAAAGATGTACACAAAAGATGTTTCTGTGTGAAAGCATTCTTTTCCTTAGGTCATGAAGAAAGAAGGTGTTCTTCAAAACATACTGTCAAGTTTACCTCCCAAAATGTCTTTTCAGTGGTAGCTTCCCAACATCTTGGATAAAAGCAATCTCAGCTGAGAGAAATAGTCACCAGCATCACGTTGGGTAGCTCACAATGTACCTAGATTTAAGACACTAGGGAACAAACAATTCATATGTTTAGTTAAGTATGTGTTTGCATTATTTTGGATACCAAAACGGCTCATCTATATTTGAAATTTTTAGTATATTACCATAACGTATGCACATATTGCCTCCACAGGAGGCAATAAATCCTTACTATCTGCCAACTTTGTAAATGGGAAGTAGGATTACAGGGCAATAAATCCACCAGGAAAGACAAACCTCTGGAATTTCAAATGATCAAAAAGTATTGCAGAAATAAGATGTGACAGTGTTACTGTGAAGGTGATCAGTTGCAGAAGTGGATGCGCGAGGGGGAGCAGAAAAGCAGATAAATTAATGTCTTTGGGATAGGAGAGCTGGAGTGCAATGGAACAGGGGTAGCGGTGGTCACAGGCTCATCTCCTGGAGAAGAGACTGACGCCCACTGCACCACAACCTCCCTTCAGGGAGCAGGAGAGAGCAAGAAGGTCTTCCCTCAGCCTCCTTCCGTAGTGAGGGGCCCAGATCTGAACACAGGACTCGAGAAGAGGCCTCACCATTGCCAAGGGCAGGGGGACAATCCATTCCCCATTCCTGCTGGTCACAACATTTTTGATACAAGTCAGGATGCCACTTCCCTTCTTGGCCACCTGGTCACACTGCTGGCTCATGTTCAGCCAGCTGTCAACCAACATCCCCAGGTCCTTTTTGGCTGGGCAGCTTTCTACGCACTCTTCCCCAAGCCTATCACATTGTGTGGGATTTGCTCAACCTAATACAGCTGGCAAGGAGAAATTGCAAGAAAAGGATGAGGAGAAACAAAAGGAACTAGATGAAGAGAAGCTGGAGGAAAAGGTTGCAGCCAGGAACAATGTTTGGAAAGCTAAGGCACAGATCCTATTATATCTGGCCAAGGATGTCAAGGGCACCAACGCTGGACAACACTTACTAGCAGGGGGGGTGACAGGTTTGCTTCCCTAGCTCTGGAGTAGACAGTTTTGAGGGGAAGTCGTGGGTGCTTCACGTCACTGACAACCTCACTGTTGCTGCCTCATGGTCTGGAGGAGCAGCTGCAACTTTTGCTTCCTCCATGGATGGCACATCCACCAGCACAGGCGTCAGCCCAGCTTTTCCTGACATCTCTGTGGCCACCGATAGAGCCGCAGTGCCTCAATGTTGTGGCCACAGAGCAAAAAGAGGCAATGGTGGGAGTTACTGAGGCCACTGACTCAGCAGGGAACCTGGGGATGAGGGGGCGGATAAGTGAGACCTGTCTGGGACTCCCTTCTGGTGCTGGTGGGGTCCCTGACTGGGTTCCCGGGGGGGGGTGTCTCCAGCATCTCACTGCAACATGGAGGTGGACAAATTTGGTACTGCCACGAGGCCACTCTGGCAGGCAGCCACTGATGCCACAGCTGCAGCTCAGCAGGATCCTGTCGCATGTCAGCACCAGTGAGGGCAGGGCAAGCAGGACACCTGCAAGATAGGGAGACAGTGGAGACACTGGGGGCAGCAAAAGGGACAGGAGTGGGAACAGGGCACCCGCGGGGAGAAAGAGAGGGATTGAGGACAGAGGTGGCAACAAGGCAGCTGGGGTCCTTTCCCCCAAGTCTGGGAATTAAGTCTCCGATTAAATGATTCCATCTGGAATCACAGGGAGTTCCCTGTAAACAGGGTTGAAGAGTTCAAGTAACACAGGTATCAAGGGCTATTTTAAAACCCTCTCCTCCCACTGCACAAATGACCTCGGGCAGAGCTGCTGTGAAATGAAAATCAAATGTTTAACGAAACCAGAAATAAAGAGAGATTTGAGAGAGGGCTGGGGCTGAAGTGGGTGGAGGTGATGTGTCACAGGGATCCCCACCTTCCCTATTGACCTATGAACAGCAGCCAGAGGGGGCACTTTACCCCATGCATCCCCCAGGGCTCTGGCTCACTTGCTCTGCAGGTGCTGTGTGTGAGATGGCCTCCGCTTGCTGCTGTCCACTTGCTGCCTGCTGCTGCCAGTGGCTGCACAGTCCCGGTCCCGCTTCCCCTCCCACAGGGTTTTGCAGTGTTTTAGTACCCATTTCACCACCGTTTTCTTCCTCTTGTGGTGATGTTGTCTTGTGGGGAGGTCTCTCGTGTTTTGGGGGTGCCATCTGGCACGGGACACTTGGCCTGCTTGCAGCTCACCTTGCCTGACTGGGCACCACCCAGCAGGGTACAATAGGTGACGGCGGCAGCAGCAAGCGGGACAAACACAGATCTGCGGGGTCCCAGGGCTATGTGGATGTTTCCTCCTCCTGCAGGAAATGCTGTTGCAGCCGTGCATCGGCAGCGCAGCAAATGCTGAGGGCAGAGTGGGCTGCAGGTCGAGCTGGTGTTGTCACACGTCCAGTGGAGACCCAGCTGTTAATGAGCCCTAATTTTTTCTCTCGGTCAAATAAAGGAGATGGGATGAGCTATATTTGTGCTGTTTCCAGTACTTGTCTCTGCACCCAACAGGGAATGACAAAGCCACATCCTCTCCAGGGTGGGCAGGTTTTGTGTCCTTTGCCCCATGTTCATGTGGCAAGATATGAACATGTACTGAGAGCATATCAGAAGTGGCTGCCATCCCATGGGAAGACACGGATCTTGGGCAGTCTCTGTTCCAGCTTCTTGCCCTAACCAGGGTCAGCCCTCGGGTCAGAACAGGGTATTCGGGGTTTGTCTAGCTGGCTCTTGAAATCTTCCAAGCACAGAGACAGCACAATAGCTCTGGGCAACCTTCCCTCCCATGCCCAGACTTTTATAATGGTGGCAAGGTTGATCCTGAATTCCAGCCTTAACTTTCTGCTTCCAGATCATTCTGTGTGCTTTCTGGGCAGAAGGACCTTTGTGACACCAGCGAGACGTGCAGGGTGCTGCCACTTGGGGATGCATTGTGACCTCATGGCCCTAGCTGCTTGTCTTCAGGCACCCTCCGAGCCTGGCTCAGTCTGCTCGTGCCTGGACTCCTGTGAGGTCTGGAGGGTCGAGTCAGGCTTTGTCTGGTGCTGGGTGGTGCTTTGAGAGCTGCAGTCGACAACTCTCAGTGCCCACCCCGGAGCCATCCCCAGTGTTTCCCCTGACCTGCCTGATTCAGGCAGCCAGGACCATACGTGCGTGCAAAAAGGAGGTGAGTTGTGCGGGGAAATGCCCACCCTTCAGATGGACGTGGGTGGGACAATGGGGCTCTGGAAGCTGGCAGGGCATCCTTCCTGAGGGACCTGGACATTTCTTCCTCTCGTCCGGTCCCTTCTCCAGGACAGCAAGTAATTGTGGCCTCTCTCCGTTTTGTAGTGCAATACATCTGCCGCTGTGTCGGTAGCGATGAGGAAGAACTTCTCATCCTCAGCACGCTCCAGCCCAGCACAGTGTACAGAGAGCACAGGCACCGTGAGTGAGTGGTGCTGCCCCATCTGCCACGACCATGAAGAGGACATTGCCTACTTGTTACCTTGCCACCACCAGTTTTGCTCTCTCTGTGCAGGGCGCTGGGTAAAGCAGAAGAAAAATTGCCCCCTGTGCAGGAGAGTCGCACAGGCTGTGCTGTTACAGCAGGAGCTGAACAATTTTGATGGCTACACCTTAGTTGGAATGAGACACCCTACGGAGCCATTGGCTGAAGACCACCAGGATGAGGAGGGGAATACAGGGTCAGTGCCTAGGGGTCAGATGGGCAGTTTCCCTCCTGAGGTCTGGGCTGAATTTTTCAGCAGCCACTCAGATCACCTCAGACCCCTGCTGCTGTGGTTGCAACGGGAGATCGTGGTGCTTTTCAACGAGGAGTGGTGGGAAGTATCTGCAAGGAAATCCATCATTGTGAGCCACCTGTGCGAGCTGGGGCTCAACAAGGAGTTGTTGGTGGAGAAGCTGCAGCCCTTCCTGGGGGAACACACACAGACATTCATCAGCCAGCTCATCATCACCGCTGTGCGCCTTTATGGCAGCGAGATCCGCCAGCACCTGGCCCAGCAGGAAACTCACCCTGCCACTGGGGAGGACCACAGCCCTGCCACCAGCCCCAGCCCCAGCACCTCTCAGGAGAGTATTGCCACCCCTGAGCAGGCCTCCTCCAGCTCTGCAGGCTCCGACGCCAGGGGGCAAGTTGGAACATCAGAGGCTGATATCCATGAGGGTCCCAGCAAGTCCCCATCTGCAGCCATCCCTGCAGAGCAGAGTCAGCCCCAGGAAGAGCCAGGGCAGGTGGTGGTGGCAGGCCTCTCTGCTCTTGGCCAGGACAACTTGCCTAGAGGACCACAGCACCCAAGAAAGAGGAGGGCCCCCAGCCCCCAGGATCTTCCCCAGCCCTGCAAGAGGCCACACCGC
Organism: Tapera naevia; assembly: GCA_033556795.1. Taxonomy (NCBI): domain Eukaryota; kingdom Metazoa; phylum Chordata; class Aves; order Cuculiformes; family Neomorphidae; genus Tapera; species Tapera naevia. The sequence goes on from JAUMJJ010000044.1 coordinate 7,950,362, forward strand.
CTGGAGGAGGAAGAGGACACAGCAGAGGCCACCCTCCATGAGCATCCTGGCCACCCTGAATCTGCGCCTCTCCCTGAGGAGCACAATCATTCCAGGCAGAAGCAGGGCACTTTGGTGGCAGCAGGCCCCTCTGCTCCTGGACGGGAAAATTTACCCAGGGGACCTCAACATCCTTAGAAAAGGGGGCGCTCAGCCTTAAGGATTCTCCCCGACCCTGCATGAGGCTACGCAACCTGGAGGATTAAGGCACAACATCAGAGGCCACTCATCAAGGGGGTCCTGGCAGCCCACGGTCTGACCCTCTCCCTGCACAACACTACCAGCTCCAGGAATAGCCAGGGGATGAGACAGCAAAAGGTCTCCCTGCCTAGGGCTGCAGCTGCAGCCACTCTGCTCTGGACTCGGACAGGGACTGCTCACACAGGGGAACCCAGCACCACCAGAGATGAGGACCCCTGGCTTCCTGCACTCTCCCCAGCCTTGCAAGTGGCTGCGTTGCTCCTGACAGTGGCAGAGATACATCAACTCTTTATCGAGGAAGAAGGAAATAAATTCTGTTACCACAAGCCTGTCTATGCTTGCTGCTTCCCCACTTCTCCTCATGTCTTACAATTTCATCTGAATTCATATCAACAAAGCCATTGAATGCAGTCTCTTAGATGCAGGAACCCAGGAGATAAACTCAGCCACCAGCAGGTATTGCTAACATGATGCAAGAGGAGTAATCCTTGGGAAGTTTACTTTTCCTCATACTGGAAGGAAAGGTTATGCTTGGAGCACTGTTAAAATCCAGGAATTAGAGAAAAGATAAAGAAAATAGTGATTTTGAACCAAAACAGAAGCTCCATCTTCTTGCTGTGATACATTAGTCATGATCTCAGTTGAGACAGGTACTGTGAGGCCATCTGTATAACCTCTAAGAAGGTTGAAACTGGTAAGAGCAGTCAGGAGAAATAGAATGAACCTGATGAAAATAGGACTAAAAAGAGTCAACGTTGTGCCCAGGTGGCCAACAAGGCCAACATCACCCTGGCTTCTATCAGAAACAGTGTGGCCAGTTGGACTTGGAAACGGATTGCCTTTTTGTACTTGGCATTGGTGAGTCCTCAATTGGTGACTGACTCCTCAAATCCTGTGTTCAGTTTTGGGCCCCTCACGGCTAGAAAGACATTGAGGGGATGGAGTGTGTCCTGAGAAGGGACACAGAGCTGTGGAAGAGGCTGGAGCACTGGTGTTATGGAGAGCAGCTGGGGGAACTGGGGTTGTTTAGTCTGGAGAAAAGGAGGCTGAGGGGAGACGTTACCACTTTCTACAGCTCCCTGAAAGTACATTGTAGCTAGGTGGGTGTTGGCCTCTTCTCCCAAGTAACAAGCGATAGCTCAAGAGGAAAAATACTTTCAGGTTGTGGCAGGGCAGGTTTTGACTGAATATTAGTTAAACTTTCTTCCCTAAAAGGGGTGTCAAACACTGGAAGAGGCTGTCCAGGGATGTAGGGGGGTGAGCATCCCTGGTGGCATTTGAAAGATGTAGACATGGAGCCTAGGGACAGGGTTCAGTGGTGGGCTCAGCAGTTTTAGGTTAATGGCTGGACGTGATGATCTTCAAGGACTTTCAGAAAAAAAAATAATTCTGTGATTCTCTTCTAAGAGATTTGTGTGACCCCGAGCCACCAGCCAGGGGTGGTGTCTTGTGGTCAGGACACCATGATCAGCGGGCTGGCTGGTCATGTTTGCCCTTCTCTTCAGGAGTGGTCTCAGACACCTGGGCCAATCAGTGCGGCTGATGGTTTGGAGCACAGAGGCTCTGCCCCAGGTAGAGTGGTGGCCGGTCCCGGGGACAATCACAGTCCTTTGAGACCCCTCAGGCCCCTCAGGCCCTCCAGGCCTGGTGTGCCAGATGCTTCTGCTAAAGACTGCAGGAGTTTTGTATGTGCACCGCGAGCTCAATGTGAGACAAAGGAGTTAACTCCCCCACTCTGCTGTGTAAAGCACAGCGCTGGTGCCAGCAAGAGCTTCATAGTGTTCCTACTGTGCCGAAGGAGCCCCAAGGACCCGCCTGTCCCCGCAACGCTGGCTGGCAGTTGGAGCCAGATGGTAGGAGAGAGGTTATTTTGTTCTTCAGGCTGGGCTTACATTCTGAAGACTGAGGTGTAAATGTTGGCAGGAGCTAGAAAACAGAGGTTCAGGAGACCCTGATTCTTAAAACCTAACCCAGAGCAGAAGGCTTGTCCTGGTGCCTGTGTTGGTTTTAACTTCAGATTGCACATCTTTGAGACAAAAGGCATTTGGCTGCCAGTTTTGGGTACTGACTGTTCTGCAGATTAAACACCCTTTGTGAGTGTGGAAGAAAACCGGAAATGGACAAGCAAGCGCTTCAGGCAGCGGCAAAGCAGAGATGGGGACAGTCTGTAATATTTCTGTCAGGCTCCAAAGCTAAAGAATAATTCCATTTAAAGAGCTGAGTCCATTGGGAGCTACAGTCTCCAGAAAGCTAAACCGTGCATGTTAAACAGCGATCAGCCTTGGTGTTTCCTTCTGCTACTCCCTAACACAAGTTACCTGGCCTCTTTCTTTGGCTGGTTTTTAATCTCTGCTAGGTGACTGGTAAGCTCACTTGCATCAAACCACTTCCATCACTGCCGCTTGATCACCTCTGCCGGGGGGCCAAGCCATAGGGATTCATCCTTGTGAGCCTTGTGCTCACACCAAGTCTGAAGCAAAGCTAAAGCATTGAGAAGTTCCCTCGGTCAGTCCTGAGTGCAATTGCGTCCGGGGACACAATTCTTTGGCAGGAGGCGATGAAAGAAGGTACGGGTATGTGGCAGCTGGGTTCAGTTTTGTGTCTGGATCAGGACTGTACTTGCACATGGACAAAGCCCCACCCGAGAGCACAAATTCTTGTTTCTCATCATGGGTGCCAGAGCGCTGCTCCTGCTTTCTCCCCTACAGTGCATTAAGTTAATCTTTTGTGTGCATGCAGGGCCTTGATAATGCTACTGCGTGGGCACCGTGTGTGCATGGCTGGTTTTCTGCGTATTGGTGGCTGATCTTTCTTGTTTCTTTTGACCTCTTGATATGTGCTCCCCAGGAACATAAGAACTGCAAAGAACTGATGAAGACAGAGGTGCCAAGCAAGGAGGGAGCGTGGTTTAGTTTTGATTTTAAATGCTCTTGGCTGTGTTCTGGCCAAAAGCCTTGCCTTAAACAACTGCAATGAGCTAAACTCCTGGGGATTTTGCATCCCTACACAATTCTGCATTGCTATAGGCTTTACAAGCCATTGCCGTTGACTCTGAGCCTGTACTGCAGTGAGGCCAAAGCAGGCATCCACAAAAACAGCCAAGTGTTCTTCTCCAAAATGCTTAAAAGACTGGAGAGATCAGACAGCTCTGGGCAGGTGGGAATACACAGAAATGGGCAGTGTCACTCAGAACGAGAAACAGTGATGCAGGTGCTGCCGCAGCGTGACAGTTTTCAGAGCCTTGAGTAGCACAGTGAGGATTTTCAGGCAGCAAGTCCAGCTGCACAGGGTGTGTGAACAGCTCACGCCAAGCACAGAGATAGGCTTGGGAGAAGACAGGGATGCTCCTCCTGGTTTGTAACAGGTGACAGTCAACGGAAAGTACTCTCAGGACACATAGTTAGGAGCTGTTGTCATGGTACCTGGTGGGAAATATCGTGGGAGAGGTGACTGAGTCACAAGAGGCCATATTAACTATATGTGTGATGCGAGGGAAACAGCGTCAGGGTGTGAAGGAACAGAGAAATGTGCATATGCATTGGAGAATCCCACATCTTCAGTTTTTCTCAAGACAGTTAAGCGTGTTGATGTGGGGAGGAAGGGGGCTTTCTGTGCAGTGGTTTCCAGTAGCAACAGGTTATTTGTTATGTTAAATAAAACGTAACTTTTTACTGTCATGTGTTTTCTTAGGTGTAAAAACCGCTGCTCGTTTGACTTATTGCCTGCTTTAGAGAGGTGAGTCTTTATTACCTTGGTATTTCTGTCCTCGGTGACCACTGATGGGTGCGATCTTGTGTTATAGCTGGGCTACAAATGCACATGGTTCAGCAGCTTCAAAATACAAAAACTGTTTCCAGAGCAGGGAAAATTATTTTTTTTCGTGTACCACCACAACAGTATTTTTACTGTTTCCCACCACATAGTTCGATGCTATGAATTTGTGGTATCACATAACTTTTGACTGTGAGTCTTAGGGGTCAAGAGGACAGATCTGGAGTCCTTCCTTAGGCCCTTACAATGGTCAAACTCAGCCAGAGCTTCTGTATGCTAGTCTGCTTCCATGATGCTCTCGTTCTAGAGGGCTCACGTCTTGTGTTGAGAAAGTAACTCAATTCCCTTCAAAAAGCAGAGACCTAACAATGGTAACAAATCGTAATGAAGGGCGGGGGGGGGTGGGGGAGAGGGGTCTTCTGCCAATGTGAAATTTGGTTTTCATGTCAGGACTGTTTGGTATTTCCACAGAGAGTGCAGACATCATTGTGCATTAATGCCAGATCTGTTGGTAGTTCTCTGCCTGCTGTGAAAAGTGGACTAAAAAAAACCCAAAAAAACGTTAGGCACCAACTGGCACAAGTGCCACGGTTGCACGTGGTGCACGATAATGTGCCCTCCTCCCCACACTCACAGAACTCTGAGACAGAAAATATTACTGACTTGGGTTTTCTCTCAGTTCTGCTAATTGTAATCAAATCTCACACTGCACCCACTCCATAATCAACTTGGAATCCTGCAAAGAAAGGAACTTGGGTTCCAACTTCAACCTATCAAGGTGTGCAGCATTCAGTTTCCCAGGGAAAAAAAACCTGCCACACGGTGGTAAATTCAGTCTCTGCTTAAGAGGGCATTACTGGAGTACTCTTATGGGTTACTGAAAGCTTGCTCTTTCTGTAAGAAGCATCAGCATCTGGAAAGAGTAAACCCCTAAAGCACACTTTGTTTACAGCATCACTAAGAGGACAGTTCTGTACAGCACAATTCGCTATCTCTACTTGCAAGACAGGCAGCAATGGAAAATGATGCAACTGCCCTTTCTTATTGTAACTGTAAAAGATGTGCCAGTAGTACTGCAGAGACTACTTGCTTGTCGTCCTTCCAAACGATGTAAGGTGAGAGAGCACGACATTCCTGATTGAGCCTAATGCAAACATGCAAAGTCAGGTACCCTTCTGCTGCGAGGAACCAAAGAAATGTGTCCTTTTGCTGCATTAAAACCCACTCAGAAGTAGAAATAAGTTCAGTCTTTCCAGGGGGCAGGGGGTAAACCAGGAGGAAAAGCCACGTGAAGTCCAAGTTCGGCTTTACCTCTTGAATTACAGGAAAGTTGCTGAGCATCTGTTTCTAAGGAATGCCACTCGGCATCCAAGTAAGACAAGAAATGAGGAAGAAAACATTGATACAGTAGTTACATTTCCTTCAGCAGGAGCACGGGAAAAGGTACTGCTTCTGTCCCCTCCAGCCTGTTGCATTTATCAGGAACAGTTTAGAAACATAGGGGAAACAGGTTAAATTAGATGGCTTTCAGTTAAACCATACCTTGGAAAAATCCTAAATGTTTTGAGGGAAAGCAATGAAAAGTCCCAAAGATGGAAAAAGGGGAATTCTTTAGTTTAAGAAGTCAAGATTTGCTTCTACAAACTGAAACAAATTTGTAGTCGGACCTACTGCCATTAGATCACACGCCATCCTTTCTCGAGAAGGAAAAAGTCCAATTTATAAAACGTTGGAATGGAAAAACAGCTGCAGCCTGATAACTTTAATGGAAGAGAGAAATGAGACTTCTTTTGAAACAGGAATATTTTTCACTGTTAAGGCCAAGAATTTCAATGCTGGAGCACAGGCAATACAATTGTTTTGTGGACTATGATTGTCCAAACGTGTCAAATCCATCACCACATTAATTCTGAGATTAATAAACAAAACACTGTAGAGCTTCTTCTACAATTTCAAATCAATCAGTATGTTTCATTGCCACAAGTATTTTAAGTTGATACACTGCCAAGAAAGCTAGTCCACTCTAATATGCGACGCCATACGATACAAACTTCTGGTCACATCTGTTAGGCGCTGCTTTATTTGCCCTGCAAAAACATAGATATTAGTAAAGAGTATGCAGATGTGGCCACAGCTATCCTGAGCCAGCAAATCCCGCTGTTCATCACAGCAAGAAAAGCACATGCTTTTATTGATGTATGCAAGTCCAGTTTGAAAACTATTATATTCCTGTAAACTGCAAATCTCTTGGACTTTTCGCTTTGTAGATCTGCAGAGCCAGGCAAGCAGTTTTTTTAAGAGGCAGACTGAAGATAAAAGTGCTTGTTATATGCAGTCTGTGTCTGAGGAGAAGCTCTAAGTGGAAGTGGATGCTGTAGGCCTATTGATGCAAGGCAGTACCACTCGGTGAGGTTCAGGTTAACCGCCTTTTTTCTGGAAAAAAACAGTCACAAGAGTGAGACCACCTAGCAGACTTTTGACATGTACGTACAACAATGCAGACTGGGAATAGAGACACTGAGGTGATAATCATCTAATACCTGTAGTTTTACCTGAAATATACCTTCTATTCTTTAAGGATATCAAGAGACCACTCTCCTTGGTAGTTCTGATTGTACCTGACTCTTACTCAATTTCCTCCTAGTTTCTCACTTGCATTTGACTGCCTTCAACTCCCAGCCATTAATTCCTATTTCATTAATCTCAGTTTCTCTCAGAGATAAAAATGTGTCTTGCACTAGTATCTTTTCCTGGCATGTTCAGAGCACTGCTGACAGGACCCTTTTCGGTCCTCCATTGACAGGTTAGAACACAACAAGCCATGGAAAATGCCATCTCCTGAGGGTCCCTGCTCAGCACACCCCACTGCTGGGCACTGCACTAATCCTATCCGGATCCCAGAAGGCTGGCAGAAGGGAGGATCCCTATCTTCTCTCCCCAGCTTTTGCATAACCCATTTGGCCACACCTGTGGCACCTGGTTGTGAAACGTGGAACGATCCACACACAGCCATCTCCACTTGGTTTATTTCCTCATTCCAGCCATCAGGACTGTAGTGTGAATGATAAAGGCTCAAAATCAGAAGGAAAATAATTGCCAGAGCGAGGTATATTAATGGATTTCCTGTACGGAAGAACAGAGACGGTACTACCATCACTGTTCTAAACTGGAAACAGCTGTCCTGATGACCTGCATTTAAATTCAGGCAAAATTTCAAAACTTCTCTGAAATAAAATAGGGTTGCCAAGGAAAATTTGAAATAATCTTCATCAGAGCATCGTTTTCTAACTAATTGCCTCTATAAGCCAAAGAATAACATGGTTACACTGGGGCTTTTTTCAAATTAAAATATAGAACAGACCAACTGCAGTCGTAGAAAACTGTACAAAGAAACTATCCATGCTTCCAACAATTTTAGCGAGTAAAAAAAGATGTGGAAAAGGATAAGAAGAGGAAATTCACTAGCTCAAACCTATCCCAAAGTAACATACAAAAACTTACATTGAACTTACGCAGATATGCTCTGGAAAGCACGTCTATCAAAACATTTTACCTGACCTTATAAGAGTACTAACCATTTATATGTTCAATGAGAACTAATTTTGCTGTACTTGCTGAATCCCAAGTTCACAAACAGCTGCTGCCTAGACAAAAAGTCCTGTTACTTGCTGATGTATTTCCTTTAAACCTAAAAACCCTTAAACCTAAAAGAATTTACATTAATATATTACATTTTCAGACTTCCGCAAGAATAGTCTGCTATCAATTATGTTCTTCACTAAGTGCAGTATATAAATAATCTCCAAAATCACGCTCTTTTTCCATGGCCACTATTTCTTATTTCCTGCTTCCGCTTCCTTCACGGAAGGCTGGAAAAAGACGTTCTGCTTTTAAAAGCTGTAGTTACTTAGCAGACGCAGCAGTTTCTGAACAGAAATCTGCAAATACAAATTTTAGAGGTGTGTTGTGGTATGTCTAATAAACCCCTCTCCACAAAAAAAACAATGAAGCTTCAGTAACATGCACAAAATTTGAATTCCATAAAAAAGCTATTTGTAATATCTTATGTTCTTAATGGAACACAGGTACATATTTACTGCCCATATTTAAAAACTGAGAGAGTGAAACCCCTTCCATTGCATTGAAAATTATTTTTTGAGAGTCTAAGTTCCATGCCGTAAAGAAAATACAGAATGTCTTTTCAAGGGCAGGGCTACGTTTCCTGTTGTTAACTTATCTGTGGGCTGTGTCAGTCTGAAGAGAAATTGATTGGATCCCAAAAACTACCAGTCTTCTGAATGCAGAATGCTAAGAAATGAGACATTCTCAGAAGATGAAAATGCTCAGCTGCGGGGTTCTCCTCCCCGCCACCCGCCCTGCCCCCATCTCCAACTGGAATCATTATTCTCAGACCAAGTTGCTGGTAGGAATGGATTGGGCTGTGTCCTAGTTTTGCCAAAGTTTTAAAAGACAAAATATACAAAGCCCTGTAACAGCTACAGACACTCTGAGCTAGTCAATTGTACCTGGTGTTACACAGGCTATTTACACTCTTTACTAATCACACATATTTGAACACTTTTGAATGCGCTCCGTAACTTCATGTGAATTCCACAAAACACTCATCAAAAGTAAAATTCTCATTTGATCAATCCACTCTCGGTTTAACATTTTAGCTGTAAATCTCGTACTTGAGAAACAGAGAAAGTACCTTAGCTGTACCTAGCTCAGACTTGAAAGCTACTAGCATGAAAAAAAACCAACCAGAAAAACATGCATAATTGCAACTTAATAACCTTGACTGATGACCAAATGAGAAATCGCACATTTGGGGAAACTTTCTCTTCCACAGAGTCACTGCCAGCATTACAAGACATTGCGCCCTGGATAAAGACAGTCAGAAACAGCCCAATATCACACCTGCTTTCCAAAGCCCATCTCACGTGCACTTACGTATATGCTTTCAGGGTGGTGAGGAAGGTGCCTCATCAATGCATCCAGCTCATCAAACTTTCTCAATACAGCATGAACTTCCACAGACAGTTCTTTATACTCAGCAAACTGATCATTGAACACCGCTTTGTACCGGTCTCGCATTTCATTTGTTTGAATGGCTGGGTATTTCCTAAAAAAAAAAAAAAAAAAAAGAGTTTATGGAGTAGTTTTAGAGATAGGACTTCAAGAAACACAGAGACTCTTCACTTTGATAGTGTATTTCTGTACTGTTTCTTTATCTCGAAACCTGCTGGAGTTTGCACGTATGTAAAGCACTGCAATCACAGAATCACAAAATGACAGCAGGGTTGAGGTGGCTGAGGTTAGACAAGACCTCCAGGGGCCACCAGGTCTACCTCCTCCTTGCTCAAGCAGGCCCATTTAGAGCTGGTTGCCCAAGACTGCGTCCAGACGGCTTCCGAATATCTCCAAGAACTGAGATAGTTAAGAATAATCTCTCTGGGTAACCTCTGGTTACCTGCATGGTGAAAGGATCTTCCCAATATTCACCTGGAACCTCCTGTGTTCCACTTTATGTCCTAGTCTATGGCAAATAGTAAAAAAAGTAATTCATGGTCTCATACTTCACCAGGGAAAGGCCTGCCCTTTAAAAGGCAGCTTGACATAGATCTAGTGCTTAGAAAGTACAAGAGCAGTCAAATTCCAGGTACTAAAAAGACAAGGAATTTCCAAAGTATTTTATTATTTTCCAAGCCATCTGTGTGGTGGCCTTCTCTCCTTTGGCAGAATGTTATCGTCTATTTGCTAGATCGTCACATTCTTCTTTAATATTTGAAGTTTGGTTTGTTTTTTGTTTTTAAATTTAAGATTCTTCAGTTGCATTGCTGGTTCTAGGACACTGACATCAGCCTCCATTCTGTCTATTTTTAACCTTAACGTAATTAAGAACTACAAGTTCCTATAGCACATGCATGGCAGAGAAACCTTGACTGCATACCTGAGAAACGCTGAGTGAAAGCAGTCCCCTTAAGTCAGTTCCCTTACGCTAAGTAGTCTGGCATCACTATAGGTTTAGGAATACCACCATTACGTAGTTCCGGTTTCCTTTCCACTGATTTAAGCAGCCTCTAAGTGACCTCTTCTCTTGCTCTGTCATCGCTTTCGTACTGTTACGAAGGAAAAAAAAAGTACTTCTTAATGAGGTCAGTTTTCCTTCAAATGCAATATACATAAACCACAGATCTGAAGACAGAGACGTTAAGTATTGAGCAGCAGCAGAAGCAAATCACAGATATTATTTAAACCCTTATTTAACAATATTTAAACAATATTTATTTTTTAAACCCTTATTTAACAAGCGCCCTGCTCATTTCTTCCTTTGTTTGGAAAATACAACACACCAGGAAGCACCTCCTCAGCTGATCCAGGAAGACAGGCGAGCATTACACAGCCAGCTCCCTACCGAAGTATATTCAAACAAAACACGCTCAAGAACGGCTTTAAATTACAGGGGGGAGGAAGATGTAGATTAGACGTTAGGAAGCCATTCCTTCAATGCGAGTGGTGAGGCCCCGGCACAGGCTGCCCAGGAAAGCTGTGGATGCCCCCTCCCTGCAAGAGTTCAAGGCCGCCGGCGGCGGCGCCGAGGCGGGGGCGGCTCAGCGCGCGCCGGGGGAACGTGGAGCCCAGCATCGAGCCCAGCGCGGAGCTCGGCGGCGGCAGCACGGAGCCCAGCGCGGAGCTCCGCCGCTGCTCCCGCCCTCGGAGCCGGCGCTCCCGCCATGGCCGGCGCTCCCCGCCGTCAGGCGCTGCCCAGCTCCGCGCGCCGGCCGCCGCTCACGCGGGAGGGAGGGAGCGACCCCGCCGCAGCACGCGCAGGGGAAGAGGAGTCCGGCCCGCCAGTCCCCGCCGCTGCGCCGCGGCCCCGCCCCGCCCCCGCCCCGCCGCTCGCCCCGCCCCGCGTCCGCAGCGGGCGGCGGCTCCGGCCCCGGCCCCGGCTCCGGCTCCGGCCGCAGCGCCCTTCGGCCGGGGCGCGGCGGGTTGCGGGCGGCGGCGGCGCGGGGCGTGGGGGGTTACGGGACGATGCGGTGAACTCTTACGTGGCCTGGCAGGCGAAAATTCCGTGAAATAAAAATCCGTGCTGCTGTGTAATTTCCAGAGAAGGGCCCGTTGGAACGGTTTTGTCGTTCCACAGCTGTACCACTGCTTCAAAAGTGAAAAGAATAATTTCCCGCTATACCTTTTTTTATTACACCCATCGCTGCGTGTAAATAGAGAATGTTATGTCCCAGTTCCAGATGGGTGTTTTGTGTCATGGTAAACAACAGGCAAAGCGCACCACAACCCTTCTACCGGTTCCCTTTTATTCTCACTTTAATCCTTTTCCTTGCAAACTCAAAAGATTTTATGCACGTCGTGCACTGTATAACCAGACCTATGCGTAGGTCGGAGCACTAATATCTGATACAAAGGAACAGAAAGCTAAATGAGCGTTAAAACACGGTTGTAGTTGAAATGTTGGTGCTAACATTGTAATTCTAAGTAGATGGGAACTGGGAAAAAGAAAGTTTTAAGAGCCAAAATATAAAATTATAAGGCGACAAATGTGGGTAAATATCACAGTAAAGATGTACACAAAAGATGTTTCTGTGTGAAAGCATTCTTTTCCTTAGGTCATGAAGAAAGAAGGTGTTCTTCAAAACATACTGTCAAGTTTACCTCCCAAAATGTCTTTTCAGTGGTAGCTTCCCAACATCTTGGATAAAAGCAATCTCAGCTGAGAGAAATAGTCACCAGCATCACGTTGGGTAGCTCACAATGTACCTAGATTTAAGACACTAGGGAACAAACAATTCATATGTTTAGTTAAGTATGTGTTTGCATTATTTTGGATACCAAAACGGCTCATCTATATTTGAAATTTTTAGTATATTACCATAACGTATGCACATATTGCCTCCACAGGAGGCAATAAATCCTTACTATCTGCCAACTTTGTAAATGGGAAGTAGGATTACAGGGCAATAAATCCACCAGGAAAGACAAACCTCTGGAATTTCAAATGATCAAAAAGTATTGCAGAAATAAGATGTGACAGTGTTACTGTGAAGGTGATCAGTTGCAGAAGTGGATGCGCGAGGGGGAGCAGAAAAGCAGATAAATTAATGTCTTTGGGATAGGAGAGCTGGAGTGCAATGGAACAGGGGTAGCGGTGGTCACAGGCTCATCTCCTGGAGAAGAGACTGACGCCCACTGCACCACAACCTCCCTTCAGGGAGCAGGAGAGAGCAAGAAGGTCTTCCCTCAGCCTCCTTCCGTAGTGAGGGGCCCAGATCTGAACACAGGACTCGAGAAGAGGCCTCACCATTGCCAAGGGCAGGGGGACAATCCATTCCCCATTCCTGCTGGTCACAACATTTTTGATACAAGTCAGGATGCCACTTCCCTTCTTGGCCACCTGGTCACACTGCTGGCTCATGTTCAGCCAGCTGTCAACCAACATCCCCAGGTCCTTTTTGGCTGGGCAGCTTTCTACGCACTCTTCCCCAAGCCTATCACATTGTGTGGGATTTGCTCAACCTAATACAGCTGGCAAGGAGAAATTGCAAGAAAAGGATGAGGAGAAACAAAAGGAACTAGATGAAGAGAAGCTGGAGGAAAAGGTTGCAGCCAGGAACAATGTTTGGAAAGCTAAGGCACAGATCCTATTATATCTGGCCAAGGATGTCAAGGGCACCAACGCTGGACAACACTTACTAGCAGGGGGGGTGACAGGTTTGCTTCCCTAGCTCTGGAGTAGACAGTTTTGAGGGGAAGTCGTGGGTGCTTCACGTCACTGACAACCTCACTGTTGCTGCCTCATGGTCTGGAGGAGCAGCTGCAACTTTTGCTTCCTCCATGGATGGCACATCCACCAGCACAGGCGTCAGCCCAGCTTTTCCTGACATCTCTGTGGCCACCGATAGAGCCGCAGTGCCTCAATGTTGTGGCCACAGAGCAAAAAGAGGCAATGGTGGGAGTTACTGAGGCCACTGACTCAGCAGGGAACCTGGGGATGAGGGGGCGGATAAGTGAGACCTGTCTGGGACTCCCTTCTGGTGCTGGTGGGGTCCCTGACTGGGTTCCCGGGGGGGGGGGTCTCCAGCATCTCACTGCAACATGGAGGTGGACAAATTTGGTACTGCCACGAGGCCACTCTGGCAGGCGGCCACTGATGCCACAGCTGCAGCTCAGCAGGATCCTGTCGCATGTCAGCACCAGTGAGGGCAGGGCAAGCAGGACACCTGCAAGATAGGGAGACAGTGGAGACACTGGGGGCAGCAAAAGGGACAGGAGTGGGAACAGGGCACCCGCGGGGAGAAAGAGAGGGATTGAGGACAGAGGTGGCAACAAGGCAGCTGGGGTCCTTTCCCCCAAGTCTGGGAATTAAGTCTCCGATTAAATGATTCCATCTGGAATCACAGGGAGTTCCCTGTAAACAGGGTTGAAGAGTTCAAGTAACACAGGTATCAAGGGCTATTTTAAAACCCTCTCCTCCCACTGCACAAATGACCTCGGGCAGAGCTGCTGTGAAATGAAAATCAAATGTTTAACGAAACCAGAAATAAAGAGAGATTTGAGAGAGGGCTGGGGCTGAAGTGGGTGGAGGTGATGTGTCACAGGGATCCCCACCTTCCCTATTGACCTATGAACAGCAGCCAGAGGGGGCACTTTACCCCATGCATCCCCCAGGGCTCTGGCTCACTTGCTCTGCAGGTGCTGTGTGTGAGATGGCCTCCGCTTGCTGCTGTCCACTTGCTGCCTGCTGCTGCCAGTGGCTGCACAGTCCCGGTCCCGCTTCCCCTCCCACAGGGTTTTGCAGTGTTTTAGTACCCATTTCACCACCGTTTTCTTCCTCTTGTGGTGATGTTGTCTTGTGGGGAGGTCTCTCGTGTTTTGGGGGTGCCATCTGGCACGGGACACTTGGCCTGCTTGCAGCTCACCTTGCCTGACTGGGCACCACCCAGCAGGGTACAATAGGTGACGGCGGCAGCAGCAAGCGGGACAAACACAGATCTGCGGGGTCCCAGGGCTATGTGGATGTTTCCTCCTCCTGCAGGAAATGCTGCTGCAGCCGTGCATCGGCAGCGCAGCAAATGCTGAGGGCAGAGTGGGCTGCAGGTCGAGCTGGTGTTGTCACACGTCCAGTGGAGACCCAGCTGTTAATGAGCCCTAATTTTTTCTCTCGGTCAAATAAAGGAGATGGGATGAGCTATATTTGTGCTGTTTCCAGTACTTGTCTCTGCACCCAACAGGGAATGACAAAGCCACATCCTCTCCAGGGTGGGCAGGTTTTGTGTCCTTTGCCCCATGTTCATGTGGCAAGATATGAACATGTACTGAGAGCATATCAGAAGTGGCTGCCATCCCATGGGAAGACACGGATCTTGGGCAGTCTCTGTTCCAGCTTCTTGCCCTAACCAGGGTCAGCCCTGGGGTCAGAACAGGGTATTCGGGGTTTGTCTAGCTGGCTCTTGAAATCTTCCAAGCACAGAGACAGCACAATAGCTCTGGGCAACCTTCCCTCCCATGCCCAGACTTTTATAATGGTGGCAAGGTTGATCCTGAATTCCAGCCTTAACTTTCTGCTTCCAGATCATTCTGTGTGCTTTCTGGGCAGAAGGACCTTTGTGACACCAGCGAGACGTGCAGGGTGCTGCCACTTGGGGATGCATTGTGACCTCATGGCCCTAGCTGCTTGTCTTCAGGCACCCTCCGAGCCTGGCTCAGTCTGCTCGTGCCTGGACTCCTGTGAGGTCTGGAGGGTCGAGTCAGGCTTTGTCTGGTGCTGGGTGGTGCTTTGAGAGCTGCAGTCGACAACTCTCAGTGCCCACCCCGGAGCCATCCCCAGTGTTTCCCCTGACCTGCCTGATTCAGGCAGCCAGGACCATACGTGCGTGCAAAAAGGAGGTGAGTTGTGCGGGGAAATGCCCACCCTTCAGATGGACGTGGGTGGGACAATGGGGCTCTGGAAGCTGGCAGGGCATCCTTCCTGAGGGACCTGGACATTTCTTCCTCTCGTCCGGTCCCTTCTCCAGGACAGCAAGTAATTGTGGCCTCTCTCCGTTTTGTAGTGCAATACATCTGCCGCTGTGTCGGTAGCGATGAGGAAGAACTTCTCATCCTCAGCACGCTCCAGCCCAGCACAGTGTACAGAGAGCACAGGCACCGTGAGTGAGTGGTGCTGCCCCATCTGCCACGACCATGAAGAGGACATTGCCTACTTGTTACCTTGCCACCACCAGTTTTGCTCTCTCTGTGCAGGGCGCTGGGTAAAGCAGAAGAAAAATTGCCCCCTGTGCAGGAGAGTCGCACAGGCTGTGCTGTTACAGCAGGAGCTGAACAATTTTGATGGCTACACCTTAGTTGGAATGAGACACCCTACGGAGCCATTGGCTGAAGACCACCAGGATGAGGAGGGGAATACAGGGTCAGTGCCTAGGGGTCAGATGGGCAGTTTCCCTCCTGAGGTCTGGGCTGAATTTTTCAGCAGCCACTCAGATCACCTCAGACCCCTGCTGCTGTGGTTGCAACGGGAGATCGTGGTGCTTTTCAACGAGGAGTGGTGGGAAGTATCTGCAAGGAAATCCATCATTGTGAGCCACCTGTGCGAGCTGGGGCTCAACAAGGAGTTGTTGGTGGAGAAGCTGCAGCCCTTCCTGGGGGAACACACACAGACATTCATCAGCCAGCTCATCATCACCGCTGTGCGCCTTTATGGCAGCGAGATCCGCCAGCACCTGGCCCAGCAGGAAACTCACCCTGCCACTGGGGAGGACCACAGCCCTGCCACCAGCCCCAGCCCCAGCACCTCTCAGGAGAGTATTGCCACCCCTGAGCAGGCCTCCTCCAGCTCTGCAGGCTCCGACGCCAGGGGGCAAGTTGGAACATCAGAGGCTGATATCCATGAGGGTCCCAGCAAGTCCCCATCTGCAGCCATCCCTGCAGAGCAGAGTCAGCCCCAGGAAGAGCCAGGGCAGGTGGTGGTGGCAGGCCTCTCTGCTCTTGGCCAGGACAACTTGCCTAGAGGACCACAGCACCCAAGAAAGAGGAGGGCCCCCAGCCCCCAGGATCTTCCCCAGCCCTGCAAGAGGCCACACCGCCTGGAGGAGGAAGAGGACACAGCAGAGGCCACCCTCCATGAGCATCCTGGCCACCCTGAATCTGCGCCTCTCCCTGAGGAGCACAATCATTCCAGGCAGAAGCAGGGCACTTTGGTGGCAGCAGGCCCCTCTGCTCCTGGACGGGAAAATTTACCCAGGGGACCTCAACATCCTTAGAAAAGGGGGCGCTCAGCCTTAAGGATTCTCCCCGACCCTGCATGAGGCTACGCAACCTGGAGGATTAAGGCACAACATCAGAGGCCACTCATCAAGGGGGTCCTGGCAGCCCACGGTCTGACCCTCTCCCTGCACAACACTACCAGCTCCAGGAATAGCCAGGGGATGAGACAGCAAAAGGTCTCCCTGCCTAGGGCTGCAGCTGCAGCCACTCTGCTCTGGACTCGGACAGGGACTGCTCACACAGGGGAACCCAGCACCACCAGAGATGAGGACCCCTGGCTTCCTGCACTCTCCCCAGCCTTGCAAGTGGCTGCGTTGCTCCTGACAGTGGCAGAGATACATCAACTCTTTATCGAGGAAGAAGGAAATAAATTCTGTTACCACAAGCCTGTCTATGCTTGCTGCTTCCCCACTTCTCCTCATGTCTTACAATTTCATCTGAATTCATATCAACAAAGCCATTGAATGCAGTCTCTTAGATGCAGGAACCCAGGAGATAAACTCAGCCACCAGCAGGTATTGCTAACATGATGCAAGAGGAGTAATCCTTGGGAAGTTTACTTTTCCTCATACTGGAAGGAAAGGTTATGCTTGGAGCACTGTTAAAATCCAGGAATTAGAGAAAAGATAAAGAAAATAGTGATTTTGAACCAAAACAGAAGCTCCATCTTCTTGCTGTGATACATTAGTCATGATCTCAGTTGAGACAGGTACTGTGAGGCCATCTGTATAACCTCTAAGAAGGTTGAAACTGGTAAGAGCAGTCAGGAGAAATAGAATGAACCTGATGAAAATAGGACTAAAAAGAGTCAACGTTGTGCCCAGGTGGCCAACAAGGCCAACATCACCCTGGCTTCTATCAGAAACAGTGTGGCCAGTTGGACTTGGAAACGGATTGCCTTTTTGTACTTGGCATTGGTGAGTCCTCAATTGGTGACTGACTCCTCAAATCCTGTGTTCAGTTTTGGGCCCCTCACGGCTAGAAAGACATTGAGGGGATGGAGTGTGTCCTGAGAAGGGACACAGAGCTGTGGAAGAGGCTGGAGCACTGGTGTTATGGAGAGCAGCTGGGGGAACTGGGGTTGTTTAGTCTGGAGAAAAGGAGGCTGAGGGGAGACGTTACCACTTTCTACAGCTCCCTGAAAGTACATTGTAGCTAGGTGGGTGTTGGCCTCTTCTCCCAAGTAACAAGCGATAGCTCAAGAGGAAAAATACTTTCAGGTTGTGGCAGGGCAGGTTTTGACTGAATATTAGTTAAACTTTCTTCCCTAAAAGGGGTGTCAAACACTGGAAGAGGCTGTCCAGGGATGTAGGGGGGTGAGCATCCCTGGTGGCATTTGAAAGATGTAGACATGGAGCCTAGGGACAGGGTTCAGTGGTGGGCTCAGCAGTTTTAGGTTAATGGCTGGACGTGATGATCTTCAAGGACTTTCAGAAAAAAAAATAATTCTGTGATTCTCTTCTAAGAGATTTGTGTGACCCCGAGCCACCAGCCAGGGGTGGTGTCTTGTGGTCAGGACACCATGATCAGCGGGCTGGCTGGTCATGTTTGCCCTTCTCTTCAGGAGTGGTCTCAGACACCTGGGCCAATCAGTGCGGCTGATGGTTTGGAGCACAGAGGCTCTGCCCCAGGTAGAGTGGTGGCCGGTCCCGGGGACAATCACAGTCCTTTGAGACCCCTCAGGCCCCTCAGGCCCCCCAGGCCTGGTGTGCCAGATGCTTCTGCTAAAGACTGCAGGAGTTTTGTATGTGCACCGCGAGCTCAATGTGAGACAAAGGAGTTAACTCCCCCACTCTGCTGTGTAAAGCACAGCGCTGGTGCCAGCAAGAGCTTCATAGTGTTCCTACTGTGCCGAAGGAGCCCCAAGGACCCGCCTGTCCCCGCAACGCTGGCTGGCAGTTGGAGCCAGATGGTAGGAGAGAGGTTATTTTGTTCTTCAGGCTGGGCTTACATTCTGAAGACTGAGGTGTAAATGTTGGCAGGAGCTAGAAAACAGAGGTTCAGGAGACCCTGATTCTTAAAACCTAACCCAGAGCAGAAGGCTTGTCCTGGTGCCTGTGTTGGTTTTAACTTCAGATTGCACATCTTTGAGACAAAAGGCATTTGGCTGCCAGTTTTGGGTACTGACTGTTCTGCAGATTAAACACCCTTTGTGAGTGTGGAAGAAAACCGGAAATGGACAAGCAAGCGCTTCAGGCAGCGGCAAAGCAGAGATGGGGACAGTCTGTAATATTTCTGTCAGGCTCCAAAGCTAAAGAATAATTCCATTTAAAGAGCTGAGTCCATTGGGAGCTACAGTCTCCAGAAAGCTAAACCGTGCATGTTAAACAGCGATCAGCCTTGGTGTTTCCTTCTGCTACTCCCTAACACAAGTTACCTGGCCTCTTTTTTTGGCTGGTTTTTAATCTCTGCTAGGTGACTGGTAAGCTCACTTGCATCAAACCACTTCCATCACTGCCGCTTGATCACCTCTGCCGGGGGCCAAGCCATAGGGATTCATCCTTGTGAGCCTTGTGCTCACACCAAGTCTGAAGCAAAGCTAAAGCATTGAGAAGTTCCCTCGGTCAGTCCTGAGTGCAATTGCGTCCGGGGACACAATTCTTTGGCAGGAGGCGATGAAAGAAGGTACGGGTATGTGGCAGCTGGGTTCAGTTTTGTGTCTGGATCAGGACTGTACTTGCACATGGACAAAGCCCCACCCGAGAGCACAAATTCTTGTTTCTCATCATGGGTGCCAGAGCGCTGCTCCTGCTTTCTCCCCTACAGTGCATTAAGTTAATCTTTTGTGTGCATGCAGGGCCTTGATAATGCTACTGCGTGGGCACCGTGTGTGCATGGCTGGTTTTCTGCGTATTGGTGGCTGATCTTTCTTGTTTCTTTTGACCTCTTGATATGTGCTCCCCAGGAACATAAGAACTGCAAAGAACTGATGAAGACAGAGGTGCCAAGCAAGGAGGGAGCGTGGTTTAGTTTTGATTTTAAATGCTCTTGGCTGTGTTCTGGCCAAAAGCCTTGCCTTAAACAACTGCAATGAGCTAAACTCCTGGGGATTTTGCATCCCTACACAATTCTGCATTGCTATAGGCTTTACAAGCCATTGCCGTTGACTCTGAGCCTGTACTGCAGTGAGGCCAAAGCAGGCATCCACAAAAACAGCCAAGTGTTCTTCTCCAAAATGCTTAAAAGACTGGAGAGATCAGACAGCTCTGGGCAGGTGGGAATACACAGAAATGGGCAGTGTCACTCAGAACGAGAAACAGTGATGCAGGTGCTGCCGCAGCGTGACAGTTTTCAGAGCCTTGAGTAGCACAGTGAGGATTTTCAGGCAGCAAGTCCAGCTGCACAGGGTGTGTGAACAGCTCACGCCAAGCACAGAGATAGGCTTGGGAGAAGACAGGGATGCTCCTCCTGGTTTGTAACAGGTGACAGTCAACGGAAAGTACTCTCAGGACACATAGTTAGGAGCTGTTGTCATGGTACCTGGTGGGAAATATCGTGGGAGAGGTGACTGAGTCACAAGAGGCCATATTAACTATATGTGTGATGCGAGGGAAACAGCGTCAGGGTGTGAAGGAACAGAGAAATGTGCATATGCATTGGAGAATCCCACATCTTCAGTTTTTCTCAAGACAGTTAAGCGTGTTGATGTGGGGAGGAAGGGGGCTTTCTGTGCAGTGGTTTCCAGTAGCAACAGGTTATTTGTTATGTTAAATAAAACGTAACTTTTTACTGTCATGTGTTTTCTTAGGTGTAAAAACCGCTGCTCGTTTGACTTATTGCCTGCTTTAGAGAGGTGAGTCTTTATTACCTTGGTATTTCTGTCCTCGGTGACCACTGATGGGTGCGATCTTGTGTTATAGCTGGGCTACAAATGCACATGGTTCAGCAGCTTCAAAATACAAAAACTGTTTCCAGAGCAGGGAAAATTATTTTTTTTCGTGTACCACCACAACAGTATTTTTACTGTTTCCCACCACATAGTTCGATGCTATGAATTTGTGGTATCACATAACTTTTGACTGTGAGTCTTAGGGGTCAAGAGGACAGATCTGGAGTCCTTCCTTAGGCCCTTACAATGGTCAAACTCAGCCAGAGCTTCTGTATGCTAGTCTGCTTCCATGATGCTCTCGTTCTAGAGGGCTCACGTCTTGTGTTGAGAAAGTAACTCAATTCCCTTCAAAAAGCAGAGACCTAACAATGGTAACAAATCGTAATGAAGGGCGGGGGGGGGTGGGGGAGAGGGGTCTTCTGCCAATGTGAAATTTGGTTTTCATGTCAGGACTGTTTGGTATTTCCACAGAGAGTGCAGACATCATTGTGCATTAATGCCAGATCTGTTGGTAGTTCTCTGCCTGCTGTGAAAAGTGGACTAAAAAAAACCCAAAAAAACGTTAGGCACCAACTGGCACAAGTGCCACGGTTGCACGTGGTGCACGATAATGTGCCCTCCTCCCCACACTCACAGAACTCTGAGACAGAAAATATTACTGACTTGGGTTTTCTCTCAGTTCTGCTAATTGTAATCAAATCTCACACTGCACCCACTCCATAATCAACTTGGAATCCTGCAAAGAAAGGAACTTGGGTTCCAACTTCAACCTACCAAGGTGTGCAGCATTCAGTTTCCCAGGGAAAAAAAACCTGCCACACGGTGGTAAATTCAGTCTCTGCTTAAGAGGGCATTACTGGAGTACTCTTATGGGTTACTGAAAGCTTGCTCTTTCTGTAAGAAGCATCAGCATCTGGAAAGAGTAAACCCCTAAAGCACACTTTGTTTACAGCATCACTAAGAGGACAGTTCTGTACAGCACAATTCGCTATCTCTACTTGCAAGACAGGCAGCAATGGAAAATGATGCAACTGCCCTTTCTTATTGTAACTGTAAAAGATGTGCCAGTAGTACTGCAGAGACTACTTGCTTGTCGTCCTTCCAAACGATGTAAGGTGAGAGAGCACGACATTCCTGATTGAGCCTAATGCAAACATGCAAAGTCAGGTACCCTTCTGCTGCGAGGAACCAAAGAAATGTGTCCTTTTGCTGCATTAAAACCCACTCAGAAGTAGAAATAAGTTCAGTCTTTCCAGGGGGCAGGGGGTAAACCAGGAGGAAAAGCCACGTGAAGTCCAAGTTCGGCTTTACCTCTTGAATTACAGGAAAGTTGCTGAGCATCTGTTTCTAAGGAATGCCACTCGGCATCCAAGTAAGACAAGAAATGAGGAAGAAAACATTGATACAGTAGTTACATTTCCTTCAGCAGGAGCACGGGAAAAGGTACTGCTTCTGTCCCCTCCAGCCTGTTGCATTTATCAGGAACAGTTTAGAAACATAGGGGAAACAGGTTAAATTAGATGGCTTTCAGTTAAACCATACCTTGGAAAAATCCTAAATGTTTTGAGGGAAAGCAATGAAAAGTCCCAAAGATGGAAAAAGGGGAATTCTTTAGTTTAAGAAGTCAAGATTTGCTTCTACAAACTGAAACAAATTTGTAGTCGGACCTACTGCCATTAGATCACACGCCATCCTTTCTCGAGAAGGAAAAAGTCCAATTTATAAAACGTTGGAATGGAAAAACAGCTGCAGCCTGATAACTTTAATGGAAGAGAGAAATGAGACTTCTTTTGAAACAGGAATATTTTTCACTGTTAAGGCCAAGAATTTCAATGCTGGAGCACAGGCAATACAATTGTTTTGTGGACTATGATTGTCCAAACGTGTCAAATCCATCACCACATTAATTCTGAGATTAATAAACAAAACACTGTAGAGCTTCTTCTACAATTTCAAATCAATCAGTATGTTTCATTGCCACAAGTATTTTAAGTTGATACACTGCCAAGAAAGCTAGTCCACTCTAATATGCGACGCCATACGATACAAACTTCTGGTCACATCTGTTAGGCGCTGCTTTATTTGCCCTGCAAAAACATAGATATTAGTAAAGAGTATGCAGATGTGGCCACAGCTATCCTGAGCCAGCAAATCCCGCTGTTCATCACAGCAAGAAAAGCACATGCTTTTATTGATGTATGCAAGTCCAGTTTGAAAACTATTATATTCCTGTAAACTGCAAATCTCTTGGACTTTTCGCTTTGTAGATCTGCAGAGCCAGGCAAGCAGTTTTTTTAAGAGGCAGACTGAAGATAAAAGTGCTTGTTATATGCAGTCTGTGTCTGAGGAGAAGCTCTAAGTGGAAGTGGATGCTGTAGGCCTATTGATGCAAGGCAGTACCACTCGGTGAGGTTCAGGTTAACCGCCTTTTTTCTGGAAAAAAACAGTCACAAGAGTGAGACCACCTAGCAGACTTTTGACATGTACGTACAACAATGCAGACTGGGAATAGAGACACTGAGGTGATAATCATCTAATACCTGTAGTTTTACCTGAAATATACCTTCTATTCTTTAAGGATATCAAGAGACCACTCTCCTTGGTAGTTCTGATTGTACCTGACTCTTACTCAATTTCCTCCTAGTTTCTCACTTGCATTTGACTGCCTTCAACTCCCAGCCATTAATTCCTATTTCATTAATCTCAGTTTCTCTCAGAGATAAAAATGTGTCTTGCACTAGTATCTTTTCCTGGCATGTTCAGAGCACTGCTGACAGGACCCTTTTCGGTCCTCCATTGACAGGTTAGAACACAACAAGCCATGGAAAATGCCATCTCCTGAGGGTCCCTGCTCAGCACACCCCACTGCTGGGCACTGCACTAATCCTATCCGGATCCCAGAAGGCTGGCAGAAGGGAGGATCCCTATCTTCTCTCCCCAGCTTTTGCATAACCCATTTGGCCACACCTGTGGCACCTGGTTGTGAAACGTGGAACGATCCACACACAGCCATCTCCACTTGGTTTATTTCCTCATTCCAGCCATCAGGACTGTAGTGTGAATGATAAAGGCTCAAAATCAGAAGGAAAATAATTGCCAGAGCGAGGTATATTAATGGATTTCCTGTACGGAAGAACAGAGACGGTACTACCATCACTGTTCTAAACTGGAAACAGCTGTCCTGATGACCTGCATTTAAATTCAGGCAAAATTTCAAAACTTCTCTGAAATAAAATAGGGTTGCCAAGGAAAATTTGAAATAATCTTCATCAGAGCATCGTTTTCTAACTAATTGCCTCTATAAGCCAAAGAATAACATGGTTACACTGGGGCTTTTTTCAAATTAAAATATAGAACAGACCAACTGCAGTCGTAGAAAACTGTACAAAGAAACTATCCATGCTTCCAACAATTTTAGCGAGTAAAAAAAGATGTGGAAAAGGATAAGAAGAGGAAATTCACTAGCTCAAACCTATCCCAAAGTAACATACAAAAACTTACATTGAACTTACGCAGATATGCTCTGGAAAGCACGTCTATCAAAACATTTTACCTGACCTTATAAGAGTACTAACCATTTATATGTTCAATGAGAACTAATTTTGCTGTACTTGCTGAATCCCAAGTTCACAAACAGCTGCTGCCTAGACAAAAAGTCCTGTTACTTGCTGATGTATTTCCTTTAAACCTAAAAACCCTTAAACCTAAAAGAATTTACATTAATATATTACATTTTCAGACTTCCGCAAGAATAGTCTGCTATCAATTATGTTCTTCACTAAGTGCAGTATATAAATAATCTCCAAAATCACGCTCTTTTTCCATGGCCACTATTTCTTATTTCCTGCTTCCGCTTCCTTCACAGAAGGCTGGAAAAAGACGTTCTGCTTTTAAAAGCTGTAGTTACTTAGCAGACGCAGCAGTTTCTGAACAGAAATCTGCAAATACAAATTTTAGAGGTGTGTTGTGGTATGTCTAATAAACCCCTCTCCACAAAAAAAACAATGAAGCTTCAGTAACATGCACAAAATTTGAATTCCATAAAAAAGCTATTTGTAATATCTTATGTTCTTAATGGAACACAGGTACATATTTACTGCCCATATTTAAAAACTGAGAGAGTGAAACCCCTTCCATTGCATTGAAAATTATTTTTTGAGAGTCTAAGTTCCATGCCGTAAAGAAAATACAGAATGTCTTTTCAAGGGCAGGGCTACGTTTCCTGTTGTTAACTTATCTGTGGGCTGTGTCAGTCTGAAGAGAAATTGATTGGATCCCAAAAACTACCAGTCTTCTGAATGCAGAATGCTAAGAAATGAGACATTCTCAGAAGATGAAAATGCTCAGCTGCGGGGTTCTCCTCCCCGCCACCCGCCCTGCCCCCATCTCCAACTGGAATCATTATTCTCAGACCAAGTTGCTGGTAGGAATGGATTGGGCTGTGTCCTAGTTTTGCCAAAGTTTTAAAAGACAAAATATACAAAGCCCTGTAACAGCTACAGACACTCTGAGCTAGTCAATTGTACCTGGTGTTACACAGGCTATTTACACTCTTTACTAATCACACATATTTGAACACTTTTGAATGCGCTCCGTAACTTCATGTGAATTCCACAAAACACTCATCAAAAGTAAAATTCTCATTTGATCAATCCACTCTCGGTTTAACATTTTAGCTGTAAATCTCGTACTTGAGAAACAGAGAAAGTACCTTAGCTGTACCTAGCTCAGACTTGAAAGCTACTAGCATGAAAAAAAACCAACCAGAAAAACATGCATAATTGCAACTTAATAACCTTGACTGATGACCAAATGAGAAATCGCACATTTGGGGAAACTTTCTCTTCCACAGAGTCACTGCCAGCATTACAAGACATTGCGCCCTGGATAAAGACAGTCAGAAACAGCCCAATATCACACCTGCTTTCCAAAGCCCATCTCACGTGCACTTACGTATATGCTTTCAGGGTGGTGAGGAAGGTGCCTCATCAATGCATCCAGCTCATCAAACTTTCTCAATACAGCATGAACTTCCACAGACAGTTCTTTATACTCAGCAAACTGATCATTGAACACCGCTTTGTACCGGTCTCGCATTTCATTTGTTTGAATGGCTGGGTATTTCCTAAAAAAAAAAAAAAAAAAAAGAGTTTATGGAGTAGTTTTAGAGATAGGACTTCAAGAAACACAGAGACTCTTCACTTTGATAGTGTATTTCTGTACTGTTTCTTTATCTCGAAACCTGCTGGAGTTTGCACGTATGTAAAGCACTGCAATCACAGAATCACAAAATGACAGCAGGGTTGAGGTGGCTGAGGTTAGACAAGACCTCCAGGGGCCACCAGGTCTACCTCCTCCTTGCTCAAGCAGGCCCATTTAGAGCTGGTTGCCCAAGACTGCGTCCAGACGGCTTCCGAATATCTCCAAGAACTGAGATAGTTAAGAATAATCTCTCTGGGTAACCTCTGGTTACCTGCATGGTGAAAGGATCTTCCCAATATTCACCTGGAACCTCCTGTGTTCCACTTTATGTCCTAGTCTATGGCAAATAGTAAAAAAAGTAATTCATGGTCTCATACTTCACCAGGGAAAGGCCTGCCCTTTAAAAGGCAGCTTGACATAGATCTAGTGCTTAGAAAGTACAAGAGCAGTCAAATTCCAGGTACTAAAAAGACAAGGAATTTCCAAAGTATTTTATTATTTTCCAAGCCATCTGTGTGGTGGCCTTCTCTCCTTTGGCAGAATGTTATCGTCTATTTGCTAGATCGTCACATTCTTCTTTAATATTTGAAGTTTGGTTTGTTTTTTGTTTTTAAATTTAAGATTCTTCAGTTGCATTGCTGGTTCTAGGACACTGACATCAGCCTCCATTCTGTCTATTTTTAACCTTAACGTAATTAAGAACTACAAGTTCCTATAGCACATGCATGGCAGAGAAACCTTGACTGCATACCTGAGAAACGCTGAGTGAAAGCAGTCCCCTTAAGTCAGTTCCCTTACGCTAAGTAGTCTGGCATCACTATAGGTTTAGGAATACCACCATTACGTAGTTCCGGTTTCCTTTCCACTGATTTAAGCAGCCTCTAAGTGACCTCTTCTCTTGCTCTGTCATCGCTTTCGTACTGTTACGAAGGAAAAAAAAAGTACTTCTTAATGAGGTCAGTTTTCCTTCAAATGCAATATACATAAACCACAGATCTGAAGACAGAGACGTTAAGTATTGAGCAGCAGCAGAAGCAAATCACAGATATTATTTAAACCCTTATTTAACAATATTTAAACAATATTTATTTTTTAAACCCTTATTTAACAAGCGCCCTGCTCATTTCTTCCTTTGTTTGGAAAATACAACACACCAGGAAGCACCTCCTCAGCTGATCCAGGAAGACAGGCGAGCATTACACAGCCAGCTCCCTACCGAAGTATATTCAAACAAAACACGCTCAAGAACGGCTTTAAATTACAGGGGGGAGGAAGATGTAGATTAGACGTTAGGAAGCCATTCCTTCAATGCGAGTGGTGAGGCCCCGGCACAGGCTGCCCAGGAAAGCTGTGGATGCCCCCTCCCTGCAAGAGTTCAAGGCCGCCGGCGGCGGCGCCGAGGCGGGGGCGGCTCAGCGCGCGCCGGGGGAACGTGGAGCCCAGCATCGAGCCCAGCGCGGAGCTCGGCGGCGGCAGCACGGAGCCCAGCGCGGAGCTCCGCCGCTGCTCCCGCCCTCGGAGCCGGCGCTCCCGCCATGGCCGGCGCTCCCCGCCGTCAGGCGCTGCCCAGCTCCGCGCGCCGGCCGCCGCTCACGCGGGAGGGAGGGAGCGACCCCGCCGCAGCACGCGCAGGGGAAGAGGAGTCCGGCCCGCCAGTCCCCGCCGCTGCGCCGCGGCCCCGCCCCGCCCCCGCCCCGCCGCTCGCCCCGCCCCGCGTCCGCAGCGGGCGGCGGCTCCGGCCCCGGCCCCGGCTCCGGCTCCGGCCGCAGCGCCCTTCGGCCGGGGCGCGGCGGGTTGCGGGCGGCGGCGGCGCGGGGCGTGGGGGGTTACGGGACGATGCGGTGAACTCTTACGTGGCCTGGCAGGCGAAAATTCCGTGAAATAAAAATCCGTGCTGCTGTGTAATTTCCAGAGAAGGGCCCGTTGGAACGGTTTTGTCGTTCCACAGCTGTACCACTGCTTCAAAAGTGAAAAGAATAATTTCCCGCTATACCTTTTTTTATTACACCCATCGCTGCGTGTAAATAGAGAATGTTATGTCCCAGTTCCAGATGGGTGTTTTGTGTCATGGTAAACAACAGGCAAAGCGCACCACAACCCTTCTACCGGTTCCCTTTTATTCTCACTTTAATCCTTTTCCTTGCAAACTCAAAAGATTTTATGCACGTCGTGCACTGTATAACCAGACCTATGCGTAGGTCGGAGCACTAATATCTGATACAAAGGAACAGAAAGCTAAATGAGCGTTAAAACACGGTTGTAGTTGAAATGTTGGTGCTAACATTGTAATTCTAAGTAGATGGGAACTGGGAAAAAGAAAGTTTTAAGAGCCAAAATATAAAATTATAAGGCGACAAATGTGGGTAAATATCACAGTAAAGATGTACACAAAAGATGTTTCTGTGTGAAAGCATTCTTTTCCTTAGGTCATGAAGAAAGAAGGTGTTCTTCAAAACATACTGTCAAGCTTACCTCCCAAAATGTCTTTTCAGTGGTAGCTTCCCAACATCTTGGATAAAAGCAATCTCAGCTGAGAGAAATAGTCACCAGCATCACGTTGGGTAGACACTAGGGAACAAACAATTCATATGTTTAGTTAAGTATGTGTTTGCATTATTTTGGATACCAAAACGGCTCATCTATATTTGAAATTTTTAGTATATTACCATAACGTATGCACATATTGCCTCCACAGGAGGCAATAAATCCTTACTATCTGCCAACTTTGTATTTATCAGGTAGAGTTTCTATTGCACAGCCTGAAAAAATAATTAATCTGGATGGTATCACAGTATCACAGCATTACAAGGTTGGAAAGGACCTCTGAGATCATCAAGTCCAACCTGTAACCCTACACTAACACCAACACTAACACCAACCCATCATCTAAACCATGGCACTCAATGCCTCATCCAGTCTCCCCTTAAACACCTCCAGGGTCGGCGACTCCACCACCTCCCTGGGCAGCGCATTCCAATGGCCGATCACCCTTTCAGTGAAGCAAAGCCTTAGTTAATACATAAAGCCTTCTATTAGAAGTATTTAACGTAGCATAGACGACCCAGATGCCTGGGCAGTGATTTTTGGATTGCGTGCCATGCACAGTAACCACCTGCTACTGGATCGCTCCACCTTTCACAAGTTGTTTCAAATGCACTGCAAACATTGGTTTTGTTTACTTCATCTGGTAAAGGCTTTTTAAAGCTGTTTGAGTATCCTGAGGTTACTTTAAAGGGATCAGTAAGCAATGATGATCTGGTTAATAGGTATTTCCAAAAGGTCCTCACCAAGTCCCCTAAAGGCTTTTAAAAGAAACCTGAAGCCTCAGAAGAAGCCTTAAGCCTAGATTAAAGACTCGCTAGTACAGTCTGATAAATAATTAAGAGTCAGGAAATGGGTGAGGAGAATAGGAGTTAATACTTAACTCGTGCAATGAAGGAAGGTTGCCAGTGCAGTCCTGCAGACATTGGTGCAAGGACCTGGGCTAAGAAAATCTTTCCTAAATGTAACCCTGTGAAAAAAAGGGGTGAAGAGTAAGATGAGCAAGTTTGCTGGTGATGCTAATTTAGACAGGCTACTAAGGAATCGGGCCGTCAAAAGGACTGTGCTAGGACTTTTGAGACAGAATGACAGGGCAATATTATGATAAAGTGCAACACACACAGGTACCTGAAGCCCGTGCAGTAAAAACAAAAAAGGAAAAAGGCTTTAAAATACTGCAGTGTGAGGACCCTGACTTATGTGTCTATAAAGCATCACATATGGCTCACTTCTGGCAAGGCAGATACTTGTTTAATTCCTTCAGCTAAATAGGTTTAAAAGGTATTATTGGTGGTGATTCAAGGCTACGGGAGAGCTTGAATCTTGCTGTGTGACTAGAAGCATATTTATGTCCCAGGTATATGTGCATACCGTATGTGTTGGTTTGGGTTTTTTTTTTAGTTAGGCGAAAGGATAGGTGGTATTAAAGTTTTGGGTTACAAACGTGTCATTATGCTTACTGATTTGAAACCCCCATTTAGTTGCAACGGTTACACTGATCTTACCTTGGTTCCTCACTAGGTTTGCTAACATAGCAAATTAAGGCAATAGCTCCATCTGAAGACACTGGTGTTAAACAGAAGCTTTGAAAAGAGATTCTTCAGCAAGGCAGATTTCTTTATAGGGGATGAGCTGGAAGTGGGAAACCGAAACATGAATGAAAGATCTGCTAAACCATAATTTTCACCACCAATGCAGGCTGGCTTTTTGTTTTTTGCAAGTTTGTGCAAGAGTGTTGATTCAAATGTAAAAAATTGCCAAAGCTTTAGTATCTCACGAAGGAGTTCTATCTGATAAACCTATAAAATGCAACAGCAGGAATTTGTTAAACTTACACAACAGTTTAATGTGGTTTAAATGGCACAAACCTAAACTTACTTTTAGGAATACTTTGCAGTATTTCAACTCTAAAGTTGTTTCCATGAACATGGCATGAAGACTCTTACAGAATTATGGAGAGAGACTAACTTGGACGCAGGGAGCAGGCTTTGTTTGTTTTTACGCTAAAGAACAATACAAAGGTACCTCTTCAAGCAAGTATTTTTTTGGAAGTGTAATAACTGATGGTAAAATATTTGACAACTTTAGCATTGCGTGTGAATCTCATCAGTACTACTCTAAGCAATGTAGGTGTAATACCTTCCTCAAAACATCAAGCATTTACCTTTTAATAGATAAGGAACCCCTGGGGCTCATGGAAAGGCCAGAACTGGGTTCTTACCTGGCACTGGGCAAAGGGTCGAGCATTTGAATGTATTGGCCCTTGGGTAGTCACAGCTGCGTGGCATTTTCCCATGCCAGGTTTGACTAAGATAGATATCAGGCGTTGTATGAACTCAAGGGCTCTGCACAACACATCTCTTTTGAAGTAAACCACACTCTATAACTGCAGTGACGTGACACATCCGGAAGATATTCAGGTTGCTGTGCAAAGCATCCGAATGAAAAAACTAGGAGAGAAAACTAGGAGAGCGGCATTTGGCCTGCGATACATTTTTAGTAGAAATTTACTATATTATAAAATACTTCATGGAATATTTTACAAACAGTGTAATCCACTGTAATAAAATGTTGACAGAAGTTAGAAAAAACTGTACACAAATGGTCTGCATCTCTGTGGAGAGACTTACTGAAACCTGGCTCACTGAAAGCAGACATGAGCCTGACAAAAGCAAGCTGTTTAGGCCTTGAGTGGGAAAATACTGAGCTAAGTGAGAAAATACTGACCAGCAAGGTCAGTGGGCCCTTGTTGTGCAGTAAAGCTTAGGCAAGGGAGATAACAGGATGTCTCCCACGGGACCAGATGGATTTCTAAAACTACAGGAATGTATGTGCAGTGATAAAGTCTGTAACCAATAAGGAGCTAAAGTTTTGCAATATGTATAACCTAATTATCGTGGCTATAAAAGTGATTGTAACACGATCAATAAACGAGTTCCACTGATGAACCATCTGGTGTCGGTGACTCCCTCCGTCTTCAACACATCTCTCCTACTCTTGATGCACTATAGCTTTGAAGAGAAGGAGTTGGGGTCACTGGTGGATTAGAAGCTCAACATGAGCCAGCAATGTGCACTTGCAGCTCGGAAGGCCAGCTGTATCGCGGGCTGCATCAGAAGAGATGTGGCCAGCAAGGCTGATGGAGGGGACTGTCCCCTTCTACGCTGCTCTCACAAGACATCACATGGAGTACTCTGTTCAGTTCTGGAGTCCTCAGCACTGGAAGGACATGGATCTGTTAGAGCAAGTCCAGAGGAGGCCACAGAGATGATCAGAGGACTGGACAACCTCCCATATGAGGATAGGCTGGGAGATTTCAGGTTGTTCAGCCTAGAGAATAGAAATCTCTGAGTAGACCTTAAAAGAGCCTCTCAGTACTTGAAGAAGCCTAGAGAAAGGCTGCAGAGAGGCTCTTTATCAGGGATGCAAGGACAGGATGAGGGAGAATGGTTTTAAGTTGAAAGAAGTCAGATTTAGATAAGATATTAGGAAGAAATTTTTTATGGAGAGGATGGTGAGGCACTGGAACAGGTTTCCTGGAGAAGTTGTGGACGCATCGTCCCTGGAGGTATTCAAGGCCAGGTTGGATGAGGCTTTGAAGTACCTGGTCCACGTGTCCTGTTCAGCGCTGCCCCTCAAGTCAGTCGTGCTGCTTGACCAAGGGTCATAGCTACAATAGTCTGTGCATGAGAAGGAAAATAATTCTTTATGATGAGAAAGGTGCTTTTCTTCATGGGGGTTATTCAGTGTCCCCCATCAACACTGAGCCCCCGGGCCAAGTGCCTTCACGTCCTGTGTTGGACCACCATTACAAAGACATTGCAGGTGGGGAAGCTTCTTGCTCCAGTTATCCCAAACAGACAGCTGCTTCAAAGTGATTTACTCCATTTGGAATTGGGGCTAAGAGTCTTTGGGCTGAGCCCTTCACTCATGACATCTGCCCAGGTGTCGGTCCCAGGGAGCTTTCTGCTGGTGGAGCCTCCAGCAAAGTCATAAAGGCTAATTCTAATGCAATATTATCAGTGAGGATAATAGAAGATTACATGACTTCAGTTTTTATCATTGCAGATTAATGAAGGATCATGTCATGTAAAAAGTCAAGATTTTGGGCATGGATTCTAGTAATTCATTTTAGGCGTTCAGTGGTCTTTTGTGACTCTTTGAAACTCATACTTGTGGTGAGAAAGAGTCAACTTTATTGCACTTACTATTTACAAACAGTAATGGGAATTCAAAGTTGTTGACTGTCTTCCTTGGACATTTTCAAATGGAATATATGTTCCTATAAAAATGTTGTTATAAGTACCATGAAGAGGCTAACATGAAACACAAGTGTTCAGCTTTAGTTTCCTTGTATATGCTGGGGTGAGTCTATACTACATTTTTCGCTTACAACTATTTCTTCTTTTGTGTGGGAATACTTTTGGACACAAAAAATGTGTTCTTTTCAGAAAAGCTCTCAATGAGAGCCAGGCATAAGGACAGTTAGCACGTATTACTTGAGCCAAAAGCTGTTGTTCACAATCAGTGAACCAGCCCAAAGGCCTCTCCTTGGAATCAGCCTCCACCCGATGAATGTTCAAATGCACGCATGCAGTTAGTGCACAGAAGACACTGAGGAAAATGGTAGGGTCAGGCGGTGGTGCAAGTGACAGCCCTGTGTGTGACAATGGCTGGAGTTTGTTTAGAAAATACACTCTTAAGTTGCGTTTTGGGGAGTCAGGCAGCAATCTCACCATCACCTCTTCCCACCACACCATAGCCACATGTTTTCCTTGTGCGGCTTAAGCACATCTGGTCCCAGGGACCGGGAAGCGCACTCGGGCGCTTCACTCCAAGAATGTTCCCCAAACCCCCATCTGCATTTGAAGCGGTGCCTAGAGACATTCCCAGAGTGACAGTTGGGTTTAAGTGCACACGCATGTCTCGTTGTCCAGCATTTGTTGTTGGCACAAGTGTCACCCTGCGGCATGATAACTGTGATGATGCATGTGTGTGTTCATGTTGGCTGCTGAACTGGTCCTTGGGACAGAGATAGTGAAGTCGTGGCATCCATCAACATCTCGGCTGGCAAAGCAGAATCTTGGGAGTGGTTGATGAAGTTCTGACCTGCTCAGGTTTTGCCTGCGCTGAAACCAGTGATTCCTGAAAACACAGAAAAAGTTGTTTCCCACACTGTTCGAGGCCTGGAGAGAGGGTGAGGACAGGCTGCTGTGTAAACAGAGGACAGCGTTTCTGTTAGAACCAGACCCTTCCTCTTGCTTTCAGGTCACTCCTCTCCTAAAGCAAAGCTTCTCAGGGACAGAGACAGAGCTGACAAAGCATTGCCTGTGACGTTAACACCGTGTCACTTTGGGAAATGCTGCTCTGCCTTTTGCCACCATGAGATCTATTAACAGGCATGTTGTGTGTATCTGTTTGCATCTGTGCTCAGCCCTCCTCTGCTAGTAGCTGGCCTCCTCTGAATCCCAAAACCCAAGCCCCAGCCACTCTCACTGACACTTGCCCACAGTGCCAGGCCCCTCTCCATTTGCCAAGTGTGCTGGTGCTTCTGGCCTTCTGTGTGTTGGTGGTCTTCAAAAGCACCAAAACAGAGCTTAGTCCTGCAAATGCAGGGAAGAGTTCTGGTTGCTGTCCCCATAGTCCCTGATCAGACAGCCACAGCTGATAAGGGACACTGCTTAGCCTTATTTGCAAGCAGCAGACATCTGCTGTGTTATGTTGGGGAATTAATGCAATGTGAAGTGCAAAAGCATTGTCTGAACAATGGATGTACAACTGCATTAGTCCGATAGTTTACAAGCAAACCATTTTCTCTATGGTAAAATATATATTGGTTTAGCAGAATAAAGGAGGAGCCTCAGGTTCCAGTGGACCTCCCAACAGATAGACACTCTGGATTGAAATAGCATATAGGGTTCATGGACAGAATCACATACTGCAAACAGCCATTGTAGAATAATTTACTAGCTGTCGTAGATCCCTTCTGGTTTTGCATGGATTTGCCAGTTGTTTGAGTTAAAGCAGAACCAGCTTTCTAAATTCTCAGCAAAGACTCATCTAAGGAACTTCATTTGCTGACAACTAACCAGCAACTAGAAACCCACTTGTGTTCATCAGCTTAGGAAGACTTCTCGAAACATAGTGGTTTGGTAGTGTGTTTGGGGAGTGGTTTTGGCAGGACATAGGCATTCCCACTTCTCTGGTACAGCCTCCCAGAGGAACCTCTCTGCGTCCAGCCTTGACCTGGATTCTTTCGTCTCCTTTGTCTCATGAATAGCCCTCAACAAAAGTAATGTGAACCCTTTGCTATACAGTCAACAGCATCTGAGGAGAAGGAAGTCAGGCTTTACTGTTAAGTCAGTATTCCCAAATGGAAGTCAGGGGTGTCTCTGGAAAAATTAATCACTCCACAGATTTTCCCAGCCTGCCTGCCTTTTGCTACTGGTTTTCAAATCACTTGAGAGACTTGCAGTCAAACACTTCATTTTCTCTTGGTGTCTCAAAGAATGAAGCAACAGAGATGCAGAAAATGCCACAGACATAAGATCAGAAGTGCTTGAATAGAGTGACATTGCTCCTTGTTTTTAGACAAGTTTCAGGCTCTCTGCCGATACCAAGAGATGCTGCAGTACCCATTATGTTCTCCAAGTTGTCCTGACAGAATGGTCGCTTGGTTTTGGCAATGTTCTTATAAAGCAATCTTAGTTCTGAGCAATCTTAGTCCTTCTGGGAAGGACCGAGTTCTTCCCAGTCTGAGAGAAATACCATGGGCTTGATGAGGGTGGAGAGGAGGCTGGTTCACCTCATCCTCCCTGCAGAGCAAGGAGGGAGAGAAGTGGCTGGGACGGGCAGAGTAAATGTTCAGCACATGCGTTGCTCAGTAGCTGAAGCACCGCTGGAGGGAATGCTTGAATTGATCGTCTTGATCTCAGCCATGGTTTCACCAGGACAGGAGAGAGATGTTGCTGGTGTATCCTCACTGTGGTGCAGTCCCACCACAGATTGCCCTCTCCAAGGCCCTGGGAGATGATCGTTTAAGATAAAATGTGACAAACTGTACCATCACATTGAAGTGTTAAAAGGTCACATGGTGATAAGAGAGGGCTGAGCATACCAATACCATTAAACACACTGGCAAGATTGAGAGGATCTGCCCTGAAAGCTGCGGCAGTCCTGCAACTGGGCTCTGTATCAGGCTGGCAAACTGCAAGAAGAAGTGTCATCTGCCCAGGCCCTGGAAACACGCATTTTAATCACAGACCAGAAAATGGACAATTTTTTAAAAAGAAAATAAATAAAAATCTGTGGGTTTTTTCCATGTGCAGGTTTCTCTTTGGACCTCACACAGCGTTAATAACTCCGTGTATATGGAAATAAGGTCAGAAATGTGTATATGCTCCAAAAGACAAGAAGTTTATAGTCACCAAGTAAGAGTCACCAAATTAGAAAAAATCTGCACACGAAACAGAAGATTTTTCAAGTGCACTGAATTCCATATAAAAGTGCAACATTACAACTCAGTGTAGACCTGCTGAATTTTCACTGTATTGAAATTAAAGATGAACTTGACAGCAGTTTTGTGTGAGCCCATGACTCCTGTCCTTCAGCGGTACATTGAAAGGTTGAGATGCATAGCTCTTTTCCTATATTAGTGATATTTAAGTCCCAAAGTTCACATGGTTAAATCACATGGTTAAATGTGCTGCAGAGTGTATTAAAAATAGATTCCTCTGAAAGTATGTTTGCTCTGCATAGCAATCTCTTTCTGAATCTTGCTAATGACTATAGGTTTAACGTCAGTCTATATTACTTAACCAGCTACTGGGCAAAATAAAGGAAAAAAGGTCTACTCAGGTCACTGTTCTGAGGTGCTCACGGTGCACACACAAATCTCCTGCAGCCTTCAGCGGAGACCGCCAGCACCCCAGGCCTGAGAAGCATGAGGGGCCTGAGGGGTCTGAGGGCCCCTGGGACCGGCCACCACTCCAACTGGGGCAGAACCTGTGCGCTCCAAAGTATCAGCTGCACTGATTGGCCCAGGTGTCTGGGAACTCCTAACAAGAAGAAAGGGGAAAGTGACCAGCCAGCCTGCTGCTCATGGCCTCCTGACCACAAGACACCACCCATGACCAGTGGCTTGGGGTCACACAAAACTCTTAGAAGAGATCATCACGTCCAATCACTAACGTAAAACTGCTGAGTCCACCACAGAACCCTGCCCCTAGGCTCCATGTCTACATCTTTCAAATGCCACCAGGGATGCTCACCCCCCTACATCCCTGGACAGCCTCTTCCAGTGTTTGACACCCCTTTTAGGGAAGAAAGATTTCCTAATGTTCAGTCAAAACCTCCCCTGCCACAACCTGAAAGTATTTTTCCTCTTGAGCTATCGCTTGTTACTTGGGAGAAGAGGCCAACACCCACCTAGCTACAACGTACTTTCAGGGAGCTGTAGAAAGTGGTAACATCTCCCCTCAGCCTCCTTTTCTCGAGACTAAACAACCCCAGTTCCCCCAGCTGCTCTCCATAACACCAGTGCTCCAGCCCCTTCCACAGCTCTATGTCTCTTCTCAGGACACACACGCTCCATCCCCTCAACGTCTTTCTAGCTGCGAGGAGCCCAAAACTGAACACAGGATTTGAGGAGTCAGTCACCAATTGAGGACTCACCAATACCAAGTACGAAAAGGCAATCCTTTTCCTACTCCAGCTGGCCACACTGTTTCTGACAGAAGCCAGGGTGTTGTTGGCCTTGTTGGCCACCTGGGCACAACGCTGACTCTTTTTAATCCTATTTTCATCATGTTCATTCTATTTCTCCTGACTGCTCTTACCAGTTTCAACCTTGTTAGAGGTTATACAGATGACCTCACAGTACCTGTCTCAACAGAGGTCATTGTGGAGAGAATTACTGAAACCTGGCTCACTGAAAGCAGACATGAGCCTGACAAAAGCAAGCTGCTTAGGCCTTGAGTGGAAAAATACTGAGCTAAGTGAGAAAACACTGACCAGCAAGGTCAGTGGGCCCTTGTTGTGCAGTGAAGCTTAGGCAAGGGAGATAACAGGATGTCTCCCACGGGACCAGATGGATTTCTAAAAACTACAGGAATGTATGTGACTCTTATTCAATGATAAAGTCTGTAACCAATAAGGAGCTAAAGTTTTGTAATATGTATGAAGCTCATTAACCAAACTATTTAGGTAGAACTACTGCTAATAAAGACTGAAACTTGTTAATCAAACACCATATGCGTGTCGTTAAGTCTCCATCTTCAACAAATGGTGTCATTAACAAATGGTGACCCCAACAGGTCATGACTACTGTAACTCACCAAGAAGATGGAGCTTCTATTTTGATACAGAAGCATTATTTTCTTTATCTTTTCTGTCATTCCTGGACTTTGACAGTGCTCCAAGCATAACCTTTCCTTGCATGACGTTAGCGATACCTGCTGGTGGCCGAGTTTATCTCCTGGGTTCCTGGGTCGAAGAGACTGCATTCAATTGTAGGACGTATTTTAGAAGAATCAGGGCCTTTTGTGATCCTTGAGGCCTGTATGCACAACGCTGCCTACATGCAGTGACCTTGGCATGTTGTGAGAAAATGGAATGTTGATAGATAAGAAAGAGAATGTGAAACAAGAGGTTTCAGCTGCAGGAGAAGGGGGGCTGCAGCTGAATGAGAGCACTAACAGCTCTCATTGACCAATAATGAGGTGAGAAATGGTACTGCTTAAGCACAGAAAAGCATATATATATGTTGTAAAGAAGGTAATAAACATCTGTTTCAGCAAACTCATATTGAGTTGTCTGATGCTTTCCACAAGCCCGTCTCCTGCATTTGGCACCCGAACAGGTACACTTACCTGCTGAATCCAGATCACCTGGACGAGAAAAGCCCCAACCCGCTGAGTCCAGAATATCTGGACGAGCGAGGACGCCAACCCGCTAAAACTGGACTATCCAGATGAGCAAGGACACTGACCTGCTAAATCCAGACTATCTGGACGATCGAGAGCCCTTGAAAGAGGACAGGATTGGGAGAAAAGGCTGTTTTGAGGCACCGAAAAGAAAGTCGACGCTCTGGGTGCCCGTAAGCTGCGTAACTAAGAATACTGAAGGAAGCAGCTAAGCAATTATTACTGAAATTCCTCACTGTGCGAGAAGCTGCCGTGCCCACAAAAAAAGCTATTACAGTTGCTCAAGTGGGCTCATAAAATATGATATTTTAAGCAGCCATCTCTCGTATTTAGTTTACAAGAGTGGCGTGAAGTTGAGGATGAACTTTGGGACTTAAATATCACTAATATAGGAAAAGAGCTATTTACTGCTTGTAATACAACTTGGAGAACTATGATTAATGCCTTGCAAGAGTTAAAAATAGAATCGAAAGTGGCCGCTGCAGCTATGCAGGCAATAACAGCCCCTGTATCTACAACCACAGCTGCTCCACCGTCTTGCAGCCAGTCACATTGAAGCATTTTTTGGTGTTATTAAGGGTCAATTGAGTGATAAGACGTGTGACTCTGTTAATGAGCTATTAAGAGTTAATAATATGTCAAATGAAGCAGAAAAAACAAGCGACATGCCATCAGCCTCCAGCAATGTTCACACTTCGGCAGCTGGAAGTGAACTGGCAGACAATATGGAAGGAACTGCAGTGACACCCAGTGATGATGTAAGAGTGGGAGAACCCAGCTGTTGCAAGAAGTTATATCCACCCTGGCCTCCTCCTGAAGCGGTTTGTTTAACAGGAGATGGGTCATCTGAAGATGAAGCACAGCCACAACATGAAACAACAATTCCACAAAGTAGCGAATTACAAGATCTCAAGAGACAGCTATGAATGCTCTACACCACAGAATGGAACAATCATTATCGACATTTGCATCACATATGAGGGCTGTAAAATCTGTCCAGGAACTGGCCGAAAGTATTACAAAGCCTTCAGCATCGCCTTTTGGTGGTACAGGTAAAGCGTTGTGTCCATCACCCATATGCGGACAGTTCTATGATTCCACAAAGGTCTGGTAGTAAGTCAGGTGTAATCCAAGATGCCATATTAGAGGGAGATTGGCATCCGGCAGGTTACCTAACTTTTCCTGTATTGTTTAATCAACATGGTAATAGTTATGAGCAACATGATTGGAAAATTTTACAAGTTCAAAAGACTGTGCAGGAGAATGGGATAAAGTCCAAAGACACTAGGGCTGCGTTAGATTGGATTTTTTCAGCAGATGTTAATTCGCCATATGATTGTCAAAAAATAACTAAATTGTTATCTCCTTAAAAGGGGCCACCACAGGAGAAATTGTTCAGCTACTGTGTGATGTGATCATTGTCAAAAAAAAAAAATCATACTACTGAAATATGTGGGATAGCAAAAAACATGAATCAAAGCACGAAGGGACCCCGCGCAACGACACAAGTGGCATGTCCTTCAGTACTGCCTAGCAGCTCCCTCCACCAGCTACAAGGGGAGCCTGGGAATTAATTTGGCAACAGCAGTAGATATTACTCTAACAACCACAGCTGTACATAAAATACCAACTGGTGTAAGTGGGCCTACTTTTGATAAAAGAAGCTTAATAGGAGCTCTTTTGTTAGGGAAATCATCTGCTAGTGTAGCAGGATTAATTGTGCTACCAGGGGTAATTGACACTGACTCAAAGAAAAAAAAAAAAGTACCTTTAGGAGTGGTAATTTGCAATGACACATTGTATCCCTTTGCATTACCACTACAATGTTCTGCTTGGCAAAAAGACAAGGGAGAAAGAGTTCAGTTATTGGAAAGGGCTTTTGGTAACATCACACATAAAAAGAGCATTATACCTATGCTAGAAACTATGGCCAGTTTGGTAATGAAGGCCAGGATGTGGCTGGTAGCCATTACAGGCCAGGAACCAGATTTTATTCACTTAACCAACCACACCCTCAGAACTAGAATGGGCATTAGCAAACTCACTACCCTTGCAGAACTGTTTTTTAAACTGGTCAGGAGTATTGTCAATTGATTTTCTAGCAGGCAAAATAGATATGCTATTAAGGACACAAAAGTAGACTGGCATTCTGCTGCAGTCAGTCGTACCACTTAATAACGCAGTTATAGCATTTACCGATGCAGGAGAGTAGTCAAAAGACAGCACCAATTGTATGGGAAGAAAATGGTCAGTGGCAAAAGAAAATTATAAAAGCAATTGAAACAGATACATTGCAAGCACTGGAATTAACAGCTGTGTGTTGGGCATTTTGTAACTGGATGTTTTGCCGGCTTAATGTTGTAACACACTCTTTGTATGTTGCAGGTGTGGCCCAACGCATTGAGGACACCATGTTAAAAAGTACTGATAGGCCAAGATTGGTACAGCTATTTCAGCAGCTGCAGCAATCGCTGTGACAGCGCACACAACCTTATTGTGTTATCCACAATCATAGTCATCAATGGAGTCTGGGCCTTGGACAAGACAATGCAAAGGCAGATGCCTTAGTCTTGGTGGGACTGTCTACCCAATGTCCCACGAGTGGATTTGATTTGGCCAGGACAGCTCATAGTCAATTTCATCAGAATGCCAAAGGGCTAATGAAACAATTTGGCCTTACTCACTCAGAAGCATCTGGCATAGTGAGAACATGTCCTCAATGTAGCCAAAATGGGCCCGGCATAGGAATTGGTGTAAATCCAAGGGGACTGAAAGCGTTGGAAGTGTGGCAGATAGATCTAACTTATGTAAGCAGTTTTGGCAGATTGAAATATGTTCATGTTACTGTTGATACCTATTCGCAATTGTGTGGGCAACTGCACAAGCAGGGGAAAAAGCATTGCATGTGAAAAGACACCTTGCACAGTGTGTTGCTGTAATGTGAGTGCCAGAGACTAACAAGGCCTATAACGGACCGGCATACACCAGCCAGAGTGTTCGAAAATGGTTCATGCAGTGGGAAGTAAAACACATTACCGGAATCCTACATTCCCCAACAGGTCAGGCTATCATAGAAAGAACTAACAAAACTTTGAAAGAAAATTTAGCTAAGTTTGTAGATGAGTTAGACATTCAAGAAAAACTAAGTAAAGCACTGTTTGTAATGAATGACCTTTGTATTTATGGTAATAGCAATGAGCCAGCAGCTTTATTGCATGGTAGGGCTTTACCAAAATTGTAAGCCAATTGTTTAGCAAAAGTAAGGTACAGAGACCCGCAGACAGGCGAATGGAAGGGTCCCACAGACGTGTTGTTTTTTGATTGTGGATATATTTGTATTTTAACATCAACAGGGCCTCAATGGATTCTGGCGAAGTGGGCAAAAGTAGTAGCCAGGAGCCTCGACAAAGAACAGCTCCAAGATTCCCGTCAGAGTTGCAATGACATCACCTTCCAGGCACAACTTAAAAAATTGATGAAGGTGGTCTAGATAGCTGGCTTGGCAATTTAGGCCTCACTGGATGGTTAAAAGATTGTGTTAAACAATTAGCAAACGTATTAATTGTGTTGTTAGTATGTTTAATTGTTTTTAGTTGTTTTTGTAGAATAGGATCCTGTGTAATGTCACATATTGGCTTTGTTGTACAAAAGAAAAATGGGGGAGGTGGGAAATATGTATGGCTTTAGGGCTAAAGGTTTTAAGAATAAGAGACATAAGGGCTTTAAGGTCAAGAGACGTGCTGTGTTCCAGAATAACCTTAAACTCACTTCTAGGGTATAAGAGAAGGTAGTATAGTAGTAGAGTTATATAACTCACCTTGAATTCAGGCCTCACCTTTAATATTGTGTCCAGTTCTGGGCCCCCCAGTTTGGGAAAGATGTTAGGATACTGGAATGTGTTCAGAGGAGGGCAACGACGATGGTGAGGGGGCTGGAGCACAAGCCCTATGAGGAGCGACTGAGGGAATTGGGGCTGTTTAGCCTGGAGAAGAGGAGGCTCAGGGGAGACCTCATTGCTCTCTACAACTACCTAAAAGGAGGTTGTAGTCGGGCAGGGGTTGGTCTCTTCTCTCAGGTGACCAGTGGCAGAACCAGAGGGCGTGGACTTAAGCTTTGTCAGGGAAAGTTTAGACTTGATGTGAGGAAAAAATTCTTCACTGAAAGGGTGATTGGCCATTGGAATGGGCTGCCCAGGGAGGTGGTGGAGTCACCGACCCTGGAGGTGTTTAAAGGGAGACTGGATGAGGCACTGAGTGCCATGGTCTAGATGATGGTTGGTGTTAGTGTTGGTGTTAGTGTTAGGTTATAGGTTGGACTTGATGATCTCAGAGGTCCTTTCCAACCTTGTGATACTGTGTGATACTGTGAACTATGAGGAACTAACATTAAGACAACTAATCAAGAGCCGTGTGAACAGAGTGGCAGTACCATGTTATAGAGGGAAAGTAGAGAAATTTTTGCAAACATGGGGAATTAAGCATGTAACAGGTATTCCGCATTTGTCACAGTTCAAGCAATTGTGGAACGAGCGTATAGAACTATTAAGGAATACCTTGCAAAGCAGAAAAAATGTAACAAAATTAAATCCGCAGATAAGGTTAAGTAAAGTGCTTTTTACACTTAATTATCTTAGCTTGATAGCAGGCTTAGAGCAAGCACCTGTAGTAATTCATAATAGTGGTGTAAAAATGCAAGCTACAACTGAAATACAGATGCGTTATAAGAACCCTAAGACAGGATTATGGAAAGGGCCGAGCCCGTTTCTAT
The DNA here is from genome assembly GCA_033556795.1 of Tapera naevia. NCBI lineage: Eukaryota > Metazoa > Chordata > Aves > Cuculiformes > Neomorphidae > Tapera > Tapera naevia. The sequence goes on from JAUMJJ010000044.1 coordinate 7,992,914, forward strand.
TTACTGGTCATGGTTATAGTTCTGTTTCCACAGATCAAGGTCCCTTATGGATTCCCAGTAAATGGACAAGACCAGCGGTCAAGTCAGTCAACCGAACACGTGAGAGCGACAGTGAAGAGTAGTAAGCATTCTACTTCAACAACTTTGAACAGAAATTAACAAACCAAGCAAGAGGCTTCGCCCATGACAAGGACTGGGGGCAGGGCTTGAGAATTGAATTCTGTTATAGACATTAATCGTGATTGCAATTATGTATATTGTGTAATTGTGCTTTTAATCTTTTATTAGAGTGTGGAGTTTGTGGCAATAGGTTCATAAGAAATAGTCGCGTAGCAGCAACTGAAGGTAGTCTTTGTGCTGCACATTATCACCAGAATTTTGCTGATTTTCATATAGCAGCAGGTATCATATAATCAGCCACATTTTTATCATTTTGGATCAGGAAGTGCCTTTCGCCAAGCTCAAGCAATTTGGTTCTTAAAACTTGCTATCCAGCAAGTTAAACAACCCAAGAAGTCAAGATTGATTGCTTTACAATGTGGACCCAATTGACTCAAATTAAAGGAAACAGATGATGTTCTTGGAAATTTATTCTTAACTTGGCTGGCTAAGAACACTCCTGATCAAAGGTATACGTATTTTAATAGTTATTTTGGTATTTGTGATTTTAATAAGTTGTATGCTATCTTGTGCAAGGAAAGGTTTAGAAAGACTTATTGATGCAGGCTGGGTTGTGCAAAAAGAAAAAACGGGGAACTGTAGGAAGTATTGTAGAAGAATCAGGGCCTTTTGCATCCTTGAGGCCTGTATGCACAACCCTGCCTACATGCAGTGACCTTGGCATGTTGTGAGAAAATGGAATGTTAGCTGATAGATAAGAAAGAGAATGTGAAACAAGAGGTTTCAGCTGCAGGAGAAGGGGGGCTGCAGGGTATCAGATAACAGCGCACTAACAGCTCTCATTGACAAATAATGAGGTGAGAAATGTTACCACTTAAGCGCACTGGAAGCATATATATACTTTGTAAAGAAGGCAATAAACATCTGCTTCAGCAAACTCATATTGAGTAGTCTGATGCTTTCCCCAAGCCCATCTCCCGCAATCAATGGCTTTGTTTACATGAATTCAGATGAAATAATAAGACATGAGGAGAAGTGGGGAAAGCAGCAAGCATAGACTGCCTCATGCAAACAGGAATTTATTTCCTTTCTTCTGAATAAAGAGTTGATGGATCTCTGCTACTGGCAGAAGCAGCACAGCCCATTGTAAGGCTGGGGAGAGTGCAGGAGGCCAGGGGCCCTCGTCCCTGGTGGTGCTGGGTTCCCCTGGGTGAGCAGTCCCTGTCTGTGTCCAGAGCGGAGTGGCTGCAACTGCAGCCCTAGGCATGGGGACCATCTGCAGTCTCATCCCCTGGCTCTTCCTGGAGCTGATACTGTTCTGCAGCGAGAGGGTCAGACTGTGGGGTGCCAGGACCCCCTTGATGAGTGGCCTCTGATGTGTTGCCTTGATCCTCCAGGTGGCGTGGCCTCTTGCAGGGTCGGGGAGAATCCTGATGGTTGGGAGCCCTCCTTTTCTAAGGATGTTGGGTTCCCGTCGGCAGATTATCCTGAACAGCAGCAGAGGGGCCTGCTGCCACCAACATGCCCGAATCCTCCTGGGAATGATCATATGGTCCTCAGGGACAGGTGCAGATTTTGGGTGGCCAGGACTCCCATGGAGGGTGGCCTCTGCTATGTCCTCTTCCTCCTCCAGGCGGTGTTGCCCCGTGCAGGGCTGGGGGCCCTCCTCTCTGTTGGGTGCTTGGGTGCCCTAGTCAAGTCGTCCTGGGCAAGAGCACCACCTCCTGCCCTGGCTCTTCTTGGGGCTGACCCTGCTCTGCAGGGATGGCTGCAGATCGGGAGTTGATGTGACCCCTGTGGATGGCAGCCTCTGATTTTCCAACTTCCCCCTTGACTTCAGAGGCTGCAGAGCTGGAGGAGGCTGGCTCAGGTGTAAGAATACTTTCATGGGAGGTGCTGGGGTTGGTGGCAGGGCCATGGTATTCCCCACTGGCAATGTGAGTCTCCTGCTGGGCCAGGTGCTGGCGGACCTCGCTGCCATAAAGGCGCACAGCGGTGATGATGAGCCTGTGGATGAATGTCTGTGTGTGTTCCCCCAGGAGGGGCTGCAGCTTCTCCACCAACAACTCCTTGTTGAGCCCCAACTGGCACAGGTAGATCGCAGTGATTGATTTCACCAGAGACGCGTCAGCCCAGACCTCAGGAGGGAAACCACCCACCTGACCCCCAGGCACTGATTCTGCAGCCCCCTGCTCATCCTGGTTGTCCTCAGCCAAGGCGTCTGCAGGGTCTGGCGTTTGAACTGGAATATAGCCGTCAAAATTATCCAAATGCTTCTGTAACAAGAAAGCCTTTACGACTCCTCTGCACAGGGGGCAAGCTGGACTCTGCGTCAACCAGCGTAGTGCACAGAGGACACAAAAGTGGTGGTGGCAGGGTAACAAGTGGGCAATGTCCTCTTGGTGATCATGGCAGATGGGGCAGATCCACTCAGTCCCTGTGCTCTCTGTACTCTGTGGTGGGCTGGAGCACACTAGGGATGAGAAGAAGGCCTCCATCACTGGCAGCAGAGCAGGGGATTTTTTGCACTACAAAACAGAGAGAGGCCATGATTACTTGCTGTCCTGGGGATGGGACGGGAGGAGAGGAAGAAATGTCTGGGTCCATCAGGAAGGATGCCCTGCCAACTCCCAGAGCCCCATTGTCCCACCCACATCCACCTGAAGGGTGGACGTTTCCCTGCACAACTCACCCCCTTTGTGCACGCAATGCATCCTTGAGTGGTATCACTCTGCACCTCTCTCCAAGCATAACCTTTCCTTGCAGTATGAGGAACAGAAAACTGCCCAAGGATTAATCCTCTTGCATCATGTTAGCAATACCTGCTGGTGGCTAAATTGATCTCCTGGGTTTCTGCGTCTAAGAGACTGCATTCAATGGCTTTGTTGATATGAATTCAGATGAAATTGTAAGACACAAGGAGAAGTGGGGAAAGCAGCAAGCATAGACTGCCTCGTGGAAAGAGGAATTTATTTTCTTTTTTCTGAATAAAGAGTTGATGGATCCCTGCTACTGGCAGGAGCAGCGCAGACCATCGTAAGGCTGGGGAGAGTGCAGGAGGCCAGAGGCCCTCGTCTCTGGTGGTGCTGGGTTCCCCTGGGTGAGCAGTCCCTGTCCGTGTCCAGAGCGGAGTGGATGCAGCTGCAGCCCTAGGCATGGGGACTATCTGCTGTCTCATCCCCTGGCTCTTCCTGGAGCTGATACTGTTCTGCAGTGAGAGGGTCAGACTGTGGGGTGCCAGGACTCCCTTGATGAGTGGCCTCTGATGTGTTGCCTTGATCCTCCAGGTGGCGTGGCCTCTTGCAGGGTCGGGGAGAATCCTGATGGTTGGGAGCCCTCCTTTTCTGGGGATGTTGGGTTCCTGTCGGCAGATTATCCTGGACAGCAGCAGAGGGGCCTTCTGCCACCAACATGCCTGTCTCCTCCTGGGAATGATCATCATCCTCAGGGACAGGCACAGAATCGGGGTGGCCAGGACTCCCATGGAGGGTGGCCTCTGCTGTGTCCTCTTCCTCCTCCAGGCGGCTTTGCTTCTTGCAGGTTTGGGGAGATTCTTTGGGGCTGGGGGCCCTCCTCTTTCTTGGGTGCTGGGGTGCCCTAGGCAAGTCATCTTGGGCAAGAGCAGAAGGGCCTGCCACCGCCTCCTGCCCTGGCTCTTCTTGGGGCTGACCCTGCTCTGCAGGGATGGCTGCAGATGGGGAGTTGATGGGACCCCTGTGGATGGCAGCCTCTGATGTTGAGGTGCTGGGGCTGGGGCTGGTGGCAGGGCCATGGTCTTCCCCATTGGCAATGTGAGTCTTCTGCTGGGCCAGGTGCTGGCGGATCTCGCTGCCATAAAGGCGCACAGCAGTGATGATGAGCTGGCTGATGAATGTCTGTGTGTGTTGCTCCAGGAAGGGCTGCACCTTCTGCACCAACAACTCCTTGTTGAGCCCCAAATGGCACAGGTGGCTCACAATGATGGATTTCACTACAGACGCCTCCCACCACGCATCCATAAAGAGAATCGTGAATTCCCTTTCCAGCCACAGCAGCAGGGACCTGAGGTGATCTGAGTGGTTGTTGAAAAAATCAGCCCAGATTTGAGGAGGGAAACCACCCACCCCAGGCACTGACACTGCAGCCCCCTGTTCATCCTGGTGGTCTTCAGCTGATGGCACTTCAGCCAAGGCGTCTTCAATGGCTGTGACTCCAACTGAAACATAGCCGTCAAAATTATCCAAATGCCTCTGTAACAAGACAGCCTCTGTGACTCCTCTGCACAGAGGGCAAGCTGAACTCTGCTTCAACCAGCGCAGTGCACAGAGGACGCAAAATTTGTGATGGCAGGGTAACAAGTGGGTAATGTCCTCTTGGTTATCGTGGCAGATGGGGCATGTCCACTCACTCAGAGTCCCTGTGCTCTCTGTACGCTGTGGTGGTCTGGAGTGCACTAGGGATGAGAATAAGGCCTCCATCACTGGCAGCAGAGCAGGGGATTTTTTGCACTACAAAACAGAGAGAGGCCATGATTACTTGCTGTCCTGGGGATGGGACGGGAGGAGAGGAAGAAATGTCTGGGTCCCTCAGGAAGGTCTCCCTGCCAACTCCCAGAGCCCCATTGTCCCACCCACGTCCATCTGAAGGGTGGACATTTCCCTGCACAACTCACCTCCTTTTTGCACACACATACGGTCCTGGCTGCCTGAATCAGGCAGGTCAGGGGAAACACTGGGGATGGCTGCGGGATGGGCACTGAGAGTTGTCGACTGCAGCTCTCAAAGCACCACCCAGCACCAGACAAAGCCTGACTCAACCCTCCAGACCTCACAGGAGTCCAGGCACGAGCAGACTGAGCCAGGCTCGGAGGGTGTCTGAAGACAAGCAGCTAGGGCCATGAGGTCACAATGCATCCTTGAGTGGTATCACTCTGCACCTCTTGGTTATGTCCCAAAGGGCCTTCTGCCCAGTGGGCACACAGCATCATCTGGAACCAGCAAGTCAAGGCTGGAGGTCACGATCAATGTTGCCACCATTATAAAACACTGGCCATGGGTGGGGCAGGTTGCCCACAGTGGTTGTGCCATCTCTGTGCTTGAAAGGTTTCAAGCCCCAGCTGGACAAAGCACAGAGCACCCTATTCTGACCCCAGGGCTGACCCTGCTTTGGGCAGGAAGCTGGAACAGAGACTGCCCAAGATCCCTGTCACCCTATGGGACGGCTGCCACTTCTGTTATGCTCTCAGTACATGTTCATATCTTGCCACGTGAACATGGGGCAAAGAATACAGATCCTGTCCACCCTAGAGAGGATGTGGCTTTGTTGTTCCCTCTTGGATGCAGAGACAAGTACTGGACATGGTTCAAATATAGCTCATCCAGACTCCTCTTTTTGAGTGAGAGAAAAGATTAGGACTGATCAGCAGCTGGGTCTCCACTGGACGTGTGTCAACAACAGCTTGACCTCCGGCCCACCCTGCCCTAAGCATTTGATGCACTGCGGTTGCATGGCTGCAGCAGCTTTCCCTGCAGGAGAAGGCACCACCAACACGGCCTTGGGACTCCTCAGAGCCACGTCCCTTTTTCCTAACCCTCCTTCCTTCTTCGTGAATAATGAGTCGAGGGATCCCTGCTACTGGCAGGAGAAGCACAGACACTTGCAAAGCTGGGGAGAGTCCTGGCAGCAAGGGCCCTCGTCTCTGGGGTCTGCTGTGTTCCCCTGGGTGAGGAGTCCCTGTCCTGGTGCAATGCCAGGTCAGGTCCCTTGTGGGGTGCAGCTCCCCCCAATGGCTTCTCCCTGTCACCCTGCCAGCATCTGGGGACAGCAGGCTGTGATGAGGATGCTTGTTCCCCACCAGCCAATGGGGCTGGGCCATGGGGAGCTTTGATACCCCCTGGCCCAGCATTAGGTCCAGAGCCTCCCTGTGCTTTATAACCTGCCTGGCAGTACCAGAACACCATTTCAGGCCTCTAACAATGACATGGTGATCATCAAGGACAGTGCCCTTGATGCCAACACTCTTCTGTGGAGAGGTCCTTGGAGAGTCCTCTGAAGGGTCGTCTGGAGAGTCTCTTGAAGGCTCCTCTGGAGAGTCCTCTGCTAAGCCCCATGGCTGCCCCGCAGTATCATCCATCCTGTGTGGCCCAGCCCTTGCAGGAGGGACTCTGTAAGATTCCCTGTCTGGTTTTGACCCACTTGCTGCTGCCACTGTCACCTGTTGTACCCTGCTGGGTGGTGCCCAGTCAGAGAAGGGGAGCTGCAAGCAGGTCAAATGTCCCGTGCCAGAGGGCACCCCAAAACACAAGAGAGCTCCCCACAAGACAACATCCCCACAAGAGGAAGAAAACGGTGGTGAAGTGGGTACAAAAACACTGCAAAACCCTGTGGGAGGGGAAGCGGGACCGGGACTGTGCAGCCCCTGGCAGCAGCAGGCAGCAAGTGGACAGCAGCAAGCGGAGGCCATCTCACACACAGCACCTGCAGAGCAAGTGAGCCAGAGCCCTGGGGGATGCATGGGGTAAAGTGCCCCCTCTGGCTGCTGTTCATAGGTCAATAGGGAAGATGGGGATCCCTGTGACACATCATCTCCACCCACCCGCTCCAGCCCAAGCCCTCTCCCATATCTCTCTTTATTTCTTATGTCATTAAACATTTGATTTTCATTTCACAGCAGCTCTGCCCGAGGTCATTTGTGCAGTGGGAGGTGAGGGTGTTAAAACAGCCCTTGCCGCCTCTGTAGATTGAACTCTTCGCCTCTGTTTACAGGGAACTCCCTATGATTCCAGACGTAGATGTTTAATTGGAACCTTAACTCCCAAACTTGGGGAAAAGGACCCCAGGTGCTTGGTCAGCCCCCGTCCCCATCCTTCTTTTTGTCCCTGCGGCTGCCCTCTCCCCACTCATGTCCCTTTTGCTGTCCCCAGTGTCTCCACTCTCTCCCTATCTTGCAGGTGTCCTGACCACTCTGACCTCGGTGCTGCTGACTCGTGACAGGACCCTGCTGGAATGTGGCTGTGGAATCAGTGGCTGCCTGCCAGGGTGGCCTCGTGGCAGTACCAAATTTTTTCACCTGCATGTCTCAGTTAGATGCTAAAGACCCCTTCCAGGGACCCAAATGGGGACCCCACCAGCACCAGCGGGAACTCCCAGACAGGTGCTCACCTATCTACCCCTTCATCCCCAGGTTCCCTGCTGGGTCAGTGGCCTCAGTACCTCCCACCATTGCCTCTTCCTGCTCTATGGCCACGCCATCGAGGCACCGCGGCTCTACCGGTGTCCAGGGAGAGGGCAAGAAAAGCGGAGCTGTCGCCTGTGCTTCCACAAAACTTGCAGCAGCTCCACCAGGCCATGAGGCAGCACCAGTGCAGTTGTAAGTGACATGGAGCTACCACGATTTTTCCTCAAAGCTATCTCCTCCAGAGCCGGGGAAACAAACCTACCATCACCCCCTGCTAATAAGGAAGGAATTGTAAATAGCACGTTAAATGGGAAGCAGGAATGTGGGAAAATAAATTCATGAGGAAGACAAACCTCTGGAATTTCAAATGAGCAAAACCCTAAACTATACTTGTATAAGGAGCAGAAATGAGAGAGAAGGAAGTGTCAGTGTTACTGTGAAGGTGATCAGTTACAAAGTGAATGGGGGAGAGGGAGCAGAAAAGCAGATAAATAAATCTCTTTGGGATAGGAGAGCCAGAGAGCCACACAACAGGTGTAGCGGTGGTCACAGACTCATCTCCTGGAGAGGAGACTGATGCCCACCGCACTACAACTTCCTTTCAGGGAGCAGGAGAGAGCAAGAAGGTCTTCCCTCAGCCTCCTTCTGTAGTGAGGGGCCAAGATCTCAACAAAGGACTTGAGAAGCAGCCTCACCAGTTGCAAGGGCAGGGGGACAATCCCTTCACTATTCCTGCTGGACACAGCATTTTTGATACAAGCCAGGATGCCGCTGGTCTTCTTGGACACCTGGGCACACTGCTGGCTCATGTGCAGCGGGCTGTCAACCAGCACCCCCAGGTCTGGCAGCTTTTCAGGCACTCTTCCCCAAGCCTGTGGCACTGCATGGGATTGTCCTGACCAAAGGACAGGAGCTGGCACTGAGCCAGTCCTCCCTGCATTTGTAGGATTGGGCGCTGTTGCTGGTGCTTTTGAAGACCACCAACATACAGAAGGCCAGAAGCACACCTGGCAAATGGAGAGAGGCCTGGCACTGTGGGAAAGTGCCAGTGAGAGTGGCTGGACTTGTGTCTTGGCATTCAGAGGAGGTAAGCTACTCACATAGGAGGGCTGAGCTCAGATGCAAACAGATATAGAGAATGGGCCTGTTAATAGAGCTCATCCTAGCAAAATGCAGAGCAGCATTTCCCAAGGTGACACGGTGTTTACCCCACAGGCAATGCTTTGTCACCTTTCTGTCTCTGTCCCTGAGACGCTTTGCTTTAGGAGAGGAGTGGCCTGAAAGCAACATGAAGGGACTGGTTCTAACCGAGGAAGGACTTCTTAATGCTCTCCTCTATTTACACAGTAGCAACTTAGGGATGTATTTGCCAAACAAACTCCAGCCATTGTCACACACAGGGCTGTCACTTGCACCACCACCTGACCCTATCATTTTCCTCAGTGTCTTCTGTGCACTAACAGCATGCGTGCATTTGGACATTCTTCAGGTGGAGACTGATTCCAAGGAGAGGCCTTTGGGCTCTATGATTGTGAACAACAGCTGTTGGCTCAAGTAATACGTGCTAACTGTCCTTATGCCTGGCTCTCATTGAGAACTATTCTGAAAAGATCAAATTTTTTGTGTCCAAAAGTATTTCCACACAAAAGAAGAAATAGTTGTAAGCAAAAAATGTAGTATAGACTCACCCCACCATATACAAGGAAACTAATGCTGAACATTTCTGTTCCATGTTAGCCTCTTCATGGTACCTATAACAACATTTTTCATAGGAAAATGTATTCCATTTGAAAATGCCCAAGGAAGACAGTCAACAACTTTAAATTCCCATTACTGTTTGTAAATAGAAAGTGCAATAAAGTCGACTCTTTCTTACAACAAGTAAGAGTTTCAAAGAGTCACAAAAGACCAATGAATGTCTAAAATGAATTACTAGAATCCATGCCCAAAATCTTGACTTTTTACATGGCATTATCCTTCATTAATCTGCAATGATAAAAACTGAAGTCATGTAATCTTCTATTATCCTCACTGATAATATTGTATTAGAATTAGCCTTTATGACTCTGCTGGAGGCTCCACCAGCAGAAAGCTCCCTGGGAATGACACCTGGGCAGGTGTCCTGAGTACAGGGCTCAGCCCAAAGACTCTTAGCCCCAGTACCAACTGGAATAGATCACTTTGAAGCAGCTGTCTGTTTGGGATACCTGGAGCAAGGGGTATTGCAGGTACCCACCTGCAATGTCTTTGTAATGGTGGTCCAACACAGGACGTGAAGGCACTTGGCCCGGGGGCTCAGTGTTGATGGGGGACAGTGAATAACCCCCATGAAGAAAAACACCTTTCTCATCATAAATTATTATCTTCCTTGTCACGTACAGACTATTGTAGCTATGACCCTTGGTCAAGCAGCATGACTGACTTGAGGGGCAGCGCTGAACAGGACACGTGGACCAGGTACTTCAAAGCCTCATCCAATCTGGCCTTGAATACCTCCAGGGACAATGCGTCCACAACTTCTCCGGGAAACCTGTTCCAGTGCCTCACCATCCCCTCATTAAAATTTTCTTCCTAATATCTAATCTAAATCTGACCTCTTTCAACTTAAAACCATTCCCCCTTGTCTTGTCCCTGCATCCCTGACAAAAAGCCTCTCCCCAGCTTTTCTCTAGGCCTCTTCAAGTACTGAGAGGCTGCTGTAAGGTCTCCCCAGAGACTTCTCTTCCTTAGGCTGAACAACCCCAAATCTCTCAGCCTGTCCTCATAGGGGATGCTCTCCAGTCCTCCGATCATCTCTGTGGCCTCCTCTGGACTCACTCTAACAGATCCATGTCCTTCTAGTGCTGAGGACTCCCAAACTGAACAGAGTACTCCAGGTGAGGTCTTGCGAGAGCAGCTTAGAAGGGGACAGTCCCCTCCCTCAGGCTTGCTGACCACACCTCTTCTGATGCAGCCCACGATACAGTTGGCTTCCTGGGCTGCAAATGCACATTGCTGGCTCATGTTGAGCTTCTCATCCACCAGCAACCCCAACTCCTTCTCATCAGGGCTACTCTCAATCCCTGTCCAGCCGGTATTTGTGCTTGGAATTGCCCCAACCCAGGTGCAAGGCATTGCACTTGGCCTGGTTGAACTTCATGAGGTCAGCACAGGCCCATCTTTAAGCCTGTCCAGATCTCTCTGGATGGCAAACCTTGCCTCCAGCCACACAGCTTGGCGTCGACGGCAAACTTGCTGCAGGTGCTTTCAACCCCACTGTCCTTGGCTCTGACAAAGATGTTAAACAGCACTGGTCCCAATACCGACCCCTGAGGAACATTACTCATTACTGGTCTCCACTTGGAAACTGAGCCATTGACCACAACTCTTTGAGTGTGATCATCCAGCCAATTCCTTTTCCACCAACCGGTCCATCAATCAAACCCAGATCTCTCCAATCTAGAGACCAGAATGTAGTGTGGGACAGTGTCAAAAGCTTTGCACGAGCCCAGGTAGATTATGTCAGTCACTCTTCCCCTATCCACCAATCCTGTAGCCCCGTCATAGAAGGACACCAAATTTGTCAGGCATGAATCAGTGCACTCACATATGGAGTGCACTTTTGCTGGGAAGTTTCAAACTCAGCAGGAACCAGTACTGTCTTGGCCTAACCATGAATGTCTCAAGTTATTAATCAGTTTCAGAATTACGCTTATTTATGTATTTGTTGATTTCTAGTAAGGAGAGGGACAAAAATACTAAATCTGGTGTTACTCTGACATCGCTAATGCTACAAAATAAAATGTTAAGGAAAACGCAACAAACAAAAAGAACTAAGATAGGAATGCAACCACATCAGCAGAAAGAATGAAGCAACTTCCCTGTTGGTATGGAATTTGCTTAGGTCTCTTTATCTAGTCATCTTAAACGGAATGAGTATTCTAGATTCCATTTAGCACGAAGCACCGCGCTGGAGAGTACGAGGAGGAATGCTGAAGAGAGGACCAAGCACGTAGTGGTTTGAAAGTCACTATAAAGCTTATTCTATTTCTGCTCTGAGCAAAATAAAGAGACGCTGCTGCCCTGAAGTTCTTTTCTTGCCTCTCTTCTTTGCCTCTCTTAATCATTTTTTTTTATCAAGTTTCTCCACATAAAGGAGAAGGGAAAAAAGAGTATCTGTTCAGGCTGGCTATTAATGGATGTGTGAGCAATTTATAGAGCATGTCCACTGAGGTCATTTCCCTATGAAAATGCATCAGAGATCTACTTGAAACCTTACTTATTCAGTTGGCCTTAGAACAAGTGTTTTATGAGGGTCTTGAAGAGCTGCTATGTGAGTAGATGCATTCTTCTGAACTATGTTGCTGCTAACAGCGCTCATTAAGTGTCTGTATTTTCTGTTGACCCTTGTTTACAGAAGACTCATGACTCTGCATCTTCTGGCTGCCTTGTTCTTCTTCCCTACTCTATCTGCCCTATCTGCTGACTATGCTGGGAAACAGTTTTGCCATTTGTGTACAGTTTTTTCTAACTTCTGTCAACATTTTATTACAGTGGATTATACTGTTTGTAAAATATTCCATGAAGTATTTTATAATATAGTAAATTTCTACTAAAAATGTATTGCAGGCCAAATGCCGCTCTCCTAGTTTTCTCTCCTACTTTTTTCATTCGGATGCTTTGCACAGCAACCTGAATATCTTCTGGACGTGTCACGTCACTGCAGTTATAGAGTGTGGTTTACTTCAAAAGAAACGTGTTGTGCAGAGCCCTTGAGTTCATACAACGCCTGATATCTATCTTAGTTCCCTGGCATGGGAAAATACCGCATCTGTGACTACCCAAGGGCCAATACATTCAAATGCTCGACCCTTTGCCCAGTGCCAGGTAAGAACCCAGTTCTGGCCTTTCCATGAGCCCCAGGGGTTCCTTATCTATTAAAAGGCCCCTAGGCCTTATAATTTTATATTTTGGCTCTTAAAACTTTCTTTTTCCCAGTTCCCATCTACTTAGAATTACAATGTTAGCACCAACATTTCAACTACAACCGTGTTTTAACGCTCATTTAGCTTTCTGTTCCTTTGTATCAGATATTAGTGCTCCGACCTACGCATAGGTCTGGTTATACAGTGCACGACGTGCATAAAATCTTTTGAGTTTGCAAGGAAAAGGATTAAAGTGAGAATAAAAGGGAACCGGTAGAAGGGTTGTGGTGCGCTTTGCCTGTTGTTTACCATGACACAAAACACCCATCTGGAACTGGGACATAACATTCTCTATTTACACGCAGCGATGGGTGTAATAAAAAAAGGTATAGCGGGAAATTATTCTTTTCACTTTTGAAGCAGTGGTACAGCTGTGGAACGACAAAACCGTTCCAACGGGCCCTTCTCTGGAAATTACACAGCAGCACGGATTTTTATTTCACGGAATTTTCGCCTGCCAGGCCACGTAAGAGTTCACCGCATCGTCCCGTAACCCCCCACGCCCCGCGCCGCCGCCGCCCGCAACCCGCCGCGCCCCGGCCGAAGGGCGCTGCGGCCGGAGCCGGAGCCGGGGCCGGAGCCGCCGCCCGCTGCGGACGCGGGGCGGGGCGAGCGGCGGGGCGGGGGCGGGGCGGGGCCGCGGCGCAGCGGCGGGGACTGGCGGGCCGGACTCCTCTTCCCCTGCGCGTGCTGCGGCGGGGTCGCTCCCTCCCTCCCGCGTGAGCGGCGGCCGGCGCGCGGAGCTGGGCAGCGCCTGACGGCGGGGAGCGCCGGCTCCGAGAGCGGGCGGCAGCCGCGGAGGTCTGCGCTGGGCTCGATGTTGGCCTCCACGATGTCCCGGCGCTCCGAGCCGCCCCCCGGCGCGCCGCCGCCGCTGCCGCTGCAGCCTCCTTTCGGGCCGGCGGAGCCGAAGCCAGTGCGGCGCTTCATCCCGGACTCCTGGAAGAACTTCTTCAAGGGGGGGCGCTCCGAGGGTTCCGGCTGGGGCAGCGCGGACTCCAGCATTAGGTATAGCTCGGGCGGCGTTCGCTGCTCGCCGCCTGCCTCGCTGTCCCCGCCGCGCCTCTGGGAAGGTCCGTGCGGGGACTCAGGCGAGCAGCGGGAGGTGCAGCCCATGCTGCCCGGGGCGGCGCAGCGGCAGGAGGAGCGCTACGCGTACATGAAGTCGTGGGCCGGACTGTTGCGGGTGCTGTGCGCGGCCGAGCTGCTGCTGGGCGCCGCCGTCTTCGCCTGCGTCACGGCCTACGTGCACAAGGACAGCGAGTGGTACAACGTGTTCGGGCTGGCGCAGCCCTACGGGGCCAGCAGCTACGGTGGTTACAGCTACAGCGGGCCCAGGACGCCCTTCGTGCTAGTGGCGGCCGGCATGGCGTGGGTGGTCACCATCGCGCTGCTGGTGCTGGGCATGTCCATGTACTACCGCACCATCCTCCTTGACTCCAGCTGGTGGCCGCTGACAGAGTTCGGGGTCAACGTGGCCCTGTTCCTGCTCTACATGTCAGCTGCCATCGTGTATGTCAATGACACCAATCGTGGAGGGCTGTGCTACTACCAGCTCTTCAAGACGCCCCTGAACGCATCCTTCTGCCGTGTCGAGGGAGGCCAGACGGCAGCCATCATCTTCTTGTTTGTGACAGTGGTCATCTATCTCATCAGTGCGATGGTTTCTCTCAAGCTGTGGAGGCACGAAGCAGCCCGGAGGCACAGGGAGCTGATGGAGCGGGAGGTGAGTTGTGGGTTCCCATTCTCTGTCTGCTGGATATGGTGCGACAGAGAGGACTTCTAAGGTCTGTCCATGCTATGGTTGGTGTCACATTAGGTGCATTCTCAGCAGCAGGTCCGTGGCCTGTGAGGATGAACTTTCATCAGTTTTAATGATGTTTAAGGACCCCAAATGAAAGGCTTTAAGATGTCCAATCCAAATTCTCTTCGTATAAACAACTGTAATTCTCCCTGTCCCTCCTTCTTTCTGCTGTTTTCTGGAGACGTGCCTGTGACTTTGTGCAACTATCCAACCTGTCTTCAACTCAGGGATCAATTTCTACACAAGGAATTTCCATTCTTGAGTTCATAGAATGGTCTGGGTTGGAAGGGACCTTAAAGATCATCCAGTTCCAACCCCACTGCCACAGGCAGAGACACTTCCCACCAGACCAGGCTGCTGAAAACCCTATCCAAACTGGCCTTGAACACATTCAGGGAGGGGCCTTCCACAGCTTCCCTGGGCAACCTGTGCCAGGGTCTCACCACTAACGTTGAAAGAATGGCTTCCTAACGTCTAATCTACATCTTCCTTTCCCCTTTTAATTTAAAGCCGTTCTTGAACTTCTTTTCTTTTAATTTACTTCGGTAGGGAGCTGGCTGTGTAATGCTCTCCTGCCTTGCTGGATCAGCTGAGGAGGTGCTTCCTGGTGTGTATTTTCCAAACAAAGGAAGAAATGAGCAAGGCGCTTGTTCAGCTGATCCTAACATTGACTTGAAGACTGCGTTAAGCATGCCAAGTGCTAGTGTGAACGACCCTTACTTTTACTTTGCAAACAAAGCTCTGAGCTACTTGATGGCTTTTCAGTTTCTCTTACGATAAGTACCAGAAAATAATAGTGATAATAGAGTTGGCAAGATTTTAATCAACTACATCTTTTTCAAGTCCAGTATGGCTTCCAGTCCAGCTGGCCTTGCTCTTATTAGCAGCATTCAGTACTCGCCTGGTTAATGATAAACTGTTGTGTTAGAGACATGCCGTTATCAACTAGAGAATTCGTTGTGTAAAACCTCTTTCACGTTACATACACCTCCAACATACACCTCTTTTTTTTTTTAATAAAACTTAATAAAGCATAAAAAAGACCATATATGAAGGCTGTGTAGGCCTGACATGAGGAGTTGTCAGTGTTTGAGTGACTTTTGTAGGAGAGATCAAGTTTAAAAGTGCATGTCCTCTGCTTCTAAAGAGAATACTTTTATGATGCAGGTTGGGCTCTGCAGAGTCTGTGCGGAATAGAGGCTGGGTGAGCTACCTGTCTGTGCACTGCTGTGTTTTCTGGGCAATTAGTCACCCGCTGCGGGCTGGCATGTGGAATAATAAAGGAGACGAGGATGTGGGTGGAAGACTTTGTGAGTGCTGTTCCTTAGAGCTATGCTCTGGGAGATCCTGTGGTTCTGGGATTTGGGTGGTCGTTGTTGTTCCACTGTTCTTAAACAGTCTTTAGAGCAGTTGATCTGAAAGTATTCCTTATGCTAAATTTCTTCATACTTCAATATAAATGTAGTTCTCTGTACAGCATGATTTTGAAAAAGTTTATATTTTAGCCTCTGCTTTTGCATATTATTTTTGCTTAAAATGAAATTTACACTTCTTTGCATTTTTTTGATAGATGAAAACACAGTCCTCTTTTCCAGAAAATAAGGTAGGAAATAGGAATTTATTTTTGTTTACTGATATTTCCAAATGTTTTTTTTTCTTCTATTTTGATCGATCTGCCTGCCTGTCTGCCTGCCTGCCTATCTGTCTATTTGGCTTGGAAGAGATTACGTTTAATTCTTTAATGTAGTCCCGCCAACATTCTCCTACTTAGAAGTTTTTGAATAGGCTTGTAAAGAAGTTACTACTAGTTAGGTAGGTTATAAAATTTACTGTAAATAGCAAATCTGGTGGCTGCTTCTGTGTGTGCTTTCCCTTTTTCATGAAGTGACCGGTTCTGTAGCATTTATCTCAGAGTCTGGCAGACAGGTCATCTGGTGCATGGTAGGTTTTCCAACTCTCCTTCGTCCTGGCTGTCTGCTTAATTTAGAGGAGAGCCAGTGGTAGGTGCTCTGTGAATTGAGTTTGTTCCTGTGACTCGGGCTTGTTCCTGTGACTCTTGAGTCTGCTCCATAGCCCTCCTTGCCGTTTTTGAAATATTGGCAATTGTAGTGCTTCCGCACACAGATGTGGTTGCATACGCTACAAAGATTGTGTAGATTCCTAACAGCAAGCGTTGATGATTCCCCAAAAATTTATGGTATATTTAATTTCAGTCTGAAGTGTCTCCTGTCGGATACTGTGAATTTCCTACTGCTGTTTTCTCTGCTGCTTCAGTACTCGATCAGGATCCTTTTTTTACGTGTTCCAGCAAGACTCCACATGCTTTTACTTCTGTATCAAGGGATGAATTGTGCGATAGGAAACAAGGGGAAAAGTAAGCTCCAGAGAACTGAGTGATTCCTGCTCGTTCACAAATTCAATGGCTATCCAAGGAAACTTCCTTAAATTATTCTTTTAAGACACACAAGACAAAACATTCCAAGGCCCAGTAAGCGTTTGTGTGTCACTGGTACGTCTGTTAGGACAAACAGAATATGGGTACTGTGTGAGAAACTTTACTGTCACTTTTTACTAATCTTCTGCTTAAAATAAGGGTTTTAAAAAATATCTGTGATTTGCTTCTGCTGCTGCTCAATACTTAACATCTCTGTCTTCAGATCTGTGGTTTATGTATATTGCATTTGAAGGAAAACTGACCTCATTAAGAACTATTTTTTTTTTTTCTTTATAACAGTACGAAAGCAATGACAGAGCAAGAGAAGAGGTCACTTACAGGCAGCTTAAATCAGTGGAAAGAAAACTGGAACTACGTAATGGTCATATACCGGCAGGCCACATTCCTAAACCTATAGTGATGCCAGACTACTTAGCGTAAGGGAATTGACTTTGATGAACAAACTTAAGGGGACTGCTTTCACTCAGCATTTCGCATATATAGAGTCAAGGTTTCTCTGCCATGCATGTGCTATAGGAACTTGTAGTTCTTAATTACGTTAAGGTTAAAAATAGAATGGAGGCTGATGTCAGTGTCCCAGAAGCAGCAATGCAACTAAAGAATCTTAAATTTAAAAACAAAAAACAAAACAACAAACTTCAAATGTTAAAGAAGAATGTGACGATCTATCTAGCAAATAGATGATAACATTCTGCCAAAGGAGAGAAGGCCACCACACAGATGGCTTGGAAAATAATAAAATACTTTGGAAATTCCTTGTCTTTTTAGTACCTGGAATTTGACTGCTCTTGTACTTTCTAAGCACTAGATCTATGTCAAGCTGCCTTTTAAAGGGCAGGCCTTTCCCTGGTGAAGTATGAGACCATGAATTACTTTTTTTACTGTTCGCCATAGACTAGGGCATAAAGTGGAACACAGGAGGTTCCAGGTGAGTATTGGGAAGATCCTTTCACCATGCAGGTAACCAGAGGTTACCCAGAGAGATTATTATTGACTGTCTCAGTTCTTGGAGATATTCAGAAGCTGTCTGGATGCAGTCTTGGGCAGCCAGCTATAAGTGGCCCTGCTTGAGCAGGGAGGAGGTAGACCTGGTGGCCCCTGGAGGTCTTGTCTAACCTCAGCCACCTCAACCCTGCTGTCTGTGTTTCTTGAAGTCCTATCTCTAAAACTACTCCATAAACTTTTTTTTTTTTTAGGAAATACCCAGCCATTCAAACAAATGAAATGCGAGACCGGTACAAAGCGGTGTTCAATGATCAGTTTGCTGAGTATAAAGAACTGTCTGTGGAAGTTCATGCTGTATTGAAAAAGTTTGATGAGCTGGATGCATTGATGAGGCACCTTCCTCACCACCCTGAAAGCATATACGTAAGTGCATGTGAGATGGGCTATGGAAAGCAGGTGTGATATTGGGCTGTTTCTGACTGTCTTTATCCAGGGCGCAATGTCTTGTAATGCTGGCAGTGACTCTGTGGAAGAGAAAGTTTCCCCAAATGTGCGATTTCTCATGTGGTCATCAGTCAAGGTTAAAGTTGCAATTATTATGTGGTTTTCTGGTTGTTTTTTTTTTTTTTCATCCTAGTAGCTTTCAATTCTGAGCTAGGTACAGCTAAGGTACTGTCTTTGTTCTGAAGTACAAGATTTACAACTAAAATCTTGAAACTATAGTGTGTTGATCAAATGAGAATTTTACTTCTGATCAATGCTTTGTGGAATTCACATGAAGTCACAGAGCGCATTCAAAAGTGTTTAAATACGTGTGGTCTCTCCCATTAGGAACAAGAAAGGATATCAAAAGTTCTACAAGAATACAAGAAGAAGAAAAGTGTGAGTGTCTTCAGCTTATCTTGCTGGTGAATTTAATGATTAGCAAAGAGTTTAAATAGTCACCATGTCTAATAACAGGTACAATTGACTAGCTCAGAGTGTCTGTAGCTGTTACAGGGCTTTGTATGTTTTGTCTTTTAAAACTTTGGCAAAACTAGGACACAGCCCAATCCATTCCTACCAGCAACTTGGTCTGAGAATAATGATTCCAGTTGGAGATGGGGGCAGGGCGGGTGGCGGGGAGGAGAACCCCACAGCTGAGCATTTTCATCTTCTGAGAGTGTCTCATTTCTTAGCATTCTGCATTCAGAAGACTGGTAGTTTTTGGGATCCAGTTCATTTCTCTTCAGACTGACACAACCCACAGATAAGTTAACAGGAAATGTAGCTTTGCCCTTGAAAAGACGTTCTGTATTTTCTTTACGGCATGGAACTTAGACTCTCAAAAAATAATTGTAATGGAAGGGGTTTCACTCTCTCAGTTTTTAAATATGGGCAGTAAATATGTACCTGTGTTCCATTAAGAACATAACACCTAACAAATACGGTTTTTATGGAATTCATTTTTTTCCATGTTACTGAAGCTTCATTGTTTTTTTGTGGAGAGGGATTTATTAGACATACCCCAACACACCTATAAAGTCTAAGATATGTAGTAGGAAGTAATTTGTAGTTGCAGATTTCTGATCAGAAACTGCTGTGTTTAGTAAGTAACTACAGCTTTTAAAAGCAGAACCTCTTTTTCCAGCCTTCCCTGAAGGAAGTGGAAGCAGGAAATAAGAAATAGTGGCCATGGAAAAAGAGCGTGATTTTGGAGATTATTTATATACTGCACTTAGTGAAGAACATAATTGATAGCAGACTATTCTTGCGGAAGTCTGAAAATGTAATATATTAATGTAAATTTTTTTGTATTTTTGTCAGGATCCTGCATTTCTGGAGAAAAAGGAGCGTTGTGAATACCTAAAGAATAAGCTTTCTCACATAAAGCAACAAATTCAGGACTATGATGTAGTTATGAATTGGAATGTAGAAACTTAGCTGTGCCTTGCCTCTGTGGATACTACTTCCAATTTTTTAAATCGATACGCATATCTTGAACTTTTTATTTACACTCAGAACAGTACATCTATGGGGATTGCTTAGTCACTGTCACTTACTTAGATGTTGTACATTACTGGTAGGTTTTGTGTGGAGATCGAATTTTAAATCAATGTAAGGACATTCTCAGATAAGTTTAGAAAACGCGTGCTAACATTCTGCTTTAATAGACCATACACAACCTGGCCTCTTAAGTATGGATACTTCGTGTGAAAATGCTCTATTTACAAATGTGCAAAGCCCAGCAGAGAAAGCAGTTCTAAATGCTGTGTCAAAAGTTTGCACAGAAATGCCACTTTATTTATAAGTGACATCTTAGTGATCCCAGTAAGAGTTGAGCTGTTCTTTCTGGGTGGGATTTAGTGGGGTACATAATCATATTGAATAGTTTTGGCAAGTCAAAAATTAATCTTAATAAAAGACTTTTTGTATTATGTCAAAATGCTCTGCTTTATGTCAGACACTGTCTGGAATATCAACTGGTACGAGATGCAAAACAACTTTGTGTTCAAGCAACCGAAGTGTGGTGTGCTAGGTTAGGGTTCGGGTTGTGCTGAAGTTTTGTTGTTTGGTTTGGGGGTTTTTTATTCCCCCTTTATAGGTGATGGAATAGATTTTTACATGAGCTTACAGGAACAGAGGCACAGGATGAGACTCATGTTAATGTTCCATTAGTGTTGCTGTAGGACAATATGCTCTGCATATGTTTTCTGGGTCATCTTAGTAGGAAGCCATGGGTTTAAAGGAAATACATCAGCAAGTAACAGCAGCTGTTTGTGAACTTGGGATTCAGAAAGTTAAGTACAGGAAAATTCTCATTGAATGTGTAAGTGGTTAGTACTCTTTATGAGGTCAGGTAAAATGGTTTGATAGGTGTGTTTTACAGAGCATGTCTGCATAAGTTCAGTGTAAGTTTTTATATGTTACTTTGGGATAGGTTTGAGCTAGTGAATTTTCCCTTCTTATCCTTTTTCACATCTTTTTTTTTACCATTTTTTACTTGCTAAAATAGAAGTATTGATAGTTTCTTTGTACAGTTTTCTACAACTGGAGTTTGTCTATTCTGTATCATATTTTCTTTCAGAGAAAGTTTTCAAATTTTGCTTTAATTTAAAGGCAAGTCATCAGGAAAGCTGTTTCCAGTTCAGAACAGTACCAGCTCTGTTCTTACGTACAGGAAATCCATTAATATACCTTGCTTTGGCAATTATTTTCCTTCTGATTTTGAGCCTTTGTCATTCACACTGCAGTCCTGATGGCTGCAAACTCACATATTTATAAAGTTGACATTCCATTTTTATTGGCCACTTAATTCCAGGAGTTTTAGTGGCTGAAGTAAATAGCACAAGGCACCATGGGAACACTGCAAGAATTTTCAAACTGGGACCTCTTCATTTGAAATCCTTTGGTTTCATCTGCTGGGAGGGTGTCTCAGTATTTTCATCAGCCTGGAATCAGGTGACCGTCAGTGCTATCTGTTCTTCTCCCTCTGTTTTCAGCTTGCTCTCTCGATTCAGGTTTCTGTTTTCCAGGAATAGGACATCGATCTCCCTTATAAAGGCACTGGGCCGAGTGCTTTGGAACTATTGTGATGTATACTTGTTAAGCCTGTCTGCGCAAGAGAAGTCCTTTACCAAATCCCTGCAGTCTAAGTGACCTCTCACTCTACACACAGGTTTCTCATTTTTATTCTCAGTGGGAGTTCCAGGCATAGCATCAGTACCAGCTGAAAAAGATTAATACAATTCCAAGTTTCAGCTGTTTATTAATTGCTAAAAAGAAGCAGACTCTGTTGCCTTATTTGGAAGATTCAAAATCTGTACCCTTAGTAAGTCTTCCTCCGAAAACGAACGGAGAAACCCATCTCCAGGCTTCCTTTGACAGCGAGCCAAGTTCCTCTTTTTCCGTCTTTGGGACTTTTCATTGCTTTCCCTCAAAACATTTAGGATTTTTCCAAGGTATGGTTTAACTGAAAGCCAGCTAATTAATCCTGTTTCCCCTATGTTTCTAAATTGTTCCTGATAAATGCAACAAGCTGGAGGGGACAGAAGCAGTACCTTTTCCCGTGCTCCTGCTGAAGGAAATGTAACTACTGTATCAGTGTTTTTTTCCTCATTTCTTGTCTTACTTGGATGCCGAGTGGCATTCCTTAGAAACAGATGCTCAGCAACTTTCCTGTAAGTCAAGAGGTCAAACCGAATGTTGGCACGCTTCCACCATATCCACTGAAGTTATGATTGTTCTGCAGATATACTGGTGAAAACTGTCTCTAGCTTTATTGAGGTATTCCTGGCTGTGATGCCTATACATCTTGGTGACGTGAGATGGATCAGTCCTGCTGGAAATTTTAGAATCAGAATGGTTTGGGTTGGAAGCGATTTTAAAGCCCTCCCAGTTCCACCCCCCTGCCACAGGCAGAGACACCTCCCACCAGACAAGGCTGCTCAAGGCGCCATCCAGCCTGGCTTTGAACACTTCAAGGGAGGGGGAATCCACAGTTTCCCTGGGCAGCCTATGCCAGTGCCCCACCACCCTCAGGGTGAATTTCATCCTGATGTCTAGTCTAAATTTTCCCCCTTCCAGTTTATAGCCATTCCACCTAGTTCCATATCTACTTGCCTTTTGAAAAAGTCCCTCCCAGCTTTCCTGTAGCCGTTATGAGTTCACACTGGAGCCTTCTCTTCTCTAGGCTCAACAAGCCCAACGCTCTCAGCCTGTACTTACGGCAGAGATGCTCCAGCCCTCTGATCATCTTTGTAGCCTGTTTGGACCCATTCCAACAGTTCCATATCCTTCCTAGATTGGGGATTGCAGGACTGGACACAATACTCCAGGTGGGGTCTCATGAGAGTGGAGTAGAGGAGGAGAATCCCCTCTCTTAACCTGCTGGCCATGCTACTTGAGATGCAGCCAAGGATACTGTTGGCCTTCTGGGCTGTGAGCACACATGGCAGGTTCATGTCGAACTTCTCATCAACCAGTTTAGGTAGAACATTATCACATAACATCAAAATACCTGAAAAAAAATTGTCAGTTCTTCTCTTATTTTGATGTTAATGTGAAAAGATATCAAACTTTCTGCACACAGAGTTAGACAGTTTTGCATAACTTGCTAGAAAGCAAACATCTGCAAGCCTTTAAAACTGCATATAATTTTCACTCTAACAAAGTAAGTAATTTGATTTGAACAGTTTTAGAACTGGAACTGTAATGCCATTTAAATACAGATAAAGACCTTGTGAAATTACCAGAAATGTAAGATGACTATGATGTATGCTCCTGTCCTGAAAGTTTGCTAATTCCCCACTATTCCTAAAATAACGTGCACCCTCTAGATGTCATTTGGTTTCTTCCTCTCTTCCTATAATGGAGTCATACTCCTTTTCTTCCACTTTGTGTGCTCTAGAGATATATATAGGCAAGTGTAAATTATATGTAAATAAACCTTTTCTTTTTCACAGCAGATTTCAGATCTCAGTAGTTTTGAATGGTTTATAGTTTCCATCCTGTTTTTCTATTAGCGAGTTTGTGCCCTCTGTTCCCTTGCACTTTTGTATTTGTGTTTTCCATGCTGCCTTGTTTTCACAAAGGCAAATCTATTCTATGGCAGTATTTTGTCACAATGTCTTTTTCTCAAGTACTCTGATAGTAATCCATACAACTGCAAATCAGACTCCAGTTTAACACCGTTAAGTGTTTGCTGTCATAAACTCCTGAATGTAGGGACCACATTGTGCTTTCTTTGTTCTGGTCATAGCAACATAAGGGTAACAGATGAATGTTACTGTTGCATAGCGAAGCATAATTTTATAATCGTTACTACAGCAGTTGTGAAAGGTGATTAGTTAGCATTTTCAGGGTGAGAAGCATGACCTGTTTTCTGCCTGCATATGAAGATAAGCACTGTTACAAGCACTTTACATTCTTTGGAGAGAACAATAAAAGCCTCTCGTGACTGATTTTACTCTTGATGTTTCAGTGTCTAGTCAGAGTTCCCTACGTGCAAAAAAAATAGCCTTGCTGCCCTGACCGCCCCAAGATCCACCGGGGACGCGGACCCGCCCCCGGCCCCGGAACAGTTGCTGCGCAGCGCGGGCGGCAGCCGTGACGCGATCGCTGTGCACCCGGCAGTCGGTGCCGTGTGTGCGCCTGTGCTTCCGGCTCGGCTAGGTGCGGCGTGGCGGCGGCGCCTCTTCGGGCTGTCTTTAGCCTGCCCTCAGTGCTCTCAGTCGCCCGCTGCCCTGTCCTCTTGCACCCCTTCACTCGTCTGCAGCCCCCCGCGGCCTGTCGGGAGATCGGGAATGGATGAGGAACCCGAGCGCACCAAGCGCTGGGAGGGAGGTTACGAGAGAACATGGTGGGGCTTTTCACCCTCCTCACCGTCCTGCTGGCGACAGCCGGGAAAAAAACTCCCTTCTGCTCAATAACGCTCTGTTTTGCGCAGGGAAATTCTTAAAGAAGATGAATGCGGATCGCTGAAAGCAACCATCGAGGATGTTCTGTTCAAGGCAAAGAGGAAAAGGTACTGTGAGTTGCCCCGAGCCTGCTGATAGCACTGGTTTGGCCAGTGAGGACTGCATCATTCTGAGTCTGGGTCCCCTCAGTTGTGTAAGCACATCTGCATGCCTGTAATATGTTTTTGTGTCCTGACCCCTTCAGAGCCTCCGGATGTAGGTTTCGTGCCTGCTGCTTACTAACTGTGCCAGAAGAAAAGTAGTAAAATCTGGTTTTATCTTTAATTTTGAGGCTGAGTGTGTGCAGGCTAAATACCCCAAGTGTGCACTAGATAAAGAGACAAGGTTTTGACCTGGTGAAACAGCATGCAGAGCACTGCAATCACAATTTGACCTGCTTAGACAAGATAGTTCAACATTTTTTTTAGTACACAGTTGAGCTTCAGGCTGGGTTTTGGTATTATGGCACTGTATTTGTGTTTTGAATTTTAAAAAATGTGAGAGAAAAATCTGTATTTTATTGCAGATTATGTTAACTTAGTCAAATTTGAGGAAAAAATGTTTGATTAAACATGGTAGTAAGAAATTGTTTGCTTTCTGAAAGACGTGAAGTCTGTAATTGAATTGCAGTTTTTTTTCAGTGGAATTAAGTATCTATGGTTTGTTTGCTGCTTCATGTCTGCCAGGTCTTTTATAGGATTTGTTCCAAACTTTTATTTTAGGAACCAGTCATTGTTTTCATCTTATCTAAATCTTTTCTGTTTTGGTAGACTCTGTGAGCCCCATGGACAAGTTCGACTTGGAATGGTAAATTAATCTCTTAATCCCTGTCTGTCCTGTCCAAAACTGCTTCAATATAGAGGTTACTCAGAGGGTGATGGAGCACTGGAACAGTTCCCCAGGGAAGCAGTCACAGTGCCAAACCAGAAGCATTTTGACAGTGCACTCAGGCACGTGGTGTGAATTTTGGTGTTCTCCTGTGCAGGGACAGGAGTTAGACTCGATGATCCTTGTGGGTCCCTTCGAACTCAGGTCATTCTATGATTGTATGGTATACCTCATCTAAAATACGCTTTTGCTGACCTAATGTGCTTGAGACCAATGCTTGGTCCATCACACAATTATTTTTTTTTCAGAACATTCTTTGTTCATTGGCAGTGTGGGATATGGAGCATGAGTGTTCAGAGGTAGGGGTTTGGCATGTTTGCTCTGTCAGGTTGTGTTTTGCAACAGCAGTCTGATCACGTACATTGGCACTGTCAGTTTTTCTTCCTGTGAAAAATGGGCATAATTTAAATGAGTTGTAAATAACAACATTACTTTATACAATACTGAGCTCTTCAGATGAAGAGGTGAAGATGCAAACTATGCATATTTTGTAACTTACTGAGAGGAACAGAACAGCGTGCATTTTTCAAGCTAGGGTTTTTTTTATTTTGAAGGAAAGGTGGAAAAAATGCGTTACCGTTCCTTTTGCTTGCATAGCTCAGTATACTGAGTTTTCGCCATTTAAGAAAGAAAGTAGTTGCTTTTTTTAAGTAAGTGAAATAAGGAACTGTTCATTAGATATCTGTCTGTGAATGATTCTGACTTACTATGGTAATACAGATGCGTCACCTTTATGTGGTTGTTGATGGATCAAGAACTATGGAGGACCAAGATTTAAAACCAAACAGACTTACCTGCACTTTGAAGGTACTTTCATACTCAAAATTTTCTTTCATTATTCCACAGTTTCTCTGTAAACCAGTTCTATTTTGTGTTTAAAAGAATGGCAGCCATGTGTGACTCAAGAATGTGCACAGCATCATCTCTCATCTCTGCCTTTTTTCCTCTTGTGCATGTTGCTAGTCTATAACTTTCTTCATTTTTGAGTAGTGGAATTGATGTGACATTAGTTTGCCTTGCAACTTCTGTACAGTAAAAACACTTCGTAAGGACATATTGTGGAAAGACAAAAAGTGTGTGGAAAGACAAAAAGAAAAGTGTGTGGAAATTAAGCTGAAGTGTTTCCACTAATAAGGGCAGGAAGAAGAACCAATATGCTTTCAATACATATCTAGGATTTTTTACAGTTGAATTTTGATGGGTTCTGTTTTGAATGGATACTAGACAGGGATTGAATTCGGTTGCTGCTTCAGACTGTGGGCAGCTTGAACTGTACATTTTGTACTGTATGATCTTCTCTATTAACGCTCAGCATTAAAATGCTGGCGGTTGAAGATTTTGTACAGATTAGTGGGTTTTGGTGTGGCTCAAACCTCCATTTCAACCAACAGTAATCTAGAACTTTAATAAATGAAGTGAATCAAACAATGGGTGGCTAGTTTCTGATATTTACATTGGGGTGCCAACATCGGTGGAAGACGGACAGAAAAATTAGGGTAAAAGCAGAATGGAAGGGAAGGGTTCATTCCCCCCTTTTTTTTTCCCCATTTTTTTTTTTAAATGATACTGGGTGTTTTCCAAGTACCTCCTACTGAATGCATGTGGAGTAAAACTGTATTTCGGTTCTTTAACAGTCTTAATTTTTCTTTATAGTTACTGGAATATTTTGTTGAAGAATACTTTGACCAAAATCCTATTAGTCAGGTACGTATAACCATGCAAGCAACAAGCAATTTGAAAAGTTAGTTTTAATTTTAACAGTGTCTAGTAAACTGTTTTCATGTTCCTTCCCATCCCTTCCTCATCAGCCTGGTGAAATTCTTGTTTCTGCCTGAACTAATGAAAATAAGAACCCATCTAGTCTCTTTTTCTAAATGTAAATTCTAACACAGAAGACTTGCTTATATGGTTTTTTTTCAGGCATTTAGAATTTTAGATTTATTTTTGTGCCATGTGGCAAAAGTACAGGAGAGACAGGAATGTATGTTAATTGTTGCGGTGTTGTGCTGCTGTTGTGACATTTAACTGTGCAAATTTTCTTTTAAGTGATTCTGATCCATGAAGAAGTATTAAGCAAAGTATAGCAAAAATGTAAATCAACTTATTTTTAAATTTGAAAAGAAAAGTTTCGCCTTTTTCTTTTTTTTCTTCTCCAGATTGGTTTAATTGTAACCAAGAGTAAAAGAGCTGAAAAAATGACAGAACTTTCAGGTAGGGAGATAGTGTATTTTATTTTAAAATTGCGTATCTGTTTTAATCTCTTTATATTGATGTAATTGACCTGGACGACACTGCTGCAAGTAAGATAGTGTTAACACAATCTTTTTAATTTAAAAGAAAAGTTCTTGCAAGTTATCTGAAACCAGGGTCTTTACTTCAGTCTGGTTTGATCTACAGTTGTCATCACCTGCTTGTTTGTGATCAAGTCTTATCCAAATTGCAATGAAAATATGTTTTGTTTCCCCTACAGCTAATTTCTCACTGTTTGTGTTTTATGACTTCTGTGAGATCTGGACAGATGTTAAGAAGCAGGGCTTTTTTGGTTCCTGGCTTCTGTCTCTAGCAATCCATGTGGCTTCAGAGATGAAGACTTTTTTTTTTTTCTTTTTTTTTCACCTGTGAAACTGGAGCAAATTTACTGAGGAATTTGAGGATCAATGAATCCTTGAACAGTACTTTCAGGGTAACAGAGAAAACTAAACTCTGTTTCTACTGAAACACTTTGTGATATACTTCACACTTGTGTTTAGTACTTAATGATATGCAAGTGTGATTTTATTCTTTTTGTCTTCTTGAAGTTTCTAATAGTTGAGTGCCTACAGAGTAGATGTCTTTATATTAATATATTGTGTTATTTTTTTCTACATTCTGATGCATTTTTGAAGGAGAAATACAGAGTTACAAGTCACAGTTTGAGAACTGTTGTACAAGTACACTTCATTAAATATGTAGTTTAAATATTTCAGTTATTTTAATGTGTTGTTTAAGGTGAATTGTTTTTTTCTCTTACAGGTAACTCAAAAAAGCACATTACTGCTCTGAAGAAAGCAGTGGATATGAACTGCAGTGGAGAGCCATCTCTTTATAATTCCCTAAATTTGGCCATGCAGAATTTAAAGTTAGTATATACGTGGAGGGATTTTTTGTTGGTTTTGTTTGTTTGTTTTGTTTGTTTTCTATAATCAGTATAATGCTGATAGTGAGCTTTTGGAGGGGCAGAGACAGTATTTTTTACAAGTAGCATCTTGCACCGTGCTGACCTGAGTCTTTAAAAGGTGGTTTTACCTCCTTTTACAATCCAAATTTTTAAGAATTTAAATATGCTAGTAGTGCAGAAGTTAATTTTCTAACAAAGATGCTTCTGTTTACAAGTGTGCTGTTCATAAAAAGTAACAACATTTTAAAACAAAATAGATAATTTTATGTTGTTTATGAATAATGTGATGAAACACTTTGCAGGTATTTTTCACTAGGGGGCTAAGCTGTGAGACAGGGCAGAGTTAGGAATTAATGATGATAACAGAACAGGAACAAACACCATAGAGTTGCAGTAATGTGGCAGTTGTGGCATACTTTAGAAAGGTAAATTTTTGGGTAGAATAGATGTAAAACATGCTTTGCTCTGTGAGGTATTGAGATGGGATTAGCTCTTGTGGAAGACTTTTAACAAATGATTATATCTGGAAACACTGACAGAACAAAACTCATAGTCGATGTCATAAAAAATATTTGAATGACTAGTTGGAAAAGAGTTTTCCACTAAGAACTAAAGGCAGTAGTTAGAAGTAGTGGAATTACACTTATAAACTGATTAGAGATTTTTATTTTAAGAAATCAGGAAGACTTACTGCAGCGTTGCTAGTTTGAAGGTGAATTTTATGTGTGAGAGTACAGATAATATACAGGGATAACAAGCATTATAGCATACAATGTTTTAGGTATTGGAAAGGTTTGGCTTTTGGAAGGTGAAATTCTGGTGCTCAGAGAAGGATCTTACCATAATCTTTTTTAATAGGGAGCTTCATATCAATCCGACTTTAGTACTTTAAAGTCCTTGGAAACGTTAGGATGCAAGTAGCTTAGTGTGAAGAAGTAAATTAACTGTGTGCTTTCTTTAGGCATATGCCAGGACATACAAGCAGAGAGGTTTTGGTAGTCTTCAGCAGCCTGACAACATGTGACCCAGCCAACATCTATGATCTGATTAAGGTAGAGAAGTGAAGTTTAACTACTACATTGAACATCCAAGCTATTAGACTGAAAACATACAGTGCCATCGCCAGTTAATTTTCATTTAAAACTTGGAAGCTTTTTACTGTTTATGTTGTGCATATGAATTTGAGTATGTTTTCATTTTCCATTTGAAGTGTTTAAAAGCAGTTAAGATCAGAGTATCTGTCATCGGTCTCAGTGCTGAAGTTCGAGTTTGTACAGTACTTGCGCGAGAAACTGGTGGTATGTATCTGAAATTCAGTAGTTATACTACTAATACAAGTTTAAAATAAAAATTAAGTAATTTTTCATATATTCATTAATGCTTATTAAGAATGAATATTGTGTTGCACTGGCAGAAAATATAAGGATTTCTCAGATCTTCAAAACACACAGTGTTTGGTGAAATTATTATCAGCTGGTAGCTTCATCTCTAGAGAGAAGAAATATGTATGCTTCAAAAACTTGTGTTCCATGTATACAGCAATGTGATATGGAACTTAATGCAGCATGTTAATGTCTGTTACACAGGAATGGCTCTTACAAATCATTGCTACAGAGTAAAGTCAGAGAAAAAGCTATGGGTCTTCATATCTAATTAAACTTTCTGGCATTATTAATTCTAAAACTTAGAATTCTCAGTAGCATTAACAGGAGTTTTTCAGTAATATAGGTGGTTGAATTATTTTTCTACTTATTTGCTGTCATTTGGACAGTTTCTTTGTATTTCTTATCTATTCATAATCTGAGAGTAAGGCATTTCTTTCTTTGTGACAGGAACATACCATATTATTTTAGATGAGAGTCATTATAAGGAACTACTGATGCATCATGTTAGTCCTCCACCTGCCAGTTCAAATTCCGAGTGCTCCCTTATTCGAATGGGTAGGATATGGTTTTGTTTAAGTCCTAGCACAAGATTTGTGAATCTTGTATTTTTCTTTCTTTGCATCTTCTCTGTTAAGGGCATGTGAATAATTAGAAGCATAATAAAGACATTACAAAATTGTTATTTTAACTTTTATTTTGTTAAATAGGTATCATTTTTCCTGAGGTTGTTCCTGCAAAGTTGTCAGCTTTTGAAGGAAGTTAAGATTTAAAACAAAAAAAGACAATTACTCAGCTGCAGTTGGAAAAAATAAAGTGGAATGATACTGCTTCTATAGTAATTGGTATAAATAAAATACTTAGAAATTAAGTTTGAAAAGCTGTTTTGTTTCTCCCTCGCTTTTTTTTCCGTGCAGAAGTCAACTATAATAAGCTTAATTGCCTGTAAGAGCCAGCTGTTTGGCCATGTAGTACATGTTTGTCAGGAGCACTGTTGTGGTGTTCTTTCAATGAATGTATTAGGTACCTTTTCTTCTCATTACATATTTCTCAATAAATTTAGGCCTGGAATTAAACCAGAATAGGAACTCTAATGCCATGAATTAGAGCATTGTTTTCTCACTTTCATCCGCCTGTTTTCACAGATGAGAATTTTTACGTATAAATAAGTATTTTTATGTGTAGATTTAAATACTGAAGAGGTTTACTTGTTATAGGTAAATACAGCAGCAACTGGAAAAATTAACTGTTACTAGCCTCTCTAAATTGCTGTAGTCTCATTTATTGTATACTACACTTAGAAGGTGGATATATCACAGGTGTCTCCATTTAAAAATATTTTCCCCTTAGTTAGAAACCATTGCTCAAGTGAACATTCATATAGTGCTCTTGCTTCTTCCCTACCATTGCACATCATTTTCTTTTTAGCTGTTTCAAAAAGAGTCTTTTGTTGAACTTCAGTTAACAGGAAGTCCATGAAAAGATTTTTTTCCAGTTAGGGGAAATAGAATAAGGGATTTGTTGGTGTGTAGGAGGAATTTGATACCTAGTAAGAATGTATTACTTCTGTAATAATAAACAAACATAAAAAGAGATAGCCCTTAATGTTTAGAATAATCTTTGAACTCCACTGAAGTAAGAAACTGAAAGATTACTTACGTGTTTAACATTGGTAATAGGTATTTCTCTCTTCAGGTTTTCCGCAGCATGCAATTGCTTCTCTCTCTGATCAAGATGCAAAGCCATCCTTGAGCATGGCGTAAGTAGAGTTGATTGGCATTCAGTGAGCTGATTAGGATTCAATATGAAGACATTATTTAGTAAATCTACTTTTCAATTAGAAGTATTCCAAAATAACATGAAAAAACAGTAATGTATTGTGACTTCTCAGTAGAAATTTTATTTCCTTTTGCTCATCCTATATGTGGCCACAATTACCTCTCTTAAATATGCTTTCTAAAATTTACATCTAAAACTTTTTAAGGTAGTAAATGGCTTTTGGTTGTGTTATGGAGTGATTAGAACACAAGGGTGCTACAAGGTATTTAAGTAATTACTACAGATTTTACCTACATTTCTTAATTCAGGTATTTTAATCACTACAAAAAAAAAAGATGAGGATTTTTTTTTTATTTTTGTTTACTAATGTGACTATAAAAGGAAGCTTAAAACAGAGGTTTCTTTTGATTAGTGTGTCGGTGCTCTTCTTAATGAAAGGGATCATAGTTTTCAGGGATGACAAGGGAGCCTGAATTTTCAGAAGGGAACAGCGTCTGCTGTTTGAAGGAATAAGTACTAATATGCATCTTAAAACAGTACAGATTATTTGTTTGTGTGTGTGAGTAGAAATACTGTTGCTGTTATCTTCCATAACTTTATCTTTTAAAGATGTATTGACTCCTTTATGTGGGAAAATTTGGTCTTCATTCTATTTCTGTGGGAAAATATGGTTATTGATACTGCGTCCTGTCAATTACTTTCTGAAACTTCCGTACATGGAACTGTTGTATGGAAGCTACTGAAACTTTCTAAACTGTTTGTTATGAGAACTATGTAGTATTTGTAGTTATATAGTATTATGGTGTTATCTCTTAGGTAATAAATTATCTGTTTCTAATCTAGGCAATTGGAAAACAACAGTGAGCCGGGTCTAACACTGGGTGGATATTTCTGTCCCCAGTGCAGAGCCAAATACTGTGAACTTCCTGTGGAATGTAAAGTCTGTGGTGAGTAGCAAGAAATGCAAGCAGATGAATTATCCGTTAGTGGTAAGAGAGTTAAAAAGTAGAAAAATTCAACCATACTTAGGAATTAGAAGACAGCTGTGCTGAGATGCCAGCTTCTACAAGGGATTTTCAGAGTTGTAACAGTAAAGCTATGTTGTATTCCCCCATACAATGTTATCAACTAAAAGCCCTAAAGTGAAGTGGGGAAGAAATGTGATTCACTTATGAATGGTAATCCTGATTTAACAGGGAAGGGACATCAGTGCTTCAGACTCAGTGCAAGGCCATGAAGATAAAGAGTGCTTTGGAGTAAAAGCGCAGAAGTATTCCCTCAGCTCTGGGAGTACGTGGATGAAAGGTTTCAAAGTTGAACACAAGGGCAGGCTGCACAGTGACACAGGGAAGGCTGTAGAGTTGTAAATGGAAGCCCTTTGTCTTGCAAATGTTAATGGACTGTGCAACTAAATGCCTCACCCTGCTAATGAGAGAGGTTTTTTTTATAGTATTAATATTGTGTGAGGGACAGCTGTCCTCCTGTCAGCTTCTACAGGCACATGGCTAAAACATGATAATTATTATCAAGTTGTGTATATTTGGCGAGAGGATGAAATAGTTCTAGTTTTGTGTCATCTTGTCATAATTTCATCTTAAGTTTTATGTATCAGCGTGAGTTTCATGTCAGGAAGGTGATAGTGTGACTGGACAAATCCTGTGTACGGGAAACAGATTATCCACAGCCGCAGCTGTCAGCAGAACAAGAACTTGAAAGTTTCCATCACATTTGAGTCAGTGATGAAGAAGTTTGTGCCAGCCCATTCCCCAACACTAGCCTGTTGTCAAGTTTGACCTCAGCTGACAACTAAGCCCCAAACAGCTACTCACTCACTCTTTCTCGGTGGGATAAGGGAGAAAATCAGAAGGGTAAAAGTGAGAAAACTTGTGTATTGAGATAAAAACAGTTTAATAGGTAAAACAAATCCGTGCAACGAGCTAGGCAAAGTTAAGGATGTGTTCACTACTTCACATGAGCAGCCATCTCCAGGAAAGCCTAGTGGTTTTTTGAGAAGATAGATGCCAGAGCTCCGAATGTCCTCTTTGTTGCACGTTCTTCCGCCAGCTTTTATTGCTGATCATGATGTCATATGATATGCAATATCCTTGGTCATTTGGGTTCAGCTATCCCAGTTGTGTTCCCCCTCAATTTCTTGTACAGCCCCAGCCAGCTCACTAGTGGCATGATGTGAGAAGCAGAGGAGGCCTTGACTCTGTAAGCACCGTTCAGCAGTAACTGAAACATCCCTGCATATCAAGGCTGTTTCCCACACAAATCCAAAACATAGTGAATGGAGTGGGGCTGTGAAGAAAATTTACTCTATCTCAGCCAAAACCAGCAGACCTATGTTAGCTGAAACAGGGCTGTGATGCGTCTTCTTCAGCATTACAGCAGGGTACAGCAGTGCGTTGTAGTTAGACACTGTTTTAACTGGTGATGTGAAACACAGAACTGTTATTGCCAAAGAGAAGTTACACGTTTTGATTCACCAAGAAGACTCTTTTATGGTTGCATTTTGTTTGTGGCACAAGGATGAAAAACTTGGTAACATTACTACTGTGCATTGTAAATGTACTT
This sequence comes from Tapera naevia, assembly GCA_033556795.1. Taxonomy (NCBI): domain Eukaryota; kingdom Metazoa; phylum Chordata; class Aves; order Cuculiformes; family Neomorphidae; genus Tapera; species Tapera naevia. The sequence goes on from JAUMJJ010000044.1 coordinate 8,026,578, forward strand.
CTAAAGACTGTGTTAAACCTTTTTATTTAAAAATCTGGGCAATTTGCTTGTTCTTTAATTTATATTTCAATTGAATTCTGGGAAAGATGATGCATTTGGATTATGGAAGCTAAAGAAAAAAATGATTTTATGGGTTTTAGTTCTTAAAAGGTCTGAACCACTCGGTAATTAAAAAAGTCTTTTTTTTGCTTTTTCTTTGTTTAATACAGAAAAGATTTTCAGTAAGTCCTCTTTTGTAATAATTTTGATGTCTCTTTATTTACAGGTCTTACATTAGTGTCTGCACCTCATTTGGCTCGGTCTTATCATCACCTGTTTCCTTTAGATACCTTTCAGGAAGTTCCCCTGGAAGAACATCAGGGGGAACGGTATGCAAATCATATTTGTGAGAATGAGTGTACTTGTGGACCTTGTAATATTTTTCTCATGGAAGTAAGAATATCTGGCAGCAGCTTCTTTGCTGCTGGAGACACCATTAAATGTTTGTGCAGTTTTGGGCACCAATGGCAGTAAGAAATATTTGTAGTTCCCATTATTAGTTACCCTCTCTGTTCAATTGGAGAGCTGAAGTGATTACCATAAATTTTAACTATGTATGAGATCTTTTTAAACACCATTTTACACAATCTTGACTTTTTTTTTCAGTTAAAATACACAATTTTACTTTTAGGTGTTGTCAAGGCTGCCAGGGAGAAATGAAAGATCAAAATGTAAGTATATTGAAGTGCAAAGGGATTTGCACTTGAGGCTGTCAGAAGTATGGATAATCCTTTAGTGTAATCTTAAAAAGACCAGAAAAAATATTTGTGGAACTTTATTTCGTGGTTAACTAGAGCTCTCTGTTATAGAGTCACTCCTTTTAGATTACAAAGTTTGTAAAAGCATGGGAAAAGATTTACTAGAGAGTTGCATAAATAAGCTTCTGCTGATCCATTTGGAAACATCTACAGTGGTTCAAGCTCAGCCCTTTGGACAGACTTGCTGTTAGAAACTTTAATTCAGTTGGGTTTCAGTGATGTAAGCAATATATTTAGTCTGTTTACCCTGTCTTGATGACACAACTGTTTCCCTGCTGGAGTGCTGTGATGGTGATAATTGTTTTCTAATTTGACTTGGTTTTCTGTCTTTTTTGCACAGGTTTACATATGTAAAGTGTGTCAGAATGCATTCTGCGTGGAATGTGATATGTTTGTTCATGATTCTCTGCACTCCTGTCCTGGCTGTATTCATGAGCACCGTCCTCCCATATCTGTATGATTTTATTTCTTTTTGGAAATTGTTTATGTAATTCTTACATAAATCTGTTGTGTTTATTCAGCTGTAGCTTTTATTGAGGTGCCTCAAAACCAGAAGGTCTCCTAGATGATTCTAGAAGGATGAACACTGGCTTGGGAGCAAACTTCAATTTTTACCTAATGTTTTAATGATTTTTTTACAGTTAACATGTTCTTGAATTACCTGTATGTGATTTCTTTTTTCTTGTCTGAAAAGCTCTGGCTTTTTTTAAATGCTGTTATGAGTAACATGTATATTTATAAATGTGAAATAAAACTCGTTTGTATGATAATGTGGTGATTCATCTTTTTTTCATTATTTGTTCAGAAAAGATGCCCTGAAAATATATTTTATACATTGATTTTTATAAAGTTCTTGGCTTTGGTGGATAGTGGATGTGTGAGCTGAATGCAGGCATAGCACAGAAGCCACAGGTAAAATGGAAAGAATAAATTTATTTCCATTTCCTCACAGACTGGCATAAGTCTGGGAAACAGCACCCAGGCAGAGGGAACACAAGCAAGAACATGGTCACCATGGAGCTCAGTCCTTGCTAGTGAGTCTTCGTGTCTAAAGTGCTGTTTTGCCTGTATCTATCAGGGAAAAGCAGAGTCTTTAAGTGTTTCTCACAGCAGGGCTGGAATCTCAAGCACATTGTATGGCCCTGAGTTTCACAGGCCTGTGTTATCTAAACATGGAGGTTCTACTTATTGAGCACCCAAGACTGAACAACAATTAGTATATTAAATGTGGTTTTCTTCACCCCAGCTGCAAGTCACTTAGGAGTGTTTATAATCCTCCTCGCCACTCTTCCATTTTATTCTCCAAGTGGAGTTCTATAGATTATTTTTTGTAATAATGTAACAAAGATGTTTTTTAGCAATTTGTTCAATTAGGGGACATTTCCAATATTATTTCAAGTATCATCAATTTCAATATGATCAATCATCATAGATTCAAGCCTTTCATCTTGGCCTTCAGTAAGACAATTCAAATACAGCTGCTGCAATGTCCTGAAAACATGTTAGGTTTTAAAAGTACAACTCAAAACTAAGTGTTCATTGTCTGTAGTTGCATAGTTTTAAGTTTCATTTTCTTGTAGGAGTGTAAGGTTACTCAAAGGCAATGAATTTGCAAAGGTGTAAGACATGAGTTTATACCAGCTATTGTTTTAATGGTCGCTATATTGAAGACCACTGCAACTGAGCTAAATAATTATTTCCAGACCATGAAAGAGTAAGGATCATTGTACTAAGATACCAGCGTGTCTGCACAGAGCTAGGTCAAGGCCAGCAAAGTTTTTTAGCTCAGATTTATCACTTGATTACATGCTACACACAAACTAACCCCACATTAAACCAGATGGGTGAAACACCAACTGAGTAGGACAATGAGTAACTGTGGAAACTTATTTATCCAGAAGAAGTAATACCATTTTCCCATTATCTAGTAAATTTCAGGTTCTTACTAATCACATTTAATGGAGTTGACTCTTGTGTACAAAATTGCTGATCACTAGGTTTTAATTCTCTCCTTTTTGCTTATATGACACTTGTTTAAAGTCAGCATCATCGAGAAGCAGAGAACTTGACCGAACTACTTACAAAGGCTTGCAACTGTAACAGCCTCAGCATTTTTTTTTTCTTTGGGAACTCAAACCATTTGAGTTGAAATACTCTACATGGGCCTGTCAGTTGTCTCTAAAAGATATTAATGATCAGCCAATACAGCAGGGCACTCTTAATGGAATCCTTGCAAACCTTACCTTCAGTATTGTGTTGGAAGGTAAAGCAGGAAGTTGAAAACCAGTGTTGCTCAAGAAAATAGCTCTTCTTTGATCTTCAAGCTGCTGCCCCATTCTGAGCAGGTTTAAGCTTGTATTTTATCTCTCCCTGACTTATCTCCTGCAAGATTGGATCAAAGCACAGCTGGTATTACACACAATCAACCATCAGGGTTTATGGGACCATTAACAGAAACATCTCTAAAAGATGTAACTCAGCCACTGAAAAAACAGCTCCTATTTCCTTTGGATGACTGCAATGAGATTAATTCAGTGCCCCATATTGTAGAACTAATACAAAATAACTATCTTTAACAGCATTGTTTGGTTGTTGTTGTCCATACTAGCAGGGTGAGAGAAAATCGCAAGTACGCAATCACCACTTTAAGCATTGCAGTTTCCTTTGTCCAGCACTCTGCATGTATTAAATAAATTTTTCTCCTACAACATTAACCTTATGAAGCAGCTTTTCTTTTAGCTGGAGTTTGAAAAGTCTATGCAGACCATTCTAAAGACCACCTTTTATGGTGTCTCACTGTGTACTGCGTACAGCACCCAAAGGGTGACATAATCAGTGAAGAGGCTATTTTTAAAAACTATCATCTGTCCTATCATTAAATTATACTGGAGAAAGAAAACACATCCTGAATGTTTTCCTCATGTGATGAGTTTGCCTAAACTGGTCTTTTAAAGCCAGCCTTTCCTTGCTGAACATCATCTGTTAGAAGCTGTTAGTCTCTCATGGAGACTAAGCTTTTAGGCTGGGTTTACTGAGCAAACTTACTGTCCAAAAGGTTCATTAATTTTAAAGTTCTTTCACCTCTTGTTCCAGTAGTTTTCTTGCAGGGAGAAGACTGAGTGAGCTCCTGGGTTCCGATGAAAATCTGGAGTGAGGGCTGCAGTACTTGCAGCAGATTAACACATTTAGCAAAGTTGCTGGATGCTAGATCTTTTCTTTTAATTGTTTTACACTTGCACCTTTTCTTCCAAAGCAATCCCGCAAATTATATCCTATTTGTTTAAATTGATTGACTGCAACGAGTCATTTGAAAGTCAGTCCGAAAACAATGAATGTCTGCAGCAGAATTCAGATGTTCCAGCAAGAACATTCTTCATTGATCAGTTAAGTGTTAGTGATCCAAAACTGTTTCTTCCAGTTTTCAATCAGTATTTACTGGACTTTGATGCTTCCATAGTTTACAAGCCTAATACTGTTTCTGCATGTGCCCCCATCATGTTTCAGTTCCTAAAAGGCAAAGATATTTCTTCCATTTTTATAACCACAAAAATTTAAGTAGCATTTTTTTCAGGACTACCCAGAATCACTGTCTCTACCTGCGACGAACAAGGAGAATCATGCAGTAGACTCGATGTGAGTGGTAAAGCAAGTTCTGGTTTATTGCAAAGCTCATTCACGTCTATACCATAACTCATGTCTATTTAACTCTTGTCTACTTGTCCATCATTGGCCCTTACATACACTTGTCTTATAATCATTGGCTTGGCTCCAAAGGCCCTACAATCATTAACTTAACTCTAAAAGCTACATTGTCATGCCCCTCCTACTTGCAATCATTGGCTGAGCTCTAAAGGTACATTAGCATGTTCCTCCCACTTGCTCCTCCTACTTGCAGCTACTGCTATATGCTCTGGTCTGGGTCTCATCCTAGCCTACTTCCTTAAGTTGTTTATCTTGTACAGTCACAAGGTCTTCTTGACCTTCTCTTGGGGATTTTCTCACTGCCTCCCTCCTTGTCAGCGTGACTCAGCAAAGTCCTCAGTACTTTTTCATCACAGCCCAGCTCAGTTGATTTCTGTCAGGGCCAATTCACAGAGCTCCCCCTTTGAGCCATGTCCACGCTCCCACAACCATTCTCCAACATCTACCCAGTAGTTTTAAGGTTGCCTTGCAAATATGGTTATAGATTGTACCCAAGTGTTACCTTCCAAAGAAAGATGTCAAATTTTGCTTAAAGCCTATTTAAATTATTTCTATTCTGTTTTGCTTGTAATGAAATCAATTGTACAAATAACAAAAAAATTAAAATTCTTTATGGTCAGGACTGCACTAAAAATAATACTGGATGATAGATTTTACTATGGTTAAAAGAACTGAAAAAGACCACTTTTTCTAAAATACTGCCAGAAACTAATACAGAACTGCCCTATTAAGGCAGATGGCAGTTGTGCCTCGAGCAATGAACAGCTGCTGAACAGCTGATTTGGAAGATTTGCATCCCTGTGATCAATCTTAATCTACTTCAGCTAGGCAATTAAGAAAAAGCTTTCAAAGTGACTAAACAAAAATAAGATTATGTCTTCCTTGATTATTTGTGGGAAAATTGACTTTTTGATATTCGACCACAGTAGGAAAAAGAACTGAATTCAGCAAAGCTCAGGCCTGTATTTGCCTAGTTTCCCTAAAAAGCAAACCGCTGGCATTAACTAAATTATCATCTGGTCGTGTGGCTACAGCTTATATCCTGCACGAGTTAAGACTATAAGGGCTGAAACCTTAGTCCATACTTACCAGTACCTTACAGTTTGCTTTTTCTAATTCAGGAAAAGGCTACATAGCAAAACTTCCAACCACTCATCCAACAGAGCGATGTCTACAGAAGCCAAGAATAAACACCACCACAAACCAAACCAAACCACACACCTAAATTCAAAGTTTGAAAAGTTGAACTTTATTAACAAGCATTTGAAACAATAAAACAAGCCTTTCTGCATCCAGCTGTCAGATTCAGAATTCTAATCAGACCCTGAAGGTATGTCTTTTTGTACAATGGTACAGGGTCTTCCAGGCCAGAGCCACCAGCAGCATCTGTAGCACACATTGCTGCCAAGCTGGCTCCTAAAAGAACACGCTGTAGTTGCTAGTTCTGGTGTTGTCATTCACATTAGAAGTCTGAGGAATACAAGAGGTGTTTAAATGAGAGATGAATGAAATCTGTCATGTGGGGTTAAAGGACTTTACCACGTGGTAGAAAGATTTAAAATTGTTTCAGGGAAGCAAAAAATATTTTATTGCTGCAGTCCTTTCTAATTACATTTTACTAGAGGTATTTAAGAAATAAGGCATTTAAATGCACATGCAATTACTAGTCACAAGTTATTTGTTTACTTGTCATCAGGGACAGCCCAATGTTAAGATTAAATGTTGATAAAATTCTGATCTGTACCATCAACAACCATCAGTGCGCAAGTGACATACACCTCTCATTGGGAAAGATTTGTACCTGGCTTGAAAAAAGAAGGAAAAATTAGTATTTGAGAGCTTTTTGTTTTTAAACAAAGAAACAAGAATTACTCAACTGCACAGAAGTTACATGTTGTCACATAAAATCAAAACAAGTCCTGAAGAGAATACACTTGTTTTTATGGAACTGAGCAATATATTGGAGCATTCTAAACAAAGGATTTGAAATAACAACACATACACTGAAGTAATTAGAACAGAATTGCTGAACAATATCAAATTATGATCTTGCCCTGAAAACAAAGTTTAGCTACACATCCTGCTATCCCATCTGTATAAGGAAGCAGTTGCTTGTGAAGATGTATACATAGATGCAAGAACTACAATTCACTTAAAACCCTTTTAATTTCAAAATAGCCCATAAACAGGGTGACAATAACTCAAGTAGCAGCACTGGTAATCCTGATGTAGAGAGAAAGATGTTCCAGTTAAGCCTCTCATCAGAGAAATAAAATACTTTTCTTCATTCTAGCCAAGAAAATACTATTCCACAGATGCTAGGAATGGAAAGATTAACATCCGCAGAAGTGGTGTTTGTAGAGAGCTGTAAGAGCTGATGGAATTCCCAAAGCTGACAGCTTTTGCACAGAATTCAGAACTTGTTGAAAGCTTGTAAAATGAACCGTAGTTTCAAACAAATCTGTCAAGCAACACTATCTACATTTAGCTCAAAATTAGGATACTTACAATCCCTCAAAACAATGACAGAAATCAGCTACTTTGCATGTTTTTCTCTCTCCAGTGCTGCTTCCATTCGACTTTGTTTTAAACCCTGCAAAATAGAATTTAATAAAATCCTGGTTTTACCAACATGGAAATAAATGCTTTAGTTGCAGAATGAAAACATTTTTGGACAATTTTTTTTTTTTTTAGTCCCTTCCAAGTCAAGAACAGCTTCCAGCTCTTTAGGGAAATCAGAATGGGAAGTTTAAAAAGAACAGAAGACAAATGACATGTCTTCTTTATCATCAGTGGCTCTACAAAATGATTTCAAATCTATCTCTCTTGTTCAATTAGAAATAAATAAAAGCAATCCACAATCACATATATGTTATCTGAAGCAAGACATTCCAAAACAGGTCTTTTGAAGACAGTCTATTGCACCAAATCCCCCCTTTCCAAATTCCCTAATGCAAAGGATTTAATCCCTCCTGTAATTTTCTTTCTTCCCAAGTGTTAAAAAGAACATAGAAATCAATAATCCATGTCAGAGATTTTTCACGGCTCCTGCTGGACTTTCACAGTCACCTGAAACAGCTACTGAACAGACTCTGCAAAAATGGCAAATCTGATCCCAAATGTGGTACTATGTTCATGCTTCAAGAAAAAACACAGAAGACTACTGAATAATAAACAAGTTCTGATTTACTCCACCTGTCTACAAAGACATATCAGGTTGTTTCCTGAATGGCTACAGAAGACTGCCTACGAAAGTACCTAGTGGGACCCCTCCAGTGGAACAAAGAACTTCACAGCATTGACTACAAATACCTACTGGCTCGTGTAACTCCTACTCAAGGACAAGAATACTTATAAAATAACCTTAGATTTAGCTATCATAAATTACAGTAAGAGATGGTAAAAGCAGCCCTCCCTGTCTAACTTCTTGCTGAAAACAGTAGCAGCAAAACAAAAGCAAAATTGCAAAGACATTTCAAGACAAAAGTAGCACATACCAGGTAATAGCCGGTGTGATAACCACTCATGTACCAGGCTATCAACATGCTCCCCAGTGCTTCATCGTCCTCATGAGAGTCTGGCCTCATAGGCGGTGGAGGAGGAATCAACTAAGAAATCACAAAGGAAACATGTGTTTCAATAGGGTATGTCTCAGGTAAGACAGCAATGCCTTCTAAAAGATCACAATATAAAACTGGAAACAAGAAATATATCCTTAATGCATTCTCTGAAAAGGAGTCAAATAAGACTGTGTTTTCTGAAAACATGTAATTTCCAAAGGCTAAGAGAAACAGTATTCCTGTAGCTTGACTGTACACAAAAAGTCTTATTACGGTAAAATATTTGTCTGCATCACTGAAATGCCACTAGTCAAATGTAAGGTGTATTTTCTCTAAATACTTTTTCTCTTGATATTTATACCAATACCTTCCCTGTTACACAAATGAGTGCAGACCAGGCCTTGTGCATGAGATTCTTGTAATATTTGTAACTGGATGTGTTATTAAACAGCTGGAAAAGACAAGCTCTAACATGGAAACACGTTCCAAAACAGGGGTGTCAAATTCCCAGCCTGTGGGCCTACACCTTGTTTTCTCTGGCTCAGCACCTTGTCTCTCCCTGGCGGCAGTGCCGAGCTCCTTGCCCCTGCGTTCCTGCCAGCGCTGGTCACACGTGCAGGGTGTGACACGCGTTACGCTGCAGGAACAGAATGGCAGGAGTCACGAGTCTGACACTCCTGTTCTAAAAGCACAGGTGCCATGCACAATCGGTCAGAAAACTTGAGATCACCAACATCCATCTCTGACACATTCTTCCTCAGTCTACTATCACTTACCGGTGGTCCTGCTGGAAAGGGTGGGGGCCAGCAAGATAAAAACGATGGAGGTGCCTTGAATTTTGATCCAGGCTACATTGAAAAAAAATTGAATAATACAAATTAAAAATAAATTCTGGGCATTAAGATTAGAAAAAGAGCAGTCTTAAAACATCAACAGTGATGATATTAACCACACTATCATAATCCAGGGAACAACATCCCTCTTTTAAGTAACACAGCAATTACAAAGCAAGAATTGGCTATGGAGAAGGCTTTCCTCACTAGACAACTGCACTGCAAACAGGCTAAAATGTGGCCAGACTACTACAAAATTACAAACCAAGATGCCTATCTGCATATCCACTCTCAATGCTGTCATTTGGTTTCTAGATAATGATAAATATCATTCTGTTGTTGCAGGATTTAGACATCTGGCTTAGCAGTGGTACATTAATTAGTTCAGATAAGGCTGAGCTCACCCTTCCTAGGCCTGGGTCTGCTGGAGGTGAGGGAAAACGCAGGTTTTGAGGGGAGAATCTTGATTTCATGCAGTTGTTCTTGCTTTGAGGCGACTGGGAAGATTTTTCACTTTCATCTGTCGAATACAGAGTCTCATTTTCATTCTAGAAGGCCAAGACATTTTTATAAGACATGCTGAACAGGGGCTTACAGGAAGCAATTCTATTGCGTAAAAGCTTGAAAAGCCCCACCAACATAGTTCTCTCTCTCTAGTCCTCCCGGTCCTACTCAGGAAAGATTTCATAACCTCACAATCTTATCTGCTCGCCATTTTAGTTATGTTATCTTTCACTCATGAATTTCTCGTTGTCCCCTCTCTTTCTTCCAGGCTGAGCTCAAGAAGTAAGGTGATGCCTTACTTCCCTCCATCAGCTTGCGTGCATTCACAATGGAATCGGGCATCGATTCTCACTCTGAACACTGCCGTGCTGCCAGAAATACTGAAGAAGTTGATTCACCCACTTTTTGTTTTATTAACAGAAGAACAAAAAAGTGGCCCTCACCTCCCCAGAACTTCCCATCCCATTTACTGTTTCATCACTGGCTGGAGGACGTAGATCAGACAGGTTCTGCTCTTCCTGATTTCCATATCCTGTATAAGTAACAACACACGTGCCTCTCTTCTGACTGATGGAGGCAATAGTTGCTAGGTACATGTTACCATCCTCAGACCAAACAGCATTACAGCTGTCACCAACTTTCCACTACAACAGAAGCAAGAGAGGCAGGTAAGTGCCTACAACAATGATCAGAAAAAGAGATGCCTTTTTCTAGACTACTTTTTGTCCCAACCATGAGTAGGATGTGGTAGCAAGGTGGGTGCTAGTCTCTTCTCCCAATTAATAGGAGACAGGATGAGAGGAAATAGTCTCAAGTTTCAGCAGGGGAGATTTAGATTGCATACTAAGAAACATTTATTTTCTGAAAGAGCAGTCAAATATTGGACAAGGCTGCCTAGGAAAGTGACAGGAGACGCTCAAATAGCCAGTACCTGTGGCACTTTGACACATGGTTTAGTAGGCACAACAGCTGGACTAGATGATCTTAGAGATCTTTTCCAATCCCACCGATTCTGTGATTCTAAGATGACGCTCATCCAGAAAGTCTTTCCTTTGCGTTTAGCGAAATTGCTCAACACAGCCTATAAATAAGGTTTATAACATTACCACCTCCCCACCCCAGCAAGTCACGCCCGAGTCGATGAAAAAGGCACTTCCAAGCCCCGAGGAGAAGCAGAACGCTCAATGCAAGCCCTGACAAGCCAGGTGACCTGTTTCACAGGCACCGTATTGCTCTTCTTTCTATTCCTATTCTTCTTCTTGTTTTTCCTCTTCATCCGCAGCCGCTGCTCCTGCTTGTCCGAAGGCTCCGAATATTCCCCATTCTTCAAAGCGTTCTGCGGGAAAAGAAAGGAGGAAAAGCGACTCCAGTCCGCCCGGCGCCCCCCCTTCGCCTGCGCCACTCCTCTTACCTTGAAGGAGGCCACAGCCTTGTCGTACGCCTTGATGAGGGCCGTATCGTCCCACACGTCCGAGTCGTCGCTCTGCGGGGGTCACAGACCGCGTCATCCCCGCCCTCTCCCCGCTCCCTCCGCCCTGGTCCCCTCCCGCCCCGCAGCGCCCACCTGCCCGGTGCCGCGCCGGAACACCACCCGCTCCGCCATGGTCTCCCCAAGCGCGCGCACACCCTCGGCACTTCCGGCCACGCCCCCTGGGGGGACGGCCAGCTCAGCCCCCTCCCCGCCCAACCAGCGGTGAGAGCGGTCTCAGCCCCGCCAAGCAGCAGTGAGGGCAGGCCCAGTACGCGTCCCAGCCCCCCTCCTCTCGCCCAATCAGCGGTGAGGACGGGCTCGGCCCCCGACCCCTGAGTCTTTCTTGAGGGCACGTCAGACCGGGCAACCGACGCCATCGGTCCCGTCGGAGCCCGCACAGGGAGCGCCCCGGTCGCCTCCTGCTAGCGTGGGGCCGGCGCGGCTGCAGACGGAGCTCCCGCAAGCCCAGCGCCGTCCGAGGCCGTCGCAAGCAATTGCTTCACAGGCGGCCGATCCAAGGCCCGGTCCCTGTGCAAACGTTCACCTCGGGCCTGCAGCTTCTCCCAGATTCCCCTCAGCAGCAAATGAGACCACTACGTCCACCACAGCCACCTACCATAGCACAGACCCGACAGTGCACATGGTATCACTTGTCACATGCATTTCTTATGAAATACAAATGTTATACTTGCATCTCCACACAATACCATCTGTTCTCCAACTGCTGATCAAGGATAACCATTTCAGATTAGACAGTATTTCATGCAGCATTTTATTGTAAAAATAATTTAAATGAGATTTACAGTTCAGACCCATGTAAGGATAAGCACGTATGTCCATTCTGAACAAAGCGGTACTGCAAGAAGTAAAACAAAATCTGATCTAACTGTAAATTCAGAAATTCATTGTTACTGGAACCGTTAAGTGAAACCAACAAATGCAGAAAAGCTGGAGTAAATCTAATTGCTTTGTTCTCTTATTGATATGCATGCAGCATAGTCAGTTTTGAAACAGCACTCCAGACAGCTAAGCCTATGCTAACTATAAAATACTCTTAAGCTAATGCTAGTTTAACAACTCTGCAAGACAGATGTTTATTAACTTCACTGCCAGACACTTATGATCTTCTAGGCTCTTCTGCCTCACTGGTGCACTCTGGTCTTCTCCATACAGGTAGCTCATTTAGCTCCTGCCTGCAAAGACTTCCTCTCATTAGCTGCTTTTTGTTTTTGCTGCATAATTTCAGAGTCTCTGTGAAGAAAACGAAGTTGGATTTCAGATACTCTCACTGTTTTCCTAAATAGAGTCTCCTTCAGCTTATTTTTACCCTTTAGCAACCCCCACTTCATGAAGGGAAAAAGATTAGGATAGAACTTCTCAGTTAGCCATGAGGACACTGTTTCTATGATCCTGTTTTATTCAGTACAGGCAAGTTACTTGATTCAGGCAAAAATCTGCTCAGAAGAAGTAAAAGCTTTATAGGTCTTAGCAAAAAAAAAAATCTAACAGCAGATACAGTAAATCCCATAACTACGCTTTATGCTCTGACATGTGAACGTAACGTGAATCAAAGCAAGCTACCTAAACGCTGTTTCAGCTAAGACACTGGATTATTTCTAACCCATTTTTCCCCTGTTGTTTTGCCTAACTATTTCACTCAACTGTACTAGATCTTACCTCTGTTTTCTCTGAGAAGCAGTCAAGCTATCCTCTTTCCTTTTTCCTTTGAGAGTTTCCTGAGTCTTTTTCAGGTTCTTCTGGCGAGCAAGCTCACGCTGGTTCCCACCTGTAAGAAAATACATAGTTTATACAGCTTGCCTGAGCTGAAGTCTGTTATAAAGGTGGGAAGGTATGGCTCAAACTGTAGAGTTGGTATGGCAGCATCTTCTGTACTTGGCAGTATCCTCCACCACAGTCTCCCCTTCAGTGCACAACGGGAGGCATGAAAGTCTGTCCTGAATTTTACATTTCTACAAGTCATGTTGAAGAGATCAAAAATCCTTTCCTACATTTCTTCCAGAAACACGATGTGGTTACCGTAAAAGAGCAAAGGTAGACTATACCATCAACAGCCCAAGCAAAACGACAATTGTAAAGAGGAGCCATCCTCTCAATCTCAAACTAATTTCAGCATCCCATATTGCTTACAATCTTTCCTTACTTATCCATCTCCTTACAGCAGTTCCACTCTTGCTTAGTATTTCTTCTTGTTTCTTTTGGACTCTTAAGTGTTCCACATAAACTAGGCGTAATCCCTTGTGCTGATGAACAAGCATGACCACATTTTTTTTTCCTCATGTTCAAAAATGAAAACTTCATCTCACCATAATTTTTGTTGCACCTCTTTCTGCCTTTCTCCAGACTTAAGACAACCCATGCCATCTTTCAATCTCAAAGATGGACATCTCTCCAACCTTCATAAACCTGTAACTTCAGGTTTATGGAAGCAGTTTAGGACTCCGTCCATTTTAAACAGTAACCTGTTGACAGGGTCCACAACTTTGTACTCACCCTATTTCCGTGCTGATGAAAGTATCTCCCAAGTCAACAAAACAAGAAAAACCCTGCAGAAGCAGTTGTTCTTTGCATTCTTCACACCAGCATGTGTGCTGTCTTGCAAGTGGTGCCAGAACCCCAAAGGAGAACAGCATATTATGACTGCTGCTTCCTGAGGGCTGCTCCTGCCTTGAAAGATGCACTTCATCTGTGACAGGACACTAAGTACTACCTCCTGAAAATTGTAAGAGACCTCCTGCTACTTCCTCCTCACTAGCATTCAGTGAGATCCTGTCCTCAAAATCCATGCAGAAGAAGGGCCACTATTTGTTCAGAAACTGAAGTGAAACAGCTATTCCTGGCAGTATTTGTGTTGATTAGGACTTCATGACTCATAGGCAGATGATGCATTCCATGCTATAAATGGTTGTTGAGTTTTGTGGTGCTATGGAAGCACCAAAGTTGCATGAACAAGTTAGCAGCGAACAACAAACTCTTTTGTGGTGCTAAGAACTGAACTCTTGTCATGAAGAAGACAGGGCAGGAAGTCAAAACACATTGCTATACTCAGAATTCATATAGCTGTTATCCTTCACCTGTAACCTTAAGCACCTACTTCCTTTCCAAGCAAACACTGCACAAGGTGTCTGCAGTTATTCCACATACACACAGTGAGATTATAAACTTAAGGAACAAATTGAATGGCATCACTGAAAGGTTTTGCTGCCACTTCTGCCCAGCAAAGCAGAGCAGGCAGAAATACGGCAACAAAGTACACACACAGGGCATATAAAGCCAAACAACTTTTTGGAAACAAACTTAGTTGTACCACCCCACTTTCAAATAAAAGTTGCCAAAGACTGTTTGGCCCCAATACTTCACTTGGGATGCTAAATGAGTTTCCCTAGCTGCAAGGGAGATAGTGCCATTTTATACATTATGTAACATTAACTTAAATTTTCCATGACTTGTGGTCCAGTCTTGACAGAAGACAATTCAGCTTCCTCTAATGAGAAATTCAAGCATAAACTGCTATATAAAGGCTAGCACACTCTTCCTGCTTATACCTACACTTGAATATCCCCATGCTTGCCTGCCTCTGGAAGACACAGCCTTAGTTCAACATGTCCCTGCTCTTCCAAATCCAAAATCCAGATACTCCTGAAGAGAAAGATAAAAAAAGACCTCTGAATAGCACTGGAACAAGCAGTAATGATCTCTACTGTAAGGAGGCCAAAAAGAATGACAGTTAAGGACTAGCTGCGTCCTGGAGTTCTTTCTCAGCAGCAAAGGATCTAATCACATCAGAACTTAAAGCACAAAAAACGCCTGATACCTAAGTAAACAGAACATTCTGATGCAAGCATAAACCAATAATGGAAGACTAGTGGTGAAAAATACTGTCCAATTCAACTAGTCACCACTATCTTCAAAAACTGGTTCAGCTTTTAGCCACCCTCTTCCACTGTGGTAGTGCAACAAGTATCATGAACTTACAGGCTCAGAGGCACAGTAAGTAGTTGTAAACCCTTCTTATTCAGTCACAGGGTCTACTCCACACCTGACTGACAACAAAGCACCAGACTCTGTAAACACATATTAAACCTAAGACTAGGCTATATGGCAGGAGATCAGAACTGCTACACCACTAATATTTCAGATACCATATTAAACTATGTCATCCTACAATTAAATGTTATGATTCTCCTACACTCAAGCATAGGACACTATTGCTCTTCAACCTTAAGCTATGTCTATATTACTATCATACAGAATAGGAAAAACAAATAACAACAAAAGCCCTGAACCTTCTCTGCCTCAGAGTGAAGGTCTGGTCTGTGCAGCCTGGCCTGGTGGGAGGTGTTCCTGCCCATGGCATGGGCATTGGAACTGGATGACTTCAAGGTCCCTTCGAACCCAAACCATTCTATGATCTAGGTTTTCACCTGCACATGGGATTTGAAGCGAGGTATGTAGAGGTGTAGATGTAAAAGCACATCCTCAGTAAAACACAGGGACCTTCTATACTGCCAAGCGCACAGCGCATAGGCCGAAACAGATCTCCTGCCAGCTGGGAAAGCTGGGGTGCTCCAGGCTGGGTCCGCAGCTCTCCGCCATTTTAGAGCTGACACACTGACACCACTTCTGACCAAAGGCGGTTACGAGCGAGTCCTATCACCCTTTCAGCGGCGGCCAGAGCAGCCACCGCGTCAGCAACGCCGCGCCAAGCGCCAGCGGGACTCAAAGTCCTGGTTGCCAGGGCCCACACCGCGCGTGGTCCCACTCCAACAGCGGCCCCACCACCTTCCCTCCCTCTCTGCCCCGCCCGGGAAGCGCCGCCGGCCCCCCAGGGACCAAGCCCCAACAGGGCGGCGGCCGCTCCAGGCTCGCCCAGCGTTCGCCAGCACTCACGAGTCATGGTGAGACCCTATAGCCAGCGACTCCAAAGCACCGCTGCCACCTCCCAGACCTACTGAAGATCTCGTCCCGCTGACGTCGGTTATAAAGCCTTGCCCCGCCATGGCCCGGCTGCCCGGTCCAATAACGAACCTCTGCCCGGAGGTCTGGCCCAATCAGCAACTGACTCCACCACCCGGCCCCGCCCCTTGCTGCTACCACCATCCGGCCCCGCGCCGGGCTGGCGCGCGCTAGTGACGTCTGGGGCGCGCCGGGGCTGAGGGCTTGGCCGCGCGCGTTACCGGCCGCGCGCGTCTGCGCCTCCGCCTGCACCAAAGGGCTGCTGCCGTCGATATCGCCATGTTCCGCCGGGCCCGCCTCCACGTGCGGCCAAACGTGCGGCCGCCGAGCAGGGCCGGCTTGGTGGACCTGCAGGCTCCGGGACCAGGCTCCGCGGCGGCTGTCGGAGCAGCGGCGGGCGGGGCGGCCGAGCCGAGGTGAGTCCCGCGGAGCCCGGGAGTGGGGACAGAAGCCGCGACCTCATGTGTGGCCATCGGGCAGCGGCGCCCGCGCGCATGTAGCCGGAGCGATGACCCCTGCGCTTCGCTCCTGCGGTTGCACTGCGGGTGCTTGGAGCAGCCCGTAAGGTAGGGCTGCAAAGGAGCGGTCTGGCGGGGCCCGGTGCTCGGGTTGTCTGGTACTGCAGCAGCGCAGGGCGAAAAGTCTTCACTCTCCGTGACTGGATGAGTTTGGTCGTCTAGCTTTTTATCTCTGTATCGCATGTTTCCTCATGCATTAGCGAGGGAGGGCTTTCTGCCCTTTTCCTTTTTGATTGTTTAATTTTTAAGTCGTTTTTATCGCAATGGATACGTGGGGGGTGAGGTTGGTCTGAGGACCAGCCCTCCAGGACCTCCCTGCTGTGGGTTAAGGCTGCCTGGCTGCTCAGCCACACACGCCTGCATGGTCATTCTTCCCCTGCAGTGGGATGGGCAGGAGCGCAAAAGTGGGTTGAGTTTAATAGGTGAAGCAAAATCCACGTGCGCAAGCAAAACAAAATAATGAATTAATTCACTGCCTCCCGTGGTCAGGCAGGTGTTCAGCTGTCCTCAGGAATGCAAGGCTCCATTATGCGCAACAGTTACTTGGGAAGCCATGGCATGACTTTGAACGTCCTCCTTTCTTGCTTTTTCCCCCAGCTTTTACCACTGAGCAGGACACCAGGTAGTATGGAATGTCCCTGAGATCAGTTTGGGCTGACTGTCCTGGCTGTGTCCCCTCCCAGTTTCTTGTGCGCTCCTGGCCTGCTCAGGGGTGGGGCAGCATGAGGAAAGGCCTTGATGCTCTATAAGCACTGCTCAGCGATAGCTGAAACACGTCTGCTGTCGACACTGTTGTGGTCACAAAGCTGAAGCATAGCACCATATGAGCTACTGTGAACAAAATGAACTCTATCCTTGCCAAAAGCAGTACAGATCAGTTCTTCAGATCTTTTCCTCAGTCTGGTAATTGCTCTTCAGAAAAACATACTCACTTTTAACTGGTTGGTTTTGAATCTGTCATGAACACCTCTGTTCTTGTAGTTGAAACTTGTCCTTTTTAATATAATACGAGGTCTTCTTACAGTGTTCTGAGACTAGAAATTCAGGTATCAGACTTGTTGGCATGCCATGTCTTTTGTAAACCTGTGCTGCCTTTTAGTCAACTTGCATTTTTTATACTTAAACTTGTTTTCCTTAATGCTGTAAGGATGTTTTTATTTCAGATTTTATTTATAAAATCTGCGCATTACAGAGATCAGATTTCCAGACCTTTTGTTGTCCCAGTACTTTTTTTTCTTAAGTTAAGGTATAGTTACTGTTTTTCAGTTATGTGGTACTGTTGCTGATGCAGCAAGTTTTTAAAAGACTGTAGTTTAATGGGCACTTGAGTGTAACCTAATTTTAAGTTTCAAAACTAGACACTGATGCTTTTGTGAAAGGGAGGGTGTTCTAAGGGATCCATTTACATGGCTAAAAAAAAGACCTTTGCCACATAAGTAACAGGCTCATAAAATATTTTCTTCAATACCTGCAGAACATATCCAAGCACATAAATCCACAAAACCATATCCCACCGTTTTAAAGAAAAGGTAGAGCAGTTATAAGTAATTTAAGACTGTTTATGTTGGAAGTTGTTGATGTTGAATATAGCATTCAAACCCCTTCGGTTTTCCAACACAGTGAAACATATGGGATTTGGCTAGAAAAGAGCTTCTTTGGAGACGTACATGTTTGGAAAGTCATCAACTTCTAAGATATGCATGGAGCACTGGAATGCTGTGGTGGGTTCCATGGCTCAGCTGGAGGGAGGAGTTAATAACCAACATAAAACTGGTAGGAGACTCTCGGAGGAACTTCTACTCCTGGGAGAAGTAGAAAAGGCAAAACTGAGAACTGCTGCCCTCTTGTCTCTGTTCGGTCACACTGAATTTCACTAAATAGCTGGTTCTGAAAGTTTTTGGTTGCTTTTGAAGGCATATAGCAACCAAATAGGAGAGAGAAGGCCCAGGGATGTATTGCAGGGTATGCAGTATTAGCTTCTTGGAGAGCTGTCTCTAGGTGATGTATTTTAAAGCTTGGCCCCTTGGATGTCTGAAGATCCAGGAAGAATGGATTTAAGAAAGGTTGCACAATTTGGTTTCCTGAATGCAGTAAGTGGTTTCCTGAATGCAGCACAGTGTGTTTCTTGTGTGGTCTGCAAGAAAAGTTAAGACAAATGTGAAAATATCTTGCATATTTATCCTTCTAAACTAAGGCATTCCTTCATATCTGCTCAGTTTCGTAGCTGAGTTATCAGTTTCTTTGTTTCATATTCTAAATGCTGAATGGGGTTGTTGATTATCAGGGAAGTGAAAATTCTCTAAGCATAAGATTTTTTTTTTATGGTTTCTGCTAAATTGCATTTAAATGTTTGGAAGTCTGGTGTGGCACTCTGATTACAAGGTGCACTGAACACAGGTTGTATGCAGAAGATTAATAAAGAATTACTTTGCAGTGTCTCACCCTCAAAAACCAGAGTTCTGAGTAGAACTTGCAAGGATCTCATTCAAAACACACAGAAAGGCACCGTGTAGTAAGGCAGCTGAATTCCTTCCCGAAGGATGTTCTGTGTGCTAGAAATGTATATGAAATCATGATGTGGGACAAAATAGTTCAGCCATTTAACAGAGGCTGTTAAATAAAAAAAACTATCTGCAGTGTTTTCCTGAGTCACACATGGTAGCCAGAGAGGATTTGAAAAAGTTTTGCTGTATCTTTGTGTGCTCTTTGTATTCCTTCAAAGGTATTTGGTTCTGACCGTCTTTGAAGATGGCTGAGTGAGCCATAGGTGTGGCTGTCCTTGTGTACAGGAGCAAGGCATGGTTCCAATGTAAAATTAAAACAACTCTCTATGACTCAGTGAATAATTTCTGCTGCATTCTTACTGTGAGTAGCAGCTAAGGAGCCAAATCGTGGAGGAGTCTGCAGATTTAGGAGGATCATAATGGTTGGCAGTTTTGCTTGCGCTTTGAAAATTATTTCTGTGTAAGGAATGAAAAAATTACTTAAATAATAAAGCTTTCCACACAAGCTAAAGTTGTTGCCTCTGAAAGGCTGCTTTCAATGTGTTGTGTCCAGCAGAATAACAGCAGGCAGTTTGACTGTTGAAGCTTTTTTGGAATTCATAGTTAACCTATCATCTACATGCAGATGTATAAGAGGAATGTTCAGATTGCTTGTAGTAAAAGTAATCAAGCTACTTCTTGTATATAGTTTTATTAAAATGTTTTTAATACGTCACTTATGTTATGTGTGCTGTTTTTATAAAGCTTATTGTGTTATGGGTTTGGTGGTCTCAGCTGAAAGTAGAGAGCCTTCCAAAAAAAAGTGGGAGGAAGAACATGTGGGTTTAGCATTGTGGGCCAACTAGCTTGTAACAATAACTTTAATAGTAATTAGTATTAGAGGATAATATAGCAGTTCTTATAGCTGATTAGTTTACGAGGAAGCACCAGATATAGGTTGGTTCTACTATGTACATGACTGTATTTTTCTGTAGCACTATTTTATACTGCTCGGCACATAAATGTATCTTGAAAGTAAGAATTACAAATCTGTCACTGTAAAGTATTTCAGAATACTCTTAAATTTTCTAGTGATGACAAGGCTGATAGCTCAACTGGCACTGGAGAAGCTAGTAAGCCTTCAGAGATGCCTATGCAGAGAAGAAAACGGATCTCCACCATGCCCAATCTTGTCAAACCCAGAGCTGGGCCTTCATCTGCTGAGCGTTCTGCATCAAAACCTCAGAGGAGAGCATCACAGTCTGCTGATGGCAGTGCTTCACTTCAGAAGGATTCCTCTCCATCAGAAAAAAGCAATGCTGAAAGCTCTTCAAAGTCTCCCATGCTGCCAGAAAAGAAAACACCGGTGCCACAAGTGCCACAGTTTTCTCCACTAAAGAAATCGGTGAACAAAGAGCAAACTGTAGCTGTAGCTGGTCAGAAAAATAATGATGCCTTGCAGAAGAATGTACCCTCCCCACTTAAGGAGAGACCAACACAGGAAAGATCAGGAACACAGGAGGAAAAGCTGCCTACGAAATCTGCTCCTGTAAAAGAGAAACTAATGTGTTCCGACCGTGAAAGGATCCTCAAAGCTCGAAAGTTAAGAGAAATGCTTAAAGAAGAGCTGAAGAAAGAGCGGATGGTAAGCCTCTGTGTTGAGCGGTGCTGATTTGTGAAAGGCCAAAACATGAAATTTGCCTAACATACGTTATCTCTTTGCAGTAGTGTTTTCTGATGATCATCAGCTGCTTGCTACTTGTAGTATCTTTTGAGTCTATGGCTTTAGCGTGTTTATAAGCAGTAGTAACACTGTTGTTCTCTTGCAATACAGATTTCACGAGAAATTTTGTATCTGTTCGTTTGATTAGACGCATAGCCTTTTTGACATGTGATCTGCTATTGCGTTATAGTCAACATTCCAATTTTAAAAGTTTCATAGTTGGTGATACAGTGGCGAAGTGAGCAGTGAGAAACTTGGGTTTTGGGATTTCTCATATCCTTTCAATCTGATTGTTGACCGAGTTCTGTAATTCTGAATAACTTTTCACTTTTACTTGTGCCCAGCACTGAATTTCTCTGAGAAGATAAGTCACTTAAGGGTCTGTGGTGTCCTCTCTGACAAAGGGGTACTTTTAAGGTAAATTTATGTTGGTTGTTGAGGCATGAATGGGGAACAATAAAACTACCTGAATGGAGTACTTCGTAAATAACAAAAAATAAATCATCTGTAAGGTATAGGGCTTTATGGGTGATTTTAAGGGATTTTTCTATTTTTATATGGAAACAGTTGAAACACAGGCCTCCAGTAATTGAAGGACGTTCTCCACCAGATCGTTCTAAAATGACTATGAGAGACTTGATATACTACCTGCCAGAAAACAATCCTATGAAGTAAGTATGACTCTGTTTCCCTCTCCTTAGGTCGAATGGTTTTTTTTGCCTCCAATTTAATAATTGTGAAAAGGAGAATTCTTAAACCTGGAGTATAAGCACACATGCAGTATTGTTGCAGGGGTAATAAAAGTGTCTGGACATTTTCACATCTTCCTGGTCTTCATACAGAAATGAGGATGGAGATGATTGTACTTGTTGAAATATAAAACCATAAGCCTGTCCCAAGGTTGATTTATCTCTCTACAAATGCAGGATAATTTTATTTATTTATTGACTTCTTACCAAATCTAGTAGACTACAGGAAGCTGAGTATTTCTCCTTCCTAGGTGCTGAAGTGGAAAAACACTGCAAGACCCGTGAGGTCTCTGCATTCAAGCTGGATGGATGTAGCCACTGCTGTTCCACAGGTTTCACTGTTAGCAGGGCTGAGTGAGCACCTCAGAGGTCAACACACTGTTAGCAGGGCTGAGTGAGCACCTCAGAGGTCAACATACATAGGGAACAGTAACACAGCTGCCTGCACCTTCTGCCACAGACAGAGCAAGGCTTTTTTACTTCAGCTACCAAAACTAATCACTTAAACAGCTATCCGAATCCTGTTTTTCCTCTCAGTAGCAGATGAGTTTTCTGTTATTGTCTAATTGTTAATGTTTGTGTGCTTGTGTTTTATTTATCCCTTTCCTTGTTATTTTTTCTTTTACATTGATTATTGCTTAAGCACATAACAAAACAGATGCTGTCACATTCTCCATACCCTTTCAATGGATTACTGCTTGAAATTCCTTTTTTTTGTCCTTGTTTATACAAAAGAAAAGCAAAATCCATTAAGCAGTGGTGGTTGTTTAGTTAGACTCAATTCTATAAGTGGTACAAATAATTGAAAAAAGCTTTGTCTATTATCCACTAAAAGCAGGTTTTGTGGAATGAAGCAGACATTCATCTTTATCTTTTGTAACATTCCAGGTCTTCATTGGCAGAAGAAAAGAGAACAGAAAAAAATTCTGCAGCCGGTCAAATAAAAGAGTAAGTCTTGTTGATGGAAGCACTTGTAATCAAAATTTTTCTAATGTTGGAAAAAAATGTTTCCATGGTAATTCTAACAATGTAGATTTTTTAAATGTTTCAATATCACAGCCCTCATTTATAAGAAATTGTAATTTAGGAGTATAGGGAGGTGAAAGAGCATTTTTCACTTTCAGTATTGGATTTATTTGTCTATTTTAAAACAGAACGAAAAGCAGATTCCAGATTTTGTGTATTGATTAATTCGCTATGAGGTTGTGTTGCTGGGTGGTTCATGAAATTGTTGAATGTCTGGCATACAAAGGAACAATTCGAAACACTAACAAAAGTAATATTTTCACTTGGTCTCTTAAAATTGTAGACAGGAAGAGAAAAATACTCCTGATCATGAGGAAGAAGATGAAGAGGAAGAAGCAGAGAATGGGGAGGAGAGTCAGGATGGTCCTCTTCTGGTTCCTCGTGTGAAAGTAGCAGAAGATGGTTCAATTATTCTGGATGAAGAAAGGTAACAAATTCTGTGCCTGACTCACAAACAATATATACTACATTGCTGCTTAGTTTGTGAGTAGAGAACAGTTATTTGGACCGGCACAAACGTCAGTGTGTTTTTTTGTTGAGGATTGAGCTATCCTAACCTAGGAAACAATGCAACTGTGTGGCAAAATAAGAGCAGTGGTTAGTTGCATCTCAATAGTGGCGAACTTTCTCTATGAGAAATGTTAGTAGAGAAGGAGATAGACAGGAAGACGTCATATTTTATTGCAGTGAGTGATTACTGAATATCTGTCAAATGTTGCGTCTTGCACATGACTTTTATTCAGCTGTGTTTTCAGTAACTTTGCTTTGACTATGGCTTTTTAAAAGTACTAGATTATCAAATTGTTGAGTTCCCCAAATTAATCATTAGCGTGAGATTTAGGCTAAGGTGTAAGGATAGAACAGCTCTGGTAAAAGAGATTGAAAGTATTCTAGAAGAATGTTGAGAGGTTTTTGTTGTTTTCAAAATAATTTTCTTGAATGTTAGAAAGACAAACTATTTTTAAGATAATTAAATACGCTTGTACTATCTTACAGAAAGGGAAAAGCACTTTTACTTGCACAGGCTGAGTAGGATAATTTCTTACTCCATTCTCCAGTTTATGTTCATATTACTGTAGTTATTAAACCCAGATATACAGCACAAACTCTGACTTGCGGCAGGAAAGATCTGAATAGCTGGCTTATAAAATCTACGCATTAGCAGTATGTTCAGATAAGTCTCTTTATGTGTTTACTTTTTCAGTTTAACTGTAGAAGTTCGAAGAACAAAAGGTCCATGTGTTGTAGAAGAAAATGATCCCATCTTTGAGCGTGGCTCCACAACCACATATTCCAGCTTCAGGAAAAGTTTTTACACAAAACCATGGTCAAATAAAGGTGAGTGTATTTTTAGTTTCAAGTTTTGAGTCTGCAGAAAAATCGTAAGTTTTCCATCTGTGCTTTTATACTCAACAGTTTTTTTTATTTTTACTGGAGTAAATGGATCTACTTATGTGTGTTGTAGTCTCAGTCCTCTTACAAGTAGAGCTGTTATGTTTGCTGTGAAAATTGGCATGCTTAAAAAACTCCAATGCCTTATGATATGCTGGCTGCCTGTGAATTTTTTCTATTGTGAACATTTAGATGCCGTGGAAATGGTTGTCTGCCTTGTCAAAAGCATAATTTTCAATTCTGGTGTCCAGATATTTGAGCTCTGTATGGAATGGTTAGCACTCCTTAATAGCCTCTTTACTTGATTCTCCCAGCATGGGACGAAATAAATTATATAGACCATCTGTATGTGGGCTGGTTTCAGTGCATATGGACAGATGTGTTTTTATGAGCAGGTGTGTTGCTTTTTTGTTATGCCTGTTGTGAATTTATTCTTATCTCTATGCTGACAACAATGTGCAACACTTTGTAAAAAAACCCCATTTCCAATTGTAAAACCATAGGTGGAAAAATTAGCTTCAGACTTAACTGTGCTGTTTCTGGAATGCACTCTGTTCCTCTTAACAAATAATAATGGAGGTGGTATTTTAGCATATACTTTTTTCTTATTTCTGTTCGTGGTGGTGTTGGTAATAAAAATGAATATTGACAATTTGGAGTTGGTTAGCTTTTATTTACCAGCTTTACAAAATGGATTTCACATTCTGGAGTTTTATAATAGATTAGACAGTTCTTTCTGTTAGTAGTTCATTCAGCAAATGTTATTAGAGATACTTGGGTAAAATAACACACACATTCCATCTCATTCCACGTTCTCATCTTGCAGCCACAGTAGGTAACCTTATTGATCCTGTTGCATTAAGGTGGTTTTGCTTTAGATAGCAAGAAGGATGGTTAACTAAATACTGAAGTGCGTGTATCATTTTTTTCTCCATTTCAATTCCAGAAACAGACATGTTCTTCTTAGCCATCAGTATGGTAGGAACAGACTTCTCTTTGATTGGACGCCTATTTCCTCATAGAGACAGAGCAGAAATTAAGGTAAAAATTAAAGCACCCCATAAATTAATTAGACAACTCGGTTTGCCTTTTCTGTTTCTTATTTGCTATTATGTGCTTTATTAATATTAATAGTTTTGATGCAAATTTTGTCTGTAGCAACACTTTTTTAATACCTGTTTCCAAGAGGTGATAAGTATCTGAAACATTAAAATACTGGGTTGAATTCTAATCAACATGTCTAGTAAAACTAGCATACCTAGACAGAGTTTGTCTCAATTTTATTGTAATTGAAGAATGCTGATAAGCATAAGTGGATGTTTGGCGATAGTCTTCTGTGTTGACTCTTTCATGGTATCCAGCTGGAAAAATCCTCACATATTTCAGAACTGACTTAGACTGGAAGTAAAGACAAGGATGTTGAAAATAATGAAAACTATTGGCTGGTGATATCTATTGGTCACAAATTTTAGATTTAAAAATTAATTACAAACTCCTGTTCTGTGACTGTGCTTGTAAGTTTTAACAGCTTTAGTGGGTAGAAAATTTCTTTGCATTGAAGGCTTATCTTGATCTGCCATTTTGTACAATGTATTGTTGTGTTTCTTTCTTACTGAAAAAAATATACCTTTGCTTTTAGAACAAGTTCAAACGTGAGGAAAAAGCCAATGGATGGAGGATAGACAAAGCTTTCAGTAAGTAAATTGTGCCCCACCAGATGAGTCATTAAACGGTAGTCATCTTTTTTCATGGTAATTTTTGTCATTTGTCTTGTGTAAATTGTAAGAACACATTTTTGTTTATAAAGGAGAAGCTGGGGAATCTTATGTTTTTGTAACAAGCGTGATTCATAGTAAAGATCTTTAGGTTTAATTTCTGGGTTTTCTGTATGTCTGATAGCTAAGATTAGTATAAACTTTCCCATATATATTCAGTTGAAGATTATTGTGATTTCACAGGAATTTCTAGCAGAGTTACTTACTGCTTTGAGACTCTTGAAAGGCTTTGTGTATTACTTGAATGAGCTGCCTATGTCCTAGAGCAGCATGTTAATACATTATTTGAGATTATGGTACTATTTGTGTATTCGTCACTGCATAAATTTTCTAAACTGTTAACTACTGTAATGTTTTTGCTATTTGTGTTTTTTTAAAAACATTATCCACATATATCTCAAGTATAGTTGCTGCTCAAGTGATAAAATCTTTTCAACAAGAATTCTCTATTTAAATTTATGCAATGTTTGCTTTTTGATATTATAACATGTACAACTGATTATTTTACAAAGCATAAACTAGGAAAAGTTACCAACTTTGAAATCTTTTCTCTTTCTTTGCTTAAATCTGATAGAAGAAAAGCGGCCCTTTGATTTTGAGTTCTTTGCCCAGCTGCTTGAGAAGGTCTTAGCAGATGAGGAAAAGAGGAAGCAAAAGACTGCCAAAAGCCAGAAGCCAAAGGAAAAGAAGCCATCAAGGCCTTGCAATAAACCAAAAGGTACTTGACAAGAATGCATGAGGTAGCATTACAGAGCAGTGTTCAATAATGCGTTGCTAGCAGAGAAAAAAAATCACATAGGGAATGTTTTCCTTCCCTGTTCAGGGAAAGGGGATTCTGGCTTCATAACATAGCTTACTGATATGTGGGCTGGTACTTTTTAGCAGCTGTTTTCCTGAACTGCATTTTCACTGGGCAGAAATGTGAGACCATACTGAAATTAGTGCTTTTCCATTGTCTGAAGCACTGATATTTTAAATGGGATATTCTAATTGAACAGTTGATAAGTATCTCCATAAGCTGCCAACAAATACAGTTTTAGGGTTTTTGGGCTAAAGTTGTATTTTTGGCAAGCTCTTCTATGACTTTTACCTTAAGTTTTTCTTACATTTAAAACCCTTTTATTTGTGGGTTCTGTTTCACCTTTAGTTACAGTTTGAATCCCTTAATCTGAAGGGTGTGATTCTTTTCAGAGAGTCTTGTAAAAGTTGTTTTATTTTTCTGGTCTGTTCCAAACAAAGGTTAAAGATGATGTTCATTTACATTGATCACACTATAGTGTCTTATTACCTCAGTACCTGTGAAAAAACCTTCACAGATGTGTTTAATTTAAAATGTTATACTAACACCATTTCATAAATTCCCTGCTAATTCTGTGGGGTTGTTCACTTATTTATTCCACAAAACCCCATTTTCTTGTAAGTGGTACTGTGGAAAAAATAAGTGAACAACATTTTTAAAGGGAATGCTAGCTAGGAAGCAACATTGCTGTTTAATTCTTAAAACTGTCGTAGTTGCTACTTTCCTGTAGATTTCAGATTTAAATAAACTGTCCCACCTCTTAGGACTTAGAGTTACATATAGAAATTATGTTCCTATACTTTAATGGTAAATTAAAGGTACTTTATATGTAAAGCAATGTGGATATGCTTTTCTACTTCTCTTGCATATTGGATTTCTTATATATACAGAGGAACAAGTTCATATAAGGGTAATAAAAAGGATAGGGAAAGGTTTTAGGTGGTTGATGATCTGCATAAACACAAGATGAAGACAAAATGTCCTGAAAAGGGGAGGGAGGAGAATTTTAGAAACTCGTTAAACCCAGAAACAAACTCATGAATTATTAGCTAGATATTAATTCAGCTATCTCATGTAAATAAGAATGGTTAACTTCAACACATTTACTGATCAGAGTTACTTTTTCGTAGCATACTCTTTGCAACTGTCATCACCTCTTTCTGCAGGGATATGGTCATTCTTTTCAGGAATAGCAAGGCCTATTTTTCCGAGATCCAAAAGTGACTGTGTAACTTGTGAAGAGGAATAAGAACAAGAACATTTACTAAATCGACGTTATATCCTGTATTGACTTTACCCTGGTGAAGTGTTATTCCACATACAGAACACGTTTTGCATTTAGTGCTGAAGCTAATGTATGCTGAAGCTTTTCTGTTAAGTCAGTGGCTGACTTCTCGTAATCCTGCTCATATGCCTGGCAGGATACTGGCAGTGATGTATGAATTCACAAGGTGTTGCTAGTAGAAATATCTTTGTGATTTTTGGCTCCTGATACTCCACCAGTCTATTAACCAGGAACCATATTGTCTCAATAGCAAAAGCTGCCAGCACAAAAGCTGCTAATGATCAAGATGATCTTCAGGAAGCTGATATTTCTGATGCAGAAACAGGAGTAGATGCTGTGGTGGCTGAGAAGGAAAATGAGGGAACTTTGGACACTTCTAAACAGGCAGAAGAGCTTGCATTGGAGCCAGTGTTGGCAAAAAAGAAGGGAAAGAAGAAGAGGAAGGGGGATCCTGAAGAGGAGGTCGAGAATTTTCCAGAAGAAATCACTGTCCCTTCAAAAACTGCTGAAAGAGAGAAATCTTCTAAGAAAAGTAAGAGACGAAAGTGTTCACTTTAAAATGTTTTAATAAAAATTTTACGTAAAGATGTTGCAAACTTAAAAAACAGAACTTGGGATTTAATTTATATGATTGATCTGCCTTGGGAGGTTGTGGAACAATGCCTTTTCAAAATCAACTTTTCAGACTAAATCTAAACACTTTATTTTAGCTGAGAACAGTTCTCCTAGATCTTAATACTTAGGCTTTTTCTACTGTGACTTTTTTATCTTGAATTAACTCTTGCTTCACTGTAGCTAGGGTGTGAGAGTTGGAATCCTAAAATGTTGCCCACGATATCCAAATTTAATTCTCATGCATTTGCAGAAAAGAAAGTGCCGTGTGATGCAAACTGTGATCATACTGCCTGTAGAGAAGAACTGGTTAGTGTTATTGAAGGAAAACAAGATGAGACTACTGTTACAGAGGAAGAGTCCTGGTTTCCAGTGGATGACATAATGGAGAGGGAAAGTGATGGCAATTTATGCAGGTGAAGTTTAAAACTGAAAGCTTAGGTTAAAGGAAAATAGTTTGAAGTTTTAATATTGATTTTATTATTCATGCTTACTCTCTTTTTACCTGGCACAGAATGGGTGGATTTTTGGGTTCTGAGGACTGTCCTGGGTTTTTATAAGCTGGTTTTAATTTACACTTTCAGTGCATTCTCTGCCCTGATGGGCTGTCCTTGAGGGATTGATTTGCATTAATACTAAAACCCCATCCAAAACTGCTTTCACTTTTTCTTTTTTAGGGTGTTCGTGGAAACTAATGGCTTATTCTAATTCCTAATATTTCTGTTAAAGCACTGCTAAATAGTGTTGCTATAGACTTAGGATTTATCTTTGATCTGTTTCTAATAAGGTAGTTCCTGTGGGAAAGGAAAGTTACTTGGACTCTATTTGTGCAGGTCCTGCATGGGAGGCAAGCTTTTAGTTTCAATTTTGGGCATTATTTTACTAGAAGGAGAGTGAATGTTTGTTTTATTAAGCTTGTTATATAAGAAAGTGGTAAATCTAAAAATCCATTTTGAAGTTGTTAGTGCTATTTTGGAATTTTGCTTGTTAGTTGTTTTATTTAGCTGTATTGAAATTGTTATTTCATACAAATTCCCGGAAACTTTTAGGTGTTTTAATATGTCATTGGAAGCACCTGAAGGAGCAGTATTTGTTTTTCAACTCAACATAGATTGTTACAGAAGATCAGGGGAAAAATCTTCAGCAGACAGTGTTTATAGTAGTACAGTATGTTTTAAAAGACCATCTAATCTAGAATATTCAGGTGGATTTTTAACATAATCTTGTAATAGAATTGCAAAAGCACAAAAATTGTTTTGAAACTCATATCCTGCAAATAACACTAAAACTTGTCAGATTCTCTGAAACACATTAATGTCAAAATTGCATAATCCTTTCTGTGCGTCTTGTTCTATCTGTAAACCATAATAGTTTTTTAAATTAATATATGCTACTGTTATGTTTTTGTGTGCTTTTATTGATGTCAGCTTTGACAATAGCAATAATGTTACACTGGGAATGGAATCCACTAAAATGAGAACCCTAGATAGTAGAGATGATACATCACAGGAAAGCCAAATTTCAGAGTTACCAGTTTCAAAGATTAGAAGCAAAGAAGGACAATCTGAAGAAACCAGAGAAACAAAGGTATTTTCATCTTTTATGTAATTCTTACTTCTTAAGATCTTCCTTTTTATTATTAAAGCTGTTTTTATAAATCAAAGCCATTTTTTGGTTGGATTTATGACGTTTTTAGCATTAGATAGAAAAAAGCAACAAGTCTGACAACATCATCAAAATTTGAATACTATAAATTTGGCTTGCTTCAATGAGTTGTCTGTTATGCTAAATTTGTTTAGAGAGTATACTGTGCATGCCTGGCTTATCTCATAGACGATTTAAACAGCTGAACAGTTGAAGTATTTGAAAATGAAACAGTACGATATCAACAGTAAAATCTTGCAGCAAGATTTTGCTGATACGCTTACTACTGCGATGTTGGAAACTGGTTTGAGCAGTATGAGCACTGGGTTGTTTGTGCTGCTTCCAGATGGAAACCTGTGTAAACTCTTGTCCGCAGCTACTGGCTGCCATCTTTCTGCAGCTATGGTCTGTTCAGGTCTAGCAGTATAGAAACTTCCTGAGATTGTGTCTAGCTTCTTTTGAAGCCTTTGATGCACTTGTGAGTGCGGCTGCTTTTTTGCATCTATCTGTACCTTTCTGATGAATTCCATACTACAACTGAGAGTTCAGTCCTTTAATCAATTCACTTAATTGCTTTATGCCTGATGGTTTGTTATGTGTCTGTTCATCTTTATGAGGTTCCTGTTCATCTTCTCCAAGCTATTACTGTTTATAATGCTGCTTTTTCCTCTCTCCAAGGGAAGAGTCCTAACCTTACATTTCTCCTCAAATAGAGAAAATTCCATTCCTCTGATCATTCTTTTGGTTTTGCATCATTATCATCTTTGGAACTTAGTATACTGTTAAAAGACTTGTGCTGAGGGGAATGAATTACTTTCGTTTGGGCTTTCTAAGACGAAGAATGGTCTTATGGCTAAAGTTTGTGGTGAGAGATTAGGAAATTCCTAGTGTTAGTGTTTTCATAATATGGTATTTGTCCTTTGGCTTTAAATTCTGTTACCTAAATTAATGTCTCCATCTTGATGGAGAATCAACTACTTGGGATATGTGCAAATGTAGTGCCTGTAGTTGGAAATATTATAACAATTCAGTCTCCTGGTAGTGGTTGGAATAATATTGATAAAAGTAAATTAATTAAACAGGGTGATATGCTGTATCTACCATCCTGTTACAGCAATGTCATTAACCTGAGTAGCTAAACTCTCTGGCTGATTAATTATGGCTGTTGGAAATGAGAAAAAGCCATTAAAATCTCTGAAACAGATAATTTGAAAAGGTCTTTTATGTCAGTTCTAATCCTCTTGCCCTGCTGTGTTCAATGTACTTTACAAGTATATGAACATAATCACTGACCCTGAAACTAGAAATACTCAGCCAGTTGATGATGTGAAACATGATACTATTGATATTATTAAAGAGGTAAATAGAGAAACAGTGTTTTTAAGCAGTAGACTTTTACCTTAATTCACTAAATATAATAGATTCCCTAAAATCTTTGCTGTAATTATGATTAGTTTGCCCTGTTGTCAAATTCTTTTTTCATTTTCAAAGTGATGGTTAATGCTCTCTGAAGAAATTAATTTAACTACTAGACCTGGAAAGTAATGGTAGCTGATACTACCTAATGAGTCTGATACCAGCTTAATCCAAAGCAAAAGAAATGAGCTGACAGGAACCTCATGAAGTTCAGCAGCGGGGCATGAAATATCCTGCACTTTCGGAGAAACAGCCCAGCATCCAGATGCAGAGAAATCTAGGAGCGGCATCCTAGTGGATGTAAAGGTGAACGTAAGCCAGCCATGTGCCCTGGCTGCAAAGGAAGTTAACGATATCTAGACTGTGTTATGAGAAGCATTGCAACAGGCTGAGGGAGGTGATCCTTCCACTCTGTTCAGCGCTGATGAGGCCACACCTGGAGTACAGTAACAAATCTTGGGTTCCCCGGTGTGTGGAACAGGCATACTGGAGACAGTCTGTCGGTGGGCCTTGAGCATGGTGAAGGGACTAAAACATGTCTCCTGGGATGAAAGGCTGAAACAGCAGGGACAGTTCAGCCTGGAGAAGGAGAAGGTTTGGTGGTTCTCTTCAATGTCTTGTAAAAACTTTAAGGGAGGGTGCAAAGAGGATGGAGCTGGGATCTGTCCAGTTACAGAAGGGAGTTCTTCCACATTTGTTGGGTCTTTTCTACAACATTGTGTTTTTTTTCCTTAGAGCAAAGAAATACATGACTTATATAAACCAGATGAAAAGCGGAGTTCATCAGAAAGTGTTTCTCAGTCTGAAATCATGTAAGTAGAATTATTTTACCTTGCAGTGGTACTTGAGCTAAACATTTACTTAGTTTGGATGTAATTCTATTTGGTCATAATAGGTTGAACTAGACAGTAGATCATGATAACTTTTTTCCATATTCAATGAATTTTTTTGATAGGAAGTTTAATCACTGAGAAGCAATGCTTTGACTAGGATTTAAAATGTTACATGGGAATGAGATGGAAGACTTAACTAAGCTTGGAAAAAAGCTAGCCCCTCTACAGCTAGCAAGAACAAGAGATTTCTCTGCATAAGTTCTGCCATTTTTGTGGTGAAATTTAGTTGTGAAAGTTGATTATTTTTCTTTAAAAAGGCTGCAATGTAAGCTTTGAAATTTGCAGTTGTCCATCAGAGCTTATTAGTTGTACAACATCGTGTATGTTGTATTTATACCTTCCTAATTGGAAACTATTGCTCTTTGGAATCCAGTGCAAGAGTCTTAAGTTGAGACACACCTCTCTCTCCAAACTGTCTGTGTCTTACTTGCTTTTCTTTATGAAGTTAATCTTTGTGACTGTTTCTAAAAAAGTCTGTGCCTGAAGTTTCCGTTTTTGTAATCAGCAACTTCCTATTCCATGACGTAATTTTTTAAAGGTGATTTAAGGATGAGCTACTAGTTAATGCAAAATTGTTTTTCATACTTCTGTCTTTCCCTTGTTGAAGGAAAGATGGCACAGGTTGGCAAACCTTTATTTGTCCTATCCGAGGAAGAACATAGAAAAGGTAGTAGTTCCTAATCTAGAGATTATTGAGAAGCTGTAGGGCTCTATCAAACTGTATATGAATCCTAGGGCACTTTATTGCAGTGGTTAAGGACACACAGAGTGATGTATCTACCCCATTCTTTAGTGATGTATGGATGTTGGCAGTTGGACTGTTTGAAAATACCATTCCATAGCTGAGAATGGGATAGCTCTGAAAAGGCATCAAGGGGCAGGACAGGCAGATGCAGAATCTTATATACAAAAGTAAGTCTGCTCTATTTTGGAGCAGATTTATATTGTTTCTGTTGAAATCTGTAAGCTTGTTCACACAGACATCAGTTGTGAATCCAGAGGAGAAAAAGTATTCCTATTTATTTAACAGTGAGAAACAGTTCCTTCAGATATTTTTAAGTCGATTCTACTGAAAGCCAGCAATGTTGCTAAGGTTTATTTGATGTTCTTTACATTTTAGAAGTAGCGTATCTTCTAACATCAGACTGATGTAATTCTTAAGTACATCTTGGACCATAAAATACACTTAAGTTTCTCTTTGTTTGTGTCTTAAGGAAAACTGAAAAGCCAGCAGGCAGAGGGCGCTTACAAAGACCTCAACCTAATTTAGTGAGATCATCTGGAATGGGAGAAGACAACACCCAAGAGAAAAAGGAGGCCAAAACTTCCTCTCCAAACCTTTTGTATACACATGAGAAGGTAAGGAGGAGGCATGCTACTTAATATGCTATGCTTTTGGTGCTGTATCTGTTTTGACTAATGCTGATACTGTGGACCAGCTACAGTCTAATAAGTAGTGTTCTGAGAAATACGTCTGAGATATTTGGTACACTTGTCCATGATTAATATTCCTTGCCTTCATTCCAGTGCTCTGAAGAAGACAGTAGGAAAAACAGAAATGAAACCACAAAAGTGGAGAACACAGATTTGGATGCTAAATCTAAGTAAGTATTGAGATTGATTTTCCAGTCTCCTGGAATTAACTGACTGTAATTGGTTAATCTATTCTATATAATGCTGCTATAAAAAGACACAGCAATAATTGTGAAATTTTAATATAAATCTTAAGGTTGACTTTGGCATTTTCTTGGATTTTGTCAAGTGGTGCTATGGTAGAACACGTGTACTACTTTTCTGGGAGGTTGAGTAAAGCATTACTTTATGAAGTACCATCTATGCTTGGAATTTGGGAGGGGGAAAGGAGGTAAGTGATAACTATGGCTTCACCTTCTTCCCACCCTTACCCTCAGTTGCCAGCTAATGAATTTGCTTCTGACAGTTGCAGAAGCAGCTATGGTGTGCAGTCTTAATTCAGTTTCTCTCCTGTGTGATCACTTCATGTTTTTTAATAAGTAGATAAATTGATTTTACACATTCTTTTAAGACTAAACAAATTTTAGTTCTCATGTGAAGAAACATACATAAAAGTTTGTGCAAATTCTTCCAAAGATAACCCAACTGCAGTAAACTATACAAGTCACTGAATATTACATAGGCTTGAATAATATGGAGTAAATGTCACTGATGTGGATCTTTTGTGCAGAGAACCTGAAGAAAGTGTCATTGCAAAGGCAGCAGTGAGAGGATGTCAACAAAGATTTAAGCCTAATGTTACAGAAGCATCTGGAAGCAAAGAAGAGCCTGAAAAAGATATAGGAAGAGATAACAGGTTTGGAGCACAGCCCAAGGGGAAAATTGAAAAGGTAACTGGCCATAATGTGTTCGCTAAAAAGTTGCTGGATGCAACAGCAATGTTATCTTTTTTTTTTTATTCCCTTGAGTATTACCAGGGGATTCAGCCATTTACTATTTATTACGAAAGTTGCAGGTAATTGCATCGTACAAGTTCTGTACTACACATACTCAGTGAGTAGGGGCCTGCTTTACAAGCAAGTTTCTTATGTTCCTCTACCAGATTGGCAATCTTGATGACAAGGGTTGATTTAATACATCCTCCTCTGGTCCAGGTGTCTAAAATGTTGCTTACATCAGATTATGAGTAGTTTGTTCTTTTACTTAGTACAAGTTCTGCTGTTTAATTTCATATTAACAAATGTTAGTCTGTTCTGCTGATTGGTTATCAAGATGTTTAGAACAGTACACCTTTTGCAACACAGAGGCTTCAGCTAAGCTGGGAACTTGTCACACAAGCAGTAAATGCCAATAATCTTTCACGTTCTGCAGCAAATACAGTTTTAGTTGTTTGATGTAGATTTTACTGCACCATTCTGACTATGTGAAATGTAGCCTGTAATTCTCTGTGTCTGTCACAAGCAATCAATTTTGTATCCTCTTAGGGGCAGTTATCTGGTCTGCGAGGTAATGCTCTATAAACATAAGGGGGTTGATGTCTTAATGTTATATTTCTATTCAGAATATTGACCAAAGCAATACGTCTGAGGCTATCAGTGAAGAAGCTGCAAAAAAAGATGATAAAATCCTGGAGACAGTGTCTCAGTAAGTATGTGAAAAATGAGTAGACATGAGCTACTCTCCAGCATTTCCAGTCTCTCTCATGTCTGGTAGTATTACCTTGTGTGGGCATTCTAGAAGTTGCTGAAGAAACTTCTGGAATGAGATAGAAATTGAAGGAAGAGTAGGAATCTTTTAAAATGTGTGAAAAAAATAAACCTTAAAAGTTAATCGCTTGAAAACCAAAGCAAGCCTTTTCCACTCACTATCTTTAGTACTGAAATTCATCAGTTTCATTGGATAAGTATTTAAATGATAAGTGTTCTTACAGTGTAGTTAAGTGTTAAGAATCCGGTATTAGGAGGAAGAATTCCAACATGTGGGCAATTTAACGCATATGCTAATTAAGGAGTGTTCCTTGTATTTTTCTTCAGAGGAGAAATGGCAGCTGTTATACAGGAGGGTGAGATGTTTTACAGGAGAGATGTAAAAAAAAAAAAGTCACATCCACCCCCAAACAAACAAAACAAAAAAGCTACTCCCAGTCCACCCCCACCCCTTCAAAAAAAACCCCAAAGCAACACAGCAACAAAAAATGCCAACTTTTCTTTTTAAAGGGGTATAGCTGAAGAATATGGAGGGAGTTAAACTCAGGTTGATAATCTTCCAGGAAGTTACTTTAGCAGTTATTTCTTTAATTAACGTGCTATATAAGTTGATGCTCAGAGTAGAAAGACACAGAAGCACCTGACAGTTGTAATAATGTGCATCTGATATTTTTTTGTTAGTAAGATTATATAGTTATTTATGTATTTTCTGAATGTTTATGATTTTTTAACCCTTCATTAAATTAAGTCCATCTGCCACTAGATCAAATAGAAATACAAGAAGAGCCATTACAGGTCAGAAAAAAGTCTGTCTAGTGTGATACCCTGTCTCCAGTGGGAAAAGAAAAAGAACAGGGCAGTTGTAAGTTTCAACATGTTAGGTACTTTTTCAGTCTCTAGCAGATATGCTTACAACTTTATTACAATAAGCTAGTAATGAATAGCTTAATTTTAGATAAATGTACATAACTTCTAAAAAAAAAAAAGGGAAAAATATCACTTCTCCAAGACTCATCCTGCTTTCATATCGTATCT
The DNA here is from genome assembly GCA_033556795.1 of Tapera naevia. NCBI lineage: Eukaryota > Metazoa > Chordata > Aves > Cuculiformes > Neomorphidae > Tapera > Tapera naevia. The sequence continues at coordinate 8,062,948 of JAUMJJ010000044.1, forward strand.
ACGTAATGATCTTGTGTTTTTCCAGGTCTAATGAAATAGCTGGTTTACAAGAAGACAAAAAACAGAGTGTGCTGAAACCAGCACCTCTAAAGAGAGGCAGAGTGCACAGACCAAAACCAAATTTGGGAAGAACTGTTGCGAAGCAAAAAGATGTGACGGGTGAAAAACATTCTGAAGAGAAGAAAAATGAAGATGCAGAAGTAGAAAAAGGTGTGATCCACCATAGGGATGAAAACAATGATCCATGCCTCAAAAATGTAAGTTTCTTGAGCAGTTGTTTGGGTACACTTTTTTGCTGGTTCCTAAATAGAAGCCTTTAGTAATAAATAACTAGGTACGTACCATTGTAATTTGTAAGCATGGCCTTTGCATGCTTTGTTTATTCTTTCGGAGTAAACCGAATTGTCATAAAACTTCCTCATGCTTGCATTAGGATTCTGTTTTCCATGATAGATCATATCTCACTTTGTTGTATTATTTGTGCTACTAAATCTGAAGAGAGAATCATAGAATCTTCGAGTTGGAAAAGACCTTGGAGATCATCGAGTCCAACCGTACCAATCTTCTGCTTAACCAGGTTTTTAAATACCTCCAGGGACAGTGATTGAACCACCTCCCTGGGCAGCTGTGCCAGTGCTGACCACGCTTTCAGTAAAGAAATTCTTCCTAATATCTAGTCTGAACTTCCCCTGGCCCAGCTTATGGCCATTTCCTCAACAAGTGAAGTGCAGAGGAAAAAGACCTCTTGAAAAAGAGACTACTTCAGATAATAAATGCATAGGAAAATAACACGTTCTTACTTTTAAAGTTTCTATTGATACTAGTTAAACACAAAGGAAGCTAGAGAGATCATTTTAAGTAATTTTGTAGAGATACTGAAATACTTATTTTCTCCCTGCTTTTCTAAAAGAGTGGTCAAGCAAGTGTTTCATCCTAATAGAGTGAAACTTATTTCTTTTAGGATGTGATGGTTCGCAAAGACATTCAGCCATGCAATGTGATGTTGGAAGGGAACATTTCTACAGATTCTCAGATGAATTCAGTATGTGCAAGGCAGTGTTCCCAAGAAAAGTCCTCAGAAGCAGAAAGCTGTGAAAGTGAAAAGGGATTGTCAGATGTCTTGAAAGAGGTTTCAGATTTCAATACAGGGTAAAGTTATTTTTTTTTTAAGTGGAGAGGAGGGATGGATCAATATCTCTAGGTATTCTACACTTCTACATTTCATTCCAGCATTAAAAACAAGTTTTATGTCTGTAATGGGATATTTAACCAAGAAAATACTAGATTTACACAGATAAATCTCCAAGAGCTGGAAAGTGCTAAATTTATATGCAATTGGATGCTAATTTGATCGTTACACTGTGAGCTTAGATTTCAAATAATTATATTTTTCTGATGCTCAGTTGTTGTGGTTCTCTATGTTGGTCCTTGCAGTGCAACTCATGCGCTTATGTAAATCCTTGAGTATAGGATTTAGTTTCCTAGTAGAGTGTCCTTTAAAAAAAAAGCACCCACAGCTGTGCTATAGTTCTACTGTGTAGTTTTAAACATGATTAGACAAAGGCATTTGTGAAATGTTTATACTCCTCTCAGAAGCTGAATAGGAGTTAAATTTGTTCTGAAATGGCATCTTTTTTAAATTTGATGTTGCTCACCTACTTGTAAGATACACAGGTTTTCGTGATGTTGGGTGTACTTTTCATTGGGTCTTTTTACACAATATCAGTAACTTTGTTATTGCTTTAAGAAAGCTAAGAATTTTCATAGTTGGCTACTGTATTGAAGAGAGCGACAGACAGTTATGTTAGGCATGACCTGGAGAACCACTGGTGTCCCATGCCTTCAGTTCTTTTTTTTGGTTTTGTAGGAAGTCTTGTCCTCGGAAGGAAGAAGAAAAACCTATTGCATCATCAGCTTGGCTACTGTGGAATCGATTCCGGAGACCAAGGCCAAATTTAAGAACAACAAGTAGCAGAAAGGAGCTGCTGGATGTAAATAATGGAGGCATATCACAGAAAGATACCAACAAGGAAGAAAGTTTGACACTGTGTGACAGTGAATGTAGCATCCTTCCTGATAGAGATGTAACGCATTTTTTTTTCTTTAGTAGTATTTGAGCTTTGGGTTTGTCAAATGAAATACTGATGATTTAAAAAATATAAAGTAATCTTTTTGAAATATTTCATTCAAAAGCTGATGTTCTCTTCGTGGAAACTGCAGTACTTTCCACTTGATTGTATGTGAGGAGGATAAGATGATATCCGTTCTGTATCTCTTGTTAGTCTTCCAGATGTCTTTCTGAGATGAGGCCTTGTAGAGGTAACAGGGAAAAAGTATTAACAGAATATGGCAAAGAAGAAATCTAGATTTCAGGCTGGTTTTTTTTTTTAAAGAAATGAATCTATGTTTGTCCTGGAAAGACTAGGAAATTATTAGTGATCAGGTACAGATGGGCTTTTGTACGTTGTACTTCAGAAAAGGACTAGTAGCGAAGTTTGTGGACTTCATAATGTCTCCTGTTGGTTTAGTTATCATGATTTTTCTAGTAGTTGTTGGTTTTTATGTTTTTCAGAAAGCTCAAAAATGTGAAGTCCTGCCACTATTAGAATCTGAAATTAAACAAGATGACACCTCAACTAGTACTGCTGGGTGAGGGCTTGCCTACTTTTGTTTCTTGACTGTAACAATGGAAGTATTTTAAAAGGAAATCACTGTGCTAATGAATTTCTAACTAGCAAAGAAAATTCAGTAAAGACACTGAACAAAAATCTCAGTTCCCATAGTTTTGACACTAGTGATATGAAAATTCCGATTACTTCTATGCTAAGCATTAAATTAATGAGCATTCATTTTACAACTGTTTTGTCATCTGAAACACCAGATTCATTTTATGTAAGCAGAGGAATACTAGTTTGCTTATCAGAGAAACCATGTGAAAATTGCTTTGGCTTTATAGTAATAAGCAGATGATAAGTTTATGCCTCCAATGTGGTAGTTAATTCTGTTGTGGAAATAAGAGTACAGTGTTTTGAAATTTTTGCTGAAACAGTTTTGTGTTTGTAACTTAAACTCTGCACAGTTTTATGTTTTATATTATGTGTTTTAAAACCTCAGTTGTTTTTATATTCAAGTATAATGAACTTGTGTTTGTTAATGACACGCTTTTGTATTAAGATTTGGATTAATTTTTATTCTGTCTTGAATTAGCATTGATAGGAAAAATACCACTGAAGAAAAAGGTAAACAAACACCTCTTCGACCTGTCCGGTTAGGGCAGAGCAGATTCCACAGGTACAAGCCAAACTTGGGAAGAGCTGTTGAAAAGAAGGAATTACAAATATCAAAAAATGCGACGGAGAAAAAACCTGAAGCAGAGCAGTTGGTATTGCAAAACAATGAGTCTGCCAATACTGTCATTGTAAGTCTTAACACGGATAAACACTTTGCCTTCAAAAGTATGGTTTCAAGTTGCATGTTCTATGAAGTTAAATTAGAACATTTAAGTTACATTCCCTGAAGTTGAGATACCATAATAGATGAAAAAAAAAATCCCAAAATCCTGGTATGTTGAGGTAGTGCTGGTATGAAATCAGTGAAGCCTACAACTTTCACTGTTAATGCCGTTTGGAAAATGAGGATCTGATTTTGATTGGATTGCATGATAGAAAAAAGGATTATGCACATTTAAGGTAAACTCTAAAATCAAAGTGTGATTTATATTGCAGTACGTAAAAATTAGCTTTTTTGCTCATTTTATGTTTCCTGTTTGGATGAATTATGTCTATATTGAGGAATCTACTGTAGAGTATCAAGAAAAAAGCTAACCTCTGCCTTCTCATGTTGTAAAAAAAAAAAGTCATATTAATTTGCTAGCTGTGAAGCCAGTCCAAGCTTACAGTACCTGATACTCCTCTGTTTACACAGGTAAATGGAGTCATTCACCTACACTGTTTATTCCCATAGACGCTTTACTAGGCACTGTAAAAGATGTTGAAATCCTTGAAAGCCATTATAGTGTAATGAACTCCTCTGTGACCATTTTGTGGATTGCTCATGAGTCAGGTTATGTTTGGTAGGCATGTCTACGTAGACTTGCCTTAGATCTTAAATACAGCTCATCTTCATACAAGTGACTTATTTTTTGGAGTAGTTACAGCTGATTTTTTCTTGAACCTGTGTAGAATTAGCATGGAGTTCTTCTGTGCTGCGTTCCCAAAGAGGAGTACAAGTGCACCACTGCATCTGCGGTGTCCCTCAGTGCCAGTGTCAGCTCAACCCCAGCTGAAATAAATCCTTGCGGTTCAGGTTTAGCTATTCTGGACTCATGGCCTGTAGACCAGACCATGCACACTCATCTGCTCTGTACTATGCAAGTGTATAGAACCACAGCAGGTCCGATGCTCCTCTTTACTAAGCTGTCACAGACCTGGAGTGCTGAGGGATGTCTTTGAGTGACTTCTTTGTGCAACCAGTGAGGCAAATATAGAAACAAACCTAGAAAGATGTTTAGAATCTGAGATTATGTAATATTGGCTTGAGTATGTCTGTGCAGTGCCTGATTTTCCAGGCTTTTTCCATTTGCCAGATTGTTTTGTTTTGTTTCTATAGTGCTTTGTGTAACGGAGAGTTGATGGAATGCTAAATAGAAAATAATGCTTGGGTGCATAAAGTATTTAAGAGCCTAAAACTAGGCAGCCCAGGACTAAGACAACTTCTGTTTCTGCTTGCCTTTCGATTGAATTATGTGCTCATGCAGATTACCCTCAATAAATACAATGTGATTCTTAGTTCAGGTTGGGAAAATAGCATAGAGATCTGTAGTTTTGGTTTGTTGGGCTGCTGTTTTCTTGTTTTGTTTTTGTTTTTTTTTAAACACATATCTATTTTAAAAACTTGATTGATTCCTCTTTTTTTCTTCATTCTTTGTTGCAAATTAAAGGGTGAAAATGAAGCTTTATTGCTACAAGCAGATATATTGAACAAAGAGGAAAAGGGGCAGCAAGAAGGACCTCAGGAGCCCTGTATTTCTGAAAACATATTGTGTGAACAAAGCAGGTGAGCTTAGAGTTCAGCTAAATTGCATTTGAAAAGCTGTCATCTGGTGTAATGAGACAGCTTTGCTAGTGTCAGTTCTTTTGTTCCTGGTTAACCTGTCTTTTCCCAATGTTAGTTTGCAATGCTTACAGGCAGCTTTTTCTGGTGTTTTCAGAGCACATTTTTAGCTGAGGTGAGCTACTTGTCATTGTTTATCTGATATGTATTTGGTCTGTATGACCTCATAGCTCTTTTTGACAAAGCATTTCTTTTATTGCATATTTATTGACATAAACAGCAATCATACCTGTAGCGGATATAAATTTTGCAAAATGACAAAGATCTGTTTTACTCCTCTTCATGTTAAAATAAGATTGTAAGCATGCATTAGACTGCAGATACTTCAATATTGGTATGGTTAGCAACAACTTTTTTCTTGGTCTTAAAAATGTTTTGATAAAGAAATCTTGTTATTCCTTGTCATATGTTAACCATAAATGCCTCAAGTGAGTAATATTTATTTGAAAAGATAATTTTCTTAATTTTAAACCAGTATGTGAGTCTCTAACACCCTTGTGTGTTGATTCAAAAGTTAATGAATGCAGAATTGCTTTTTCCCCCTCAACCAAAGTCAGGTGACGTCTTGTTGGTTTATTTGTTTTGTTTTGTTTGTTTAAATTTGCTTTAAATTCACTAGTGCTGAAAAATCCACTTCTCAAGAGGGAAATCTCGGTGCTCTGAAACCAGGACAATTCATAAGGAATGGATCTCCAAGAACTAGACCAAACCTAAAAAGAGCATATACTGAAAAACGGTCTCCAGTGGCACAAGACCTTGCTGTTCCAGTTGAGGAAGAAGCAAATAAAACAGAGAATCTGTCTGTGGCAGAAGAATCTGAGGAACTTCTTTCCTCAAAAGTGAGAATTCAGATATTTCTGCTGTGCTTTCTGATGCTTGATTCTACACCATCTGTTTTTAGGACATTTAAATAAGCTGGTTTAAATGCATAAATTAATTTTGCACTAGTAAGAATTACATTCTTGTTTAATGTTTGCACCCTAATATGAAGTCTTCTAGAATTCTGTTAGTGACATATTAATATTGTATAGGCTTCTAGTAACAAATCTAGAATTTCACTTAAATTGTGAAATTTCAGTCATGATCACGATGCACAAATAATTAATCCGATGCCATGTTTCTGTTGCTGGGTTTCTTCTGAAGCCGTTGGTGGTTGCTCATGAAAGACTAGATTGGCTATAGTGTATTTTTTTTATTAGATAAATGCCTTCTGTAAAAGAACAAGCAACTGTGATGGGTGCTGTAAACTACTTCGAAGTTTTTAAGCAAAGTTTTCTCTCAGATTAAGGTTTTGGTCATAACTTGCAATGCTTTGTTTCACAGAGGATGTATTTTGTGCTAATATTGTTTGGTGTTTTGGTGTTTTATTTTTCCACAAATCTAAGGATGACATGGAGATACCATTGTTTTTGGGGAATTTGGCCAAGAATGACAATCTAGACATAAATCCAAAAAGTACAAAGTCAGAAACACTTTGTTCCTCTCAAAAATCACCTAACTGCCATAGCGAGGAAAACCAAGAACAAGATCTGTCTACAGATGCTATAGGAAGCATCCAGCATATCATAGAAAGGTAATATTCCCTGGTGACAAAGTAAAAAAAGAGCTTTTTAAAAACTTTGGGTATTTGTCTAGTTCTTTTCATACAGCACTTGCCTTTTGATAGGCACTTAGCTGTACTAGTTGTTATTATGCTACATGCTGTGAAGGTCAGTAGGTGGCATCCTTAGGTAATGTAAGAGTTTTTAACATGATTTTAGTAATTAAGTAATACAGAGCAGCCTCAAATCAATTTACTCTTATTGTTTTCTGAAATTAGCTTCTGGTTTCATCTGTTTCTGAGCTTCTGCTTAAAATCCCTTTGAGCACTTAGGATGAAATAATATCCTGAAGTCTTAGTGCTAACAAGAGAGGGGTCTTAACTTACAGTCTTCTTGGCCTCTGTGATGGCAGAGTTCCACAGAATCACTGGATGTTTGAGGCTAGAAGGGTCCTCTGGGGGTTGTCTGGTCCAACCTTCCTGCTCAAGCAGGGCCACCTACAGCTAGTGGCCTATAACCGTGTCCAGACAGGTTTTGAATATTGCTAAGGTTGGAAACTCCATAGTCCCTGGGCAGCCTGTGCCATTGCTTGGTCACCCTCACAGCGAAATATTATTTCCTGATGTTCAGATGTTTCATTTTGTGCTCAGTGCATGTTGTCCTGTCACTGGGCACCACTGGGAAGAAACTGGCTCTGTCTATCTTTACACCTTCCCTTCAGGTATTTATATACATTGAAGAGATTTCCCCATTCTGTCCTACCAAGCCTTCTATTTCTGCAGTCTTTTCAACTTTTCATCATATGAGAAATGCTTTGCTCCCTTCACTATTGATAGCCCTTTGATGGAGTCATGCCTCGGTTGTGACTAGTTCTGGGTACTCCAGTACAGTACACCAGATGTGGCCTCACCAGCTGTAAACAGGGGGGGAAGGATCACATCCCTCAGCCTGCTGGCAATAGTTCTCGTAATGTGGCCTAGGATACCGTTAGCTTTCTTTGCTGCAAGGGCACATTGCTGGTTCATGTTCATTTTCCTGTCCACCAGGTCACCCAAGGCTTTTCCTGCAAACCTGCTTTCCATCTGGGTGGCTCCCAGCATGTACTGGTGCCTGGGCATGTTCCTCCCAGGGCGCAGGACTTTGCACTTCCCCTTGTTGAACCTGAGGTTCCTGTCAGCCCATTTCTCCAGCCTACCCATGTCTCTCTGGTTGGCAGCATGACCAACCAGCATATCAACTTCCTTCAAGTTCTGTGTTATCTGTAAACTTGCTGAGGGTACACTCTGGCCCATCATCCATAGTGTAAATGAAGATGATGAACAGGACTGGACATTTATCCCTGCAGTGCACTTCTAGATCCTGGCCTTCAACTAGACTTTGTGTGACTGATTCCCAGCCTCTGAGTCTGGCCGTTCAATCACTTTTCAGTGTACCTTCTTATCTGCTTATCTAGCCCATACTTTGTCAGCTCCCATATGAGGATGTTGAGGGAGGTGGTGTTAGAAGCCTTACTAAAGTAAAGGCAGATGCTGTCTACTGCTCTCCTTTCATCTGTCAAGCCCATCATTTCATTGTACGAGGTTATCAAGTCAGTTAGGCATGACTTCCCCATTGTGAATCCATGCTGATGACTCCAAGTTACCTTCTTGTTTTTCATGTGTTTGGAAGTGGTTTCTGGGATTAGTTATCCAATCTTTTTCCCAGGTATAGTGAGGCTGGTTGGCCTGCAGTTCCCTGGATCCCCTGTCTTGCCCTTTCCCCAGACATGAGTTTAAAAGACCAAGATCCATCCTGTTTAGAAGCAGTAGTAGCATGAGCACTGGAATTAATTAATACATTGTTCCTATGGTTGCTTAATTGTGGGCAGCGATGGAGGTATAGCCGGAACTTTTTCCTCTACCTGACTTCCTAATGTTGTTTTCCATACAAAAGATTTTTCTAAAAGTAATCAGAAAGGTCCACTACTGCAGTGAAGCAAATTATCTCCTTTTCATATTTTCTTTCTTCCTTTGTGTTTTTTTAAACTTCACCAACTAATAAAAATGCAAAGCATATGAGTTCATTTCTAGCTGGAAGTACTAAATACTTGCTAGTGAGCCAAGTTTTTAGAGTGTTTTTTTTAGTTCCTGAGATGTAAAATTTGAATAACACTTTTGTAGGTCCAATGATAAATTAAGTTCTGGGGAAGAAAATAAACAACCTGATGCAAAACCGTGGAATGATGTGAGGGAATCCCACTGGACCCCAAGACCAAACCTAATGAGAGTTACTAGGAAAAGAGATTATCCTGAAGAACCTGAAAACAGAGAAGACCACTATGCTGAGAGCACAAATGCAGAAAAGTCTTTGGTGTTATTAAAAACATGTGTATCAGTGGTAAGTGCTGAGCCAATCTATACATCTGTTCTTGCAGTGAAGTTCTTAGAATTAAATATGGAACAGAAATCCGTTGTATAACTGGGAAAGGTTAACATGATTCTTTAATTTTTTGATTAATATTGGAAATTATGCTGAATAAATGGACTTGGAATCTAAATACACTACTGCCAATTAATTTAATGTCTGTTATTCATTGGATTATGGAAATTAAGGCAACTCTCTAACATCAGATACTACGTAAAAATCCATGGAAGCATACTTATAAATCAAAATGTGTGCAAACAAAGTTCAGACCTTCTGCTTAAATTTGCACAACAGGCCTAACCTAGCCCAGACTAGTTTCTTCTCTGTCTGAATTTGTGAATCAAGTTTATCTGGTGTTCCTTATTTTCTGGATGGATCACTAAAGTCTTTCTGTTAACATACTATTTTGTCCAGGTATTTGTAGTTGACAGACATGTGCATGTTGATGTTTTTTATGTTCTGGGATATGCTTCTCTGTGTGTGTGTGTTTTGAATAGTATTTAAATGCCGTTCTTTAAACTATGATAGTTTTTTCTTCCTAGTTTGTTCCGAGGTCAGTAAAAAAAATTCCTTCCTTCAGATTGTTCTTTAAATTAATAGATAGTTTTAGAAAATCGTTCATCTTTCTCGCTTCTGAAGAGTTGCTACTCTTGGTAAGTTGAGTATAGCCTTTGCCTATTAACTAGCAGCAGCACTGGGAACTCAGGCATCACAGATAATACCATCTAATGACATTTCTGCTGTAGAGCCTGATATTACAGAAAATGGGGAAAATATCCTCAGCTATCAGAGATGACAGCTGAGTGTGTTTTCAAGAACCTCAAACTTGGTTCTCTAAATCTTTTTGTCGCCAAAGCCAGTTAAAATGTTTGGCACTTAATATAGTAGTAATTGTCTCCTCTGTTCAGCAGAACTCTGGTAATATAATGGAAACTGCAGCCTTCTCGGAGGCTGCGAGAAAATGCAGTATTACGGACTTTGTTGAAGAAACATCTTGTAAAAGAATCAGACTTCAGTCTCCAGAGATGCTGTTAGAGAGTGAGAGTCAAATAGAACAAGATGATGATTTTCAGCTTTCTACCTCTCAGGAAAAAATCTCAGACAATCTCACAAGGTGAAACAACTAATTTTGGCTTATAAGCTGAACTGATTGGTTTTGGCTTTTGTTTTTAACATAATTATTAGCTATAGTTCTGCAGTGTGTTATGCGAGTGCGGGCAGGATGTCAGTCCTTGTGTTTCCCATCTGAACTCTGCCAGATGCATGCAGGTATCCCTATTTCTGTACCCTGCGTGTAATAAAATGAACATAGCCAGCACTACCATCAACCCATCCATTTGTTTAGTTCATCAAACAAAGGTCCACCTGTGGTTTCAACAGGAATTCCTGGTTTTAAAGGGGAAAACTTTGAAGTACCCATATTGAGGGTATAGGGATTATGGGATTAACTTAACCAGAAACTCCATGGTACAAGTGTGCTCTGCTGGTATTTGTTTTACCTCCACACCAGTTTAACAAGGTGATGTTTTGGTGGGGAAGTTTGGAATTACTTTTGTTACCCATGATTTTCAGGAGGGACACAGTAAACAGCTGATTATTGAAGAGATTGCTGTCTGAGAAGCCAGAGCAGATAATTGTTATCATGTAACAGTTCTAGTTTCTAGTCTGATCAACCAAAAATACTGTAGTTTGGTGCTCCTAAATATAGCTTTAGCAAAAGAGAACTGGAAATGTTCCCGTGACATAAAAAGAATGTGTCTTCCCTCAAAATGAAAATTTATTCATCCTTTTCTAATCAAAAGAATTGTGTATCTTGTAAATTTAATTGTGCAGCTTTCCAATACTCTGAAACTGTATAATACAGTCAGTACTTGTACATACATGAAAAAACTCAGATTTTTGATTAGATGGTATGTGCATGCATTTGTCACTATACATTAGGAAGTAAATAGGTTGTATTGTTTGTCACAATGATCTGCGTTTATTCATTGTGTTTGGTTTGATTTGTGGTATGTCTTTTTTGAACTGTCTTATACTTCACTGGTTTTTAAACATGCTTTTGTCCTTTAGAAGGCCGTTCGGAAGGTCATCGAAACAGACAGCACGGCCAACACATGTCTCAGAGCTAGTAACTGCTGCTTTTTCTGCCTCTGAATGTGAGACTGACTGCAGTGAGAAGGGGAATCAAAGACTAGTTAAACTGAGTGTTACTAGAGGCTTAAGTCTGAAAACTGCAGTGAATTCTGGGAAGGAGTCCAGAAGTTCAGAGATAACTGTGGTGACACCTCACGCTTCTCAAGAGGAAGAGAAGGAGGACGCAGATGACTTTGAGCCTGATGATGAAAACCAATGCTTTGCACTGGACGAAGTAAATGAAGCTCCAGTGTTTGTTTCTATAGGTCTTCAATCTCCAAACCCTGTTCCTTTTCGGACAGAGGAAACCACAAATGAGGTATTGTGTAGCTGGGTTTTGCATAGGTACTATTGTTTTGAGTGTTTAAACAGATTTTATTCTAATTTCATCTCCAAGTACTTGGAGTTTATTCAAATTTAGTTTAATTTATTAAGAATGGCCTTGAGAGCCGCAGGGTTATAACTTGGCACATGTACTTGGTTTTGAACAAAATATAATGTATCAGTAAGTGTTCGTGCTCTGTCTGGTGTAGTCAGATCCGTGGGCCTCAGTCGCTGCTGCTGTCAATGAGAGACCACCTACATCTTTGTCATCCTTTTGTAGAGTTGGAAACTTTAGGCCTAACCTGCATGCCTATGCTTTATTTGTACTCTTAGACCAGAATAAAACTTGGGTCTGCAGCAAGATCTGGTATTGTGTATCCAAAGACTGGTCGCTAGAAGGGAAATGGCATACTTATTTTGTCGGCAGGGAACTCCTGAGGTTTAGGAACAGTGGACTCTGTACAAGGCCTTGAAATGGGTTATGTTTAAAGGTCATTTTTCTGTTTTTTTTTTTTTTTTTTTTTTTTTTTTTTTTTTTGTTTTGTTTTGTTTTGTTTTTTTTTTTAAATTTTCCCTATTGTTCAACGACTTCTATGCTCTTTTTTTGGCCCTTATGGCCTCTCTTATCTCAGTGATGTGTCTTTGCAGCTCCTTTTTTTTTTCCACTTTCACTTTGTTACATATCTGTTTATCCGACCTGTCCCTTTCATGCCTCACATCTTCATCACTACTTCTTCCCATTCACTTGCTGACTACTAGTCATCTTCCTCTCTTCTCCTGCTGAAATCCTGCTTTTATGTCTCCTGAGTTAATCAGTGTTTCTTTCTCTGGGTGAAACAACAAAGGAATTTAAAGCTCAGTCAAAGCACCAAGGGATACTCTAGAACAGCAATGTCCAATAATGGACAGCAAAGTTTTTGCACAGGAAGTTTTGCTTAATCACTTCATTTCAAAGATGTGGAATATATTATGTGTGGGGATGATTATCAAGTTGCCTGGTTTAATGCACAAGAGCCAAGAGTACTAGTAAAAATATAGTAAGACACCTAAGGACTCAACTGTTGTTAACTTTAAATAGATGAGTGGATAGTATGTGTGAAACTGCAAGCCTTTGAAAGCTACTCAGACTAGCAGTAAGAACCTCATGGGAAGCATTGTAACCTTTCTGGCACATTTCAGGTCCCTGTTTCTGAAAAAGTGAAACGTCTGGAGTTCTAAGGGAAAAGACAGTGTTGAAGAAAAAAATTCTGGGTTAAATGGTGTGCGTGTATCTGTGTGGTGTTGTGTGTATTGCCTAATCTTAATTTGGGAAAAGGCTGAACTTTTTTTTTTTCCTGAACATTTACAAAGCAGAAAGTGTGAAAAATGACAAAACCTGTTGGAGGTAAACAGCCACCATGAAGTATCTCAGCTGCATAACTTAGTTTGGAGGAGTAATAAGCAACTAGAAACCAGGTCTTAGGTTGTCTGATGCTTAAACTTAGTTACAATTAGCACTACCAGTTCTGCCTCCAGTTCATATAATTGCTGCCTTCTTAAATCAGAAAGTATATATATAGTGTAAGATGATTTTTGGGGAAGGATCTTCAGGACTGATAAGTGTAGGTGGTATATAAAAATTTGCATTTGCCAGATCTTGTGGTTTATAAAAGTTTGCACATGACAGATCTTCTAGGGGAGCTTATGAACTGAAATACTTTTAAAAATGATTTTTACAGCTGGAATTATCTGTGAATATACCAGATGTGAAGGTGGCTACTGATGTCGGAAGTCTCTCTCACACATCTGTCCGGCCGGTGGTACAGACAGAGGAAAAACTGAGCACCTCAACAGCTGTAAGAATGTGATCTTTTTGTTTGTTTCATAGCACTTACAAAGCTATGTGGACAGTATCTGGTTACCATGGCTGCTTGTAAGAGAATTGCTTAGTATACTCTTACCTGTCCCACACAGCTATGGGAAAACTGTGTAAGTAAATATTGTTAGCCTTTTAAAATACCCTTTCAAAGCCACGGTAGCCTTTGGGTAGAGAATTTACCCATAAGCAGTAACTTTGAATTGTGAACTCGTTATATATAGAACTTTGATGTTGTTTTTCTTTTTATTTAAGGAAACCACTGTACGTGAAAATCGAGAGATGAACAAAGGTAGATATGAAACAATCTTGTTCATATCTTAACCTGCTACAATCTGTAGTTATTCTTGTTGCAAGTTTGGAGGTTTATAAGTCTTATGGAAAAAACTGCTCATGAGATACTGGATGCTTTTATGTTTTGGAGGAGATTTTAACTATTTTTGTTCTTACTGTTCTCTGTCAGGTAAGGCAACCAAGCGTTGCAAGGTTCTGTTTCCCAGGGTCAGAATGGGCCTTTTGGGTATTCCATCTATCACTTTCCCTTGCTCTGTTTAGTTGTACCAGGAAAAAATGAAACTTTGCAAGTTTTTACTTGCAGCGTGTTTGATGCACGACTAAGTGACAAAGAGTGGGCAGATTCATGGCTTTATCATCTCTCTGCTCTCTGACTTTAATATCCTAAACTGGTAAAATAGCACATGTGACAGACTGTGATTGCAGTCTTCCAAAAGCATATATTCTTTGCGTATGAGGTAAGTTACAAACTCTGACGGATCTATTTAATTTTTAGAATAGCTTTCACTTTTAAATTTAAATACTTTCTCAATACAACTTCCTAGGAAGCACTGGAAATTGAGTGGCTGCTGTCTTAGTTGAAGGAGAGGAAACCTAATTTGTTCTTTCAATTTAGTCCAGTAAAACAGATTTGGAGGACGGAAGTGTCTTGTTGCATATGACCAATTAGTGATAAGCAAAGGGATGTATTCTGGAGAGAAATTAGGAATCAGGAGTCTAAACTGGGGTGTGGATCAACACTTGTAGATTACTTATTTTTGTGATTAAATTGTTACCTCTTTTCCATTTGTGGTGGGCTGACCTTGGCCAACTGTGAGATGCCCACACAGGTGCTGTCCCACTCCTCCTTCTCAACAGGATGAGGGAAGAAAATAAAATTGAAAAGCTCTTGGGTTGGGTTAAAGAAAGGAGAACACTTAGCAAAACAGACTTAACTTGGGGAAAACTAATTTCACAGTATCACAGTATCACAGTATCATAAGGTTGGAAAGGACCTCTGAGATCATCAAGTCCAACCTATAACCTAACACTAACACCAACCATCATCTAGACCATGGCACTCAGTGCCTCATCCAGTCTCCCTTTAAACACCTCCAGGGTAGGTGACTCCACCACCTTCCTGGGCAGCCCATTCCAATGGCCAATCACCCTTTCAGTGAAGAATTTTTTCCTCACATCAAGTCTAAACTTTCCCTGAAATTTAATCTATGGCCAAATAAAATATAGTGGGATAGTGAGAAACAAAGACAAAAACTAAAATACTTGCCCCTCCCCTGCCTTCTTATGCTCAACTTCACACCTTCATTTCCCATTCCTCTACCCTCCTCCCCCTAGGCAATGCAGGAGGATGGAGGGTGGGCACTGGGGTCAATTCCTAACATTTCATCTCTGCTGCTGCCTCCTCTTCTCCTGTTCCCATGTCAGGTCTTTCCTATGGGGTACAGTCTTTCAGGATATCTGCTCCACCCTGGGTCCTCTACATGATGCAGTTGCCTCAGGGAATATCTGCCTGCTCCGCCAGGTCTCTTCCACAGGTTGCAGGGGAATCTCTGCCTTCAGGCATGGAGAACCTCCTCCCTCTCTTTCCTTACCAATTTCGGTGTTTGCAGGCTGTTTCTGACACTTTTTCCCCATGCTCTTCACTATGTTGTGCAACATTTTCCCCTTTCTTAAATACGTTTCCCAGAGGTGCCGCTGTCTTTGTTGGCATGCTCAGCTGTGTCCTGCAGTGGGCCAGTTGGAACCAGCTATATCCAGGGCAGCTCCCTGGCTGCCAACACTTTGCCACCTGTACCCAATACAACATTAAAGGGAATAGTGTTGCTTCTCAGTGTTTTTAAATAGCTTGAATTTAGTGGATGAGAATTGCTTTCTGTCTACAAACATCTTGATCCATGAATGGCAAAAATTTACGTACTTCACTATATTGATGATAATGTCAAGTGCTTTTTGAATATGGATAAGTGGATATCTGGTTAATGTGCTTGTGACTTTTAACACGAGTGAGAAACTTTGCAGGAATTATTGATGGATGCACAGAAGTGGCTATGACTTTACTTGCAATGGGTGATCCAGTGTTCCAGTTACAAAGAAGCACTGAAGGTATGATCCGATTTATGGGACAAAGTCTTTCTCCTGCTTTCTGAGTCCACCTATGGAGGGGTGGACCAGTGGCTGCAAAGCTCTTCCACATGCTGCTTGCATGCATTTAGTCCTGCTAATTGTAATGCATAGAGAAACTAGGCAATACAGGCTGGCTGGAGAAGTAAGACACCTTACTGGGTACTGCCAACTGTATCACTGTGCTAGAAAGATGTTTCTTGAGACCTGTTTTAGGAAGGACATGTTTGAATTAATTTGGTCACATAAATTGGACTAAAGAAAGGAATCAGACTTAAATGACTGTAACTATCAGTGGTCTTTTCTGGCATTTAACCTAACTAGCTACAATGTGAAATTACATGGGTTTAGTCTACTGCTTTATAGAGTTTTATTTAGAATTTATCTGCTTTCGTTTGCTGAATGTTGGTTTCTGCATTCTTAATATCAAAAGTGTGATCTTAGGACTGCATTTACCTGGGATTTGGATTTGCAGCTTTGGAGAATGCAGGCTTTATTAAATAAGGCTTGAAGCTGAACATATGCAAAATAGCTTTATGTACATGCCAAACATGTCTCTTTTGAATTATGCTTTTTCTGCCCTGTCTGTTGTTCTAACCAGAATGGACACATACGGCCAATAGCCTTGTAACCCACAATGACTCCAAACAAAGCAGAATTCCTGATCAGTATTTGTTTTCTTCAGACATTTCTACCACAGAATTGGTCCCTTCTGAGGATGGAAGCCACATTAACGTAGAGGATCAAAGCACCGGCACAAGAATAGGAGTCGAAGAATATTTTGAGAAAAACTCTACAGATACCAGGTTAAATCACTACTTGATTTTCTTTAGTGAGAGAGATCCTCTGACACTGCTTACTTTTACTAGATTCTCTCTGGCATTTTTATTAAATGCTTTGCTTTACCAGAGATTTCTAGGTTTTTGTAACTTGGTATGTAATCCGGGAAACACTTCTGGTCACTCTTTTACAAGTTTTGTGAGATGTTGGTATATAATTTTGGGATGTAGAACTTTAGGAATAAAGTCCCTTAAAATATACCCCTTAAGTTCATGTGTAGTATGTGTCTAGATGGAAACCATGCTTACAGTTATTGTGTGTGCTTATGGACGTAAATCTACATTTTAGATTTTTATCTTTAAGGTTTTTCTCTCTCGCATGTCATCTTACAGCTTTTGGAGGTAAAACATAAACTTATGTTTGATGTTTCAGAACTTGGTAATCACCTTGCTGCTTAATCGTCTCCCATTAAATTGTGTCTGAAAGGAAATGTTAAGCAATTGATCAATTTGGAAATGTTAATGAGCTTGTAAGGCTTCCTGCTTGATCATGCTTTTAGTAGTAAACTCCTAATTAGTGGTGTTAGGGAGGCTTTTTTCGTGAAATACTTTAACTTGTTCAAAGATTATGCATTTTGTTTAGTAGAACAATGTAGGTTTTTAACAGGTGCCCTGTTTCTCTGTAACTACATAAGCTTCATATTAAATAAATAATAATACAAATACAGAATTTACCCATGCAGAGGATATCTTCTGTTGTTTTCAAGTTAACTAGATGTATACCTTACAGAATAGAAAAAGAGATGAGAGATGCTTCTGGAAATACTGGAGCTTTAAGACCTGTAACTGCATCACCGAACCCTGAAAAATCTCACCCTGAACTAGAGGATTCTGTAAATCAAAGTTCTGCGGATGAACTTCCTGAGCAAAATCCTTGTCCTACAGAGCACAATATATGCACAATCAACTTTACTCAGGTGAAGAACTTAATTACAGTCTGGAAGTGCCCAGTTTCTGAAACCCTGTAAAGGAACAGGTTTTCAGGGCAAATATACTCATCCATTTTAAAGACCTGGTACTTCAGCTGGTGCCTGAAATTTTATCTTTTTTTGCAAAAGCATAACCAAATTGAAACTTTCAGACAAACTTAATCTTGGCAAGCCTCAATAACATCATTTTAGCAATAAGTTGTAAATACATTAGCAAAATTTGAGCAATTTTTTAAAGAGTTTTGATGGAAGACATTACCTACCACTCATGTATTCATTTAGTCTGCCCGCTTACTGTTATATTTGTTTAAATTAAATTTAATATTCAAATGTCACTGCTAGACACAGCATTTTTATTGTCACCTTCATTTGCTTTATTTAAAACAAGCACCAACACTTGCAATGCTCTTTCCCATTTATTTCAAAACCTAATTAAGTGTTCTACCTGTGTATTTTAATGGACAAACACTATGTCTTTCACATCCATTTCTCTGCAGTGGTTTATGTGTCTTTGTTGCAGTACAGATGAGAACATTTATGAGAGAAAGGTTTGTTCTCAGTTCCCTCACACTTTCAGGTGTTGCCTGCGATCAATGTACATGCAGTTATGGTGGAACAGCTGATAAGTGCTAGCTTGTTTCCACCTGTTGATGCATCAAGGCTGATCTTATATAAGAACAATGAGCAAGTATGATTTAGCTCTCAGTCTCAGGACTGGCCAAGAGTGTGAGAGGAGACAACTTACAATGGAGTAGTCTTGGTTTTAGCAAAGGTACATGCCATGAAAGGAAAGAGATAGATGAGTTGCAAAGCTTAGAGCTTTTCTTTGGCACTCAGTGGGTTTGTAATGATGGGGGAATTTGTATTCTTTGTGCCACTGAGCAATTTATTATGTGAGTCATCTCTGACAGAGTTGTAATGTAGGAAGTATAAATATATTTTGACAAAACATTAGTACAGACAATGAGCTGCATGTACATTTTATATTGCCCAAATGTTTTTTGTCCTTGTCAGGCTAATATCCTTCAACATAGAAGCTAGAAGTAAAATCTGACAAAATGTGATTATGATGATATCATTAGATTTTTTGGCTCTTTAGTATTTGACATGGTTTGGGATTTTTCCTGTTTTCTGGAGTCATTTCTCGGATTTACTAACTTTTTTTATTTCAAATATGTTGTTTCTAGAAGGCAGCTTGTGCTCAGGATTCTCAACAACATGTAAGCAGCACAGAAGAGACTTCAGGTATAATGTGCTAATATTCTAAGTTAGCAAAAGCCTACAGTTGTATCTTGCCGTTACACAAAAAGTAGTAAAAAAAAAGTAAAGTGTGACACGGTTCATCAATCTAGTTCACTAACAAAAATAATGTCTCATAGCACAGTGCCATTCTTCTCCTGAGCGCCTTCTCATTTCATTTAATAAACAGAACCTAGATCTAGGAACTTTCTGAATGGCACTTTATAAGTTTAAAAATCAATGGAAAGGAAACTTCTTGCTTTCTCTCCTTCCTGCTGTGAGCTCCTGCTGCTTACCTCGTGCTAGGTTTAGCACTCGTTACAGTTCTTTATGAGCCTCTGACTCACTTAGCCATCAAAAATTGAGTGTGGCAGAGGGAGACAACCTGTGTAGTTTTCCACTGGCTTATTGAGCTGTAGTAGTTCATGAAGCCATTGAGTGAATGCAGGTGTCCAAGTTATGTGAGTAGTAGGCTTGGACTGTGCAACTGTGGGGCAGAGCAGAAAGGAAAAGAGGGGGAAGAAAATGAAGAAGACAAGATAGGGCCGATACTACTACGCTGTGTTATTGCAAGGATCTTTGGATGGAGCATCTTAACTCATCCTTAATTAGATAAAGAACCAAAGTGAGTTGAGGTTGGAATAACAGCAGCTTTACATCATCAAGAATGAGAGCTGTTTTAAGTGATGGAACAGCACTGTTGTTTTCTATCTTTTGAGAACTTTACAAGCGTTCTCTCCTTAAAGTCATTCTAACAGATGGTAGTTGACTGTTATTTGTTAATAGTCATCTCTTGGCTAAATTATTTATATTTTTAATTTATTAAATTCAACACTATACTTCTCACATCCTCGTCTGCAAGTCTGCAGAGAGGGGAAAAATCCTTGTATTTGCCATCAAAACAGCAGACTCTTGCCATTTAGAGAAGTAACTCTTGATACTTGACAGTTGCAATTAAAGACAGAGGGCCATTGGACCATCCTTAAACAAGTTTAATTAAACTGCAAATTGTACTTTAATACTAGAGTACCCATTTAAAAAACTCTATCCCTACTAGGCATTTTTAATTTTCTTCATTGTGAATGGTAATCAGGACTCCACTGCAATGAATAGGCTCCAGGGGGTGATGATGCCTGTCTCATCTGACAAGAAAGGAAGCATATTGTCTCAAGGATATTGCCAGTGCCTTTTCCCTGGAGAAATATATGCCTAAAATTTAATTACTCTAGGTAGAGAGGGTGGGAAGACACCAAACTTGAGTAACAGGTTTTTGTTATGTTTTTTTTTTTTTTCCCTGAAAAAATATAGTAGTGAACAACAATCCCGGATGTCCAGAGGAGGAACAGACATTCATTTTAACATTGGTGGAAATCCCACCTGAATCAAGAGAGTATGATGCATCTGCTTTGCTAGAAGAAATTTCAGAACCATTACTACCAGCCCCAATACTTATCAGCCCAATAATTGCAAGTGAAGCAAGTGTGACTGAAGTGGAGAGGTAAATGCTTTACTTTAGTGAAACACTTTTTGTGAAACTTGATTGTTCCCTGAATGTGTGTGACAGATGAGAACTTCTCAAAAGAAATGCAAAAGGAAATAATGCTGGCAGACTGGTCAGAGAATAAAGAAAGTGAAAAGGGCTCAGATCGGATTTGAGAAAGTTGTTGTCAGTGGTTTAAAGTTAGTCTTTTAGTAATAATCCCAGCTAAAGTTCAATTTATCTGTCCAGCCTAAGTCTCTTCTGTCATGGAGACGTAGAATAAAAAGTAACTGAAATTTAAAATCTAAGCATGTTTGCGTTTTTACAGTAGTTTAACATTACATTTTTACATTAGTTTTGTAAAGTAGGTGTTTATTAATTCCAGATTTTTAGTGTAGATGGTCTTCTGGAAAACATGATAAAACAGTGGACGTACATTCAGGTTATCATTCTCTTGAGTTTGTGCCACATTCAAAAGGAAGAAGAGCTGAAAAAGCAAACAAATTAATGGGTCAGCAGAATAGTGGCTGGTTTGCAGTACTGTGATACAAATAGTTTGAGTTTCTTTTACAAGAGTACTCCTCAGTGCAACATAACAAAATTGTTGTTTCAACATTGTAGTTGAACTAAAGCTCCTGATCAGTTTGGGAGGAAAAAAAAAAACATCAAAGGAAAAAGACATTCTGAAGAATAGGAAGCCTTGCAAAGTTGTCGTAAAACCTATTACTATAGCATTGTAAGTCTGCAGATCACTTGAGGTGTGATGCAATTCCACGTTGTTGTGGAGGACCTTGCCTTATAACATCAGATGTTAATGTCATTCCCTTAGTTACTGAAGGGATAGGTCTTTCAGTGATTTTTGGCTACACAATGAATTTTGGCTATGTAATGTAAGAATTCTAACTCCTGTGGATCTACTGATGATAAACAGAATTGCTGACAGGCAGAGTTAGGGTACATTTACTGTCTCACTGTTCCCTTACTGCTGCTTCCCTAGATGTCTTACCGTCTTTTGAGATCATAATGGGCATGTGTGGAGGGTGGGGGTGAAGATTCAGCTGTGCATATAAATAATAATGTATTTTAGGATTTTCTAGGGCAGTTAATCAGTTGCCATGTTTTTACATTTTATGAAACTATCAGTTGTAGTTCAAATAGAACAAAATCTAAAGTGACTAGAAAAAACTTGATTCTCTAACTCAAGATAGTGGAGTAAAGTGTTTCTTGGTAGTAAATAGTACATTTGATGATGCCATTGACACAAGCAAGAAAGAGCATCACCATAGATCCATGTGTAATGTCCATACAGGAATGTCATACAAGGCAAATTTTGGCTTCTTGTACAGTCACAATAATGACTTTTTGTATATAAACAGCATTAGCTCATTGACAACTGCGGCTGATGGATTTGCCAGACCTTTAATCAGCAGTATGGAAATCAAACAACTAGAGAGTGTATCAGTAGAACCCATTCAAAACTTGCAGACCACTCAAAAAAGGTCAGCCACTGAGCTTGAAGAGAATGATTTTCCTCCTGCTGAGAAAACTTTGTCTGCTGTTTTAGTGGAAGGTAACACGGAACCTACTGATCAGGTGAGATGGTAATTTAAAAAGTGAGTCTTTATGCATAAGAGTAGGTGCATAACACGCAATAGAGCATTTTAATTATGTTTATTGTTTAACCATGTCACTTGCTTAAAAGTATACTGTCCGTGGAACTTAAAAGGAAAACCAACATTCATAGATTGCTTTTTCTTTTGAACTTTACAACAGTTTTTAGGCTGTCGATTCATATTAAATTTTTTTTAGAATCTGTAGGCTATTGTTTGTTTTTATTAGGATTAGTAGTGGGCAGACTGGTAGTATGTCTTATTTGGTTCATTCACCACAGCCTTTCCATCAATGACATTGCAAGAGGGGAAATTCTGGATGTATGTTGGATGACTGGCAGACTGTCTGGGTTCACTGAACTATGTTATGATTCCTCGTAGTGTCTGTCACATGAAGAAGTTCTTATAGATGTGCCTGCCATTTTTTAAAGTAGTGGCTATTAGTTTGAAAGAGCAAGCTGCAAATAAAAACTGGGCAGCACGCTTCCAGCTTCCCTCTATGCTTTTAGAATATGACAAAGCTTGTGGCAGTGACTACCATTAATTTTTGTGAGTAGGCTAAGATTGTGTAGTGTGTCTGGGTCAGAGAACAGGTGATAATTCCCGACATGATTCAAGAGAGCTTTTCTAGGAAGGACAGGATAACAATTCTCTTCCTTTTTTGACCTCTCATCTTGACATCTTTGTATTGAGTCACTTGTCATAAGAACTACCTTGAAAAGCCTGCTGAGGAAATTAAGTGATAAATGATACTGTACTGAAGGTGTAGTCTTCTGTATCACTCCTGTTCTTAGAACTGTACATGCATGATATAATGATCAACTTTCATTGTCTCTTCTGTATTGAGAGACAGAGAAATAACTTTTTTTTTGTTTGGTTTTTTAAATACAGGATTACTCAACTAAGTCCACAAATGCTCCAATGACAGCTTCTGGTAGGTAAACTTAAACTCATTAAACAAAGTGTAGTGAATGTAAATGCATAATAATACATCATAGTTTTTTTAGCACAACAATAACGAGTATTAGTCTTGCCTGAAGCCATCTAACATAAAAGTAGGAAAAAAAAAATTCCCAGTAGTACCCTAATACCATCATTCCATGCTCTCTGCTGTAATCTAGATGGGTTGGATTGCATAACTGGTTGTTAATTTAATAAGGGTTCTAAAAAGATTGCTCCATCTAGTCTATTTGTTAGATTCACAAAGTTTTTTTGACTAAACATGGTATCTTAAGCAAATATTTCCACCTGTTGTGGAGCACTGATTACCAAAGGTATTTTGTGTGCTATGCCAGGATCATTTATTTCTATTTTTTGTATTTGTCTTTTAAAAAAAAATATGTCATTGTTTGAAAGCTTCATCTGCCTCTGAAGAGCCAGAGGGAAAGCAGAATTGCTGACAAAGCAATCTTCATTGATTTGAGACTGTGGAGGGTTTGGAGAACTACTTTTTAGCCCTGAAAAGAACTTTAAAGGGAAATTGTGGAAGCTTAAACAGCTAGATGACTTGACTAATTTTATGGTGTGCTGTAAAGGGGTGCGTGTGTGCTACAAAACCAGCTTTTCCCCATACTGTAAGATCTTACAGACTTCAAAAGTAAACAGTGAACTTTTAAATTCTAGTGATGACTTCAGAAAATAAAATGACAAAACACTGGACAATAATTCAGCCCTTCTCCTTTAGTGGTGCAAGTCATTTAAACATCGCATGCATCTTTTTGGCTGTTGTGTTATCACTGAAGTTAAGTAATTGAACTCCTTGAATGACTCTCAACACCTCTTACAGGGAATCCTTTTCAAAACACAGAGGCTTCAGCAAAGGAGGAAGTACTTACCTCTGTGTTGGTGTCTGGGTCTGTGTCACCGCTGGCTGAGAGAAGCCAGGTTGAGACTTCGCAGAACTCAGAGGAAACAGTATTTGACAATTCGGCAACCAAGCAAGAAGAGGAGGTGATGTCTAGATTAACCTCTAACAGAAAAGCAGAAATAAGTGGGCAAGGAAAGCAGGGGGATGTGCATGCATCTGGGCTGTTGGAACATACTGGATGCCTAATGTTGTCTTCAAAAACTCCATTGCTCAGGTATTTATGCAGTAATGTTTTTTCAGCCTTTTCTGTTAAAAACCTTTTTTTTCTAAGTTGAGGTTTTATGTCTGTTTTCCACTTGGCATTGCAAGAAGGGCAGTATCATTGTTTCTGACATACATGGCTAAGAGTAACAGTGCCTATCCTCTTCAGCAAGTTAGAATCAAACTGTGTGCTTTGAAATTTGAATTATTCATTAAATGAGCCAATTGACCAAGGGTCACTATTGGTGAATGGTGTGTCTGTTTAGACACTGACAGAGGTGACATCTGTTGTCTATGATATGGACTTAGGATAACTTGTTTTCCTTAGCTAAGTCTAAAAATGTTGTAATATATACATCCATCTACTTGTTCTGATTTTTGTCTTCCTGCCAATAAGATTTGTTACTGGTAATGGTACGCAGCACACTAGATTTTTAGGACTAACTTAAGATGTGTCACTTTTCCGAAGGAGTTTTAACCTTGACAGCTTGGAGGATATTCCTCTATCCATCCGACCATGAGTTGTTTTAAAATAGCTTTCTATAATGTTTGTTTAAGTGTTTGAGTTACTGCTCTCTATTGCTCTTGCACTTGCTGATTTTGATTGTTGTGCTCCACTGGTCTCTCCTGATCCTGTCATTTACTCTTTCATTATGCTTCTGTGAGTACCAAAACTGGTTATTTGTACCTAGGACCTCCACAGCAATTGGGTAGTGATGCATTAACATCAGAATCCTTGCCTTAAAGTTTACTTTATAAGTTGTAGACTCTTAACAACATGAAAAAGTGATGCTCTTTGTACCTCCCTCATCACTGTGAATTCTGTGATTTTGCTGGTACCACGTATGATGCCATTACAGATTGAAACCTTGCAGCGAATAGTCTGCTTTCTGGTGAAGACAGTCTGCTGTGGCTCCATCCTTGGGAATCAGGTTTCTTTTTCCATTGATTACATGAAGGATGCTCTCTTCAGTTTGTTCTTTAGGAGTATGTCTCCATTTCTCTGGGAACCTCTTTCTGAAGATTTGGTAGCTTGTTACAGGCTCTGGTTTAGTAGCAAATTGCGGGTTCCTGTTCTCAAGGTTGGAGATTGTGAAGAATCTCTGTAATTCTTAAAAAAACTCATACCAGAATATTCAGTAATACAAAGCCTTTATCACAACTACTGTTTGTTTTTTTTTTCTTAGAATTTTCTTAGATCTTGGAGAAGTGTTTGTTTCCTGTGTAATGAGTTGGACTCCTCTGTAGTACTATTTACATTCTTCCTTTTATGGAACAATCCTATGACATACTGACTATTTGTTTTGAATAGGTGTGGACGAAAACCACGGGGATTTTTATCTTTAATTTGCAAAAAAAGTAGTTCTGAATCTGCAGAAGATACCAAACGGAACAAAGGAAAGACCCAAAAACATCGGATTGTGGCTCCAAAGTGGAGTCTGAAAAAACCCACTCCATCCAGTAAGGAAGATAGGGAATCTTGTTCCCTTCCTTCTACAAACACATCATCATCTGCAAAATATAAGAACATAGCTGCTGATGCTACAGTTAGGGTATGTGTTTACTTTTGAATGCCCTTGAGTTTTTATGAACACTGAGTTAGCTGTTTCAGGAGTGGGTAGCTGCGCATATTCTGAGAGAGGCATTTGTTCCAGTGAATAAATCCTGACTTGTGCAAAAGGACATATATCTTCTTGTTTCTCGCTTTCAGTAAATTGAATTTTTTGTCTGAACTTCATATCTAATTTGGAAGCTCAAGGGCACATATATGTACATGCACACACTCAAACATACACAGATTAAGACCATTAAATGTAGCCTCTTCTTTCTCTATTAGGTTCCAAGTAACGAGCCATCTAAGAAGCCAGTCCCTTGTGCTAAAGATCAAGAAAAGGATGAAGAACCAACCAGAATCTCTGAGTATTTTTTTAGTGACATCTTTATGGAAGTGGATGATTCAGAATAGCAAATATGCTATATAAAAACCTGAGATCTGGGAGTATAATGTGGGGGAAAAAAAATGTTTTTTCAAAAAGTCCTAGTTTGTTCAGATGTTCATTATGCCACTCTTACTGTCAGCCAAGCTGTCTATAAAGACAAAACAGATTCCTTCTGAAGCGACCTGGATAATTTTAAAATGTTGTCGTAATCTAAACAGCTACATTGATGTTACTAGATCAGACCAGTGGCTGCTGGTTTATAATTTCACTTGTTTGGATGCTGATAATGGGTACATGACTATCTTCCAGAAAAGTGCAATGAAAAAATGCTTAATCTTGTGACAAGTACCTTTGAATTTTAACACTAAAGCTTGTGATACTAGTTATACAAGTTCTTTACTTCTTTTTGTGAAGTATGTTAGAAGGAGGAATGAACCTTTTATGTATTGTGTAATCTCTGTAGATCACGATGCAAATACTGGAAATAGTGTAGTAAATAAATAGATGTGTTCAGCACTGCAGGTATTTTTATTAGCATTTCAAAATTATTTATTTTTGTAAGAGTTCGTAATAACAAAAATTAAAAGATTCTAACCTGAAAAGCTAAATGGGGTTAGTTCCTTAAAAATGTGCTGAGAACTACCAGAAAAATACAATTTAGTAGAAGATGCTATATGATGGTAGTCTTTGCAACTGTCATATTGCATTGGGAGGAAGATGTTCATGTTTCCTTGTATGAGTCCTAATTGCCTCCTAAATTTGAAAACAAGGGGATAGATACCATTTAGTTTCCTTGGGTTTACTTGTAGGTGTTTGTATCTCTGCTGACTTCTTTGGTTTCCCTTGTGCAAAGTTGCACAAGGATTGGATTTAAACCATGACCAGTCAATGTGGTTGCTGTGGGGATTTGCTACTTTAAAGCAGTTTAATTTGAATAGTATTCCTCATGTCGCATGTCTACTTGTACTGTAATTCACTATAAAATGCTGGTGTAGCTTTAGATTTTAGTCTAATTTTTTATTTACCTCATGAAAAAGATTGTCTTGATGAGATAATGTTCATGCAGTCTTAAAGTCAGGTGGTCACTGATTCAGTATTTATTCGGGAACTCCTTATTACACAAAAATGAGTGTGCAGTTTAAGTAGTCTAGATTTTTCTCCTGTTACTTAAAACCAACAGGTACTTGTGCAAAACAGATTTATTATGAAAGTGAAACTGATGTTGAAATGGTATTGTTGTGTTCTCAAGAAACCTTTCTTCAGCTTTGGACTGGATAATCATTTACTGGAAAATATTTTCTTATAAATATCTATTTAATTTTGAAATATTTGATGAAGTTTGAGAACGTTTACCTTTTCAGCAGTTTATTGGCAATACTTTTGAAGGAGCCTTTAAAATTTTGTGAATGAGGAAAAATACACGGAAAAGCTACTGATACTGCAACATCAACTGCAGTGAGCAGCAGTATCCTCTTGAGGTGAGAGAAGGGGGACTAACAGTCCCAATGTAAAGTGACTTACTTGAAAGCCTACTGCCAGCCCCCACCCAAAAGATTACCACCACCACAGGCAGTTTCTGTTCAGGCATTATGCTTTGCCTAATCCACTTAACTTGAAATGTTTAACCGAGTATTGTCCTACTGTTAACATTATGAAATAGATTCTACATAAAAATCCATGAATTGCATATCTTGTAGATGCTATTGTACATATGTTAAGTGTTTAGTTCCTGATACATGTGGCATGTTTAATTTACTTACACTGAAAGAGCCTAGAATTAGATTTATAGGGAGGGGCTATAAAATAATTTCCTGAGGTACTTTCTGAGGAGAAACCATTTACAATTGGGTGTGTACATTTTAGTTTACTTTCATATTACAAGGAAAAAAACCCCAACTATTCCATTAGTAAGATTTAAGGTGCCTTATCTACCTTATTAATTGGGGCTGCACTTTTTTTTTTCCCGCGGTAGATCACATGCACTTTGCTAGAGGATTTTTTTTTTTTACAGAACAAATTTAATTTGAATAAAGATAAGACAACTTTGTGTTCTGCTTGTAGTGGTGGAGGATGTAAGAAAAGATCAGTGAAATCCCAATGCCTGTTAATTTAGCATTTTTACAAAGATGGGGCAAGGACTGATGTGCTTTGGAGTGTTTACCACCCTGCATCACCGCAAACAAGCTTTGTATTTCAAAGTAGTAATATTCCATTTGTAAGTTATGTGAATAAATTATTTTATATTACCGGTGTCAGCTGTGGCTTTTAAATGCTCGCAGGCATAGTAAGTTAGGGAGAGCATGGTGGTCTGAAGGAGCAGCTGAAATGCTGGCTGCCTGCTGGGATGGGTGCAGGCCTGGGTATGGGGTGTCGGGTGAGGGCACCCATACAGGAGTGGTGCTGTAGTTTTGCTGTACAATAGTTTACTTATTATCAGAGGTCCCAGTCGTCTCTCTTTGTGAATGCCAGGGCCTTGTTTAAAAACAGAAGCACTGTCCTGCTGAGAAGCAGGCCTGGTAAGGGGGGCTGGGACTGAATCGGAGTCGCCGCTCCCGCAGCTCTGCGGGAGCAAGAGCCCCGCGGTCCCCAGCGCGGAATGGTATCAAGGGGAAAGAGAGCCCTTCCAGAATGCGCGGCGGGTCGGGCAGTTGTGCAGGTACAACACCTTCTTCTCTGCCCCGAGAAGCCGCCCGCGGGCCTGGCCGTGCACTGCTGGGGCGGGGCCGCGCTGCCCATTGGCTGCGGCGGGGGGAGTGGCGGCTGCCTGGGTCGGCGCGGCGCTGCTCAGCCTGGTTGGGCTCTTCTCCGCCGGCCTCGGCGCGGCCGCCATGCTGCTGTGGCCGCGGCGGCTGCTGTGCCCCTGGCGGCTGCCTGTGCTCGCCCGCTCGTACCGCGGCGACGCGGTGGCGGCGCTGGGCTCGCCCCCCGACGCGAGCTCCGCGCTCTACCAGGTAGGCCCGGGCCTGGCTCCCCGGGCGGGGCCTCCCCCCGTGCGAACCGCCAGAGGCGAGGCCGCAGCCCCGGGGTGGGGCGGAGGGGTGGACCCGGCACTGAGCGTCCGGCATGGCGGCAGCGCTGCAGCGTGTGTGTCAGCAGCCCCGGGTCGCCCCGCAGCGCTCGGAGCCGCCCGGCGGTGCTCGTGCAGACAGCGCCCGCACGGGCGCAGCGCCTCAGCGCGGGCGGCTCCGTTCGCAGTGCCGGCACTCGGCTGGGCGGGGGCTGGGCGGCACTGTGCGAGTGAGGCGGAGACCAGGGTGGGGATGGTAATCCAGAGGGACCTGGACAAGCTGGAGAAGTGAGCTTGTGTGAACCTCTTGAGGTTCAACAAGGCCAAGTGCAAGGTCCTGCACCAGAGATGGGGCAACTCCCAGTACCAGTACAGGGAGGGGGACGGCATGATTGAGAGCAGCCCTGCAGGGGCCTTGGGGGTGCTGGTTGATGAGAAACCACACGAGTCAGCAACGTGCATTCGCAGGCCGGTAAAACCAAGCTGTGCTACATCGCAAGCAGCGCGTACAGCAGGTCAAGGGAGGTGATTCTCTTCCTCTGCACCGCTCTTGTGAGACCCCACCTGAAGCACTGTGACCAATCCTGGAATCCCAAACATAATAAGGCTATGGAGCTGTTAGAATGGGTCCAGAGGAGGGCTGCAAAAATGATCAGAGGCTGGAACACCTCTGCCGTGAAAACAGGCTGAGAGTTGGGTTTGTTCAGCCTGGAGAAGAGAGGGCTTCAGGGAGAACTTATAGCAGCTTTCAGTACCTGAAGGGGCCCTACAAGAAGGCTGGAGAGGGACTTTTTAAAAGAGCAAGTAGTGGTAGAACAAGGGGGAATAACTATATTGGAAGGGAGAAGATTTAGATTAGACATCAGGAAGTTTTTCCCGATGTGAGCAGTGGCATGGGTTGCCCAGGGAAGTTGTGGATGCTTCCTCCCTGGAAATGTTCAAGGCCAGTTTGGATGGGGCCTTGAACAGCCTGGTCTGGTTGGAGGTGTCCCTGCCTGTGGCACGGGTGACTCCAATTGGATGGTCTTTAAGGTCTCTTCCAACCCAAACCATTATATGATTCTGTGAACCCAAAGTCAGAAATTTCCATGTGTGGAAATTCATCCCAGAGTTGAAGACAGGTGGGATAGTTCCACAAAGTCGCAGGCGTGCCTCCAGAAAACAGGATATCAGCAGAAAGAAGGAGGGATAGATAGAATTCCAGCTGTCTTTATGAAGAGAACAGTGATTAGGTCTGCTGTAAATTTTTTTTTTTTTAATGGGACATTATTAATGTGACCGTGTTCAAGACAAAAATTATGTTTACGGTTAGGCCAAGAAAAACATCATTGTGGGTGTGGAACTGGTAGAAGGGCACGCATTTGTTTTAAAATTTGTTCCAAGTAAAATACCAAACAGCATGTTAATCAACAACACATATTCCTATTGAAATATTTCCTTTGGTTCTGTGTTTGGTTTTGGAGAAACTAAATTTTTGATGACTGAAACTTCTGTGAAATTTCAGTGCATGTATACACACATAAAAACTTTGTGTGTATGAAGTGTATGTGTATTCATGTATTGCATACGAAAAAGAGTTTTAGTATGTTTACTCAGCTAAGCAGTCACTGGATTTGCATTTGTGTACACTGTTTGATCTCTTAAAGAAAAGCAAAGCTTGGCAACATCTGTAGAATGCATTTTTTTACTTTTTTAATGTTAATGTATTTTGACAGCAGCTTCCAATGGATGTCAAGACGGGAATAGTTTGCTTAGCTCTGCTAGACAAACCCATTTACTTGGGTACATCCAGTACGTCATTCAACCGGTGAAATAGCCAATAGTGTTAGTATTTGATAGAAATAATTTATAGAGCACTGTAAGTGCGTGTAGTGCTTTACAGACACGGAGATCTGAGGTCCCTGCTGTGAACCATCTGAAATAGAAGTAATACAGGGATAACAGGGATAACAGTGTAAACACAAGAAGGTGTAATGGTACATGATGAAGGTCTTGCCTTCTTTAGCTAATGTTTGCCTTTCTGCCTGTGAATGCAGCTAGATGGGCTGGCCTTCATAGTGTAAATTGTCTTTCAAACCAGACAGGGAAAAATGTAATTTAAAATGGAGTGAGTATACATTCTGGAAAATAAAGGAAAATCTACGTAAAGATTCCAAGGATTAGCTCTTACAGCTGCTCTGCTGTGTAGTAATAATTCAGTTAGCTCATGCAATAACTGTAGGATTAGTCTGTAAGTTTTGCCTCTTGATTTTGCTTTAAACTTCTGAACAGCAGAACAGCAGAATTTTATAGAGCTTAGTGGTGCAACAGCTGGTTTCTGCAAAGAACTTGTCACTTCCCTGGCCTTTTTGTTATTAATTTAATGAAGAAGCCACAAATAGATACGATAGAACCAGCAGATTTGATTCTGAGAGGGGCATTTTCTGTATTTGTGTATTCAAAACCCACAGTAAGATTTTAAGGATTGTTACTTTTACTTTGTGAAATATAATGATGTCATGTTCTGGTTAAAGGCATTGTTATAAGCGAATGAAGGCAACAGAATCCCTATCAAGTTTTCTAAGTATTTATTTAGGTAGGAAAGCAAAAGCAGCGCTGGGCGGCCGGGGGGGCTAGCAGCTCCACCACGACTTGCAACCCCAGATGATTCAAACAGTCCGTTTTATCCCCAGTACTATCGCTGGAAAGGTTTTCAGGGGGGTCTGTGGTCCCCCTTTGGCCTGGATTTCTGGCATCTCAGTGTTTAACAGTCAGGGGTTATGTCATCTCTTACAAAAGGCAGATGGCCCCTCTCATCTCCTTGGCAACCTCGTACCAGATACCAGCAAGGCCATAAAACTCCAGCCTGGTGACCCCTTCCTTTATCTTATCTTTTCGCACACTGCTGCTAGCTTCAGGCAACTCCTGAAAATTGCTGCAGAGTCAGCTAAAACAGATTTTCCTTGTAAAAGACAAAGACCGCCATAGTAATATAATATTTACAGTTTAACATTTGCTTAAAACAATACATTTTAATAATATGATGGCTAAACACATTCTGCTAATCAGGTTGTTCTCATCTTTGGGACAGCTACACTATTCCCTTTGCTCAGTTGGCTTGATCAGCAAATTACTCCTAGCTACTTATTACAACGAAGCAAGACAGTTCCTAGTTTTCATGCTTGATTAAAAAATATACAAAGATTCAAATTACCAAGGTAGCATAACATTAGAATTAAACATACTTGAGCGAACAAGACATTATTGTCTGGGTTTGATTAACAAATACTTCAAGGTTACTTACTACAGGCATGAAAGATAAGGATTTAAATTAAGTGGATTTAAGTAACTTAGGTATTTGAGTGGAATATTTTTTACAGATGATCTAAAAAGTCCTTTCACAATTTTTTATCTAGAGTAGCTGAAGTAGCTATAGTAGGTTGTTAATCACAATCTAATAAACAAGCCTGTGATTGTGATAGCTGTGCTGCTTTAAATTTCTTCTGCCATTTTTAGCTGCCTTTTTTCTGCTCTGTTAAAAACAGGGAAAGTAGCTTAGCTGTAATGCTGTGAAATGACCCAGCTGGAGAAGCTGAACACTCAGATGTACAATAAAATTGGGTGTTGTGACAACTGCAGACTTTTGGAAGTGTGGAATTACAGTGGCTGTTTTGCAGATTTTTCACAGGAGATAAAAGGTAACTTGTAAACAGATTCCTTTGGAAAGGCATAAAATTAGGTTTTGTTTCCTTTAGCGCTGCATGTGACTGTGTGGCTGCAGGTACTGTACATAGCCTCTCCTAGGAGTGGAAGAGTCAAATTAACGAGATGTGGCTTGTTTCATCTTTGGTTTTTGAGATGCTGTGACAGCGGTAAGCCTGCCAGTAGGTCGATGCAGTGTGATTTCACAGGTTTGGAGGAGAAAAGCAGGTGTAGAGGTAGGCATTGGAGCTGTGCTGTGGGTGGGGCAGGGAGAAGGAAGATTAGAATGTGGAATGAAATAGCCCGAAAGGGGAATACAGTGGTGGACATACTGATATACAGCCTTACAAGGGAAGGAGGAGATGCAGAAATCTGTGTCCTCAATAGTCAGGCGCTGCAGGATCGCACCACACTTTCGTTAACTGAAGCTGGTATTTTGAGATGTGTTAGGTGTCCTGTAGCAATTGAGTGGTGCAAAATTCATATAGCTGTGAGCCATATCAAGGGCAGCACTTCATTAGAAGATGGAGAATCCTCCCAAGAGCCAAGAGAGGCACAGGAGTTGGACTTGGTGTTTCAGTATGTCACCTTTTTCTTGCTGGATGACCTTTAAATGCTGACGTCAAGTATTAGCTGTGTGCATCAGCTAATAAAGTTGCCAAGTCCTATTTTCACCTGATACATTTTTACCTTTAAATAGAGTGTGTTTTTTGTATTTATTTAAGAGGAGGAGAAATGTGTTCTTCTGACAGTCTTACTGTGCAGCTATAACAGTTTGAGTGCAAGGTACCTTTGCATGTGTTTTTATTTTCTTCCTCCTTTGGATCTTGGTGCCTTTCAGTGACTGAGACAGAGCCGAACAAACTTATCTGCAACACTTGTTGTGTGTAGGGGAAACCTTAATTCTGAGTGTTCCAGTCTGAATAAAGAGAGTCACCAGATTTTTTCTTCTGTCAAAGTAGAGTCTAATACCTTCTATATGAGAATTCGACAAGGCAGCATATTGGTTTGGGGTTTTTTTAGTTATTATGTTTCTTTATTGCAGTTACACTTTTCTAAGAGGTAACATAGTTCAATATGTCTGGAGAAGAAAATAAATTAAGCTTGACTAATAACTTTTTATTCCTAAGAAATGGTAAAAAACCCTGCAGTAATGAGCGCACAGAGTTTTGGTGTTGAGCTCAGTGGTGGATCACGCATATTCAAAACTAAGAGTCTTTGTTTTTCTAAGAGAGATATTGGCAAGAAGACCAGGCTTTTTGTTTTTTAAAAGCTTTGTTTTATCTCTGTGTTCCACATAAACAACAGGAACATAAAAAGTATTTACTGGATTTTGTTTGGTCTAGGTCATTCATCTTTTGGTACAAGAGACATAACAGCACTTGATTTGAATCCTCATGATGTTTTTCACAAAACTCGATTAAAAAAGTAGACACACCTGTAAAAAAAATTACCGAAACCTGAAAAATAGCACTTAAACTCTGCGAAGACTAATTCTATTTTTGTTTATTAAATTTGAAACAGGTCTTTTACAATTATAATACACTTAGAGTTTTTGTGATGCATGTTTATTAAATGCTTTGGGATGCTTGGGGAAAGGCAGTACATAGGTAGAACTGTTATTGTTTGAAAGACAATACAGAGCCAGTATTTAAAAATCTAAAATGAAATTAGAAGATAAATATATCCTGTCCTTTCTATGTTAGTTTATTAAAAAAAAAAATCTCTTGATTGAACTTAAAATACTGTTTTCTTGCCCACTTAGGAAAATTATGAACGAATGAAAGCACTGGTAACAGAACTCAAAAAGCAAGCAGAAAAAATCAGATTAGGTAAGTATGGCAGTCTGTCTTTTAGAACACCTGTTTAATTTGGTCCAAAACCGAGTTTTTTTCTTTGGATTTTCCCCTTTAGCTGTACATTCATTAGTCAGTTATTCAAATGCATCTTATTTGCTGGATTATAGTAGTAATACTGAGTTCTTAGCTTATCTGTTTAAATCTAGATTTACTGTCTTCGGTCAGTTGAAAATCTTGATAACGTTTACATCCAAGCTAACTTGTTTTAAAATTCAGGAGTTTTTGTAAGTAACTCAGGCTAGCTAAGAAAAATATCTGTGCCATTAGCACATCTTTGTTTACCACAGTGTGTAGTGTGTAAACACATTTTTTTGTTTGCCTGTTGAGTATCAGAGCAATATCCTAATGCAACCAAAACCATAAATTACTGGAAACAGAGATCAGTGAAAGCAAGACTGATTAGTTACACAGAAGATTAATTTCCTTGCTAGAGAGGCAAAAAGAAAGCAGAAAGTGAATACTGGATATTTAGAGTCAGTTAATTTTTAATTGGTTAAGATCTTAGTTGGCAATGGAATGTATGTTGCTGATGACATTTTTTTAAAAATAGGTAAGATTATTAATAAAAGGCATTTACTGATACACTTTTCATTTCATGTGCTTGCTTGCTTCATCCACTGCGCACTGCGTTTATAACAAATTGGTCTGGCAAATATGCTTCTGTTTGAGTTGCCTGTTAATCTCTTCACGTGCAAAGAGGATTTTCAAAGACCCTAGCTGTAGTTTTGCTGGCAAATAAAAGCAAGTCTGTAATCGTTTAAAAGACTGAAATCTGTGATTCAGCTTCTTGGCTTGCAAGACTGCCAGAATTAATTACAGTTGACTATAATTAATGGAGATGATACAATTAAAATGGCTTATAAATGCTTCACTCTGCTGCCAGAGGTTGAGATGCAGTTTTAATTCTCAACTTCTTGTGTCCATGAGGATACTGTTTGTCTCTTTATGCATGGTTTCTTACAGAATACAATTTCTCTTACAGCTTTGGATCAAAGCATAGTTAAGGTTTTGTACTTACTGTTTTTTTCTTGCTTGCTGAGAAACTAAACTTCAGGATTTCCTGAGGAGATGTTGAAACCCGTGGACCACCTCTGTCTTCTAAGGGTGTAGAGACTGTTCAGCAATTCCCTGTCTGGCTCCTCATCATGGCCATCCTCACTGCTGCATATTCTTCTGTTCTTGCATGTTACATGATAACGGGACAAGAACGTGGCCCTCATCTTTTCTTCATTTTGGGGAGCTTTACCAGAATGTTAAAACAGTGTTTTAGTGTCATTACTTGAGACTGCTTTGCCTATCATTTAAGTATATAAGAATTAGGTACTTGTGTTGAATGCTTTTGAAGGATAAATGCAATATCTTTTTCTTTGTAGGAGTTGTCTTTTAGAGGATGAGCTCTTGCTTGAGGTCTTTGTAATGAATACCTCTGTCTTTATCTATTACTTCAGTGAGTAGGGCTTTTCTGTACCCATACCCCATTCTACTGAGTAATCCCCAGCTGTGCAAGCGAAAGATGGTCCCTGCTATGATAAATTGCAATGGATGGATTTCTGATGGCAGCCACAAGAAGCAGCTGAGATACTTCTAGTCCTCTTGACTGACAGCAATCATAACACCTCAGCATTAACAGTGAAGTTTTTATAAACATTACTGTAAAGGAGAAGTTAAATGTGATTTCAAATTAAATGCCTCCCAGGTTGTTTCATTGTCAGGAATGCTGCTTCTCGCAGTCTACAGAATGGAGACTAGCACAGGGCAGAGCAAATGTCTTAATCTTAGAAGAGCAAATTCAATAGAATGGCTACAGAAACCAGAGGGGAAGCATTTGTGATGAGTGTATAAAGAGAGGGGTGCACAGAGATGACAAAAATCACAGGATGGAAAATTATTTTTGCAGCATCACTCTGGGTGTAAATAAGAAAGGTAAGAAGGACATCAGAGAAAGTATTGTAGTTATCATGGTGTAGGATGTTGAGAATTTGGATGAGAGTGTTAGTTTTGTGGGCATATACGGGAGGTGGTATCTTATGCTTGTACAGAAAGATTTACAAGCTTTAGACTTAGGCTGGCTGTAGAGACCTAATGGACAGGCTGAATCAGAAGTAAATTGTGGGCTTTCTGGCATTCCTAACCGGTAGGAAATTATGTGCATAGTGATCAAGAAAGGAGGTAAGAGAGAGAGCTTGGACGTAGGCTTAAAAGCTCTGTTTCAGTCATGCTTAGCTGACAAATCTTGAATTCTCAGGAGAAATGTTAGAAAAATAGCATCCTTCTTTATTTTAGATGGGGGAGACAATTTTAGTGATGAGGTGGATCAGTGATCTGTCTGCATAGACAATGTTTGTATGAGCTGTTAGAAAGGTGCTGAGGTGTGTCAGCAAATCTTCTGTATTGATTGGCACAAAGCTCTACAGAGCAAAAGATGTGATTTAGGATGGCCTTGGGTAAAGAGCTGAAATGAAGCAAAGATAAACTTGATATTATATTTTGTGTGTCTGAACTCTGCTTACTGTTTTGGAGTGATCTAAGGAAATGAATCCAGACTATGTTGGGTTTTTCAAGATTAAATTCAGCGTAGCTGTTCTGAATCAATTTGGGGAATAGTATTTTTTGAAGTTCTTACTGCTGTGCTTTTGTCTGTGTGTTTTCAACCCTTCTGTTCATTGCCAAGCAGTGGGGGAAAGTTTCAGACAACTGTATTTATTCACATGTTTACCTTAAGACTAACTATAAAAAATGAGGTAGAAAATGGCGTGGATTCTGAAAAGCAAGCATTTTATCAATACTTTAAATCTGTTTTTAAGTGAAACCCATTATTTATTAAACTCATTATTAAGGTCCATACTTCAAAAGCTGGTAACTCATCAGTGCTTCCATTGTAAGTTTTAATATAAGTGGTGATTTATCTGTCTGTGTCCGTAGTAAATCTAACAATTTACTGTTGTATCGCAGGCGGTGGAGAAAAAGCCCGTAAGCTTCACACATCAAGAGGAAAGCTGTTACCCAGGGAGAGAATTGACAGGCTCATTGATCCCGGGTAGGTAATTTTTTTAGAAAAAACACTTCAGGTTCTCTTTTGTGGATACATAATGTAACAAGCTTGTTTTCACTTTAGATTCTATAAGCACTGCGAAATAACATAATTGAAATTTTACGGAAGTGTTCTTTGAAATACTCATCTCTCTTTTTTAAAAAAAGTCTAGTTTTTAAAGATTTAACCTTTTAAGTCAGGTATAGTGACAAATATGGTTGATTCCTTTTTAGAATCTTGTTGTGTTTGTCATTATTCAGGTCTCCGTTCCTGGAGTTCTCCCAGTTTGCAGGTTACCAGTTGTATGGTAATGAAGAGGTACCAGCGGGAGGCATTATCACAGGGATTGGACGAGTATCTGGGTGAGAGATACAAGTGATCAACATTATTGATGATATGGAAAGGAACAAGGTACAACTTTATTTAGTTTCCAGTGTTAAGCAAGCAGAATTTTCAGTGTTTTGTGTCTGACACCCAAAAGATCAAGAAAGTTGGTGTCTTAATTTAGCGAAAAGGAAGTGATTTTGTGTTTATTTTTGTTAGTGTGTTCCATGTTGAAGCAGAGAGCGCAGAGAGTTTCTGATGTCCAATGAAGGGAAGAGATTAGTGTAGGAGTACAGCAATTTTCAAAAAATAGGGAACTATTCTAGGCTAAGAACTGGCTTTGCTTATTAGAAGTACCTACAAAATTAAATTTGATTTTAAATAAATTTGAAATTAAATATGATGCTATACAGTAGTATTTTAAGGAGTTGAAGGTCTGTGAAACAGGGCTTAATAGTGTTGAGACTGCTGTTATGATATGCATTGCAGGGAACACAGAAGAGAGCTGGTTTTGAGCATCAGGGCTGCGAGGGTCCTTTGCAAATTACAGTTCTTAACCAGCAAACATGCTTACTCATAAATTTGTTTTATTTTTAGGGTGGAATGCTTGATTGTTGCTAATGATGCAACTGTCAAAGGTGGTACCTATTATCCTATCACTGTTAAGAAACATTTACGCGCTCAAGAAATTGCAATGCAAAATCATCTCCCTTGCTTATATTTGGGTAAGTCCCATTGCGGAAATTGCTGCTTCTGACAGCTCCCAATGTTGAGATGAAATGCTACTTCTTCAAATAAAAGTTGTTGAAACTGATGTGTTCCCAGGTTTGGCTAACTAGGTATGTGTTTCTAGATGCACATACTTAAATGTATTTTCATCAGTGCTGTGTTACCTCTACAGGTTGGTGCCAAATCTTAACTGGAGGGTTCCCGTAGCTTTTCTGCCCTTTTGAAGTACTGGGTTCAAAAAATACAGGAGTAAATATGCCACCGAATTACCTCTTTGTTATTTCTTTACCTTCTGTCATGCTTGAGCAAAATATCCTGTAGCCTCATCCACTCTTGATTCAAATTACGGCTTAAAACAAAAGAGTTATTTTGTGTTTTGGTGGAGTAGGTAGCTGCATGAAAGAACATACCAAAGACATTTTAAAAAGTTTCAATGCTATAAGTGTCAGTAATGGTTTGGATCAACAACAGATTTTTACAATTTCAGATGAATTTTACTGAAGCAAGAATTTCATTGTGTGTTATTTGGTATCTTGAGTTTAGTCTTTTAAATAGATATTTAGCCAAACCTTCATGTAAGTTTTACATAGGTATACTTCTATTAGAAGATTAGGATCAGAGTACAAGCGCCTGTAGTATATTATAGATAGTATTTGCTTAGCCTGGTTTTGTACAAATACAGGAACTTTCTACCAAGGTCTGTCTTTCTGTCTCAATACCCAATAACAAATTGAGAACTCATTAACCAATTTCAGCCAGATTTAACAGATAGACTTAAGAGTGTGTATTCCTGTGGATTTTGTCTAAGTCAGCATTAGAGGAAAAAACACCCTTTTACTGTCTCCACTTTAGTCATCCTCTAAAGCAGACGTGTCAAACTTACAGCCCAAGGGCCTAATCCGGCCCTCCACCTTGTTTTATCTGGTCCAGCACCCTGTTTGTACCTGGTGGCAGCGCCGAGCTCCTTGCCCCTGCGCTCCTGCCAGCACTGGTCACATGTGCAGGGTGTGTGATGCGTGTTACGCTGCAGGAGCAGAATGGCAGGAGCTGTGAGTTTGACACCCCTGCACTAAAGGATGGGTTAGTCCTTGTTTGTTCTGCTTGGCTTAGCACCTTAAATAGCATCTGAGAGGCATTAAATGTTTGCCAGTCAGGATGCTTGTACTATTAATAGTTAAATAATCAACATAAGTATAAGTCCTGGGCCAGCATAAGCATTTGTAATTTCTTGCCCTGCTAGTAGGCCGATCATGCAAAGAATACCGAGATAAAGGTTAAGAGAAATGTGAACTCGAAATGGATACAGGGACAGCGTGGGGGAATTTCATGGGCTGGTCATACAGTAATGGAAAGAGTCTTGGAGGGATAGGGAGGGCTAAATTTTATCTTAGTCATACAAAAAAGAAGAAACTTAACCTTGCTGTTCGCAAAACAACTGTATGGTTTTTTACTCTTAATTGTCGGCAAATTGTCTGTTCAGACAAGTCATATTTTTTGAGTTATCAGTCAGCAATTGTGTGTAATTCTACTGTTCTAAGATATTATGGGATAAGGAATTATGGAACGGAGATATGGCTTTGAAGGAAGAGTTTAATTTCTTTATTCCACCTTTGAGATCTGTGGTCCCTATATATGTGTACTGCTCATCACTCAAACTTCATAAATTAATTTACCTTTGCAATTTCTGTACCTGGGCTTGTATTAGTTCATTTCGGCTGAGTGATCAAAAGGGAGTGCTTTGGCATCAGTCAGCGGTTTGCTGACATGGTAATTTTCATACCATTTGAACTCCCTGAGTGGTACCCATCTCGGTGGTAATTCTCTCCTGTGGGCACCTGGTGCCATTTGTCACTGAGTCAGTCACTGGTGTGGGCAGTTTCTTCTGTGTTCAGGGGTTGCCCATTTCACAGCACTGGTATTTTGACCAGGTTGGAGTTTGTATAGTTGCCAGAGCTGATGCTGTTTTGGGAGAGTGGTTCTGCTAGGGCAAGGGAAAAAATCAAAACTCTGCTTCAAAGTAAAGCTCAACGTAGGGCATTACTCTCTGCAGTCATGCATCATGAGAGTGTGCGTGTGGGCTGTTGCTTGTACCTAAAAATTAATTACCAGGAGCCAGAGTTTTCAAAGCTTGGCCTCCCTTTGCATTCCCTTCTAATATTCTACTCTTCTTTGGAGTCCTATGACATGAGGTGTTTTAATTATTTGGAGAGGTGCCTGCAGTTGGAGATCTTTGAACTAGAGCACACATCATGAGGCAAGGACACATAATCAAACATTTCTAAAGATAGTATAAGGTCTTCAGTGCATCTGTGTTATCAGGGTATGAAAGTACATGTGTGATACCTCTTGAACTCAGTATTGGTTAGTCTTGCCCTTTTCTGGAACTTATGACAAAACTGTGGTAGAATAATTGAGTTCCAATTGTACATTGAAAGTGTTCTTAATTTATATGTTTTGCAGTAAGATAAGTTTAGAAGTTTGTATAGGAAGGTAGGATTGCATCTCTAAGCACATCTGAATTTATTTTCCATTAGAATCATAGGGATGGATATTACTGGGTTGGGCGGGGTGTTACTGTTTTTCTTTTTTTTTTCAAGAAAAATATCCTAATATATTGTAGAAATACATATAGCATTAGTGATAGTCACTGATGTATATTTTAAGTAGCGTGGAGATACTTTACCAACAACTTAAATATGTAACACTGTTCAAAGACACTGTTCATTCACTCCAGTTGATTCAGGAGGAGCAAATTTACTTCGGCAAGCAGAAGTATTTCCTGATCGAGATCATTTTGGACGCATTTTCTATAATCAAGCAGTCATGTCCTCACAAGGAATTCCACAGGTAATTTGCTTTTACTGAAGAAGGAATTGTACTAATTATTTTTTTCTGCTTCCCGTGTTTATCTGGTTTCAAGGCTTGTAGCCGTGCTTTGTTTTTTACAGCACTGTGTTGTGCTGAACTAATGATGCAGGTATCTGTTTGGAGGCACTGTAGACACAAAAACTACCCACAAAGAAGCTGTCTTCTTTCTTGGCCTTAATGTTAATGCCATGCCCTACCTGCAGCTGTCTTGGAGTGGGAGAAAGAGGGACAACAAAATGGTCTGTAGGGCACTGGGATATCTGTTGAAACTGTTGATTATTGTTTATCAGCACTGTAAAGGTAAGGAACCTTTTAGTGATGCCTAGTAAATGAGACATACTTTCTACTAGCAGAGGTATGCTAGTACACTGATGTGCTGTAGGATAAAAATGCCCTAACAGTGAAGTTATTTTCTAATGCGTTAATGATGCATAGAATTACTGTTAGTCACAGTTCCTGGATTTAGAAAGTGTTTCTGTGTCATGGTTATTTCAGGAGCGTGTTGGGATCATTTTTTTGACACAGGTGGCATGCTAGGGGAGGTGCACTTCTGGATCTATTACTCATGTAGGATGTAGAACTGTTTGAGGATGTGATTGCTGATCGCAGCCTTGGCTGCACTGAAAGTGAAGGGCAGAGTATAAGGTCCCGATGGAGTTTCCAGTTGCCTGTGGTGCTTTTAATTTTGCCCTTCACTTTTACCTGTGATTAATTTATTGTACTTCTACTGCAGCTTTAAATTACATTGATGTTTGTATGGCTGTGAATCAGAGAGCTGTGATTAGCTTCTCATTAGCTGCTCACTCACGCTCATGTGCTGCCTGGATACGGGGGGAGCTGAGCTGTAGCTATGAAATACTGTATGTGCATTCAGAGCTGGTGGGTTTTATTGCACTCTTAAGTATTTCCTGTGCAGTAATTCAAATAATGAATTCAGGAGGTAGCACATTAGTTGGGAATTGGAGGTTGTGCTGTTTCACAAGTAGATTTTAGTTTTTCTAATACGTATCTATTCCAGTTTATGCATTGGAAAAAGTAACACCTGAGTTAAAGTTTAAATGCAAGCACATTTTTCAGACTGAGCATGATGAAATTAAGAGTAGGAAAAAAACACTATTCCTGGGGAAAAAAATCAAATGAACTTTTTCGCCAAGTTACTGTAGATGCTTGTGGTACCTTTATAATTACCCAGAGGTATTTATTAAATGCACAGCAGAAGTATTGCAGACTAATCATATGCCTCTAAGTATAATTTAACAAAATGAAAACTGCTTGCTGAAAAAGCTGTTGATTTGGTGATGGGAGGCTGACATAGTTCATCTATCCCT
Source organism: Tapera naevia (assembly GCA_033556795.1). Lineage (NCBI taxonomy): Eukaryota > Metazoa > Chordata > Aves > Cuculiformes > Neomorphidae > Tapera > Tapera naevia. The sequence goes on from JAUMJJ010000044.1 coordinate 8,105,663, forward strand.
GCTTGAGATACAGGTAATGTGATCAGAAGTTTTATTTCCGTGTGCTGTTTTCTTTTAAGACCAAACATTAATGACTCGATGTCCAGATGGAGACCCATCATGAGCGGTGTCCTTCAGGGGCTGTGGGACCACTGGGAGCAGTGCTGTTTAATATTTTCATTAATGATGTAAACAGTAAGATTGAGCGCACCCTCAGCAAGTTTGCAGATGACACTGAGCTGAGTGGTGCAGTTGTCACACCAGAAGGGCGGGATGTCATCCAAAGGGACTTGGATAAGCTGAAGAAGTGGGCCTGTGTGAACCTCAGCAGGGCCAAATGCAAGGTCCTGCGCCTGGGTCGGGACAACCCCAGTATCAATACAGGATGGGCAACAGTGTGATTGAGAGCAGCCCTGCAGAGAAGGACTTGGGGTGCTTGTTGATGAAAAGCTCAAAATAATCTGGCAATGTGTGCTCACAGCCCTGAAGGCCAACCGTGTCCTGGGCTGCATCAAAAGAAGCATTGCCAGCGGGTCAAGGGAAGTGGTTCTGCCCCTCTTCTCTGCTCTTGTGAGACCCCACCTACAGAATTGCATCCAGTCCTGGAATCTCCAACCTAACAAGGATATGGAACTGTTGGAACAGATCCAAGGAGGCTACAAAGATGATCAAAGGGCTGGAGCACCTCTGCCATGGGGGCAGGCTGAGAGAGTTGGGATTGTTCAGCCTGGAGAAGAGAAGGCTCTGGGGAGACCTTATATCAGTATTCCAGTACCTGAATGGGCCCTACAGGAAGGCTGGGGAGGGACTTTTTAGAAGGGCTTGTAGTGGTAGGACAAAGGGGAAAGGCTTTAAATTGGAAGGTGGAAGATTTAGATTAGATATTAGGAGGAAATTCTTTAGGATGAGGGTGGTGAGGCACTGGCACAAGTTGCCCAGGGAGGTTTGGATAGGACCTTGAACAGTCTGGTCTGGTAGGAGGTGTCCCTGTCTATGGCAGGGGGTTTGGAACTGGATAATCTTTAAGGTTCCATCCAAACCAAACCCTTCTGTGATTCTATGAATTGTCTTTTAACACAGAACACCACTTGGTGTTGCTTTTTAACTATTTCCAAAGTTAACACAAAATAACATTGTTTATTTTCTGTCTTTTCTTTATGGCTGTGAAAGAAAGTGTTAATTAGACAATTACTTTGCTGTTGTCTGCCTTTTTGATTTATGTATTCAATTTCTTCTGCTTTACAAACTGTTTTGGAAGGGTCTTTAGAGGAGCTGTTCTGAGGAAGAAGTGAGAAACCTCACTTTCATGATCATGTGCTGTTACAGGATTCCTCATGTCTTGGGGTCAAGTTGGTTTTGTAAAAGTGACGATGAAATGTTACTGGTTTTAAGTGTTCTTTGAGTAGATGCTCATCTCAAAGGATGAAGCAGACATTATCCACGCTAAAGCCTATAGCAAGGTACTGAACGCCCTTTGAAGGGGGTAGAGTTAATTCGTCAATCCATTGAAGAACTGAAGTTAGATACCAGTAGATGTGAGGAATTTTCTTCAAAGGACATTAACATCGGTGAAAGTATGCCAGTAAGCAACAACTGAAGCAGTGGCATAAACGTAAATAACAGGAGCAACCTCTAGATTTCAACCTTTTACCATTCATTGGTAAAACTACATTTCATAGCAGAACATGCGCCTCTTCAAATGTTTCACATACATAGCATACATACATGAATGTCACCTGAAAATCATAATTTGAAACTGTTGAAAGCTAGAGAGATTCCCTATTTTTTGAAGAAAAGCTAAAACGTAGATAAAAAGTTTGCTCTGTCAGGCATAGATAATCTTGCAGTGCTGTCCCAGAACCTTTATTAAAATCACTACAGTATATAGTAGTAGCATGTACTTTTGCTGGCTTTGAAGGTCGAACAATACATTAACTTTTTTTTTTGTTTTCTCAATAGGTAGCAGTAGTTATGGGATCCTGTACAGCAGGAGGAGCGTATGTACCTGCGATGGCTGATGAAAGTATTATTGTTGGCAAACAGGGAACAATATTCTTGGGAGGGCCACCACTGGTAAGGATATAGAAGTTGCTGGTAAAATGGCCTCCCAAAAAATTTGTGCTGCTGACAATTGTACAGCTTAAGTTATTGAGACTTTTCTTGGTGTGGTATTTCCAGATATTCTCTAGATTACTTGGCATTCTTTAAGTGTTTCTGAATGTTTATATCCTAAAATTAACTCTTTTCTGTATGTTATAGGTGTATATATAAATCACACTTCGTTAAGGTCTTTTTATTGTACTGCTTTTAGATTGCTCTGCACATTTTAAATTGTAATATTCCTTTCTATATTCAATTATGTAGTCTTTAGGTTTGACTTGACATTAAAAAAAGTTACAACCATGTATATTATATCTTAGAGTCAAGATCAGTGAACTTTAGAAGCAGAACTGCTTGCCATATTTTGTCAGTTTACAAAGGAGATGCACTTATGATGGGGTTTCTCAGCATTTTCTTACTTTCTTAGTAAGGAAATAATTTCTAAGGAAACTCACCTGAAGAACTCCTGTGAATTAAAGCTTGTTTTATTGTGGAACTTATGGTGGAATTTGTGACTCTGCGAAATATTGCAACATAAGACATCTTTTAAGACTTGGTTCCAACAGGAGAGAGAGTGCTTGAATGGGGTTTATTTTTTTTCTTAAACAGCTGTACCATTGTATGTTCTGGCATAGGCTCAGTTTTATTCCAATACAAATAATAATCTTTGCTAACAAAGATTATTTTACTTAACACAAGCTTTATGAGAAGACAAGAATTGCCAATAGTAAATATTATGTAAGTGCTGGAGCTAACACACAGGGGAGCACCCAGAGCAACCATTCTCGTCACAGTGTAGTCTTACTGGCTAAGCTTGCTTTTTTGAAGTAGTCAGATATTTTCTTATTGAATGAACTGCTCTGAGGTGGCGCTTTGGCTCTGTGTTACAATCTTTTGGGAACATTTAGGCTTGCTTCCTGTGACAAAGCCTAACTTGAGGAGGCCTAAGGCCTAAATGGAGAAACCACTTTGTAGCAACATTGTTAATAGAGATACTGCTCCACTCAATTCCTTTAGTAAAGGAGGAGGGGGAGTTTGCTGGAAGTCACTTCTTTCTGACATTTAAGATACTAGGAGCATGTAGCAGGTCCTGTGAACTGTGGGACAACAGTCACTGACAGCTTTTGTTCTTTACTGGTTCCTAAGGCATGGTTCTGTTAATTTCCTTAAAAGAGTGAAGAGCTTTACCTGTCATGTCATTTAGAATTTACTTGTGTAATAGTGCTCTCGTTTCTATGATATGTTTTTGCATTTCATTCTTTTTCTTTACTTTAGCGTTGGGGGTTTTTTTTTGCCACTGTGTCATCTTAATGCTAAAAGTGGATTTCACATTTTGTAGCCTTTTTTTTTCCTGAGTTCAGTATATAGGCGGATTTTGAATTCTTGTGCAGCTTAAAAATAAAAGACTTACCATTTATGCAGACATGCTTTTCTGTAGTTGTTAAATATTAAATTCAGAGTGTTACTCGCATACTGAAAGCAGCAGGGGGACACACACACATCGGTAGGTACAAAGATACTTTGTTGTCTGCTATAATGAAGTACACATTTAGCTTGAAGTATTTAATTGTTTCAGTGGAGGCTTTCCAAGTTTACAAGAAGAACAAAGTAATCAGCAAAAGCAGATGAAGAAATTAATAGCAACTATGTCATTTAATGCTAATTTATTTACTGCTTATTAAAATGTAGAATTCTAGGTTTTCTTTGTCTGTTGGAATTCCTTTGGCAGTAATTATTTCCATCATCTTACCCAGGTCTCTGTTCCTTTTTATCTTGTATTAGTCCCTTTCAGCTTATTGTTTATAGGTAAACAAAGACAATTCCTTCCTCAAACTTAGGCAATTTTCTGGAAATTTATCGCTGTGATTTAGGTATTAGGTGTTCCTTGGTGAAAAGTGGCATAAATATGAATGAAGATATTAGTTGAGCAAGTAACATTGAGTGATTCATACATCTTTTTATTTAAATAAGGAAATTAGTACAGTGAAAGAAATTAACTTTTACATCAGACTGTTGTTACCTTGGTTATTATATTAGAAATAACTGCCCTGGCTGCAAGAAAAGCTGAGTTGTCTTAAGTAAAATCTAAGTCCGGCACAGCACAGTATCTTAGAGCTACTGTGGCATCTAAAATGATGTTACTGCCTCTGGGACTTGCTTAGGTTTAGAGTAATCTGTTGCAGAAGCTCAGCTACTAGATGTGAAATACCCGAGCAAACTTAGCTCTTCTAACATGACATTTCCATTGGCAAAAGTTCTGAGGAGTGTGGTGTACCTTGAGTAATTCTTCTTGGAACTGTGTTAGAGCTGAAAAAGTTCATCAGACCCTGGAAGACCACTTTAGTGCACTGAGTAATTGTGTCTTGGAGAGTTTACTCAAAGCCAGTTTCTTTCAAGCTCAGCTTTAAGCAGGTACAAAGTAAGACAGGCAGTACGCAGTACAACCCGGGAACCTGGCTCATAATCTGCAAAAAAGGGAACCAACACTCTTGTTCCAAGAGAATGGTAGTTATTTAACATCACAAGGGAAATTAGGTCATATATGTGTATCCCTGAGATGTAGCGCAGGAGACTTTTGTCAGGATAAACAGCTGAAAAAGGGCGGCCTCAGTCAGGTCTCAAAAGGGAGACTTGACTGAGCAAGTCAGTGATTTCAAAGGTGCTGTAAAGTTAGAAAGCACAAAAACTTTCCACCATTTCCAGAGAAAGATTTCACACCAATCCTCCAATTTAATTTGTTCCTTAGCAACCTGCAGATGCAATGATGCTTATATTTATGTGTATAGATCAAACTTTAATATTGCTACCTGTCAGATTTTCTGTTTGGTAAAGCTTTTCATGTTCTCACTGAAAATATTTTACTTGCCTTTCTCTAAGCATCAAAATTACTTTGGACTCCCATAGAAACTTCCATTCTGTGTTGTAGCAGACATTGTAGCCATTATGGTGTGTGCTCTGTTCCCCAAAATGTCTTTCTTATATGAAGCAAAATGTATTGGATTTTATTGCTCACCTGCCTAAAACAAGAATTCCAAAGGAAGTGAAAAAAAATCCCTGAAGCTAGTTTTAATTAGTCTGGTGGTGTCTATGTTAAAAAAACTCTGAACTGTAGGTACAGTCCAAAGTCTGAAACGCAAGTTTCCTTGGTCTTCTTTTTAGAAAGGCAAGGAATAATGACTTCATTGACAGATAGATCTCAATAGTAAGAGAAGCGTCAAAGTAGCAGTCGTACATAGCACCATTCTTCTGCACTCCCCCAAGGTGAGGAATCTATATCCTCATCTTTGGCAGTACTGCTTGGTACCTCAGGATGCCGCGTTGACCTGTAGGCTTCTCCATGCCATTCCAGGAACTTCTGATTCTTTTCCCTAGGGAAGACTATCTAGTTTCTGTGCTCAGTGGGGCAGGAAGGTCAGGTAAAAAGTGTTGAGTTTGTCAAACTCATGTGTTTATGTGCTGATCTCATGTGGAAAATGCAGATTTTATCTAAAGTTTATGTTCACTTTTCCTGATGTTTGCTAACTGAAGTAGCTTCAACAGGGATTTCTTTGAAAATCCCTACGTATCTTACCAAGGCTCTGTTTGCAATCTGTTAGAATTTAATGAACTTTAATGAACTTTAAGAAGGTAGTATTATATAACTGCAGTTTGTAGAGTGCTCTATTGCACTGCAGTACCTGGGAACGTGATGGAGCGAACAGTCCTGGAACCTATTTCCAAAACCCCTACAGATGCGGACGTGACTGTGAGTTGTCAGCATGCATTTAGAATAGGGAAATCAAACCGAAGTGATACCACTCTGTGTTGAGATGGCTAGGTCAGTGGAAGTAGAGAGCCTGGTGGATAGTTATGTTGACTTTGACAAGGCTTTTGATGCTGTCCTTTATAAAGTACAGACTACATAAATGGGCAGGGATGTGGTCTGAGAACTGCTGGGTTCAAGCTGGAGGTCAGACACTCCTGGTGTACTCCAGAGGTCAGTACTGTGACAAATACTGTTGAACATCTTCATTGATGATCTGATCCAGAGTTCACCATAAGCAAATCGGAAGGTGATAAAAACTTGTAAGGAGTGGTTAATAAAGCAGATAATTGTGCTGCCTTTCAGAGGGACCTCAACAAGATGAAGAAAGAGACTAAATGGAACATTTTGAATTTAGGCACAGCAGGCAAATGTTCCTTGGAAAGGTTAATCCTGGGACCAGCCAGTTGGGAAGACGCTTGGCAGAAAAGGCACTGTAGGTCCTGGTGGGCACCAGTTGAACGTGAGCCAGCAATATGCCATTGCAGCAAAGGCAGACAGCAACATCCTGGGCATGCATCAAGGAGAGCATTCCAGCAAGTTGAGAATAGTGATTCTTCCCATCTCCTCAGCCCTTGTAAGACACAGTTTGGGTGCTAGGTCCAGCTCTGGGCTCTCCAGACCAGGAAAGACATGGTCATATTCCAGCTCCATGAAAATTATGAAGGAACTGGAGCGCTGGAACTGGAGTGGTTTGAGAAGAGGCTGAGAGAGCTGAGACAGTCTGGTGAAGAGCTGTCTATGGGCGAATCTATCCATGCGTATGAATACCTTGCAAGGGGGAGCAAAGATAATAGAGCCAGACTTCTCCTTGGTGCCCAGTGACAGATCAAGTGTGTAGAGTGCACAAACTGATATACAGGAAATACTATTTAGATATGAGAAGACATTTCTACTGCACGGGTGGTCATGCTGAACAAAGTTGTCCAGAGAGATTGTGGTGTTTCCGTCCTTAGGAATATTCAGAAGTTGTCTGTAGATGGTCTTGAGCGACCTCTTCTGGTTGACCCTGCTTTGAGTAGGGCGGTTAAAACTCAACAGTCTCCCAGGGTGGCTGACAGATTCCACAACTCAGATTCTGTGGTTTGGAGAAAGCAAACATCACCTCTGCAGAGAAAAAAGAAAAAAAAAAGGAATAAAAGCCATTTTTTTTAAAGTTTATTCAAATCAGTGTCTGTGTTTCTGCAGTAATAGAAATCAGCATTCTATTCAGATTTGTTTGAAGTTCTTCAGTAGTCACAAAACCATATGATATAACTCCATAGTGTGTCAGACATGTAAAGAGAGATGTATAGATTTTTTTCATACAATCATAGATAGAATAGAAGCATAGGAACATTTAGGTTGGAATAAACCCTTGAGATCATTGAGTTCAACTCTGAACCTAAAAGTCCTGAGTCCACCACTAAACAATGTCCCTAAGCACCACATCTTTTAAATACTTCCAGGGATGGTGACGCAACCACTTCCCTGGGCGGCCTGTTCCAGTGCTTGATAAACTATTTGGTGGAGAAATTTTTCCTAAGATATCTTAAAAATATGTTCTTCCGTTTGTTGTGTAATGAAGACTAAAATAATTATGTCTTTAACGGAAACTTTTCATTAATTAGTTTCAGAATACCACATCTTCATATTACAATCAAATTTAAAAGCAAAAATCCTACTTAGAAATATCTATGCTTAATTTTACATTTTTGACAGTTTGAAAGTGTGTGTGCAGATACATATATACACACTTAGTGTGCTTTGGTTTTAGGCATGAAACTTGGAAACTGAAATCTGTTTTTAAAGTGATGATAGTTTTATCTTTCCTTGTCTCTTACATTACCTCTGTACTCAATATGTGTGATGAATAATGATTTCACCAGTTTATAAAGAATTCTTTTCAAAGCAGTTACAATAGAGTGGGAATGTATCTAGAAGAGCTTTTTTACCATGCAGTAAATAATACTGCTTTGTTTTAAGAAGTTCACTGACTATTTATCCTGTTAGTTCTAAAGACTCGACAAGTATAGGATTTAGATTGTGCGTTCCATCTATTCTTATGGATACTTGATCTGAACAATTTTATGTCATTAATGTCTTTTTTTTTTTTGAGAAAATTATTTATACTAAATTATTTTGGTTTTAATGGGAAATTTGGAAAATCAAAACTGCTTATTTTTTCATGGTTGATATTCAAATAAGTTAAGATTCACAGAAGAGTTTGTGTAGAAAAGATGAAGTTGAACAATGCTAAGTTTCAATTGAGGTATTGTTTGTTTGAAACTGCAGGAAAGTGTTGCATTTGAAATTGCTTATGAAGATAACTTTTGTGATATGCACGTTCATGAATTTAAAGGGTGTGTAAATATGGTCACACCAGTAATAGCTGCAGTAATAAATACAACAGTAAGTGGAGAATCTTTCTCAATAATAGTTATGTATTACTACTAGAATAAGGATAAAAAGTCAGAGGAATTAAGTGGTTTTGACAAGACTCTCTATAGTCACATTTTAAATGTTCTGAGGGAAAGTAGCTGCGAAAATATTATCAATGAAGCATTTTGCAAATGTCTCGTATTGCTATAATTTAGCCAGTATAAATAATAATGCAAGACAAGTGTCAAGTCTAAAGCTTATTTTCCTTTCATTGCGGTAGGTTAAAGCAGCAACAGGTGAAGAGGTATCAGCAGAGGATCTTGGAGGGGCAGATCTTCACTGCAGGTTTAAGGAAATATTAACTCTTCAATAGTTAATTTCTTCCATCCCTTAGACTTTAGCAGGGTGTATTTTATTTTGTGTTATTTTTATGGTATTTTATGGTATTGTTTTGTTTTCATTTTATGATATTTTTTAATTTCTATGTAGATATTTTTAAAATTATATCTGGATTTTGAAAATCAAGATTTTCTGTGTCCTTATCTGGTGCTGATGAATCATTTTGTTAAAGCAGCACAGTTATCCTATGTTTCTATAGTTAGGATCTTGTCTCTTTCATTTACTGCTTTAAAATACTTAACATATCCAGTGTACTGCAGCATCGTGCGTAATATAGACTTTTCTGTACTGTTTAATTCTGAGTGTTAATAGAATAATATGCATTAAGAAAGATAATACATTTTGCAGATTATTTCTTAACTGACAGAACTTACCACAAACAAGGTGAAAATAGCTTGTGTTTTTTTATAAGAGAATACTTGTTATCAAAACAAAAAATTCTACATGCTTTCTAGTTCTAAGATGAAAATAATAGTAAACAAAGTTAAGTATTACTGCACAATAAGTATTACTTTATATTAAATGCTTAATTTTTACTTTGACATACTGAAGTGAATGAAGAATTATTTTTAAGGGCAGTTAACATTTTTGTAAACGTGGTTTCTTTATATTTTCAAGTGAGTTTTAATTTCCTTTTGAATAATTATTGTCATCTTTTATATTCTCATTTACATCTTTTACTTCCTAGAGTTGCTATTTTATGTCACGTCTGATAACTTGAATGTACTATTTGAAAGAAAAGTTAGGCTTGGTTTTAATTTCATAGCAAAACAGGGAGAGCTGTATTGTAGCATCTGTATTTTAAAAATAAATATAAAACTCTTAAAGACTTAGAATTTTTTAAAACCTCAGATTTTCGTTCTCTTTTTTTCCTAATGTCTTCATATTGCTATTATTTTTATGCAGAAAATCTGGTGTAACAGATCATTATGCTTTGGATGACAATCATGCACTTCATCTAGCACGGAAAACTGTAAAAAGTTTAAATTTCCAGAAGAAAGTAGACGTAAGTGTATAGAATCTGAAAACACTGCATTGTTTAAATTGGGAAAGCTTTTCTTCACCTGTTTTATACAACACTTTTTTTGTTTCTTTTGAAGGCTTTGAAAATGGAAGATATAGTTCTTGTCAAAGTTTTCTCTGATATTTCAGTTATGCAATTACGCTCCTGCTGCATTATTCTCCATAAAATCACTGGGATTACATGCAAGAGTGCAGCAGCTAGAATAATGCTTCAAAATCACAGAACTGCACTTTGAGATTAACCCAGTCTTGCAGGGTGCTTCATTTAATTTTGAGCCCATGTGGCCATTCCCATGGACTTAAAATTAGATACCTGCTAAAGCATCTTTTTGAATAAACTTTTTCTCCGATCATTAATGAAAACTATAAAACTGAGGGGATCAACCTAAATAATGCCATTGTATTTTATCGATTTAAAAATTCATTGTATTAAACAGTGTGCCTACCATATGGGAAAGGAATTGCTTTAAGTTATTTTGGCAGCAGTCATGAGAGGGTGAATTGAAGATTAAAGCCCAGCAGCTGAAGGAAGGCAAGATGTTGTATTCAGTTGCAGGGCAATAATCTTCATTGATTTTTCAGAATACTAGCTGCCTAATAGAGCACAAGTGGAAAGTAAGCAAATGCGAGGAGGACAAGCCTAATTTTTGATAACTTGGAAGAAGTGGAGCATGTGTGGAAGTATAAACAGGAGTAGAGACAAGGGTAACAATAGTGAGAAAGTGTTTTCAACCCTCAATTTAAGAAACTTGATATTTGTGCAAAATGAGGACAAACCAGTGCAGGCATTTTGATATGGCTGGTGAAGAGAATACTGTGCTCGAAGCAGTTGGAAAATTAATTGTTATTTTGTTTTTTAAGTCATAACGTGGACTAATATTTCTTCATTGTGTAAATTGTTTTATTAAATTTTGGCAGGTGACCATAGAACCATCAGAAGAGCCTTTATTTCCTGCTGATGAAATATATGGAATAGTTGGCGACCAGCTCAAAAGAAACTTTGATGTTAAAGAGGTATGAATATAAATGCAAGGTCTGCATGTTCATGCACACATGCACTCAGTTTTCTTGCAGGAAAGCACTCTTTATGTCATCATAGTTCATCTACAGAAATCTAATGTGGGGTATATAGCGAATATTTAAATTTCATAAAGTCTTCTGACATTTTTTTATATTTTGTTCAGCAGATCCATTGTAATGGCAATGACATTCGAAATACAATGCTTTTTGGTTATACTTTTATGAAAGATAAGCAAAGATGAGACATTGATAACATTCTGAGAAAGATGTCAGGTAACAGGGAACTTTGTGTTGGCAAAGCATTTTATGGACTTGCTGAGTGATGTCGTAGCTTTCTTTTTCTGTTAAACTTGTGAAAGTAAAGATAATATATTTAAAAATTTACAGAATATAAGGACCCCAAACACTTCAGTGCTCTTCCAGATACATGTGGAGACTATTGTACTCTTCTACAGGCCTAGTGTAATTACTTGCCTTGGTACCTTCATCCAAGACCATATCCTTTCTCGTATTTTGAGCATATCTCATCATATAGCCTTTTTCACTACAGATTATGTTATTTTTTTTTTTGTGAAGAGTCTTAGGATGTACCTTTTATAAAAATACTCTGTCAGAAATTACTGGGATTTGCTTTGCATTAAGGGAGAAAAATAAACACATTTTTTTGAGTCTCATACTACACTCTTGAAAACTGTAATAGCTTGGATTTATGTTCTTTTAAAGTTGAAATAAATATCTTCTTGCAAATGTCTGGCTAGGAATGGATCTGTATCGATGTAAAATAGCTTCATTGCATCTCAGAGAAACCTCAGAACAGATCTTCATTGTTTTTATATGTGACAAACTTAAGCAAAGCTGAAAATAAACTTATCTCTAAGAAAGTGACTCATGTCTATATATTTTTTCTCTTTATAAATATGAACCTGTTGATTAATATTTCATATAACCAGAAGTAGCAGTATTTTTTGACATTTAGTCAGTAAAACTTTGTTCCTGTGTAACTTAAATTATTTGGTTACAATATCCTTAATCTTGAAATTCCATTTTTATAGAAGTGTAGATGAAGCACACTTTAAAAGTAAATAGGCTTTCCCTGGCACCCACACTGTATGGTGGGCTGCTTCATGTTCTGTAAATGGAAAGCATTTGAGTTACTTATTAGTATGGTCTTTCTTTCTGAACAAATGAAAAACTATGAAGGATTAGGAATTTAATTTTATTTTTCTATTTTTCTCTTAAGGTCATTGCTCGAATTGTAGACGGAAGTAAATTTCATGAATTCAAAGCCTTGTATGGAGATACTTTAATTACAGGTATTTCGAAATGTAATTATTTTGCATGTGCTCACGCTGGTTTTATAGTTGGAATTGTTCTGTTTGACTCACCCATTAATATTTTTAATAATGTTTTTCTTCATAAGAATAGCAGTTTCTGTTACTGAGAGAAAGTATTACCTTTATGTGCCATGGTAAAATAAATATATGTGAAAATTTACCAATTTATCTTTTCTCCTTCAGGGTTTGCAAGAATATTTGGTTATCCAGTAGGAATTATTGGAAACAATGGTGTTCTTTTCTCAGAGTCAGCAAAAAAGGTAAATAAATAGATTGTTAGGTGCTTCGCCGTTGAGAAACAAAACTTCTGGTGGACAGCTTGGTCTTGAAATGAGGAGCTTTTTTAAATAATGGAAGTGGATTGGCTCCACATTTTTCATGTAAATATGGAATAGATTGATGAGCTGCAAAAATGATTGGCCTTGTTTTGGAAAGAGTGTTCTGTAGATCTTTCTGATGTGAAGTAACTAGGGTAATAGGAAAATACAGTTAGAAAATCAGCATTTGAATTTGTGTGACCACAACGCAGTTGAAATAGTATCCTGAAAGTTACAGCTCTTACAAGAGAAATCTATGCTGATTGCATAAAATACCTTACTGGTTATAATTCCTAACCTCTAAACTGTAAATTACTTCAATAAGTCACATCATTGGTTTTGTAACAACTGAATAATTTCAAACCTGGATTCCAGTACTCAGTTAATTGTTTTACCAGAGATTTAATTTTCATACTTTGCTATGGCAGCTCCTGGCTTAGACTAATGAGTGAAAACATGTGCATTCTCATTAAATCTGTGAACTGAAATACCTAATTAGTGAAATAAAAGGCATGTTTGGTGGAATATTGCATGGAATGTGATTGCATTACAGTTAACAGTGCTTTATAGCTTGGTCTGGGGGGATTGGTTGTGATAAGGAGTTTCTGAGTATGGCAGAGTGGTTACTTGCCTTCTTTTATTTTGCTTGGTTTAATTATTTGTTTTTTTCAGGGAATTACTGTCAGTTGAATGTTTTGTAATAGCAATTATATATGGTGGTTTTGTTCTAGTAGGGTCCTCAGACTAATAGTGAGAAAATCAGTATTGAAAATCTATACGAAAAAAGAAGCCTTGGTGAGAGGTTTGAAGAAAGTAATTTTACTTGATTTATTGCTGTAATAGAATAATACATGAAATTGAGTTCCATGTGCTGAAGAAATACTTTCAGATTGCAGCACTGCATTGTTTTTGGCTAGCATTTGTTTTAACAGTTATTTCCAAGTTGAAAATAACTCTTTCAGTATTTCTAATACTTTCAGTATTTTTTTTGGTAATTTAGTACTGCAGCTTTTTTCCAACCAATTAAAAAATACAAGAAATCTTCCTTGCTGACTTTTGCTGCCATATCAGTACTGTAAGAGGAGATGGTCAGGTTTCGCTTGTTTCAATTCTAGAGAGACCTTCGTCTACGATGTTGCTTCTATAATCATCATAGTCTAATGATAGTCCTTTTTTCTTCTTTTCCACTTCTACTAATGAGATGTGACACATTTTTCACATGATCATCTGTATGCTTTTCAGGGACTTCAGTGGAAAAGCTAGCTAAAGATTATGCTTGATGATTTTTCTATTTTTTGTTTTCATAAATTTTGCTGGGTTTGTATTGTGAGAAGGTTACAGATTTTTTCAGCTGCTGTGCTACATAACCTTTTTTTTTTTTACCAGCAGTGCATAAATAACCTGAGAACTTTATTGGTTTAGATTATTTCTAGTTGAAGCAGAAGCTTGGAATCTACTGTTTGCGTCTTTGCTAGGAAAATGGCCTTTTCCTAGAAAATGAGGAGAGGGCATCTGCCCTGAGAAAAAGGGAAGAGTGTTACAGCAATTAGTGTAGCCATGAGCAAGTAGTGTATGCGGGCCTTCCCCAGTTTCAGGGAGTTATTTTGTTTTGCACATAAAATAGGGAGATTTTTTTTTTTTCTGACTGACTCTCTTAATTTTCATGACACTGTCTTATAAAAACTCAATGTCAGATGGTACACTGTGAAGCTGTCTGCACTTTACATATTGGCTGAGTCAAAACAATTGAGCTTTTCAGTGTCAGCAATAACGGTTTTAAAGCATATTATTTCTGCTTTACCCTTGGTCTCACACACTTGGCATTTTCTTACTTCTACTAGAGGGAATGCATGTTGCTGTTGACTTTGGATGAAGCAGTAGTAGTACAGCACTTTATGATGCATATACTCCCAGTGGAAGGAGACTCGTCATAGGCTTCAGAGTGCTGGTAGTCATAGCTTCACTGATGCTGCTTTTTAATGGCTTGCCTTTTTTTTCCCTCTCCACAGGGTACACATTTTATCCAGTTGTGTTGCCAGAGAAATATTCCGCTTGTGTTTCTGCAGAATATTACAGGTGAATAAGCTCAATATTTTGTGTTACAAGCTTTTCTGTTAACTGTTGAGTCTATGACTTTTAGGCAGCATCTTCTGTGCTTTGTTGTACCTATGTCTCCAGCCTATTCTGAAATCAGCCTGTCAGCAGCTAGTGAAGGCCTTCGCTTACAGTTGCTCTTTATATTTTGCATAGGATGACATATAGCACAGTCTAATAATGCTAACAGTTACTGATTCTTATTTTCATGTTGTAATTCTTTAGGTTTCATGGTTGGTAGAGAATATGAAGCTGGAGGGATAGCAAAAGATGGTGCTAAGATGGTAACTGCTGTAGCGTGTGCCAGTGTGCCTAAAATAACAGTGATTATTGGTGGTTCTTATGGAGCAGGAAACTATGGAATGTGTGGAAGAGCATATAGGTAAGTATTACTTCAAATGATGACAAGGGATAAGATTAAGTTGAGGGACCTTAACCTTGAAGCACCATTCTGAAAAACTATGTTAACTCTTACAGAAGTTATGTTTTCAATTGAAGTTGTTGGTGATATTTTTAAAGAGAAAAATTCCTGGGGGGTGGGGTTTGAGAAGAAGACACTCAAGAAAGAGGGGAGAAAAAATTAAGGTACTTGAATATGGGAAGTAGTGTTTTCACATTTTCAAGCATAATGATGCTGCAAATATCAAAGCATATTAATTTGAATTCTTTTAAACCCAATACATTGTAAGATTGTAATGCATAAAAATAAATTCTTAACTGAGTGAGAATTAGTTCTTTATCAGGAAATAAGTCAATGTCTTATTTTAATATACAATATGTATTTTTTCAGTCCAAGATTTCTTTACATGTGGCCAAATGCTCGCATATCAGTGATGGGAGGGGAACAAGCTGCAACAGTTCTAGCTACAATAGCTAAAGATCAAAAAGCAAGGGAGGGAAAACAGGTACATCTTTTTTCATTTATTTGCAGTAATGTCATTATCATTTACTTTTTCACCTAAGTTGCTCACTTTATGAACTAGGAAGGGGTGTTACAGGGCAAGACACCAGTGAACTATCGTTCTCCCAATACCATCTAGTGCACTGACAATCATGAAACATTTGTGAAACTGTTTACAATTACAAACAGTATTGTTTAAATCTTCCAGATCTGAAGATCATTCATGACATTCCCTGTCTGTGCTTAAAAGGAGGAGCATTTGTCATATCATCATCATTTTGTGCATAAGATGATTACTTCTTCCCAAGATAAGCAGCCAGGGATCCTCCCTGGCTTGGGAGTGTGAGAAGGAATATGGAAGAAAAACGTGTCTTTCCAATTATTTCTGAAGTAGGCACTTTTGTAGAAAGCTCATCTACAAATTATTCAATGACCAAGAATTACAAAACTTAAAATAGCAGAATTCTGTAAAGGTTTGGAAAAGATTTTGGCTCATTTCAATATTTGATTGAAAATCACTAGTATTTTGTTTAATAATCTTTTCTAATTTCTTTATACACTCTTAACTGCTGTATACTCTATAAACTCTTTTAAATTATATGGTTTATGTTTATACTGGTGTCTTGGTCCCATAAGAATTGATTTTATTGTAATGCCTTAAAATTGCCTGTACTTATCATGAATAGTTATTCAGAATAATGAAGCAGTTTGTAGATGTTATCTCAACACTTTTTTCCTACAATTGACTGGGCTTTCTGTGGATAAAATATATTCACCCTCATCTCTTTCTGTCCTAATTTCATAAATTTCCTAACTTCCTAATCCCTACGATGGTCAGGATGATACGCAGAAACAAGTTTGAGAAAAACAGTGGTAGTTAATGTCATTAAAATGTGTTAGAAGCTTGAAAATTTTCTGAGTTACAATGGTGACCACTCTGGATCATAGGAAAAGAAAACCAGAATAACACAGACTTTGTTTATTAAAAAATCTTGCCAAAGGCAACTCAGAGAAGGGTTTGTTTCATACAGTAGCTCCAGATTTTTTTTTAGATGCTTTTTTTCAGATAAGTTTTCAGATGCTGATCTCCAGTTATACTCAGTTAAGTATATTTTTACTTTCCTCTTCCCACTCATCCATCTTTAAAAGTGATATTTTAATTTTGTTGTCAAATATGCTAAATTGATAATTGTGTAAAAAAGGGGAGTAAAACTTTGAGGAGATCATGTAGGCTTTTTCTTTATGTTTGATGCTGTATATAACTATGCTGTCATTGTAGTAGAAAATATTAAAGAATATCTTATCTGTGTTTGTTTGCATGTTTTTTAGTTATCTGAGGCAGATGAAGCAGCCTTGAAGGAGCCAATCATTAGGAGGTTTGAGGAGGAAGGAAACCCTTATTATTCTAGTGCAAGGTAACATATAAATGACTTTTCCAAAACTTCGTTGTAATCACAGGTCATAACAATAATCTTGATCTTGAAGAACAGCAGAACAGAGCAATCTGGGACAAAGATTATGTTTGAGTGCAGGAGTACAACACAATAAGCTTCAAATCAATGTTTTGTCTGTCTTGTCTCTGAGACTTTACACTGTTACTGACTGTTTCAGAAGAGGGCATGCACTTGCAGGTTTTATTTTGCTGGTTCTGTAAGTAATGATATGGTAGCATGGAGTTTATGTTCTGTGTTTTATTCTGGATAAGTTTTATATCATTCTCCTCAGTGTAGTACCTGGTCAGCTTTCTAAAGCCCACTGCACAGTATAATAAGTGGTTGCTTGTGTGTTAAGAAGAATTCATTTTAATGGGATTCTGCAAGTGAAAAGGCCAGTGGTGAAGGAGGATTTTCAGGAAGACCTGAAACCATTTGCAAATCTCGAGTCATGATCTTGGTAGGTGACTTTATTGGATGAGAGCAATCAGGATAGGGCATTAGCTGGTGGGTGCAGCATGTTCATGTTTGTTGAGAAGTCCTTTGCAGCATTGTGTGCTCATGTTAATGGCATATTAGTAAATGGCCAGGTAAAAATTAGGCTAATGAACAAGGTGGCATCATGGAGTATTACCTCTGGAAACTTTCTTGACCTCTGATTGTTACTCTGCATTGGTTTCATACTAATCTTCCTGCACGCTTTTTGTTTTGCTTATGGTATCCAAAAGTTAATTCTCTACAGGCTCTCAGCTATCATGGAGAATGATGGTAAAGGGAATTATGTAATAATGGGGAGTCTGCTCTATATATGTTTTTGTGTAGCCGAATTAAAATTACTGGTTGTTTTCTTACCTGCAAGCTGGAAAGTCTGGAAACAAACAGAGTACAGAGTGGCTGGGGTATGATAAATTTTGATGTGAGCATCATGGGCAAAAATTATGTGAACAGGTTGGTGCAAGATACTTTGTTAATGTCATAGAGATGCCAGTAAGAGAAGGAGGTGGGGTTTTTTCTGTCTGACTTGATGGTTGGTTAATCTCAAGTATGACAAAATCTGCATAACATCAGAGAGCTCCTTTATGACCTGTTGATCATGATCTGAAGGAAGATATAAGACTACTGGTAGCTTTTACTCTGATTTCTGTTGAGATAGTAAAATGAACTTAATTGAAATAATTATACCTGGGGGATCCATACTAATTTTTAAATTTAATCAAGTAAGTGCCTTCATCAAATGGAAACTCTTGCCATTTTGACCTATCTGGTGCTGGGATGGAATTAATATAATACGATATGTACCATGATGTCTGTGGTATCTAACATACACAGATTTTAGTGGTGCAGTCACATAGCATGTGGGTCATGGATTTAGGGAGGGTTTTGGTCTCATCACTGTGGGCTCTCTTGTTCTAGCAGAGCCCTATGTGGTAGTGTTGCAGAGAGTCATAAATATTCTCAGCTTCTTGAGGTTTTAGGCATTGTACAAACCTCCACTGCTACCAAGCGACAGTTTATTGGGGTTTTTACACACAAACAATGAGAATACTTTTGTGAAATCTTGAATTCTTATAGACATCCACTTGTTGTTGGCACATAGGTTTGGTTTTGTTTGTATTTTGTTTTTTTTTTTAAATCAATTTGTGTTTTCCCCAAATGGAGAGATCGTGTCAGCTGTTGAAAACTTTTGTGCTGTCTCGAAGATGAAGCCTAGTATCCGTGTTACAAAAGCTTGTGCCCTGAAGCAGAAGGAAAAATGAAAACACATAGTGTCATCCTTTATAACTAGATTTTATGGAGAAGAATTTTCCGCTGATATATTAATGTTAAAAAAGCGAGTCAAACTGTCTATTTAAAATTAATCCCTACCATGGAAGAGAAGATGAATGGTTTGGGTTTTTTTTCAGTTCCTTTTTTTATACAGTCACTAGAAACACAGTCATAGTCTCTCTACTCCTGACTGAAAATAATTAGATTTAGTATATTAGCAATATAAAAACTCGTCAACTCCCAAAAACCAACAGACCATTGTCAGTGTTTACAACACTTACTAATCTGCAAGAAAGTAGTTTTACATGTAAGATTAAAGTTTAAAACAAGTCATGTTCTGCGTTTTTAATGATGTCCAGTGATTTTTAGACATGAAACTTGAGTATTTAACACCAGATTTATACTCTTTTCTGAGCAACTTTTACCAGTTTATGCTTCCAGAATACCTGGCCATTTTGTGAAGTTAGGTTGCAAATCCAGAGAGAAGCTAGCCTAAGGTTTAGGAAGTGCTCTTAGTGCTAGGTGTCTTGTCCTTCATTTTAAAAAGCAGGGTAGTTACATACTTCTTATTGTGCTGGTAGCTTGGAAGAGAAGATGTGAGCCGGTTGAGATCTTGCATGGGTCTGGCTTGCTTGTGGTTGGGTTCGTGTGCGGCTGCACTCCAGTTAATAAGCCCGGCTGAGACAAGAGTTGAAAGAGTTGAAAGAGTTGGCAGAGTTGAAATCGCGCTGAAGTGCATCTGGATAAAAGCAGTGAAAGTGAAATGCCTTTTGACTGAGGAGTGCTTGTGAAAACAATGTGCAACTGGCTGAGGTCAAGACAGCCTGGGCTGTTTTCTCTCTCTTCAATTTATATAGGTACAGTCTGCATTGCCTATGAGCTCTTAATTGCTCTCTGCTGTCTTGTAGAGATGATTGGGTGTTTCAGTAGTTGTTTGTAACTTTTCTGCTCTGATTTCATGCCTTCCTGTCAGTTTTGTCACGTGTGCTTTGTTGCTTCATTTATTGCTAATTCATAAGCAAGATCTCAGACCAATAGCTCAAAAGTTTTCATTACTGTGGAGTAGGCTGCCCAGGCAGAAGTAATGAGACTAAGTACAGTTACAGTTTTTGCAGCAAGTAAAATACCTGAAGGAGGAATTTAGCTACCTTGTACCTTGGAGCCAATCCATTTGCAGCCAACATCAGCAGCTGTTATTTGGCAAGCATTCACTGTAGGCCAGGGAGTAGTAGCAAAGGTCTGTCTGGTCCCAAGCATGGTCCTCTTGCTAAGATACAGGGATTGAGCTGTAAAAAAAAATGGTCTGTAAAGGCCATTTTTTAAGGAAGATCTGAAAAATCCAAAAGTCTACAGAGACCAAACTGCCTCACCCTTAATGTCCGTTCAGAGTGGTGTGACCCTTCCAATTGGCTTCACCAGGCTTTTTAGCAGTAATAATGAGAGGGAAGGAAAATGCCCTAGTGATCTTACCATACAAGGAATATTTCCCTGTTTACTCTGCTTATATAATTTTATTTATAACTTGTTATGTGTACAGGATATCAATACTTTTGCCTGCAGTTGTATTTTCTAATCAAACTTTAATCTATTATTTCATTAGAACCTTTCACAGAGAGCAGTCTTAATTAACGGGAGTCACTAGGCAGCACTTTTTTTAATGAGTTATATTGATCTACTTACAGGTTTCTAAAAGGATTTCAGCCATTTGCATCTTAACAAATTACATGAGCGTTTTACTTCTGGGGACTTAATTTCTTTTACTCACAGTGTCTCAGTTACAAGTATTTTATGAGCGTAGTTGTGACTCATGTTCTATCAGTGGGGTTTTAATATACAGTTTAATTATTAATGTCACATAGCAGTAGAGAATGTAGTTTTCTTTAAACAAAGAGAAGCAGAAGCCGGGAGTAAGCCTGTGAGAGGAGAACTGATGGCACAAGTACTTTAAATTTTGGATAATATCAAAGAGACTATTTACAAGTGTTTGTGATTTTGGGGACTTGGTAATCTGGTAATTGTTCATTCATAATAATTGCCTTCAGGGCTGGGTTAAGGAGAGCATTACTTTACAGTTGTTTAGAAACGGACTTCAGAAAAAAAGCATATAAAGGATACTGTAAATGCTTGATATTTACTCTGCTTCTTTTAATGGTGAAGTAATAAACATTTGTATCATTCTCAACTGGCAGTTGAACTAGTCTGAATAATAATAATGTGAATAAATAATAATGTGACATAGTCCTCAAAATACTGTCATTCTTAATAGAAGAAGATAGGTCATTGCCAAGAGGTCATTTTCCATCCGAGTATTAAAACCCAAAGGATCCTTTTCTCTAAGTTGATGACTTCATACTAAAAAATAAGTATGAAGAAACGCATTTAAAATATGTACACCTGATACTCTTCATGAATCAAAAATTTGTACTTTGTTATACAAGTTGATTCCACAGAGTAATACACACCAGTCTGTTGCAATGATGGCTGACGTGAAATAACGCCATGGATTGAAGTAGAATGTAGCTCTTCAATCTACTTTCTTTAGTTTTAGTATGTCCAGTTTCATGTGCTTAAAAAATCTACCTATTGTACATTTTCATTTCCTTTAATTATTTTTTCTTTTTCCTCTAGATTATGGGATGATGGAATTATTGATCCAGCTGACACAAGACTGGTTTTGGGCCTCAGTCTCAGTGCAGCATTAAATGCACCTATGAAGAAGACAGAATTTGGGGTTTTCAGGATGTAAACTTAAATGTACTCTCCTCAGAATTACTTCTGTGTATTTTAATTGGGGTTGGAGAGCAAACTAACTACAATGTTGAGGTGGTTTAAAAATAAAGATTTGTACCATGCTATTTTTAATGGAAATGTCGTAAGTATTTATTTTCACTGAGTAATCATCACATAGTGCCTCAATGTTTTGGTGGTAATTTGGTATCAGTCACAGTGCTTGGATAACACTGCGCTATATCAATAAACTGCAATTTCTAGTGTTATGTTTAATGTTTGACAAGTAACCATTTATACCATCTCTTGTATAAATAAATCTGCAAAATCAGCTATATATTTGGTGCTTAACAGCTCCTTTTTTCTTTTAATTCTTTGTATGTCTCCTATAAGTGCAAAAAATTTTTGCAATCAAACAAAAAAATATCCACATTCAATAGTAAACAATTTTTGCAAAAGGGAGGTGCTGTAAGGGCAGCCAGAGAGCTCAACACAGCATGACATTATAGATCTCACACATTAGCTGACATTTTGGCTGTCATCCAGAAAACATTGCTCTTCTGTATGGTTCCCTGAAGTCAAAACAACAAGAGAATCTGGTGGATGTGTGGTGCTTTCCAGAAGATCTGGGGAGCATATGCTGGTATCCATGGAAGCTGCAGGTTGCCAAGAGCTCTTCTTGAGGGTAGGGGTTGGATGCAAAGATATTTCAACATCTTGATGTGTGATCCTTTTGGCAATTTTAGTTTCACAAAGATACTCCCCACATGGATCAATGCTTCATCCGTGGCATATGCCTGAATCCTAGTGACTTTAAGGCTGTTGAGATGCTGGAGAGCTTTGGTTAATCTTATTTATTTATTGTAGTTTGTTGCAGTGTAATGTTTTTCAAGAACTCAGTATCTGTGGTTTCATTTGTTCTTTTTAGAAATACTACACCTTTGAAAAAGACTAAATGCTTGGCATGTTGTGTGTCTAGAATAAGGAGACAAATACTGCACAAGCTGGGACTAAGAAGGTGACTTTAACACACACTATGTGTGCCCAGACAACCATTGGCAGAAGTATTCTTGACTGAGAGTCAAATCCAAGAAGCATTAATGTGCATGTATGGAGATCCTGTCCTGTACCAGGATGCAGGGAGAAGAAAATTTGCCAATAGGAGTAATCGTTCTGGATAGCACGGCAGCTGTAGTCTTCTAAACTTGTGTGGCAGAGGGGTTACCGTTGGACTGAGGAGGGGGAAGGAAGTCAGCTAGCTATTGTCTCAGGCAGATGCAGAAGTGAAAATTAAATAATTCATTGGAATGGGGATTTTTCAATGCAGAATACAGATAGCCCCAGCATATGTTGAGCTGTGGGGCTCAGGTACACCTCTACATTGCACTAAAGGACCAGTTTTCTCTCTCACTTTAATGAGAAGATATTTATCCAAAACTTGGTGTGTTCAGCACCACTAGAAAGATTACTTTTTTTGGTTTGCACAGATGTAATCATACTGTTGGGCTCACATACACATTCCTAGTATATTGAATATATATTTAGCAGAGAGTAAGAGTTTAAAATACTGCAGTAAATAGCAACTAGGCACAGAGCTGTGCTTTTATGCCACTGGTTCTTGTTCTTGTCTGAGTATATGGATTTGTAAATGCATGGGGCGTGGTCTGGGGATTTCTTAATCTTAAAAGTACAGCGAGGTGGAGGCTGGGCTCTCCTCCCAAATAACAAGTGACAGGACAAGAGGAAAAATGTTCTCAAGTTGTGCCAGGGGAGGTTTATACTGGATATTAGAGAATACTTCTTTACTGAAAGGGTTATCAAGCATTGGAACAGGCTGCTGAGGGAAGTGGTTGAGTCACCATCCCTGGAGGTACTTAAAAGACGTGTAGACATGGTGCTTAGGGACATGGTTTAGTAGGCATGGAGGTGTCAGTTGGACTAGATGATCTTACAGGTCTTCTCCAATCTTAATGATTCTATTATTCTATGGTTGTTGCACTTGTGAAATCCCTTCAAAAATACCCTACATTTAAGTACATACGTATAAATACAGCCAGGGAGAACAAAGGGCTTCAGGCCCTGAAATAATTGTTCTTAATGGCTTAAAATAAAAAGAAACACTCCATATTTACTCCTACTACAGCTGAGCAATTTCAGGCAACTGTTTTCTTTATGCTTTGAATTACAGGGGTCTCTTTCCGTGGTCTATTAGTCCCAAAGCCGTAAGAAGTACTGCCTATTTTCTGCTAAGAAAATCTGTCGCTTCAGAATAATATTTTTGCTTTGAATATGTTCTTTTAATGAAACTGGTAATGAAACCATTCTGTGTTGGAAACAGTGGTGCGTAATCCTGGGATGCGGATAATGGAAGTAGATACATTTGAGAGTATTCATGCTTATGAGAATGATAACTCCCTATCAGTTGTTACGTCTGAAAGGGCAGTTATTTATGGCTATCCAAACTTCCTCCTTTAAACACGTGTGCAAGCCAAGTCAAAACATGTATCTGAATAAATAAGAACGTTCAGCCTTAATAGTACTTACCTTTGGGAACTTGTTAAACAAATCAAATTTGTCAGTATGGGCTTTGCATCCTCTCAGCACTTTCCTGTTAGGAGAGGTTACAGAGCAGGACCTTCACTGCAGACGAGTTGTTCAAGGAATCAGTAATGAATATCTCTCCCTCACTGCATAGCAGGCTGCTTTTGCAGGTTAATGTGCTGTGCTTGTGCTGTGCATTGTATGTGGGAACTGATTGTATGCCATGGATGTTGTATGTGATGGCAATCTGATGGCAGAGACTGCCTCTTTGCCTCCCAGAGGTCTGCTGGGAAGCCTTATTGTCAGTGGACCCTCCAACAGTGAGTGCTCATGCCACATTTGGTGATGTTGGCAAATACATTTGTCCTGTCTTGGAATAGTCACCCGCAGCTCTTCTGTTGCCTCTGCCATCAGAAATCTTATGCCGTTGCAGTGCCAGCTACCTTTAGTTTAGGTTTATTTAATATGGACTCCATTACATAATCATTCTCACTTACCATTGCCATTGTTCTACCAGTAGGATCTCTTTTGGATGTTTAATGAAAGGAAACATTAAATAAGCCTATATAAAAAGTAGCTGCCACTGCAAGGGCATAAGATTCCTGATGGCAGAGGCAACAGAAGAGCTGCGGGCGATTATTTCAAGACTTGTCCTACCTGTCTCCAATATATGTCACCTATTCACTGTGATATTGGAGCAGCTCACAACCGTTCATCTCTTTACTTACTAGAAAGAATGATACTTAGGATGACACTTTTTCAGATAGAAGTTGAGGAACAACGGAAATGATTTTGCTCTATCAAGCACACAAGCTGTGGTGGACCAGGTCCGTGAATTCAGTGCTCTAGTATTCCAGGGGACCTTTCTGCTCCCATTTGGTCTCAACTTTGGGATTTCTCTCAGCTGTATGCCTCCCTCCTGCCTCAGAGCAGTGGGAAGGACAAGAGGTGATCTAGCTCTCTTTGGTTACCTGTACGTGGCCTGTTTGAGAGAGGTAAGCATTAGAGTGTAAGAAATTTAAGAGGTAAATACTGTGACCTTGAGGGTGTTTTCAAACACCTCTGTAGGAAGAACTGGAAAGTGTGGAGAGCTGTGAATGAGGTGCGCCAAGCCGTTCATCATATGCTAAGGGACAGTTGCAGTAATCAAGGGTGCTTCTGAAATCTCCTGAGCTAAGATGGTGAGTTCAGGATGGATCATAAAAACTTCTCCATTGCAATTTTCCTTTTTACTCATGGAAAATAAGAAGGTACTGGGAACCATTCAGAGCTAATATGTGGTCACCAACAAAAATCGCTGTCAGTTTGTACAACTGTCAAAGGCAGAGCCTGTTGTACAGCTTGCATGCCTACTTCCGGTATTGCAATGAGATGTGGCTAGTGAACAGCCTCTGCAGTAGTTCGGCCTGCTGAAACCAAGAGGGTATTGAGAACCCATCTTTTATTTAGATGGCATTTTTCGAATCTGTTACTCATCAGGATGAATTGGTATCTCCTGCTGAAACAGATGTTGTCTTTCAAGTCTGTCTCTGGACTCTATTATTGTTTCAAATATGTCAGAGCCTTAATTTATCTCAGATTTTCCTCGCCATTCCAGATTTTGGCAGAAAACATGTTTTGATTCAGAAAAACAATGATGTTGTATTATCTTTTTTTTTAACTGAGGTTTATAAATTAAGGCAATTCAACAAAGCACTTACAAAAGCCTACTGCTTTCCAGCAAAGCCTTAAGGAATCTACTTAAAGCCGATGTCCACTTTCATGGCTCTGATTCAGTAGAGCACTTGAACAAATGCTTCACACTAATCTCTATGGTCTAGTAGCCATAAAATCCATCCAACTCTGTGTGTACATCAAGCCAAGACTCGAATACAAAAATGCATCAGAACTGCCTAATAGGTACTCCATTATTTTGACACTAGCGTCAACAGAAACCTCCATTATTTTCCCACTCTTAGAATAACATTAAATTTATTTATCATGATGGAAGAGTGTGACTATGAAAACCATATACCATGTACAACATCAAAAATTATCTATATGATATGCAGATTTTAATGAATATTAGCTGTGTCCTGTTTGTACCTCATCTGCCATAACAGTCGTGTGGAGAAAGCAAGATAACTTTGAGAAGCTTGAATTAATACATAGCTACAACAGAGCTGTCCATCTCTGAGGTCTGATGGAATTTCACATAGATTACCTGGGACTAAACTCTGCAGTGCCACATACTCCCCTACTTTCACAGCCAGTTATTTTGTGACTGGCTAGCGATGCTGTCAAGAAGTGCCTGCCTTTTTGTAACTGTACAGTGATTTTATGTTTTTATTCCTTGGCCCTGTTCTGCTCCTTGACATGGTAGCTTCTGACAGACACTTAACATTCAGCTATCCTGTACCCTGCAATTTTCTTCACTCCCTAGAGCTAGAGACTAAGTGTACAAGAAGGGCTGCATAGGGAGCAGGTAACAGTGACATTTGCGAAGGCACTGTGCTATAGACAGTAATAGGCACAGAAATGTACAGTTCTGTGGGTGTTGTACCCAGACAGGTACAACTTCTGGAAACAAAAATTGTAATTGCCTCCACATTCCACAATAATTTTACCTGGGCAACTAACAAGTTCAGATTTTTATTTGAAGTGCAAGGTGGAAAGAAACCAGTGATGTTTTCTAAGCGTCTCTCTGATTTTTTCAACTCTGTGTGAGTAATCCTCATACTATAAAATATGGCTTCAATTCTTGGTCAGGCTTTGCAGATGCTTCTTTCAAAGTTGAATAGGCTGTATATCTGCCTCTATATGAAGTGTTGTGTGTTTCTCAGTCTGTGTTATTTCTCTGTTGTAAGAAACTTTCGCTTTGGTAAGCCCATCACCTCCAGTACTTCATGTAGCTGCATTTTTTCTCCAGCCTGGGAGGTGAGATTCACTAGAGTGGTTCACTGTTAGCCTAATGTCTGACATCTCAGCCTTCCCTGTGGCAAAAGGAGATTGGAGGACTCATCCAAACACACAGAGGATCCCTACTGAGAACAGCAATTACGAATGAGGCCTTTGCTAGATGTGATGATCAATAGGAACATGTGGGCAGAGGTAACTGTAAGAGGTGAACATGCAGCTCTGGAGGCAAGTAACATGCTAGTCGGGGAGACTGGAGTCTTTTTATTGCCTCAAAAAAATGGTGCTGTTGAAATTACTTGTTAAGCCATGCTCCTCTTGGTCCATTTAAAGACTGCCTTCCTGTTTGGAAAAAATACGTCCCTGTTTGATTTTATTTAAGCAATTATATTTTTTTTCCTAGCTCCTCTACAAATGACAAGCCAGTAGAGTTTTGTTGACAAATATCTCCTTCTCGAGATGTTTCTCTGTCCACCTACAAAGACGTAACACAGTTCCTACCACCATTAGCTGGAGGGCAGAAACATTCCTATGCCACTGCAGGGCTGGGAGCTGGGAGTGGAGCCTCCTCACAGGCAGAACCTGCTCACTGCCTCCTTGTCCCCATAGCCATTATGCCAGAGGGGAAAACGTCTCATGCTGGCAAAGCTGCTGCTCAGTTCCACTCCCCCTAATCCCCCCACCCCCAGTTTTGCTCCAGCCTTGGCCTACACGCATGAACCTGGAGAGGGCTGAGCACTTCCCCTCATCTTGTGTGCTCTCCTTGTCACTTCACTGCTTTTCTTAGTGGGGAAGCTGCTTTTTATCTTCCTGCTGCCCCCACCTTGACCATAAGGCTTGGGCAGGTTTGGACCTGCCAGGAAGCTTTTCAGCCATGGTGTTGATGAACATGAGGCCATCAACCTTCCAGACCCAAGCATCAGCAGGAAGGTCTGAATGGAGATGAGTGTATTGGCGCTGAGTCCCCTGTGTTTTGATCTCCCCAAAAGGAGGTGGCTTTATTTCACACACAAGATGGATGATGCTCACAGAGCACCTGCTTGGCAAGATGATATTTTCCCTCAAGTACCTTTTCACAGTTCTGCTTCAAGTACCAGCGATCACTTTTATCCTTGGCCTTTTGATGCTGTTTTTTACTTTGCTCTCTTGGCCCTGAGACTTCCTGCCTCGTTGATGGTCCCACTTGTCCTCAATCAAGCATTTCATCCTCAAAGCTGGTTACTCACCATCTGCATCTTTCCCCATCCTTGACTCCCTCAGATTAATTCTCCCATCCTGTCCCTCCCTCCCATCACACCATGCTTTTCCTTAGACCATGTGCTAACAACTGTCTATCCTCTCAGATCCCTGCATAGATTCCCAGGCCTGGTCTCCCTGATGGCCCAGCCTACACTCATTTCTCCGGATGTTCAACAACTTCCCTCTTCCTCCTCCTTCCCGACCCCCACAGGGAGGACGCAGGGTGTGGGGCAGATTGGGGAGGAGGCCGCTTCCCTCTTGTTCCCTCTCAGAGACGGCTCTGATGTTTGTGCCGAGCCTGGGGTGTCAGAAGGCAAGCCGCGCCAGGGGACAACTTCTGCCAAGGCTTTGAGGCAAAAATCTGGGAGATATGGGGCCCTGAGCCGAGTAGAGCCAAATCGAGCCAATCCCAGGCAAGCCAAACTGAGCTGAGCCGGGCTGAGTCGAGCCGAGACAAGCCAAGCCAGGCCAAGTTGAGCCAAGACAAGACAAGCAGAGCTGAGCCCGGTGGAGCTGAGGGAAACCCAGCAGAGCCGAGCCGAGCGGAGCCGAGCGCCGGGGGGCGCTGACGCACGTCGGGGCGGGCGCTGCGCTATAAAGGCGGCGGCCACGGCGAGGCGGCGGGCGGTGGGGCGGCAGCACCATGGACAGTTGCCGGGCTCTGGCGCTCTGCGCCGTGGCGGCCGCGTTGCTGCTGGGCGCCCGCGGGCAGGGACCGGCCCCGCCGCGCCGCGACCTCGGGGCACCCGGCGCCGGCGGCGGAGCCTCCCGGGAGAAGGAGCTGGTGGGTGGGGAGCCGGGGCTGGGGCGAGGGGTGCCAGCCGGCTGGGCCTGGCCTGACGGGGTGTCTCTCGGCAGATCGAGGCGCTGCAGGAGGTTCTGGAGAAGCTGAAGAGCAAGCGGGTCCCGCACTACGAGAAGAAGTTCGGCCAGGTGCCCATGGTGAGTGTCCATGGAAGCGGCGGGACAGGACGGCACGGAACTGGACGGGGAGGGGGGACAGGACGGGAACGTACGCTAAGGAAAGGGACGCGGCGGGGCGGGGTGGGCAGGAAGGAAGGAACGGGACCAGGCAGTCGCCCGTTACCGTCTGCCGCTTCCCGCAGTGCGACGCCGGGGAGCAGTGCGCCGTGAGGAAGGGGGCCCGCATCGGGAAGCTCTGCGACTGCCCCAGGGGAACTTCGTGCAATTCCTTCCTCCTCAAGTGCCTGTGAGCGGGAGCGCCCCGGGACGAGCCGCTAGGAGGGCGGGCACCCACGCACTCTTCCGAGGTGCCGGCCCACGACTCGCCACCCCGAGAAAAGCAGCGAGAAGCCCC
Source organism: Tapera naevia (assembly GCA_033556795.1). Taxonomy (NCBI): domain Eukaryota; kingdom Metazoa; phylum Chordata; class Aves; order Cuculiformes; family Neomorphidae; genus Tapera; species Tapera naevia. The sequence continues at coordinate 8,134,913 of JAUMJJ010000044.1, forward strand.
CGCGTCTACCGTAAAATACCCGATATCCATGGAGCTGGTTTTACTCTCTCCTCTCCCCTTCTCCTACATCCCTCTTCGCCTGATTTTGTCCATCCAGTTAAAACCCAGCCCGTGCCTTGCCACGCCAAGGTGCCGGTGCCGGGAGCTGTACCGGTGCCGGGAGCTGTACCGGTGCCGGGAGCTGTACCAGTACCGGGAGCTGTACCGGTGCAGAGCCGAGCCATGCCCGGGGTGCCAGGCTCCTTCCCGAGGCAGGGAGCATCCATCGCTGCCGGATGGAGGGGCTGGGGCAAGGGGATCCCCCGGGTGGCTGTGGGGGGCGGGGACGGGTGTGTTGAAAGCACCCTGACCCCCTTTTCCTCGCCCCGCAGCTGAGGGGGCCCAAGCCGGTGCGCCCTTGAGGGGTTCTCCTGCACCCCTAGTTCCAGGCTGAGCCCAACCATGCACACCCTGTGCTGGAGAAAGTCCCATGTGAGATACTGGTGGTGTTCAGGTGTCCGGCACTGGCCGGACTGGGGTGGGGCTGAGGGAAAATCGGAGCCACCACGAAGAGAAAACTGTCTGGATGCATTGCAATCTATCAGGGGATATCCTAGTCATTGAGATCAAATTGCTCACATTTCTACAATGAACTGATGTATATAAGCATGTCTGTCCTCCACAGGCACTCTGTGTGTTTCAGCAAGCTCATGGTGTGTTTTAATCCTTTATTTGTGTCTGTTAATAAAGTCTCTGTTCTGATGATGGTGTTTCAGGAGAGGTTTAATTGCACACCAAAACCCCTGACACTCATAGGGAGAAGCTGAAGGTTACTCCAAAATTATTGCAACCACCTGCATTACTGTATGCCTTCTTCAGGCGGTCAGCCAGGTGAAGACAAGGCTGGAAACCGAGGTTTGTGTCTTCTGGTGCTGGTTTGGTTGATGGCTGCTCCCTGCCCGAGAGAGGGTCTGTGACGAGCACAGACATTTGAGACCTCAGGTTTTCCCCTGGGAGAGGGCGGGTCTCATTCCAGCTGCAGGAATGGGGCCGTCTCATTCCAGGCTGGGAAGGTGATGCTGGGAGGGGGCAACAACCATGGGCAGGATCTTCTCTGCTTGTTTGGATTTCATTCCCTTAAAAGGGGAACTGCTGAAGGAAATTCTTTCCTCTCCCTGGGTCACAATTCATCTGTAGGTGCCTGTGCCAGAATCAGCTCTTATTTCTACCAACAGGGAGATGAGGGGCTGCTTGGGACAAGTGAGATGTGGAGGGAAAACACTCCTCTAAACAGACTTCTTGGTTGGTGCTGAAGATAGCACAAATTCAGGTGAAAACCTAGAGGTACTTGTGAGAAAAGATGGGATTTCTTAAAGGCACTTGTTTTACTCCTGAAGAGTAAGGGCACATGAGCAAGCTTGGCTGAAAGAGGTACAGAGAGACAAAGACATGCCACTGTTTGTTTAATTACACAGGTTTTATTAACACAGGTTGCCCAGGGAAGCTGTGGATGTCTCCACCCTGGAAGTGTTCAAGGCCAGGTTGCATGTGGTCTTGAGCAGCCTGGTCTGGTTGGAGGTGTCCCTGCCCATGACAGGGGGCTTGGAACTGGATGGTCCCTTCCAACCCAACCCATTCTATGATTCTATGATTATCATTATTACTATTATTGTTGATGGTTTTGTTGCTGTTGAGGTTTTTTTTTTTTGCTTTCTTCCAGCACAGAGATGAACTCTTCTTAGCCCAGAGAAAGAGAAAATAAATGGCAGCTGAAAACATCTAGAGAGAGTGTGAAGGCTGGTGGAGTGGATGCAACCACATGAGTGCAGGATGCTGTGCATGAACATGGTAGCACCAATTCAGGGGGGTCTGTGTGTTTTGGTGGAGGCGCAGGACTGTTAAAGTAGGGCAGGAGCAAATGGTTGGAACACTGTTCAGGGAGGACTTTACCAAGAGAAAGAAATATGGAGTGAGCAAGAATGGAGCAGTGGGTTTTTCCAGACAGAAGTGTCGACCAGCTGTGAATTCACTTTTATGTGGTCATGGGTGGGTGTTGGCCTGTGGGGGAGATGTGTGATTGTGCATTCACAGGGCTAGCAGCGTGTGTTAGGTTTCGTGAACTGGTAACTGTGCTTCTGGATGTCTTTATGGTGTTTCCCAGAGACACTGTAGAAGCATTTACTCTTGATTTCTTGTGGGGTAATTAAATAACTTTTGTGTCATCTGGGTTTTGTTTCCCCCTGCCCCTACAATGAAAAGGACTTATTATTAGGTGCTGGATGCTTTCAGGCATAGAGAGTGTAGGCCAGCTCTTTGGTAGTCTCTTCAAAATTGCGTTCAGCCTTGGGTACCACAGCCATGTCGATGAACTGGGTCCAGTGTTGATCATTTCAACATCTAACATTTCTGTTGAAGGTTTATTTACATAACGTTAGACTGAAGTATGAAATACTAGAATGAAATATATCAAGAATGTTTCAGCTTGTGTGTTAATTTTATAGTTTTTGTTTTGTTTTGCCTGATCATAGTGCTCAAAATTATAAACATGGTTTAAATAAACACAAAAATAACAAATCTAAACCTTACTTAAGGAAACTAGGATTTATGGTTCACTTGTATGGTTCTGTCGTTATAAGAATACTCTCTGCAAGAATGTATGCATGAGCCTGCGGGTTCTTATCTCTTTGATTATACTCATGACCACTTTATATGACATTACAGTTATTTCTATTGTACATCTTAAAAAAGCAGAGAAAGAGGGAAACTTGCTGTAAGCATCAGGATAGATGCTTACATGGCATTTGCACATTTTTCAGTTCTAAAATGAATGACATGATATGACTCTGTTTTTCATTTAAAAGGTGTCTTGATTTCACCTTTCCTTTTGAGGGGTTTGGACAAACTCTCTCATGAAATTTTAGAAGCAGAGGAGTGCTTATACATTTGGGATTCTCCAGTGTCCTTCGAACAGGAAGCTGTAATGTCCCCAAGGGCAACCATTTGATTCAAGGGCCGTTCTTGCCCTGGCAGGTCTTCTCTCCACCCTGTCCATTGATCAGCACCCCATTTCAGCCCTGCCTGGAGCCCTCAGCCCATGCCCCACTGATGCCATAGGGTGCTAGTCCAGCTTCCCACTGCCCTGTCCTGCTCAGCCATAGGCCCTGATGTGCCAGCCTCACCTTGGCCCATTCCTATCCGTGGGAGGTGCCTGATGACCTGCCCTGCTCCCTCTCTGTGTGGTGGGATGAGTCTGGCTCTGCAACTCTGCCTTGTCACTCTGGGGACATCTTTTAAAGTAGCAGCCCCCAGCTGGTACTGCAGGCTGTAACCACAGGTGCTGTGGGAGATGGACAGTTGGAGGTAAACTGTCAGTATTTATCCCAGGGTCAACATTGCTGTCAATAATATTTAACATCTTCATTAACAACCTGGATGATGGTCCAAAGTGAACCACGCAGTTCAACACAAGGAGATTCCCTGGGGAAGAACAGCTCCATGTACCACGGGGTTGGTTGTCTTGGCCCGTGTCAGAGAGCTGTATCCTACTACACAGCTGAGAGCTATGCAGCTCAAGAACTTAACACAGCCTCATAGAAGTCTCAGCTTCACATCTTCTTTGCAAAATGTATGGGTTCTACAGTATTGCTTTTTTACTCCCTAAAAAGAAAGAGAGAGGGGGCAGAGTATCTCCTACCTAGTTCTCCGTGGGCAATGATCCAGAGTACAAGGTCAGTGATGAGATCAACATCAAGGACAGATTCCTCAACAGATTGCTGGATGAAACAAGAGGACACTTTGCAGACAGCAGAAAGAAGGACAGTGTCCCGGAGCAGCTTGTGGAGAGAGCAAATGCCTATTCCCAAGATTCTGACCTGTCATGGAAAGACTACTCAGGAATAAATCCTTATTGGGCTGTTCTGTGTCTCTGCTGATTCTAGAGTGTGGAGAAAAACTAATGGAGCCCTGTGGCTAGATTGGGGCACCCAGGAAAATAGAAAGCAAGGTTGTCTTAGTTGACACTTCAAGGGCCCTACACACCATTTAGCTGAGTACCTGCAGCAAGAACCACAGCCTTTGAGGGTTCATCTTGGGTTTTGACAGCAGAAAGGATTTTAAGAAAGTTTGGAATCAATTCTACAGTTCAGAAATAATCTGTTTATTAAGCATGGAGTAAAAAGCCAGCTGCCTCAAGTGTCAAACCATTAGGACTCGACGTGATAAATCTGTTTGCCTGCCAGCAACTCCATTTCAAGATTGTAATCTTCTTTTTGATTCCATGTTACAGCTGGAGAGAAATATGAAGTGAAAACTACTTCTGACAGACTGGCTGGCAGGGCCCTTCTTTCTACAGGGTGAGTTGACCAGCAACTTCTGCTGGCCCCAGTGCTTATGGGAACACTGCTTTGTGCCTGGGCTCCTCATCAGCTCCTGGGGCTTCTGGCATCTCACAGGCACCTGTGTCTGACTAAATGCATTACATCCTTCTCAATTACTGTACACACCATGACTGAAACACAAAGAGACATAATGAAAAAAAGATATCAAAAACCTTTTAATTCAAGGTGTTCTTTATTAATCTCTAAATCTACTTGAGGGAAACACATTAAATATAGTGCTTGAAATCAAGTAGCCCATGAAAAAAACAATCGCTATCACTAGTCTAGCCCCAGCCAAATGAGTTAGTTGGATGGCAAGCAGTGGGACAAAGTGGCCCAGCTAGATTTTGCTCTTCTCCCTGCTTTCTGTGGGCTTTCCCCATGTTGTACCTGCAAGCAGAGAGTGTGAACCATCTGCTTCTGGTCCACCTTCTTTTAGGGCATGCTGAACCTTTTCCCAGAAATGACCTAGTTAGAAACTGAACACTCGTTTACCCCCACTTTCAGTACCTCATTCTTTGATTTACTAGAGAAAACGGATAACATACCAGTCAAAACTTATGCAACGTGTCTGTGGATATTTTCAGACTTTCTACGTGTTTGTAACTTGCATGGGAGTACATGATGTTGCATCCACCTTGTTGCTTCTCCTTGTAAGGTTTCAATTTAATAGAAGCAGGGCGAAGTTTATGCCTTTGTGCTCCTGATGGAGCCACCGCAGGCTGGAGCTGGCCAAAATAAAATCTGCAGGTGAACAAGAGGTGGCAGTGTTGTAATGAAATAAAATTCTCAGTAAACAACGGTTTCTCGTCTAAATGAGTGTCTTAACTGTGATGAATGGGAGGCTTCATTATTCAGTTTTGGGGACTGGATTTTTTTTTTTATAAAGCAGGTCAGAGCACTCAGCTATACTTTTTATGGCTAGAGGACCTGTGACCCCTTACAGCCCCCAGTAAATCACCTTTAAACCTAGATCTCTGCAAGGTGTGATGATACCCTGCACAAAAAAGACTCATGAGTCTGAGAAGCCTTATCTGAGGCTTTTACAGTTCCTTCCTTTTACAGCCCCACTTCAGCTCAGTCATGGGTGTTCAGTCTCCAGTCCTGCCTCCCAAAGGCAGAGTAGACCTACGCTGCAGGCATTTTTCCTCCTGCATGGAAAACCTGAGGGTCGTAGTTTGTCTCCAATCCCATTTCCTGCCCCATCCCCTGTGGCTGCACTCCCCAAATGGATTCTGGGCATAATTCAACACTTGCCTTCTCTGGGACTAGTGACAAATTCTGTTACCAGCATTTCGCTGTGCCCTGTTGGTGAGTGCACTGCCCATGTGTGGGTCCACCTTGGCTCCTAGTCCACCTTCCCTTGGTGAGCAGTCAGCTCTTCTGCAATGATGTTGGGGCACAGAATTAATGTGTAAATGAAAAAGTGGTCTTGCAGCCATGGGAGACATAACACTGCTCAGCCTTAAGTCTCACTCCTGGTTTCTCTTGAGTCAGCAAAATGTTGCCTCCCATGCCGTAGCAAGTTGTGGCTTGGGGACCCTGCTCTGACTCTGAGTTGGGATGGCCATTTCTTGAGGAGTCAAAAGAGGAGGCCATGCAGGCCCAGGGGATCTCAGTGCTACTCACACACTGTCTTTACAGGGGAAATAGTCTAGCAGACCTGGATAGCCAGTTTGAGGAAACACTCATTCACGCCCTCCCTCTTGCGGCTGGCAGCTGCACCCATGATTTTGCCAAGATTGTGCAGGAGGGTTGTAAGACCTGCACATGGTCTCTCTGTGGTGGCCGCTGTAACCAGATTGGAAATCAAAACATAAATACTGATTAACAACTCAAGTATTGTACTTGTAATTCCTCCCTAGTAAATGGCAAACACTGTTTTGTTTGTGGTAATTGACTGGATGGGAGGTTGGAGATCTTGCCTGTTTTGCATGTGGTCTTTTTCAGTGGTTTTGAAAAAACGAGGTAAACAACGCTCACAGCTCTCAATACATATATACATGAGTTTGCCAACTTGGGTGATTAATTGTAGATCTGTCTTTTCCTCTAGAAACTGACTTGCTGTAAAGAAGCCACCCAAGCCTTTGGCACTGCACACTACAAAAGCAGAGCACTAAACTCTGTGTCAACAAGCAACTGAATAAAATACGTAAGATGTGTCCCCTATAAACTCCCATTTCCTTCCAGTTTTCTTGTCTGCCCCTTCTTCAGCTAAAGGATCAACCATGGACATTTCCATGTAAAAGTGTAGTTTGGGAGATGTGCCCCATTTTCCTACATATGTTCCATGTCATAGGCAATATAACCCTGCACTGCTCCTGTTTTTTTGATTATGGGGGATGATTTTTGATCATTGGTGCTTGTTTACATTATAGAACTGTTCCTAGTTTGTTACACATTTCCAGCCTTTATGTTCATAATTTTTTTTATACAGACTGTATACGTCTCCCAGAAAATCATAGGCCAACAATCCATTTGTTTTTTAAGACCCAGAGCCTTGTGCCTCTATAAAAACTTCCCATGCCTGCACAGCAGCTTGCAGCCAGAGCACCTTATCCTTGTCCCCAAGTTAACTGCACACTTGTGTGATAACAGAGCTGTAAACAATATTTACAATCTTGGCCATAATCACACAGTGTATGACGAAGCCTTTCTGACATCCTTAACCATAATAGTGTTCATTGTGTAAAAGAAGCAGCTCTCGGTGTGTCTAAGACTGTTCTTTGGTTTAAAGATCCCCCAATCCTTTTCCCTTTGGATAGGAGGGGATGCATATATTAACTCCTGACATCACCTTCTGTCCCGTTTTTTCCTGTTTCGCTGACTTATAGGACAAGGCACTAGAATTAGAAGGCCCACTAGATCCACTATCACCACCATCCTGCCTGCTGCTCCTCTGTGCCCCAAAATAATTGCAGTCTGAGCTGAAAAATTCTGCAACACCCTATTGCAACAATTTTTGCAACACCACATTGATGGATAGCTCTGAGGGAAGGTCACAGAAACCAACATGCCTCCTCCAAGCCAGGGTCACTGGCATGTTCCCTAGAGCATTCAAAGACTTATCTGGAGCTCTTGACATTGCAGGGCTTATTCTGAAACATCCCCTTGAAAATTCTTGCTGGCAGACCTCTATTAAGGACTAGATGTCACCCTTGGAGGAGGAGGAGAGACTGGAAGAACTGGAGTAGTAAGTTTTGCAAGTAGTGCCACTGGTATAGGAGGGACCAGTGAAGGCGTTTCTTGCAAATTGACCATTTCCAGTAAGATCCTGCTGGTTTTGGCAGCTGCTTATTGCTGTAGAATAGGATTTAGAGGAAAAGCAGCACATAAAGCATTTCTTTAGTCAGAACACTTCCTTAAGGAATTCAAGATTGCTCTACAAAATGACTCTCATAAGAAGTGGCCAGCGTTTGCAAGTGTCTCAGTGAAGGTAGTCCCTCTGCTATCAATCAGACATGGACAACAAGTCTTCCTTTGAGCAGGTCTGAATGAAACCAGAGTACCTTCAAATCTATATAACTAGATTGCAGGCTTTCACTGCCTTAGAAAAGCCTGCAGTGACTTCTCTTGACGGCATACAAAATTTATTAATGTAGTTGATCTCCTAAAGACATGGGCTTCAGTAATGCTATTGTGTCTGTGCAGATCTTACAGTTAAGCCAGTACTGAGCTGCTATTGGTGATGCAGCTAAGTCATGGGAAAATCACACTTTCCTCTCTTTAAAAGTAATGTGATCTCTATGAGCGTAATGAAACACATGCTTTTAAAGAAGTAGCAGCCAGTGAAGTGATATTACATTATCGTTCATATTCCCTCAGACGGGGTTGACAAATTGCTTATAGGCGATCTCCTCCTCCTCAAGTGGTTGGTGTTTCTGCTGCACCATATCAGGTAAAATTCATCAACAAGCAGGACTCCAGCAATCTTGCTATGCATTGGACCAAATATGTTGAGTGAGGAGAACCTCTTGCTGGAGGTGCTGATGGAGCTAACAGACAAGACATGCTGAGTTTATCAACCAGCTACACCAGTCTGGGCATTGCTGTTGAGAGGTACTTTGCTGTTTCTTCTCTTGAATGATTGTGGAGCAGTTCTTTTGTGAAAGTAGCAGCATGGCTGCAGCTTTCTGCACATAAGAAAGGGTTGAAATAAGTGGTTTTGTGCGTGTGCAAGTGCTGGCTGAGTTCCTTATTATCAACTATGTGGAATTGTTTTGAAAGGAGATAACTTGACTGCTAAATCCTTCAGGTGAGGAGACATCAATGCCCATAGACAGCTCCATAGATATGGAGGCAGACAGAGCATTATCATAATATGGAATTGTTTTCCTACTGCCAAAAGATCGCTGTCAAAATTCACAAAGTAAAATTCACAGCAGGATTTAATCATCTGCTCTCCTCATGGACCGTAAACACAAACCCTGAGACCGATGCTTTTAGCCCAGGGGCGTTTCTGGTGCGTCTGGAAACAGAATGTCGCTCACTCAACTCAGCTCATCCCATAGTCTATGTTTTGCCAAGTCCCCACAGCATGCACAGGATCTGGCCCGAGAGAGGTGGGGACCATGGATGTGCACAGCTACCCAGTGTCTGGGCAACTGTTCTGTATCTCCTTGGCAGGCCCCAACATGACTGTGATGGAGCTATGCAATGCATGGAACCATGGATCCTGGTGGGCAGTGAGATGAGCAGGGAAAACCCTGTGCTCAAGCAGCACCCAGGACGGTGTGAATAGGGCTCGAGAACACAAGAGGAACGATTAGATCTCTCTGCTCAGTGTATGTCAGACCACCCTTGGGTATTGTGTCTGCTTTGGGCCTTCCTCTCAGGAAAGACATTGGCAAACTGGAGGGGTTTCAAGGGAGACCACGAAGGCAGTGAGGGCTGGACTTGATGATCTGAGAGGTCTTTTTCAACCTAAATGACTCTATGATTCTATGAGCATATCCAGCTACTAGTAGGAATTCATGGGCTGAAGACCCACTGTGCTGTTAAAAGTTCATTTCATTGATTATAGAATTTTTATACCTTATGTTGGGCTGATCGACATACATACACATATTGCTCTTATAGTTTTGCTACGTTTTTGCATGATTTCCCTCCTAAGTCCTGCCTACCTTATTAGGATAAGTCACTGTAAAACCAATATCCAGGATTTAGAATTCGGTGCCACAGTTTAACCCTGACCTAGTCTAATTAGCAGCTAAAACATGAGCCATTGGGCTCCAAATTCTCTTGCCCCCATCCACAGGGAGAGGGGAAATGGAAATGAGAGGAAAAAGACGTGGGTTGGAAACAAAACTGAAACAGCCTTAATGACATAATCATAATGAAGAAAATACTGTTCATAAGAAAATAATAAAACATATACAAATATACAAAATTGCTCCTGTCCCTGCAGGTGTAATACTTTTCATCTCTTTGACTTGCAGCACTCCACCAGCTCAAGGATGGCCTTGATTACTACAGGAATAAGTATAAGCAGTGGCCTTTCTGCATACCAGTGCCTTGTGTTATCACTTCTAGAATGAAACACTGTCTGAAAAACATGGTTTATTTTCAGAAAATGAAGTTACTTAGACAAGGCTTAGCTGATGTTAGAAAACTGATTCCACTTTAGCTCAAACCAGGACAATGGGCAAGTCGAAATATGCTTCTGAGATCAAAAGAAAGAGAGTGAATAGAAACAGAGACTCTTCTATCAACCCCATCTGCTTTACATTCCACCTCCAGCAGCATCCAATGTTTCCAGAAGCTAAGGCTTCTCTGCAGCAGGAGAGTGAAACCCAGTACCTTTTTTACCAGGTGCCTATACACTCCTGCTGCTGTCACGGCAGATGGAAGCTCTGCACCCCTTGTTGCAAAACATGCATGCAGGCCACAGCACTCACCATATCAGACCTTGCACAATCTCTCCAGCATTTGCCCGGTTGCCCCTGACGCTCCTGGACAGGGATTTCATGCTCTGTGCACCTCCCAAGGGGCTGAAAGCATGCAGAGGGTCACTTAGGCCAGGTGCATGTCAAATCAACAGCTCAGTTTCTGGGTGGTGAACAGTCAGGGGTCTGGTTTGGGTCCAGTATTGTTTAATATCTTCATCATTGTCGTGGTGAGATTGAGTCCACTCTCAGCAAGTTTATAGACAACACAAACCAGAGTGCTGCAGTTGACACACCTGCAGGGACAGGATGCCATCCAGAGGGACCTGGACAATCTCAAGAAGCGAGCCCATATGAACATCATGTAGTTCAACAAGGCCAGCTGCAACATCTTGCACCTGGATCAAGGCAACATCCAGCATCAATACAAGGTGGAGGATAAAGGAGTTGAGAGCAGCCCTACCAAGAAGATTTCAAGTGAGGATATTGGTGGATTAAAAGCTCTACATGAGCCAGCAATGTGCTCTTGCAGCCCAGAAGGCCAACCACATCCTGGGCTGCAGCAAAAGGTGCATGGTCAGAAGGTCAAGGATGGCAATTCTGCCCCTCTATTCCACTCTGGGGAGACCGCACCTGGAGTATTGTGACCAGCTCTGGAGTCCTCAGCACAGGAAACACAGGAGCGGGTCCAGAGGAGGGCCACAAAAATCAACAAAGGGTTGGAGCACCTCTCCTAAAAGGAAAGGCTGTGAGAGTTCAGGTTTTTCAGCCTGGAGAGGAGAAGGCTCTGGGGAGACCTTATTTCAATACTTAAAGGAGGCCTATAAGAAAGATAGAAACAAACTTTTTTTAAGTCTGGTAAAGACAAAGGCTAATGATTTCAAACTAAAAGAGGTACATTCAGAATGCACATAAGAGGAAATTTTTCATGAAGAAGTGGTGAAACACTGGAACTTGTTGCCCAGAGAGGTGGTAGATGCCCCACCCCTGCAAATACTCATGGTCAGGACGGAGAGGGCTCTGAGCAATCTCATCTAGTTAAAGATGCCCCTGTTCATTGCAAGGATTTGGACTAGATGACCTTTAAATGTCCCTTCCAACCCAAATGATTGATTCCATGATTCTATGAAAATACATTATATCCTAACATTCTTCAACAGAGTCTCACTCACGCTAAAGATCACATTAGATGCATTGATTTTCCTCTTTCTGGAGCTGCAATTCTGGCATGACTATATGCACCAATACAGTCAAAGTACATTTTCTCTGATGGAGTTTCCAGAGTACTTAGAGTTAACTAATGGCACGTGATTTTCAGATATAATCTACTGTGTCATATTAGCTGGAAAAGTGGAGCAATTGCTCATTTGTTCAGCTTTCTTTTTCACCTTCAGAATAGCCAGGGAGTCAAGGAATATTTGTAATGTGGTTTTAGAGTTCTCCTTTACAGTTTTTACAGTGGGCTGATGTATTAAACCAAATGCAACTAAAATTAAAGAGTGTAATAAAAAGCATAAAGGCAAATGAGAGAGTATAACTTTTTGTACACCATATCCTGGATGATGCTGTACAAGCTGTAGTTTTATTATAACCACACTGCTTATTTATATTCATGAAATTAACAGTCATCTTCACAAAACCCAGCAGAGGGGGATATTTTTCTGCATTTAAGCACATTTTTTGTAAAAAAAACAAGTAAAAACTGTAATATTAAACTCACCTGAAGAACAAACCAATACAGTCTGCGTGTTATGCTACTTAAGCTACTTTTTGTAGACAAAAGATGGTGATTTTAAGTCTTCTTAAACTGAAGAATAAAAGACATATTTGCTCATTTATTTGTAGTAACATATATGACACCAAAAAAAAGTTGGGATTTTTTTTTCTCCTGTCAATGTATCATAAACACTGGTAGTGGTATAGATAGTGCTCCTTAGTGCACCAATGGAGTCTCGTGCATGTGAGGGTACTCTACCTAAGATGAGTGTAGTGTGGTCAACCTAGGCTGCAAGAACAGGTTACCAGCAGCTCAAACCTTCGTGTACTTACATTGCTGTACTCCTGATACACACTGAATGACGGAAATTTGTCATGCCTTCGTTTGAGCTAGCTAACAGTTTTTAGTGTGTAATAAGGAACACTGTGGCTCAGAGACAAAGTTGAGGGTTTTTGTGATGCTTCATTATTTCTGAAGGTAATCCTGAGACAGTGCCATGCCCAGAAGTTCAACTGAAGTCTTATCCCTGGTGCTGAATGAATTATTGTACCCAGAAGTATTTTGTTTTTCTTTAAATATATCTACATGAGTACATTCAGCACTGTTGTTGCTTCTCATATTTTTCGGAATATATTTGATATGAATTCAACTCAATTACTACCAACTCTTATAAGTGTTTTTATATCTGTCCCCTTGTGAATTTAAATTTGATTCAGATTTACCTAGTTTTACCAGTATCCTTATGTTATTCAAACAGTTGTTCAACTAGCAAAGATGATAAAAAATCTATGTAGATAGGCATTAATACAAACTTGATAAAATATGGTTATATTCATGTATGAAATACTTGAACTGACTTCTTCCTTCATTAAGAAACCAATAGAAGTGGACAGAAAATGGTGATCATACTGGAGAATTCTTGGAGAAATGCTGTGAGAACAGTATATCTTACGTAGTTCTGCAGGAGGATATTGAAAAGCTGCAGAAATTAAACTCTACAGCTGTTGAGTAGTTTCTACAGAGAGCTGTTTACAAACTATATGCCATTCTGATTTTCTGCATGAAGTAATCTGAAGAGAAAAAAAGAAAAATCTTTGATTTGTGGACAGTTTAAGGGCTTGCAGTTGTCTTCATTTTTTAAATAAGAGAACTGATCCACTGGTATTTGCACTAATTGTGCTTTTATTCAGGTATTATTGCGGTACCCTTGCCAGACTATGTTTTTGTACTGCTTTGGATCTACTTATGGCATTTAATTGCTGTTGTATTATTTCATGTGCACCTTCTCTTCTCTATTACAAAGTCTTTGAGATTTGAAGAGCCAATTGAGGAATTTGTCTTCTGTTGAAGACATGGTGAAAACTGTTTTTTGAGAAACTTCCATGCCTACTGGGAAGGTGGTGTTAGTTTCAAAGAAATACTGAGGGAAAAGTTGTTCAGACTGAAGATTTCAGATGAGGTTTGTGCAAATTAGCACATGAGGTACATATGCCTGTGCTAATTACTGCTTTCCTATCTAAGCGATAGCTAGCTTTTGGAGGAACAAGTGTGAGCCTTCAGGTTTCTGTTGTCACATCAGATTTGGGTCAGGGCTGAACAGTGAGTGAATTTCCAGAGTTAACTGGGCAGGGTTCGGCCTCTGCACACTATGAATACAAGAAAGTGTTGGTTACTCTATGGAGAATTTTGCTTTTGGAAATAACTTTCCTAGTATTTGGAATGGAAGACCTAGAGGGAAGTATGCTGCCCTGAAGATCTTTATGCCAAGCACTGAAGAGACATGATCAAGGTAAGCAATATGCATAAAATCACAGTTACTAAAATAAGCTTCCTTAACACTACTGAAGTAGTGGATCTTCACTGTTCGCATCCTTCATCCTTTTTTCACTCTGTCTAAAGTGAAAGACAGTAATACTAAAAAAGGATGCAATGTTATGGCATCATTATAGCAGTCCTGGACTTTTGGAATAAGTAGCTCCAGATCTCTCTCAGATGAGCTTTTGCAGTCTCCCCTACTCAGAAGTAATACCACACTAGAGACTTTTCATGCCAACCAGATTCTGAAAGATCTTTTCCGCTCCCTTTTGACCTGCTTTATGACTTCATTATGAGAACATACCCATCCAAGGACTGTTAAGTATCTATATATATTCTGATGAATTCTTGCATCCTATTCTATAACCTCAGCAGAAGATCGAAGCAGTAGAGTGTGCCTGGTGTTTGTTGCAATGTTAGAGAATAGTTTAGCAGCTGGTAAAGATCATATCAATTTGCTGCATTACATATATTATGCCTGAAATTGGGGTATCTGCATAAAGTGGGTAGCCACGAGCCCAGATCAGCAACCATCCAGTTGATGGTTACTTCAGTAAACCCAATATACTGCCTGGAGAGGTACTGCCTTAAATAAAATCAGCCCGGATGCAAACTTTCAGAACAACAGGCATTTAGACACAGGCATGAGCAATTTCTTGTGCTCATAATGATAATCTCTTATGAATCGTGTGAATTGTGATTGTAAAATAGGGGTATATGAGATGTTGACTTTATACACAAATTGTAGCTACACTTTTCTGTGCTATGTAAGGGAATGAAAAAGATGGGGGGTTTGTGTTTATGCTTTTTGTGTTTATTGTGGTTCAAAAAAGACTGATTTTGAGGTGTGAATGTTACTTAATGACTTGGTGCTGTGATAATTTTAGAATACATTAAGTAGACCCTTGCCAAGATATTTCGGAATGGTTGCTGTGTACACTCACAGTATCACAGTATCACAGTGTCATAAGGTTGGAAAGTACCTCTGAGATCATCAAGTCCAACCTATAACCCAACACTAACAACAACACCCACACTAACACCAACCATCATCTAAACCATGGCACTCAGTGCCTCATTCAGTCTCCCCTTAAACACCTCCAGGGTTGGTGACTCCACCACCTCCCTGGGCAGCGCATTCCAATGGCCAATTGCCCTTTCAGTGAAGAACTTTTTCCTAACATCAAGCCTAAACTTTCCCTGACGAAGCTTAAGTCCATGCCCTCTAGTTCTGTCACTGGTCACCTGAGAGAAGAGACCAACCCCTGCCTGACTACAACCTCCTTTTAGGTAGTTGTAGAGAGCAATGAGGTCTCCCCTGAGCCTCCTCTTCTTTAGACTAAACAGCCCCAACTCCCTCAGTCACTCCTCATAGGGCTTGTGCTCCAGCCCCTTCACCATCTTCGTTGCCCTCCTCTGAACACATTCCAGTATCCTAACGTCTTTCCCAAACTGGGGGGCCCAGAACTGGACACAATACTCAAGATGAGGCCTGACCAGTGCTGAGTACAGGGGGACGATAACTTCTCTGGTCCTGCTCGCTACACTATTCCTGATGCAGGCCAGAATGCCATTGGCCTTCTTGGCCACCTGGGCACACTGCTGGCTCATGTTGAGCTTCCTGTCAACCAGCACTCCCAGGTCCCTTTCTGCCTGACTACTCTCCAGCCACTCTGTCTCCAGTCTGTAGCTCTGCATGGGATTGTTGTGTCCAAAATGAAGTACCCGACATTTGGACTTATTAAACATCATCCCATTAGAATCAGCCCAGCTCTCCAATCTGTCCAGGTCCCTCTGTAGGGCCATCCTACCCTCTAACAGATCAACCCTTCCTCCCAGCTTGGTATCATCTGCAAACTTGCTGATGATGGACTCAATCCCCTCATCCAGATCATCAATAAAGATATTAAACAGGACGGGACCCAACCCCGATCCCTGGGGGACACCACTAGTGACCGGCCGCCAACTGGATGAGACACCATTCACCATCACTCTTTGGGCTCGGCCATCCAGCCAATTCCTAACCCAGCACAGAGTGCTCCCATCTAAGCCACAGGCTGCCAACTTCCCTAGGAGTCTACTGTGGGAGACAGTGTCAAAGGCCTTGCTGAAGTCCAGGTATACGACACCCACAGCCTTCCTCTCATCCACCAGGCAAGTCACATGGTCATAAAAGGAGATCAGGTTGGTCAGGCAGGACCTACCCCTCCTAAACCCATGCTGGCTGTGCCTGGTCTCTTGGCCGTTCTGCAGGTGCTGCATGATTTCACCCAGGATTATCTGCTCTATGATTTTACCTGGGACCGAGGTCAGGCTGACAGGTCTGTAATTACCTGGATCATCCTTACGGCCCTTCTTATGGATGGGCGTCACATTGGCCAACTTCCAGTCTTCCGGGACCTCTCCAGTGAGTCAGGACTGCTGAAAGATGATGGAGAGCAGCTTAGCAATCTCATCCGCCAGCTTTCTCAACACTCATACATACTTATCTAAATATGAACTAATCAATAAACCTTTCTGTGTACACTCATGCACACAAGTCAGGAGCAGATATAAGCAAGTTTCATCAGGTGAAAAGGAGGGAAGAGCTTTGAAGTAGTTTCCCTTCTGTACATGGCAACTTTTCTCCAGTTCCTTCTTGTTCTTTAGCAAATAGAATATGTCTTTAGTACTGTTATTAATCTTGTCTTGTTTTTCCCCAGTAAGCCTATGTTTCTCTCCATGAATGCTAGTAAGCAGTTTCATTCCATTTGCTACTCTATGATGTGCATTCTCAATTTCCTTACTCTCCAGTTAAGCATGGAGTTCAGCACTGAAAGACTTTTCAGCTCTAAAATAACACAAATGCAGCAGTCAATACAAAATGTGAGCTCATACAACTTACACAGGTAACTAATCTTAATAATCAGTTAATATTGTAGAAACAATCTATCAGAAATAATGCAGTTTGTCCCTGAAGTATTAAAGAACAGAAACCATGAATGAAACTGCTTCTAATTATATCCAAAATACTTAATGCTGAGGAGCATTTGTCAAGGGAGTTATCAAAGCCTGAATATTCTTCAAGAACTAGCACATATATGGTCTTAAAAAAATCTAAGAAATCTAAGAAATTATTTGGTTAGGATCACTGGAGATACAAAGTGTCTTTGCTTCCTCTTCCACTTATTTCTGAAAATATTTACCTGCCCCCCGCCCCCCGCCCCCCCCCCCCCCCCCGCTTTCCCCCTGCCTCATCCCACTATTTTCCTATATTGGATAACTTTTGTGCTATATTTATAGTATATTTCCATGATCGCAGGAGCCAAGCTTGACAAGTGTTGAATTTTGCTGACTAATGATCGTCACCCACTGGTCTGCCTGGTGGAGTGTTCGTGAGCTGTATTCACAAGTTTCTTCCCGGATGAATTCTTTCCTTCTCTGACAACAAACAGAGAGACCTCCAAGCTCCCTCTACTGCTGTGTCAAAGCAGGAGCAGAGTATGTGTTAGTAGCAAGAAATTCTGTTAGGATCGTAAATGAAGCACAGTACCTAAGCATTTTTAAGGACTGTAGCTCATAAAAGACGAGTTATAAAAAAGACCTTGTTAATAGCAAACTTTAATTCCATGGCTGTATCTTAATCCCAAACACGGCCAGAATCTCACCCTGTACCCTTGCTTTCTCCTTCCTTATAATTCTGCACAGTCTTGTATTTGGCAGGAAAGATATGGATCATTTCCTTTACTCTTGTTCAGCTCTTTTCTGCAACATTTACCATTCTTTTGAACATACCAGAAGAGTTCTAACATAGATTTTACATCTATATACACACAAAACAAGTAGACCAGTTATCCTTTACTTGAAGTGCACTTACAGAGAATATGTTTTTTATGATATAGTAGGTATGATTTAGAGTATATATAGAATCGTAAACATATGTTACATATTCTATAGCACAGTTGTTTCCTACAGAAATAATAAGATATTTCTGGAATTCAACTCTTCAGAGAATATGCTGATTTCTGTGCAGTATGCTGAGGGTAAGGCTTAGTGTTGTTTAGGTGTATACATGTATTACTAAAACATTGCATTGTATAAAGTTAGAACCGAAACAAAAAGTTTTGATGCAGCTGAGATTCAATTACTCAAAAATGTCAAGTCAAAAGTTTTCAGAATACAATATTTAAAAAATTTTAACTCCATGGCCCAGTCTAGCAAGCATCAAAAAAATTTGAATGCATCACAAGATACGAGTTCTGGGTTCCAATTCATTCTTACTTGAATGAAACCCAGTGTAAAGCAGCAGACAAAAGGAAATGCTTAACACATTAAAATAAGTACCTAAACAGTTGCATCCTCTGACAAACTCCGGGAATTTGTATTATAAAATGTCAAATTATCATCAGAAGCATCCAATAATATATGGTCTTTTGTAATGAATGCTGCTCTACTCCATCTAGTAAATTGGTTAAGGCTTTAATCAGTTTAGTTAATATCCACACTAAAACTTCCTCATGAGCTGCTGTTGAAATGCCTTATTTTACAGAATGAAGAGCATAAGAAAACTATAGTCTGCATGTCTGTATGATCCAAATACTTCTTTCCTGGGTAACTTTACCTGGAATCATCTTTTTTAATATCTTCAAGTTATGAGATAGACGACGTGTTTGAATTATGACAATCAATCACATTTATTTGGAAGGAGGGTCAGACAAAGAGTATTTGATTCACAGAGTGTATTTTTTTTTGAAAGTGCAACTCAAAATTTGACAAGAAAAAAACTCACCTGTCTGTCTTTGGCCTGTTACTAAACACCTGAGGAGTCTCGAGTGAAATCGTATTAATTTTTTTCCTTTTAAAGTTAGAGTTGCAATTGGTTTTGGGTTTGTTTGAATTTTTTGGAGACCTATTCTGACTTAGTTGATTCATGGGGTGGCACACAACAGACTTTAAGGCTCTGAAGCAGTTGAATCCATTGAAGACAGGAGGAGTGCAATTTTATTAAGTACAAAGTATGCACTGTCTATTTAAATACCTCTTTTACATTTAGGAGAGTACAATTGTCAAATTGGTATATTTTACCCAAACTTGAAAGAGTTTCTATAAGAAGTAAGACAGCATGCAGATAGCAGGCCTGTGATACTGGGTAAACAGGAAAAAAACTTCCATTTTGTTCTTTTCAGAGTTAAGATGATCCCAAGGCAGTGACAGAGAAATGTGGAACCACTTCCATTGCTGGTATTCGGACACCGTTTCAGTGGTATAATTTGCTTGGGACTGTAATATTGTGTGCACGTTTTAAACTAGTTGCCTCAAAAGTAATCAAAAATGGTACTCTAGCAGATTTTACTAAGTTTCAGCCAAACCACAATATTTAAAAGTCAGTAACACTAAGTCCTCCTCTAAGGTTTGAGAAAGAAGAGTTGTCATTTTGCAGAAACAAGCATTTTTTCATCTCTTCATGTGAGGTGCTAGAGAGCTCTGAATGAACACCAGATCGTTATCACTGTTTTCCTACATCAAACACCTTTCTCCATTTCTCTTTAATGTATTCTAACAGGTTAGAAGACAGCCTCCCTCCCTATTTCCCTTTCAGAAAACCTGTAGGATTTATTTTATTATTAGAAGAGTAGCGCTGATGAAAGGACCAGTAACAACAGGCTAGGCACTGAAATAATGGCATGCTACTTGTTAAGAGAGGAAGAAGTCACCTTGCCACAAGAAAGACAACAGCTATTCTGTGGATCCATGGCAGGCTTGGGGCAGGAGTGGGGCTGACTTTTCAGTTGTGTCTGCATTCTTCTTTAAGAGCAAAAGTAATGTGATGTGTTTTGGCCTTCAGACGTTGTTACTTATATACCAGAGTAATTTTATATGCATCAGGAGAAGAGAGTTCTGTATGTTTGCAAGAATGATGGAATTTTCTACAACTATATTCAGTGCACTGCTCTATATTTGTGATCATGAGTGCATGAGAATGCTAAAATGAGAAGCTCATAGACTACCCCTGTGACCTTCCACTGCAGTTATATGGCTTAAGTGTAGAGATTATATAAACTTGAATACAGGATAGCTGAAAGTGATAGTAACACTTAACTTGTAACCCTTTTGTTATGGTGGGGGCTGATAATAACCCAAAGTTATGTTTGACAATGACACAACCTGGCTATAATATATTTATGTTATTTAATTTTTTTTCATGCACAGGTCAAACTCTAGCTAAGTGATAGGAAGAGTTGCAAGTGTAAAAGAACTACTGCAGAAGTACATAACCTGGAAACAAGTTCTGCTTTATTATGTTGTTTTTAAGTAGCACTGCTACTTCCGACTAAAACTCTAATTTTAGATTCTTTAAGCAAAACTCTAAATTTGTGAAGTAATAACTTAGGTAGAATAAGTACACATAGCAATTTCATCATTCATGTAATTTACATTTTTCTTGAGGTTCCCTGTATAGCAATGAAGAAACCTTCAAGATCAAGTCTTACTGTTTCTTTTTATTCTTATTTAAGCACTGGAAACAGATCCATGAAATACAGCTATAACATTTCTTTAGTGGGAGCTCATTCATTTTTTCACTACCACTGTATTCTCATAGCTCAAAACTCTTTACTAGAAGACTCAACAGAAAGTACAAAGACTAGAAATAGATAGGGAAAGAGTATATAATCAGAACCACAGAAAAAACACGTAAATGGAATTACTGCTGTACAGGCTGCTACGTGACAACTCATAATCTTTCTGTAAACGTGTACAGGTTTGGCAGTGGAACTTTCAGCCCTTGTCCTACACTCTGTTAGCCTCTCCAGACCTCCCCAGCCCCTTTCTTACTACATCTCTGCACTAACTTTTTCAGAGCAATTTAAGCTGATTTTAACTTCAGTAACAAAAGAACTTTTGACTTCTGTCCCTCCTTTCGCAATTATACAACTAATAAACACTTACCACATCGGCTGAAAAACAGGGCCAACAAATGGTGTTTCAAGTTATCTATAAAGACTAATACTGTTCCAAATGTCCATTATAATGCAGAATTTCTCTCTGCTGTAAACAGACAGGAAAGATGACAATATGTTGGCATAGCAGGTTTTTAGGTCAACAGCTATGCCAACATCTTGCCTCCCCTCCAGCTCTCCATAAAGGAACTTCTTGGAAAGGCATCTGTGGGAATCATATAATACAGCGATTACTTTGATCTAAAACAGAAACCCAAAATTTAGTTAGAAGCTTCACACTGTTATGTAAAACATCTGAATATAAATCTCACTGTATACAGTAGCTCTAACATGGGTTGCTTTTCACCTGTTAGGCTATGAGATCTAAAAATAGGCCCTAACAAAGGGCCCAGTTTTTAATTCTGTGCCTATAACAGTTGTAGAGCAGAAACAGCATTTGCCTAACTTTTTCATGAAGAAACAATGTATGCAGGACTTTCCTTACCAACATATGTACAAAATCCAAGAGGGAGGATGTTTTTTCTAGAGATGTATCGTATATACTGTAGTACAAGCACATCTTTAAGCGGCTCTATTTTAAATACTCATTTTCTGGATTTGTTCAGTCTCTTTGTCCTAGATTCACCTAAAAAAAAATATGTCAGGGAAAGAGATTTTAAACACAAACATTTGCTGTTACAAAAAGATATCAAAAGCTTCATTCCTATTTAGAAATCACACATCGATCTTCATGTAACTTATTTCCATTTGCACAAATATTTGCAGAAGGTTTTTTGGGGGGAGTAGATTTGCCAAGGAGACAGATTTTCAAGAGGAACATGGTAGTCACTGCAACACTGGAGACAGCCTTATTTAATTTACTTTCCCACAGTTCCACAATTCTACTCTTTGGTATTTGGGTTTTTCTGGACATTTTTTTATTTTAAGCAAAGGAGGGGTAGGAGTAGAGGAGATATTTGAATATATTTCTGTTACGGTGTACCTGGAGCTGTACAATAGCCAAAACACTAAGAATGAAAAGCAAAAGTTTAATAAGCTTAAGGACATTTAATAACTATATCTAGAATACATTGACTGGGTCGGTCATTTGCAACACAAAACATATATGTTACTAAACAGATGATGTTGATTATGGGAATTGTCAACTGTATGTTTGCTTTTCATTTCCAAACTATATTGAAACCTGATGCCTTAATGCCTACATCAGCATTGGGGCTTTTTTTTTTCCTTACAATTATTACTAGGTTTTGGGGTATGAGGAAAAAAATCACAGGAGAAATTATTGATTTACATTGGAGACAACATCTTTAACAAAAGACACATGCATTCATGGTCACCAGACACGATGGTAGCATAACATTTTGCACGTAATTTTTGAAGATCTGTTCCACTAAACTGTTTCAAAGCTGTGTTTTTTGCAGAAGGTAGCCTTCTTGAGGTGTTATTGTAATATAAATGATTAAACCACTTACAAATGTATGACCCAGAAATGTTCAAAAAGTGGAATGAAGACAGGAGGCACACTTTTCCATATTGCATAAATAGCATACAAACCATTATAGAACTAAGCACTTTATCACATTTTAAAATCTTGCAAGAGAGCACCTTTTGTTGTCCTTGTTAACACTTGTTATGTGAGCTGTTGTTGTCTTATACAATTTAAAGTCTAGTTTTCCACTAATTATTCTCTTGTAAGAAAACAGTACAATGTTGAAGAGTGTGAAGAGTTGTCCCTGAAAAATTGCCATGAACAGGTCAAAAGCTTATGCGTGAGAATAAAAGACCAAGGCAACAAAATGAACTTTGTGGTTGATGTCTACTACAGGCCATCTGATCAAGGGCCGCCTTCTCCAGCTGCAGGAAGCTTGATGCTCCCAAGCTCTCATTGTACTGGGGGTCTTCAACACCCTGACATCTGCTAGAAAAGTAGCACAGCAAGATTTAGGCAATCCAGGAGACTCCTAGAGGGCATAGAATATAATTTTTTAACCCAAGAAATAGACACCCCTACCCAAGGGGATGTAATACTGGACCTGATGGT
This sequence comes from Tapera naevia, assembly GCA_033556795.1. NCBI lineage: Eukaryota > Metazoa > Chordata > Aves > Cuculiformes > Neomorphidae > Tapera > Tapera naevia. The sequence continues at coordinate 8,157,664 of JAUMJJ010000044.1, forward strand.
CACTAACGCAGGTGAGCTCATTAGTGATGTCAAGATTGGAGGAAGCCTGGGCTGTAGTGATCACACACTGGTGGAGTTCAAGGTCCTAAAGGATATGGGACAGGTGAGGAATATAGTCAGGACCCTAAATTTTAGGAAAGCAAACTTCTAGATGTTTGTGTAGTTAGTCAGTCGGACCCTCTTGGAAATGGTCCTGAGGGACAAGGGAGCGAACAAGAGCTAACAGATATTTAAGGATGCTTTCCACAGAGCGCAAGAATGCTTGCTACTGAGATGTAGAAATCAGGCAAGCAAGAGAAGAGACCAGAATGCCTGAGTTGAGACCTGCTGGTCAAATTGAAAAGCAAGAGGGAACTGCAGAAGCAGTGCAAGCAGAGACAGGGAACCTGGGAAGAGTATAGGGATGCAGCCTGGTTGTGTAGAGACGAAGTTTTTAAGCATTTGAGGAACCTGAATACGTACAAGTGTATGGAACCTGATGAAATGCATCCCAGAGTCCTGAAGGAATGGGATGATGTGGTTGCCAAGACACTGTCCATAATATTTGAAAAGTCAAGGCAGTCAGGGGAAGTGTCAGATGACTGGAAGAAGGGAATTGTTGTGCCCATTTTCAAAAAGGGTAGAAAAGATGACCCTGGGAACTAGTGACCTGTCAGCCTCACCTCTGTGCCTGGGAAGATCATGAAACATTCTCCTAGAAGCTATGCTAAAACACATGGAAGACAGGGAGGTGATTTGAGACAGCCAACATGGCTTCACCAAAGACAAGTCCTGTCTGACCAACCTTTGTATTATGGAGTGAACTTATCCATGGACATAAGAGAAGCAATGGATGTAATATACCTGGACTTCTGTAAGGCCTTTGACACAGCTCCCCTCAGCATCCTTCTCTCTAAACTGCAGGCATATGGGTTTGATGGGTTGACTGTTCAGTGGATAAGGAATTGGCTGGATGGTTGCATTCAGAGAGTAGTGGTTAATGGCTTGATGTCCAGATGGAGACCTGTGACAAGCGGTGTCTGTCAGGGGTCCATACTGGAACCAGTAGTATTTAGTATTTTCTTTGGTGATGTGGACAGTGGGACTGCGTGCACACTCAGCAAGTTTGTAGATGAGTGCACCACCACCAAGGTGAGTGGTGCAGTTGTCACACCAAAAGGATGGGATGTCATCCACAGGAACCTGGACAATATCCTCATGAGATTCAACAAGAACAAGTGCAAGGTACTACATCGGGTTGGGGCAATCTACGGTTTAAATACAGGATGGGGGACAGCATGATTGAGAGCAGCCCTGCAGAGAAGGACTTGAGGACATGAGAAGCTTGACATGAGCCAGCAATGTGCACTTGCACTCCAGAAAACCAACCATATCTTGGGCTGCATCAGAAGAAGCGTGGCCAGCAGGTCAAGGGACGTGATTCTCCCCCTCTACTCTGCTCTCATAAGACCCCACATGGAGCACTGTGTCCAGTCCTGGAATCCCAAACATAAGAAGGATATGGAACTGTTGGAACGGTTCAAGAAGAGGCCACAAAGGTGATCAGAGGGTTGGAGCACCTTTGCCATGAGGACAGGTTGAGAGAGTTGGATTTGTTCAGCCTGGAGAAGAGAAGGCTCCAGGATGGCCACATAGCAGCCTTTCGGTGCCTGAAGGAGACTACAGGACAGCCGAGGAGGGACTTTTTACAAGGGCAAGTAGTGACAGGATGAGGGGGAAAGGCTTTATATGGGAATGGAGAAGATTTAGGTTAGATATTAGGCAGACCTTCACAATGTGAGTGGTGAGACACTGGCACAGGGAAGCTGTGGAAGGTTCAAGGCCAGGTCAGATAGTGCTTTGAGCAGCCTGGTCTGGTTGAAGGTGTCCCTGCCCATGGCAAGGGTGGGTGGAACTAGAAAATCTTTAAGTTCCCTTCCAACCCAAACCATTCTATGATTCTATAAAGACACGTGAATGGCAGTACATTCACACAAGCCACTTAAAATGTTTTTTAAAATCCAGTTTAAGTAAAAGCTCTTATACCTGCCATTTGGAAATACTATCAGTGAATTCCATTAGAATTGTCCATTTGGATTACCGTATCTGAGGATGAGAAAAAGTTTTAATTCTTCCAAATGGGAAACAATTTATAAGTTTAAATTGCTTACTTCATAAAAATCATAGATATACAGAAAAAGAATGTTTACTCATCTATTTTGTGTTTGCTAAGCCATTCTGCCTTTAGAACTTAGGTTAAAACATATTAGAAGCAGGAATGTTAATTCACAACTTTTCTTTACCATTTCCTTGCAGATTTCTTATAAATGATTATGATTACATTAAATGCTTTGTAACGTCTGTGCATTCACTTAAGCTAACAACTTTTCCAAGGGTTTTTTTAATTGAAAACCATCTATATTTAGGATCTGATTCTGCAAAATGTTTACATGTAAGTGTACTCACATGAGCAAAGGGGTTTTTACTCTGACATGGCACACAATAAACAAGAATTAAACTAAATAGCAGTGTCAGCAGACAAGACCAGGGTGTGTTAACACTAGTGTTCTCTGACCTGCCAATTCAATGTCTCATACAATCACTTCTGTCCTAACAATGCCTATTGTTTCGGAGAGCAGTGTATGAACTGCAGCTTACTCTGGATTTAGGCCAATGGAGGTATTATTTCAAAGCTGCATATCCTGGCTGTACCACTAACCCAAAAAGTCTGCATTTGGCATGCTGTGATAACCCAAAGTCTAATCAGTTTAAATTAGCAGCAAGACCATGCTTTGCAGCAGTAACAGGCTGCTTCTGGAAGTTCACATCCCATTTGAAAAATCCACCACTGAAACTAAAAGCAGAGCTGTGTAAAGCTTGCAGAACTAGCATGAGCAGCTTGCTGATAAAGTATCATTGTTACCACAATTCATTTTAGACAAAGTTTATTGTGAAAGAACAAAGGAAGCTGTAAATAATCTAATATATTCAGTGGTTTTGGTAGATTTCTCCACAGACTCCACTATCTAACAAGTCGAACAGGTTAATTACCTGGCAATATGTCAAATGCTACTGAATGCATAAGGTAAACCAGCTGTTGAAAGAACCATTTTGTGATTAAGTAGAAAATTTAACTGTAACTGATAAAAAGAGATATGGGATGAGGGAATGCAGACAGTGCATTTTTCTTAACAATTTGCCAACTTCATCTGTTCTCTCTGTTAAAAGTTTCAGTAACAATACAAGACTTCTGTCAGTATGGCCAGATAAGAATATGAGAGGGGAAAGCAAACAGGTTACATGCTGATTTCATTCAATGCATTAGAGCCTCTCCCACTCTCAGACTGCAGTTTTCAAACATGCTGCAACAGGGAAGCAGGGAAGACAGACAGCAGTGTGCACAGTGTGCTTGAATCAGATGAAGAATTACCACCTTATGTGTAGGTATAAAAGAATATAAAAGGTAGGTATAAAAGCATCCTGAAACAAAGGAAGAAGTCTGCATGAACATTGCAAGCTAAGCTTTTGGGAGGAGAGAAAGAAAGGGAGAAATAACTATTGTTGATACTGATTCACTGGGAACTTTGTGGTAGAGAATTCAAAGATGCCTTCCAAAGCCACAGCATCACTTGCTTATTGTGTACAGACCTGCTCTGAGCAGGTTTAGACAACCAATGTTTAAAGTGCTTGCAGATGCCTGGAGCTTCTTCTATGATAGAACTCCCATTATCAGCAACAGTAGCTGCACTGGCATTAGCAGTGTGTGCATGAAGGAAAGCATCATGAGAAAGCCGGCAGCCTTACGGGCACAGTTAAATCCTGTAATTATGCAGGTCTGGTAATGTAAACATCTGCAAACAAATTCTAAAGCTCCATAAAACTGGGATTTTAGGACATTCCCTGAAGGATCTTGGTTTTAAAAACAAGTATTTTGGCAGCCTCTGACAAACATATTACCTATTTCAGTATATTTCCTCATTAATTACAGAGAGACTACACCTAATTTCCTCAGAATAATAGCCTGAAATTTCTAAAGATAAGAGTCTGTCATAAATTGATTTAATTGCATTTTAATTAATTCTCATTTATGGCATTGGCTAAAGTACTTTTTCCCATAAAATGCAGAATAAGCATATTTTTGAAGGAAAAAAATACTTTACTTCAAGGACACCAACCTAACACATGCACTCACGTTATTACTGAGAAGTTGCACTCAGTCCTATAGGACTGGTGAACAATCAGGAGGTGTTCTAGATTATAGGGAGACTAAAGCCAAAGACGTGTCAGTTCTCCTGTGGACTGGAGTCTCACAGAATATTTGGAAGATTTCTGAAAATCTGAAAACATTCTATACCGGGAAGATTAAAGGAATGAGCAAACAACCACTTTCTAGCAGATCCTGCAATTACCTGTTGCATGAAAAGTTTTCAGTTGGGAATCCATTGACAAAAAAAAAAAAAGCAGCTGGAAACAGAAAAACATACAGTTGATCAAAACGCTCATTGAGGAAAAACTTGAATGTTGTCTTAGTTCTTTAAAAGAGATGCATACATATTCCTCCCTCACATCAAATTACTTGGCCATAGAGAATTTTATAAATCTTTCATCCAGAATTAATTGTAATTGGATGAGAATTAAGAGAATTGTCCTCTTTCTGCAGTTGTGGGATTCTTCCATTTTAAGTTTTATATGGGAAGTATACAGGCTAAATTTAAAAATTCCTGTTCTCTCTCCTCTACTCCCAACACCTATGAGATTACTCCAGAGCCTAATCCACATTATTTTCCTATACAGTCTTGAAAGATGCACCAGGTTACAAAGCCTGCTGAAAATATTCTAGTTAATTTCTATGAGTTTTAAACTAAGCCTATTAGATCTATATGTGCTTGCCCTTTTTTTTTAGTTACGTCTTGATTTTCCATCTATGAAATTTAAAAAAAACTGATTGTGCAATTTTTTGTGGGTGTTTACATCTCCGTGTTGAAGTTGGCTAAGATATGAGCAATTCTCATCTGCTCCCACAAATGAATATATCCATTCCTCTGATAATTTTTAGCTCAAGCTAAAAAATAGATTAAGCTACATTTTTAAAAAAAACTTACCCTGAGCTCCTTTGATCTTGCAATGGACATTATTTCAAGAGCTGGACTAACTACTTTTAAATTGTGATTTTTGCTCTTAAAAATATCTAATTTCTTGCAGGTGGCTGTGGGAATAACAGAAATACATAGTATAGACTATGTCTTTTGAGAAATGTTGTGTTATTTGTCTTTCTCTGGATACTGAAAAATATGTAGTTTCAATATGACAGATTTGGAGAATCTCAGATTGAAACATCCCATGGAGGCTTGGTTTCTCAGATTTGCTGAATTCTAAGCCTCTGGGAGAATCAAGAATCTTAAAGGTCTCCACAGAACCAAGGAAGTGAGGTGTGTGAGTTGAATTAGTTTGAGCATTTAACTACAGTGCTGAACTTCGACAGAGTAACAACTTTGACTTCACCTGTCAATGAGTAAACTAACCCTTAATCAGGGTCTAATTCTAACTTTCAAAAAATACTGACCTTTGAGTTTGTTTAAATGCAGTGAAACTTCAGTTCAGCTGCATTCATTTACACTTATATTTATATAATGCACATTTCATGTTCCAATGGTAAAGTCTGCAACCTGAGGAACGAGTTTGAAACACATTGTTTATGAGTCAGATGGAAACAAAACCAATTTCAATAGTATCAATTAGAGCTGGATAGTGGTACATACAACTAGCCAGAATATTAGATGCTACAGACACATCAATACTCCTGTAGCCCTCATTTATAAAAGGAATCCCTGTGAGTTTAATGTCTGCTCATGCATTAAAACTACTTAGACTAAAGCCATGGGGTTTAAACTTCACTGCAGCTAATACATGGCAGCTCCTCAAATAACTTTTCAATTTATCTATGAAGTCCATTCATTGTGTCAACTTTGAAAGTTAAAAGTAATACTACAATTTCAGATATTTACCTTTGTCACCATATCCGTTATCCAAAATTGAACTACAAATTTATAGAAGGTACCAGTAAAGTAAATCACATTACTAAGCAGGAAAGCAAACATAAAATATTTTTCTAAAAAATTAAATCAGTAGATTTTTAAGGTCAAACACAGTGATGAACACCATCAGTAAATATGGTAAAGATGTTTATCACAATTATATTTCTTACCTGTCTTTAAGATTAAAAGATCGATACAGTATGAAGAATTTTGGACCTTTAAATTTCTCAACCCTACATTTGAATTCTGAATCAGTGTTAGGTGAACACTTCACCTTCTTACTGGATGTGAAAACTCCAAAACTACAAATTATTTAGCAGCTGACAGCTCAGGTCTTCTGGTTAAATTGGATTTTGCCACTGACCGAGTGGAAACTGGGACAGACTAATGCTTGTGACTGAAAGTCACAATGTGAATGAAATTGGATGCATATGATGAATGGTTATGACATTGACAAAAGCTTTGGTGTGTAAAATTATGTTTAACTGCATCACAGTGTATTTCTGCTGAACTAAGGGCTCAGCTGGGTCTTAACAATAAATCAAACATGTAAAATACCCAGTCACTCATCAACAGGTTACAATAACTAACAAAAGATATATAGATCCAAGAAGAACATAGTGATTTGTTAAGAACTTCTAAGTCTTTTGTTATTTCTACTTGGAGGGTTTCACTTTGATTGTACTGTAAGGAATTTAGAAAAGACTTGCATGCATATAGTGATTTATTGTTATTGACCTTCTGCTCCTCCACAGCTTAAGAAATGAACGATCAAATCTAGAATTTTATATCAGGAACATTAAGATGAAGTGTAAATTGTTCTGGAGCTCATGGGCAAATCATTCAGCTCATTGGGTAACTCATTTAGCCTGTTTTTTTCTACTCATTGTGAAAAACAGAAACTAACTCCTGAACACAGGAAAGCACTGAAGTTGTTGGGAAAGTTATTGCGGTGTAGTCCTCAGATGGGTACACAACATGCATCGTTACCTTCGAATTATGACAGGTTCACGTCAGTCATAATATTTGTGAAAGGTTTGTATTACCCACCATATAAATGATGGCTCTCACCCCTTCTAGATCGCAGACAGGGACTTCCATAACCGCACCTGGTAACAAATGAATGTAAAGATGATGCAGACATCTATCTGTCTTATACAGAGTCAGAGATTTGAAAATACATGAATATTCATTGTGAATGTGCAATCAACATTTTAAAAATAAAATCTAGTTATGAAATAATTACTTTGTGTTCTTTGCTGGTTTGTTTTACTGTTCCTCACCCCTAGCTATCTCAAAATTCTCTGTTGCACTTTAAAGAAAAGTGTTAGTTACTGTTCCTGGGTAATGTCTTACAGGGGCAGGTGTCTTGCAAATGTGCTCTTGCAGTTTAAAATGTTCTCAAAATACCTTGCTGTGGCAGCATATTCCTAAGTAGGCTTTACTGATTAAGTAAAGCTCCCTACTGTGTCAAGAACATCTTTATTGGAAAGAAATTTAAAAATTAACTAGAGTTAACCTAGATTTCTGATGTTTAAGTATGGTTTAACGCTGCTCTAGACTACTCTATGCAAGTTCTGTTTTTCAGTTTTGGGCTCAGACATTTTCAGTTCACTGCATAGATAGCTGTCTAACGTCTACTGCAGCATTGCCTTTCTCCCCATTCATCCCATGACCTACGTTTCAGACACTGCCAGTAAAGACAGGATTAATTATTGGAAGTCTGGGTGAATCTACGACAATATGCTGGGAAAAGAGATATTGTTGCACCAATTGTGCATTTTCTTGTGCTTCTCTTTAATGTGGAGGTTTTAAAGAAAATATGTATAGTTTAATAACTTTGCAATTCTGAAGTAGGATTGTAGGGAAAAGGAAAGCTTTACCATGATCGGACAAAAGAATTTTTGTTTGGATAGCACATATAAATTGCTCTTCTTCATGCATAATAGGCTAAAAACCAATCTCACTGTACAATTGGTTAAACTCAGAAGCCTCTAAAGAATCTGCTTCTTGGGAGCACAGCTACTAGGGGTGATGAATATACACACTGAATCCTATCCATGATGCAACAGGTATCTATACAAAAGAATTTCCAGAGGGGGTAAATGTTTATGCTGAGGAATTCCATGGGCAGTCATTGCTGGAGAAGACCTGCTGTGTTGGTCTCCGAGAGGCAAGTGATGTCAAGACCTACACAGTAAGAGAAGAAAAAAAATTGTTTTTAGCAACAAGATTTTTATGCTCGATAAGTGCTTTCTGGATATCTGAACATGACTAATTTTGCCAGAATACTGTTTTAGCAAAAACTCTGTGCAGTTAATGAATTGTTTTATTTGTTGCATTCAGTAACAGAAAGATTTCCCTAGAGCAGTGTCCCATTGGAGAAAGTCTACATCAGCATTTCTAGGGAATGCTAACCTTCAAATGCATTTTGAAAAAAAACCCATCATGTTCTCTCACTTATATGAAACTACCTTCTCTTTTTAGGTCTACTTGAGTAAGTCTAGAGAAAACATATTCACTTAGTCCTTGTTCAGTTCTTCTGACATTAAGAGAGTTACTAGTATCTGAATTTTTAAGTTCTAGGGGTCATTTAGGCATATATTTTATATTTAAAAAAACCCAAACTTACAATGGACTGTAATTTTCTCGTTAATTTTATCATGTATTGAAGTGGGGTATGTACATGCACACAGTCACAGGAAGAAATAGCTTTGCTATTTTTTTTTTTTGCCTAAATAATACTAGTTAATGAAACCAGAATTTGATGGTCCTAAGATCTCCAACAACAGACTTTTCTAAACACCACTTTTGTATTGCATTAAAAAAAAAAATGCAATTACTTGTAACATTCAATGCTGCACCTATTTAAAACAGTATAAGTATTGACATATTGACATTCAGTTTGGTCTTACGGGTTGATTTTTCTCTATTTTTCTTTTTTTACTAATTTTAAGTGACCATGTAAGTTCATTGGCTTGTGCAAAGAAGCTTTAATATGTGTTCAGCGAGAAATAGCTTACTACTCCTTTGCTCCATCTTAAAAACACAACCTTACATATTTCATCCCCTGTAATTTTCATGTCCTGATTTGTTGAAAATTTGTGAATACTAGTTGAAAGAACAACCGCTTCTTGTCTTTTACTATATGAAGTATTGGCTCAATTCCTCTGGAATCATTCTGATAACGAAGTCTGTGGAAGTGACTGATGCTTATTACTTTACCAGATCAGATCTCAACAGATAACTATTTTCTGCCAAATATGAATTTAGTTTTCTAATTCACTGACTTTTGGAAAGACATTTGCATTTTTATTAACAATAGTTTCTAGCTATATGTTCACACATATTTTCAAAAGTTTTTGATCTTGTACAGTCCAGTCAAAGGACTATGTTCTGGGAAGTCAGTAACTGTGATACACAAAAGGACAGACTTCGCTCTGTTGCAGAAGTTGCAGGATATATGTGAACTAAATAGAAGAGCAGGAGAAAGAAAATGACTGATCTTCTTGTACAGACATTGAAAGCCCTATTGGCAAACTAAATTCCTTCTCAAATCTACATTTCCGATGCAAAGCTGAGACTTCTTTCAAAGTTTTCACAAATCACAGAATACAATCATAAGCTTGGAAGACACCTCTGAGATCACTGAGTCCAACTGTGCTTGTCTCCCTACTAAACCATATCCCTAAGAAACCCATCTTCCCATCTTTTAAACACCTCCAGGGATGAAGACTCCACCACCTCCCTGGGCAATCCGTTCCAATCTCTGACCACTCTCTCAGTGAAGAAATACTTCCTAATGTCCAGTCTAAACCTGCCCTGGTGCAACTTGCTGCCATTCCCTCTTATCCTCCTGCTCGTCACTTGCGAGATGAGAGCTGCACCCACCCTGTCACAACCTACTTTCAGGTAGTTGTAAACAGTAATGAGGTCTCCCCTCAGCCTCCTCTTCTCTAAGCTAAACAACCCCAGTTCCCTCAGTCTCTCCTTGTAGGGCTTATTCTCCAGCTCCCTCACCAGCCTCGTTGCCCTTCTTTGCACACACAATGCCTACTAATCGTTGGCACTTGTTTTCCAAATAGCCAGGATGAAATACGCAGAGGTAGATCAACAGATGTGAGGGGAAGCTCTCTACTTTGGTGCAGCAATAGTCACTGAAAGGATTTCAAATCCATCTAGGATATCCAGAACTAACAGGCATCTGACTGTATTTGCCCTAGCATCTGCTCATTTTTGCAGGTCTTGTGAAATCTAATTAGTTTGTTACAAGACACTCGGAAATCACACAATGCTTGTATTAAATGCACATTTACGAAGAAACTTTAAAAATGATCTCTGGTGCACAGTGGATAAAACTAAATAAACCCAGAACCTGATTAAATAATTGAGCAATATATTAAAAAAAAAAAAAAAAAAAGAGAAAGAGAGAGAAAAGAATAATTATTTCACGAAATGAAGGTGAGACTGTAATTGCTGTAATTGGAGTGTAATCAATTTGTAGCAACATTAAACTAACTTGCCAGCACATACACAGGCTTATAATGCATGTACATGGATCCAGGGCGAGAAGAAAATGAGTCTGCTTGTGCCAGGTAATGCTGTTTTTTCTTAACAGGAGTTCTGGCCTTTGCAAAGTCATAGATATCTGTGTCTCTTTTTTTTTTGTCACTTCACAGAGAGATGTGAAAGAAACAAGAATGGCATCTCACTTATTTTAAAGCTGTATCAAAATATCAACACTGAAAACAAGTAGCAAAAGACAAAATACGGAGAAGGAAGACTTATTTGATAGCACAGTAGGACAGCACTATCCTATTTTTTAGCATCCTGTCTCTCTTTAAAAACAAATGGCAAACATAAATAACTCATTCATCTGTTCTATTCTCAAATTTTTCATAGCTCCTTTCCATAAAGACGTTCCTCCTACCACTAGCCTTTCCTCTAATGAAAAGTTCTCACAGCATCTGTTCATCTGCCAACTATGCAGCACCACCAAGTAAGAAAAGACCAAGACACAGAAGAGACAGCCAGAGGTTGAGCTAAATGTTAAATTAATCTATACTGTAAAGGCAAATTCCTTTGTCCTCTTCCCTCCACCCTTTCAAAGGACAACCAAACCCACAGTATTCCTCTTCACTGAATTGTATTTTTATTGTGGGTTTTGATTTGCCAAGAATAAAACTTTGCTTAGATTTCTGTAACTCTTCCATGCTCCAAACATGTTACTTTTCACATCATGGGAAGGGATGCAGTGCCTTGTCGTTCTGGCCAGAACTGGACTCTCCTCCCTATTGTTTTTTAAGAAATAGTACCCCTTAGCTAGTGGTTTCCTGAGGAGACACAATGATAGTCACACGGATTGCTGAGATAAATGGCAATAACACAAGAAATGGAACCTCTGACTAAGGTAAAAATCAGGATTTACACAATTCTTTCTTTTTTTTTTTTATTCATAGTTTATCTTATTTCTTCCAGCCCTGTGCTTTCTCCTTCCACAGCTCCTTCTTGCAATACTCTTGCACTAAGAAATAAAAAATTTTAATTGCACATACTAGAACAAACATCATCCCCATATATGAGATTTTAGAGCTGTCAGAAGTCTCCAAAAAGAGGACAGCTTGCTTAATTTCTTCAATTAGTTTTGGTCAAACACAAGGAAGAGAGCCTTCAAGACAAGGGACTGCTCAAAACTATGCAGGGACAAGGCTGCGTCCTCTAGCTTAGGACAACACTGCCTTGATCTTTGCTGCGTGGCGAAGCATCCCAATGCACCGACATACACCACCTTAAAGCAAAAATCCTGATCCTATTCTCAGATTAGAAATTCTTTTTTAACTGCAGAGAGTGCTGCAAATATTTTAAACAACCTGTTTGCTTTTCAAATAAAAAAAAAGCAGCACACAACTACTTGCACAAAGTCCAAAATCCTTTTGCTAACACACTTCCTTTTTACTTTAAGGTTGTATCCAATCTTTACAGCTGTAAAAATACTTGAAGATTTCTCTGTTTCTATATGCTGTTACTGCGTTGCATACGAGGATTGGACTACTGCCTTGGAAATGCTTACCTTGTTTGACTGGATAGTAGAAATCCACTTGACTTTAAAGATGTAAAACTCATTCCCTACAAATCATTTATTTTAATGGAGGACTCAGTCATGAACTGGGCTAATTATAATTGCTTATGTAACTTTCTTTTAACTTCTTCTCAGACCAGATACAGGAATTATAACAAAAATCTGTAATTACACACAACCACGATACCTGGTTGAGAGTCAATATGTCGAATACCGAAGAATTAGAGATCATGCCTGTTCAAAATATGCTTTGGCAAGTCAGGTAGTGTAGAAGTATGATTTCTTCTTCTGTTTGCACCTAGTCCTAATCCATGCAGCTCAGATGCTCCTCAGTGTTAAGAGTTACAGAAATCTTTTCTTTTTAGAAATGTATTTACTCCTCACTAGTACAAGTTCTATCTTGAAATAATCTGTAAATAAATCCCCTCCTAAAACCATGTATCCCTGAGTACAAGTGCAGGGCAAACACTTAACTCCATCTTAATGTAACTAGTTTATTTTAAGAAGTTTTCTGAGAAACTAAGCTAAATAGACTTAAAGTGATGTATTGCCAAAGGGAAGATGGACAATGAGTTTAGGCTGCGGTAGTCTTCAGGGTCTATTTCTTAACACACACACACACACACACACCCAAAAGAAAACTGGAGATTTCAGCAAACCATAGGCTGCAGGTCCACAGTTTCCACCACTGTTTTGCTGAATTAGAGATCTCATCTGACAAAGAGGTCAGTGGCAGTCTGTATCAGAAATACTTACTGTCTTGTTAAAAAAAAAAAGACACAAACCAAAACAAACAAAAAAATTGAAAAAAAATATTGCTAAAGTAGCTCATAGACAAAAGGAAAAATGTATATTCAGAGAAAGAACAGCAGAGAAGTACAAGCTTGTAAATTTTCCTGTAGTAAGAGCATAGCCTTCAGAAATTCATTGTACTATGGCACCAACTCCAGTCGTAATAATGACAGGATCTGGTTAAATACGGTGGAGGAGCTTTCGTGTGAGAACAAAGTAGTCTGTTTGACAGTATCTATAGGAAGAGATACTTCTGAGACCTGAACAGGGCTAAATACGAGTTAAGTACAAGATGAAACTACATTTTATGAGTACCTGGCCACCAACGCGGCAGCTTGCCTGTGGAAGCATTTACCTAAAGCCCACCCCGGAGCCACGACAGGGTCTGGCTGTGGCTTTACCCCTTCCCCATTACCTGGGTAGGAGAAATTTATTCTCTAATCCTCATCTTCCCATCCTTAAGGACATTCCAGCCACGACAACACCCGTTCCACGCTAGCGCGACTGCTGCTTATCAGAAAACCGACTTCCAGCACTTTGATTCCCGGCCAGTGGGAGGACCCTAGCGGGGGCGGATCCTGCGTCCTTCCCCGGGCACCTCCATGCGGCAGGACGGGGCAGCCTTGCTCGGCACCGCCCTCGCCCGCGGGCGCTGGGGCGGGCCGGTCTGGTCCGGTCCCGGCTCAGCCTCCCCCGGTCCCTACTGCCGGTTTGTTTGGTTTTTGCTCTTCAGCCGCGCTGGCTCCCAGATGTTGCTTCCCTTGGTTCCCAGGCTCCCACGGAGCTGAAACAGGGTCTGCGGGGGAGGCTCAGCTTGGAACCAGCGCCTTCTCCCACAGCTTCCTCTCGCAGGTGGCATCCCTCCCTCCCCATCCCACGGAGACAGGCGCAGGGGTTGCACCCTGTCGCGACAGCAACTCAGGGCTGTGAGGGCTCTTCCAGGTTGCTCAGGTGGGCGGTGCACAAGCACAGTGATATACAATACTCTCAACTATACGAACGATTTAAAATAAATACATAGCAAACGCAACCTTTCGAGCGTTGGGCGTTCATCAGTTTCTGCCGCTTTCGGTTTCTTTAAGGACAACCAGCAAAACACTGCAGACAACACTGCTGCTCCTTTCTACAGTTGTTGTGGGAGTAAAGGCAACCACATCTTTTATTGGATTTATTATTATGAGATTTATTATTTATTTATATTTTATTTTTTAGTAACCCAATGTCTTGTTTTTCATATATGTAGAAAAAACCCCATTGCTTATTAGACCTGTAAATACAGTTGGGAAACAGATCTGGGGAAACAAAAAAATTTTGGGCGTAGTTCCTTGCCATGGATAAAAAGAAGCAGCAAAACGTAATATTTTGTTTTTTTAAAGAAGAAAAGGTTAAATACAGTTGCTTAAGTGATCCATTGGACTGCTTGAAAGTAGAAGTAGTGAACACCTGTGGTGTGGAGCAAGGAGATAGGTGGGATTTTTCTGATACTTATGGAAAGGGAACTCTCATAACTTTTCTCTGTTAGCATTTTATTCACAGTCTGAGTTGGAAAATTTGGACTAAGAGCTGCAATATAGAAAGTCTAAAAAAAAAATTGAAATTGTGACTTGTAAAGTAACATTCTATGTGAGATAATCAACTCTAAGTTCTTGTTCTAAGAAGTACACATGAACACACTGTAGAAAACAATGCTGTTAATTAAAAAAATGTTAATTTCTAAATTTAGCTTAGCTGCATTTACTTACCATACATGTTATTATAAAGCAGTGATTAGGCAAATATATTTTTCTTTATCCCAGTTCTGTTTTGTACTATCAAATCTTTGTATATAGTAATTTTCAATATTTCCTTCTATGCTGAGTTAATTGCATAGTTCCACATTTTTTTTTGTGCAGTGTTCTCACAGCAACTTAAAGCATTCTTTTGAAATTAAAAGAAAGCAATTTTAAACCCACAGAACTGACAGTTAATGAGGTAAAATATTTAGGTGCTTTGGTTAGAAGATTGTAAATTATGCCATGTGTGGACTGCTTTTCTTTAATGACCTCTGTAAAAGATGGCTTGATGATCTTCCAGAAGAAGGTCTACTGACTCTGAATAGCAAATAGTTCCTTGCTTTTTGCATTGTAGAATATCAGGCCATAGATTTTTTTTACCGGCTGTAAAGTTATACCAATTTTAATCATCTTCCACTTAGTGAGGGAGGGACGTAATATATCTTGTACAAGCAACCCCTCATCAATTTACTCCACGACGAAGCAAGGCTTGAATAGACAGTCCACCACATGCAAAATTCCTTTCTGCCTGTGTAAGTGCATTACAATATGGTTCAATCTGACATTATTGCTGGCATTTCTGACTGTAGGAGCTGTGGCATGGGTGTTTTCCGTGGCACGGACAATATTGACATGTGTAGAACAGGCTTCATCTGCTTCCGATCACAATTAATGCAGAGCAATTTTGTGAGCAACACAGCGAATGTCTGCTTCAAAAGTGACATAGAGCATTATTCTATAAATATCCTGGTCAGAGATGTCAGACTGCAACTGTGGTGTCCTGCAAAACCTTTATTTGATAATTATGCATAGGAAAACCTGAAGAGAACAGTTGGAGAAAGAGACCAGCAAACAGACCATCTTCTTAGCAGCTCTCTGCTGGCTACCAAGCACGGTTCTGCAGTGCTCACTGATGCCAAACAGTCTTCTTACTTTAAGAGCAGTTTCTATCTACAAACATGGGTGAGTATACTCAGCTTATTGCAAAGTTAAGCTTCTAGCAGGACTGGCATTGTAATTATTTGAATAATTAAATTATGGTCATCAATTTTAGATATCAATAGGATTATTCAGAAAAGAAAAGCACCAACAACGACACAAGGCTTAAAAATGGGGTGTATCAAGTTGATCTTATCATTTCCCACGGTTCTGTTTATGCTTAGTGAATTGGGGTATGTCAGGAACTGACTGGAGATTCCATGGGTTTACAAAGTAGTGTGTGCATTAATTCCACAGTTTATGTTGTCCAGGAACACAGTGAAATTAATATCTAGTCTAGTCAAACCTCCTCCTTACCTTGTAGTAAAATTGGGGGTATATGTGTTTGTTAATTCACAAGATGTGATTATGTGTTAGAGATTATAAAGTGATTTGAAGAAATCAGCTAAATATTTCTTTAAAAATAGTTATTCTGGCATTCTGTTGTGTGGAAATGATTGGGTTTGTTCTGGATTTGTTTTAGAGGCTTGTGAGAGCACAGCTTTCTCGTATTTCAAATGTACACCTTTTAAAGGTATATCTTAAATGAAATCTCAAACTAAAACTACACTCAGTTCTGTAGGTCTTTTTCCCCATCTGATAAAACCTGGAAGCTTTCCGACTGCTTAAAATTGTAGATGAAATTAGAAGGAACAAAAGGGCAACTGGATAACTGTATTTTTATGCTCTAAATTTGCACTTGATTTCAACAAATGTCAATCAACTGAATGCCAGGTACATCTATCTAATGTTTAAAACCATAAATTGTCCAAAACACTTTATTTTTAGTAGCACCTACAAATCCACTGACAAAAGCTTTTATCTCATTATGCATTGCATGACTTCAAACACGGCATGTAGTTTCTTCTGCCCGATTCTGTTGAATGTTGAAGTTTTAAAACTTACATTCCAGTCTCCACATTTTGTAAGTGTGTACTAATGCAACTTTTTCACATCCATCTTTACTCAAGCACATAACCACTGAAGCACCAGTTCTTTGAAATATCACCCATTACCTGTGTTTTTCAGGTAGGAAACAGGGCTCAGTAAGCTGGCTGAAGTCATGTAATGAGTCAAGGGTGCAGCTGAGTAACTACAAAAGAGGGCTCTGTCCCTGCTTGTCAGAAACAAAACAGAGCAGCCCAGGAGAGTGGGACATCTCAGCTCAGTGAGCTGAGTTCCCTGTATGCTGACGTCCTTCAAAGGTAGAAAATTTACTGGTGGAATTTGGAAACTTATGGGCGCTGAGAGCAGCAGGGGTATTGGCGCCTTAAATAACAGCTTTCTCACTTGTTTGCCTGGATACTCTCTGCTGCACACCATCTCCTGTGCATCAAGATCTGAGGTGGCCCACCAGAAGCCACTCACATGCCAGCATATTTATCTTGTCTCCTCAGGCAGAACTGGGAGTTTTACACCATTCTGGCCCTTCCCATCAACATTACAATGTAAGAGTACACACTCAGAATTCATAAATTCTAGTTATTGTCCTATGCACAAGGCGAACCTAAAGGAGGTGTGAAAATTTCTATAGTTGCTTTTCCGGCAGTTTGTAAATAGTTATTTTACCAACATATTACACACAGTGAACTTCTAATCTGACTTTGTTTTATGCAGTCCCTTGGAAGAAAGAAGGCAGTCCAGAATGGTAGAGAAAGCTTATAAAATGTTTAGCAGGTCCATGACACTACTATCTCCGCCAGTGTTTTCTCCTGTGGTCAGGGCTGACTTTCCCTTAAAACTTGATACAAAATTCAGTATGTGATTATACGGTATTTTTCATTAAAATTATCCGTTTGTCTAGAACTTTTGGTTAGTTTTATCAGAGAATCAAAAATTCCTATTGGTATAGAGCTTTAATTAGTTTTTTTTTTTTTTTAAAGAGCATCTTTCGTCTTCTTCTTTTGACCTGAAAACTCTACAATTTTTCTAACCACCTGATCCTATAGTAAAAAATTTTTAAAGTGCTAATGTCGAGGAACTAAAAATTACTGAGAATAAAATGATGGTGTTTCTTTAATCTTGTATGAACTCTTTTAGCCTAACCCCATGATTTCAAGGAGAAAAGGAAAACTGTCTTAGGATTTTTGAAAGCCTTAGTTTAGCAAAAGTGGTTAAGCAAAAGGTGTAGGAGATTGTATGTTTAGAACACTTGGTTTATAGAACTTAACTTCTCTTAGATCTCATGTTTTTTTTCCGTTTATTGGAAAGAATAGTAAGTGGAAAAAAGCACATCGACAGGACATTAGTAAGATACAGCGATTCTCAAATCTGTACTAGAAATGTTGAGTTCTGTGGAAATGCTAGTCCAATTTGAGCAATAGTAGGTCTGTTGGAGTGATAAGAAGCATCATGAAGCATCCTGTCTGTCAGCTTACTTGCCATATTTATTTGCTCTAACACACCACCTCCCTTCCATACCTTCAGACATACCACTGAGGCTGCAGACAAGCCAAAAAGAAGAGAGTTCAAATTTGAAAGCGAGTAACTTTCAAACTGTCTACCTTCATCAGCAAATCTAAGAGATGAAAGCAGAGGCATGGAGAGCATGAAAGAGCTACTCAGACCTATATTGTTTGTGTTGGTAAAATATTTGTTCAACTGTGGCTTTTTGACACTTTTTGTCCTTCATTTTGGAGTAAAAGAATGTTCTTTGTGAAATTAATTCATCTACCTATAGGATAAAGGCATGAATAGCACACATCAGCTACATCTCAATGACCAGCGTTCCCAATGGTTAATCACAGTAACACCATTAAAGCAGTTAAAACTTGAAATGAACTTGCTGCCAGCCTGCAGAGTGGCAGAAGATTTCTTAAAGATTGCTTTCAATAAAACTGAAGAGCCTTTTACCTGAGCAAGAGCTAATTGAACCAAAGCAATTCATTATACTGCACATACAATTTCACGTAGGTTAAGGGTGGAACAGCACTGCCACTGCTTCCTCCAAGTTCAAAGCAATTTCTTCTTGTTTCTTTTAAATATAAAATGCAGCTGAACAGCTTTACACTTAACTTACTAAACACAAAGCAGTTTGCTACTCTCTTCCTCCCCTCTTTAAATGTGTGTAAGGCAGTTCTCTTGTCAACAGCTAAGCACCATTGTCAGTCTACTAAATTTTGCATAGCAGAAGAAATGCAGAGAGACTTTTCCTTTCATTTTTAGTGGATACCTGAAATACATAAAATTTCTAGTGTTCTAAAATACCGAGAGACCTAAAAAACCCTGGGGATAAAAACCAGAAGTTGATAAAACAAGATTATCTCCTTCATGTAGGAAATATGTTCCTCAAAAAAAACCTCTCCAAAATTTATTAGCAACCTATGGATTCTGGGTTTTAGAGTCTTTGCAGAAGCACCAGTTAATTCTGTGTATGCTCTGAATGCGTTATTACGTGAGACAGAAAACAGATTTCAGCCCAGACTATGGCTTATATGGAACAATCTAGTCCCTCAAGTGGGTCACTGAATAGGTATCAATGCTTTCCCCAGTACAAGAAGACCAGTAGATGGAACTGCTGCAAGCTATGCGTCTGTAGAGATGGCCAAAGAGGGACATGCACTTTCTTAATAGGTAGCAATTCTGTCTCTAGAACAGCTGGCAAGCACTATTGGCTGACCCAAAAGAGGAGAGATGAGGCTGGTTTGGCACTTTTTACCTCTGTGAAGTCAAAACGCAACTGTTTTCTAATTGGACTCTGTGGGAGAAATGACAGTATTTGTCATTCGATGAACAGGGTGCAAGGCCAGCAGGCTCTTTACCTGCTTCGGTGTTCGGAGGGAAGAGGGAGATGCTGTGTCATTTGAAGTCAAGACAAAACCCTATAGGTGTTACTATGGTAATATTCATATTGATTCATGTCCTTCATTAGGTGTTTTGCCTCTTCTAAGCACTACAAAGTTTAGCATTGATTGGTTTTACCCTGCTTTACATGAAAAAGGTGAAAAACTTCAGTGACATGAAAAAAAAGCTGTTCATATTAATATTAATAATGGTGGGTGGGGTTTTTTTTCACAACTTCCAGCTAGCTCTTCCCTGAGAGTTTAAAATCCTTATAAATGCATATTTCAATGTACCCTTGCAGAAGCATTATGAGAGACTACAGGTGAGTCAAATGTAATAACAGTGTCTATGAGGCTGACCACTACAAAAGGAAATTTCCCTGCAAAGCAAGACTAAAGTACATATTCATTTCCTCACACACTTCCAGTGAGGAACTTGTGGGTTACCATTTCCACAGGCTGGTTTCATTAGAATTCATTCTTTCTGACCATAGTTTGATAAATTCTTGATATATTACTTGTAAAAGAGATACATATCACAGCATATCATGAAAGAAAAATATATGTATATGTACATGTGTACGTTTGTAAATATTTTTTTTCATATGGGCTTGTTACGCATAGTTATTGAAGTACTGGACTAATAAACAAATGGCTGCCTTTATGTAAGTTTTCATTATCCAGGCCTTTGTAAACTTTCAGTAGTAGTTTTCTATGATTTTGAAAAATTAGGTTACTCTGAGTTCCAGTGTCCAGAGTGTGAAGGTAGGAAATCGAAGCAACGGTGTTTCTATTTCACCTGTATTACTTACTGGCCTTAGCTCTTTGCCCTCACAAAACACTTGATAAATGTGTGTCATTCAGTGCCTCATTCCAACGATGAGGAAGCTTCAGTTCAGAGAACACTGTTCATTTGGGTGAGGACTAGGTGTCCTAAGAAGATCTTTTTTACTTTCTGCACTAAAACAGATATCCCAGTCTTGCTCTTTTAAGGGACAGAAGTTTTGGGGTGGAGGGAGTCAAGTTTTGGGGTGGAGGGAGTCATGTTTGATCCTGCTGTGAATAGTATGGCTTTTCACAGCTGCAGTGAACTTGTATCTGCATTCGATGAACTCTGAAGACAAGCAACAGGGTAAGAATGACAAATGTCATTGACAGGTAAGTGATTTTTGATATTGTATGGAAGTGAAACTGAGGTTTAGAAAAGACGTCCCTTATTTGAGCAACATTGTTTGGGTTATGCACACAGAAACAGCTTTAAAAGATCCTTACTTGTGTCAGGCAAACTATGTAATATAGGAGACATCTATGGAAATCCTCTGAAGTAAGCTAAGAAAACAATGCTAGATTTTGAGCCAAATCTCTATTTTGTATGCAGTTGTAACATGCTAAATTTATCTGTGTTATAAATTATTATATGTTCACGTATTCACATTATAAGGCTATTTTTGAAAACTCCGTCTAAATTGTATCTTTCTGTTTAGTATAAGTATTGAATCTGATAAAACCTGTTGAGATGTATAAAATTTCTAATCACATTCCTCTGAGGAACAGTTATATTATATTATATTATATTATATTATATTATATTATATTATATTATATTATATTATATTATATTATATTATATTATATTATATTATATTATATTATATTATATTATATTATATTATATTATATTATATTATATTATATTATATTATATTATATTATATTATATTATATTATATTATATTATATTATATTATATTATATTATATTATAGAGCTGACTGTTTAGCTTGCTTCCTGTGACAGGCTGCTCTACCATTTTGCATTGGATAGCTGCAAATGACCTAAGAACTCCTGAAAATGCTGCCTTTATAAGTTTTTGAAAGTGGTTACTTTTCTGCAGTGGTAACATCAGTCAAGCAGAATTTCAATCATCAGGACACTTACCATACCTAAAATTTATAATGAAGTTCATCAAAATTTCTACCACTTGTAGTCTCCAACATGTCTCTAAAAGGGACAGTAGTATTTTTGCAATCTCTTTCACCAGGCATCTACTGATTTCATGATCATGGGGTCCACGCCCACTGTGGGAGCAAGCAAATCAAATTTTCATTATCAGTATTGCTTCTACGAGTGAGTGCCAAAACCAAACATTCATAGAACTTGTATCACCAAATGGAGAGATTACATCTGCAGGATTGTAACCACTCCCAAATTTAGAGCTAGAAATAATTATTAGTGTGCTACATATGCACCTCTTATTCTTTGAATGGTTTTAGTTTTGGTTTTAAAGCATTGCAGAGATATGAGAAGAGCAGAACTTTTTGTCATAGTGAGATTGCCCCTGCATCACAGATACTTAGGTAAAGGGTATCCACTTTATTGGTCCTTAATAAATCTGAGATCTGTTTCAGCTGATTATCACTTTACTCTGAAACACTCTTTTCGGATGTCATTTTGTTTCTGTTCTGTGTTGTCATTATACAACTTTGCATTCTTAACTGCAATATGGAAGAAATGAAAAAGTGTATTTACTGTGGGGTCTACTTACAAAGCTACATGCTGGATGAAGGTCTGGTACATAAACATCTGCCAGCCTGCTTTCAGGACCTGCTTCAATGAGTGGCCTAAACTTGACACAAAAGTAGATGAGATTCTAAGGAAAAGACAAAGAAACTGATGCTGTTTTATTCAAATTTTAACTCAAATAGAAGTATATTGTAGACACTTAGATAGGTGCATTTTGCAGGCTAGAAAATATCTTACTTTATCTTTGTTTCATAGCAGCTACGAGAACTGGGTAGCTGAACTTCACAGATCGTTGGAGATGTCACTGGACTATGCTGTATATAAATGCAAGATAATTGCAGCGAACATACCCTTTTCCTTTATGAACTGTTTTTATTTGCAAATATTCAAAGACATGGGCATCTCATGGCTCGATCCTTCCAGAATGTGTCATATCTTTAGGACCTAAACAACCCTTGGTTAAGATGCTGATGGTTTATTCTTGGTGATGTAAATCTGTGAGAACCTTCTAGAAAACAATGGAACCTAACTGTATCCTGTGTATTTGTTGCAACTGACCTGCTTTAATTTAAATACAGCTGAAAGGAATCCATGCCAAGTCTCAGATTTCTCTTAGATAAGCAGAACTAAAGTAGTGAGGTTTTTGTTTGGAGAAGTATTGTAGCTTTTTTTTGACATTCTTG
The DNA here is from genome assembly GCA_033556795.1 of Tapera naevia. NCBI lineage: Eukaryota > Metazoa > Chordata > Aves > Cuculiformes > Neomorphidae > Tapera > Tapera naevia. The sequence continues at coordinate 8,180,286 of JAUMJJ010000044.1, forward strand.
CTTTAGTAGGTGTTTAGGGGCAATTAGAGGTACACTGATTCACCGTGAGCATTGCTTAACTGTAACATGGTTCTGATGACAAATCAAAATCAGAGTTTCTGTTGTATTAATAAATAGAGAAAAGTATGTGTGGAACAACATGTGAATTTGTTTAATAAGAAAGCCTGTTCAATGTAGATGAAATTATTTCAAAGAAAAGGAGTCAGAAGTATTATCTGAAAACATGAAAACCAGCATTAATATACAAACATGCACTTTGCATTATTATTTGTCATGGTTCGTGATGTTCTCTATTTCAAGATATCCTGATTTTTCTGTCTTACCCCATTTTCTTGCCTTTTAACCAGCCACTAGTTCTGATACTAATCATAAATAACCTTTTCTTCTTTATCCACGATTACCATAATCTCATTTTTCTTGAAATAACTGAATACCCTGGTATGGCTCCTTCAGCCTGATTTGTCCTTCGTATTTTAATGTTCCACTGGAAATTTCTAACTGCATATAGATTATTTCACATTTTTATCTTCAAACTGTTCCATGATCTCCCATTATTAGAGATCAAAATGAAAAATAAACATAGCTTTATAATATTAATAGCACTTTGGGTATAATAAACTGCAGATTAGACAAAATAAATTAAGATAATGAATTTGCTATTTATTACAATGTACTAACAACTTGCTGTGTATAAGCAGTTGCTGGATGCATTTGTGAGTGAGATCAGGGGTTACAATAAATTGCTCATGTTATTGAACTTGATTGTTTATTTCTTAATGATTTCTAGGTTTGCAGCTGCATATAAAAAGCAGAATACAACAGGAAAATCAGATTTTTATAGTTTTGGAGATTTACAGGCCTGAGCAGTGCTGCACTGGGTCCTCTCCCTGTGTTTTCTAGTCATTGCTACAATTTGAAGACTGTCAGTGATCTAAGTGGGGAAGAAGCAGTGAAACGAATCAATCAAATTGATTGTCTGAAGTCATTCTCACTAAGAGTGATCACAAAAGACCACAGTGGGCATTCCTGTGGTTCCTCTCACACCAGCTCTTTTGCACCATGCCTGTTGTTTGCTTGCAAACCTTTGTGAGGAGATGGACAAAGATCAGAAACTATTTCCTTCAAAACCAGGGAGAAAAACTCTGACAGCTTTTCTCCTTATGCAAATGTAAAGATATATAAAGAAGTTTGAACAAGTTTTGGAGTGCAAAGCCAAGAAGCAGTAGAAAGGAGTGGAGAATTCTGGAGCTGAAGAGGACATTTAACAGCAGATGCACTGCGTGTGAGAAAGGCAGGTGACTTCTTAAATCCTTTCCTTGGAGACTGCAAATTAGAGTAAACGGCGTCAGGGATCTACTTTCAATTTTCTTCTATGGAATAGTTTTTCTCTACTAGCAGCTCAGAAGGACAGCCATCAATTTCCTGTTGTGAGCCTACTGTAATAGTGGGCTCAGCTAAACCTTACTGAGACCCGTTCCAGCGTAAATTGGTAGGGAAACAATTCGATATGTGCAGAGTGCATCCTACTTTATTTTGCAATAGTTTCCCCACATAGGCAAGCTGTTATTCACACTCCCAAAGAGTGCACACAGCCAAGCCCTCTAGGGTAACTTTAGTTGGTGGCAGTGTGTCCATAGTTTGTGTTCTGAACAGTGTGGCTCTGCTCTCACACTCCACTGTTTGGAGGAATGGAGTTCTCTCATTTACAATTTTTTTGCTCTTTGTAGTTAGCCTTCTCTGATGGGTAACATATAAATAAGTTCACTTTCTTTTACTTCTGATGATACTGAAGTATCTGCACATCTATTAATGTGTTTACCCTTCATAATAACAAATATCATATATTTGTTATCAGAGGGACTTTTAGTTTGGGGTTGTCTGTTTCCTTCCTGCTTTGTCTAGAGGCAAGTTTATCTGAGATTCAAAGTTGTTATTCATATCATATCCCATAGAAAATACTCTCAAGGATGTTACCGGTAGTGTCTGAAAGATTTCTACATTGGAGAAGCAGATCAAGTCCTGCATCTCTTTTGTCTCTAACTATAATACTTAATCGTAGAGTCTCCAGACAGCACATGGTAAGGAAAATTTTCATAAAGACTACAGAATTAGGCTCTATATATTTTAAGTGCTGTAGGTATCACTTCTGAGTATTTGCATTAGTTGAAGAAAGTGAATGGTTTTGTTCCCACCTGAGCAACAGTAATGCATTCTCTTACTGCTGAAAATGATACCTGAATGGACTTCTTCTTGATGTTATTTTAACCTCTAGATTTGTTTCTTTATCTGAAAGACCTGGTTCAGCTTAGATGGCTTGTTACAGAGTGCTCAATTCATGCACGTAATCCAGCCAAAGGCTTTGGCTTAGGACACTTCAGTACAGCAGCCTTTATTTGCAGTTATTCTGCTGTAAAGTTTAATGATCTCCAACAGATTTCAAAACTATGATCAGGCCTACAATTTAACAAAATTCGTCTGCAAATTCTGGATATTTTTCTAATGAGCTGGCATTTGTGGGTCCAGAAGAAAATGCATGAAGTTTAACCATCAGTTAGAATGAAAATATACTCTGTAGAGATGTGGTCCTTATCACCATCTCTTGGTTAATAACAGCATAAAACGTACACCTTGGAAATGCTTTCATGGCACAATCCAAGATACGGTGTCAAATGCTGAAAGATAATAGCTGCTCTTTGACTGGATTTTGAAATCCTCCATTACTTAACAATTTTTGCAGGACAAAAGAAGGCTTAAGACAAACAAGAGATTCTTTATGTTTTACAGTGTCAGACAGAGTGAATTTAGAATTCTACACTACATGAACTCACCTGTGCATGCGGTATCTCTTGGACACATTTCAGACTCTCTTTATGTAAGAAATCCAAAGACGACAAACAAATTAACTTTATGCCAGTATGAACTGAGATCAGTAGTTCCAGCATTATTTGTTTCACTTACTTGAGGCTAGTTTACCCTACATATTAATGAATGTTTTGAGTCATACACAGTCAGTGTCATATCATTTATATGTCCTGTATAAGTGTTACAAGCACTACATTGAAAATGAAGGTTAATGGATAAATAGTAAGGCTGCCTTTGCTGTTCGGTTTAGCTTTTACTCTCTATTGTAATTCTCAGCAGTAAGTTCCCTTATGCAATGTCTAAACAAAATGATTTAGTCGTGATTTTCAGATTACATTGAACAGATTTTCAATGTTGTCTAGGCACAATTTTGCACTGGAAATAATGAGGTCATTCAGTGTGTTTTTTTAAAGTAATTATAGTGTGTCTAAATCACCTAGATTGCTCTGAGATAGTATTAAATTTGAATTGTTTGGCATTGAGTTGTTTTTATTTAGTCCTTACTTTCAGTTAGATGTGGGTTTTGTTCTGTTTACAAAAAAAATCATTTGCACTTCTCTGAACACAGAAAAGGACCTTAAAGAAGCAGCAAAAGAACGTTGTGAAAATTCCCTTTAACTGCTATGCGTAATGCATAAAGCGAAATTGGATTCTAGAAGATGCATAAAAAAAATCCATTTTAGAGGTCTTCATGATTATAGTTGAGAGTTCTTTTGTCAAAGACCTTGTCCCAAGTCTTTTGGAGATATTTTGTGCTTTGCTGCCAAATAAATTGTTGGTCATTTCTGGTACTTTAATACTTAAATTAATCTTGTAGTTTAATTCAAGTGCCTCACTTGTTAGAATTCTGCACACCACTGCTTTGGTCTTGAGGAATACAGACATAGAAATTCTCTACTTAGAAAAGCTAGAGAAAGTGTGCCCATAGATAAATGAATTTTGAGATTTTTGCAGTCAAATGGAGAACTTAAATCTTCAGAGGAAATAGCATGGGGAATAAAAGACTGTCAGTGCTTTTACAGTCCTTACGAAGATAAATAGTTGCTCTGATACATTAACTAATGGTTAACCCATACTCAGGGGGAGTTATCACTATTTTGAACATGGAGATGTACCTGGAAAAAAAATTCTGGTTTTAATTTGGAAAGCCTAGACCAAATATTTGGATCATCCATACTCCTGAAGAGAGGCTTCTTCTGAGAAATTCTCACACTTTGTCTGAGAAACAAAGTCCAGTGGTTTTCTCAAAATCAGTTTCTTAAGTTATTCTTATCTATTTGAAATAAAAGAGTAGAAATTCACCTAATGTAGGATCTCTGGCTGAGTTTGTGAATATTTTTGTACCAACGGAAGTGCACTTTTCTGTACAGACAGTTTATTCTAAAGGCCTTCTTTATGAACCTCTGACTAAAAACAGGTTTAAGAAACAAAGCCATACAATTTAAGATACTAGATTACTAACATTTGTCATTCCCCTGAACTCACAAAACACAGTGATGCTTTGTTCTGAATAACTAAGAGAACAAAATAAGTATTTTACCATATAAATGTATTTCAGAAAATGATTTGAGTAGCCAAGTATTTTTGAAACATTATTTCTCATGTCAGCATTCTGATAAAAAGCATTTGGACAGCTGTGGGGCTGCTGGGACTCATACACTTCTATTAAAACACACCAGTGAAGACACTGCTGTCCTGTGAGACTCCTCGTCCTAAAAGAATTCTCAGATGCTCTTATTTTCTCATTGCTCCTAATACTTCCAGTCTAATCACAGGCTATGCCTCAGTTTGCTCAGTGGAGCAGAATTAAAATCAATTAAAAAATTGCGGGTTTTGGTGCCTATTGTGCAAATGTGATACTAACCTAAATATTTTTTAAATTTTTAGCTGATTGTAGTTTTATGAGACTCTGCTTTCTTCTTACTCTTAGCAAGAAGCCCTGGATTTAGCTCTCTTTTGCCTGTGAGTAATCTGACTGGTTTTTGGCTCTAGCAGTGGAGGAAGCAAGGCTCATGGCATAACCTGATCTTTGTGTTTACCAGTGCACTTTCTCAAAATATTTCTGATAAGAGTACTATCAGCTTTAACTCTGTTGCTGTGAGGCAGGTGTGTTTCCACCTGGTTTTTGTTCTTTTTCTTTAGTTTATTAATTATTATATGATAAGTCCCTCTGTGCTACACAAGCAATAATCTTTATGGTATGGATGCTTCTTTCATCCAGAGGCTGGAGAAAAGCACTTTGGAGGCACTAGTGTCCTTAAGGTACATTATTTTTTGCTATACATTTTAAGACTCTGCCGTTGGAGGAAATATGGAAAGTGCCAAATTCTTGGTGAGGCTACAAGAGAAGAGGAGGTTTTATCCCAGCTTCAGCTGCAGAATGATTGACACATGCTGGAGTAGCAATTACCACTGTGAATTACCCTAGGGTTGAGCACCTGGACTGCTAAAACAAAATATCCTAAAAATCTTCTACTCATAGATTCAGGCTAGTTTAGCCTATTTATCTGTTTTTAAAATATATTTAACATACATTGCTCAGGTACAGTTTTAAGTCTGTTTTGAACAGCTAGTCATTTGTGGCTTTCCACTGCTGTGGTATCTACATCTTTGTGAAACTGATTATAATAGTTTCATGAGGCTGTCACCTACTTCTAATATCTGCTCATTCTGCAAGACTAAGTTTATTAAGGTTCAAGCAAGACATCTACAGGGTTTTTTTAAAGACATGAAGAGTAATAAATTGTCAGTGTTCCAACTGACTTCAGACTTACTGCATTGACTTGCTGTGATTAGGTACAAAACTATCATAAGAAAAATCCCCTTAAGTCTGAAGGTGATTTAGGTGATGTAGTGTCACTAAATGTTTCTTTTATAACATCTCCACTAGCCTTTGGATTGTTGCCATCTCAAGCATAATGTCAGTGACCCAACCTACCTACTGCTTCACAGGTGAAACCTGAAGGAGGAGAGCAGGTGGCATTTCTGAGCACCCATAACAAAAGACAAGGAAAAGTTTGAGTTGTTGTGTAAACACTGTATGAGCAATTGTACAAACTCATGCTTAATAGAGAAAGATGATACTGTTCTGAAATTCAAAGGTAAAGTGGGGGTCTACAGTGGTGCCACCTACTATATATAGGTAACTTCCAATTAAATTGCTGAATAAGAATATTTTTCAAGTTGTCTGGAGGACTTTGAAAAATATCTTTTGCTAAATTGACAAATCAGGGTGTAAATTATCTCAAGCACTCCATTACTAAAAGCAATACATTAACAGAGAAAGAAATTTTGCTGTTCTACTTACTGAATTTTTAAAACAGCTTGGCAACTTTTCTAATGTTTACAGTTTTTTTATATTATTAATTTTGTGTTATTGTTGTAGGGAAAAATTCTATCTTTCATATATTTAGGATGTTAGTAGCTTTTCAAAAGACTGGCGTAAAGCCATGCTTTTCGAAACATGTGGTGGACTTCAATATTTATTTCCTTTATGTGTACTGAAGAGTCTGTTCCAAACTTAAAGGCAAAAATTTATAGAAAGGCAACACATTAAGAGGTGTGCAGTTTTTCCTTTTTTGTATTTTTTTTCTCTAGAAAAGGAATTAATTGCTTGTTTGAAACCTTCTGTACTGCATGTGTTGCTCAATGAAGAAAAAAAGAGTGGCTTTTTGTCCCTAACTTTTTCATTCTTCAGGTGTTGCAGGTAGTTTCTCCTGGACTCATAATATTGGTTTGTTTTGAAGAGTCATTTAAAATGAGTTGTCTATTCCCCTTTTATTAAGCAGGCTTTGACCATAGAAAGACTTCTGCAACTGTTATATTCATACAACTGATGTGGAACAATGTTCATGCTTAAAGTAAAGCACTTAATTGTTTTATAAAAAGGATTTAAAGGATTCATAGTGAGTTTAAATGTACAGATTGATGTTATTTTAAATATAAGTTCTGGAATAACTTGCAAAGCTAGCAGTAAAATTTCAAAAGTCCCTGCTGGTGCATTCACAAATTCACCATCATTGATATGAAGGCAAACAGAGATGGAGCTGTCACAACACACACAGGCATTTATTTGCACAAGTGAGTCATTTATATTGTTAAATTCAGTAGGGTTTATGCTAGGTGGCCAACAGCAGGAAAAAAACACCCATCTTAATTTGTAACCAAAATCATAATATATCCAAACCGCAGAATATCCCTGGATAAAGATTTCTAGATCTGAGGAGTCTTGTGTGAGGCATGGGATTACAAGATAGCTGTATAAATGGACCATATCACAAAAGCTAATATCCCACCTAAAAAGGAGACATTCCTACTGTGTGTTTTAAACTAAAGGGAGGGAGTGAAACAACAGATGAAGTAATATATTTTAATGGTTCTAGATATGTTTACAAATCTGACATTTTCTGGATGGATTCTTGGCCTCCTGGATGTAAGAGGTGAAGGAGGTAGATCTTACATTCTTTAGTGTACATGGATGGAGAAGGGGGGGAGTTACTGTTGTCTTTCAAAAAAATATTCAAGACCAAAACGTTTGCTTTTTTCAAAAAGTCTCTGCTGTTTAGTTGACCTGTTTGAACTTCATAAGGACCCACTGCCCAGTAACCTAAGATGTTACATGAGCAGAAAATGAGTGGACTGGCCTATCTTTCTAACACACCACAAAAGGCTTGGAAGGGTAGATAAATAAATGACTAATTAAAATTAATTCAAAGTATATGCGTTTCCCCATGTCATGGATGATTTGAAAGCAGTAGCATGATGTATATTAAATTTTACTCAAGTAAAAAACAGTTTGTCCTAACATAGCTATAATCTCTGAACGTTTGCTAGCACTGCCCAGAGTCTTTCCATTACTGGAAGTGCTTACATAAAGACAAGATTAATGCCCACATGCAAATATTTATGATATCGGTATCAGAATTTTAGAGTTGCACAGAATGCCCATCAGTGCTCCAGTTGAAAAAAAATAATATAACTGAAATGAGTGCCTTACCTTCTAGTGCCTGTCATCTGAATGGCTTTCAAGGTGATGGCATTATTAGTGCTGGTTCCTAAAACATAGAATATAAATATTCCTCACCTTGGTGTCTCTTTCATGCTCGCATTGTGGTTGACCAAACAAATACGAATCACAGGTCGATCTGCTCAGGTAAGTCTGAAATTGAGCAGAATGGGTACTGCCATCCACAGGGAGAACTTCTGTGTCATGCTCTTAAGAGACACCTAATTCTTAGTCAACAAATTGTCCTCTCAGTGCTGATTGATTTACTGTGATCCTTCTCACTAACCCTTTTTGTGATTCTTCTAATAAATTGATGAGGGAGATTAGCCTGAGCATTTATGGACAAAGGGAAAACCCCACCTTAATGGAATATATTTCCTCCCTTTTCTGTTACCCTTTCCTTTTTTCCCCCTCTTTCATTTAATTACTACGTAGGAAGAAAATAATGCAAATACTGGCTAAAATGACTCATATCCTGGGTTTGCCAGGCACACCTTGCTGTAGTATTTTTTTTTACACCTACATCTAAGTGAAACCTTAAGAATGACAAATTCTTAACCTACTGCCTAAGGAAGCAGAGGTACTTTCATGTCACTGTGTCCAATTGAAAGACAATCGAAAAAAATCAAGCTTTATGCCTTTGGAAGTACTCATGAGCTTTTCTCACTGATGCAGACTCATCCCTACTTGGATGCAGTCCTATTATCATTGTAGAGTTGATCAAAATATTCTTGGGCACATAACTATATTTCTGTGGGATTTCTACTCAATACACTAAGTATGTCAGCTTTATGCATGATTGATGCTACTTGACCCCCTATAAAATTAGAATTGTGCAGATTAGCCATACTTGACCTCGACCACAGCCTTTCATAAAAAAATAGTGCTTCAAAATTTTCTAAGCTAATTTAAACCAACAAAACTGCTTTATATTAGATAAGCAGTTTGCCACATGTCATTATAGTGTTTTTCATTAGTAGGCAAAACTTTGACGGCAAATTTACTACTTTACAAAATTATAGTCTTAAATGGAAATGTCACATATATTTGAGAAGCTGTAAGCTGAGAGAAACTTCAGCTTACAACTTACATAATTTAGCACATTTCTTGCGGTAACCCTACCTCTACAGTCTTTGAACAATTTACCAACTTACGATAGTGGTAATAAAAGTTCTTTTGCCTCCTATGTTAATTTCCTGTATTTATAACTCCTCTATAAAGGTTCTCATTTTGCAAATGATAAATGGAATATTTTTGGAAATAAACAAAATAAAAACTGACTATCATCTGCTTAAGAAAAGTATTTTCTGATTTTCAGCTCTTTGAAGAATTCTGAGATCTGCTGGTGTGTCTCATAGGATTGCATGCTGGTTTTCATATTCCAAATGCAGAGTAACATAAGCAAGGTGTCCCCGAGAGCCGGTCTGTCTTCCCAAAACCAACATAACAGGAACAAATTTTCTTAAAGTAAAATTTCTACAATTTTACCCTTTGCCTGAGGGGAAGAGTGCAGGCAGTGGCTTCCACAGTACAATATTCAACTTGTTTGTGCCACCAAGAATCCCTTCAACAAGGATTGAGACAGATTGAGGATCACTGATCAACGAATGTGGCTTTGAACCCAGTGTTCCCAAGCCCAGTAGACAATGTGGTGGTGTATGTGTGGGCACTGTCACCAGATGAGGAGTGAATGAAGGAAAGTAGTTGAATGACATGGCCAGGAGAAGCTTGTAGAAACCCAGTTCAGGAAGCAGGAGGAGGGAAGCATAGAAATATGATACCAGGGCTGAACAAGACACAATTCTGGAGCCTTCCATTTTTAAGTGCCTGGATTTTTTTTTTCTGGATACTCAATACCTTGTCTTTAAGCTGTCCTGATAGCTTCTCCACAGCTTTTCCTGTCTAACAGAGTGCCGAGTTCTTCATTCCTCTGAACGAGTTTTATAAATTAATATAAATATATTATTAAATAGAGCTGTATATAAAAATATAAAACTGTTATCTCATGTAAGGGACACACTTAGACTTCTGCTTATAAGTATTTCTGCCACTTTTACTTATAGCTTTATTATTTACACCTTTTCAAGGAAAGCTATATATTTAACCTTGCAAGAAAAGGCATAAGGATTGATTTGCTCTTTGTATTGCCAGATGGAAAATGTACAGTCACCTGAGAAGCCACTATCTTCAAGTGTAACAACTTATGGTGAGATTGTGACATTTTAACTGCTCCAAAGTGTATGAGAAAATGGTCAAGCAAAAGCTGACATTCTAGATATATTTCTGCAAAAACCCCAATGTTCTAAATCATATATCCAAAGACAGGAAAATAACAGGGAATTTAAACTTCATTTCCTCAGTCATAATCTTTATGCCTACGGCATGGGAGTGTCCTCAGAGCCAAGCAAAAGGACGATTGTATCATGAAAGGCTCATCCAATTTACTTGTTCTTCTTAATGTGGGATAATTTGCACTGCTCCATTTCTGTCCCTCTTGGCACTTTTACTTATTTGATGATTCTGGTGTTCAAACTGGATCTGGAAAGAAAGGTCTGGTAACCAACTGAGATGTACAATGAATAGAAATGCAGTGAATTTCCTAGGAAAGCTGATTCAGAATTAGTCTGAATCAGAGTTATTCCATATCAAGATGTAAGAAAGGAGCAAGAACGATGCCAAAGGAAGTGGTGCAAAGCCAGAAAGACATGAATTCCCTTTGCATACTGAACTTCTTTCTTCTTGAATTGAAATTTATTTCCTACCACTTTAAACATCAGCAGTGCCTGGGTAAAATGTTATGTCTAGTGATTCGTAATTGTGAAATACACGTATCAATACAGGTGGTTATTCTGATATTGTCCCTGCCCCTAAGTGTTTGCCTTAATCCCCTGCTATATTTGAGTGGAAGCCAATCATTTCTTAAGGGTGTTAATAATCTCTTGGTCACACATCCTTCTGTGGATGCAAGTGAGCTGTGTTCAGGAGGTATTGCCCAGAGAATAACTCAGAGAAGGAGTTATTGCCTCACAAGCATGTGCCAATGCCTGAGCTGAAACAAGCAGTTAATCAAGGTTTAAGATGGAGCCCTGCCTGCCTGAATTAAACACTCTTTGGGTTAATGCAGGGTTGGAATTAGGGAGTTAGTTATTCAGCAAGGGATGATTTCTGTCAGAAACTAGGGTGGAAATATAGTTGTGTTATCCATACAAAGGCTGACATGTAACTGGAGTCTGTTGCCCTACATGGAAGAATTGGTTGCCTTTTAGGCTTGATGTCTTTGTGAATCTCTGTACTACTCGCAGACAATGCACTACATGACCATGACTTGCAGATGAGTGCTCATTCATGCTGTGTGAAGATTTGAATGTAGTCAGTGAGAGTGACTGACAACTTGTAAGAAACTCCTTGTAAGGCATCTGTCTTTCCCTCTGAAAGAGGCTATCTGTGCCCATTCACTATGACCTAAGGGGTCAATTGCATTTTTTGCTTTTGAAGAAGTGTTCCTACTTTTCAGTGAACCTGAATATTGAGGATATTTTTGCTTTCTTTCATTCTACAAATGTTTTTTTCTTGTTTTGAAAGAATTCCCATTTATTATTGCAAGTATGATAGCACTGATTTTATGTTTGTGTCATATTGTTTTTACGTCATCAATAAAAAGATCATTTGGGACACTGTTATTTCAATAGCAATGTTCAAGAACTAGCAAAATCATAGTCCAGAAAGGTTATTTTCAATAGGGCCTGTGAGATCTGGAGAGTCAGGGCCAGTGGAGTTATAGTATATCCTCAGCAAAATGAGTGCTCAACACTAAACACAGCCATCCTCAACCTTGACATTGCCCTTGCTGCTTGTGATTTGGAGCAGGATCTGACAAGTTTAGCTGTAGATCACATCCTGTCAAAGCATAAAGATTTTGGGGAGTTTACTACTGAAATGTATAGAGGACACAAAAAAAACCCAAACCCAAAACTAGACGGTTGTGTGAGCAGCAGAAATCAGAAATCCTGTGTTCCTGGGAGTTTGTACCTCAAGATACCTTGAAGATTAAGCTCTAACCCTAAAAGGCACAAATAGATTATTTTTTCCCCTGTTCTTGACTGCCTGTTATGAAAATTGTGGGAACACAGGTTTTTTTGAGGCCTCTGTTCTGTCTCATTTGGTTTAATATGGCCCACTGATTTAAATGCAGTTCATCAGGGGAGTCAGACCTGTTCAGCCCTTTGTCCCTTTTCTAGTATTCACCTTTCTCATGTATTTTCTCAGTGCTCTAGTGTTGCCACAGGTCGTGCTGAAAACAGGTCTGCATACATCCTTTGATTGGAAAATGAGAGGAATTGTTTTCCTTCATCATGAATAATGATGGTATCATCATCCATGTTCATGAACCCTATCTGAGCTCTTTGTAAAGGCAAATGAAAGGCAATATTTGTAAATTTTTGTCCAGCAACATTTCTTGAAATCTTGCACTAACACACCACACTAGGGTGAGATTCTATGGTATGGTTTCCTAGTAATAAAACTGATATAAACTTTTTATCAGATTACCACCCTCAGCAACTTGTTGGGAGCATGGTCTATGCCAGTGAGAGAAATTAACTGGGTTGCAAATAGCCTTGGCAACTCAGTGTGCAATGCTTTCTTAAGTAGTGATCTGCCCTGTATTACCAAGCGAATCCTAGATGGTCAAGTGTGTTTTCTAAGCCATAATTTAGTTACCACTGTTTATTCATGCTCTGATTCAAGGCTTGTTGGGTAAGAATTCTAGTCCATTTAATTTTGGGGACAGTTACAGTGTCCTGACTTTCTCTGGAAAAATACTTTAACTATTTGTATATTATTCTGATGATTGCTTATTCTCCATATATAGTTGCTTAATATATAAAATCAGAAGTTGCATCTATAAGTGCTTTACAGGCTGCTGTCTAGACTGTCAAAAATAGTAGAAAATCTTACAAATCTTACAATTGTACAGTAATAGCATAAAATTTTACAAATATTGTATCTCATAAACCCATTATCCTTGTTCCCTTTTTTGTGGTCTTTTGTAAGTGCTAGACAAAATGTAAAGTCTTTGAAGCACTTAACAGTAACTTAAGGATGGGAATAAAGTAGTGGGATGTGTAAAAGTATACAAGCTGGTCATCTTATACTAAATAAACTACTGTGAGGCACAAGTGATTTCTCATTACTTTCATGACTCCTCCTCTGTGTCTTCAAACACTTTTCCCTTACATATTTTCAGTGCAAATGGCATGAAAATAGGAAAGAAAGAGAAGTAAACAGAAAGTTAGTATCACAAAGAGAACAAAGACAAATCTGGCAATAAATGCCACGTCTCCCCTATCAGAAGTACCAGAGAGTCTTTGATGAGTGATATGTCTGTGCTACCTCATCTGAGACACTCATAGGACATAGTGTCATGGCAAAATGATGTCATGAACCTTCCCTACTGGAAAACAGCATATCTGTTTTTTTTTTTTTAAAGGAGTCCAGCCATCCTAGGGTTACACGCTTTCTGTAGGTCCTGTTGTCCTTGAGTTTGTCTTTGGGGAAAGGATTTAGGAGGTTACCACTGGATATAGTGAGATCACAAAGGTTCCTTTCTGTCCTTCACATTTTGACTCATTTCACTACATAGCTTTTGTATGAACAGTTTACAACATTCAGAATGTCTTCCTTGTACTACAGTGACAAGACTAAAACAGGAATTTCAAAATCATATTCAGAGGGGGCCGGACAGAGAACGGAACATCGTGTTAGGGAGCAGGCAGCAAAATGTATCTGCATGTGTGGACAGAGAGGGGAGCATCTTGTTAGGGAGCAGGCAGCAAAATGTATCTGCATGTGACTTGTTACAGAGTACCTTTCTGAGCTATATGCAAACGTTGTGCATGCTGTGCTTGGGAATCCCTACTCTAGGTCACCCTGAAGGACGCAATTACATTGCAAGAGATTTGACTCAAGGGCATCTGTGTTAAAATTACTAATCAGATAAAGCGCACACATATAAATAGAAACTGCAGGATCAAACACCAAATATAATATAACTGTATCTTCTGACAACTGGAAAAAAATATTCAAGTTTTAACATTGGATGGGTGTTGTCATTTTTTATGGCAGCAGAGCTCCAGAATTTGCATTAGTTGTAAAAAATTCAATGACTGTACTGTTTCAACAGTTGGCATAGGGAAGAACTCACTGAGAACAAATGACTCATAAAAAGAACCAGATTTACACACAGTAATTGACTTCTCTTTGTCCTACTGTATGATGTGTTACAAGTTGGCACTGGGCCACCATGATAAAGAATATTAAGGTACCTGCTAAGAAAAACTGCCTATTTCTCCTTTTTTCTTCCATACAAGACAAAAATTCTACATCTCCTCAAAATGCAACTTTTGGTGATTTAGTAACAGGTTAGTTACAAAACTATACAGAACAGAATATCAGAAGCTCAACGCAATATATATACAGAATCGTGTATGTGATGATACACATGCAGTTTTGTAAATCCTAACATACAAGCAAGTTCTGCAGTCTGTGATTATCTTGAGTTGCCCTCTTGGCAGCAGTTTCATTGGATTCTGTGAAACGTCTGTATGTGCAAGGAGTTAAAAAAACCTTGCAGAACTGTATTCGTAAATTAAAGTTTGCAAGATCAAGGCAGTAAAACATTAAAATTAGACTTCCTTATACTTATTGTTTGCTCTATGTATTTATGGTTTAATTTTATATATAGTATAAACCATTTACTGAAGATCAAATCTTTGAAAGATACGATGCCAAAAAGATACAATCCCAGAACTTTGCTTTTACAGATTGGTTGTCTTCATTCGAGTTCAGTTGTGTTTTTCAATGCAAACTTTATTTGTTAATAGATGTCTTTGACATCGGTTTTGTGACCAAAATTTCCCTTCTGGCTGTGTTTAACAGAACTGTGGTGCTCTGTTGGGAAACAGAGAGACAAAAGGAATCTCTTTTGAATAGCCATGTAGGTTTCCATTTATGGCTAGAATATTAATATACATTTTCATATTAGTGAAATGTAGATACTTTAGATCTCCTATCCATTGTTGGCAAGTGAAAACTAAATACATATTAGCATTAAAATAATGAGAAATTATGTTACTGATGCAATTTTGTGGTCAAGGATGACATCCAAATGAATACAAAAAATGTAAATTAAAATATTTAAATTGTAAATATTTTTCTCAATTTCATACATTATGCTTAGCACCAAGAGTAGTATGTGTCAGCTCTTAAACATGTTTTTTACCCACATGGTGTATTATTACGTTTTCTTTAAACTTCTTTGTTAAGATCAAGAGAAATAACATGTTCCACTTGGCGACTTTTTTCAAATACAAAATCCTATGATTGTATTTTGATTTGTATCTGTGACCTCTTCTAACATACTGGGAAGAGAGAGATGAGGAAGGCCTGGGAGCATTCACCAGAATAGAAAAGAGTCCGCACTGGATCACTAGTTGACGTGTGACCCAAGCTGGCATTCACTGCAGAAGTATCTGGTATCTAACGCTCTTTTAGATCAAATTGAATTAACTCTTCTCAGACATCTTGGCCAAATGAAGAACCATGTTATGCCCTAACTGCGATTGCTGCAGCAATCTGAGGCTTTAGAGCTTCCGGGCAGCTGTTTCTTTGAAGCAGGTCCTGCTTCCAGCAG
Source organism: Tapera naevia (assembly GCA_033556795.1). Lineage (NCBI taxonomy): Eukaryota > Metazoa > Chordata > Aves > Cuculiformes > Neomorphidae > Tapera > Tapera naevia. The sequence goes on from JAUMJJ010000044.1 coordinate 8,195,843, forward strand.
TCTTGGCAGTGCAGCAGCGGGACCTCACTGAGGACTTACCACATCAAAAATAAGCAGAGTTTTCAGAACAGAGCATAAACTTAGCGCTTGGCTGTGAGAAAGCAGAAAGCTAGTAGTGTCCTGTTGCCCCGAGTCACAGTGCTTTGTGGTTTAAGAGGGGTCCCTACTGACTTTTTAAATAGTGGTTGAATTGATTTCTATTTGTACCAGTTACTTTTTTTTCTTGTCAAAGCGTCCCTGCATAGGAGGATTGCATAAGGAAATAAACAACACAGTAATTTTCTTTGTGGGTATAAGTTTTTCAGTGTGCATCTGAACTGTGCCCAGCAAAGCCCTTAAGGATATCCATAACTCTGCCTATTGCTGCTGTGGTGAATCGTGCTGCTATTGTCCCTAAAATCATGCACATGTTTAAGTGCTTTGCTGGATCAGGGCCTAATTTTAGAATAATTTGCAGTTCTTTCAGCTGTAGACCCACTAAGATTGATAATGTTGTGTATGAAAAATAGCTCTACTATTATTTTGTTAAATGGGTTGCACCACAGGCATGAACTTTTTGGAGTAAGCAGTCTATATTTTGTCTTACTTCTTACACACGTTTTATTTTCCACTCAAAGTAGAAATAAAATATGTTTTCTTCTGATGAATATGGAGATCTCTTCCTCATCCTTGAATATACAAGTATGTTGTAGCAGTCTTAGACCTATCTGAGCGATTCCTCTTTCTTTTTTTTGTGAATATATTTATATGAGCATTTCTGATCCTGGTTTTGGACTATCCATTCCCTTTTGTTAGAAATATTCCTTTCTAACTATTAAAATAATACAACTTTTCCTAGTTAATTCTCTAACTTTCTGCTTCTCTCACCTTGGATATTTAACTACCTGGACACCCAGTCTAAATTTTTATCTACATTTTCTAGATTATGGACATCATTGTTTTTTATGCATTTGTGGCAATATTTGAATTGCAAATGCCCTGAGAGAATAGTTGCTTTTAAACCAGATTCTGCTTTAAATCATAAACAGATTTTTACTTATCTTAGGCATTGTGAAATTTGTGTGTATTAGCTGTCGGTGTTACACAAAGTCTTAACTGATTGTTCAAGGACCACAGAAGTAGAGCATTTTGGTTTTTATTCTGCTTCGAAGGAAAAAAAGCAAGAATATAAGACAAATATAACTTTTAACCGATTAAAAGGGAGAAATTTCTACTCAAATGCATATGAAATACATTTTTAAAGGATGAATTTGTAGAATTTGTGAACATAATTTGTATGAGGTACAAATGCACTTTTACAGTGAATGCCAGTATATGCCTTTATATTTATAATCTAGATTTTGAGCACATGGAAGAAGCTATTATCTCCCCAAAGTCAGGGACAAAACTACTGCTGGCTTCACTGGACTCAGGGCTTCACCAACATAAGTATTACTCTCTGGAGTGAAAAATTTGTAGATGTCACAGCGAATCCACAAATTGGTACATTCCTTCACTTTAGGCACATAATGGATTTCAGTGAAACTAATGTTGTAAAACAACCTTAATAGCATCTCCTTTATGTTTACACATAGGCCTATATGTAAAGCTTTAATCTGTGTGTTGTACAGTATGTTTTCCGAAAAATACAAATAAGATTGTGTTTACTTGTGATTTAGTTGTTTAGTCCTACTTATGCCTAATAACATTAATAACTTGGTGACAATAAAGCCACCTTCTGACTGTTCTTCCCATAAAATTAGGTACTGACACCTACCACAGTCACCTATCCAGTGCCTGAGAGCAGCTTGTGTTCATTCCATCTATGCTAAGATTTAAAAAATAGAAAGTAGTCAGTGCAACACCTAAAGTGAGTTGCTTGTGCCATGCAGATTGTTACCTGTTAGTAAGGATTTGCTGATCTGTTTCAGAACATTTGTGTTCTTTACTAAAATATAGGCAAAATTAATTTATTTGATCCTTACAAGCAGCCTGCAAGCAGAACAGGCACTGTGTTACTGTGGTATTATTTCTCCTTCGTGACTCAAAGACTTTTGTAGTAAACTGCTGTTTTGCAAGTTGCAAAAGGAGGGAGAGAGTTGGATGTTGGGGTAGCAATATTCGTATGGACTACAGAATTCAGCATTTTTCCTTCAAGTTTGTCCTTGTGCAGAGTAAACTTGCTTAATATGTTACCGTGCTTGTTATGTGGAAGTGCAGTTATTTTATAAATGAAATCTTGGACCCTGCTCAGGCTTGTATTTTACACATAGTTAGTATTCCAGCATTGGAGTTTAATATTGCTTTTCTTGAATATTTGTGCCAAGAAAAAAAAACAGCTCATAAGTGAATATGCAATTTAAATGTTTCTTAAATTCAAATGATTTGAAGTGGTCGCTGTCACTGAACTCTGTCTCAGTTATTCTCTTTCTTCAGCATAATGATTTCTTCTTTGGAACAAAGTAATTTTTTTTTTGTGACCAGACAGATTTTTTTTTTATGCCATTTTGCTGCATGTTCTTGCCAAGTAAATGTACTAGTAGCATTCTTTATCATAATAGATGTCCCTGTCCCTACATGCTACCTAGTCTGCTCAAGGAAAGCTACGGAACAATGCATTTGACTTCAATTCCCTAGTCCTCTTCAGCATTTTTGTTTTAGTAATTACAACTTTAATAAATTTCCATGAGGTAAATAAGAGTATGAAGAAACTTCAATGGCTGTTAATTAATGTGCATTTTTTTTTCTGTTCCTGTTCTTCAAGAAATAGGGTAGAGATTCTTCCTTTTTGCAGGGTCATATTTAACAGAAAGTGGTTACCTCTAAATGCATTCTATTCGTACAATAATCCAGAATGTTGCGCAACTCTACTACATTTTCTGCACTTTGGAATGTATCAGTGCAAAGGTCTTGATTTCAGAGGTTGCCCTAACTATTCCAAAGCATCCATATCAATCTTAGAAAGCTCAAGAATGAATTGAGGGCTGGTGCCATTTCAAAGCAAGGATGTGATGGTTGTTCCTAGCTTCTTCACTGGCAAGACTCATGGCTGTGTTGTCCTTCCCACTGGGAATACCTTAGGACTCCTTTGCTCAGGAACTTGCAGGATTGGGTTCTTGATTATACCAAATAAAATGAATCACAGTGATTTTGTCTTTCACTCTGAAGTCCAGATGTCCTGGATATCAAAAAATAGTTATTTCCACAAGATAGAATGTTTTCTCATATTGGTGGAAATCAACAAGAACATTGAAAGTCAGGAAGAATTAAACATCAAGTGAACTATTTGATGCTGTTATTCATCAAATGACTAATCAAATAGTGCTTAGACACGTAAATTAAATACTGCGATATACAACATTTAAACAGATGAAGAATATTCAAACGTAAGTATTCAACAAAATTTAGCTCTGAGCTAGGTTCCTTAAAGTGAGGTCAGGTTATCTCAGTTTGCCATTCCAAAGTGTGAAAACAGAATTAGTACCGCGTTTCTGGTTCACATCCATCTGCCTTAGTATTTATACATTCAGCAGGACAAGCAGGAGATACCAAACAATAACTCCCATAGTCTCAGGCTAAAAACAGCATTGCTAAAAGCAAAGGAGCGTAGGATCTCTGTTTCTTTCTCTGTCCTCCTTCAGTTGAGTGTAACTCCACCAGCTAAAGAAGCAGGACTGTGCCATAGTCATCACTGTAATAGTTTTGGAAGACTGATGCATGTTCAGACAAGCAGTTTGCTTTGCAGTCTCTTGGATTTTGACATACAACCAGTTGCAATCTATCCTTGAATAGGGTCCAGTATTGTTCTGCTCTTTAACCAAACTCTAGATGGATGTAAACAGCCAATGGCTTTTCTTTTTGTTACAAGATCACCATTACTTCTCCAGTTGACTAGCATCAGTTTCCTGGAAACTAGGAGACAATAGTGCTCATGCAATTTACAAGAGTATAGGGTTGTGGAACTTCAGGACTTTGTCTTTATGTAATACTTGTGATGGCAATTTTCTCTTTCTTTCTTTTAAGCTATTACATAGTAGGCCTAGAATACCTTGTGCCAATGAAGTCCATGAGGTTTTTTCTGCATATGTTTTATATGTTTATTTGCTGGAAACTGTTTTTCAAGTTGTCTTTGGGCTCCTAATTGAAATTTTGAAATAATTGTTGTCTAAGACACTACCTATAGTCAACAGTGAACATAGTCAACATACAGCCCTCCAGATGATCACTTAGACTTTCAGGTTACAAAACTTGAATTTTCAGTCATTTCAACAGTGACTTTACATCCTTGCTCTGCCACCCACAGATGTCCTAAATATTTCTTCTTCTCCACGTCAGACAAACTACTCTTTTCACATTGCCTCCCTGCACAGAAATCCTTGGTCTTCCCCGCCCTTTCTCCTAGGAGAAAATCTACCTTTCATCTGACTCAATGCCATGTTTAGCCCTCTCATGGCATTGAGTGTTTGTCCCAGAGATCCGAGTTTGTTTCCTCAATCCCCCCCTTGATTTGTGACTGTATCCCAGTCTGTTCTTGTATTCATCTTCTCTCTCAGACATCTTCCTATACCTCTTTAAAAATTACCCATATTAAAAGTCATTAATTAACATAAATAATAAAATATGCAGGAGTGGGAAGCAAAGCACATGTTCCTCAGTGCAGTTTCACACTGGCTATACATCTCTGTTTTCAGGCTTCTCTTACAAGTCCAAGCAAGCAACTCAGTAAGCTCAAGGTATTTAATATAGTATATGGAGTTTTTCACCTTGGTTTGCATTATTTGACAACCAGTTTTCAGGTTCATTTATATGAATCTTTCAGTAGTGCCAAGTTCTCTTCAAAACTCACTGTGCTTCAATGAAAAATTTTTGAGTATGTGTCTGTGCATGTATTAATAGACACATGAAAATATTATATATACACATGCACACACACTTAAGTCTTACAATATGTTAAGATTTTTAGTATTTCCTTGTCTAAGCTAACTGGTGCAGATATTCGCACCACTGACAGTAAATTAGTGGTAGAAAAGATCAGTTTCAGAATGATTACTGATACATGCCAAATAGTTTATGTGGTGACTAACATTTTAAAATAAGGAATTATCAGGTAATTGGGATATTTGGTGAGAAATGGGCAAAATTGACTGATGACAGTCACAATTGTTAAGTTGCAGGCTTCTGTGTCTTACACTACCAGCAAAAGCTGAAAACTGGACTATAGCTTTCATTATAGATTTGCTTTTCTTTTCAGATAATCTTTCTCAGTTATTATTTGGATAAAACCTTCAATACGAGAAGCAAGCTCCTTTGTTTCCCTTCTGAAAGGCACAGTTCAGTACTTGCTGTCAGTTAAGCGTGAGGCTTTGGGTTTTTTGCTCTCTGTTTGGTGATGTACCTATTGGTGGGATGGGGGAGGGTACTGGAAGGTCTCTCTCCAGGCAAAATTTGGTCTTAAGGGAGGTTCTGTCTTACTGCCAGTCTTTCTAAGATATCCTATGAACTTTAGGTTTTTGTGGTACCTTCACAGTACTGTGTGCTTTTGTGCAGCTTCTGACACACCTTTCAAGGCTTTTGATAGGATTGTACATTCATGGGATGGTTTGGAAAGGAGCTTAAAGATCATCTGCTTCCAACCCTTCTGCCATGAGGAAAGACACCTCCCACTAGACCAGGATGCCCAAGGCCCTATCCAACCTGGCCTTGAACACTTCCAGGGGTGCTAATCTCTGTTTGCAAGAAAGTTCTCAAGATGGCCCGCCAAAACTGCCCTCCTTGTTTCCTTTCCTTTTATTTCTCATTCATGCTGTTGTGAACTTCTTACAGAAACAAGACCCATCTCAGCCTTTATTTTTAAGATATATTCTGTTGAATCAACCTCGTCATTTTTGTTTCCTGTCTTCTCTTGTATTTCATATCCATTCCTTGAATTTGCCCTTGTGTAACTCAGCATGAATTACTGGATTCACTCGAAACTCAGCTCCTTCTGTATATGTCCTTGGAATCTAAGAGACATGTTTTAAAATAATCAGTCTATTAATTGTGCATTCATGAACAGTGAACTAACCTGCAGGCATAAAGTGCAGCTTGCTTTCTTCCTGTGGTTGGTCTCTGGTTAATAATATTTATGTGTCATATTTTGGTGCTACTTGTTAACAGTCACCAGTCTAAATTAAAGTAGTCATGGGCTAGTGAATTTAATGCCCACTAGCTATGTCCCCAGGAGACTACCCAAGATTCAAAGACTAGTTTGATCCTGTGGATGTCCCAGACCACATTCCCTTTCACCGGCTCTACCCCTTACACAAAAGCCCGGGAAGAAATGTTTAAACATTGACTGCTGGGGATTTCCTTACATCAAAGGCATAATTTGATGGGCAGCTGAGGTAAGTTTTGAACTGTATAAAATCACTGGAACTGATGAAAAGCAGGTGGAACAGACCCAAGCTCAGCCCACAGACTTTAATTGCATGATGACTCAGATAATGCTTGCTAAAGTTAAACTTTTTCTCCTCCACCCGGCTCCATCCCCTTGAAAAAATATTGTACTCCATATTTTTATTATATTATATTCACCAAGCCTTAGTTGCCTGCATTGGGTAATTTCAAGTTCCACTTAATCCCATTTAGATTTTTATTTAATTTTTATTTCTTTTTTTGCTAGGCAGGTGTCTAAAGGCATGTTAAGTGTGATGTGGGATGGACATGTACTGGTGGAATTAAATGACTTGCCTTCTCCTTGAGAAGTTCTTCAACCTGATAATCTCATTTATAATGATACGAAAGTTGTATTTGTGTCTTTATCCTTTAACAGACAGACCAGACCTACCTTCTCTCGCATAGAGTTTTCTAATCGGAGTATCAGGAAAAACAATAACAGTGCAACTGCAGCCATCAGTTTGTTTTGGTATCTCAAGACAGCATTGAATGTTCCAAAGTCAAAGAACAGTCACTTTACAGCCAGGAATGCAATTTTTCTAAAGGATGCAAACATCGTCCTAGTTTGAGAGTAGCATTTGAATATCTAAAATGTAGGCAGGAATGGGCAAATGAGCTAAAGTGCACTTAATTCTCACAAAAATTAAACCTACAGACTTATTTTGCTAATGAATATTGAGAACCAAAAACTTTCTGTATCATTTCAGACATTTTGATTGCACTTAAACTCTTCATACAAATTTTGACCACATACACACAAAATATTCTTAATTTTAAAATGATTTAATTTAAAGAAATTCAGTTTAATTTCATTTATAATATAGGATTTTTTCCAAATTAAACAAAATATTTACAATTACGACATTTTAAACCAAATGTTTTGGAAAGCTGGGTGAAAATTGTGTGAAGAGACAGTCCCAAACTTGTCCTTTTCCTGGCAAATATTTGTTTTCAATGAACTGTCATTTTTTTTGATGAAAAAAGCAGCATCTTGATAATTCCAAACTTGGTCCCTTCCTGGTCACCCTGCTTCATAAATATGTGCATGGTGTATGTTTTTTGAAGTCATCCTTCAATTCTCGATTCACCTTCCTGCAGCCAATATCCACCTGTCTATTGCATCCGTACCGTAACATCTTTCCCGTGGAGATAATGATACTGTCACAAAACACCTTCTAGTTCATTGCCCATCATATCTGGACCACTTCTATGAGCCTTCCCCTCTTTTGTAAAGGTGATCATTTTCCTACCCACCCTCCAACAGTATTCTGGCTACTCACTAGACTGCTTCTCCTCATACCCCAAGTCTAGCTAACAAAATCAAGAAAAGCCATTTTTTTCTATTTCCTGTGGAAGGAATCTGACCTTCTTTCCCATGTTGACATGCTACTCTCCACAACCTTATTATCCCTTACACACTGTTCTGCAGGACTCTCGGGACTCCCCCTTGCAACACCTTGACCAATATTATTTGATGATTTACTCGTTAGATGTTGCATGCCAGGAATTTTCATGGATATGAGTCACCAGGAAACCTTGCAGTTACTGGATCTGTGACTTGTCAGCAATAACTATGTGGCCTGAGGAGAAGGGAAGGCTTGAAGCACATCCAGATCGCAGGCTGCTAATTATGCTGGTTCTCCCCTTGGACAAACTCATTCCTAGTATTCAGTTCCAAATTTATTACTAATAGTTAGTTGAGACGGGAATACTTCTTTTTATGTAATTTATCTATTCTAAGACTGTCAGGGGACCCAGACAATTACACTGGCACAGATGATATGTTACTTGTTACCGGTCAATTGCTACCTCATAAGTTGTCTATCGGTGGTGAAAAGTTAATGGGTTTATTTACTCAGTGCCACTGAAAAGTGAGTTACGTCAAGAACATTCCTGTTTCTAGCTAGCATTTAGTTATCAATGGAATGGTACTGAGATGTGGTAGAAAGAGCAGAACAGTCTTATCTAAGAATGAAGACGTTAAGTGACAGCCTGAAAATAATAAAGAGAAAGTTTAGAAAACAGAAGTAATCTTACAGAAAATCTCAGCATTTACTGATGTCAGGGTTGTATTTCTGGTTTTTTAGGCTTTTTACAAAGAGAGCCATCTGACTGTCCTATTCTGAATTTCCCAGAATATTTGGTGCAAGAGAGATTCATCTGCCAAGGATGAGGTTTTGCCATTGTGGGACAAAATCATTTGCCTGGGGACAAATAAGTCTTTCAGATCTTCCTCCCCACATAGTAGTTTTGAAGTCAACCTGTGGACAGACTATCTAAGTGAATCTAATGTCTTCCAGACAGCACATCACCATCTGTCATATATCAAGTGGACTCAGGGAAAACAGTTCTTGGCTGGATTTGGGACTACATTGACAATTTTGGTGTCTGTGCTGGCAGCTCATCTGGCCCTGAGAGTGGCCTTGGAGCACTGTTTAAGACACAGTCCATAGATCTTAATCAGGTTCAAATCAGGATTTGTGCTGCCACTTCACAGCTGGGGAGCTACATATGCCTGATTTTGGTAATTAAGACTTCCCAAAAATAAGCTGAGTAGTTTTGGTGACATAAAGATCCCCTGAGACTATGACCCTATGAAATACTTAATGTCACCTCTGTGCACTGGGTTGTCTCTTTACATGACATGTTATATGGGAGCACCTCCAGAATAATGAATATGTGTATTTGTGTTGTTTGGGTTGAACCATGAATCTTTTGGAGTGGAGTCTATCACATATATGTTAGTTGTTTTTTAAACAGCAGATGATCAGCGAGGCAATATTTCCAGTAGCTATGAATGTAAGAAGGTAGCTGTCTCTTCAGTTAAGTCAAAACTCTCTGAAGGTCATTACACACAGTAAATACATTCCTGAAAATTCCAGCATGTGCAAAATATCCTCTTTTCTTTCTTTCCAGAATGGCTGCTATCAGATGAGGGGAATAAAAATTAATATAAAACACATTCAGACTGGGCTCCCTGACATCATTTAGTAATGGCTGGTCCTTATGGCAGAAAATAGGCAGAGGTAATATGAAGCAGAAAAGAGTGTGTAATTTAAAGGAAGGTTAAAAGAGCAGGCCAAATGGAACAGACGTATGGTTTTCCATCACTGGAATTACACCATTTTTGCCTCCTCATCAGTGAAAAACTTCCTATGGCGAGAAAAGGAAATCATCCCAGTACTAAGGACTGAAGGGACCACAAAAAAGAAAATTAATGAATTAGAAGGAACTATGATCCACATGCAGACTTCCTGCTACCAATGGTATTTACATTTGTATAAGCAAATAGATATGATGGCATATAAATTAGGAGACAGTAAATATGAAAGTGGTAAGTTAGCTCCAAAAAATCCAGCAGAAAAATGTGTATTACTCTCTCTAGGGGAAATATTTGGTAGCCTCAGTTGGTTCTCCCAGGACCTATGCAGACATTATAGAAAGGAATACCAGCCCACAGAAGATACAAACAGTCAATAAAGAAGAATGGAGAAGATGTGTAAGGTGTTATTGACAAAGCACTAATAAAACCCTGCTCTTCTGCCAGAGGCATCTGTAGAGGAGAACCATTGTTGTGCACTGGCTTTGGCTTCATGTTCGGTTCCAGGAGTACCTCTGAGTATCACTGTACAGAAGTACAGTTTGTCCAAAGCAGAGAGCAACCTAGGACCTTTCAAAATCCACCTACTTATGATTATTTTGATGAGGAGTACAATCAGAGTCTAGCTATAATTGAAATAGCGTGTGGTTAGGGCAAGTCTCCTCACTGATGTGAGATCTCTGACAGTCAGCAAAGTACCAAGTTGGCAGTGAAGCATGAGGGGTTCCTGAGGAAAGGGTAGGCTGCTCAGGGTATTCGGCAGGGGCCAAGAGAGCCTCTTCTCAAGTTGTGTTCTGATGAGCGACTCAAACGCAGAAAAATGTTCGCCAAAGGCCAGTACTTCTGCTTTGTACGTTTGAATGGAAAAATCTATGGCTGGCACACCTGCTCAGATGGACTGCCTTAATTTTAATCATTTGTAGCAGGGAAGTCCTTTCACCTGCTCTCTTCCCTTAAGGATTGCCCCCTCCAACTGACAGCCATACCAGGGGACTCTATATATGACAATGAATGTGTTATACTCTGATATTATTTGCATCCAGTTGAGTCTGGGTCTCTGTATGCTCAGACTGAAGTCCTGCAGTTGGAGATGTTGGTTGGAACGTTATAATCTAGCTAACAGACTAGTAATCAAAATGTCATAGACATCAGTGGACATTAGCTGCAGATTGAAGTACTATGGTAAGAATGGACATGCATCTGCTTGATCTAAGAAAGGTCTAATTAAAAGCTGAAAGAAAATAATTTTTTCATGGATGAAAAGCTGTCTGGAATATGCCTCAAGGGAAGGACCACATTCAGGGGAGGTAACCCTGCCCATAAGGAGGCCAGGGAAGGAGCCATGACTGCCCTGTCTTCACACAGTGAAAAATGCATAATATCCTTACTACCCTGCACCACTGCCTAACATCGGCTGCTCTTGGAAGAAAGAGCAGTCCCGAGCTATGCTACACAAGGGCAACAGGCTAAAGAATTTTATTTTAGCCTGGCTATAAGTTCAGCATGTTTCCCTCAAGTCTGCTTTTGTGGGTTAAATGTCAACATTTTTTGGTGCAGTAAAACCTTGGCATTAACTTTCATCCTGTTCGCATTGTAGATTTCTATGCCACCCTCTCCTCCTTCCGTGCTGTGGTGGAAGTACTAGGTTGTGAAACTTAATCCTCCTTGCACCAAATCTCTGTCCTGAGATGGTGGTGCAGGCATCTCTGCATGGTAGCAACCCACTGTGGCATCCCATAACTGTTCTGCATTTAGCATACTTCAGAGAGACTTCCAGCCCTCAGAGATGCCATACCAGACGATCCTCTTGCAGAACTACTTCCATCAATGTCCTACAGCTAAGCAAGTCCAGAGGAGGACAACAAATATGATGAGAAGGCCCATATGAGGACAGGCTGAGACAGTTGGGGTTGTTCAGCCTGGAGAAGGCCCCAGGGAGACCTTATAGTGACTTTCAAGTACTTAAAGAGGGCTACAGGAAAGATGAGGAAGGGCTCTTTACCAGGGATTGTAGCGATAAATTGAGGGGTAACAGTTTTATGTTGAAGAAGGGGAGATTTAGATTAGATATTAGGAAGAATGTTTTCATTTTGAGGATGGTGAGGCACTGGAACACCAAAGTTGTTTATACCCCCCCTGGAAGTATTCAAGGCCAGGTTGGATGGGGCTTTGATCAGCCTGATACAATGGGAGGTCTCTCTGCCCCTGGCACAAGGGGTGGAACTAGATGATCTTTAAGGTCCTTTCCAACCCAAACCATTCTATGTTTGTATGATTCATTTTCACCCCAGATTTCACAGGTTAGCCTTGGTCCAGCCTAATTAGCAGCTAAAGGTGAGCAGTTGGACTCCCAATCCCCACATTCCTTGCCCCTAGAAAAGGAAAAGACAAGTGAGAGAAAGGGACTTGTGGGTTGGAAACTAAAACTAAAACAGATTTAATGAGACAATAATAATCATAATTATGAAAATACTGCTAATAAGAAAATAATAAAATATAAACAAATATACGAGATTACCGCCTCCCCTCCCAATGGCTACATCACCACTGATGCTGCAGTGCAGGCACAGGAAAAAGGTGCCAGGATGGATTTAGCAGCAGGAGGAGGTGGGACTCAGGAATGAAGCCTGGATTAGGGTCTAAAAAACCTTGACAGGGTCGGTATTGGATGCTGGCAATCAAAGAGGAGAACTCGTGCCTCATAATGCCTCAGTTTTATACTGAGTATGTCTCATATGGGATAGAATACTCTGTTGGTCTGTTTGGAGTCATCTCTCCTGTCTGCTCCTCCCTACATTAAAACACTTTTTTTGCCCATATCACTTACAGCATTCCACCGCCTTGAGGATGGCCTTGGTTTCCATGGGAGTAAGTATATGGAACGGTCTTTCTGCATACCAGTGCCCTGTGTTATCACTTCTAGACAGAAACACTGTCTGGAAAACATGTGGTTAGCTTTCAGAAAAGAAAGTTAATTAGCCAAGGGTTAGATGAAAAGTTAGAAAACTGATTCTACTTTTGTTTAAAACAGAACATCAAGGAAAGTCTTTTTGTAATGCTGTGAACACGTCGAAGACTTTACGTCCATTCATGCATTCATTGGGGCTGAAACCTGTGGGAGATGGTGGAAAAGTGGAAGAGACGAGAAACAAACGTTGTTATGTTACCACCCAGACAAAGGTTCATGATCTCCTCTTGGAAGAGTCTGATTTTCTTCCTGTATACTTTTGCCCTCTGCGTAATACTTTTTGTTTTCTTTCGTCTTAGATTCATCTGTTGTAACATTTTTAGGAACAGTGACAGCCTATTTTTTGCTGGTTTTCTATGTGATTGCTGTCTGCTGTAATATGTTTCTCTAATAAGCACAAGTAGCTGCTCAGTATTTGGCACTGCCTTTCCCTTAAAATCTAGCAGCAGGCAGCAGGAGCAAACCCCAGAACACCACATTCACGTTCTCAGCAGGTCAGAACTGATTTTCATTTTCTTTTTATAGAATCATGTAAAGTACTGTTTACAATTCAGTACCTTGTAATCCTTTTTTTTTTTTTATTTCTTTAATGCTTTTTAAAGGGACTTGCTGATTAAAGCAAAAATAATAACAGGGCAACTGCAGATATCAGTTGGTTTTGGTATTTCAAGACAGCATTGAATGTTCCAAAGTCAAAGAACAGCCAGGAATGTGACTTTTTAAATGACGCAAACATCATCCTAGTTTGAGATTAGCACTTGAGTATCTACACTGTAGGCTGGAATGGGCAAATGAAATAACCCAGTTCTGCAAGCTTCGGGTTTTAGCAGAAAGTGCATCATTGGGATGGTGCAACTTTGGCCCTTACATTTAGTTTGAAGTAATTAAATAACCTGCAACAAAAGTGCCATTTCCTTCTATGAGTCTTTTTAGCCTCTGCCATCAATGTGTATCAGAAAGATATTAAAATACCTAAGAATATTTAATTATCATATTTTGCTCAGACAATATTTCCTATTGGTTTTGCATATAAATGTCATAATCATCATAATTTAGACTGTATCTACAGAGCAAGACCACCAAATTTGCCTAGGGGAATTAGACTTGACATATTTTTGGTGCATTTGTGCAAGTTAGAAATGATGTCTCAGCTTTGATTTGCATTTTTTGTTTTTTCTCAGTTTGTGAAAAAACATCCTTGCAATCTGTGTATTGCAGGAAGCCTTCACTCCAGCTAGTCATTATGCCTGTGCTAAAAAAGCATACAAAATTTTAATTTTCAACATTTGTATTTTAAAAATGCAATACTACTATTTCAGTAATTCTGTAGTTTCTTTATGCTTTATGAGGGTTAATAAAAATGTAGTAGCTCCTGCTAAAAGTTTGCTTTGTGTTCAGTAAGCACTGATTTTTACCAAGAATTGTTAAATTGTTTTTACCAGTTATCTAACAAAGGCTTCTGAGCTCTGTTATTTATGTTGCTTCTATTTTTTTTCCTACCTGCTATTCCACAAAAAGATTCCAGATGCATTTATTTTTAGGCAGTTAATTATCCCCAGGGATCTGATGTTTGGCTGATTCATAGATAAACTTACAGCTTTCCTCACAGTTGTGATTTTTCAAGTAGGAACGAGCTTCCAGATTTCACTTTCTTTCCTTTTATGATCTGATCCTCATTATGAGTAAGGGCTTCATCTCACCTCATTCTTACATGACTCCAAGATTTTCACTGTAGGTAAGACAGAGTTTTATTTTTACATATATAAGTTTATATATATGTGTGTCTATATATTTTATATGTATACAGAGAGAAATTTCTGTAAAAATATGTTGTTGAGTTCTCTATGGAAATTTTTAATTTACTTTTTCTTTTAAGGTGGAATGTTACAAAAATATTCTAGTCCTTATAAGTAACTGTGATAATGTTTTTTCAGATAATTTATTTTAGCAAAGGACACTGTGATCCTTTTCAAAGTAACACTTGGAAATGCATAGCTGAAAAGATGGAATTTTATAGCCACTACTTGACAAATGGCAACTTTTTAACTGCTTAATTTTTTCCAGTTTTTCATATTCTTTTCAAATGTCACCCAAAGCTGATTTCATACTGTTGTTACAAAAATAAACGAGCACTGTGTCCTCTTCAAAGGAAATATGGGGTAAAATGCCTTGTGAGAAAATTGCTGCCTGCGTTGAAGGGACTCTGATCAGAGCCATTCTTACATAACGAGTTTTCAAGGTCATAATCTGCGAAGGAGCATTTGATCATCTGAAAGATATAGTGCTTTTTTTCTCAACTTGTACAACACCAGCAATTATACAAGAGAACAACACGAAGGCTCTATAGGACAAAGTGAGATCCACAGGAGGGCACATTCATTCCATCCTACAGGGACAAAATGGGATTACCTTCCTAAATCTCTACAGGGTAATCCCTAAATCTCATTGTTCCAATGGTTAGCTGTTTTAACTGAGTTTTTATCTTATTATCATTCAGAGGTTTCTATCCCACCCATCACCAATTCACAATTATTTGTAATAATCATATGCATAATTCCCTACAGTACTGAGTATGTGTGCAATTATTTTAATGTCATTTTGCAAGTTCATTGGTTTGTTGTTGTTTGGTTTGGGTTTTTTTTCTGAAAAACTGCAACAGACTTTTCAGACTTCAGCGAAACCATGAGTTAATTGTAGGCATATTATTGTTGATAAGTGATATGGAGCATACTTGGAACATATCTGTCTTCTGTAGGCGGCATAAACAGCTTTTGGTCTGGTGATTTTCATATTCAGAAACTCTCACTTTAAATAAGGGGTGGAGTTCTTTGTGGCAGCTTTGCATTTGTTGTAACAAGAAAAAAGACACATAAGCTCTCTCCTTGACATCCAAGATCAACCTTTTAAATGCTATTGCTGTTTTTTCTTTATCCAAAGCATTTTGTTTCTAGTACTTGAATTTCAAGCACAAAAAAAGTAAGCAAAAAACAATAGTCTGCCCAGTTCCCAATGAGTCTCCAGACTTCTTCTTTGGAGAGGTAGTTTAAACTAAGCAAATCAAAACAAGTTTCATGTGTTCATTCTGGATATAGAAATGACTAGTATTCTGAGAGGATTATGTTTGCTCACTTTATTCAAACCAGCAACTGGCAAATCTCTAGGCGTTTTCTGTTTGCAATATGGTTTTGTGAATTTATTGAATGATGACCTGATGCCTCTCCAAATTCCATAACTATCCTTGCTTCCTGCAGTCTCCCTCTTTTCACAACCTCCAGTCATTCCTTGGAACAAATCCTACATGCCACCCACTTCTCTATCTTCAGCCCTATTGCCTCTCACCCAACCCTTCCTGCTATGACTTACAGATCTTCTGTGTCACACTGTTCCTTCCTTCAAGCGTTGTCTCTTCAGGAAGGAGAAGAGCAAGTGTCTGCTCACTGCCATTAGCTGGATTTCTTGCTTCTCTGGACGTTAGACCTGGAATGATCTTCCCTCTGTTGTCGAAAGAAACCTGTCTTTCGGCATGAGGGAATTTTATTCAGGAGAATTGTGACAAACATCCTGGACCTCATCTGAAACCATGTGTTGTCCAAGGCATTCAGAATGTCAGCACAGATATTCAGAAAGGAGTAAAAAATTTGGATTTTGCGGACATTTTTAAAGTAGCAGTAAGATTTTGCCCTCCCTACTTTTACATAAACCTTTTTCCTCCAGTAAAGTTTTTTTCACACTCAGACAAATTAAATCTTTACACTACAATTTTATACTCTTTGCTCATTCTGTGAGGAGATAAGCTTTCCTTGGTCATATTTCTGGTACCTTTTCTTCTATGTCACTGATGAAAAAAATACTTATCTACTGATATACATCAGTAAAAAAATCCTTTTTTTCCAAACTAAAATGGAATCGGTTGGACATCTAGATTTGTATACCCAGATGAGAAAACCAAATATTAAATGAATGTATTAACAATGTTTATAGTTTTAGTACCCTGTAATTATATCATACCTTCTGATTGTTTTTGTTTTCATCCAATCTATAAAATGTAGCTGCCTGTTTTGAACGTCTACACTTCTAGTGTTAGACCCAGTAAAGTTTTGCCAGGCTCAGTGAAGGAAAAGGCAGTTGTAGAGAAGGAATTGTTACTCCAGAGAGTGTCAGTGCCTGCCAGCCTTCAGAAGGTGAACTAGAGACAGCTGAAGACTTGGTTTGGGCCAATAGATATGTTTGGCATGCTTTCTACCAGGCCGAGTGGAAGCAGTAATTAAATACAGCCTTGAGTAGCAGTGGCTGGAAAGTTACAGCAGGGCTAAAACATAGTGTAAGGGATTTAACTGGTACTAGTTGTGAAACCACAGGGAGGATGGAACTGATTGTAACCAAGCCAGCAAAGGAAGCAATATGAGTACCGTTCTCTCAAATGCAGTTGGCCCTCTGCGGTAACTGTTGACTGAATTTGTTGCTGTTGTTCATTTCTGCTAGATTCCAGGAAAAAATTGCTTTGTATGCATCTACATTTTTGTTAAAGAAATAGCCAGAAAACTAAAAATTATCCATATTATCAGCTTTTCTTCCTAACTGAAGCAACTCTACAAAGGCCAGCATAATACCTAATCATTGAAGCACAATATGAAATATCATCATTACTTTATCGCAGCATGAGAGTTCTTCAGATAGTTTGATGACCCACTGTGACTAAGCTTTGCTTTGTTCACCCTTATGGTGCAATGGCTATTTCATGCTTTTTTATTTTATGGCTTAATTTTAATGTTAATAAATATTAAAATAGATGTCATTCACTGATTACATCAAACCACTTTCGTTAACAGTCCAAGTTCCTTCCACTGATTTTGGAGAGCAGCTTCTGCAACAACTTTCCCAAAGAGCTTCATGGAAAACAATCCCATTATCCACATAATTTCATAGAAGCCAGGAAGCATTTTGCCATTGGTACATTTATCTGCTGCAGCTGTATGTGGGGTGGAAAATGGGAGGGTTTTGGCACCAGCACTATTATGTGGCAACTTTTAGAAGGAGTAAATAACAATGATTTCAGTTGACAATAAATAACAGAGAGACACCTCCTCTTTGGGAGAAAAGCTGCAAGGCTTTTAACAATTATCGGTAAGCAGGATCTTCTGCCTGACAGTCTCTGAAGATTTTATGGGTAAGTCTTGTAACTCATGCAACACAGTTTATAGCAATTGTAGAAAACATTGTCTAACCACATACAACTGCCTCCAGTGAGGAAAACTGACTCCAAGCGGGCAGTTAAACAGAGCTAAAAGAGAAATACCTCCATTCTCATCGAAATACTATGACAGTCCTGCAGGTGGAGGCTACCTAGCTTTCTGAATTGAATACAATAGTAGAAATCCAGTGGTGGAAACTACAGAAAAACATGCAAACAGATAAAATTCCTCCTCCTTAGCTTCAGCTAATTTCGGATGTTTTCAATACCACAGTTACAAGTTTTTCTCCTAGTGCTCCTGAAACCACCTCCTCATCAGCTAACTTCCATTTTAACAGAGCCCCTGGCTGCATTTAGTGGAAACGCCTGACTCATAGAAGAATTAGAGTGAGTTGTAGTTAATGACTGGAGAGGGGCAGCCATCTAATATATTCCCATAACCCTGAATTTCTGATGCTTAGCTGGCCCAAGCTGTCTGTCATTTTTGGCTTATTATAGGTCAGAGAGCTCATCCCCCCCACATTGGCCACAGAACTATCACCTCCAACTCTAAGAGATAAGCAATGCAGTTTTCCTGATGCATTTTTGTAAATTTGTAAATTACCCAATTGACATTTAAGAATGGCAGAAAATAAACGTGGAGGATTGGATAAAACTTCAGTTGAGTGACATGACCATGGATATAGAGGGGTAGTTAAGAAGGAGGGCCTATAAGTTGATGCATAAATTGTGTCAGAGAAAGGGAACCATGTTTATCCTCTTCCTTTGCTCCGTATTCCCCAGATACTCTGTAGGAAGCTTTCTAGCTTGGACACAGCACTGAGCAATATGAAGATGAGTGTAACTATTTGTTTTCTACAGCAGACTCAGCTCTGACCTTCATACAAACAGCAGAGCCGCACAGATCTTAACATAAAATTTCCACTGCTACCTGTGGGAACTTTACCATGGGAAAGAGTACAGGTCTGGGCCCAGAATGTAAGACTGGTCTGTGTTTGCTAGGGGTTTTGTTGACACTGAAATTCCTAAACATAGATAACCATTATGATGACCAATTGATACTTAACTGTGTCCTGTCTGGGCTTGCCTGGATGTATGATTCACTTGAAATGCTCTTTGCTTTGAGTCAATCATCCTCCTTCTGGCAGAGGAATTTTTAGCAAAGAGAGGCATTTGTTGATTTTGAAATCTTTTGGACATGCATGCAATGCAATAATTTTGGAGCATGCAAAGTGCCTTGACTTCCTCTGATGGTGCAAATTTGGCACTGTTTTCTTGGAGGTGTTTTACTTCAGCTCTCCATCCTGTAAGTGATGGACTTGGGCCCAAACATGATAACTTTAAACAGTGCAGCCCAGTGCTGTTGTTCAGGAATCGGCTGCTGCCTTGGCATCTATATGCTCTTCTGACTGTGCACCAGTCATTATTGTGGAATTTCCTCTCTTTCCTCTCTTATACACGTAATTCTTGGCCTTAGATCCAGCCACACATTTTGCATGGGAGTCCAATGGAAGCAAATATTTTAATATTTGCTCCCATTGGACAACTCATATGCTTAGCAAAATACACATGGTAAGGACTTCAGCTCCCCAAGACATGAAATACTTGTGCTAGGATAGCTACATTACATTACCAGTCAGAACAACTTCAAAGTTGCCAAGCGATTGACTGATGTACCATAAGCTGTGACTTTCAAAGCACTGGAATTAGAGGGATTTCTTTCCCAAAAATTAAACAGATTATTAAGAGGATAATGTGGGCAGACTTCACTATACAATTGGGATATTATGCATTCTCGTCAATCCTTTGATCCACCTTTCAATTGCCATATTAAATAAAATTTATGCTGAATACAAACATGTGAGGTCTTCTATCTATTCCTTTACTGTTTCTGCAGGTGCATGTCTTACTCCCATATATTGGCAATTTCTGTTCCTCCTCTGCCAAAGTTAGAATGGTTGCTCACTTAGTAATTGGTTTGCAGAACTGTAGTCATAAAGTAGTTGTTGTGAGCCCTGATATATTAAGGATAAGAAGTTATGTGTTATTTATGTATGAAGCCTGTATGTAATGAGGGGCATAATTCTGGTATTTTCTTTTTTTCAAAGCCTGAACTTCATATATGGTTGTGTATTAAAATGGATGGATGGATGAACATGAATTAAATACAGTATTTATAAACTAATTATGCATTATTTTTATTGCAATTAAATTTAAAAATATATGTCAGCTATATTCTAGGTCCTGTATTTTTTAAAATTTGTAAAGGGCTTTGTCGTAAAATCCTATTTGTGGTCTAACAAGCAAGAAAGAGCCTGCCTTTCAACTCTTACATTCAAAATGTGCTTCTAGCTTTGAAAATGTTTGCTCATGAACTCTTACTCATGCAGAAGTCTCACTTGAAATTAGTAAGCCCTTTTTTTTTCCTAATGTTTTCTCCAGCTATTTTTGCTGCTGATCTCTCCTGGGCAACTGATCAGTTTATTAAAAGCTTTTTTTACATAAGCTTCCATCTTTTTATATCCAAGTTAAACATACCCACTCATCTCACTTTTCATTCTATAGATCATGTTTGCCCAGTCTGTTACCATTCTTATTTCCTGAGTGCTTTGCAAATAATCTGTCTTAAAAGTCAGATCCAAGAAAGAATACAGCATCTAAACTGTAACGGATGTTAGCATAACTAGCTCCCAATTCTGGTATATAACTCTCCTCTGAATAATGTCACAGGATAAGTTCCTTTTCCTGGTTCTTTCTAAGGAGCTTCTGCTGTTCCCTGTCTCATTCTGTATCTGCCAGTTTTCCTGAACAAATATTTAAGTATTGGTCTATTTCAACCAAAATTAACAGAAGAAAGCATGAAAATCCATAGTTCTTACGAGTTCTGTGAAAATCAACAGCAGGTAACAGAAGGCTCATCTCCCTCCTAGAGATATCTGATTGGTTGGGAGTTTGTCATATGTGTCCATTGGTCTGAAAAGTTTGCTTTGAAACCAGGCATTATTGCACATCCTGTCCACATTTAGAAGGAAAATGAAATTATATGAACTGACAGAGTTACCCAGCGCTGAAAACTAGGCCTTGCACGTGTGCAGCACCACATTAATTCACAGGATTTTCACTTTACTTGTTGGTTATGGTGGACAGTAGCGCAGTACAAAAGATACAATCATCCAAGACTCAGGTAAGTTATTAGCATTTTGGAAATAAGGAAACGGATGTGCTGACAGTTGCTTCTAGGTTGAATTTCCTCCTGATTAAGGAATCATGAGGATCAGAATGTTCCCTTTCCTTTATATAAACATGCACACATGCATGCATGTGTATGTATTGTTAGGTTTAAATTATATACTGATATTATGCAAAATTCAGACATGGCAGGGAGACCTCATGAAGCTGAGGGAGAAACACTCATGCAGCCAAGGCAGAAACACTCATGCAGCCATACTCTGAAGACTAGAATTCCCTACTTAACATTATGTACATTTTTACCTGATGAATATAGGCCCCACAATTATAAAGGTAACAAAACCAGGCTTGATGATTTCCTTAATATGAAGTCTCACATGTTCCCTGGGAATGCTTAGTGAGCCTTCAAAAGCTAAGCAACTAGCTAAATCAATGCTGAAGTAGTGCTGAGAGCCTGTTCCACACTGATAATAAAAATATACAAATTATCTTGCTTTCAGTGTATTTTTCACTGTAGTTTCTGCTCCTCTGTATTTGACCATTTTTAGAGAGAACTGGGTCGAGTTTAGGACAGAGGTCCCTGCAAAGGTTTCTCAGGATGGGTGTATGGTACTGGCTGTCAACCTTATTTCAAAACCCTTACTTAAATAAAAGCTCTAAAAATAGATTTATGGTAAGAGGCTTTTTTATAAGTTATTATATCAGCAGTTATGTTACTAGGGAAAGGAATAAGGAGGAGTCTATATATTTCTATGCTTCTATATATGTACTAAATACAGAAATATGTGCATGCAAATGTATGTATTTTTATATAAACACACAAAATAACAAAAGTGAAGGCTGGCCTATAAAGGTCAGTAAAACGTTGATGACTATGAAAAACAACTGTGTACTTTCCTTGAAGTGAGACAGAGTTATGGAAATTGCAAGCTGTAAAACCATTTTTTGTCATTTTGGAGTGTTCCCATGTAGTAGCGTCTGAAGTTTGAACGATTCATTTCACTTCTTTGCCCTTCCATTTCTTCTCTGTTCTTAAGTAGTGCTCAGAGACACTTTGCAAAGAAAAATGCAACACGTAAAGCTTCAAACAAATGGATAGACTTTGGAGTGGCAAAGGGAAGAACAGTGTAAGCAGAGTAGTACAGGCTGCTCCTCAGGGGCAGGCTGTTGCTCTATTAGACCTTCCTTGATAGTGTCTGGTACAGAAATGACCATTCCCCGCTGCACACTTTGCCTGCAGCAATATGTGTTTAAAGTTACAGTTGAACACGCCTCAGAGCCACTGCAGGCTGTTGGACTTGAGGTATCGATATCCAATATTAAATCGTTCCTGCCTGTCTTTAAAAGCATAGTTCTGCTTCCATGCTTTTTTTCCTGAATCCGGTCCATGTTTCGTGTTTAAAAGAGCTGTAGAATGAAGCCTGTGTTCTTTGCCCAGTATCAGGTTATGTTGTGAATTTGTTGGCTATGTTTCCTCTGAAGTGCCATGGCTTATCCTCTTTTTCTTCTTCCATATATACCAGTGTCCTTACAAATTTGATATATTTCAAGCAAATGATTCTATTCTTCTCCATTCTTGTCCCAAATTACACAGTATTACAGTATCACAGTATCACAAGGTTGGAAAGGACCTCTGAGATCATCAAGTCCAACCTATAACCTAACACTAACACCAACACTAACACCAACCATCATCTAAACCATGGCACTCAGTGCCTCATCCAGCCTCCCTTTAAACACCTCCAGGGTCGGTGACTCCACCACCTCCCTGGGCAGCCCATTCCAATGGCCAATCACCCTTTCAGTGAAGAATTTCTTCCTCATATCAAGTCTAAACTTTCCCTGACGAAGCTTAAGTCCATGCCCTCTGGTTCTGCCATTGGTCATTTTCACTGGTCAAATTCAAGACCCTGGATCCTGGAAGAACTATATTTAGATGGTATTTTTGTTGTGTTTGGGTTTTTTTGTCTGTATTTATCACTTTGTCTGTATAGATTATTCAGACTTACACACAACAATGCAGACATGTGAATGCATGTACATGGCAGGTGGGAGGTCAAAGGCTTTGCAAAAATAGTTGCATCCTCTTCTTTCCTGACATCCTTAGCATATTTTTTCATTTGCACACTAGGTCTCCTTATTTCCCCATTTTCTGATATCACAGGAAGTACAGCATCTATTATTTTATGTCCTTTGTTGTTAAGAAAGAAAGTGCTCCTGTGTAGGAGTAAAGGTGGTCTGTTGAGCAATCACTGAATGTTGTTTGGTTTGGCCGATCTCCCATAATGGTCCATAAGGCTATGCAATACTGTGATCAAACTTTGTATTCCCACTCTAGTTTATAACATTTTGAGGCGTATTTCCTCTTAACTGGCAAGCAAGTACATGGTATGTGAGCTAGTCATTTTATTTAAAAAAAAATCAGAAGAGGTACAATTTCAGTGCATGAGCCTTCCACCACTTTGCATTAAAAACAGGTTGATTAGATGAGTAAGAATGACTCATGAAAGCTTACTAATGCATAAAAAAACCCCTTACATTAATTTTAATGTAAATTTTAAGCAATATTAACAGAAATTTCATAAGTAACTTAAGTTGCTTTGGGGTCCATTATAGAACGATATGTAATGTCTGGGACTATCTGGATCTGGGTTACATACCTTGCTTAAATCTCTTTTATCCCTGCTGTTTATAAACTGCTGGTGGGGTAAGATGCAAAAGTTCCTGTAAAAATCTTTAACCTTTCTTGGGGAGCTTGTTCATGCTTTCTCATTATTCTGTGTGTGAATACAATGTGACCTATATACATATTGCTAGTTATATAGCCACTGTGACACCACCATCTTATTTCATTTTTTAGTGAAATTCTATGGAAGCTTGACATTGAAAAATGTTTTCTTTAGTAAATTATTTTTATCATGTATGATTGTTATCTCATGTTTCTTTTGAAGACTTCTATGCCAATAGATTAGTCCTTCTTTCTCAATGATTACATTTTTTTAGGCACTGAAATAACTTATCTTAAAAGGAAAGAGGGCATCGTGATTGTCTTGTGATTATGACTTATTTTGAGACAGAACAAAAACAACATGACACAAATTAAAAAACACAAGACTGAGAAAATTGTGAACCATACTCCTATATGTCTGCTTGGAAAAAAAAAAGATTATTTGAATAAGACTTAAAAACATAAATCAAGAGGAATATTACAGAAAGCTAAGTTTTGACATGCAGGGTGTAAGCCCCAGGAACCACACTTATATGTTAGGGAATGTAAGGGAAATAACTCTTTAATTTCTGAAGAAAAATGTTTAGAGGCTTCTACTTTGTCTCTGAGCTTCCTATTAGTATCTTGCCAGTCACCTTCTCTGTTGGCTTCAACTGAAAGATTTGCAAAAGAATCAATAACATGAAGTGAAAGTGGTTTATATAATTAGAAGTGCATAATGTGTAAACAATGTTTTATT
The DNA here is from genome assembly GCA_033556795.1 of Tapera naevia. Lineage (NCBI taxonomy): Eukaryota > Metazoa > Chordata > Aves > Cuculiformes > Neomorphidae > Tapera > Tapera naevia. Next base: position 8,220,172 of record JAUMJJ010000044.1, read on the forward strand.
AGTAAGCAATAGTTAGAAAAGCACAAGCTAATGTCAATTCTGATTGAAGTCAGTAGGATTTATGTCTGGTATTAGTCAATACAAGACAGGATCAAGTCTTTTGTAGCATGGTGCTTTGGTGCTGCACATTTTTGTCTTTGAGACTGTTTCTACATAACAATAATTAAAATTCAGAATAGCAAACCTCCCTCCAGTTAGTTAATGTATATTGTATATGTTCGTTCTGAAACAGCAACAAATGCATTAGAATTCCATAAATATCATAGTAACATGAAAAGGAGATAGTTTCTTCTTATACTGCTACAGATTTTTCCTCTAGTTTCTGGGAAGGGCAATTTATAGCATACTTCCACCCATACATGCATTCAGAAAGATGACTTTCATCAAAACAAGCAATTCTTGCTTCTCCTTTAAATGATCTGAAATTTCATGCATGAGACATTTCCAGGACCAAGACTATCATCTTTGCAAAAACGTTTTAAATAAGCTTCAAAATCCAAAAAGAGCAAGAAGTTTGCACTCAATCTTACAAGATCTTTAGTGTTAACCATGACTCAAAAGCATACAAAAGAAGGGAGAGTTGTTTTTTAAAAATTTCAAAATCAACTAAAAAAAAAAATTCTGGGTTTACAAAACCTGCTTCTGCCAAAATGTCCATTCTGGGCAACTAAAAAATAGATATGTATACTGAGGAGGCAATGGAGACCAAGGGTATTTTTTTGTTTGTATATGACCCATTTTAATAAATCACAATATTTTTGTGCTTAAGATATCAATTGTATGACTTGACTTGATGTAAGAATCTCAAATTTGGCAGCAGGGAGATAACTTGTACCATCACATCTCAGTTCAGTAATGCATTTAAGCACACCCTTGCTCTTAATGATGTGCAGAGCTGCATGCAGAGTGTACTTGTATCTTTGGATCTGCAGCTTTTACTGTTCTTTCCTTGAAACAATTTGCAGCTGCTCATCACAACACACTTGTGCACAATTATGGACAAGAAGGCTATTCCAATCTTACCCTCTTCTTACCTGCATACTGCAAACAAGAACAAAGTTTGCCGTGAAGATGGTTGGAGAAAAACTTGATAATCACTGTAGGTTCTAAAATGCTCAATAGTCACTAGTTCTCAGGCAACAATACACCTACCAGTAAAAATCCTATTAAAAACTATCCAATAGAAATCCAAACAAATGAAATCTTAAGACATTGATATAGTGTCTGGTGCCCAAGGCACTCGCAATGAATTTTGAACAATCTTTCAGCCAAAAAATGAAGACCATTTTTTAATTTTGCATTTTTTTTTCTCTCCAAGTCACAAGGAACTGACAGCCAGAAGAGACATACTGTGAGCCTGTCCCTGGCCATACATCAGATGCCTTCAGCTGAAGGCCAGGTGAAGTGGTGGACATTTTTGGTCTCAAGCATACTTGGCAACTCAACTTGGGAACTGCTGTTCTCAGCAGCAGGGAACATGCCAGCTTTCACAAATCTGTACTTGCAGGAGGAGCGCTAGACCTGCAAGGCAGTACCCTACCATCCAGATCCTGGCTGGCACCTGGGTGCTGTGAGTAATCCTCCAGTGGGGGACACATTCTAGCTGACAGGAGCCATCTCTCAACCCTCATGTCCTGAGCAAAGCCCAAAATGAGCAGCTGTTTCTACAGGAAGAGTTAGGGGCTCACTAGGCACGTGAGGCTCTCAAGACAGGTTCTTCTGGAGGTTTTTGAGGAGCAGTGGTACAACGTATGCTAATGCAAGTTGAGAAGAATTCCTCTTGGGTAAAAGAATCAGGACTGCATACCTGCTTGTCCTTCTGAGATTACTGGACCGTGAGCTGATTTCAAATCTCAGCTGTGTGTAAAAGGCACATTCCTATTTCTCCTTGCCATGAAGTTGACAGCATGGAAGTGCTGCTATGACTGTTATGATAAGACTAAGATAGTACAAAAACTAGCTTTCTGGTACTTGCCAGCAATGTCACCTTGATGGTCCACAGACTAGGCAAAGGGCAGGGTTAGCAGTGGTCATGCTGCCCCTGTATCGCCCACAGGACAAACCAGAGGCTCACAGTATATTGGATACGTCTCCAAGGGGGAGTACAGAGTTCAGCCATGCCATCATCCGTCCTCATGTCTGTAAGAAAAACTAATTTTTCACGTATTCTTTATTCTATTGCCAGTCCTCTGGATAACCACATTTTTCTCTGCTTCTCCCTCACTTGTATGCACACCAAGCTTGCACGATGTTTTTTAAAGACAAAAAAAGTCAAAGTTAGCTGTCTACAGAAGTTTTGGGGTATCCTTTGTATAACCTAGCCTTTGCCTTCTTCATTGGGCAAGGCACAGACTCAGCAGAAATAAAAATTTGTGACATTTTTCTTGACCTTTATACTAGAAACATATATTAAGCAGCAGGAATAATTTCAAAATACCAGGAAAGCAATTAAAAGAAAAAAAAACCTTGACATGTAATAAATAATTTAACATCTCACCCTAACGCAACCTACAACATCTTTCAGTCACATTATGGATGTATACTCATGAGGTTTTGTGGTGTTTTGCATAAATTTCATTAGTAGGAACAGAGTAATATTAAAACACACACATATACACATTTTTCTGGATATTCAGTTCATTATGAAATACTTCGCCTCTGGGCAGATGACTAATATGCTATTAAACTTCTCTATCCTTGTGTTGTGTCATAGCCAAAAAAAAGAGGTGTAGTCACTCCCAATCTTTATTAAATGAGTTGAATACACCCACTCAGGGAAAATGCTGTTGTATGACTTTTATGTGTCCTACGGCAGTGTTAACATGCTTTTGGGTCATTTATCTCCATGCTGTGGAGCTAAAACAATAATTCTGTAGGGAAAACTGAGGGAAATTTCCATTATAACCCTGTGCTGAGTGGTTTGGGAAGCTTTACATTTCCAATTAGCAGAAGGAAAACTTTGATTGCACATTGGATTGTGGCAGCTTTTATTTGGATTTGGGACTGCTCTACAGTACTGTACAAATTACAGCTGATCACTGTCATAAAAAGGTAGTTGCTTCTGTTCAGGAATAAAAGGAAGGTGTGGACAGCTGTATCCCAATTTCAGGCAAATTTGGGTGATCCCTGTTCACATCCTCTCTCTGCCAAAGATCCCTTATATTATTTTCCTTATTTTTGTAGATCTTTGCTTTATTATAAGTAAATAAGGATAATATAACTGCTTTTCTTCCTCTCCAGCTTGCAGTGGGTTAGGTGTGAGCCTAATCTGCAGAGACTGGCATGGTACCCCCTTCAGCATACCGTGGCTGTGTCTGCAAGTGGGGATTTTGATTGCTGTAGAGGTGTTGAGGTGCTGCAGCACTGCAGCTAATTCCTCTTACTTTGCTGCTTAATCAAGGGGAAAAAAACAATGCTAAGTGTTTTGTGTACAGGTTGCTGCTGCAAACTACAGAGTCTATGTATCAGGGGGCCCAGTGGACACTAGTAAACCATTTGTGAGGCGCAACATAATCCTGAAGAAATTTTTAGTTTCAATTTTTGTTATAAAATTGTAATCTTCTTATGAATTAATCTTTAATACAATAAACATAAAACTTGAATAATTTCCTATTGATTTTATTATTAATTCTTTCTATAACTAGACATATATTCCCTTTTTTAGTTTTAAACTAAAATATTCGGGAAGAGGCAAAAATATGCAACCTCTTTGAATGGCGAATAGCAAATCAAATTGGCTTATATAATACACAATAAGTCACGAAACCTTTTGTGAATGTAATTTAGACCAGAAACAACCTATTTTCAAGGGAGATAGGAGACATTTCAACTTCCTGCCCATTAAAATCTCTCCATAATTGTACTAGGTGAATTAAGATAATTTCAAGAGAAAGCAGTTTTCTCTGGTAACTTGGGTTTAAGAAATTACTTCTTTGTCAGTGTAACTTCATTGTTTACTCTTAAACCTGGCCCTATTAAGTGTTGCATGAGAGGAAAGCATTTAGAAGAACACAACTCTAATCACCCAAACTAGACCAAACAACAGAAAATTTCAGATATTGTTCTGGCAGTACCTGACAGCGATGACACAGACAACAAACTTGCCAGATGAACAGACTCATTCAGTACGTTTTTATGAATGAAGAATCATCTAATTTACTTGTGTTTAGGGATATATTTCTGTTTGTGTAGGAAAACCATTTTTAAATTAAAGAAGAAATATTTAGGAAGATTTTCCTAATGTTTATAGTTTTTTTACAAGTTTGCACTTCTTGAAACAAACTTGGAATAGTGTGGACATTTTGTTTTGTAAATGAAGAGGTTCCTTGTCCTCTCATTGGAGAATTCTAGTGACAATGCCATAAATTCTAGGAAATCTAGTTATTCTATTGAATCTAATGACACAATAATGTAAATTCTAGTAATTCTAATAAATCTCTATAACAGTAAGAGAACATTATGGAAGCTAAATTTTAAATCTTTCCAAGAAAGAATAAGCAAATCCTATTTACTTCTCTGAATAACTTCATCAGTAAGAACTCCTTCCTTTACTCTTATATATTTTGTACATTTTATTAGTATGAATGGACTTGAATTGAAAGAAGTTTGATAAACTATTACTCAGCATCAATAAGGGAAAAACTATCTGGATGATAATGAATAAAAGGCCTTTCAAAATCACTTTTCAAGGTGCATATTTATTGTGAATGCCTTAGTTATACGAGTCTAATCTTTAGCCATACAGTGCTAAGCAATAGATCCTGGATTTTCAGTATGGCAACATTTCTCATTTAATTCCAAGGACATAAATTGCCTAATGTTGATCTTTTTAGAACTTTATAAGTGTCTAAACACTTTTCTGTATCTTGAAGCTTTAAGTTCAATGAGATTACAATGAGAAGTTACAATGAGAAAAAAAACACCATGTGGACAAAAACAAAGTAAATATCAAAATCCTTTTTGTGAAAGTTGCTTGGTCTTAAGTGTTTTTAGAACATATAAGGGATTAAAATTCAGGATCCTATGTATTAACTGTTATTTTGTAAAGACAGGCTGAAGATGAAGGTGAAAGGAATGCAGCCATACATTGATATGGGTATTACTAAAAAAAAAGTCAACAACTTACAAGCACATCAGCAAAAAAATGAAAAAATTTGATGTCAAGATGACACATATTGAACTAACTTCCTTCCCCTTTAAAATTCATAAGTCTATGCAGGTCTCATCGTATGATTCAGATCTCATAATTTAATAAAACAAACATAATCAGAGGGGTTCATTAAATAACAATTCCGATACAGAGATAATTTAGAGTGACTAATTAAAGACCTACTTTCTTTTCCTCTATCATTCTGTGAAAAGTTCTACAAAGGTGTAATTTGCTAATTAAATCATGAGATCTGAATCAACATTTCAGGCACTTAATTGCTCGGTGTTATGCTCTTCTCTAAGAAGTCATGGAAATTTCCATGGGAATTGAGGATGTACCTTCTTTTTATCGCTTTTTTAAGCTATCTTTTCAGTTCAGATGTTGATAACATCTTTTTCTTTACAATCTTAAAAAGACATGGACTAAAACCAGGAAAGATTTTGAATTTGGAATATGTTGAAATTAGGTGTGCTTGAAGTTGTGCATTTGTGAGCAACTCTCAGGAGCAAGATGGGCTTTAGGTAAAGTATGGCAAAGCATTTTAATGCACTCATTTCTGTCTCTCTTCATAAAAGAGCAGAAGAACATATTCTACTTGATGTTATTTCTGTAATTTTTACACAACTAAATTTTTCTTTGTTTTCATCTCCTTCCCTCTTTGTTTATAGGTGCAAAATTAATGCCTTAAAAATTAGCTGAAACTTGGTTTAGACTTCTTCCTTTGTTCCTTCCTGATGTTGATAATTTGTGCAACCACTTCAAGAATGAAACATGGTATCATATTGGGCTCTGGTGTGAGTAGAGGTGGCTGTCTATCTTTGAGAAACTCCATCAGCAAAAGATTAAATGATAAATGGATAAATTAAAAAATGTTGAATATATTCAACATCTTTTCAAGTACAAATATAGAATTTGCCTTTGGACAACCTGATATTTTAACTCAGCTTCCACCACTATCCTGATTTTCCAGGCAGTATACTCATTTCCTTGTGGGGGATGACTGCATAGTAAGAACCAATATCAGAGCTCCTTCAAAAGTATTCAAGGCTCTAAATCAGACTGAGTGCAGCACATGATTTTTAATAAGAAGGAAAAGGATAATCTGGAAACATACATTCTTACAAAAAAAACCCCACATAATCCTATTTTTAGAACAGGTTTTAAGGGTTTTGCCCCAGGCTTTGCAGTTTACTTAAGAACAGAGCTGGATTTCTTGCTTAAACGGAATACGTTTCCTGGGTTTAATTCACTGTTCTTCTGTTTGACTGTTGCATTATTTGCAAGGATCTAGCATTATTGTCATTGCAGAATATAAATGTATTTGACAGATCTTATGTGACGTATTTTATTATACCACTGGGGTATTGATGAGGAGACAAAAAAAAATGGGGCTCACATTTGAACTAAAGTTGAATTTTTATTACAGAAACTTTTTTACATATCCAAATGCAAACCAGTTTGCTGTCTGCTGGCTCCTACCATCCTGTTTCCCAGCTAGCAGGTGAAAAGATAAGAACAAGTGGCACAGAGACTGTATGGTTTCTGCACTTTCCCAGAAACGTTCTCCTTGCTTTAGTGCTTTGCCTTCATAGTTCATTTGTCTGATTTGTGATTAACTCATTGTATACTCTGGGTCTCAGAAATTGCTTAGGTAACCATTGTTTAAGTTTCACTCATCCTTAGAAAAGTGACAAAATTCAGTTGCATTTATTTAGCTTCTAGCTGATAGCACATTCCTCAATGAGACCCTGAACATTGGCTAAGCTGTCTTTACTTTTATAAAGACTTGTGAGGAAATGCTGGGTTCTTTTTTATGGGGTATTATGTAACCTGAGTTAACAAACAAATGAACAAGGTATACAGTAAGTTCTTGAAATGTTTAAGATCTCACCTTTTACACAGGGAGCTGAGTGAGTTAACGTTTTTCCAGCAGAGGGATTTCAACCCTGTGTGAAGCAGGTTCTGCAGATTTTCCAGTTTTCAGAAAATTTTTCAGGGGCAATATTCCTACGGGCCACAAGGACTGAAGGCTGATAGATCCTCAGCCTTGTAGCTGTTTGGGTACTTTGTTGATTATCACACCCTGCCCCACAACTTCGAGACACTTAGCACTTACCCACCACCACTATGTCAGGCAAGGGTTATTAACCCTATTTCTCTAGTCTGGAGAGAAGTTAGAGTCAGCATTTTCATGCCCATGTTTCTATGCCGTATTTGGGCTGCTCTTATTTGGCTACTCTAACATGTCTCTGTGGCACTGGTGACGACCTGAAGCTCAGAAGTAATGGATTAGCAGTACCCGTGTATGATTCTCCTCCATACCTGTTCTCCTGACAGCCTTAACCTATGGTTGCCAAGTTGAATTAAGCATGGTGTGGAGACATTAGACTAGAAAGCCACAAAACTAGGATATATTCTGACCATTCTGACAGATTTACAACTTTGCATTCGCTTTATGCTTCATAGCTAGAGGTAAAAGACATGGACAAAAATTGTGACATTGGTTTCATGTCTCAGTGTCTCCATTTGCTTCAAAAGAGAGGTGATGTGAAGACACACTAGTAAGTAGATACCACCGTGAAAAATCCCAAGAACTTTGAGTCATAACAGAGCGATGAGTATACAAAGCTCTGCATAAGACAATCCACTTTAGTTCCCATTTGCACAATTATCTGAAGACGTTTAAGCTTGGTATCATGCCCTGAAAAAACTCTCCCAACTATCTCTGAAACTGCTAAGGTTAGTATGAAGATGGCATGATTAACTATATCAAACCATCTCCTGTTTTGTATGAGCAGTAATAAACTCCTAAGTACTACTGGAGAACCACCTTTATTAGACATGACCTGACCAGACTTGCTCTTCTATTGTAGCTCAAGATTAAAGCATTTCTTACTACTAAATTTTTTTAACTAATCTTCTTTCTGGTTGACTCATAACAGCTGTTAAATAACTAGATATTTCTCTAAAGATGAGCCTAACCTATAAATTTAAACATGTGATGTAATAACCAAGTCCTTTATGCATAGCAAACTGCTTCTGTCATCATTTAAATGCTTTATGCTGACCTCACTGTCTGCATCTGACAGAGCTCATCTAACGTCATAGTGACGAAAGCTGGTGACAATGGTGCTTAGATATTTCTGATGCACTATGGTGAAGGACAGAGACCATATAGGAGTGCAAGACATTGTATGGGAGAGATGGAAAAAAAAAACAACCCTTTTTTTCTCTTGTTGGCAAAAGTAATTTACTACCTTTTTACATATCCTCTTGCTTCAATTTGCATTGGTCTTAAAGTACCCTTCAAATAAATCTGTTGTAATGATGTTGTACAAACAAATCACCTATTGTTGGAACAAAGTGAATTTGTGAATGTGAATTTGTTCCATGTGAACAAGTTTCATGGAAACTAAAGTACAGTGGCAATTTTAAAGATTGCAGGCACACTCCTGAAACCTGCAAATAACATGCTCATCTTTAAGCTTTTGAAAAGTGCAATAGGACCTCAGGTTAATGATGCATGTAACGTGTTGTCTCTGTACAGACCTGAATTCATAAGACAGTAATTCTTACCCAGAAGTGAAAATGCTCAGTTTGTTCATCCCACAGTAAACGCAGGAGCACTAGTGTTTGTGAGCACCAATGGCTATAACTTCAGGAGATCTGACTTCGTTCTGTTCTGAGTTATTTTTGTATTGTCAGGGAGCCTGAGAGAGCTTAGTTGCTCTGTAATCTGTGTGAATATAAAATGAAATAACAGCATTTTTAAGAGCTGATAAAGCACCACAATGCAATTACACAGAAGCATCTATCATGCTACTAATGTGAAGTAGGTGATAGTACAGCTCACTGATGTGATTTGCTGATCTCTTCTGAGTGTGAAGGGCAATGAGAGAAAGTCCAACAATGTTCACCTGAAAATGACATGGAGCAACATCTGGCAATGTGAAGTACTGTGCAGTATTAATCATCTTCAGACATATAAAGAAAGAAAGATAGAGGCTGGAACATGAAGCACCTTGAAAGTGATGAGAAGTTATTAAGTATTCCATTAAAAAGAAGAAGAGGGCAACGGTGTTATGATATAAAGAGTGAGGTTGTCTAAGCTGCTATTTAAGTAAGTGATCACTTGCAGCAGCAAAAAGAAATTGTAAGGGCTGATCTAAGACCCTGCTTGCCAAAGTTAGGGATGATGATGTTGTGATAAAGTCGTGGGATATAGAGAGTGGAAGAAATTAAATGTGCCATTTGGAATGGCTGTGTCCTTGAAAAAGAGAAAACATTGCACGGCACAAATGCCCAAGGTTTACAAGAGCAGACACTGAAAATATCAATTCAACATTACAGACTGAGAGTCTGTGTGGCAGAGAAGCATAAAGAAAGGAAAGTGGGGAAAGCCTGCCAAAACAGAGGGATAGCTCAAAACCTTGTTGACCTTGATACAACAGCCAGTTGCATTTGAGTTAATCTTTCCCTGGTTAAATCATCTCTGAGTGCCCTCCACTTGTCATCACTGGGTTTCTGTATTGGGTTGCTTCACACATATATCCTCAAATGAGTAAAAAGATGCTATCTATGTCTTAGGAGCTACATCTGATCAGGACTGCTCGAGCTGATAGTAATCTGTACATTTTTAAATGTTATAAGAGATATTCCTTTAACCCCCAAGGTTACACAAAGACAAGGCTACATGAGTGAAACAAGGCAACCACTACTCTGGGTGAGTTTAATTCTCAAAAATGAAGTCTTGTCCTGCCTTTCTCATATCGCTTTCCATCTTTGCTTCAGGGCTGGTATGAGTGGTGCAGTGGGGTTTTCAATTAGCTATCAGGAGAGATAAATAATCCATGCAGTATGTTGTCCAAGGGCTAATAGAAGAAAAGGAACTGTTTTCTCACGGTCATAAGTCTTCCCATCTTTTCCTCTCTCCACCCCTTCATATACTGCCAAGTATTCCCTCTTTAAATAGATCCACACCTCTGTCCCAGACTTAATTCCTGTCATCAGCTTCACTTGCCTTCAATCATCAAGTTATCGAAATCAGACTTTCAGATTCGCCTAGCAAAATGTAAAAAATTCTGTTCAAAGTAAGCCTTACATCCAGACATGCATCCAGTTGGCTTATAAACACAGGCTTGAAGAGAGGAATTTTTCTGCCCATTAGTGTCTCGTGTTTTCACTGTACCCAGCACCTGTCCTGATATCACGGACACTTTTGGCTGTGGAAGACCCAATGTGGCTAGATTGTTGACATCAGAAACACAGGAGTGACTATCTCAGAGCCAAGCTGCACGCTTCCGACCTCTTGCCTAGCTCAGGAGGTGGTGTTTGCCACTGGCTGCTGCTCTCCCCTCCATCCTGCATTTGGAAAACTCAGAACCCTTCCCCAGACATAAAGCCATAGAAAAACAAGTACTATTTTTCTATTATTCTTTAAACGCCCTTATGGATCAAATCCACACATTTTTGAGAGGTCAGAACTACCTCTGGTCTTCCTCCTCAAAGCCCTGTCCTTTTGTGCACTCACTGAACTTCATTTTGTATCAATTTTCCAGCTATATACAGGAGCACACGTGCACTATGGATATACACCTGGTGATGAGAAAGCTGGGTAAGCAAACAGAGGTAGAAGCAGCCTGAGTATGTGCATGAACTTGTTATGAAGTTGAAGTGCTGTAATTGTTCTTCAGAACAGAAAATCTGAAGTTCTTATCTTCCTTCTCCCTAGAGGACTTTCTCCCAAAAGAGCCAGTAAATGCTGGCATCAAGGCACGGCGAGAATATCTAACAGACTGACGAACGTTGATGGCTGTGGAGCTTTCAGTAGACAGCAAACTACAGCACAAGCTGCACGCTTGTAACATGTAAGGCTCCCAAAAGTGTTCCAAGCCCCTTCTCTCTGCTAAGCTAATGCCAAGAAGGTCCAGTACTGGAGAACAAGAAAAGGAAAGAAATGCATTTCAATTCCTGGCTCATGCCCTAGGCTATGCCAGTGGCTGAGAGACACACTAGCTGGGGACTAAGTGCATTAGAGGAAGAAAATAGCTGTGGATGTGCCATGTATGATACTGCAAGCCAACTGATCACAACACAATTTTTGAACCCATGCTTTGACACAGACACACATATATCCTGATGCGTGAACAAGTAGCTATCAGGTACGCTTAGCAGGACCATGGAGAATACTTCCTAATCAAGCAAAGGTGTATAGTTTGGGCTCACTCTACTTATTTGTAGAAATCAGGCCATTGGTATAATTCACTCCAAACTAGCCCCAACGCTCCCTCTGAACTATAAATATATATATATATCTCCAGGGTAAGCAGTATATAGAATTTAAGACAATTCCAGTTACTAAATCTAATCCATCTGATAAATACAATTACTTTTGCTTTTAATTTATGATTTAAGACATTTGGGAAATGTGCAGTCATGTATTGGATTCTATGTGGTGTATAATTTGTATGTTTTGTACTGCTAGTACAAGCAGTGCTTGTCTGGATGACTGGGGTGTCCCTTGGAAAGACCAATTTAGAAAGGTGAAGCCACATTCTGTTTTCCTGTTGCTGATCATTATACCACATTTCCTTTCCCTTGCTGTAGCAGACAGAGCTTAGATATAGTGGAGTATCTTGATCTTCCCTTAAGGCTGCTGCTGTTCATGATAAAGACTAAACGAGTTCTGAGCATGCAGACATATTCAGAAGATGAAACAGTAATTATTCCTAAAATATTTGTGGTTTGATTCACTTTTAAATCTGCCTGGCAAGAACAGGCATAATATCCAGCTCCAGATGTCTCAGGATCATTCTCTCACTTCTTTTTCTTTTTTTTTACTTCTACAGGCAGAGAGCTGTTCTGTTTTCTACATTCCTTTGTATTCATCTTAAGCTTCCTTTATCTCTGAGCAAGAATTCTTCAGGTGAAAATTTCTACAGCTGCAGTACCTTGTGCATGATTATTTTTGTCTTCATTTTTGTATTGTTTAAAAGAAGAGGAAAAGCCATAAGCTTGTGATGAAACCTAAATGACATCGAACTGAGTCCTTCAGTGTTCTCTGTGGAACTGCAGAGACTACTTAACAGAACATCTTACGTACCCTGAAGAAGAAGAAAACTCAAAAGCAAGGGAACACTTGCTAAGTCAAGAGTTTTCTATGGTTGCCAAGACTTCTCTCAAGCACTCAAAGCTGTCAGGAAATTTTGCTGCCTTGTTTTATTATTCAATAAGAGAAAAGAGCATTTCCAAATGTCATATTGTCTCTTTTCTATGAAAGGCAGAGAGTGAGGGGTTACTCATATTTTCAGCACCTCACTACTCCATTAGAATATTGAAGATAGAGCCAAAATTTCATGCCAAGTGTCAGAGATTTAGTTGTGAAACAACTCAAATGCTAGCATATCTCTATAACCATTTAATCAAGATGTCCTCGGACTTCAGTGTCTCTCAGGCAAGTGGAAAACTCGGCAAAGACAATCTTGTTGCTGGAGTCAGAACTCTATGTTGGTGTAAAAGGTCTCAATCTGCTTCTCAGTGAGCTATGCTACAGGGCTAAAGTATTTGCCCCAAATCTCTTAAAATCTCTACCTAGCACAGAAACAAGTTGCCATATTGTTGCAAATGTTTAGATTATCTTTACATACCAAGAGGCTGTCTTCATAGATGAGAGTGAATAAAAGATCTGTTCAGAGAAGAGGCATCTGAGCGTTGTGTTCATGTCAATATTTGCAACTCTATCACAACAGGTTTCTCTAGTTACGTAAAAGTAATTGGTAAATTTAATATGCCATGAAACAGGAGTAGGTCCATCTCTTGTATTCACAGCACACCTTCTTCTATTAGTTTTCTCACTGCTTCTTTTTTTTAATTGTCATGAGTTTACATCTCCATTTTATAAACTGTCTGCCCAATCTGCTGTGTTGAAATGTCACTGCACATGCTGACACAGTAAAGGGGATATAATTTACAGGTACCTCTAAGGTGGGTGGAGGAGGCAGAAATTTTTGAACTGCGTGTCCTGGAAATTAACTATGTTGTAGGGACAGCAAGAGGACCTCTGGTGGCAGGGAGGCAGGAGCATATGGAATTATTACCCAGTAAGAAAAGACACTGACTATATAATGATGTTCAATAACATGTGCATTGTGATAGTTCATACAACTGAAATACGTAAATACAATAATATAAGCATGACAATAGTGTTTGCAGTTATGGTTTAGTAGCATGCAACTGTAGGATAACTGTGAGATAACTATAATAATAAAAATAGATAATGAATACAATAAGCTTAGTAGCATACAGTCATGGAAGAATTAGCAACACCCTTCCAGGGTTACGACGGCTGCTTCTAAGTCCCTGGATTCTCCACATGTTACAAGACCCCTCTTCTGTCCCTGAGCATCCACATTGATGGTACAGGGCCTTAGGGTGTCGGATGTGGTCAGGGTAATCAACCACCAAGGCAGGTGATACTCATGACCTGGTGTCATCTATGTCACTGCTTTTCTGCTGTTCCCACCCTTGTCATCCTTGGGTTGTCCATTTAGCTGCTTAGGACGCTGTGACCTATGGCCCTCTAGGTTTCATTTCCTCCATTTTCTGGACCGATTCATCTTTACTGAGTCACTGGCAGAGCCAATCGAAAAGTGAAGAGTCACAGCATCCTCCTATCACCATGACTTCATCCTGCAGGTCCTCCCCAGGGTAGAACATTCCCTGAAACCAGCTCAGAGTTGACCATTGCTTTCATCATTGCCCTAAGCATCCTAACCATGCCTTATTGCACTTTTTGTCTTACCTTTTAACTGTTAAATGACCAGGACACTAAAATCTCTTCATGACAGTGAATATCTGCAATTTCATTGTGGCCTTACAAATATACTAAGGATTTAAACTGCACCAGTGGTACGTTAACATATTAGTCTTTCACCATGGACAATATTAAATTTGTTTGTTATGTTTGTTAAGCAATATGAGTGACCTTACAGAAAGGTCTCATTGTGGCTCAGAGGTCCCCTCTCACCTGCTTTAGACTAAGACCCCTATAGCCACTGGGTTTCCTTTTAAAAATCCATACAAGGATTATTCTTTTGCTTTCATTCTTCATCTGTATAATTTTCTATTGACAAAGTACGTATTGTCTTGCATGATATGTGACATAGCATGAGCCATTCAAAGTGGGCTGAGTCCTTCTCAGTGCTTCTTTCCTGAGTAAGTGTTGATAATGAATCAGACACAGATCTCATCCCCCGTAAGTGGTAGCCATAGAATGTTGTAGTCCATGCTAGTTTCTTCATCACAATGGGGTTTTGCCCTATTCCATCTCCCATCAAATGCTGAGAATTATTTCTGAGCTGTGAAGGAAGAACAAGGTTTGTCTTGTGACTTTTCAGGAAAATAAACTTCGAATTAATTTTGTTACAGTGTTATCTGATTTAAGAAACACTCAAAACAAAGTTTTGGGAGGTTTCCAAATCAGCTATAATACTTGCATGTGCAAATTCACCAGCCAAGGTTGGAATTATGAAGAAATGACTAACTAGGTTGCTTCTGCCCTAATGTATGCAATATACAGAGTTGGGCACACATCCAAGCCACCCATTCATTCCTGTTGTTCTAATGCAGGCTAACAAGACATTTGCTATTAATTATCATTGGTTTAGATTTGCTGAGTTGTCGCTAAGCAGGGCAAAATGTCTACAACAGAGTCATGACTCGTCAGTTTAATTTTGCTATGAGAGGACATGGTTATTATTAAAGCTTACGGAAGGGAGGGCTGGGGATGCAGGACCCCCATCTCCATCACCCTGTCAGGACAAAACTGATTGAATTCACTGGTGTTTATTCTCCCCATCAGGGCCTGTGGGATTTAAATCTTGATTTCACCTACTTTTTGGTGATGTTTTATGCACTTATTGATGTTCTCTGACAACAAAAAAAGTAAACTCAGCTGAATGGAAAATGCCTCCCAGGTGGTGGTACTCAGAGACAACACTTGAGCAACTAGTTTCTTGTATGTGTTCTTCCAGCATTCCCATATTATTTTTCTTGTTCTTCCCAGGCTCTGGAAATGAGTAACTCTCCAAGCAGTAGTTAATAATAATCCTTGTGTGAAGCTAAATATGATTTCTAGGAGACTAACTGCATATTTGATACCTACTAAAATACATGGCATATCTTGTATTTAATACCTAAGTTCCTAGATACATGCATATAAAGATGTTTGGGTTATTTTCTTTTTTTTTCTCACTAGTATTTCTAATGAAACTGTAAGGTAAAGAACTGTAATTTTTCTCCCAAACTAACCGTTTTTCCCCACTTCCATTTCTCCAGGAACTGGAAATTCCATGTTTTGCCCATGCAGAAGCTGCCGCATATATCCCAAGATCTCTAAGCTGTGTTTCCAAAGGGTACTACAGTTTGCATGACTACTTGCCTCTGCTGCCTAGCTGTTTATTAGTAAGATTATCTCTCTTATCCATTATCAAAAACTCTTTTTTACCGGTATAAAAAAATCAATTAAAATGAAGCATCAAATGAAAATAATATCAGTAGAAAAATGTAAGTCATCTTAATACACAGAAGAGTAGAAAGTTAAGCTCATCCTGAAATATATTCATGGTTAGATTTTGAACTGCTTACATACTTCAAATATTTTTTGTTTTAATAAGGTACATTTGAAGGAATAATCTAATTTCTTTAAAAATAAGGAATTTGAGCTTCTTTTTTTTTCTTTTCAGTCACAGATACTGTAACACAACTATGTTATGTTTTATTTACGCTTCTGCAGAAATGTCTCCCTGTGATAATAATTTCTTCTTGAGAATGCTGGCAATTCCATAGTGTTAAGTATATAAATTAATAGATGGATACGTGCCTGGCTTGCACAGAAAACCTCATCAGGTCATTAATTGTTTGCAGACACACACTGTCAATTTGGTAATTAAATTTACGTCAGCATTATCAGAATGAGCTGTTACACAGTATTGGTCACTTCCTTGCATTTCTTTGGTAGTCAAGGAAGTGGAACTTCTGGAAACTACAGAAAATCCAAAGTCATATCAGTGGAGGTGGCAGTTCAAATTCTTAGCATGCACCTTCATGGCAGTGCTTCTCCTGGATAACAATATTTTTCTTTTGGTGCCTTAATACTGATGCTGACTCAGTCATATAAAACAGTCATCTGGACAAGCAAGCAAGAAATTTCTTCCCATGCATGTTACCGGTCTAATCTCAAAGTCCTTAACAAGTGTGAAATATGTCAGAAAAGAACTAATACATCTAATCTGAACCTTGTAGATGTTCACGATTTCAGAGTCTTCATAAAAACAATGACCTTTATAGTGACTAGGCTTGAAGGAAAGTAATATAAGGCATATGTGTGCAACTTAACCTGTATGAGAGGTCAGCGAAGAAATTATTCAGTGTTTAATTTGAAGTAATAACATTCTCAGCCACTGCCTGTGATATTAAAACAAAGGAACTCACAATTAGTGCTGATGCTGAAAAAATGTGGTGGGTTAAGCTCAGTGCCAAAAGATTGGGAATGCAAAATATTTTGGGATTTTTCCCTTTTTTGTGGAATAAAATTTAAGGCAACTCTGTCTTTGTTTTCTGCTTTGAACATGGCAGATTCTTTGGATCAAAGTTTTAGGAATTATTAAAAATTGGAAAAGAAAATAATGAATAATTTTGCTGATCATTCCTCTTTTAATATTATTTTCTTATTAGATATTTTCAGCTCAAAGGCAAAAAAGGTGGTTCTTCTTTACATCAGCCTTCCCTTCTACAAGCAGTTGATGGACTGTGTTCAAAAAGCTTCAAGTAATAGTGTTTCTCTTTTCTCACACAATCTAATATGTTATTAAGTATGGTCTCTCTATCTCCATTAAACATACAGGAGACCAAATAATGTACTAAAGAAATAGCCTGAAGCTCTCTACCACAAATCTTTATCATGACATTTATACTGTATTTATGTGGACAGAAGCCTGCTTTAAGTTCCTTATACCACTTATCTCCCTTAACACATCATTTGATTCTTTGCATACATGAATTGAGCTGCACGTGCCTAATTATGCTTCATAAATGAATGGACGTTATGTGCAATATTTGTTTGAATACATGAGAAATATTTATTTATTTATTTATTTATTTATTTATTTATTTATTTATTTCGAGAATTTGGGGTTTGTGTCTGTTTGGTGAACTATTATTCTTAGCATAAGAATTATAGTCACATTGGCATTACTAAGCAGTATTCAAGTTAACTGCGAAATCCATTTAAAGTCTGCTAATTCTGGATGGTTTTATGTTTTATTTTACAAAATTCTACACATGTTTAATTTCCCTACAACTATCTTCCAGCTAGATATGAGTGTTAGGCATCCACTTACCTTTAAATATGCTAGATGTAGCCAACAGGTAAGTTGAGAGCAAATTAACTGCTTAGGTCAATATTGCTCTACGTATATTATAAACAGTCATTTTGCCCTGTGATTGCCTTCAGATTTGCGTGGAATTTTGTGATCTTCCATGCTTGACATGAGCCCTTTCTCTAAAAGAGTTGCTTTAGTACAAAAAATAAAACTTATTCAACTTATTAGCCATAAAATAATAAGAGAGGCATTTGACACTTTATTGAACTACCCCTGTAACAAATACTAGAGAAAGCCTCATTTTTAACCGTTAAGCAAAGACCTTGTCACCTGAATTTTTTTTAAAGTCTGAGGAGTATTTTCCTGGGTCTTGAGTGAGAGAAAAAAAATGGAATAACAAAATCCAATATAGAAGTCAATTTCCTTTTAAGGAACAGTTTTCCTTAAAAATAGTTTCCTTTAGAAGTGTTTCTCTATTCATGCACAAAGTAGCATGTTATGCACACTTAGAAGTAATAATAATTTCTTACATTGTACAAACTGTATTCAGCAAGTCAAAGAGCATCTGCACATTCTGTTTGGCACGATATCGTGATACTGCAATGCAGCTGGCAGATGATTGGATAGACAGGGAACATATTTAAATAGAATGTCAACTTAATTTCTTCAACCTAGTCAGAAAAGATGTTGTGTAATAACAAGAAGAAATTCTCAGGCTGGAAGGGCCAGTCAAAGGATGCCAGGAAAATTTTCTGAAAGCTTGTCAGGCAGTGAGTTGTTTAGTTAAACTCAATATCACCAAATATCAACACAGTATTAACACAGAATGACCAAGTTACAGGAAGCTGTTTCAGTGAACAATCCAAACTAAAACTTATTTAAACTCATTACCCTTTGGAGGAAATTTGTTGCACACCTATTTGCCACTATAGTGGAAGTAGAGTGAGGGACAGTGACACCACACAGTTACAAGAAGTCCTGGATATTTTTTCTGAGATTCTTGCACTTTTATTTTCTTTTTTTCCTGTTTTTTTTTTTTCCCAAGAAACCTCAAAAAAAGGTGGTGTAATTCATAAGACAAATTGGGAAGACAGAATGAGACAAGTAAAACAGAAACCTATAAACAGAGGAGACAAAATAGAATATAAGAATATATGATCTAAGCTTCACAATAAAATAAAAGGAAAAAAGTATAAAAGTAATAAAACATGGTAGTAAAAAAAAAAAAAAGGTAAAATAATGGGGTAGATCTGCACTCCTTGCTCCCAAAACTCTTTTTTCTCCAGGTACCCATTAGCTTGTGGTTTAAATCAATAAGAAATGAGATTTCCTGACTTTCCATCTCCTTTCATGTTGCCCAGTCATTACATCCTGCAGAGATGAAAAAGGTTACCACTGTTGAAAAAGGGTACAGAGAATTTGGACTGGAACCATCTTTAAAACTGAGCTTGAGCCAACAAGTCCATCATCTCAAAGCAGTTACCCATATTCTTAATGATGAACATGAATACATTGCTGCTGACTTCAGCTTTAACGTGTTTTAACTCAGTTGCACACTTGTAGGTTAATTTTGCTTCTTTGACCAGAAAGTAACAAACTAAAAATCAAAAGTAGCCATCTGAGCAGCAGAAACACTGAAGCCTGGTTTACAGTAAATTTCAGAAGGATTTTCTGGTTGCCAATGAAAGGTGGTTTTAGCCTTTTCCTTTGGAAGAAGAAGTGGGAAAAGGGGGATTATTAACTGGTTCTGCCTCTTCTACCCAGCCACACGTTTTCACATATCTTAAAGGAACAAGTATCTTTGAGACTTCTCTCCCTCTTAGATTGGATTGACATTGGGCAGTAACATCAAAAGTTAATAGGAAATGCTGAGAAAAGAGGGTGCAGATGCACACAAAGCAGAATGGTTGAATACGTCCAGCTCTCCCTAGGAACATGCTCTGAAATAATTATGAGAAATTTAAGCATTACTTAATTTTTTTCTGTCCTCATCTCTCTCCTTGATCTTCTCTGTTAGAGGAGTGTAAAGGCCAAAAGCTAGTAAATGGCTACCTCTGTCCATAGATCACAAGCTTCTTTCTTTCCTCCCTCTGTGCACGGTGCAAATATCCTTTAAAAGGGAACTGGCATGTGTTCTGTTTCCACAGGACTTCTTCTCTTCTGTTGTCTTCCATGACATGAAAGCAGATACAATGCGGATTACAACTATAGGTACAACGTAGATACAATACAGATACAATTCCTGTCATGGCAAGAATACTTAGTTTGCTTTCTTTTCAGTTCTTTACTGACTTAGAAAGATAATTAAATAGCTACTTCCCCTAAGAAGAATATCAGCTGAAAAGTAGATTAGATAGTCAGGCCAAAGTAGCAAGACATATTTGTTGTGTTTTCCAGTCTGCTGCTTGGGTTTCTTCTTACATAGCCACTATTCTCTCTGTCTTGTATGAAAAGTTATTATCATGATGCTAACTTTACTCAAAAGTCTATGCACAGCTGTTAAAAATAGGAAAGATAAAGGAGAACTTACTGCTGGCTTTCAGGTAGGTTTTAAGTTTTTGTTCTTTCACACAGTCAGTATTTCCCAGCCAAGAGCTTTTGAAATCTCCCACTTCTCTTCTGTAATTTTTTAACTAATGCCTTTTTCACAACAATAGTAAGCAGCACATTCAGACCATCAGTATGTACACCCACATAGGACAGCACTGTCTTTCCTGCTCACACATCAATTATGTTTATTTGCTTGTTCTGCCAATCTTTATTCTCCCAGTGAACCTTCCTTTCTGCAATTCAAATGAGTCATGGGATCATGCAATCTGTTGTAGTGTAAGCAGATTTCCTACATACTTATTGAAAAATATTTTCTTAGAGCCTTACCAAATAGAATGACTTTAAGTACTTTCTAAATAGGGCACTGAGAATTACTTCTTCAGATGTCTTTTCATGTAGCAGCTGAAGTACCCCAGCTCCGTAGTGCATTGTCCAGTAGTATTTTGTCTTTTAGCTCCTACCTAAATCCATAAAATACGATATATCCCATTCGGTGGACTGCCAAGAAATGTTATTCAACCATGTGGTCTCTCAGACTCACAGTTTTTAATTTTACGCAAATCCCAATCACAGGCCCACTGTGACTATACCTACAGTAGCCTGCAGTGTCTATGCAGTGCATTGTTTCCCCTAGCCCTCTGCTTTTTATTCATGGCAGGACTATCATCACACAAATCTTCTCTAGGCTGCAGGATTTTACACTGCTGACAGCTTTTGACATTTTGCTAAAGGTTCTTAAACTCAAATTACTTTCATAACGCATTAGAGTAAGAAGACAAATCAGTTACCCCAGCATAACCCTTCCTCTTTCTTCCTCTGAAGACTTCCATTAATTGTTCAGAAAAAAATGATCTTGTTAAATAAATCTACTCTCATTAAATAAGAAAATAGGAAAAAAGACATTTTTTGAAGCACACTGGTCATTGTACAGGACTCACAAATTTACGTTGTGGTGTAGTTATTTGAACCACAGTTGAATTTATTTACCCACAACTCCACTTTGACTGCGTCTTGATTTCTTTTGCCTTCCTTGGCTCTGCTCAGGCATCGCTTCTGTATGACTTTGATGACTAAAAGTTAGGTCCTGGTGATTGTAAACTGCACCAAAGGGGACTGCCCCAGGAGGCATGGTGACTCAGAGTCTACTTCCATATCTTCCATATCTTCTAATTCAGGTTGATTAACTCTAGAGACAGTCATGATCTTTTGCTACTTTCCCTTCTGCTTTCCACAGTTGTTTGAGAAGTCTTGGAAATCATTAAAATTTAAATCTGTTCTTAACACATTGTCCTGAGGAAAGTTGGGGAAGCCTTAGCAAAGTCCTTTCCTTAAGCAGGGAGGGGTACAGAGGGCTGAGCTCTTAAGAGGGTGGAGGGACAATGAGTGCACAGCAGCATCAGGATCAATTAATATCAATAAACTCAAAATGAGGATTTGAATGAGCACAACTTGTCATTGCTTGAGGAAGTTTGTTGGCTGTAACTTAGTTTGGCTCAGTGGAAGAAGTACGGCATTGGGTCTCAGGAGACCCAGATTCTCTTTCCCTACTTCCATTGCTCAAGCAGCTTCAGTTTCTGCCTGAAACCCTTTCTGCCTGTTTGGATGTGGGTAAACAGTAAGCTCATTGAAGCAGAGAAACCATCTCTATGCACGTTGTGCAGTTGCAAAGCACTGCTCTCACAATTAATAGCACTTTTCTTGTCTACAATAAATATATTTCCTTACAAAGGTACACTGGTGGCTACAGTAAGATATAGTTTCAGAAGTCACTCATACAACAAAAAGGAGCAATTCTGCTTGCTGGAGTTAAATCACATTGCTGAAGGACATAAGCTGTACCTGCAATGGACTCACATGAGAGAGCAGGTTTTATTTGGCATAGCATACCCAGATGTTGGCTAGAGCAACAGCAAATCAGAATGAAGCATTAAATGACCACATATTCACTTCCACAGAAATGCTGCTGGACCGGGGAGTCTAACAATAAAGAAATGGGACAGCGAGCCCACTTAATGGAAGCAGGCAGAGGCATGAACGAGGTGAAGATCTGGCCCCACTCCCGCTATCACCATCCATAGTAAGGCTGTGTGGAATGGGCATGTAATAACTGGAGGGTGCATGAGGCCAGCAGTGAGTACCTGCATGCCTGCAGCGGAGAGGAAGTGGGGAGGCAGTCTGCGTCAGATGCCTCTGAGTCACCATGCCTCCTGGGGCAGTCCCCTTTGGTGTAGTTTACAATCACCAGGACCTAACTTTTAGTCACCAAAGTCATACAGAAGCGATGCCTGAGCAGAGCCAAGGAAGGCAACAGAAATCAAGACGCAGTCAAAGTGGAGTTGTGGGTAAATAAATTCAACTGTGGTTCAAATAACTACACCACAACATAAAGCAAAGGAAAAATTTTGCCAGCCTTTTCCAGTCTTCCCTTTTTAATATTTGGGGGGGGGGGGGGGGGGGAATGTAGAGCTAAGCTCATGTGTATGCTAGAAAAAAAAAAGTTGTAAGTAGAAGCATGTGGTAGACAAACAAATTCCAGTAGAGCAACACGGAGAGGCAGCTCATATTACAGCGATGTAATTTTATAAGCATTTCTGTGCACAGCTGATATGGATGCATTTGTGTACTTCATGCACAAAAACTAATTAATGTATGGGGGCAGTATTAGGGAGAAGGACATACCTCTAGTTCTAGTAGACCAGTACAGCTGTTAGTTGAAATAATGCTCATATTCTGTAATCGTTTCCTATGTGATCTGGGCTTCCCTTTTCTCTGTGGCATCACTGAAGATAATTATAGAATCATAAAATGATCTGGGTTGGAAAAGACCTTAATGATCATCCAGTTCCTACCCCTCAGGCCATGGACAGAGACACCTTCCACTCAATCAGGTTGCTCAAAGCCTCCTCCAAACTGGCCTTGAACACCTCCAGGGATGGGGCATCTATGAATTCTCCGGGCAACTTGTTCCAGTGCCTCATCACCCTCATAGGAAAAAATTGCTTCTTAATATCTAACCTAAATCTTTCCGTCTTTCAGTTTAAAACCGTTACCCTTCATCCTATCACTGCACTCCCTGATAAAGAGTCCCTCCTCAGCTTCCCTGTAGGTCCCCATTAAGTACTGGAAGGCTGCTATAAGGTCTCCCCAGAGCCTTCTCTTCTCCAGGCTAAAAAAACTCAGCTCTCTCAGCCTGTTCTATGGGAGGTGCTCCATCCCTCCGATTATCTTCATGACTTCCTTTGGACTCACTCTAACAGATACATGTCCTTCCTATGCTGAGGACTCCAGAATTGAACATGGTACTCCAGGTGAGGCCTCATGAGAGTAGAGTAGAGTAGAGTAGAGTCGAGTCGAGTCGAGTCGAGTCGAGTCGAGGGGAAGAATCCCCTTCCTCAACCTGCTCGTCACACCTTTTTTGATATAGTCCAGGATACAGTTGGCTTTCTGGGCTGAAAGCTCACATTGCCAGCTCGTGTTGAACTCCTCACCCACCAGAACCCCAAAGTCCTACTCTCCTGGGCTGCTCTCAATCAATTCTTTGCCCAGCCTGTATTTGGGATTGCCCTGACCCAGGGACAGGATCTTGCGCTTGGTCTTGTAGAAATTCATGATGTTCACACAGGTACACCTCTCAGGCCTGTCCAGGTCCCTCTGGATGGCATCCCTTCCCTCCAGCATGTCAGCTGCGACACTCAGCTAGGTGTTGCCAGCAAACTTCTTGAGATTCCACTGTTCATGTCTGTGACCAAGGAGTTAAAAAACACCAGTCCGAACATCAGTCCCTGAGGAATACCACTCATCACTGGTCTGTACTTGGACATTGAGTTGTTGACCGCAATTCATTGAGTGCAACCATCAAGCCAATTCCTTAACCACGGAGTGATCAATGCATCAGATCTGTGCTTCTCCAATTTAAAGACCAAAATGTATGGGACAGTGTCAAGTGCTTTGCACAAGTCCAGGTAGATGATGTCAGTTACTCTTCCCTCATCCATCAGCACTGTAGTCCCATCATAGAAGACCATTAAATTTGTCAGGCATGATTTGCCCTTACTGAAGCCATGTTGGCTGCCACCAATCACCTCTTTATCTTCCATGTGCTTTGTTGTAGTTTCCAGAAGGATCTGCTATAATGTGGACTTTGAGGCTGTACACTACAATTGGGAAGGAAAGTGTGACTGCTTAAGTGCAGTATGGATTTTATTTTCTGAAATAAGTTGTGTCAGCACTTTCAAATATCAAGGTTCTGGACCCAACTATCTTATCATGTTTCTTTTCATGAAAGCTTTCCAAATACTACATTAGTAAATCACCTGTAAGCTGAAAAATTATCCTCCTTTCCCCTCCAGACTTGTTCTGTTTGTGAGCTGTGCAACCTTCACCTCATTAAAATTATTTAATGCTCAAGGACCACATCACAGCTTTGAAGCTGATGAGGTCAACTTCTTGATGGTCCTTCCTTGAGAAAAAGTCATACTAGGGTAGGAAGTTTCTGATGCTTCTGTGTGGCTAAAATGGTCCCTCAAAGATTCTTCAACTTGTTGCAGTTTAGGGAAAAGCAAACTCTTTATTTTGCAAATGGATACTGTTTTTTGCAATGTATACTGTTACATATCCATAGCACAGCCGATGTAAAGACAGCCATCTTCACTTCAGCTATTGATAAAGGTTGCTTGAACTTGCTCAATTAGTCTTTTGCTTGCTTGCTTTTGAGAGTTCACAGATGCTTCTGCTCCAAAAGAGAACTGTAGAAACAATAAACTTTAAGTAGTGGATCATAATAAAGAGCTGGAAACTTGTATTTTCAAATATTCCTGAACGTGATGCTTGGATTCTTCCACATAGAATCCTTGAAGTTTATTTTTGCTTAAAAATTATTTGTCCTTACATCAAACACAGATATTAATTTTCCTTTGAAGTCAGTTGAAATCTTAAATTATTACTTTAGGGACAGGTTCCAACAAACTGTTTGCAGTATACAGCAGAAAACATAAAATTTAGGTGGAAAGTGCAAGAGAAAATGAGTTTCATAATAACAGCATATGGTAAATACAGGCTTTCTCTTTGGGGCAAGCCTTGGCTGATAAAGGAGGACACAGATGATGCTCTTTTAATATGTGCAATACTCCATCACTACTGAAATACAATTTGTGTATTTGGACCCTCTTCTCCCAACCTTGGTTTGCATTGTGAAGAATTATCTTCTTACATATACACTGTTTTCTATATTTAACTAAATAATATACTATTTGTGTCATTAAAGTGCTTCTTACACACACAAAAAAGAATGTTTCAGTTCATTTGGCCCAGTTTCATAACTCTGTCAGGCATATTGCCAAAACTCTTACAGTTTCAGGGACCTTAAATTGTCAGACTTTCCCATCGGTACTTCTGAGAAGGACAAGGGTTTCAGGTACTGATGAGAGGTGGACTTACACCATGACTTTCTCAAGGTGTAAAAAACAACATATATTTGCAGGGCCTTAAACGGGTGTATAAATTAGTTAGTTTCATCAAAAGTTTTTTTAGATTTTTGCATGGTGTAAGGTGTAAATGAGACTTTGTTCTTATGCATGATTTTAACTTAAGCAAATGAAACACTGCCCATGAATATTGCCGTGGTGGTTTTGGTGGGATGCTGTTTGATTACCTGCTTCCAGTTTGAAATGGAGAGATGACTGCTCACGATGATAAATGCTGCATCAAAAATTTCTAAATTACCGTCTACTTATGAGCAGTAACCAAAATGGATTCCATTGCTCAGTCATATGGCAGGATTTTAATTTTAAGCTATTCAAAACTATGTTGCCAAAAGCATATTGTCTACAGAAACGAAAGCATTTAAAAATATTTATTTCACAAAGCCCTGTTTCTTACCTGTTATTGAAAAGTTAAATAATTTTGAAAGCTTAAATGCATGTATGGCTGGACCTAGGTTATAAGCTGGTGTAAATAACAGGAATTCACTAGTTGTTGATATACAGCAAGCTCATTCGAAAAAATGCAAAATTTCACATTGATACAAGTTTACCTTACTACTTAACTGCTGAATTGAAATTTGAATGGTATTGAGTTTGAAAAGGTACTTTATCTGCAAGAACACAGTTTTTCAGCTCCTTTATTTCTGATTCTGAATATAAGCTTCCACCTACTGTCTGAAATGTGCCAAAACAGTGGCTCAGAATAGACATCTTCAGAAATCCCATCTAATTAAGCTTTTTTTGAGCTTCTAGCTCATTACTTCTTGCAGTACCTATGTCATTAACAATGCACCATGAGCAGACGCTTCTGCTTACTGTTCATTGTTCAGATTTATCCTGGATATATAAAGACAAGCAGCACTGCATGGCACATGAGAACGGCACGCCTGTATGGTTGAGGCCTCTCAAACAGATAAAGTTGCTTAACAGAAAATACATGACAAATACCTTTAAAAATAAGGACTTCCAATTAACAAAATACTGGCTATTTTTGAAAGCTCTACATTTGGTAATTAAATCTATCTATAGTAATAAAATACATAAATATAATCAAAACTGTTGAAGTTTCTCAAAATGTAAGATCAAGTTATGGTAAAACAAATGTTCTGCTTAAATATATGGACTTGTGGCAGCAAGAAAAATAATACAAATAGCAAAACTATTATTAATATATTAATATATTAATATATAATGATACAGCGTTTACCTTTTCATATCACTTAGTGCTATATTTAACTTGGAGAGCTAAATATATGTACTTGCTATGTATGTGTAATTCACAAAATAAAATTCCTCTTTTTTCCCCAAAACACTCCAGTTTGTTCTCAGAATAATTTTGGACATTGAAAAGACCACCTTTAATTTAAACTATGTTAAATCGCTAAACTACCTGGGTTTTTAATTGAAAACAAACCTCTTCCACTTAGTTACACGTACTAAATAAATTAGGAATTTTCCCAGGTTAGAGCTGGATCTTTGGTCTCATTTGGTCTCACGCAGGTGGGCATCTTGGCATCACTGGCATCTTGGCCTGTGTCAGAAACGGCGTGGCCAGCAGGACCAGGGCAGTGATTGTGCCCCTGTACTCGGTGCTGGTGAGGCTCCACCTCGAGTCCAGTGTTCAGTTTTGGGCCCCTCACTACAGGAAGGACATCGAGGGGCTGGAGCGTGTCCAGAGAAGGGCAACGGAGCTGGGGAAGGGTCTGGAGAACAAGCGTACGGAGAACGGCTGAGGGAACTGGGGTGGATTAGCCTGGAGGAGGTTGAGGGGAGACCTCATCGCTCTCTACAGTTCTATGAAAGGAGGTTTTAGCGAGGTGGCTGTTGAACGCAGGCATTCTTTGATTCTGTTACTCAGCGTAGCTGCCCCCTAGCGAGGGGCGGGTGACGGCGACACCGCGAGGGGGGCGGGGCCGTGCGCAGCGGCGCGCGCCCCGGGCGGGCTGGCCGGCTGCCAGAGGTCCCGCCCTCCTCCTCCCTCCTTTCCTTTCCCGGCGACATGGCCGCCGCCGCTGCGGCAGTGAAGGTAAGCGCTTGTCGGCGCCTCCGCGAGTCGGGAAGGAGGAGGCTGGCGGGAGGCGGCGCCTGGCGCCTCTCTCCCTGCTTTCCCGCGCTGGCTGCAGGCGCGGGGAGCGGCGCGCTCGTGGGCGGAGGCGCTGCTCCTCGCCGTCGCTCTCTTCCCGCCGCTCCGGGCGGGACAGCAGCCTCTGGGCCCTGGGCGGCGCTCCCCGCGCCTCCCGGCCGGGTTGGAACAGCCGAGCTGCTCAGTGAAGGTTCCAGAGAGAGGTCGGAGGGCCCCGCGTCGCGGCCGGGCTGGGCCGTGTGGAGATTTCGCCTCAGAGTCGTCCTATGAGTCTTAGGGAGAGCGGCTGGAGGAGTTGGGGTTGTTCAGCCTGGAGAAAAGGAGACTGACGGGAGACCTTACGCCCTCTGCCGCTTCCTTGAAGGCCTCCCAGGTTACAAGTGATAGGAGAGGAAATTATCTCAAGTTGCTCCAGGGGAGGTTCAGGCTAACCATTAGGAAAAAATTCTTTACCGAAAGGGCTGTCGGGCACCGGCACAGCTGTCCAGGAAGGTGGCTGAGTCCTCTTCCCTAGAGGTGTTTGAAAAACAGGTGGATGTGGTTTTGATACGAGAAATAGCAGTTATTACAAGAAGTGGGATATTTTGATTTAACTAGAATTAGTTTTCTGTTGAATTGGTTTTGTAAGTAACTTCAGTTAAGCGCTGAATGACAGTATTTCTGAAAGTTGGGCAGACACATACTGTTCTTCTAATAGAGTAGTTTTTAAATAGTGCTGTTCCCCGACTACTTATCTAAGAACACAAGGTCAGACAGAGAACCAGCTTCAAAGCTCTAATGAGCAGAGACTTGGCTGTTGTAAAGTTCATAATAAGATTAAGATTAGTCCTTGGAAAGTAGTAGAATATGCGTGAGGGTGCTGGGAGAATTTATACGTATGCATATAAGTTGAGTTCTGTCCCCAGCTCTTGTCTTGTTACACAAAATTGATGGAAATAATTCCGTTGTTCCCAGTGCTGAAATAAAGTATGCTGCTTTCTGAAACTCCAAAACTAGTCTTGGAGAGTCTAGTCTAGCATTTTCGATATCAGTTTTTAGTGGACTGGTATAGTAGGACTCAATGATCTCAAAGGTCTTTTCCAACCAAACAGTTCTATGATTGTCCACCCACATGTTTGGAATGTGGCTCCAGGAGGTGGCAGCCTGTGCCGGGGCAGCAGGCTGGTGGGACTGAAACTCTGGCTTTGCATTATTCACCAAAACGTGATTTTGTTTTCTGAGGAGAACTAACTCTGGGTTGTTTTGGGCTTGGAAATCGGTTTTAAGCTGTTTGTATTTTACAGAGACAGCAGGTTTGTCCTTTCAGCTGTAAATTGCATGTGAAAGGTGACACTGAGACATTTCCATGTGAATGTTTCCCTTCACAGTCAGATATCCATGTTCAGCATGTGCTTACCTTCAATTTAGGGACTGCAGCTCAACTGTGGTCTGATGACTCAGGGTCCTTTTAAGATCTTTCTGCCAAAATGGGGTTATTAGAGATTGGAAACATCGCAGGGTCCCGCACAGCTGTAATAAAAACAGAAGGGTAGGAGAATACTAGGGAGAAACTGTAAGTTGTAATATCCAGCTGTAGCTGGCAAACACGAGAGTATTTGGATTTTCTGTAGCAGTTTTTCACTTGTTTTTTAATGATTGTCTTGGCTCTAGTGATTAGCCACCTGAATGCATCAAAGAAGGATATTTACAGAAGGATCACATAGTAAAAAGGATATTCCTGACCCTCTTTCCATCACATCATAATATGTACACTAATATGGCTTGAGATAACAGGAGATAAACTCTCTGTTAAGTGAAAGTCATCTTAATGCCATCCTCTTCCTATTCTCAGTGTCCCCAAGCCAGAGAGGAATTCAGATGTATTGTTGGTTGTCACAAAGTCTAACAGTCGGTCATGAGAGCAATTAACTGTACTGGTGTTTAAGTCCCTCAAATGAACAAGCGTGGACTGTGACTGCACTGATGCTTGTGCTTGAACCTGTTCAAGGAATTTCACCAAACAGGAGGTGAAGAAAGGCATACACTTAAGTGTGATCAGTTTTTGGAATCCCCCAGAGAAACACTTTTCATTTTGTAGTTACCAGTATATTAACTTTTTGTTAGATTTCACTTTTGATGTTCTTTGTCCCTGTGTTTGAGATGGACCATACCATAATAAGATACTTCATTTTTCATTCCACTGCAGTGCCATTTTACTTTGGGTTTAATTACAGATAACATTAGCTACAGCTTCCATTAATTTTTACAGGTTATATCCTTTGTGGCTGTCTGTAGGATGCAAAGTCTGGAACAGAGTATACAGTCTTGCATTTTTCCATTCTTGAGGTCACTCCTAGGTGTGATACTCTCTGCCTTTTGAGGAAAGTTGAGATTTTTCTCCTTGAATCAATTTCTCTCTGCCCTTTCTTGCCTTCTGTGCCTGGGTTGCTAGCTGGAAGTAGATCTCAGGTCCCTTGGCGGAGTATCTCCCCACTGAGCCTACAGCAGCTGCATTCCTTTTGATGGGTTACTAGAAGGTCTGTAAAGCAGAATTTAGTACAGAATCAGGTTTTAGAGTGGCCATCCCCCAGACGCAGCTGGTATTCCTGGAGATTAAGTGAACTTGGAGAACAATAAATCTCTTGCAGAGAGGTAAAACAAATTTTAGGGTTGAAGCTGCCAGCTCTAAATGGGCAATAAATGGGAAGTAGTTACTTCAAGAAGTGTCTGCTGGCCTGAATTTCCTTCCACTATAGTAGCTCTCCTGTGAACTGTTGAGAGCCAAGCATTTCTCTAGCCAATGTTACCTAAGGTGGCTTAAAGGTGGGCCAAACTGCTGCCAAGGTGTTTAGCAGGGAGAAAGAAGGCAAAAGCAAATTCATGGTGGTGTGGCTTTTCCATGCTGTGAGTTCTCAGCCTTGGAAACTCTATTTTGGCAGCTTGTTGCACTGCTGCCGTTCCTGATAGCATGGCTGCTGGTGTGAAAGCCTGCTCTGGAACGGAACTGTGCAGCACAAGCACATATTGATGACACTGCAGCAGAGGAGTAGGGACTCCAAGAGCAAATCTGAAAGCAGCCTCCCCTGGCCTCTGCTGTCAGAGCAAGCTCTGTGCTGCTTTCTGGTACAGGAATGGTCTGGTACAGTGCTGGATCTGTGTATTCATAAAGATCTAAAAGCACTGCAGTTCCAAAATACCAGCTACAGCTACATGACATAGAAGTTATCTCCAGCATTGCATTGTATTCTTCATTCCCAACAACTTCCACTTCACCAGACATAAAAATTCAGGCATATGAGTATTCCCTTTTGATTTTCAATCTTAAGTGATAAGGCAGTAATAAAACAAGCATTATACCAAACTACAACCAGGTAAATTACTGAAGGAGCCAATTTTTTTATAGATTAAAAAAAAAAAGGCACTGTTTTGATCCTGGTTTCTGTTAATGTAGTAATCTTCCATTTTTCCAGAATGCACACATGAACAATGTTTAATGTGGTCTTTCGTTGGTTTTGAGTGATTACTCCTGTTGCAGATTGCTTACATGATTCTTAAGGCAAAAACTTATTCATCCTAAAATTTATATAGTTTTCAGTGTTTTCTTGAGCAATGTGACAATCTTAAAATTTATGATGAAGAAGCAGCATGAGTAATGTGGGAACAGACTCATCAGTACAGCTGCAACCTGATCCGACATTTCCCTAGCCCTTGAGTTTTTTCAGGGTTGGAGTTCGTGTGTTTTTACTGGTGTTTTCCTTTGCACTGCTCGGTATGCTCCACTTGGGGGTAGCAAAAGTAAATAGGAGATCTGTTAAAACTACTGCTGCGGATCAGTGTTTACCCCGTCTGGTGTGGAAAGCTTTCTCAGAGAAGTATTTGATGTAAAACGAAGACTGCAGAGCTTCTGCTTGTTGAAATGAAATGTTTGATGAGCCAGCTAGAGGAGTGGTTGAACAGATGAGGTCTCTGTTAATGTGAAAGTTTAGTAAAAGTCAGAGTTGGGGGGTGGTGTTGTGTAAGGGGAGTGTAGTATGTTCAAGTCGGAACGTTTTACTTGAGAATTTTTCTGTCTTTAAAAATAATAAAAAGTGATGGGACCATGCAGTAATAAGTCATGCTAGAATGATTCCAAATTTTCATTTTTCCATGATAAGCAACTCAGCTGTGATACGGTTTTTCAACTTAAAATTGCAACAAACTTTGCTGTAGCTGGCTGCATTGGAGCAAAAAACAAACAGTAGCATTATCTGTCTGTGTGATAAATGATGACATTATTTTTAAATACCATTGCTAAAATTGATGTTATAGAGGGCCTGACAGTACATGTTCCATCCAGAGAGATAGAAGTGTTCTCAACTCAGGAGAAAAATTGACTTGACTGAAAATGGAATTATCCCTGAAAAAAAAAAAAAGGTAGTTTCTAATGATGAACTAAAACCAAGAAAATCTGAAATCCGAGGTGAGGTTAATCTCAGTGAAAATACATGTTTCGAATTGCCATTTTTTTCTCTCCTCTTTTTTTACAAAAGAACTAGACCAGATGAGCAGTGAGCAAGAACAAGAAATCAGTGGTTACTGAAGCATGACAGATAGGTGGTAATTGTGAATCACTTCATGCTTCTTCAAGAGCAGTTATATCAAAACACAACATAGGACTTTTAGCCTGATTTCCTAGGGAAATAAAAAGTATTTTATTTAATCATAGAACCATAAGGTTGGGAAAGACCTCTTAGATCATCAAGTCCAACTCTACCTGTCCCCTTCATATCCCTAAGAAACTCGTCTACCCACCTTTCAAACACCTCCAGGGACGGCGACTCAACCACCATCCTGGGCAGCTTGTTCCAATGTCTAACTACCCTTTCAGTGAAAAGATTTTTTTAAGTGGCCCTTTGCTTTGCCCTCTCTTTTCCCTTTCCATTAGGCTTTGAAACAGTAAGTCAATTTCATAAAAAAAATTGGGGGAAAAATGCTTGAAAAGGCTTCATTAAAAAAGTAGGAGGAGCAAGAGTCTGTTCCGTTTCAGCTTAGGGGAATGTCGTGAATTGAACAAAAGCTGCCACCAGTGTGTCTACATAGGAGACAATTAGTGACTCAGTAGCAGGCAAAGGTTGAATGAGTGCTTTCACCTTCTTAGGTACTAAACAACTTAATTGTAAATGTATGAAGAAACCCAGCACAGCTCACAGCAGGTGAGATAATGAACAGATTCTTTTAGTTTCACTTGTGAAATGCTGTTGAGCTGTCCCCCTTTTCAGTGTACAGATACTATGAACAGAAATGGGGAAGTTCATGGCAAGTCAATACATAACCTTCTAATTTTTTGAGAAATGTTTTCATTATTTTTTGTGTATAATACTATGTAGTACTGCCTAGTATTCAATATGACAGTTAACTATAAAACTGTTTTTCCCCAAGTAAACAAGAAGCCTTTGTTATAATAAACTTTATTTCTCACTCATTGGAGACATTACCAAATAACACCCTTCATTTTTCTATTGGGAATAAATGATGGATTGGCATGTCTTTATGCATTTTCCATGACATTTTAAGTTTGGGACCTTTGAAGTGGCAAATCATAGTGTAAGAAATTGGCAAGCTAAATACAATTGTTTAAAATCAGTAATTTGAAATTTCCATTCTAGCAAACTGTGCTGGGCACATCTCAAGCAGAAAATACATTTTGTGGCTGCCTAGTTAGTTTTGCAGACATGCGGTTAAACGGAGTGTAGTCTCAAGAAGACTAATGTGTTCTTTTCTGTATCAGATAGGCATTATTGGTGGAACTGGCCTGGATGATCCAGATATCTTAGAAGGAAGAACTGAGAAATATGTTGATACTCCTTATGGCAAGGTCTGTATAACCTTTTTTTTTAAATTACTGAATCTTTTTGCTGTTTTTAAAGATGCTTGAATTCTTTTAAAAATTTTCCGACTTAAGTGAATGTATAAATAAGGTACCGTCACAAGATTATTTCCTTTTAGTTGCTGTGTGTTGTATAATTCTTAGTTTGTAGAAACAAGGTGTTAGGAAGGTGATGTGCAAATAAGACTATCCCTCTTCTCATTTGTAGGCTAGATGAACAAACTTGGTCCTGAATTTGCAGTCAAGAGGGATAAACCCTCTTTTTCAGCTTTGTGTTGTTTTATGACTTGTAGCCTATGTCAGATCACTCCAGGAACGTTTCTGAATTGCGGAAAACTGTCCTTTGAGGTATATGTGCCACCATTTTCTCTGTAACAACTGAATTATGCTTTGCATACCAATGCTTTTCTTACAGCCATGCTTATAACAACTTAATTTAAAACTGATTTGAAAATTAAGCTTTTTAACTTTCTGTGACACGGGAATTCTTGACTGACTCTCCCTCACATTGCTTCTGCCTTTTTCCTCAGAAAAATGGAGTGGAGGCTAGGAATGTTGCTCTCCACACAGTGCAGGGTGTGTTCTGAAGGGTAATTACTGCCCCAAAGCCTGTGTCGTAGGTACTGGCAAGACAAAGGACGAGAGTTTTATAGGCAGGAAATCAAAGGGAAGAGAAGTCTTAGTTGACCTAGGAGGCTGATAGAAGAAATAGATCTGAGACATTCTGTAGTGTCATAAGTCCAGATGTGGAGCAAAAAGCTACTAATAAGATTTTGTCCAGAAAATACCTTCAGTTAGATTGTTTTAGTTTTGGGATGGCAGAACTTGTGTCTGAATTTCCTTTCCCCAAGTCAGCAAAATATCTTTCTGTTCTAGAAAATTACTTTAGGTCACTCCCTCTTTTTTGCTCATAGGTGTATCTGGCAAACAAAGCCGTGTGTGTGTGTTTCCGCCTTGCAAATGAGCTGTGTATGCTTCCATCAGGAAAGTCAGACCATGTGATGCAACACTTAAGCTCCTATTTTGTCCCCTCAAGATAATGTACATCGTTTGGTTCCTAACCTAGATTACCGGTTAAATGAGGGCTTGGAGAACATACAAGATGCTTTTCCATGTCAGCTTTTCCTTAGATTTTCATTTTGTGTGTTCGCTCTACTTTCTGTTCCAGCTTGCTTCTGAGGTGACACCAAGGAAAAATGAATTCTGTAAGCACCACATTAACAGTACTTTATGCATAAAGAAAGGTGATTTATTTCATTTGTTTGTTACTGTCATAATTTACGGTTAACTGCCCAGGGTTCTTTGCTTCCTTTTCTGTTTTACAACGCTGAGTAATCTATATCTGACTAGGATGTTGTGGAAGGGGGAAGTAGTTAAATAAGCATATGAATTATTAATATTTAGAACTTTATTGGACTTTTTAATAAATACTTCTTTAAAAATACGGTATTAGAGCTTTAAGTTCAGATTGTTCCACTGGAAGTTTTTGTTACTCAATATTTCAAAGCTCCTGATTACAATTGAAATTAAATAATAGAGAGGTGCAGCACTGGAAAGAACTTGTGGGAGAAAGAGAGCAGCAGAGCAGCATACACTAGGTTTATCAAGTGGTTAACACATAGTTCGAAATTTTCGTATCTTTCACTTCCTTGTAACTTACATGTGCTGGTTTGTCCTTATTTCCTCACTTTTAATGACCCGTGATGCAGTAACTGCAAATTCTTTTCTTAAACTGTCAGTTCATCATTTAGTGGCAGATTCTTTGTTCCAAATCTTTGTATTTTTTTTTTTTCAAGTTTCAAGCAATCATGCTCAAGAAAGATACTAAGGCAGTCACCTGGAGGATGCACTGAGTGTGTTCTGTGGAAATCTGTGTAAAAATGGCAGCCAGTCCTGTTACATGGCCACTCTGAAGCCTCTTGAAGGGATGAGGATGGCAGCAGATATGGAAGGAAACCCTGGCTGCTGCAACTGGATTTTGAAGGCTGTTGGATTTCAAAGTTGTTGCATTTTTGCTGCATCAGCAGTGAATGCAGAATTCAGTGGAAGTTCTGAGGCAGGGATGAATATCAAATAGCAGTTAAATTGCCCATTTCTACGCCAAATCTTTTGGAAATTGATATAAACTTGAATCTGTTACTTGCAATAAACCTGAATCTGTCACTTGTAAAAGCAAATGGTCCAGTCTGCAACTTACAGATCTTTACGTTTCATTTTGGTAGGAGGCAAGGGTTTTGGCTGACGTCCTCTTTAGTTTTTAAGAGTATTTTTGTATCCTGCTGTTAACTAGGTTGCATGCTTATTACTTCAAACAGCAGATGTGCTGAACAAAACAAAACAAAGAAACAAACCCCCAAATTCTTATTATTGTGAACCTTCATTGTTCTGTAATGTTGCAACATCTAATGCCTTGGCAGTTAGACAGCACAGCTTTCGCCCTGTGTGGAATATCACTCATAAGACCATGTCTAATTTGGAAGAGTATATGTAAAGTAAAGAAAGCATATCAAACATCTAAATGTCAATACGTTAAGCGGAGACTTCCAAAAATAAGTCAGGATACAATACAATTCTAAAAATAAATTTTCCAGAACATTCACTTTATTATTAAAAAAACCTGGAAATCTGTGTCTGGCAGAATTTAAACCTAGGTGATTGAGTAAATTAAGGTGCTTTGAAGAGGTTTCACATGAAAAATTACCAAAAAGATTCTGTAATAGGGAGTAGAAGGTGGTATTTTTACTAGAAATTAGTATCTTTTAAATGAAGCTATAATATGTGGGACTCACATATTCTTTATTCTGCACATTTTCAGACATTCAGCATAGAATTAACAGCTCTAAAACTAAACGCTAATTGAAATCTTGTAGGTAGCATTAAACTACAAATAAAATTACGTGGAGTAGCAGGCAACAGAACATACCTAAATGCAAGTGTGCGAGTCATTCAGACACTTGCAAGCAATTGGCAGAGTAGTTTCCAGCTTATTTATGGTTTCTTCTGCACTGCAATAAAAAACAGTGAAAACCATGCAGTTCTGAGTTGCACAGGAGAAGCAGCACATCCAACTGCACCACTCCATCGCAAATGCAATTTAACATCTAATTAAACAGAGGCCTTGCATTTTTAACAAAAAGGGAAGCTAGAATCATCATTTATTTCCGATCACTCATGCATGTAGCTCAGGAGCAGAAAACAGCCCACAGGGCAGTGTATTTATTTTAGCAGTGACTAATGGCTTGGGGCTACCCTGCAGGGGCAATACAACCATTTCCAGGGCTGGACACGTGTCCCAGCTGGGCAGCTAAAATCAAAATGCTCTGGATTCCTGGTGGTTGGATAGTGAGAAGGAATGCATCATCTCATCATGTAACTGTGAGAGGAGAGCGAGTGCTTTATCCTGGTCCTGGGGCTGACCAAATACAACATTGCTTCTGCCACTAGTATACCAAAAGTTCTCTTGTCATAGAACAGTTCACTTCCCAAAAGTGAAAGTCCGAGCAGCAGACTGGAAATGTGAGCTAGGGGGCTGTGGCAAAAAGGAGACAGAAGTGAATGGGGAGTGTTATGGAAAGGAATGCTTTTTTTCATGTTTGTGTAACACTGTTTGAAATATTGTTTTAAGTATTTGAAAATATTACTGTTTCAATCCCTAAAGTAAGTAGTTGCAATATCAATGTTAGTATGAACACAGAAAAATTGTGATAATACTTCTGGTGTCAAATTTGATCTTCCTCTTCCAGACTGTTTTACTAACCTGCCATGTCAAATTATAGGTTCATTCTGAGCTGAAGAAAGTGTGAGACTACAATGATAACCAGAATTTCCTTTCGTAACTATCCTGCTTATTTTTAAGTAGCAGTTAAGGTTTCTAATGTGATTATCAGACTGTAACATTCTTATTTCCTTACTTTGCAGCCATCAGATGCTTTGATATTGGGAAAGATAAAAAATGTGGACTGTGTGCTGTTGGCAAGGTAAAAGAACATTTAAGAGGAATTACATCTCTTAAAGTTTTCTCAAAAGGTTTTTCTTTTTACATGAGCTTAATTAAATTTTCACTCTGACTTCATCTTGCTCCATGTAGTTGCTGGCAAAGTCCAGTAGAAGTCTGTGTTTTTTCCTGAAGAAATTTGATGCTGCGGGAACTGAGAGTATATATAGGTAAAATGCCATCTAGGCTAGGAAAGAGGAATCCAGGAGTATTGCCCTAGTAAGAATGGAAACCTGCCAGGCTGCCTGCTCTGGTGGTAGGTAGGTGGTGCCTGGTAACCTCAGTAATCTGTCTGCTCCCTGAGATCTGTGAATCTGAGAAGTTGTCTGTTAACAAGTGAACTGTACCTCTGGTACCACTGTGGACTCTCCCAAATCTTTCCCTTTAATGACTGAGTCCTCTGGCTGTTATCTTTACTGCATAGAAGGCTGCATCCCACATAGTTTTCTCTCCCTGAGTCATTTTTATTAAGATATCTCATTTCATACTCAGAAAATACTCTGAAAATGGTATCTGCAGGTGAGTGCATGGAAATTTCATGCGAATGTAACAGTGGATGTCGTGGACCAGTGTTCTGCTAGGCTAATAATAACAGAGTCTGTCAGCAGTCCTGGGCAAGGCAAGGTGATGAATCAAGTCCAGGATCCATCCAGGGAGTTCAGACAGGAGCAGCAGGAGATGCAGGCCAGAGACAGGGCTGGAGACAAGGCTGTAGAGTTTGTTTGAAGTCCATTCAGAAAACAGGTGTGGAGACAAACTACAGTATAGGTTGAAAGGCCATCCATGACATAGGGCAGGGGACAGGCACACCTGTGACATAGCTCATGCCAGGACTGCGGCTGGGGCCTGAGCTTGGAAGTGGGAGCACCTAGGATCACAGGCACCTGGTGTGTGGCTGGAGAACCAGGGTGAGGGCTGGTCGGGGCAATTACAACCCAGTAGTACATTCCGGGCCACAATGCTATTCAGGGCCACAATGCTTTTCATGCCAGTATTTTTCCATTAAGCTGCAAAGCGTTACCATCTCTGCAGCTACTTCTGTCTGTAGTTTTACTTTTCTTATCTTGCCTGGACTTTGCTCATGTGTTTTATTGCACCTGGACAACGTTTTTCTAATTTTCTCATATGAGATGTTAAGCCAAGATCTCACAGGTATTCTATATTAACTTAGGCCTTGTTTAGAACAACTGAGCTATGGCGTACGTCCTCATTGGGGTTTTATGACCATTCATATATCACCCCAGGAGTTTGCTTTTGAGGCTAAGATATCTGCAACTTCACTTAGTGTTTTAGGAGAAATATCAGACTTACTCATGAATGCCAGATTTTTAAAAAGAGGATGTGACAATAACTGCAACATTAAACAATAAATCTACACTCCTGGTAGTTTATCAGAAGTGCTGATGGCAACATGGGAATCCTGCCTGACAGTGCTTGGTTATGTTGTATGCAGCTCCCCGCTGATCAAGCTCTTAAGACCTTTTGTTCTCTGTGAAAGAATCAATTGGGAAATTAGGTCCCTTCTTTCCTCTTACATGGTTGAAAATAATTTTCGTATGTGTTTAATCAGCATGTGACTGATGTACTTCTGTAGTGGTGATAGAGATAATATGAAAGCTTGTGCTTATAGGACTTAAGTATTTCAAGTCTTGGTGAAAAATATATACTGCCACTGTGTGAAGTCATTCTTCTAGTTTGTGAAAGCTGTCAGATCACATTAAGAGCAAAGAGAAAAATGTGATGATTCTACTGTTTTCTTGGGAAAGGTGACAGATTAAAACAGTGTGTTCTTTCTGGGTTTAATTTCCTGTGATGTGCCACTCTCTTCTGGGTGGGAGAATACAGACAGCACTTCTGAGAAGGGAATTTCTAGAGATGTATATAAATCCTCCAAGTTTGTTGTGGTGTATGGAAGATGGGATTTGCTACACCTAGGTCTTCAGAGTCTATGGAACTGACTTAAAAAATTAAGAAAAAACCTTGTTGTTCTTTTAAAGCCTCTAGTATATATTTGGATTGTATTTTAAATATTCTGTCGTTGCACTCTTTAATGTAAAAATTTTGCATTTAAAAAGGCAACTACACCACTGCTTCTTATAACAAATATTGAGAGAACCTTTATACA
This sequence comes from Tapera naevia, assembly GCA_033556795.1. Taxonomy (NCBI): domain Eukaryota; kingdom Metazoa; phylum Chordata; class Aves; order Cuculiformes; family Neomorphidae; genus Tapera; species Tapera naevia. The sequence goes on from JAUMJJ010000044.1 coordinate 8,259,778, forward strand.
GTTACAAAAAACAGTTATACTGGAAGTAGCTGAAAAGGTTAGTTTCACTTCCAGTGTTGTTGGGAAACTTCATTTCCTGGCATTCTTTTTATCTGTGAGAAGGAAGGCAATTTCAGCCTGATTTATTATACTCTCTTCGAATATGTATCTTTGCAGACATGGAAGACATCATACAATTATGCCATCGAACGTCAATTATCGTGCCAACATCTGGGCATTAAAAGAAGAAAATTGTTCACATGTTTTAGTGACCACTGCCTGTGGTTCATTACGAGAGGAAATACAACCTGGTGATCTTGTCATAATTGACCAATTCATTGACAGGTGAGTAACATTTTTTTTCAGTTGTGTTCTTAGTTTTGTGGGAGAAAAAAGGAGACAAATGGAGTTAAACTGTATAATAACATGTTAATGCTAACTTAATTTTTTTGTGGAATAAGGTGATAACCTCAGTTCATATGGCAAAAATTGACATTCATACAAGAAGATGTTATAGGAATCAGGAGTGCAATTTCAAAGAAGTTCAGCTTTAACAGACATGAAAAAATACCAGACTTGAAGAATGACTAAGGAACAAAATAAAGCTCCTTGGGAAGAGTCTGATATCCTATTCTCAGATGTGGGGGAAGGACATAGATAAAAGCACAAACCAAACTTAGTTTTAAGAAGAATCCGAAATGTGATGGAGAGGTACAAGAGAGCATAGTGGGAGCCAGGTAGGAAAATACCTGCAGTAATAATGAGGCTCTACAGAAGAGGATTCAAGTGCAATACAGTGGGAAAAGGGAGGAGGTTGTTTTAAAACAAGGAGAGATGCTAACATAGTTTATTTCCTAGGAATCATAAGGAAGTAAAATTTTTCCAAAGCCTGTGTATTCCAGTCAGTGCTCTTTGATTATCTGATGTTCAGAAAAATTCAAGCAAACAGTGTGTGGGGAAAACTGTATTTAAACATCACCAACTGCGCCACATATTTCAAAAATATACTTGCACATGTAAAACGGTAGATTTATTATTAGTCCGTAAAGGTGTAGTGTATCTGAAGTCCTTTTTTGGGTATTCTACCCAGTTATGAGTGTTTGGAATGGAAAGCTACTTCATGCTTTTGTGAAGCTGCTGTTACTATTTCATTGCCAACTCACTCTCTGTACCTAGTTTTGTTCTGTGCAGTGCTATTCAAGTTTTGACTTAGTGACATTTTTTCATGTATGTAACTGAAGTGTTTTTTCTTGCACAGTGTATCTGAATGACTAAGTAGCCTGCAGGAGCAAGCGCCATATAAACTTCCTGTTACACTGGAGTTATTTTTGGGTGGAGAGCAGCTGTATTGCTGACAGTCTGTTTTTTGCTAGTTTTCAAGTTTAAACATGTTTAGGCTAGACACTTTGTTTATGCAGATTAAATCATAATCATCCTTATTGTGCCATTAGTACTTGAAAATGAGTAGCTTTAGTATCAATAGTGATTTATGTAGGAAAGTTATTAAACCTACTTGGTTTCACAATTTGGATGATTGCAAGTAAAGCACTAGTTATTTTGACAGCGTTATCATCTAGCAGACTCGGGTAGGTGAGGGGATTAAGCTGTGTCTTGGATGAATGGTTAGGAAATGGTTTCTGTCCCAGAGAGCCTGCAGTTTCAAACAAAAAAAACAGTTGGAATGATTGCAGAGTTATCTGCTGCAAATGAGCGTTAGAGGTATGGAGAAACTAACTTTTGCAGAGGTCAGGCAGAAGAACATTAGCAGAGCCAAGAAATGAACACAAATATAAAATCTGAGACTGTCCTCCATCCAAAATGTCATTATCAAAATTAACAACTTATTTTAAAGCTATCCAATCTCCTCCCAAAGCTTTAAATTTCCCTGCACATGCCAGTCTGCATCTTAGCTTCTGAGCTGGAAAGGAAATCATCAGGTTGCTTAAGTAAGGGTTTTAAGAATATATCCTTTTCAAGTAGAAAAAAAAATGGGTATAAAACAAATCTTATCTACGTATGTGATGTGAAGATGAGTATAAGGCCAAAGATCATATACATTGCAGCAAACAAGGCAAATAGTATCTTGAGCTACATTAGTAGAGGTGTTGCCAGCAGGCTGAGGGAGGTGATTCTACTTCCCCTCTACTCTCCACTGGTGAGGCCACACCCAGAATACTCTTTCTGGTGCTGGACTCCCCAGTACAAGAAGGATGTGGACCTACTGGAGAGGGTCCGTCAAAGGCCAAAAAAAAGCTGAAGTTACTGGATCTTCTCTCCTTGTGAGGAAAGGACGAGCGAGCTGGGACTGTTCAGCCTGGAGGAGAGAAGGCTCAAGGGGGATCTCATTGATGTGTGTAAACACCTGAAGGGAGCATGCAAAGAGACAGAACCAGGCTCCTTCCAGTGGTGTCCAGTGACAGGACAGAAGGCAGTGGGCACAAACTGAAGCACAATAGTTTCCTTCTGAACATCAGGGAACACTTTTTACTGTGCGAGTGACCAAGCACTAGCGCAGGTTGTCCAGAGAGGTAGTAGAGACTCAATCATTTTCCTGAAATACCTTCTAATGAAAGAGCAGGGCCCTGCAAACAAACTATGTCAACAGTCCTGGAAAGAAGGTACTGGTTAAAGCTGCAAAAGCAGTTATTTTTCTTGAAAGGTACCCTGGATTCTATATGGTGATTAACCCATGTCAGGCACTACATAGGAAAGAGGCTTGGGTCTAGGTGGGAAGGATTTTCTCAAGCTGCCATTAAATTCAATGTTTTCTTGGTGTCTGGATGCCTTTTGGTATCTGGGCTCTAGTTGTCGATAGGAAGCACATCGTGACTCTGTTGGGTATGAAGCAAGAAGAAGGACTACTGAATGGAAGTGTAAGAAGAACAGAAAGCTGTGGGTGGCAGTTGTGATTTGCTCCCCTTGGGCATTCAAACTGTGACATAAATGACAGGATCTCAGTACATGGAGTTGTGTAGGACTGCTGCCTAGTTTGGGGCATAGGTTCAACTCACAGTGGGGAACAATGAATTAGGTGTAATTAGAACTATATAGCATTTCTAGACCTTTGAGAGCTTAATTCTACACTTGTAGTAAGTTTTAGTATTTTGTAGTAAGATTTTGTATATAGAGTCTCTGCTTTCTTCATGCTTATCTATTAGTGCCTGTTTAAACAATAAAAGACACGTTTTGTTGAATAAGCACCAAAATAATTCTGTGGTGTTCTCCTTACTTCCAAATCCAAAAGTAACCAAAAGTACTATTACAGGCTACAACATTTCTTCTCTTCTTTGAAACAAGAGACTTAAAATCAGGAAGAATTTTTTTATGCCTTTGGCTCGTGTTAGTTTTTTACAGTGCTGTTAGTCACGGGATCAGGCCGATTAGGGGCTTTTTAATACTTTCTGTTTAGTTTGCTGCTGATGTTTGCTTGGAAAAGAACAGTAAGAAGGTAACTATTTACTTAGATGACTCAGCTCAGTCAGGAAGATGTAGAAAATAACTTCGTAAGAGAAGTGCTGTAACAGCTGCTAACGTTATTGTTTGAATTACTATGCATATTGTTTGAATACAATTAGTACAGCATTTTTACACTGTAAAATTGTGTAAAATCAGATACAATCTATTTGCCGCTCTTCAGTATCCCATAAAGGAAAAATTAATATTAGAGTTGCAACTCATTTTAACAGCTGTATTCCATTTTGCTTATAATTTGCTGATATCTTTTCATGTTTTAGAATTTCATCCTTAAGGCTACTCTGTTGGTTCTTTTGTTTTGTTTTTTTCAAAACTGCTGTAGCATGTAAATTGTATTTAAACCTTTTTTAAAATATTTGCATGGTGGGGGAAACTGTTGTGAGCAGTATTACCAGCAGGAATTTTGCACTTTAACTGTGGTTTGAGCTGGCTGTTACCTTACTTTTCCCCTATAAATCACAGTATGTGACATACCAAAGGGAAGAATGTCTCAAAATAATTTTATTACAGAGGGGTTTTGACATCCAATTGGCTGAATTAGCTTAGGCAGTGTATTTGAAGGTAAACTGAGAGTGGGTAACAGTTCCAGCAGTTGTCAAAATGGCATGCTGGATGGTGTTTTCTGCAGCAAGCTTGACAATTTCCATGCAAGGAAGCAGTTTCTCAATTGGAAGAATGGAGTAAAAGAGTTCTTCTACTTGCAAACTGCCAATGTATGTGTGTAGTCTTTTTGAAAATATTAAGACATCCTGTTCCAGGGTTTTTCTGGTTGAATTCACATCTGCTTTGTTCAGGAAGCTGTTCCTATAAATTCCCATTCTTTCAATGTAGGAATACAGTCATGTTGTGAAACTCTGTTTTGACTAACCTTGTGGTAATTCAGGCTTGATTCCTTCCCTTCCTGAAACCTTATTGTGGTCTTTTTCTCAGAGAATACTTGCCTGACTGTTAAATTTAACTGATTTATTTTGGGTGGAATTGCAGCAAAATGTGTCTATTTGTGTCATTTAGGAGCAAATCAGCATGTCAGCATCTTGTTAACTAATTGACAGTGCTGTGCTGGAGTAATGTTTTTATACTCTTGATCTTCATTCTGAAAGGTTTGTACAGAAGGAAAACAGGATTACAGGTGGTCATTAATATCATACTGGTATTTTTTGTTCCTTCCCAGGAATGTTACGGTTTTGGATTTGTTCAAATTTCTTGTTTTCTCTTCTGTATTTACCCTGTTCTTCTCTCTGAGCACATTTTCTTCTATTCTAGGACAACTAATAGACATTGTACTTTGTACGATGGGCAACATTCCACTCTTCCAGGAGTGTGTCATATTCCAATGGCAGAGCCATTCTGCATCAAAACCAGAGAGGTTAGTGAATTCTGTAAGAGTATTTAAAACATTATTTTTATGGCACTTCTTCTTGATATAGTTGTCTGATTAGGCATTCTTAGCATACAGAGGCAATCTGCACCTCTTTTCTTACTATTTCTCAGATATGTCGTGGTTTTAAGGAGGTATGTAACATGAGGAAGGCCTGGGAAGTAAAAGAATTTGTGGCTATAGGAGATGTCTTCCTAAGGGAGGTATGCAGAAGATGTCAGCTGGTAACCTAGATTCTCATACATACCTAATACAAAGAATTAAATGAGTAATACTTCAACATTCGCTGCAATTATTATACAATACTGCATCCTTGTTTTTGTGCAATGTCGAGGGTGGTTGTAGAAACTCAAGGCTTAATTTAAAGGATACTAAACAGAAGCTAGCTGAATTACAATAGCTTTAACTGTTGCTCTTAGTTTTGTCACTTCAAGATTTTCAGGCTTCAGAAACAGACTAAACAGTGTGAAACACTGCTGGTTTTAGACACCTTTGTAAGCTTCTGGGAGGAGTGTATCTGTGATTATATATGCCATCTTAGTGTGTTCTTAGAGTTCAGAAAGAGGGAACGTGGAGATTGACCTCCGCATTTTGCACTGTTGTGGCATGCTGCGGTCAGAAGCTGCAGCAAGGTACCTTCTCCAAGGGCACAGAAATGCTTACAGAATTAGCCTTATCCATCTAAGAGACTTGCAGGTGGCCCAGTCTATACTCAGAACACATACAAACTACTTGTACTACTGAGCTGTTCTACTCTTGTCCAGTTCACTTCGATGTGCTTATAGTTTGTTAATTGACAAGATACTGTGGTTTTTTAGATCTCCACCAGTAGGTCCACAAAACAGTTAGTAGAGCTGGGTGAACTGGGAGTCAAGGTGTCTTGCTGTGAAGTAAAGACATTTTCAATCTCATGAGAAAACAAACCACTGCTTATTATACATGTGAATGCTTTTGCCTTCTTCTGTTGAGCAGCAAATTGTGCAAAATACCTTGCATTTTTCATACAACAGGAGCCTAGCCACTTCTTACCAAGATTAGCTGGCAAATAGCTGCTTACTGACTTTGAGCATGGTGTCATGTCACAACAGATGCAAGGAGTTTACTGAGAGCTATCTGTACACTTTCTGAAATGTTATTACTGAGGCAGTTGGCAGTGCTTCACCCTGTATCTCTTTCATGTTTGTTTAAAAAGAGGTAAGTAAATATGCCTAAGCCATTTCCTGAGGTTGCAGGAAATGTATACCTGTTTTCATTAGATTGTTGTGTAGAGACAATGTTCTTTGAGCATTGCATTTTTTTGAAAAGCCAACAGAGAAATGCTCTTTTTCAAATAGAGAAAATAACATTCAGGTACCTCCTAGTCTCACATGTGATCATTATCTCATTAGCCTATGTCTTATAATCAGTCTAACAGATGTTTTAAAGAATGTGGTTTTGAGCCCTTAGCAAGGCTGAAAAAGGGATACTTCCACTGCTTTTGAAAATACCAGACAAAAGTGGCTTAAACTTTTTTCTTGGAACTATATCTGAAAATTGTTGAGATAATTTCAGCCTAGTTTATCCTAATTCAGGGGAATTTCATAGATAAATGTGATAGTGATAAAGCCAAACTATTAGTGTAATAACTAATAAAGGAATTTTGTATGAAAATATATGAAAGCTTCGTTGCACTTGTGCAAATATGTGAAAATACTAATTTTGTTTGTTTTATGCACTGTAAATTAAATGAGAATCTGGAAGTTTATCCTTTCTCTGACTGCAGACTTTTGAATAATGTTGGTTATTACTGCTTTCAGAAACTGGGACTCACTGCAACATCCTACAGGGAATAAAGCTGGAACTTTGTGAGGAGTTTCTGGGAGATACTACTCAACTGTGGTTTAAGTCAAATCACAATTGGAGTTGTCTATTGATGTATTAACGACATCTAATTAACTGGCAGTTGGTGAATCCTAACAGCAATAAACCACAGTATGATGTGTGATTAATATTAGATTAACTTTCAACAGGTTAAGAAACAAACACGTACAGATTTCTAAGTGTCCTTCTATGGCTACTTCCCAGAAGGTCTGCTTTACTCTTACGTACATATTTGTGCAGTTGCATGCAAAAATACCCTTACCCAGCAAATAGGGGTTATATGCACACTCATTCTCTTCCGGGAGTGCAGGTTTACCTGTTCACACATCTGCAGTGGGAGATGATGGTACTTGTTGCACCCGTGTATAGCGGGTCGACCAGCTAGCTGGAGTGCAGGCTTCTCACAGCACGTTACAGGGAGGCTGCTCTGCCCAGCCTATGTGAAGGTCATGATACTTACAGGACAGCTTCTAGTGGTGTCAGACTAGGTTTTCACTGCTGCTGTGTTATGAAGGTCTTTTTTGTCCTGTCACAATTTTTCATGCTGCTTTCATACTTCATTTCAAGCTTTTCCTTTCTGTTAATGGTCATTTTAAACAGATGTTGTCATAGTTACTTGCCCTTTCCTGCTCAGAATGATTAGGTTTGTCCTAGTCCTGTTTATATACGCTGGTACACTCTCACTCCTGCTGTTTCAACTGATGATAGCCAGGCCATTTACCAAGAGAAAGTGATGATGATTCTGCCTTATGTGAGTTCCTACTTGGAACTATAAAGACTAGTGTAAAGTACATGGTATATGTGAATTGTACAGCTCAGTCACAGCCATGGGAAAACATAATGCTTTCTTTACATATTTCCAAGGTACTCTTTGAAGTATATGCTTGTAAAATTTTACTTTCAAAAAGTGAATTTCCTATTACTTGTCTCACCAACTCAAGTTCACCATGTGGTAATGCCCAGAGGAGTATTTTCACCATTCTCTTCTCAAAGTAAGCACAGCCCAGATATCATGCAAAAAAGTTCTGGCTTCTTGGTCTGCATTGAAAATAGTAATTGAACTGATACTTACAAAATCAGATAAGTTCAAGACTGTCAGTAGGACTATTAATTTCCCTTGCTGGATAGGAAAATTAAAACTAATCTGTGGTTTTGGACAGCTGTGACCATATGAAGCTTGACGGCTTTGTATAATGCTAATTTCTTCTGTATGTCAGTCCTCTGACGGGATGCAGAAGCACCAGAACAATCATTTATCTTTCCTGATATTGGCATGTTTTGCAGGTTCTTATTGAGACTGCCAAGAAACTTGGGCTCCGGTGTCATTCCAAGGGAACAGTGATCACAATTGAAGGCCCACGTTTCAGTTCTCGTGCAGAAAGCTTGATGTTTCGCAGCTGGGGAGCTGATGTTATCAACATGACCACAGTGCCTGAAGTGATTCTTGCAAAAGAAGCTGGAATGAGTTATGCTAGTATTGCCATGGCAACAGATTATGACTGCTGGAAGGAACATGAAGAAGCAGTGAGTGGAACTTTTTTTTCCCTCTGGGTCTTGTCCCAAGGGATCTGGATGAGAACCTGTAGATTTTGGCAAGAGATCACATACTGAACTAAATCTGTTCTTACTTACATTAATATTCATGACTTATTCTTGGTGAACGCTTTTGAAATTAAGAACAGAATTGGTTGTTGCTAACTCGTTCGTTTTCATAAGCTTGCCTAGCTACTAGCAAACCTTTTGTCTCTTCTTATCTGAATCAGATAGTCTGTGAGTACAAAGGTTGTGACTTCTGTATATAAGTTTGTCTTCCCATAACTGGTCTGGTGTTCCTTTTCTTTTGCAACTCTGTCCGAACATGAGGTATCTGCTTTAGTTTTCCTGTTTGTGTAAAATACAGTCAGACATGCACTCACACAGGAAGGAAGTTTTTACTGGATAAAATTATTGTGGCATTTTAAGACTTCACCTTATCATGTGGAGATGTACGAGTTAAATGAATTTATTTAAGTATTTGAAATGTGTGCCATCAAAATTGAGAGTCAGTGCTCTTTTTTTATTGTATTTCTAGGTTTCAGTGGATAAAGTTTTAAAGACACTGAAAGGGAATGCCAATAAGGCTACTAGCATACTGCTCATTGCTATACCTCAGATAGGTTCTATGGAATGGAGCGACACCCTACACACCCTGAAAGTAAGTACACAAGTGAGGCTGATGAGTACGGGGGACAGTAAATGCATCTACGTGTACACATAATATAGGTACATATTCCAAGATGTTTCTGCTTAAATCATGACTTTACTTAGAGTAGGTTCTTCAATAAACAAAATCTGTTCAAGACGGACAAACAAATTCATGAAGACTCTCACCAGTTCTATTGCCGAGATCTAGCTTCACTTTTACACAAAGTGTTACAAAAGGCAAAAGATTAAGGACATCTCTGTATGGCTGATGAAGTGTTATTCTTTGTAGCACAGTTAAAACCAAATCTATGTGAGTATCCACAATGAAAAACCTATACCTCTAATCAGCTTTAGCTTAGCTTTTAAGAACAATGGAGAGCTAAGGAGAGAAGACTGAACAGAACCAAAAGCATTGTGCAAGAGGAGATTAGTCTGTGACAAAATATGGGCAATAACCAGTTTTCAATTATAGGAATGGTGTTCTCCCACAGATTTCAGTTCCACGATGCATAGGATAAAAAATGGAAAATAAAAACATTTCAAAATACATTGGTGAGACAATTTTTGGGCAGAATTTTTCTTAGACAAGAGTTTCTTCACGTTCTATATAGCCTCTATTTCACAGCCATGCTTGAGATTCATTTCTAGCTATAGAGCAGAGGGAAAGAAAAATGTTAATATATTTCGGATGTCTATCCAACTTCTCGACAAGTGTTTCGTGACAAATAGCCACTTCCAAGGGTACAAGAGTGTGAAGCACAGGAGCGACTGAGGATTACATTGAGATGGCATGGGAAACGGGGAATGATAACTGGAATGTGAAAAGCAGCTAGCAGACAGAAGTGGACTACAAAGATCTCCATTAGTGGAAGCAGCAACAGTCTGATAAAGGAGGAAACCTATTGAGAATTTTAAGAGAGTCCAGTCTCTGATAATGCTCTCCTCTCTTGCATTCTTTCTTCAAATTTCTCATTTGTTTCCAATACAGTTCTTTTGTCAGCGACTCTCATCTTTAGTCAGTGTCCTAAAGGAAAGACATATTAAGCAAATTCATTCCAAAGTTCAGACACTTTTAGACATACTTGACCAGGTCAGTTTTGTGGAGGTCCAGCCCAAATCCTTGAAATTACTCTTTTGCTGATACTTCTTACTAGGAGACCTTGGATTGTATTTATGACTTTTCCTCACCCAGTTATCTGAAATGGCTATATTAATGTCCCCTCTGTACCTTTCTGAAAGGTAACTAACTTTTTCCTTGCAGTCTTTAGGAAGCTTTGCCATAGATGGAAAAGGGAAAGAACAGAATTAATGATCCTTCTCCCCTCTAATCCACAGAAAATATCTACAGAGGACTGGGCCGCACTTTTCGTTTTATACTGTTGCCTGGCTATACAAAAACACCTCAGAGTTTGGACAAATAATCTAAAAATATGCTAGATATTCCTCAGCTACTTTGGTCATACTGACATGAAGGAAACTTCCCAAGAATATAGTGCTGCTTAGGTACTGATAGATCTGCCTGCAATTCCCATAGATGTGCTTCAGTGAGCAGTGTCCTGTTGCTTTCCCTTGCATGGTTGTCTTGATTGTTTATTGGGATTGAAAAAACAAGGTGTCTGGAAAAAGCTGGAACTTGTTTGCAAGGTGCCTGTTCAATGAACACCAACCTTTCTTTCAAGTCATTGTCAGCTTTTAAAAACACTGATTCAAGGGCTTCCTCCTGCTCAGTCTCAGAACTACCATTTGCTGAAAGAAGAAAATCTGATGCACCAGAGGAAGGGTGCCTCTATTCTAATGTAGCTTCTTAGACTTCTTCTCTTAAGCATCTGGTACTGCCTGGTATCAGTGATGAATATTGAGATAGTTTCAGTTTGGCTTGGCAATTTTTACGTGTCTTTATGCTCTTTGCTGATAGTCTTAGTTTGAGTGATACTGACAGAGGGAGTTCATCTGAAGGCGTTAGAAGAACTGGAAACAGGAACCTAGGTGCTGGCAGTGAGTCTTGAGATTTTATGTCAGGCGAGTAGGAGTCACCATTATTCCTGATTTAACACAACCAAGTACTCTGGAAAAGTGGCAGTAAAGCGTGGAGCTTTGGAAGCTTCCTCTGATTTTACTTAGGAAAGGCTGGAAGGGCTGAAAACCTTTCTGTTTGAGGCATTAAATGGTGGTGAAGTAGCTGAAGGATTAGTCCTAGGCTGCTGTGTTAGTGAATAAGGAGAGACACAGTTATGCCATTGAGCAAAGAGAGATACGTGTATGTGTGCCTTTGACAAATGCGTGGTTGTGCTATAAAGATTTTTGAAAGACTGTTTTCTTGGTGGATGTGAAGTGTTCTTCTGTACAGGAATTTTGAAGGTCAGATGATGGGTTTTTTAAACTCATCTTTTTCAGAAGCACCTTTGCATGCCTCTTACGTGCCCTGTGCTAACGTGTAAGGAATGCAGACAAGAAGGGAGCTGAGCATGACTGCAGCTGGTACTCTGCAATCTCTAAGTTACGTAAATCCATGCCAACCTACATCCAGGCCACAGCTGGGCATCTCCAATGGCCATTTCCTAGTGTCTTTTCTATTCATGAAACCATAAAGCTCTACATGGACACAACTTTTTCTTTCTGAGTTCTGTAATCTGGCTGCTACAACTGGAGGAACTTCACCAGGCAGGAGAAAATATGCTGCCATTCTCTTTGCCCAGCTGCATTTAACGATCTACTCCCGTAGAGCTATGCATCCTGCCTGCGCATAAACATGCAACAGTGTCACCTCTGAATCTCACAGTAGTCTTTAAGAAACCCTGGAATGTCAAAGCAAAAATGTCCAAGGTTTGTATTTCTGCTGAAAGATAGGCTTCCTGACATCTGTTCGTTTTCCTGTGACTTTTCATCTGTCATATGATGGTGAGTTTAAGTGTAGTTTGAAAGCTACCATTTTTAACTGCCTAAGGTATAGAATCACAGAATGACCTGAGTTGGAAGGGACCCACAAGGATCCTCAAGTCCAGCACCTTTCCCTGCATAGGACAATCCCAACATTCACACTGTGTGTCTGAGGTCATTGTCCAAATACTTCTTGACTATTGGCGCTAGGACTGCTTCCCTGGGGAGCTGTTCCAGTGCTCCATCACCCTCTGAGTGAAGAACCTTTTCCTAATATTCAGCCTAAACCTCTCCTGGGTCTTCGTGCCTCTGTTTCCTGCCTCTGTTGCTGTAAAAAGAGATATTTTTCTAGGCTCAGGTTACGTGGGCTTCAAAAAAAAAAAGTTTGGGGCAACTTTTCTGCAGGCAAAACACCTTCCTACAGCCTGTCATTTTGAGGCATGGCCCTTACTATTTCAGAACAGGGTATGACCACATAGTATGTCATGGATCAGGAAACATGGGTGATGCTGTTGATCACAGTGGTCCAAGTGATTTTGCCTGGGTGTCAGGGCAATTTCAGAGTAGGATGGGTCAACCATGGGTGATGTACAGCTAGATCTTCTGTTCACTGTAAAGACTTGTTTAGTGAGGTGATAATCACTGGCAATTCTTGCCATAATGCTCATAGAATAGTGGCATTCAGCATCCTGTGAGGAGCGAGGAAGGCAAGTAACAGTACAAATGCCAGAGTTCAGGTGAGCATACTTGAGTTGAACCAGTCAACCAATAGATAATCATTTCATGGATGCAGCTCTGAAGGGGCAAGCAGTTCCAGAAAGCTGATAGGTCTTTAAGGGCAGCATTCTCCAAGCACAGGAGTGATCTGTAGAAAGACCAATCAGAAGACTGACTTGGCTAAACAGAAGACAGAGCTCCAGAGCAAAAATGCAGCATTCAAGGGTTGGAAGCAGGGGCAAGCTACAAAGAAGGAATCCAGAAGCAAGAGCAGGCACGTAGGGATAGTTTTAGGAAAGCGAAAGCTTGCCTATAGTTAACACTTGAAAGAGGGGTTAAAACCAGCAAGAATTTCAGCCACGGCTTTGGTATCAAAAGCAGATCAAGTACAATGTGGGCTCATTGCTAAATATAGTAAACAAATTGGTGAAAGTGAACAATTTCAAAGGGAAACCAATTCATTTTACCTTTGTTAGGAGAAGTATTGGTGAGAAGGGAAAAACTATCTTGTTGAAAATAACTTTAACTTGTAACAACTGGCAATTTAGCTCTTTACCTCTATTACAGTAAGCGTGAGCCCCATGAGGATGGGGAGAGAATCTGTACTGGGGTGGTAGAAGGAATGTCATGTTAGAACTGCTTTTTCTTAGAGCATGGGTATAAGAAAACCAGCTTGTAGTAAGGTGTCAGAGCTTCTGTGAATGCTCCTCGGATAAACGTCTGTATCTTCATCATTGACATAGTTGAACTTCAATTTAGTTTTAGCTAGCAAGTTGAAAGGCATAAAGGTTAATATTTTTCAGTCACTTTTTCTAGTCTTCTACAAACTGAAACTGGCATTCATGATTTATATATCTAGAGCTCCAATCTTCTGAATATGCTTGAAAAATTTCCTTCCTCAAAATAAATCTCAATGAAATCGGTGAAAATACTTCCGTGACTAGAGTGATTTGACTCAGGTGAATACGGTGGAGGGGGAAAAATCATCAAGGCTTCCCTTCAACTGCAGTTGCATTTGTCTAGGTGCTGTGGTCCTTGCAGTCTAAGGACCTCTCGAGAAAGCTGAGATTGAAGTGCTTCTCAGGTCCTACCCTTGAATGTGGTTGCTGTCAAAGTTGCCTGTCCCTGCATAACCTGAATAATTCTTCCACTCCCCATCAGTGCACATTTCGAGAAATGTTTCCCTGATCTTGATACTGGTTCCTCAAAATTGATGAGGAAACATGTAGAAATCAGGGGGGGGGGTTAAGGAGCTTTGTTTTCAGAGCATTCTGCTTATATTTGTGAAGAGCTTTCTGTGAATGTGATGCATGTAAGCCAGTATGCCAGCCTTAAAAAATGAAAAGCAAGCTGCACATTTTTTTGTTTGTAGCCTGTGAACCTGAAGTCCTTAACTTAGTATTTCTGCAGTAAGACTGTGTGGTGGGTCAACCTTGGCTGGATGCCAGGTGTTCCCCAGGCTGCTCTATCACTCCTCCCCTCAGCTGGATGGGGGAGAAAATTTGATGGGTCAAGGTAAGGACAGGGAGATCACTCAGCTATTACTGTCACGGGCAAAACAGTCTGGACTTGGGGAAATTAATTTAATTTGTTAATAATTGAATCACAGCAGGCTAGTGAGACATAAAACGAAATCTTAAAACACCTTCTTTCCACCTCTCCCTTCTTCCCAGGCTCAACTTCACTCCCAGTTTTCTCTGTCTCCTCCCTTCAAATAGCTCAGGCTTTTAGAGAATGATGTTAAGGTCAGTTCATCGCATATTGTCTCTGCCAGTCCTTCCTTTTCACACTCTTACTCTGCTTCAGCGTGGGCTCCCACCCACAGAGGACAGTCCTCCATGAACTTCTCCAACACGGGTCCTTCCTACATGCTGCAGTTCTTCATGAACTGCTCCAGTGTGGCTCCCCTCCACGTGGTGCAGTCCTTCAGGAACAGACTGCTCCAGTGTGGGTCAGCCACAGGCTCACAAGTCCTGCCAGCAAACCTGCTCCAGCACGGGCTCATCTCCCCATGGGTCACAGGTTTTTCCAGGAGCCTGCTCCAGCGAAAGCTTCACAAAGAGTCACAGCCTCCTTTGGGTGCATCTGCCTGCTCCAGTGTGGAGTCCTCTATGGACTGCAGGTGGATATCTGCTCCACCATTGACCTCCATGGGCTACAGGGGTCATCCTGCCTTAACATGGTCTTCAACATGGACTGCAGAGGAATCTCTGCTGTAGTACCTGGAGCACTTCCTTGCCCTGCTTCACCATCCTTGGTATCTGCAGAGTGGTTTTTCTCACATATTCTCACTCCTCTCTCTGGTTGCAATTGCTGTTGCACAGCAGTTTTTTCCCGTTCTTGAATATGTTATCCCAGAGGCACTACCAGTATCACTGTTGGGCTCTGCCTTAACCAGCAGTGGGTTACCTTGGAGCTGGCTGGCATTGGCTCTGTGAACACAGGAGAAGCTTCTAGCAGTTTCTCACAGAAGGCACCCCTGTAGCTTACCCAGTGCCAAACCTTACCATGCTGACGCAGTACAGATTGTTGTTCTCAGTACCAATAAACCTGTTACATAGGTTTAAAAAGTTGTAAAGATAAGTTGTTGAAGGCTGGAGGGCCCTGCCCTACGTGTGATATTTTTGACTTTTGTGGTGTGGGAAGAAGTCGGAGATATTGTTCACGTGGAGTTACATCTGTTTATAATCCAAATGGAAGATAAGTAGTCTGCCTTTACATTAAAAAGTAATTCTGCTCTGCATTGGCAGAGGTAGCATTCATCTACTTTGTGTTTCAGACAACAGTGCAGTGTTCGGTCATCCTACCAAAGCAGTAATAACCTGGATGGACCTTGAAGTTTGGGTGCTCACAAGGAAGAGTGGATCACTTTCGAACTTCCAGAGATTGTATCTTCAAAACTTGTTATAACCGTACAAGAATGGAGTAAAGCTTGACTGATGATAATGTATAAGGCGGCTTTTATAATCTTTATCATGCTTGATAATGTGTAAGATGGCTAAAGTTAAATTTTGAGTAAGTTTTAAACTTTGAATACCTTTACTGTCAAGCTGGATCAGACAGTGACCAAAGAGAAAAGTCAATACCAAGTTGTCATCCTCTAGTCAATGGTACCTTTTAGTTGATGGAAGAAATGAAAAGCTAGGTAACACTCCATTGCAGTTCCATAAAACTAGATCTAAGAAAATAAATTCACAGATTTGCTTTACTATTTCTGCCTTATCTTCTGCTTCAACAAGGCAACTGGTTACGAGTCATTGCAGAAACATACTAGAAAAACTGAACAGACAATTTCAAAATCACATACTATTTTTATGCATTATCTGTATTTTTTATTTCAGTTGTATTTTTAAAGCAACGGTTTTTGTTTGTGTGCTAGAAGACATGGTTTAGTAATTGCAGCGGTTCTTCCACAGTGGCAGTTGTGTAATGAATTCATGTTCTCATTTTAAAAATTAGGTAATACATAAGTCAGATTTGTGCCTAAAGATGTACTTAATGATTTTCAGAACTGTATAGAGAAGTACTTTACTGCTGGTGTCCTGAACACTGTGCTGGGCTTTTGCTGCTTCATTGATGTGAACAGCCCTGGGTTTAGTTTCTGGTTTAAGTGATGAATGTGCTCGAGTTTTTTGAATGTTTTTTGCTTCAATAAAATTGTCTACTGCTTCTTGTCTAAAAAATAAAACAAATGAATCCTGTGCTTCTCCAAACTGTGTGGAAACTTGGGAGTGGGGGGAAGGTATTTACTTCGAGTCATTAGTAAGTGAATTCTGCTTGTGTGACAATGGCTTTTGCCGTTCCTGGAACAAGTTGGTGATGATAACTTGTAAACATCACTTTTGGAAAATACTGTGCTGCTTAGAACTTAAAAGTTCTAAGTCCCTGAAACAATAGGGATTGCTGAGACAGAAGTGGATCAGAATGCGGTCCAAGGAAGCGAGGGAAAGATCAAAAACATGAAAGGTATGGCTTCTCACAGTAATGTTAAAAAAAATAATAATCCAAAGGAAAAACTAAAAGCAGGTACATTGTTTTGTTAGGAACCCAGTCTCCTGCTGTGAAACCCTTCAAATTTAGACATAGTCTCCCTGGCCAAACCAGTATATGTGCTTTTCAGACTGGGGAAATTAAATTAACAACTTTCTGTACTCTCTGGCATTTTTCTGAAGGACTTAGATTGCAGGAGCCAGAGCTTGAAGCTTGGCAGGAAGAAGGCTACAGATCTAAAGTACCTTTTACTGCCTTTTAATATCTTGCCAAATAAGATGGCTGGCCTTAAAAATAGTTTTCGTTATTGTTATCTTTGTAGGCCATTTTAGTGAAATGGATTGGAGCTATAAATTTCATATTTGGTTGTTCCAGGAGAAACTTTTTTCTGGGTTTCTATTTTCAGTTCCCCTTGGTTTGTTGGTTTGGTTTTTTTACATTCCATAGTGACACATAAAGATGATTGTGTTAATGTTCTTGTTTTGTATACTGGATACTTACAGTGTCACAGGACAGTAAGGCTCAAAGCAGATCCATAGGTAGTGCTTTTTCTTATACATTAATGCTGCAAATTCTTTGTATTCAATGCAAGACTAGCAGATAAATGCTAGGTAAGTATAGGGATGGCCACATCCAGGGTTACAGTCAGTGCCTCAGTGTCCAAGTGGAAACCAGTAAAAAGTAGTGTCCTTTTAGCATCTGTACAGTGACCAGTACCATGCAATATCTTCATTAGTGATATAAGATAGTGCAATTAAATCTCCAGATGACACCAAGCGCAATGGTGCAGTTGATTTTCTACAGAGATAGGATACCATCCAAAGGGACCTTGGCAGACTTTAAGAGTTTTCCCATGTGAACATCATGAGGTTCAACAGGCCCAAATGCAAAGGCCTGCACCTGGGTTGGGGCAACCTCTGGTGTAAATGCACACTGGGGGATGAAGAGATTGAGAGCAGCCCCACTGAGAAGGACTTGGGGGTGCTGGTTGATGAGAAACTTAGCAGGACCCGACAATGTGCCCTTGCAGCCCAGTAAAACCAAGCTGGGCTGCATCAAAAGAAGCGTGGCCATCAGGTCAAGGGAGGTGATTCTCCCCCTCACTCTTCTCTCGTGACTCTCCACCTGGAGTACCGTGTTCAGTTCTAGAGTTCTCAGTGCAGGAAGGACATGAATCTGCTAGAGTGAGTCGAAGAGGAGGGTCACAGGGACAATCAGAGGGCTGGAGCACCTCCCACATGAGGACAGGCTGAGAGAGTTGGAATTGTTCAGCCTGGAGAAGAGAAGGCGCTGGGAAGACCTTATAGCAGCTTTCCAGTGCTTAAAGGGGGCTTCCGGGAAAGATGTGGAGCGACATTTTAGTGGGGACTGTTGCAATAGGACAAGGAGCAGTAGTTTTAAACATTACAAATTTTTGGCAATGAGGGTGGTGGGACACAGGAACAGGTTGCCCACAGAGGTTGCAGATGCCCCATCATTGGAAGGGTCCAAAGTCAGGTGGGATGAGGCTTTGAGCACCCTAATCTGCTGAAAGATGTCTCTGCCCATTGCAGAGGGGTTGGGTTAGATGAGCTTCGAAGGTACTTTCTAACCAAAACCGCTCTATGACACTGATTTGCTCTGTCAACATAGGTTGGTGTCTGAAGGTGTCTCATGCAGATTTAATATGAAGTTAGTAACACAATGGTGCTGCATATTGTGTTTTCACAAAGTTCAGCATTTTATACTCCTTGAAGTGTGTTGGGGAAATATTTGTCTAGCTGTCTGCACAATGAAGATAGTAACTTGAAAGGAAAGCATAGGTGATGTTTAATTATATAAAGCTAGAACTGATAACTGGTTTTACTTGTCTTTCTAAAAGTCCTAAGAAAGGTATTGAATTTATTGTGGGAAGTACTGCAGGTATGGTAGAGAACAAGAAGATGTAAATTTTATGTATTGCATTACTAAAACCATCTCAGACTCAAAATGTCTCTGGTTTGACAAGAGTGAGACAGTGGCAGAGGACTTCACTGATGGAAATTCCCTGTCTTCTGTTTGACTGTCTCTCCATGACAGTTGTATTTTTTACAACCATTACTCAGCATGTTTGCTGTGATGGATCTGGAGTGCCTTCTTCTGGTGCATAGTATTAATGCTGCTCCTATATCTTATCAGAATCAGTGCTAACAAATACTAAATTGAGGTTCTTTGAAAATCACATATTGGCATGGTAAACACCTTATCAGGATATAAGATGGAAAATCGTTGCTGTTGCCTAGTTTTCAAACATCTCAGGTTCCAAAATTAATGCTTGTCAAGGTTAACTGATCTCATTGCTCCTCTTGAAGAAACTTTGTATCTTCTGTGCGTTAAACATAACCTGTTATACACTTACCGCTACAGTTTTATGCTGACATCTCTTATGCCAGGTATTGTTTCTTACAAAATTAACAAAACTTGCAGCAGGTCCTCTCAAAATCTGACTGGTTTCTCTGTGTATGTTTCCCAAACCGTTATGTTTTAAATCCTCATTTATAACATTGACTCATTGACTACTTCAATACAGCCACTGAAATAGTGAGCACTGAAGCAGCTTCTCTGTAAATTTCATCTCATGCTTGATGGATTAGAACCATGGAAAATCTGGTGAAGTATTGGCTAATGAATTTTAGCCTTAGGTTTTTTAGGCCTGCTTCTTATTCTCCAGTGGAATTGTCCTGAACTAATTCATTGATTTGTATGGCCTGAGTGCTTTCACAGCTTTGGGATAGAGAAACCCAGAGCTAGCAGAATCTGCTGAAGAATAAGTCAATCTCTCATGGTCCTGTGTGGGGTTTGTCTTGGAAAAATAGAGAAATGAAGCTGGGAAGCAGTGGGTATATTAGAAACAAATGCTGAAAGCCTGATTTTCTTCCTCCCTATATTCAGAGAGGACACTGAATGGCAACTGGTGATTTTAAATAGCACAGATGCACAAAGCAGGAGGCATGCCAGTATTTGCCAAGCGCTGGGAAACTGAGAATCAGTAATCCTTGTAAAATATCCCGCTGGGCTCTAAAGGAAATGCCAGAGTTTGGTACTACATAAGAGGTCTAGATCCACATAGACCACAAGCAGAAGTGTCACTGCGAAGCAAGTTCAACATGCAAATAGCAAATACAAGAGGAAGTCATACACCCACTCACAGGAGCTTTTGTTTGACTGTCCCTTCAGTGGCATTCATTAGGCGTTACGTTTCATTTTGCCACACAAGTCACAGGCAAAAGACCTCCTTCCACTTTGACTGAAGACGCTTCTGGATTTGAACTCAGTAGCATTCTGACCCAGACAGCCCTTGTCTATATTCCAAGCCACTTACTTGAATAGTGAGTGTTTGCTCTCTGTGGCTGTAGAGTTGCTGTGGTGTCCTACGCTGCTTCTCGCTGATTGTTTGGATATTGTATTTTGTTTAGGCCGGCTATCCAAGGCTTTTAAAGTCCTTTTCTCTTGGAGGAGATCTTCATATATTTTGCTTGGAGTGCCCTCCAGTGTGTGTGTTAGTAGTGTAATGTACTGCAATATTGCAGCTTCAAATGTGGTACAAGGTAGATGATGAAGGAGGCCATTAGATTTACCCTTTTGCTCCCTTTTCTCTTTCCTTTAAATCATTTTGTGCAGCCTTACAATGATCTGTCTTGCTATGGTAAGATTGCCCTCTCATATCCCATTTTCACTTAACTAGCACTTCACACTGTTTCATACTAACAACATTCAATGCATCTCTCAGCACCAGCACAGGTGGCATGTGACATCAGAATTTAGTTTTCATTTTAGTATTCAAAACAGACCTGACAACAGTTGGGGTTCCCAGAACTGTAACCGGTAAGAGATATTTTGATTATCAAAACAAGCTGAGTGTCAGTAATGGGACAAATGAATTCTGGAGATGCTCAGCACTGGGTGAGATCAGCCCTCTAAGATGGAAACTCTGACTTAACTGTTTTAACAACTGCTTCCTCTCCCCACTGTCATTGCAATATTGACTGAAGCAGGACAGTGCAAGAGAATTGAAGTTAACATTTAATAACTTTTTCCCAAAAATTTGCAATTGTTTATTTAGACAGTTGTCCAGTTCTCCATCACCTTTATTCTGAACGTGGTCAGGCAATTTGTGGTGCAAAGCTATGCATAAACACGTTTCTATCTGAACATCAGGGTGTCATAGAACTGGCCAAGATATATGAATTTAAGAGATTACAAAGATTCCCATTTCAAAATATTCATAGGTATTTGTGTGATTTCTCAGCTCCCTACATGGCATCTTCTATACTGATGCTGTTCCACGTTTCTCCCACACCTTCCTACTGCTTATTTTTCTTGCTCTGATGCACATCAGACTCCTTTTTAGGTTTCATCAGTTCACAGAACTGGCAAAAATGAACAGGTTTAATCCCTTCCCCAAAATAGAATAGTTCCCACCACATTGGCAAGTTAAAGCAGGTTGGGAAAGAGTGAGAAGTGGCTTCAGCACAATGGGGCCAAGTGGCAGGAGGAGAGGACTTTCTTCAGAGCAGCTGTGAAAAATTGTCTGCCAGCTGCACCAGAACTACACACCGAAGAAAAGCAATTTAGCTTTCTCAAACTGATTCTGGAATTAGCCATATTCCCATTGGAAAAACCTTAGGCTGACAAAAAAAATCAACCTTTGGATTGTCTGTTTTCTGCTAATTCTTGTAAATTAACAATGAAGTCATTGTTCAATAGCCTAATTCCTAGCATACAACTGGCCATCTGAAACTCTTGGTCTTGAAACCAAACATGAAACCAAACAGAAAGGAATAACATTGTTGGGGTATTTTTTGTAATGGGATGGCTTACATGGCACCAGGTTTACTGGGATCAGGTGGGATTCACCTTTCTCAAAGGGGAAAGAGAGTCTTTGCTCCCAAGCGTGAAGAGCTCATTGACAGAACTTTAAGCTAGACCTGAAGGGGAATAATGTCAGAATTGCCCAAGACAAGTGGAGAGATGACATGGTAAGGTTAGAGGGATGGGCTGCTAGTGAGGGTACTCAACAATCCCATGCAGAGCTACAGACTGGGGACAGAGTGGCTGGAGAGTAGTCAGGCAGAAAGGGACCTGGGAGTGCTGGTTGACAGGAAGCTCAACATGAGCCAGCAGTGTGCCCAGGTGGCCAAGAAGGCCAATGGCATTCTGGCCTGCATCAGGAATAGTGTAGCGAGCAGGACCAGAGAAGTTATCATCCCCTTGTACTCAGCACTGGTCAGGCCTCACCTTGAATACTGTGTACAGTTCTGGGCCCCCCAGTTTGGGAAAGATGTCAGGATGCTGGAGTGTGTCCAGAGGAGGGCAACGAAGATGGTGAAGGGGCTGGAGCACAAGCCCTATGAGGAGCGACTGAGGGAGTTGGGGCTGTTTAGTCTGAAGAAGAGGAGGCTCAGGGGAGACCTCATTGCTCTCTACAACTACCTAAAAGGAGGTTGTAGTCGGGCAGGGGTTGGTCTCTTCTCTCAGGTGACCAGTGGCAGAACTAGAGGGCATGGACTCAAGCTTCGTCAGGGAAAGTTTAGGCTTGATGTTAGGAAAAAGTTCTTCACTGAAAGGGTGATCGGCCATTGGAATGGGCTGCCCAGGGAGGTGGTGGAGTCGCCGACCCTGGAGGTGTTTAAGGGGAGACTGAATGAGGCACTGAGTGCCATGGTTTAGATGATGGTTGGTGTTAGTGTTGGTGTTGGTGTTAGTGTTGGATTATAGGTTGGACTTGATGATCTCAGAGGTCCTTTCCAACCTTATGATGCTGTGATACTGTGATACTGTGATACTGTGATACTGTGATAATGTGATACTGTGATAATGTGATACTGTGATACTGTGATACTGTGATATTCTGTTCCTCTGAGATGTGATAGGTATACTGGTGTACACTTGAAGTTTCACAGAGATGATCCAGGGCTACTGAGGTAATAGGAGCCAAGAGGGAAATACCAGTAAAACACCTTAAAGGAATTGAGGGTTGTACCTCTAAGAAGATGACAGCCGAGAGCCCAATTGAAGTTCTTCTACACCAATGCATGCAACTTGAGCAACAAACAGGAGGAGCTGAAAACCATTACATAGCAGGAAAACTATGACATAGTTGCCATCACAAAAATGTGGTTGGATGACTTGCCCAACTGGAGTACTGCAATTAGAGTGGCTATAAACTCTTCAAAAGGGGCAGGCAAGCAAGGAGAGGCAGTGAGGTGGCTCTGTGTGTTAGGAGTGTTTGGATTGTATAGAGCTTAAAAATAATGGCAATAGGGTTGGGCGTTTATAAATAAGAATCAGGTGGGAGACCAGCAAGACAGATACGATGGTGGGAGTCTTACAGACCACCCAACCAGGATGAAGAGATACATGAATTATTCTATGAGCAACTGGGAGAAGCCTCACAATCGTTAGTCCTTGTCCTTCTGGGGACTTTGATTTACCAAGTGTCTGTTGGGAATAAAACACAGCAGAAAGAAGACAGTCTAGGAGGCTTCTGGAGTGTGAAAGATAACTTCCTTGACACAGCTGGTAAGTGAAGTGCCTTTCATACCAGGGAAGACACCCAGCTGGACCTGCTGTTCGCAGACAGAGAAGGACTTGTGAGTGATCTCATGGCTGGAGGTCACCTTGGGCATAGGGATCATGAAATGACAGTTTTCAATTCTTGGAGAAGTGAGGGGGGGCAGGAGCACTGCCACCTTGGACTTCAGAGGGCAGACTTGGGCCTGTTTAGGAGTCTGGCCCAGAGAGTCGTCCAGGAGGCAGCTCTGAAGGGCAAAGGGGTCCAGGTAGACTGGACATTCTTCAAGGAGGAAGTCTTAAAGGCGTAACAGCAGTCTGTCCCCATGTGCCAAAAGACAAGCCAACAGGGAAGACCACCAGCCTGGCTGAACAGGGGGGGGTTTCTGGAACTCAGCATGGGTTCAAGAAAGGCAGGTCCTGCGTAATTAACCTGTACTCCTTCTATGAGAAGGTGACTTGTTTAGTAGATGAGGATATCGTCTACCTAGGCTTTAGTAAAGTCTTTCACATAGCTTACCACAGCATTCTCCCAGAGAAACTGGCTGCTCATTACCTGGATGGGCATAATATTTGCTGGGTAAAAAACTGGCTGGCTGGCTGAGCCAGGAGAGTTGTGGTGAATGGAGTCAAATCCAGTCGGAGGCCGGTCACAGGTGGTATTCCCCAGGGTTCAGTGCTGGGGCCAGTTCCATTTAATATCTGTATCAATGGTCTGAATGAAGGATCAAATGCTCCCTAAGTAAGTTTGCAAATGACACCAAGTTGCGCAAGAGTGTTGGTCTCCTTCCGGGTAGAAAGGATCCCTCTGCAGAGGGATCTGGACAGGCTGGATCAATGGGCCAAAGCCAACAGTATTTGGGTTCAACAAGACCAAGTGGTGGGTCCCACGCTTGGGACCCAACAACCCCATTCAATACTACAGGCTTGGGAAAGAGCATCTAGAAAGCTACCTGGTGGAAAGGGACCTGAGAATGTTCGTTGACAGCCAGCTGAACATGAGCCAGCAGTGTGCCCAGGTGGCCAAGAAGGCCAACAGCATCCTGGTTCGTATCAGAAATGGTGTGTCCAGCAGCAACAGAGAACAGATCGTCCCCCTGCCCTTGGCACTGGTGAGGTCACACCTTGAATCCTGTGTTTTGGCCCACTCAGTACAAGAAAGACATTGAGGGGCTGCAACGTGTCCAGAGAAGGGCAACAGAGATGGGGAACTGTCTAGAGCACAAATGTTATGGAGAGCAGCTGAGGGAGCTGGGAGAAGATGAGGCTGAGAGAAGACCTTATCACTCTCCACAACTCCCTAAAGGAGGTTTTAGCAAGGCAGGTGTTGGTCTCTTCTCCCAGGTAACAAGTGACAGGACAAGAGGAAACAGCCTCAAGTTGTGCCAGGGAAGGTTTAGACGATATTAGGAAACATTTCTCCCCCAAAAGGTTAAACTGGAAAAGGTTGCCCAGGATTCATTCCCTGTGCCCAGAGCTGTTTAAAAGATGTGTAGAGGTGGTGCTTAGGGACATGGTTTAGTGGTGGGCTTGGCAGTGTTTAGTTTAGAGTGGCATTTGATCATAAAGTTCTTTTCCATCTTAAATGATTCTGTTATTCTGTGATTATTACCCTTGCAGTTACCACTGAATACATAACCTGCTTTCAGAAATCTTAGGCTGGTGTAAATGACAATATGAATCTTTGACTCAGTCTTTTTCTTAGGGCAGAGCAAAATAAATGCCTGTGTGCCAGCAACACCAGAAAAGAGAATAATTTACGTGGAATAAATCTGAGTAGAATCATGAAGTTTCTCCATTTTAAAGTAGCATAATCTACATTATCCATGGCAATGTAGGCTGCAATGATCCAGAAATTACTGTTGACTGACATGAAATGTAACAATGACTTCTGTGTATAATTTTTGTGAACCAGTTTGCTGGACTATTCTCTTTGCAGGAAGTTCTTTTTGGATGCATACACCTCTCAATATTTTCAATTGTCCTGCCTTAGGGCAGGCATTCCTCATTGGATAAGGTTACATCTGCACATCATTTAGCATTAAATTATTTACCTTGACAACTGGCAAAATTTGCATGAACCTTTGCTAAAAACAATAGAAGGAGTATATACGCAAATGAGGTATATTCGTAAGTCGTAATTGTATGTTTCTATACAGTTGTAGAAAAGAAATGGATGATCTCTAGAATGTTTTAATGTCCACAGTGCTGAATAACACTGCTTAAGGGAATGATATGAGTTTAAAATACAGTCATTTCTATGTGTACCTTGAAAAGAAAAATCAGTCCATTTTGGGCACAATATTCAATCCTCAGATTTAGCAACTTATGGAACCCGGTATAATGCTTATAGTAAGTGAAGTGTATCTTAGAATGCACATGAAGTCTGTCCAGTTGTTTGGCTTCCCACAGTATGGTTCCTCTGGCACAAGAAGGAAGAAATCTTTTAATTTGACCTTAGAATTTGTGGTTTGTTAATTAGTGCTTTATAGGAAGCATCTTTAGTATGGAGTTGTATGCACTATGTAAGGAGGTTCTGAAACAGGTTTTATTTGTTTTCATACCATGGTCAAACATTTAAAATCATTCTTTCACATCAGCCTGAAAATATGCCAGCAAGAGAAGCCAATAGAATAAAACTGGTGGTAGGAGCTGTTTTCCCCTTGAAGTGCACATGAGCAGGACAGTGGACCCAGCTCTGTCCTTGGACCTTGAATACAAGTTCTCCACTGAGTGGTGTTACTAGTACCTTAGCTCGACTCATGTCCTACTGTGGCCTTGGAGGTGGTCTGAAAGGAAGTGGGGAGGAAGAGAGGGAGCGAGGGAAGAAAGTGGGGAGGAAGAGAGGGAGGGAAGGAAGGAAGTGGGGAGGAAGAGAGGGAGGAAGAGAGGGAGGAAGAGAGGGAGGAAGAGAGGGAGGAATGAAGGAAGGAAGGAAGGAAGGAAGGAAGGAAGGAAGGAAGGAAGGAAGGAAGGAAGGAAGGAAGGAAGGAAGGAAGGAAGGAAGGAAGGAAGGAAGGAAGGAAGGAAGGAAGGAAGGAAGGAAGGAAGGAAGGAAGGAAGGAAGGAAGGAAGGAAGGAAGGAAGGAAGGAAGGAAGGAAGGAAGGAAGGAAGGAAGAGAGGGAGGAAGGAAGAGAGGGAGGAAGGAAGAGAGGGAGGAAGGAAGAGAGGGAGGAAGGAAGAGAGGGAGGAAGGAAGAGAGGGAGGAAGGAAGAGAGGGAGGAAGGAAGAGAGGGAGGAAGGAAGAGAGGGAGGAAGGAAGAGAGGGAGGAAGGAAGAGAGGGAGGAAGGAAGGGAGGGAGGAAGGAAGAGAGGGAGGAAGGAAGGGAGGGAGGAAGGAAGGGAGGGAGGAAGGAAGGGAGGGAGGAAGGAAGGGAGGAAGGGAGGAAGGGAGGAAGGAAGGAAGGAAGGAAGGAAGGAAGGAAGGAAGGAAGGAAGGAAGGAAGGAAGGAAGGAAGGAAGGAAGGAAGGAAGGAAGGAAGGAAGGAAGGAAGGAAGGAAGGAAGGAAGGAAGGAAGGAAGGAAGGAAGGAAGGAAGGAAGGAAGGAAGGAAGGAAGGAAGGAAGGAAGGAAGGAAGGAAGGAAGGAAGGAAGGAAGGAAGGAAGGAAGGAAGGAAGGAAGGAAGGAAGGAAGGAAGGAAGGAAGGAAGGAAGGAAGGAAGGAAGGAAGGAAGGAAGGAAGGAAGGAAGGAAGGAAGGAAGGAAGGAAGGAAGGAAGGAAGGAAGGAAGGAAGGAAGGAAGGAAGGAAGGAAGGAAGGAAGGAAGGAAGGAAGGAAGGAAGGAAGGAAGGAAGGAAGGAAGGAAGGAAGGAAGGAAGGAAGGAAGGAAGGAAGGAAGGAAGGAAGGAAGGAAGGAAGGAAGGAAGGAAGGAAGGAAGGAAGGAAGGAAGGAAGGAAGGAAGGAAGGAAGGAAGGAAGGAAGGAAGGAAGGAAGGAAGGAAGGAAGGAAGGAAGGAAGGAAGGAAGGAAGGAAGGAAGGAAGGAAGGAAGGAAGGAAGGAAGGAAGGAAGGAAGGAAGGAAGGAAGGATTTAGAAGGGACTCCTTTGGTGGGTAGCCTCTGGGCTGGGCTGCTCTCAGGCCCAAGCATCACAAGGCTGAGCTTGGGCTCTTGCCTGAATTAAAGCTAGGTGGGAGTCGAGGTTCAAAAAAACCACATTCGTCCCACTCATCCTGCCCCCCTGCCCCTCATTTGTTTGCTGACGTTTCTCTCTCCGGCCGCGAAACGCCCCTTGCGAGAGACTCGCTGTCGATTTGGACTCTGAAAAAGCTAGAAAACTTTTTTTTTTTTTAGGAAAGAGTGATATTCCCCGACCTCTGCCTTCTGTTATAAGCAAATGAGCGGCAGAAAGCCATTCCTCTGTAAACTAGAGGCGAAATGACAGGGCATTGGAAACCTTCTTCCTCCCGATCTGTGCCCTGGGCTCCTAAGCACGGGCAACGAAAATACTAACTCATCTGCTGGAATCGGAAAAAAATATCCTTCGGCCACAGCATGCAGCCGTGGTGCCTTATAGTGTAGTGTGTGCTTGACATGTTTTTTTTAAGCAGGAAAATTAAAAAAAACTCTGCTTTTAAAAAAAATTGTAGTCACGCAGAGGTAAGGAGGGCTGCTGAGCTTCCTTGTTGCCCCGTAAGTGTTGTTATGAATAAGGAGTTAAGACTTTTCGTGGATGTTTTTAATCGAATGTGTATGTGTGTGTGTAATTCACATCTGCATATAATCATAGAATCATAGAATGGTTCATGTTGGAAGGGATCTTAAAGACCACCCCATTTCACCCCCCCTACCATGGGCAGGGACACTTTCCACTAGACCAGGCTGCTCAAGACCCCATCCAACCTGGTCTTAAACACTTCCAGGGAGGGGACATGCACAGCTTCCCTGGGTAACCTGTGCCAATGCCTCACCACCCTCATCGTGAAGAATTTCTTCCTAATGTTTAATATAAATCTTCCGACTTCCAATTTAAAGCCATTCCCATTCATCCTGTCACTACAAGCCCTTGTAAAAAGTAAAAGCCCCGTGTATTCGACCACTTGTATACATTGTGAGTATGTATTTACACGTATTTATGCACAGACACGAAAATATAAGCCATGAATAAAGCCAAAATAAATAACACCGCCCAACACTTAATGGTGCTGCATGTAGAACCGTTTAATATCTGAACATAAGAATTGTTTCCTTTGAAGCCAACCTCTTTAATATATTGCTGATGAATGGTAACAGGTTCTTAGCCACATATACAAAAATTGGGTGAATGAAATCGCGTAGGAAAAATGGAGACAACGAGCGTGACGAGATTCAGATTTATAACCAAGCTCGTTAATTTATTTTTGTTTTCAAACGACCAGTTTAAAGACCCAGAAAGCTGTTCTAAAAATATCGAGATCGTTGCCCAAGTCTTTGGAGTGAATGGGTTGTCTCCAAATGTTAGAAGTGCACAGGAGCTAAACGATTACCAATTGGTTTCTCACATGAACAGCCTTCCCTGAACACATCTATAAAAAGTATTCATAGTAGTCCGCAAAGTTTAAGCTCGATCAGTGTTACACATTTTAAGACTGCAAGTTGAGCGGGCTGATGAAGGGAGAAGATTTGCAGACGGATTAAATGTGCAAACGGGATGGCTCGAGTGTTCGCTATTTCACAGCCCTATGTAAAATGATATTCAGGTATTACTGAAATGCGAAGCTCTCCAGGATTTCTGCGATAATGAATAAAATCAGAACCATGGTGAATAAGATCAGATGGAGATGGAGGCGGTAGCTTGCAGGACATCGAGCGAGCCACTGAGGGAAATGGAGCGTTCTCACTTCTCCAAACTGCATCGATTTACAAAAGAATGAAGGGGGAAACGACCAATTATTTTTGGGGTGGGTTTCTTTGATTTTTTTGGAGAGCGGTTGAGGGATACTGAATCTTTTTGTTGGTTATGGTCTGGGTTTTTTTTTAATCTCCTGGAGAACTGCAGAACAGTTTATTCTCTGCCTCTGCCGAACGGGAGGCCTCGTTGTGGTTCGTTCCGCTTTTTTCGTAGAAAAATGCATTAGAGCAGAAGCGGGACAGGGGGTGTGGGCGGAGTTCGAGGGGAAGCAAGGCCCCTCGCCGACGGCCGGGATCTCGGGAGCTCCGAGGGATCGGGTCGGGGGGGATGCGGCAGCGGGAGAACTCAGCGCT
The DNA here is from genome assembly GCA_033556795.1 of Tapera naevia. NCBI lineage: Eukaryota > Metazoa > Chordata > Aves > Cuculiformes > Neomorphidae > Tapera > Tapera naevia. The sequence continues at coordinate 8,288,951 of JAUMJJ010000044.1, forward strand.
TACCCGCGCCCGGCACAGCCACCGGGGCGGCGCAGGGCGGCGGGTGCCGCAGGTATCGGGCCACGGATCCGTGCGGGCCCCCCGCTGCCACGTCGAGGGGGAGGCGGCCGCGGGCATCGGGCAGGTCGAGACGGGCCCCGGCGCGGTGCAGCGCTGTCAGCGTCTCCACGAAGCCGGCGCGGGCCGCGTCGTGGGCCGGGAGGCAGCCGGTGCGCGGGTCCGGGCGGTTGGGGTCGGCTCCGCGTTGCAGCAGCAGCTCGGCCACCCGCGGACTGCCCAGCATCATCACCTGCGGGGAGACACAGCATCAGTGCTACGGGGCAGCGAGGGCTGCGGGGCCGCTCCGCGACAGGAGGCGACAGCGTGGGAGGGGGAGGTCAGGGACCGGGGAGCGTGGATCATCCTTCTCTCGGCGGCATCCTCACAGGAAACCAGGACAAGTCATAGAATCACAGAATCGTGGAATCATAGAATCATAGAATCTTAAAATTGCAGAACGGTTCGTGTTGGATGGGATCTTAAAGCCCACCCATTTCACCCCCCCTGCCATGGGCAGTGACACTTTCCAGCAGACCAGGCTGCTCAAGACCCCATTCAACCTGGCCTTGAACACTTCCAGGGAGGGGGCATGCACAGCTTCCCTCGGTAACCTGTGCAGGTGTCTCACTGTGAAGAAGTTCTTCCTAATGTTTAATCTAAATCTTCCCCCTTCCAATTTAAAGACGTTCCCTCTCAAAGGTGCCTCTCCGAGGCTCCGCAAGAACACGAGAGCTGTGGCAGAATTTCCCTGTGCCTGCTGTGCACAGCGTGACCCGTGTCAATCCACCACTATGATTCTTGTGGGTCGCTTCCAGCTTGAGGGATTCTCTGATAGATTAAAATTATTAGCTCTGGTACCAGTGATTTCCAGACTAGGTACCTCGCATATGTATGTTCTGTTGCACTACCATTTATATATACCTTGGTATGTATAGTACTTGTGGTATGTGTCTGCATATAACACGCACATACATATAAGTATTGTGTAAATGCATATTGTATATTTATGTGTATATATTGTGTATATGTATATTTATGTGCCTACAAACGTGTGTACGCAGTATATATGTGTGTACACGTGTGTATGCGCGTTACATGTCTGCATGTACCAAACATACCCTGGTATTCATAAGTGGTATAAATAAATGGCATGAACATTGTGCCCACGTATGTACACACCTAATACGTGTGTTTACATACAAATATACACAATATTAAATGCACGATATTTATGCTATAAATTTATACCATTTTTATATACCATGGTATATATGGTACTTGTGTGTGTCTGCCTGTAACACGAACACATACGTGTACATACATATACTGTGTACACATAAATAAATATTATGTATATGTATGTGCACATACATATACACAATATTCATGCCATCTGTATATGCCATTTATATGTACCTTTTATTATATCACAACGTGTGTGTGTACATATGCAATATATATACACACACTACGTATACACACTATCTATACATATACTCTGTATTCTGTGACAGCCCCGAAGAGTCTTGCATTAAACCTCCTACCACCTGTAAACCTGCTGCTGATCTATCAGTGAGCAACACAGATCGCAGCACAGCAAGCACAGCCGGACAAGGCAGCTGGGTGGTTCTGTTGGCAGTGGTTTGACCCTTTTCGGTGCCCCTTGTGGATTTCCCGAATTCTGAGCTCTGGTTCGAGCCTTTTCTGTCTTTCTCATCTCTGACTAAACCTGTGCTGCTTCTCACAGGAGTAAGGAAAGCTGTTGAGCGCCCACGGGTGATGCACAGAGCTTCCCTGCTGAACACCAATGCCACTCTGCAACTAAACCAAAAGCAGAAACTTCTGGCAGGTTCTCATCACGCACAAGTGAAAAAAACAAACCAAACCCAAACAAACAAAAACTGCAAACAAACAAAATATCGTGACACTTGGAGATTTTACTTCCCTCATTCTCCTGGTCATTTTCAACAGAAATTCAACCTCCATAAATTGAGAATTAACACAGTAGAAATTATCTTGAGACAATAGGTTTTTTTTCATTCTCGAGAGAATTCGGTTATGGACTGCTAATATTTGGTTTTATTTATATAGAAGTGCGAAATTGCTTATAAATTTCATAATTTATAAGTTCCTGTAGAGGCTAAGTTTTCCAGAAAGATTTAAGAAAGTGCACGTGTCAGAGTGGCAGCCATTTTGCAAAGTGTTGGTAAGGGAAACAGAACTTAGTCCCACTCTGAAATGAGAGGAGGCAACACAAAAAACCAGTAACAATTTGGAGACTGTTCTCGTCTGGAATTCGAACCTGCAACAGAAGCAAGACTAATACATTTCTTAGTGCCTTTCTCGGTAACTTAATTTAGGAAAAAATATTTCCTTTTCCATATGAAATGTAAACACTAAAATGGCTGTTTCTGCTTAGCTTAGAATGTATTTAATGATTCTCCAGCTAAGCTGAATACATCGCTTCAAAAGACAATTCGAGAAAACATTTGCATGAGTTACACAAATCCAGTCTATACCACAGTACATTAATCGTTCAATGAGCATTTAAAAATTCCAGGTTAATTATGTCGATTGATATAACACACTTCTAGCTCTCGAAATCTCTGGAAAGCAACTGCATTACACACTAGAGCTGATTACTACCACTATTGATTAATTGTGAATATTAAAAATACCACTAATAGCAATGACAACTATTAATAATCACCTAGTCTCAAGAGACAATTTCTACTCAGTGACAATTCTACACCGTGTTCTGCGGCATTCTTTAACATAACAATACCAGCAAGGGATCTCACTTCGATTTCCTTGGGGGAGAAAGCAGATTTTGCAGCCGCGATTATCTCTCTGAGTACACCCTAGTACAATTCGTTTGCTGTCAGCGATGCCCCCCTGAACTCCACCTCGCAGGAGGGCGACGGCGAAAGAAGCAACTGCTGGTACTCAGAGAACAACAAAAAAACTCATTCAGACCCCGAAATCCCCCAGTCCAGCGTGGCAGAGGACCGCTTCTCCGCCCCTTCCAGCCCCCGGCGCTCCGTACCTGGAGCGGTGTCCTCCCGAATGAGTTGATCCCGTTGGGATCCGCGCCCGCGTCCAGGAGCCTCCGCACCTCCTCGTGATCCCCGCGGGCGGCGGCGGTGCACAACCTGTCGCTGTCGCTCTGGGGGGGCTCCTCCATAGCCCCCCGCACGACCCGCACGGCCGCTCCTGCCTTTCCCTCTCCCCTGCCCGGGACCTCGCCCTCTGCGGCTCCACCCCCCGCTGCACACTGGCCCCCCCCGCTCGAGGGCAGGCGGTCCTCGCCCCCGCCCCCCCCCCCCCCCCTCCCCATCCCGCCCGCTCACATCCCGGGCGGGGCAGGGCTGCAGCATCCCACCTCCACGGATCCAAGCGGGGAGGGGACCGCGGTCCAGGCGGCCTGAGGGGCACGGGGAGGGGGCACGGGGAGTGGACAGGTGGTGCTGGCAACCCAGTCTCGATTTGAGAGCTGGGGGGCAGCTCGGCATCCCCGCGAGGGAGAGCGATTAAGCACGTACCCCACATCGCGGAGCGCGAGGAGGCTCCCTCCGGGGGAGCCGCCAGTGCGGGAGAAGGGGAGGGATGGGAACGGGATGAAGGTGGGGTGGGATGGGATGAGATGAGATGGGGGTGGGATGAGGTCTACAGTCTGGCGCCCCCCATCCCTCGCTACACCACGGGTCGGGGCGGACGCGGGGGAGAGGTATGAAGGCAGCCCCCAACGGCAAAAGACTTTCTCGGCGCTGCCTGGACTGCTTCAGGTGAGACGCGGTTATCTCGAGTTGGAGGAGAGGGAGGGAGGGTACTCCAGAGCTTTCCCGGGGCAGAGAGGGACTCTTGTGCCGGGGCTGCGTTTAGCTTCTGCCTCAGGACGGGGGTAGGGTGGGTGGTGGTTATCCCGCCCCGAGCTCCTCCGAGCTGTGGGTCTGGGGTCCGTCCATCTGCCCCAGGAGAGGGCGGCAAGGATGAGGATGAGTTGTGCCCGCAGGAAGCCTGCGATCCATTTAATGGCACTCGGGAGCAGAGGATCCCTTCGCCCCAGAGCTGTCAGGGAAAACCGCGGCAACCGCCAGCCGGGACAATGTACGGCTCCAGCCCGGCAGCCCTGCCGCTGGGAACAAAAAAAACAAGCACCTGGCTCCTCCCTCTTTTTTCCTCCATCCCTCCTGGAGCGCGCAGCTCCCCGCCGCTGGCCCCCTGATACCCGCCACCAGCGCCATCCTGGCAAGGAGAAGGGAGGACCGGCCCCGGCTCGGGGGATGCGCGGCTCCAAGGGGCTGTCTCGTCGCCTCCAAGTCACAGGCAGACTTGGAAAAGAGCCGACGCGAAGGAGAGCTGGGGGTACAGATTCCAGTATTTCCGCAAAGCCATCTGAAATGCACGGCTGAGGCCGAACAGTGAAGGGAGCAAGCGCAGAAAACAGATTAAGGAAGCTTTTCTAGGCGGGTGTTTCCCCCTCCCCGCCCCACGGCAGTAAGAATCTCTTCTTTTTAATTGCGGAAAACTGGTGAGATCGCCGCGCGGTGCCTGTGTGCCTTTGCTCTCTTCGGCGTGAGCCTGCTCCCCACCACTCGGGCACGCGAATAGCCCGGCATGGCAAAACTGCCTTTTTTCCCCCAAAAGCCAATTTTATATCCACCGGTACCGAGGGCTGAAAGGCAGAGGCCTTCTTGAATGAGGAGAAATAAACACAAACACCTGCCTGCCCAGACAAGTCGGAGGTTCATCGAAATTTCCTCATCTGGGGGCTTTCTGAGCATCCGCTGCTGCGACGTTTCTGGGGGGAAGTGGCGCTGCAAGAGCAGGGGGGAACGTTTGAAGGGGGCTTGGGTGGGGTGGGAACGCTCACTATGGCACCCACGCACCGTGGGTTCACTGCAGCGCATGATGCAGAGCGGACTCCAGGGCTGGTGGACGATTAAAAACAAACAAACAAACAAACAAACAAACAAACAAAAACTAAGCTTAAAAGTGGATTTTTTTTTTTTAAAAAAAGAAGGACGTAAGGTTTAAGAAATTAGGAGGAAAGGCTCTCCCACCCAACAAAGTGCCCACCAGTCTTTCGTGCACTCTTTGAAAAATAGATAAAACCTCCTTGGTTTGTTTTATCAGTTGTTTAAAAACTTCAAATGAGTAGCGAGGAGAAGCAGGGTTACATATTATCGCTGGCTAATCTTGCATTCGGTATTGATAATAGATTTTCTGTATCTCTCTCTGTGTATAAATAAATGTGTATGTGTCTTTTTTGTGAATATCTAAGTGTATATATTAAAAAAAACATTCAAGCATTAACGAATTTGTAAGTGAAGACTAGAGGAGTCAGACGGCCTGCTTGCATCTCCATCCCTGTTAAAGTCTGTTAAGAGCTATGGAATAGCAGAATGGCTTCAAACAATAAATATGACCCCTAAAGAGCGATTAGTGACCCTCCAAATCACTTATCAAGATCCTGAACTACTAAACCAACCAATTATTGAAGTCACACGATTTTTTTCCTTCACAAATACAAACCCTGTTTTGCAAAATTCTGGTACTAGCACACGACATCAAATTAACCAAGACAAAATAACACGTGGCCACATCTGAAGTTAGGGAAGTAATAACCAAACCTGTGCTAATGTGCTTTGAAAGCGGCCCTTGTATCTTTGGGGAAGGGAGGATAAATCACCTTCTCCCCCCCAACAAAACTTACTGCAAAGTTATTCTCCCTTCCCCTCCAAAAAAAATGCATCCACGTTAAGCAGTCTCCCTATCATGGATTTTTGCTCTTATTTCTTTTTTGAAAGTCACTGTTCAACAATACAGATCTTTAAAACTGAAAACAGATCCATTCAATACTACAATACAGCAATCCTGCAAATTGTTCTGGGATGTTTTGACAATAATATATAGGACGGAAAAGCTATTATACAGTTACCAGAAGCAGCCATATTTCAGCAAGTACTTTCCTTCTAACAAACAAACAAACAAATAAGTAATAAAATTTACGTGATTTATTTTATCATCTAACAAATACTTGGCTAAAAATTTTAGGGGTTAATTAAATGCTACAAAGAGATAAACTGTAGACAACATAATATTGTGATTTCTTCGCCTGTGAATAGGTAAAAAGGCTCACGGGGGCAGAGGTGGAAGGTGTAATGGAGGGACTGCGTAGAAGTACCCTGGTTTACAATTAATGCAAGGGGGGAGGAGAGACAGAAGTTACGCTAAAAATGCAGCAAACCCGAAGAGTAGAAATAATTGAACAGTACCCTTCTACTCTTAAGCTTAAAATGTAAGTATATTTCCAAAAATATTTATTCTGATTACACACATTGGGTAAGAGCAGGAAAATTTCGCACCTTCAGTTGAGACCTTTAGATGTGTGCCATAATGGTTTCTTATAAACATAAAAATAACAGCAACAACAAAACAAACAAACAAAAAGAACAACAACAGCAAACACAAGCCAGCAACCTGCAATAGTAAAGAATAAGTAGGTCGGTTTCTGTTTTCCGAAACACGAGATATAAAATTGTGCAGAGCGCATTTCTGAGCTCAATATGCTAAATAGCTGTGAAAATACTCCTAGGAATTGTCATATTTTTCTTTAAAAACTTCCGGAAAATAATAAATGCATATTATTTCTATTCCTTGTTTTGCATTAAGGAGTCACCAGAAAGTAAATGGCTCTAGATAATCACCTAGCAGTTTACAGAAGGTTATAGGCATTCGGCAGGCAAGATATTCTCTTCCTTAAAAAGTGAATAGCAAGGCAAAGGCAAACAACAAATAGATACACACTCACAAAAGGGAAAACAAATAAAAATCCCTCATAGGTTTAGATGCCGCAAGACAAATGTGTCACGGTGGAGACCGATTTTCTCCTCGGGTGGGTGGATATTGGACTGACCCTGTGAGCCAGTTTTTGAGAGCCGACCCCCGTCTCGAACTCTCTCAGGGTTTAGAAGCAGCTTCGTGGGTGCTGTTTCAATGAAAGTGTCTCTCTAACACTGCTCGAGGAGCGTTAATTTTTGCTTTGTTCCGTTTATTTCATCAAGTAATTTAATTTTGAATAAAGCTTGAAATTAGGATATCTCTCTCTAGATAGGAAATACGGGCAAAAAAGAGCTGTTTTCTCTTTATTTCCAAAATTATTCCTCCCCACCACCAATTTTATATCTAATACAAATTCGAAGCCACCTTCCCCCTGCAGACTGTGGCCCAAAATACTATGCGTTTCGAGTCCACTCTCTCCGAGCTGCCAAAATATATATGCATTTTACTTTTGTGACTGTAATCCTGCTACATCCTATTACAAAGAGAATATGGCTAATCAAAAGGAAAAAAATCGTCCTTTTTTTTTAGATTAAACACACACCCTTGTTTGAACTCTCATCAGCCCCTTCAGAATCAAATTTTCAGTACATTTTAGTGACTATTTCAGACCTAAACGGTATTTTAGAAACCCATTTCCCCGATGAAAAGCTCGAGGGTGGTGGTGGTGGGGGGAGTAACCGTGTTTACAGCAAGTGTGGAAACAGACAGAAAATAATTACCACACTTCAGGATCCACTAGAGGATCCTGTCCTTGCTACAGTGAGTTTACTTCAACATAATAATCACCTTAATTTCTATATTTCATATTCGAGATTTATGCATGTGAGATCAGTCGTAGCTTATACTTTCTTTTTCCTCCTTATAATGTAAGATGAAAAAAAATTAGGCCTACTGAAAATGCAAGAAAGGATGGATTTGAGGGTAACAAGGAAAACTGGATATTGTTTCTGATTTATAAATATATACACACAAACACAAAATGTATCATGTATCTCTCCATATCTAATATTCAGAAAGCACTGAAAGCGATCTAACCAGAGACGAGAGCAGGCAAACTGTGAATTGCTTCATATCCACACCTCGAGCCCTATAGTTTGAAGGGGTTTTTTTTTATACATTTCGCAGAACCGTCCTCAAACATGCACAAAGATTAATATTTACTTCATTTTTCAGTATGCATTTAGTTATGTGTAATGATCGAGGCCTAAGCTGTCCCGTGCAGACCCACAGCAATCCCAGTTTGCACTCTGCAGGCAGGAAAGTCTAAAACTGTCTGAACCTCGGATGTCTCTCAAGGTCCTTTACTCGAGAATATTTTAATCACTCTTTCTGAGGCTGCTTGGCCGCTCTAATGTTTATTGCACATATTTATGTGACAGTGAAGGAAAGCAAAGTAGGCCACTGTATCTCACTGTTACAACAGTGGAAAGAAATGCACGCTCGGAAAACAGTGGCCATTTTCTCTCTTCAGAGCAATAGTTATGTTCCATGTTCGCAAGGAACTGCCGGCAAGGGCCGACAAGGGGTGGTGGGTTCATTTTTTTCTGCATTAGCCGCAAAGAAAACAAAAATAAAAACTTCTTAAGGGGGAAAAAAGGGGGGCAGGAATAAGTCGCAGTTTACTTGTCAAGAACATGTCGTTTCTTTCACAGTTTAAAAAAAAAAAGGAGAGGAGAAATGAGATAAACAACAACCCCCTCCTGTGCAAGCCGCACGCGTCCCTGCACGCCCCCCTCCCCCGCCACACCAAGCAGTTCCACTCCCCGGCCGTACCTGCACGGGCGGCTCCCCGCGGGCTCCGCCGCAGCACAAGCAGCAGGGCCAGGCGTGGCGGCCGGCGCGGGCCCAGTGCCCCGACGACGCCGCGGAGGACGCACCGGCCGAGCGCCCAGGCCCGGCGCACGCTGCCTGCGCGCCCGAAGCGCACAGTGCACCTTATCCGGGGGCGCATGGATGCGGGGCAGCTCCTGCTGCGCATGGATGCGTGGCAGCCCCTGCTGCGCTGCGGCAGAAGTACCTCCCCGGCGGGGCCCTGCCGGTGAATCGGCCTTCTCACCCTCCATTCATTGGAGAAGAGTTTATCTTTTTTTTTTCTTCTTTTTTTTTTCTTTTCCGTTTTGACTAATTCCGACTCCCCATTTCTCCTCACCTCCTCCCTCCCCCCGCCCTTAAACGCCTCCCACGGTGATGGCTCCCGCCTCAAAAGCGGGAGGAGGACCGGGTGCGGGGGATGTGGGAGAGCCCTCCCACGGGCTCGCCTCGAGAAGCCCCACCACCCCTTCATGGCGAGGGGAGGGCGGGGGGGTGGCCAATCGCAGGGCGCTCCCCTGCTTTCAAATAAAGCCTTAGCGATACGTCCCTGTCCAACTCCCTGTCCCCTCCAAACACGATGCCGCCCGCTCCGCTTGGCGGGACTGTGTTGTTTTGTTGATTTTTTTTGTATTTTTTCTTTTTCCTTGTTGTTTGGTTAGTTTGTGCTTCACTCCCCTAGGGACTATCCCATCCCCTCCGCGGGCGACCCCCGGTGACTGCGTTAGAGCCCTGAAGGGTTGTGGAGAACTTGAGGGGAGGAGGAGGCTAGCGGATCCCTGCCGCTTTAAAAGCGCAGGCCAGTATTGGCCCGGGCGAGCAGCTATTTCCTTGTCACATGGTCATTTGAACGCGACGCGGGGCCGTTGCGTAGCTGAGTGAAAAAAAAAAAAAATTAAAAAAAAAAAAAGCGGATCTCGTCTCCCCGCACCGGTAAACGAAACGGGGAATTAACTGTTTCCTCCCCGCCCCCGACCTGCTCCCCTACAGCGCCCCGCCGTGCACACCACTGTGTCTACGCTTTGAAAGGTGAGATTTTGGAGCGAGATTGCAGGGAGCTGCGGAGGAGCACTGGAAATCTGGGACCAACCTGCCGGGGACGGCCGGAGGGGTGCTGAGTCCCCCAACAGCTGATTCTGAGCCCCCCGCTAGGCAGTGCTGAGCCCCCCGACAGATGTGCTGGGACCTCCGACAGCCTGTGCTGAGAAAACCCCCACGATTTCTGGGCGGCCATGGTGGGGGTGCCCCCTCCCAACCGACCTCCCCACCCCGGGACCCTCTCTGTCCGCCTCCCTGCCCACCGCCCAACGCTCCCTCCCGCGGCGTGCCGTACCTCGGTGCGAGGCACGGGGAGCGGGACGCGATCCTGGTCCTGCGGGAGCATCTTCGCCCTCGCCGGGCTCAGAGTGGCCGGAGGCCGCTCAGCGCGGAGCCGAGGGAGCGCAGGGACTACAGGGAGAACGCGGGAAAAGCTCTGGAGAGGGGAGGTAGTGCGGCAGCCCCCGGGAGGACTGGTGAGTATGTGCGTGTGTAACACTCCCCCGCAGAAAACACCTCCTTCTCTTGGCTGGACAAACAGCAACGGCGATGTGCGCTCAGCTCAGTCCAGAAGACCAACCGTGTCCTGGGCTTTATCAAAAGAAGCCTGGCCAGCAGGGCGGGGGAGGTAATTCTCCCCCTCTAGTCCCCTCTCGTGAGATCCTACCTGGAATACTGCGTCCAGTTCTGGAATACCCAGCATAAGAAGGATATGGAACTGTTGGAACGGGTCCAGAGGAGACCACGAAGATGGTCAGAGGACTGGAGCACCTCTGCTATGAGGACAGGCTGAGAGAATCGGGTTTGTTCAGCCTGGAGAAGAGAAGGCTCCGAGAGGAACTCATAGTGGCCTCCCAGTACCTGAAGGGGCTACAAGAAAGCTGGGGAGGGACTTTTTACGAGGGCTTGTGGTGATAGGGTGAGGGTGGGGAACAGCTTTAAATGGGAAGCGGGGAGATTTAGATTCGACGTTAGGAAAAAATTCTTCACAGTGAGGGTGGTGAGGCACTGGCACACGTTACCCAGGGAAGCTGTGGATGCCCCCTCACTGGAAATGCTCAAGGCTAGGTTGGAATGGGGCCTTGAGCAGCCTGGTCTGGTGGTTGTTGTCCCTGCCCATGGCAGGGGGGTTGGAACTGGATGATTTTTAAGGTTCCTTCCAACCCAAAGCATACTGTGATTCTATGATTCTGTGACACGGACGTCAGTAGAGGTTTTCTTCTGTCTCCCTGGGCACAGAGTAGCCCTAACAGTAACATCAATAAAGAAGAACCCGTCCTGGTTTCCCCTGGACCTAGCCTGATTTCAAGCCTGGGGAATGGGTGACTGAGAACAGCCATTTCGAAATGAAAGCAGCTCTTCGATAGATGCTTTTATTTATTTTCTTTTCCTTCTCCCCGTCTCGTGGCGAGTCCTCTCCGACAGGCGAAATCTGAGTATTGCCTGCCTGCCAGGTGCTGCAGGTGCCGGAGCAGAGGAGGGGGTAGGTTTTGGCAATAGAAACCAAATACCCGCCAACGCTGAGTGCACGGCCGAGCGGGCACGGAGTGCAAACCCTACTGCAGAGGGCTCTGTGTGTGTGTGTGTGCACGCACTCGGTTGCAGCTGCGATATTACCGATAAAAAGCACGCATTGCCTTCCGCGTTACACAGTTTCTTTGAAAACTTGTCCTATTTAAACATCTCTGTTGCAAAGCAATTACTGCCTTTATGGCCCAGTTTGTGCACAGGGAGACTGAGCCACTGCACAAAGCTGCTCTCCTGAGGGAAAAGCTGTGAAAGCTAGTTTAGAGATAAGTATGTTCCCTGCAAATTGCAGGCTGACGTGTTCTTCCACAGACCACATACTGGAAAATAGTAGTATTTTTGTTAAGTATTTTTGTCTTCAGCATGTCTGTTGCAGCTGCCGTTTGCTGCTATCAATTGCTAGTCCTCTTTCCAGGGACGACTCCGAGCTCTGGAGCCGCCGGTGCTGCCAGAAGAAAAGCTACCTGTGGAATCTTCCCAGCGGGATCGTGTCAGGGACCTTCGTCCTCCCGCGGGGTGAGTAGTCTCCGGGCAGAGTCTCTGGACCCACGGCAGGAGGCGTTCATCTCTGCTGGGGGCTGAGTCTGTGTTCTGTTCCTTTGGTGCAGGCACCCAGGAAAGCCTGTTATTTCCCTTGAATTTATAAATTTATATTATAATTATTATAATAGATAATACAATTTTTTTTTTCATAAGCTGCGATGGAAATTCTCAAAATTTTAAATCGAATTCTGGCTCTCGCAGAAATCGCCCTTTTAAAATAGGAATCCCATTCTAAATAAGGTTGGATCGCAGTTTATTATATCCTTATTTTTCTGGTCAGGTTTCAGCCTTACCCTACCTCTGTGTCGAGTCCCGGCTGCGTGCCGATTCCCTCAGGCACAGAATGCAGGCTCGTGACTGCTGTGTGCCCGGTGTACTCCTTGACTTGCTTATGACTACGTCATGTACTAAGACAGAAAATGGTACTATTTCATAGGCATATGCATTATCATTGCATATTGTAATTTATATAGTTTCTATTTAAAATACGTATAGAATAATATTCTAGGCATTCTTATGATACAGAGCAAGAATACAGACTAAACATAATATGATTTTTTTGTACATGTTTTCTATGTGTATAATGTAGTTATAATTAAACATAAGCATATTATATAAAAAAAATTGATAAGCAAGTACATAGTTGATACATAATAATGATTATTTTTATATATGCATATTATGTATTTTTATATGGGTATTAAATAAATGTGTTATATACATAAATGGCATAACTACATATTTAACAATGTGCAAACTCATACAAAGCAATTATAAAGCATGGATCATATTAAATTATTTGGTAATAAAATACACATTGCAATACATTGCATAAAGGTATAAATATATCCTTTTTTAATGTTTATATATGAAATACCTAGGAATTGGACACTCAGTAGGGATGCAAAATAAAGAACAATTTTCCTCCTCTAATTCTCTACAGGCAGCTCTGTAAAGCGCCCAGGATTTGCTCTAGGGAAGGAGCCTAAAATTCTCTGCTGTCTTACCTTGTTTCCCGTCTCTGTCGCTGTTGGTCCGAGAGGGAGGAATTTTCTCCCACTCGTGCCGCGCTAGCAGTCAGTGAAATAGCGATCAGCTCCCGGGTAAGTCATCTGCTCCCCAGCAGCACAGCCGTTACAACCACTTGTTAAAATGACGCGTTCGTTTCTTCACCAAACGTGCCGCCTTCGAGCAGCTTGCGAAACCTTGGGCCGAGCTTGGTCGTACGATTTTTAATTTTCAGTCCCACACCTCCTCCGTGTTACAGCTCTCATGATTTCTCCACAATACTGACAAACCTGCACTAACTCAGGGAAGGTGACTTGCAAGCTAGTGAAACACCTACGACTTCAAGCGAGGGTGGTATCGGGCTTGCAGAGACACAAACTGCGCTTTATTTTCTCCCTCCAGGTCCCATGTTTACAGCCCTCACGAGAAGCCACGGATGCGTCGTGGGCCCATACACAGACATGCACAGCATGCGTGGAGCTAAGGAGGTATTTGCCAAAGCCTCGGTTGCACCAGGAGGGCTCGATCCCCCGGTGTCCCGGAGGCGTTTGCTGGGAATCGGCAGGGACTGGCTCCAGAGCCCCTTCAGCTGGATTTTCACTCGACTCTGAAATCAAATAGGGAGCCTCCCCGTTCCTCTTCAAACGAAGAGGCGAGCGGGGAGGCCCGGGAAGGACGGTAAACAGAGAGCGCAAGGGTGGTCCTGTCAAAACACGACGAGTTTATTAATAGTGCCAACGGGGGGGGGGGGGGGGGGGGAGGCGCGGCGCGGCGCGGCACGCGGGTGCTCCTTCATATTTATTGCTCTTCACAGTATTTGGAACCTTGCGTGGAAAAAAAGTGAGATGTGAGGAGGTTTCAAATACGAGACAGCACACGGACTTTCCAACTATAGCGTGAAAAACCAATAACGCATATCCTGCCTGTCCTTCACGCTTCCGAGCGGGGAAACGCGACCCACAGCGCGTGAGTTATTCACAATGCGGGAGCGCCTATCGACTTCGTCTCCCCTGAGGCGGGCGCGGGTACCAAGTCAGGGTAGGGGACCCTGCCGAGAGGATGCCAGGGAATGCAAGGGATGCTATGCAGGGTCCCTCTCCCAGGAGGATGCTAGGCAAGGATCCTCCCGGGATGATGCTAGGGAGGGACCACCTCTGGGAGGATGCCAAGGAATGCTACAGATGCTACGGAGCGTCCCCCCCGGGGGGGAAGGTACGGGTAGACAGCCACCTCGCCCCCAAGGGATGATGCAAAGGAGGGCTCCTCCCGAGAAAGTAGTAAGGAGGGCACCCCCAGAGAGGACAGTACGGAGGACCCACACCCGGGAGGATAACTGGAACGGACACCCCCGCCACCGGCAGGATGCTATCCATACTGCAGAGGGTCCTCCCCGGGGAGAATGCTAGGGAGAGCTTTCCCCGGGGGGAAGCCAAGGAGGGACACCCCTCTCTGCGGATGATGCTAGAGAAGTACCACTCCCAAGGGAGGATGTCAGGGAGTGCTACAGATGCTACGAAAGGCCCCCAAACCCGCGGGAGGATGGTAGGGAGGACCACCCCCAGGGATAACGTTACGGAAGGTCTCCCCCGGGAGGATGCTAGGGAGGGACGTTCCCCCCTCCCCCACCAAGGAGGATGCTAGGGAGGCTGTCTCCCCCCTCCGGGAGGATGTTACGGAGGGTCCCTTCTCTAGGGAGGATGCTAAGCGCGGGGTGGCCGGTGCCGCAGGTATCGGGCCACGGGTCCGTGCGGGCCCCCCGCTGCCACGTCGAGGGGGAGGCGGCCGCGGGCATCGGGCAGGTCGAGACGGGCCCCGGCGCGGTGCAGCGCTGTCAGCGTCTCCACGAAGCCGGCGCGGGCCGCGTCGTGGGCCGGGAGGCAGCCGGTGCGCGGGTCCGGGCGGTTGGGGTCGGCTCCGCGTTGCAGCAGCAGCTCGGCCACCCGCGGACTGCCCAGCATCATCACCTGCGGGGAGACACAGCATCAGTGCTACGGGGCAGCGAGGGCTGCGGGGCCGCTCCGCGACAGGAGGCGACAGCGTGGGAGGGGGAGGTCAGGGACCGGGGAGCGTGGATCATCCTTCTCTCGGCGGCATCCTCACAGGAAACCAGGACAAGTCATAGAATCACAGAATCGTGGAATCATAGAATCTTAAAATTACAGAACGGTTCGTGTTGGATGGGATCTTAAAGCCCACCCCATTTCACACACCCCCCCCTCCGCCATGGGCAGTGACGCTTTCCAGCAGACCAGGCTGCTCAAGGCCCCGTCCAACTTGGCCTTGAACACTTCCAGAGAGGGGGCATGCACAACTTCCCTCGGCAACCTGTGCCAGTACCTCACCTCCCTCATCGGGAAGAATTCCTTCCTACTGTTTAATCTAAATCGTTAATCTAAATCTCCCCCCCTTCCAATTTAAAGCCATTTCCCCTCACAATTCCGAACTCCTTTGCAATGGCCACCGCGGAACCGTGCTGACGGAACGGCTCCCGGACTCTGCCGCCGTTCTGCTCTCACCCGGGACGGTTTTTTTCCAGGAGGAAAAAGGGGCAAGGCAAGCGAAAATGCGTTTTCAGTCTGAAACTGAAAATGCGTTTTCAGTCTGACCTCCCCGGAAGACCTCCCCCTCGAGCTCGCCGGTTTCTAAGCTGTGTTTTCTGCAGCGCACCAGGCAGCACGTTTGGCACATGGGCTAAATCCCTGCTGCTCGAAGTTGCAGAAAGAAACACGCCATAGAACGGCATCAGATACGTGTTTCGAGTGAAATCCTGCACCGACATTTTGTAGGAGAGAGTTTCACGAGCGTCGGCTGTAAAACTTAAAATCGTTTCTCAGATTATTTCAGTTTTGTTTTATTTTGAAAATCTAAGACGCTGGCCAGAGTTACCTCGGAAATTAACTCTTTTTTTTCCCCCTTAAATCTAGTGTCTACTTCTCTTCCGAGTACTACTTCTATCTACATCTTCAGGCGACTGTAATATATGGGTAGGCCGATCTCCATAGGGACTGCTGCGTTCCTGCAGAGTCTGCTGGTCAAGGCTATCGCACCTGGATATTTCTCTTAGTAAGGGTCCCTAAAAATATGGTGAGAATCAATGAATACGCTTTTTTTTTTTCGCGTATCGGGGTGAGGAAAAACACCAATAAACATGTAAGACAGCAGACATCGTATGACGAAAGGGTAATCCTTCCTGAAAAAGGTGACTGGTTACTTTTATATTGTGCGTTTATTGCGAGATGAGCATTAAATCTCTCGGGTTTGAGTCATCCTACCTCAGCTGGTTGAAACAAAGTCGAGGGTTGCTAAGACTAAAACCTCTTTTGCGGCCATCGTAGACTTTCGCCTTTGCAGCAGGGCGAGAGGCATCGCTCTTCCAGCAGCCGTCGGGGGGTGGTCGTGGCCGGGAGAGTGGGTGAGCGAACCCTGCCGCGCCCTTCCCCCGGCCCCCGTACCTGGATGGGGGTCCTGCCGAAGGAGTTGACGGCGTTGGGATCGGCCGCGCCGTCCAGCAGCTCCCGCAGGCGCCGCAGGTCCCCGCGGGCGGCCACCTTGCCCAGTTCGTCGGCCACCTCGCTCGACCGCCCGTCTAGCGCCGCCGGAGCCCCGCGGCTCGCGGCGACCGGTGGCTCACAGCGCATGGGAGCCACCAGGAGCTCGCAGCCCATGGCAGCGCCCGGCCCCGGTAGCCCTCGAGGCGCCTCTGCCGCGGCCGCCTCCCGGAGCCTCCCACTGCCTCTTATCTCCGCGCACCCGGGACTGCTCCTCCCCGTCCCGCCCCGTCCCGGTCCCGGTCCTACCTCTCTCGTGCGGAGTGGCTGTCCCCGGCCTTGCCTCCATCGCCCCGATGTTCCCCCTCCCTTCCCGCTATCGCCCAGCGCTCTGCGGCCCGCGGTCCCCTGGAGGGCGTCTGGGCGCCCTCTCCGTTGTTGGGTCGTTTTTTATTTTTCTTTTCCCAGTTCTCTGCTAAGAGGAGGCAGCAGCAACTTAGGCTGTGCCTGAGAGGGCAAGAGTAGCAGCGAAAGGCTTTGTTTAACGAGAGCTGGGGTTAAGGAGCAGAGCGAGCCTTGGCGCTGCCCTCTCGCCCCATCCAATTCCCACCGGTACCCGGGGAGCAGGGCGAGGGCGGTAGACGCCCTTCTTTCCCCTTTTCCCAGGGTGAATGAGAGCTCTTCCGAGCTCGTTTACTTGGCACAGACACTTAATAACAAACAATGGACGCAGAGAGCCTGCATGGAGATAGCAGCCGGAGCTGCGACTTCTCCACCCTCCGTCTGAACCGCCTGACGTTTCTTTCCTTCGCCCTCCCCCGCTTCTTTATAAAAAAAAATGCACCACATCGAGACTTTGAACCATTCCTCCAACCAAAGGCCACCGTGCACGGGTAAGCTCTCGCTCAATGAGGCGCCTGCAGGGCTCCGAGCCCGCCGGTCCGGGACTGCCCGGCGGGCTGAGCAGCGGGCGGGGCGGCGGGGCATGGGGGCGCAGGGCGGTGGCAGCACCACGGACAGCTCTCCCCCCACCCCACCCTCCGCTCCCGGCCTCCGCCCTCGTCGCTTCCCGCCGAGACGAGACGAGCTGAGCCGAGCCGCGACATCCCCTCCGCCTCCCCCGGGTTGGCCATCGCATTGCCGTCACCCGCTGCTCCGGGGGGAAAAGCATCCCGTGGCTGGCTGAGGATATTCACACCGAGGGTGGTGAAGCACTGGAACAGGTTGCCCAGAGAGGTGGTAGATCCCCCATCCGTGTAAACATTTAAGGTCAGGTTGGATGGGTCTCTGAGCAACTTGTTCGAGTTGGAGATGTCTCTGCTCACTCCAGGGGGTTGGACTAGATCGCCTTCATGGTCCTTTCCAACCCAAACCGTTGTATGATTCTATGTTTCTATAAATCGCTGCCTTGGCGAAACGCGTCGGCAGTCGGTCTTCCTCTTGGTCCTGACGGCTGCTTTGTGAACCTCACTGAAAGTGCCAGTAAACAAAGCCCTTGTACTGGAAAGTGAATTAAAGGTGTCTTAGGTGTTGTGCACAGACTCAGAGGAAGTAAGATTTTTTATTTGGGTATGATTCAAAACGTTCCTGCTTGACAAGGTTTATAAGCGCCTTTGCTTCTTTTACTACGAAATGTCATGAAAATCATCTGTCCTCACCTTAGTGCACGGGTGCAACCTTTGTCAGATACGTGGAATCTCTAAGCTTATTCTATTTGCAATCATAATTCCACTTGGTATTGCCGTCCACTACTATTTAATCCTTTGCCATGCACACCACCCACTTGTTTACCTGCATCTTTACCTAAAACAACTGGCAAATATTATGAAAACAGTGATGTAACTCTCTTGGCCTAATACACAGATATACAGAAAAGCACAGATATACAACCAAGAAAGCTCTCTGTTTTCGGTACCAAATTGTGTAGGCAATTTCCCCCGGCAGCAAACAAAAGAATGCTAACTGCATCGCCAGTGAAGACTGTGTAAAGGTTAGGTTTGTGCCTTTATTTGCAACCCTTGGCATTTTCCTATAATGAAATAAGCCTAGTGCCAAATTCTGCTTCTTCGCTCATGCTGCCTACTATTTCTATGCTCAGATATGTAGGAGTGGAGTGCCATTCATGACAAAGAACTTCTTGATATAGTTAGTGGTTTCTGGTTAAATAATTGAACATTTATACACAATCTGGTGTTTTCCTAGTGTTCTGGTTTGAGTTTTGGGAGTGGGTTTTTATTTGGTGCCGTTCCCCTCCTCTTTACTAACCAATTTGCTATTCAAGCATTAGGTACCATACAAATGAGAAAATATATATACTTCAGACCTCTACAGTCAAAAAAAAGGGGAAAGTTTTAAATCTATATATCCTGGTATGTAGACCACTGTACAGCAGAAACACCCAAATAGTCAAAGTTATACTTAAGTCTTAATAAAACTGCAAAATAATTTCGACAGCAGTTGGAATAAAAAGCAATTTTGCAGAGTCAGTTCAGTACAAACAGTATACTGATTCTGATTCTCAGCTATAGGACAGCCATCCACTAATGATAGAAAAAGGGTTCTAACAGAGCTTTGGTGCCAATGATATATCCATGTTAAAAAAAAAAAGTGGTCTAGGACTACCAGAATTGTGTGAAAGTTCTGAGCAGGATTATTTCAACAATCATAAAGTATGACAAAAATGTCTAAAGAAAGATAGGCATTCTACTGATAGTATTCCAAGATTATGTGTTAAATAGGGTAACCAAACCTCAAAATATTCTTTCACATTGGTTTCAGAAGAGGCTGATATTTGTTACAAACCTTGAGAAGTAAAACTGTCAAACATACATGAATAACGAAGTAAGAAGTCTTTTCTGGTTTTACCCACAGTTCACAAAAACCCACATTGTGCTATTAAGGAAATGAACACTGTCCTCAAAAAGGCTGCCTTTGAAAATTCATAAATGCCCTGACCAAGGACTGAAAACACACCAATGGGGGCAAATAAGATATTTCAATTGAAATCTCCTTGCTTTGGAGCTTTGGAGCTGGAATCTTAGCCAGTATTTTCCTTTTGCTCTCAATATGCAGTTGCTGGCTGAAGGACAGTTTCACTGCCCAGCTGTGAAAGCTGTTTACAGAAGCTGTTACACAGTTGGAAGTGACAACTTCTGGTTTCAATGCTAATCATGCAAGGCTAAGTTGTGTAATCATGACCTTAAACCAATCATTTAGGGAGGCATCACACCTTTCATAACTGTATTACAAATGCATGCTGCAGGCATATTAAATATGCATATAGATATTGACAAAATGCCAAATAAATACAAACTACTTGGCAAGCTAGTAGACCTTACAAACACTGCAATGATACCAATTTTTCAGTCAAAAGGAAAAAAGAGAAATATCAAGAGATTCAGGAAGATAATTGTTAGTATGCATTATGTGTAATCAGCTCAATATTATTCAAGATCTGCTTACCACAGATGAAAATGTTACTCACAGCAGATTTGCTTAGTTTTCACTCATTTGACTCCAGAGAAATCGAAGTTTTTCCAAAACATGGTGTTAAACTAGTGCAAACAACTTATTGCCACAATGAAAGGTAATTTAGTACAGGTTAAAGAGCTTTGGATTTTTAAAAACCCATCAATATTTTTTTTCTGCAGAATAATCTTAATGTAACATGTTCTGATAATGTAGGTACAGATATTAGTAAAAATTTTCAGTTATGTTACTGTTTTCACTGGGGAGAATAGGCATCATTGATTCCCGTAGGAAACCACCAGGAATATCTGCCAAGAAGAATGCAGTATCATAGGATAACAGCAGTATTCAGGGATACAGTGGTTAGGATCTGAAAACAAAACCAAATCATAGAAGTTTTAAAATCCTCAAGGTGGGTGACTACACGACTACAAGAGCAGCAGGATTGCAGTCTCCAGAAACTTCAACTGTTCACTGGCTAGTTCTCCCACTGACTGCACCTCACAGTAGATATGTGCCAGCTCTGGTAGTCTGCTTACCTGTAAGAGAAAGGTGAGCATTGGATGGTCCATTCAAATACTAATTGGCTATAGTAAGGAAGGTTTAACCTTAGCAGGGGAGATTACGTTTTTGTGAAGAAGTCTGTTTCTTCCTCTATTTCATCTGCTTGGTCTAGCAAGAAAGTAGGCTAATTATCACTGGGCAGGAAAAACTGTTATTGGCAGGTTTGTCACAGAGGTTTTCTTCCAGCTAATACCTTTAGGGAATTATGTTGGGAGTAGGAGGTTCTGTCCTTCCTCTGAAGGAAGACAGACAGTACTGGGGACATAACATTCCTTGTTGAGATCAAAATAAATATGCAAATAAATCAAAAAAGAAAACATACTGGTTTGGGATTTCTTTCAGATGGAAGTATGATCACTAACTCAAATTTAGTTCTGTCTCTTACTGCTGACCCTATTTTGGAAGTGGATTTTCTCTTTTTTACCCTGTTGTTCTTTATATATTTTTTTCTTACAATGTGGAGAAAACATGAGAAAACACTGCATGGATACACTACTGGCAATTTTGTGGCTATTTGCCTCGCACTCAGCTCTTGACGTGCACTGTTATTTTTATTGAAGATGCGAGTATTACAGATTCTGTGAAAGAGAACTGGAAACTTGTTTCCCAGCAATTCTCTCAGCCTTTCCTCATATGGGAAGCGCTCCAACTCTCTGATCGTTTTCATGGCCCTTCTCTGGAGTCACTCTTAACAGATCCATGTCCCTTCTGTGCTGAGGACTGCAGAACTGAAGGGGTACTTCAGGTGATCTCTCATGCGAGTGAAGTAGAGGAGGAGAATCACATCCCCAGCTTGCTGGTCACACTTCTTTTGATGCAGCCCAGGATACAGTTGGTGTTCTGGGCTGCAAGCACAGATTGCAGGCTCATGTTGAGCTTCTCGCCCACTAGCACCCCAAAGTTCTTCTCCTCGGGGTTGGTCCCAATCTATTCTGCGTCCAGCCTGTGTTAGTGCTTTGGATTGCCCTAACCCATGCACATGATTTTGTATTTGACCTTGTTGAACTTCATGAGATTGACATGGGCCCACTCCTCAAGTTTGTCCAGGTTCCTCTGGATAGCATCCCCTCCCTCCATCATATTGATCATGCAATGCTGGCAAACTTGCTGAGGGTCCATCAATCCCACTGTCCATGTCTGTGACAAAGGCGTTAAACAGCACTCGTCCCAGTAGCGACCCCTAAGGAATGTCACTCATTACTGAACTCACTTGGACATTGAGCCCTTGACCACAATTCTTTGAGTGTGATCATCCAGCCAATTCCTTATCCACTGAGTGGTCCATCTCTCCAATTTAGCGGTAAGAATGTCAGACAGGACAGTGTCAAATGCTTTGCACAAGTCGAGGTAGATAATGTCAGTTACTCTTCCCTTATCCACCAGTGCTGTAGCCTCATGTAGAAGGCCACCAGATTCATCAGTCATGATTTGTCCTTGGTGAAGTTATGCTGGCTCTGACCAACCACCTCCTTGTTTTCCATATGCCTCAGCAGACTTTCCAGGAGGATCTGCTCCATGTTCTTGGTGAGCACAGAGTTTAGACTGACCAGCCTATAGTTCCCCGGGTCTTCCTTTTTTTCCATTATTAAAAATGGGAGTTATGCTTCCCTTTTTCCAGCCAGTGAGGACTTCTCAAACATGATGAACAGTAGCTTAGCAACTTCATCTCTTGGTTCCCTCGGGACCCACGGATTCATCTTATCATGGATTCATCTCATCAGGTCCCACATACTTGTGTAGCTTCAGGTTCCTTAACAGTTTTCAACCTGCTACTCTCCTACAGTGGGCAGTTGTTTGATCTCCCAGTCCCTACCTTTGTCTTCTGCACTTGGGCAGTGTGGCTTAATCCCTGCCAGTGAAGACTGAGGTAAAAACATTGTTGAGTACCTCTGCCTTCTCCATATCCACATTTTTACTAGTCTTCCTTTTATAACTGACTTCTCTATAGAAGCTTTTCTTGTTCTCTTTGGCATCCTTGGCCAGATTTAATTCTGCCAGGGCTTTAGCTTTCCTATGCTGATCCCTGTCTGCTTGGACAATTTCTCTGTATTTCTCCCAGACTATCAGTCCTTACTTTCATGCTCTTTTTGAGTTTAAATTTGTCCAGGAGTTCCTTTTCATTCATGCAGGCATTCTTGCCTGACTTCCTCTTTATTGGGATGCATTGCTCCTCAGCTTGGAGGAGGTGATCCTTGAATATTAACCAGCTTTCTTGGGCCATTCTCACCTCCAGGGCTTTATTTTATGGTACCCTACCAAGAAGATCCCTGAAGAGGCTGAAGTCTGCTCTCTTGAAGGCTAGAGTAGAGAGTTTGCTGCACACATCCTCAGTGCCCTAACGATATTGAACTCCCCATTTAATGGTCCCTGCATCCAAGGATTCCCTTGAGCTTCACATTCCCCACAAACCTTTCCTTTTTTTGGTAAGAACAAGGTTCAGCATAGGACCTCTCCTTATTGACTTAGCTACTTGGGATTTAGTTTTGTTCTATGGCAAAGAGATTCTAGATCCATAAGTAGCCCAATGGTTTGATCTTGTGGTTTATACTACAGAAATTCTGATAAACCACAGCATCAGAAAATGTGGTCTAGGTTTTTAGTTTTTAAATTTTTTTAAAAAAAATTCTTTTAGGTGCCTTCTTATCTAAAGGTTTACCTGAGATAGGTAAACTTTACTACAGAGAAAGATATGCATGCAGAATCAAGGGCACATTCGCCAGTTCACAAAGTCTAATACAGCTCCAACTTGCTTTTGTGCTATTGGTGTAGCAGAATGACTTGGAACCTAAGTAATAATTCTCATTTTCGAAATCACTGAACTGTGTAGTGCTGAGAGACAATCACTGTCTCCTAGGCTCACTTATACATGTAAAGATTGTTCTCATAGGCCTGTGGAACAGCAGGGGAAAGGGTAGTGAATTTATGACATGTTTTCTTTCAGTATATAAAGTCAAATTGCAAAAGCTATTGTGCATCCTGTTCATGGGCTTTGTGATCCTGTAGTGGCAGGAAACTCTCTCCTTTGGAGTGTTTGAAGAAGGGGGTGAGACTGGCAACGTGCTGTCTGAGAGCTAAGTGGTTATTAACATGTCAGGCAGATATCAGGCTTCTTAAAAAATTCATGACTCTGTTAACGTAAAATTCATGGGTTTTTAGAGAAACATGTAATCTAGTCCTTAAGTAGGTGTACATAGATCTATGTAGTTAATGACAACTCTCTACTCAACCTGTAATGAATCCATCAGATTGAATTGGAGAATTGTATTTGTTTTTTTTCTATTTTGATCAAGAGTATGGCGGTTGAGTTTAGCTGGTTAAAGCTACTGACTTTCTCACTACAGTTTAATTGTATATAAAGACATGCTATGAATCTGTAGGTTCAGCTTCATCTTGTAGGAAATTGTCCTTATCAATTTTTATATCCATATTGCTATGCATTAATATCTCCCCAGGCAACAAAGGAGAAAAATTTCCTAGTTACAGTAAAGTCATATTCTCAAGGATGTAAATTATTCTAAATGGCCTTGGAAGCAGTGCAATTTAGTGCATTATTTCTACATACAGAAATATTGAAACATGAAATTTTTATTTGCCTGAGCCCATGGACATCAAGGACTAACTACTTTTAAAAAATAAATTATTCAGGCCTCTTGTCAGCTGATTGCAAAATGAGCTTTGCTAGCTGAGAGTTTAGTGACTGTTTCTGAATTTTTCACTTGGCAGCTGTGCCTGTCCTGTGTTTAAGTAAGGAATACAGGGAAGAGGTCAAGACATTTTTTAAAAGCTGACGTGCAAAGAATTAGTATTTCATTAGTTTTGTTTTCTTTGATAAACTCATATACTTTCAAGAAAAAGATCATTAGGAGTTTTCTTTGCCTCTAATCCACTCACCTTTGTAGATCATCTTGAAAATTGTTAGAAATACCAAGCTTGATCTTCCCAAGCTGGCTGGCAGACTACCAAGAATATGAGGAGTCTGTATACTGTTAGTCCAGCCATTTCAAAGACTGAGCGATGACTCACCATATAATGCTTTAAGTTATCACAATATAAACCCCAAATATTTTGCTCTTCTTTAGCTTGTCTATTAATTACATCAATTCATGAGGTTGCATTTTCAAATCTATTGCACAAAGCTAAGATCTCTCTTTTACCTAGTCACATAAACCTGGAAACTTGGACTATCAAAAAGGCAGGAAACAGGATAATGTCACTCCCCAGACTGGCTACACCAAAATACTTAAAAATTCATCAGAATAGTGGAGCAATGGTTTGCCTCTAACCACAGCATTCTTTCTTCAGACCATTAATTAAATGCTGGAAATAAGCGTTTAGCTCATTTAGCTGAAAACGATAATATTTTCAATTTCTCCAATAGTTTGCTTTCAAATATTGAACTTCCTGTCCTTGTCTTTTGGCATGTCATAATGTCCCCCATTCTCCAAGCTTTATACAGCTTTCCAAAATAAAGGAGATATGGACTCTGAAAAGTCATTGGAAAGTAACTTTTCAACTTTACCTGATGTCTTTTAAATATGAAAAATGTCAGCCTATTGGCTTTGTCTTTCATTGTTTGTCATTCAAAGCTCTTTTGCAATGGCTAGAATGTGGAAACATAGGGATGCAGCTGATGTCTGGGGCTCTGGTCAAACTTCACTGCTAGGCAGACAGAAGCACAGGTTTTTGTGCTGCAGAGTGGATGATACAGTATTTCTGTATGACTGATAGTGGGATGGTGTTTGGTATTTAGATTTCTTTATGATCCTACTATTTTTATACACATTAGCCTACACCACAAGAGCCATTATCCAGTTAACTTCTTTGAAAAGTGTTTACACCAGTAAAATAAGATTCAGTAAAATATCGAGCGCATATTATCTGTGAATCATGTACTGTTAAGTCTTCCCTGCACTTCTAAGACATGGTTTAGTCTCTGTGCTCCATTTTGGGTTTGCCGGCTCATATTTAGTGAAGCTTATGCTTTCTACAGTTTTGGACACAGTTAAATGTCCTATTTTATTCACAGAATCATAGAATTACCAGAGCTGGAAGGGACCCACAAAGATTATTGAGTCCAACTCCTATGCCTGCATAGGACAATCCTAACATTCACAACAAGTGTCTACGGATATTGTTGGTAAGATTATTCTCTGTTTGAATAATTTCAAGGGATGCTTGTGTTATGATAAGATTTACAGACACAGCTGACAGTGAAAGTTAACATCTTCCACAGTGAAACAAGACAGGCAATCAAATCAGTGTTACATGTATATGAATATTTTAATTCCCAGTTTCAAAGTATTTATACATGAGTCTCTAAATCCAGAATTCAGTTACAAAAACACTTCTGTTTTTCTTAGCTGTCATGATTATAGATAAGCAAGGAGACACCATGTAGTCAGAATTGCCTACCTTGACACTCTGTGGCTCTCCAAAACCCCATGACCTTGAACTTAAGATATAGTGGGTTTATTTTTATCATGAGAACATAGATGCTTTTGGTAAATGAAGTAATGAAAGACATTTGCCTTGTAATTTATCAAAGGGTCAGTGAAATGTCAATAAATAGAAAAATAAGTGTGTTTTAATACCAAATATTTAAGACAAGCTCTGCAAAATTGAAGTGTTTTGGCACAAAATGCATTAAAATAACTTCAAAATTATAATTTGGCAATGATGGTGTTCTTATTTAAATAATGCATATATAATCCCATCAAACAGAATAGGTTATTTTATAATACATCCATAGCTTAGGTGGGTTTAAGCAATAAGAACAGCATATTATAGTATGGTTTAGAATGAAACTTTATACCTACAGAGATCACTGCTATCTGTAATTTTTCCTTTTCTTGGTGAACCGGATAAGCTGTTCATGTTTCTGTTATTAAAAGTCGACTTTGGCAGATATTTTTTTTAATTATTTTATGCAATTTTTAAAGTAAAGTTGGCAAAGCCCTCTAAGATCATCAAATCCACTGTCAGCCCAACACCGCCACACCTGCTAAACCATGTCCTGAAGTGCCATGTCTACCTGTATTTAGAACACCTATGGGGATGGAATCTCCATCACTTCCCAGGGTAGCCTCTTCCAAAACTTCACCACTCTTTCAGTAAAGACATTTTTCCTAATATCCAATCAAAACCTCCCCTGGTGCAACTTGAGGTAATTTCCTCTTGCCCTATCACTTGTTACCTGGGAGAAGAGACCAACAACCACCTCAGTACAACATCCTTTCAAGTAGTTGTAGAGTGTAGTAAGATCTCCTCTCAACCTCCTCTTCTCCTGACTGAACAATCCCAGGTCCCCCATCTGCTCCCCTTAAGACTTATGTTTCAGTCCCTTCCCCAGCTTCACTGCCTTTCTCTGGACATGCTCCAGCAACTCAATGTCCTTCTTGTAGTGAGGGGCCCAAACCTTAGCACAGCATGGCCTCACCAGTGCCAAATACCAGTGCCCTTCCCTCATCCTTCTACCCACACTATTCGATGACATAAGCCAGGATTCTGTTGGCCTTCTTGGCTGCCTGGGCATACTGCTGGCTCATGTACAGCCAGCAGTCAACCAACAGCTCCAGATTCTTTTTCATCAGGTAGCTTTCAGAGCCACTCTTCTCCAGGCCTGTAACATTGCCTGGGGTTGTTGTGACGAAAAAGCAGGACCTGTCACTTGGCCTTGTTGAACCTCATAAAGTTTACCTGGGCTCTTCGATCAAGCCCGTCTAGATCCCTCTGCAGATCCTTTCTGCCCTCAAGCAGATCAACCCTCCTGTCCAAATTGGTGTCATCTGCAAACTTACTAGGGAGCATCCATACCATTGATAAAGATATTAAACAGAACCAGCCCCAACACTGAGCCCTGGGGAACACACTTGTGACCGGCCACCAACTGGATTTAACTCCGCCTCAACTCTCTGGGCTTGTTCACCCAGCCAGTTTTTTACCCAGCAAAGAGTACCCCTGTCTAAGCCATGAGCAGCCAGCTTCTCTAGAAGAACACCGTAGGAGACAGTATCAAAGGCTTTACTGAAGCCCAGGAAGGTAACATCCACAGACTTTCCCTAAACCACCTTGGGAAGCCTCCAGTTATTTGGGACCTGCTCTGCTAACCAGGACTACCTTAGTGGCAGAGCATATTAAACTTACATCACATTGCAGTTTAAACTTATTATGTATGCAGTGTTTCCTAAAAAAGCTTTGATAAGGCTATGTATAAGAGAAAAATCCTGTTTAGAAAGGCAGATTCAGTCATCTTTCTTTATCAACAAGTACAGTCTTCTCATGGCGGAAGAGAGACTGTGACTCTCGAGATCCTATCCTCTTTACTGCTTGCAACCTTAAGATAGTCTCTTAAAAACAGAGTTGTCTGAGTAGCCTTGTTTCTCATGCAGCTGTATTACAGTATACATCTTCGTATTTCCATTTATCTTAGATATAATCATGGCTCTACAGCACCCCTGCCCTTTGTAAAATGAGTCCCACTTAAGTTTTTTTTCCTGGCTGTAAGCCACGGAACTGCTCAAAGTGGGGAAAGGACATTAGGTTTGGCACCCTGCATGGGTGTGTATGGGCTTTTTTTTCCTGTGAACAAAAGCAGCTAAGGATGATTTGTGATGTTGAACAACCGGTTAATGACATCCTGTTTCAGGGGCAGGGATAGCTTCTGATTCCCTCATTCCTTTCCTGTAGAGGCTGAGTGGTTAGCAGAAGCTGCTGCCTGCCTGCATGGATGGAGGATACAGCTAGGTTACTGCTTCTGCTGCACCTGCTGATGCTGCAATGCAAGATGCCATTTGCCATTTGGGCTACAATGAGTTATCACATGCTGGTTTGGATTGCTTTTTTTTTGGGGGTAGGGGGAATGACAACAGTCTGTGAGGGCTGCTATCAAGCACATTTGGGCATTTGTTTGTTTCCAAGTTAAACATTCATGAAAGAGGTGATTGCCTAGGAAACACAGGTGTTCCACTTTCTTTTGCTTCTGAAATGGCACTCTGCCTACCTGATATAGCACACATGCACATTAGTTGCCATTCCTATGGTCTCATACAGCTCGAACCACATTCAAACCTCTGCAAAGCTGTGTGCATTTACCTCCAGCTTTTATTTGGGAGTGGAAAGTGTTTTGAAATACTTCTACTGAAATGCTTCTACTGAAAAAATCCAGCCAAACAACAACTTCATTTAAGAGAAATATGAGGAGTTTCTTCCTTTTTTCATTTCCATTACTGATTGTTGCTGTGTTCAATACATCTTCCAGACTGTGTGTAATCCTGCAATGATCCTTAAGGTACTAATGCAGGACATCTGCTTGATCATATGCCACACGCTGTCTGCCTTCTTTAAAGCCTAACATTCCACAGCTCAGGAGCTCTTGTTCTGTTACTCCTACAGCAAAATTTTGTTGTGTGAGATACAGGTCCCTCTCTGACTGCTCACAGAGGACTGACACAGTTTCTACAGCAGGCAGCACATCCTCCTTTGCAGAGGCCAACCATTAATGTCACAGCCTAAGCCTGAAGCCTGCTTGCTAGTCTTCTTTTATCAGGTTTGCAGCAGCCCTCGTGGTTTGACTCCAAAACAGTGACTGTACTGAACAGAGAGTCAGAAACCCCTGGGTACAAGGGTGTGCCAGCAGCTGCAACTGGTGGAGTGCCAGCCTCCCAAGAGCAGCTTAGTTTGGTTAGTGGCATTTTCAGGTGTCTACAGTGTGTACCAGGCATGAGATTTCCTCCACGTATGCTGGGTGTAGCTTCTCTGTCTGTTCAGTTGAATGAGAAGCTTCTAACTAGCAAAGTTTTTATGTGGTTTCGAAAGCAAATTTTTAAAAGATAAAAAAATTTACTTAATGATCAGCACTTTGAAACAGGAGAACCTCAGAAGACTTGGAGAATTATTCATTATCTTAACTTTATGGTTTATCATTTTCTGGTTGTATGCATGTCTATATGGCACATGTTGTATCATGACCTGTGGCCATCTCAGGGATGTTATTAATTAATTCTGTGGTGTTGCTTAAAGGTGACAGCAAAGCAGAGTGCCACTACCAGGAGTGCTGTGTGAATAAGGCCTTTAATAATAAATACAATATGGCTTTTTGCTTATTTGTTTTTCCCTTCACCCCAAAAATATTTTTCACAGCTTGTATTCAAGCTGCAGGAATAACAAACAGGATCTCCGAACACAGACGTAAGAGTACAGTGAGGAATTAGCTAACAAGACTACTGCAAGGCAGCAGCTCACAGCTGTGGAGAAATGGGATAAGTGGTGAATATGCTGTTCTTATGTGGATAAGGCCTGCATACAATGAGATACCACTTTCAATATAAGTAGCAGATAGGTGCAGGTCATAGCTGAGGCAGATGGAACTGCTGGCCATGCTGGCTGCAGAAACAGACCAGGCAGGGAAAGCACACACAAAGGTGTTTGGCACCCTCCAGCCCCAGCAGATGTAACTCCTGCTTTTGGGGCCAATGGTACATCCCTCTGCATCTGTGGGAGGCTGCTCAGGGCCAGAATTAGGCTTTTCTGTAGTCTGCACAGTTGCTATTTCGAATGCCTTCAAATACCTTTTTTTTTTTAAAAAAAAAATCTGATTTTATTTAACGGTTTCCGCAGTTTCCTCGTGCCACCAGCAGAAGTTTCGAAGCAAAGGGCTTTTTTTCAAGAGCATTCTGTGTGATGACGACCTTTACTCTTTGCACTCCACACTTTTATCAGGAATGACAAACACGATGCCCCTTCTCCCACCTGCCGCCCTGCCTCGTCCACGCCGAACAGCAGACCCACTCCTGCCGTTACAGCGGGCTTCCCTTTTTTTTAAAAAAAACCGTAATATCTCACGGAAAACCTACCCAATCTGGTGTCAGAGGCTGGTGTTCGCCTCGGTGCGGGTTTTTGAACGGTGCGTGTGCCACCTAGAGGAAACGTGGCGGTTTTGGGTAAGAAGGTTGGGGACACAGGGGACATGCTCCCACCGCCTGTGGTATGGACCTACGCCAAGTCGACCTCAAGGCTGACAGCTATGGTCAACCTGCAAAAAGTCCCCAACACCTAGTAATGATTGAATGCCCTCAGGAAAGCTCAGTAAATGGCACTCTGTGCCTCTGTGTTGGCAAAGCATTTGCATATCCCTGGAAAAGGAGCTAAGAACGCTGTACTCTTTTCTACTCTAGTAAAAGAGATAAAACCTTTGTTTGCTTAGTTTAGTAGTCCTGGCATCTGCTAATGCTATCTAAGTCCCAAGATACAGAAGGAAACAGC
This sequence comes from Tapera naevia, assembly GCA_033556795.1. NCBI lineage: Eukaryota > Metazoa > Chordata > Aves > Cuculiformes > Neomorphidae > Tapera > Tapera naevia. Next base: position 8,319,541 of record JAUMJJ010000044.1, read on the forward strand.
TCTGGCCTGGCAAAACCAGAATGAATTAATTCTTCCCAAGGTAACAGTCATTTGTGAGAGAGTCATCACCTTGCGAACAAGAAACAGAGCCTACTCACCTCATTCCCTGTTCTCTAGATCTTATAATATAGCAGAAAATCTGCGTCTCAGATTTGGATCCTTTCAATTCACTGTAGTTCCAGTACTGAGAATTTAGGGGATGACTAAACTCTGTTTTGCATAAATACAAAACTTCCAGTGTGACTGAACAATCCATGCCATAAATACTTTTTCAAGTAGGACTTATGCCAGGAAGGAGGTGATTCTGCATGAAGTCATGTGCACAAAGATTCTTGTGGGTAAGACACTCTCAACCATTTGCAGGCATGAGTCTTCAAGAACTGCTGGAACCACAAAGCAGGGTTTCAGTGCAGCAGTCACTGCTTGACGAAGTCTGCTCCCTGGTTTCAGGTCATGTTGATTTTACTGCACTGACCTAATTGAAGGCAACAGTCCCATCCTTGGGCCATAAGCTCAAACTGAAGGAGAAGAAGGGAAGTTAGGTCTTGTTAATTAGAGCTCAACTGAGCACTTGCTCCTTTGAGACACATACAAGATGAAGAGCCACAAAATACCCTTTGATTGCTGCTGGGAAGTGGACAGACAGTAAGGCAAACTTGTCACATTTGTTAACTTTCCCCTGATTTTGTTATACCAGAAAGTGTTCAAGCATCACTGAAGATTTCTTAACAGAAGCTTTAGCGATGTAGTGGCTTAGAAGAACTAAAAATTTTCCCCAAAACTCATTGTCACATTGCTTACCAAATAATTTGGAATAACAGTTAATATAACAGTACACTCTGTCCACATTTTGAAACCTTTAATGACTTCTCTGATAAGTGACTAGTATTAGGAGATGACTAACCAGGGTCAGAGTATATCTGACCTGGCTTTTTTCAGTGGCCTCATTTGACGACATCAGCCTCTCACACAAGGGCCTCACTCACAGGGAGACTCTAAAACATGTATTAACTGTTTAACACCACAGAAGTGTTTAGTGCAAATGACAAACCAATGAAGAGCAATGAATAGGAAGTACTTTGCCCTGTAGGCACTTGCTCACTGATAGAAGCTGGCGATGGTTGTGAATGCTCAGGTGACAATTTGTGTTTTGTCTCCTACTCCATGATACTTGCCTAAATGGTGTAAATGTGTTGAAGCTTCCTTGTCTGTGGAAGAGGAACAAGCAGCCTCACCCTCTCATTTACTCTGCACTGTTTATTGAGGTTGGTGTCCATTGAGGTTGGCCAGAACTGTGGCCCATCAGTAGCATCCTGGGCAGCAGCAAAAGGATTTGTATCTGGGATGTTGCACAGCAGCAAGGAGCAATGCTAGCCCTCTGTGCTTGCAAAAACCAGTACCTTACGGCAGCACCAGGTACTTCAGGACATCTCCGCTCAGTGTCAAGGGACATACACAGATATACTCACACTGCTTTTGACCTACCTTGCCTGATCATTGAAGTCAGGTGAAAAGGCTTTCAGTTGCTAAGTACTCAGCTTGATGCTACTGCAAGTTAATTATTTCCTGTACCTGCATCAGCTGTTAATGAAAATACTCTAAAACAGGTCTGAGAGCATGTACACACTGCAGTGGTGCCTGTATGCAGCATAAAGTCTGTTGGTATTCTGGTATGATGAAACTCATCAGCTTTTTGTGTTGTGTGTTGAGGAGAGGTAATGTTCAGATTCCCACTACAGGTAAGAAGAAAAATACTGCCATCCTATAACAAGGTGATAGATTGACTTCTTACAAGTGAATAGAAGATAAACCAACTTCTTAGAGGGTGAGGAGTGGCATAATGAGTAAAGGAGTCATAAGCAGATGAGGAGGTGGTTTTAAGCTTGTATTCCTTCTCAGTACCTTTGGGTCAGAAGCCTTTATTGAGGAAGTCATCACTGGGTCAGGTAAAATATGAAAAATTAGATATGTGGGGAGGAGTCCCTTTCTCTTTTTGACATACAAAAGGCTTCCCACACAGGGAAATGTCATTCTTTTACTAACCCATCATGGGTCTTCTTGCATAAGCAGGCAGAGTTTTCAGTTAAGTCAGTTTGATGCTAGATCTGCTTGAAGAAAGACAGTTTTGATACTGGCCAGTTCATTTCTTTAGTTCCAAGTAGATTTCTGGTGAGCTCATGGAATTTTGCAGCCTAGAGGAAGTTGAGTTTGGATTTTGTTTTTATTGTAATTTACAGTAACAAGGGAGACAAAGCTCAGCAGAGAGGTAAGCTGGTATTACATTCATTTTGAAATCTAAGAAATTGTTTCTGTTTGTACCATGGTTGGTTCCAGGAAGCCAGGCTTTCTTCTGCAAGCAACACGAGTGGAACACAGTGTGAATGTACAAAATAAAACACTGTGTGAGAAATATTTTTTGCAATATCGGTGCCATAATCAATTAGAGGTCTATGCCCATCTCGACTATAGATTTTTTTAGTTGAATATGTGTTAAAGAAAAACATTTCCAAGGGCATGTTCCAGCTTCTCTTTAGGATACATAATGATTGATCACTTAAAAAAAAAAATCACAGGTAAACATCATAAAGAAATGAATGCTATAAAGCAGTTGTAATCATATAGACATTGTCATCCAACTTTTTACTTTCAGAAACAACCTATTGCATACCAAAATAAGATTAAATATGCAAACATATGCTATGGACAAAAATATTCACTTACCCCTGGCTGATTCTTTCTAGCAGCATGAGGTGGTTTAAACATGATTAAGCATTAAGAAAAAAAATAAAAGTGAGTGTGTTGTACATCAAAACCCAATGTCAATGCTGTACACAGTGAATCTGTAAACTGTGACTAAAGGCAAAACATTTTTAAAATGCCTCTTATAATGAAAAGATTTATTGTAAAATATGTCTTAAATGCCTTGAATAAAATGCTTATTGTGTGTGCAAAAAATTACTTCATTAATTTTATTAATTTATTCAACCCCCCGCCTTGGTGGGGTTCAAATGCAGAAGGAGTAAAGGATTTGACAACAGGAGAGCTGGAATCCGTAACAAACACCTTTTTAATTTAGGGCAGTAACAGTGATGTGATTTGATATGGGGGAGCCGAATTTGATTATTTTTTTTGTGAGTGCCTGGAGCTACCACCGAATGTGCTAATATTCTCATAAAAATGTCTTTAGTGTGCAAGATGTTGAGGTCAGATACTGTACACCACAAACTTCATATCAGGTTCCATCTCTAGATTTGTGAGCTCCTTTCTTGTTGAGTGACTGCACAGCACAGGGTGTTGTCTTCTCTCCTTCTATCAATGGCTGTATTCTATTGTGTTTCCTCATTCTTTGCTGACTTGCATATGCTCATGGCTCCTGCAAAATTAGGTCCTATGAGTACACAGAAATGTGCCCAAATTCACCAGCTACTTTTGAAACTTGCACATACAAATTTTCTCCTGATTCCCCAACATGAAACTGTCTCTCACTTCTGCTCATTCATGTTCTGTAAAACATCCCAAACAAAGAATTGTAATGTTTATGAGAATGAGTGGCAATCAAGAAAGAAAATACTCTTTGCATCCTTGTTTTGAAAGCAATCGGTTCACTTAAGAGAAAATGCATGTTTCTGAGCAATGTACTAAAGCCTTTTCCCTTTTTTTAAAGCTTTCTTGTCACAGTCTTTTTCTGAAACTATGTGTTTCTCTCTCTCTTATCCTTCCTCCTCCTGCTATTATTGTTTTATATTGTGGGGCATTTGGTGATACAGGAAGGAAAGGATCTTAAATGACTAGAAACCAGATAATAGACGAAATTTGCCCTAAAAAAAGGGATTGCAATGACAAGTTTTCTCTCCTCTCCCCAGATAAACAACTTTACTAGCTACTATGAAAATCTTTCAATCCAACTTCAACTCCATGTTTTTCCACTGTTTTAGATAGACTGATGGCGTAATCAGGGCCATTAGAATCTGCATCACTCAGTGGGCAGAGGACAACAAGACTCGGGCTAGAAACACGTTCCCTTTGGGTTGCTTCAGTGGGAGGAGTGATACTTTTTCTTTCAGCCTTGTCTCTCTTACTGGCTCCTGTACCCATATCAGAGAGATGGAGATTAGTACCTCTCTTGTCTCTGTTGGCAGCTGGGCTTGCAATCATAGCTGAGTAAATACTGTGACAATCTTGTTCTGAATGATCAATTTTGAGGTATCTACATGCCAAGAAAAATTACTCATGATGGTTCGTTAAATATGTCAAGATTGTACTCATGGACAATGTAGAAGTGGCTGTGTCACTGCAGAACACTGCACAGATGCCCAGTTGCTGCGAACTGCACTGAAAATTAACACAGAAGCTAATGGGCCCTAGATATGGATCCTAGCCTACTGTTTCACACCTAAAAACATTTAGCAATCACCTGCTAATGCATGAAGTTCAGGACATTATAGAGCCTAGTTTTTCATTTCTGTGCTTGTTTTGTTTATTTTTAAAGTGCCATTGATGCATTTGTATTTGTCTAAGAAGGCGACTTGAATAAAACAAGAAGAAATCTTCAAAAGAATTCTTCAGAGCATAGAGGCTTCAGTCATTATTACTTGTGGGTCGTTCTGATTGATTTTGCTGTAAAATGAGATAGCAATTAGGTAATGATGAAATAAAGTCCACCAGCTGCTTGTTGAAGTCCAGCTCTTGCAGGCCAGTCATTAGTCTTCTGCTACCTGATGAAAGCTACAGTCCTGTAAATTTGGAAATGCTATCAGACTTCCTTAAGCAGGTCATCTTGACACTGCCCACTGTGTTCCGCTTTCTGTGTTTCCCCCCAGCAGGGCGTAATTTGGAAATGAGCAAAGTAAGATGGCGTGATTTTTTGACTGCCAAATTTATGTTCTGGAGATCCTTGCTGAGTCTTAGAGATGTCAGAGAAACCGATATGCATTTCTGAAGCTTTTTAAGTACATTACTAGAACAACCTTTATCTTAAAATCAAATGCATCAGCTATGAATAATCTAGGCGTTTCTGTGCTACTTGGATACACTAGGAATTATGACTGCATTGCTAGTGAAGTAGGAATTTCCAAAAAAACCCACCATGTGATGGAGTTGGACACCTTCTGTTTATTAAACTGAACTTGAATCCCTCCCTCATTTTTTCAAGGGATTTCACCACAGCTCTATTTTTCCAGATGAGTACGCTGTTCATTGGGCAATGGCATACTCTCCAGTTGCTCTTTCTTTGCCCCTAGCTTCAATGGCAGTGGAGCCAGCACCTCTGGAACTGAAAAGAAAGGTATGATCGGGAAAGAAGATAAGACTTAGGTTTCTGCCCATCTTCACAAAGTAGAAAAGTTTCAATGTGAGAGATTGAAATGTCTCAAGGTCTGACTGGCTATGATTTGGGAAAAAAATGTAGAATTTTTTACATGTTTTAAGGATTTATATGAGCTTAGAGCAAAGGTTATGATTTGTAAGCTGAAATGAAGTGCTTGACAACAACAAGACACCAGTGCTCTATAGGAGGGATATGAGAGGCTCAGCATGGATCAGCTTGGACTGAAATGTCTTCTCAGATACACCTAGAACCTAAAGAATTCTCTTCCAAGAAAGGAAGTTTGATGCAGTTTAGGACAATATAAAGGAACATAAATCCAATAAAATTAAACCTGAAATGGAGATTAATGGGTATTCTGAAGAATAAATTCTTAAAATCACAAGAACCGATAAGTAGGGGTTTCTGGTACAGTAGAATCAGAGAGACTGAAAGAGAATTGGAGATATTTTCAGTTTATGAAAAGCTAGACAATGCATTAAAAACGTTTGTAGGGTGGGATAATGTCTTTTATTAACTTGGCTTTGTTGTTTTTCCAACTTCTATTTGTTTGCCTAATAAGAGCTACTACCTCACCTCAGATTTTTTTTTGTAGTGTGCTTATCTGAGAAATATAACTCAATGAAGTTATCTTACTACAAGTGGTCATGTTTCCAGACTGCAGACTATGAAGGTTAATTTGTATAAATCTAGATAATTTTTTAGTTTACATATGTAGTTTTTGTTCTCTAATTTGTGACCGGTAAGAAAAAAAATGCTATTTCATTTATACAGAGTAATTTATTGAAAATACATAATTTCTTCAATAGCATGTCTACAAACAAGTAAGATTAAAGCTGTAACTTACTGAGAATGACAAATAAAAAGCAGAGCCTTGCATGATTGAGGTTCCAAATGTGAAATTTTGGCCTTAATGTGTAAGGCCAAATGGATGGATTAAACTTAAAATTGTAGGTAGGAGAACACTGTTTAGCTATGCTGCCGTAACCTATTTTTTCAGGGTCTGTCTGGTCCCTGAACAATCACCTAGTGGTGTTCCATGGTAAAAAGCAGTGCATAAAAAGCACCTATCCACTTTGTCCTCTTGACAGTAATTCCAATGAATTTAGTATATCAAACCAAAAGTTTTTGTAGCTTATTCAACTGTGTAGGCTGAGGCCTATTCAAAGTTCATCTTCCTGTAGTTTATTTATGCATAGAAAGTACTTAAAGAGTACTCCTTACGAAAAGTACACAGTCTGTAGACTTCCTGGGTTTATCTTGCAAGTGTTTTTGCTGGGTAATGTTGTAGGCAGATGCTTCATACTGACTATCTTCAAGCAACAGAGATATTGTGATCAACAGTTCCTAATAAATAAATAAACACTATTAGCTTAACTGTGTGTGCCAAGTAAGGAGAAGAAAAGAATAGCTAAAGGATGGGATCAAGTTCTATTATTGTTTGTCTATTCTTTGTTCTGTGGCATTGAACAAATTGCTCAATTTTTATTTATTACATTAGTTGCATGTGCTTATTCTCATTTCGGATGAGCTGTTAGAAGGATTAACAAGGAATTTATAAGTATTTTTTCTCTCTTTCTCTGTGTTGAAAGACATAGTTCTGGTCAGAGACAAAGGAGTCCTGTCTCAAGATATCATTTTAGTAGAACTTCTTAGGCCAGGAGGAGATCACAACCTTTCCCAGTTTTCTGGACTGTTGGAAAGTCTCCAAACACCACTGGAGAAGTAACCAAAACATTAGCAGTTTTTGACCAGGTTCCTGCACTTCATTGTTTTGTTAGTACTGTGGCTTGTTTCATACCATCTCTGGGTCACTATGTTGGGTCAGAATTCTTCATGCAATTTCTTATTAAATTCTTACTACAAAATAGGAAATATTCTGTTAGGTAATTCTCTAAAACCTCCATTTTTTTTCTGTCAGAAGGTTTGGGGATTTTTATGGCAAATTCATCTGCTGAGTTTGTATGCTCATACCTGATGGATGCTCAGGGATGCATATGTAACCACTGTTCCTGTGAACAGCATCATTCAGTGACTACACTTGGGTGATTTTACTCCAGTCTTCCTAGGAATAATAGCTTGGCTTGGCAGTGTGGTGTGCTAAGTGAGACTTTAGGGCTGCTTAGTCGTAGAATCATAGAATCATTAAGGTTGGAAAAGACTTCTAAGATTATCCAGTCCAACTGACAGCCCAACACCACCATGCCAAATAAACTGTGTCCTGAATTGCCATGTCTACATGATTTTTAACACCTGTGGGGATGGAGATTCCAACACTTCACTGGACAGCCTCTTCCAAAACTTCACCACTCTTTCAGTAAAGAAATTTCTCCTAATATCCAATCTAAACTTCCCCTGGCACAAGCTGAGGCCATTTCCTCTTGCCCTATCACTTGTTACTCAGGAGAAGTAACCACCTCAATACAACATTCTTTCAGGTAGTTGTAGCGTGCAGTAAGATCTCCTCTCAACCTCCTCTTCTCCATACTATACAACCCCAGGTCCCCCATCTGCTCCCCATAAGACTTGTGTTTCAGACCCTTCCCCAGCTTCACTGCCCTTCTCTGGAAATGCTCCAGCAACTCAATGTCCTTCTTGCAGTGAGGGGCCCAAACCTTATCACAGGATTTGAGGTGTGGCCTCACCAGTGCCAAGTACAGGGGGATGATCCCTTCTCTTTTCCAGCTGACCACAGTGTTTCTGGTACAATCCAGGATGCTGTTGGCCTTCTTGGCCGCCTGGGCACACTGCTGGCTCACGTTCAGCTGGCTGTCAACCAACAGCCCCAGGTCCTTTTCTACCAGGCAAATTTCCAGCCACTCATCCCCAAGCCTGGAGTGTTGCACAGAGTTGTTGTGACTGAACAGTAACCTGGCACTTGGCCTTGCTGAATCTTGTACAATTGGCCTTGGGCTTGTCCAGATTCCTCTGCAGAGCCTTCCTGTCCTCAAGCAGTCCAACACTCTCACACAGCTTGGTGTTGTCTGCAAACTTACTGAGGGAGCACTCAATTCCCTCATCCAGATCATTGATAAAGATACTAAACAGAACCAGCCCCAACACTGAGCCCTGGGGAACACCACTTGTGACCTGCCACCAACTGGATTTAACTCCATTCACCTCAACTCTCTGGGCTTGTTCACCCAGCCAGTATTTTACCCAGCAAAGAGTACCCCTGTCTAAGTCATGAGCAGCCAGCTTCTCTAGAAGAACGCCGTGGGAGACAGTATCAAAGGCTTTACTGAAGCCCAGGAAGGTAACATCCACAGCCTTTTCCTAAACCACTAGGCGAGACACCTTGTCATAGAAGATCAGACTGGTCAAGCAATACCTTCCCTTCATGAATCCATGCTGGCTGGGCCTGATCCCTTGGTTGTCTGGCACTTGCCCGGTAAGTGCATTAAAGACAATTATCTTTCCTGGCACCGTGCTCAGGCTGACAGGACTGCCATTCCTCCAACTATCTTTCTGGCCCTTCTTGTAGATAGGCTTCACACTGGGAAGACCCCAATCCTCTGTCACCTTCCCTGTGAACCAGAACTGCTGCTAAATAATCCTTTTGCAGCATCCTATTAAGCACTGAGGTGCCCCAAATCCAAGGGCACCTCTTCAAAATTCTTCCCGTGTTTTGGCCATCAAATAAGAGAGAAAGGGAGAAAAAGGTGAACTTCTATCTTTTTTGCCTCCCAAACCAATGGTCATGAAACGACTTAAAGTTTTGGTATTGTAAGCTGTTGATACCCGAGGGTTCAGCAGAGGGGGAAATTTTACTCTCGTCTCCTGTCAGAGAAGAGGCTGTGCAGATGAGCCATGCTGTGGTGTTGATTAACAGATAAACCCAAAAAGCCAGAATGCATTGTCAGTGTTTCACACATGTCCTGCAACAAACACAAAAGAAAAGGAGAATGATACCTGCAAGGTAGCACTACTGAAGCGGCACAGCAACATAATAGATCTCAGCAGACTCTACCATCGATTAGCCTGTGGCAGTGTGCAGAGTAAATCTAGCTTTTTCTTTTCCATTGCCATATAGATATGTCTGTCATAATCTTTAATTCCAGAGAACTTTACACTATCCCATCTCTACTTCTTACCTGGAATTTCAGCTTCACTTCCATCTGTCTTCATACTTTAAATAACTAGCATATGAAGTACTGATATTCCACTCTCCATATTGGCTAGAACATATAGCTGAAATCCAAATATGTTGAGACATATGCTGAGGCATAGCTGTATAAACCTGAGATGGATTAGGGTTTCATGTCTGGCTCCCCTATTTACACTCATTTAAAAATTTGATGAAGCAATTATTTGGAGTAGTAGATGCAGGACATGAAACAGTGCTACAAACTACAAAAGAGTATGCCCAAGTGCAAAAGGCTTTCTTTTACATTTTAAGGGACAAAGTGGTGGCAATCATTGTATATGACATGTATTCAAGACAGGACGTCTTTTCTCTCTCAGGGTTTTATTTGTTATGCTGTCTAACTTCAGTTCTGGGTTTCACATATGCTAATGTAGTTATAATTTGCCTTAGGGTCAAAATGACTAAGACTGATATGAAAATTAAAGAAACCAACACAAAAACACATCAACCATTTAAATGAAAATAAATGTGAATTGTGAAACTCAGCATTACTGAAAGACTTGCTTTCAGGGTGATGTATGGGAAATTTCTGTTAATTGTTCCTGTTGTGAATCTGATGGGCTGATGAGGAGTGTCTACTTATTCCTTTTTTCTTTCAGCTTCCATGTTAAGCTGATTTACAAGAACTGTGTTGGGTGAACTCCTCTGGAAGAGAGAAAAGAGTATCCCTCTTTCAAAAGCAACTAAATGTGCTCAAGGAGATACAATCTTAGACACTGACAGATGCCCTGACACCTGTCTAGATCCAGAGGAAAGAGCAGGGACCTTGCAGCAGAGACTGCTGAAGAGGGCAAGATACAACCAACAAGTCCAAAAGTGTAGTCTTACAGTGATGGACAGAGAAACCCCTAAGTTTGGGTGAGCCACCTGACGTGGCTGAAGTCAGCCATGGAAAAAGGGATGTCTGTACCAGGAATGAATTTATTATAAACTTCTTTGCATTTCTGCTGACCTCACTGCTTTTTTTTTTTTCTTCTTTTCCCAATTCTAAAATAAAGCTGATTTATGAGTTTGAAAGATCTCTGGATTTCTTTGGGGAGCTCACTGTAAGATAAAAGTCTCAGAGAGTCCATTTCAAAGTTCTGGTGTGCCTGATATCCCATCACAGAAAAAGGGTGGATGAAGTTGTTAGACTGCATGGTTTCAGATCTCCTCTAATGAGTCAGACATGCTGCTGCTGGAGTCCTTACTTTTTCATGTTTATTAAAGAAATATTAAAGTTGTTTTACAGAAGAAAGGCTAGTCATTACCATTCATTGCTGGACTGGTACTGTTAGAGTAGTGCTCATTCAATACTGGATCTCAGATGAAAGCTGATGAAAGCTTCACAGAACCAGACGCCAGTCAGAGGTGATTCACAAAAGCCAGTAAGCCAAAGCCTATGAAACAATTTGGAGAGGAGGAGGCTTCTTAAGGTAGAAGACCCTAAAAAGTACCAATCAGCTGGAAAAGTGAATCTCTTCAGCATTCACAGCCACAGATTTCTTCTGGAGTTAGACAAAGAAAGAAGGTTGGTTTATACTTTCTTGGCTTTATCTTTCTTCCCCCTTTGTATGAATTCTCACTAGAAGTGTGAAAGACCATGGTTCAATTCTTTTCCTTCCTTCATCTGATTTTCATTGAATCTTGAAACAGCTCTTCACTCTGTATCACCCTCAGGAGACTGTCAGGTATTTGTCTTCATAAGTATCTCCTGCTTAATGTTCTCTCTCTGTCAACATGTGGAGAATCTTGAGGCAGTCCCAATCAGGACTTGTGCTCTTATTCCTGCTTCTGACACTGTGTTGTTCTTCTCCAGGAAAAGGGGAAAGAACTGGAAAATATTGTTTGGCCTTTCTACTTTTCTCCTCCTTTTTCGCTGCTGTGAAATTTACATTTCAATAATGAATACTAACATTTTTATTTAGGCTGTGGTTTTGCCCTCTGGTATAAACAGTAACAGTTTGTGTGCCTCTTATAGCATGGACTTGGATATAAAGACACAACTTCCTCTCTTTTCCAGTGCCACAGGTATAGCTGTTGTATTACTGTAGAAGGGAATTCTTGAAATATTCCTGAATATGTGAGACAAAATGTGCCTACCACAAAAGAGTTGACTTTCTCCCTCTCAGTGCACATGCTGCTTCTGAGTCTTCTAGGAACATGCAGAATATTAACTACACAATGTACTTCACAAGCGCATCTAAAGATTCATATGAGATAATATGATTTTTGTGTGCTGTGTTTGGGAAATGTCAAGATCAAAACCTTTACTGACAACAAAATATCAGAATGGAGAAAATATTATGCACCTGTGAAAAACCATACTTCTAAACCCAGAAGCACTCCCAAGTCAGTGGCCTCCCTAAAATATGCTTCCCTAAATGACTTGACAAAAGATGCAGAGTTTAATAGCAACAGGAACAAGAACTCATGCATATTTTAAGCCTTCAGTGTTAGCCTATGATGCCTGATGAGAGGGCTTCTCTTAGAATAAACTGTGAACTAATCTTTTTGTTTGTCTTTCTTCCGTGAGAACAACAGATGAAACATTTCTCATTTGTTTGCTTTCTGGGTATGTCTGCCACTGGACCAGTATTTACCACCCCTCTTCTTGCACAGCAAAATGTGTAAAAGGAAGTTGCAGAGGTGCATTGATTTAAAGTAATTTGCTCTCTAAAACATTGGAGAATTAATAGTCTACTTTATTCTTCCAGATGTCAGTGAAGCTATGCCTATTCACAGCAGCCAGATGACTGGAGTTTTTTGCACTTCGGCTATTCCTTTCTCTTTCTGACTGTGCCCCTCACTTGACACCACCTATGTGGAACAAATCCGCAGTGTCAATTACTCTTTCCTCAGCGAGACCTTTATGTAAGATGCTCTTCCTAAGCACAAGACACTGACCAGAGCAGCTACGCTGCTCTTGGCAGACGGCTATAAAAATGTCATTGCTTATCACCTGCCCCACTTGCATTTGTAATACAAGGGTCACATGTGCCCAGCCTCCCAGACAGGAGGTCAGTCCTGGGAGGTGTTGTGGGTTTGCATCTCCTTCTTTGAAGATCTATGTAATCACAGACACTGTTCAGAGCAACTGTTTGGGCAGAAGGACAGGAGTTACGAGTAGGAAGAGAACAGGTGAGAAACAGAGGCCAGGAATCATGGTGGGAACATAGACCGTGAGGGCAGGGAAGCAGCTCTTTCTGATGATCATACGCTCCATTTAAGCAAGCATGTCAATCAACCCCAGATCTCTGCCATTTTAGCAAAGCCCTTGAAATTCCCACTTGCTGTCTGTTCCTTATGGTTGTAAAATAAAAGGTTGTCCTTACCACCTGTCCCCAGAAGCCAAATTGGCTGAGCTCTAGACTTCCATCCTTCTTTTTGGAAATCCCCAGTGCACCCAGTTTTACCCCAGGGTAGCAGAATAATAGTATTACTGATTCTGGTCCCTCCTTTTTTATCTTGTTTCCTCTATCCTTGTTGAGAAGCTGCTGGTGGGCTTGCCTTCTTCCTGACAGACCTTGAAAGGCTATAGCATGCTGCCTTGGAGCTGATGGCCATACCACTTCACATCACTGTTGACATTACTCATGCAAATAACTGGAAAGCCACATCAAGGTGTGGTGCTGGTGTACAGATACAACTTTTTTTTTCGTGGGGCAAAAAGATAAATCCCTTAAAATCTGGATGGTTTCCAGAGAAGAATACATGACCCAACTGGTCTTCCTCTAAGGAAACATGCAGAGACTTGGTGAAGTAGTTTCCCAGAAGTACAAGCTCTGTCTGGGCTAGAAGCATAAGGCTACTTCTGTCACTAGGCAAGCCTATATTTTCACTGGTGAGGGTGGTAGTACATGAAAAAGGGAGGTGACTTTGGTTGTGTAAGCTGTGTCCACTTGGGACAATTAAAATTAATCCAAAGCAATATATATGATGCTCACTGTTTTGCAGTAAACGTAAAAGTTGCACCTGTTTTCTTCTTTTGGTTAGTATACCCTACTTTGGCTCTCAGGACAAAACCAAAATCTTATCTTGGGGTTTCACAGTCATCTTGATCTCTGAGTTTTGACTAGGCTGGGGTTTTGCAGACAGTTCCCTGGATAAGGACACTTGGCAAGACTGTCTTCATTTGGTAAAAATTCCTGTTTCTCCCAAGCTTGGAAAATTAATCAGTTTGAGACATATCAGGGAGAAAGAAGCAAAGATGGGCATAGTGCGTAACAGTGACAATGATCTTCCTGTTTACCCTGAACGTACTGAAAGCTGTTTCTGAAAAAGACTGAGGAGCCTACTGAGGGATTCTGTGTCACAGAATTTTTATCTGCAAGTAGGCTCCAATAGAAACCATATGAGGGAATTAATCAAATCCAATCTGTTCCTTGGGTTGAGTTCACTGTGTACCTACATTTATAAAATTGGATTCAGAGTTTGGAGTTAATTGTATGCACACCACACTGCCGTCATCCAGTATATGTGTCAAACACTTTGTTTCCAGTGCTTGTTTACCAGAACAAAATCGTGAGATCTGAAATGATCTGTAACAGAATTGTGGAGGTTGGAATGGACCTTGAAGGTCTATAGTCCAACCCAATGGACCATCAGGCCATTCCAGCCTAACCTACATGATAGTCCACCCACCCCTGTCTCCTTCTGTTTGTGGCTGGACTCCCCTGGTGGACCCCAGGGTTGACCTATTACTTAACTTGTTTGGGGCTGCAGATAGGCCTGGTCACTGTTACCAACCAGACACCACTGAGGACTGTGGCTGTGCTGGGGGCACCCTGTCTGTGCCCACCACAGAGCAGCCCCATGCTGTCCCCTCCTGTCCTCAGATAACTATAAGGGGGTTACTGAGGAGAGAAAGCTGGTCCTCAGAGCAGCACACAGTAGGAAGGCAAGAGACAATGATCATGGTCTGAAATAGGATATGTTCAGGCTGACAATAAGAAAAAACATTTCCTCATGAAGGCAGCCCAGCAGTGCAGCAGAGGCTCAGAGATGTTGTGCCATCTCTGTCCTTGGAATATTGCCAGCCCCAACAGGATAAAAAGCCCTGCGTGATCTGGTCTGACCTCATGGCTGAGGCTGCTCTGGGCAGGAGCATGAACTGGAGTAGTCCCAACGTCCCTTATGGACTGCATGAGTCTGTGGTCCTTAGTCACGTAGGCAGGGCATCTTAAGACACTCTTCTGTACTTCAGTTGGAAACAGGACTGTTTGTCTGTTCCTGCTGAAGAAGTCAGTCCCTGAGGTCATGAAAGCCATGGGGCGGTCTCAGCCAACAGCCTCAAGAGTAAAGGGGATGTGGTGTAAGTCTTCTCCTTGTGGTGGTGAGGGACTGTCTATCCAACATGGATTAACAGCTGCAAGCTGAATTAAACATGTAATGTTGTACTTCAATTACTTAGTAAGGGCCACAGAATTATTTACCTGAAATCATGGGAGGATGATGCCTATTGCACTTTAATTCCGTGTTATCTTTTTCACTCTTGCTGTCATAGTTAGTTTTGGCGAGCAATTTGGTCACAAAGTGAATAAAGAAAGGTCTTCCAATCTTCTCATGTGTAATTCAGTACCAGGTCAGTTCTTTTTGTAAAGTAATTTGGTAGATCAAAGCGTTTGCAAAGCATATGAAACCATATTTTAGATTTTTCAAACCTTGGCACAACTGCACGAGTGACAGGAAACCTCAAGTACTGTATTACTAAGCAATAAATAGCAAGTGATTTTCAGTAATTCCTAGAACTCATTCACAGTATTACTGCATTACATTTCTTAGTAATTTTGTGAAGGTATTTCCATCTGGCTGGCTTAAATTCTTCGTACCGGCTAAATCTGAAAAACAAAACTGTTTACTAGAAGCAAATTTGAACACAGTCAAAGGAAATGGAATAGAAGGGGCCTGAGCCTCATGAAGCAGAATTTTTATATGCAAAAGATGTTGAATTTTCTCAGGAAGCCTTCAGGTAGGGTCCAGCCTAACCAAAATGGCTTTCAAAACAATCACAGAATGAGATATTCACAGACTAGCAACATTCCTTCAGAGCAGGAAGGTGGAGGTCTAAAATGGAAAGCTCAGCTGCAAGGCTGCACTGTTCTTTTTTTATGTTGTACAAGAGATGCAAGTGCCTGCAATCTTGAATGCAAGTCATGGAGCTCAATGACTGAGATGAGCCTTGGAGCACTCACAAACTGTAGATATTATTTCTATTTGTTAGCATGAAAGACTGGAAGATATTTGCCTGCCTGAAGCCACAGCTAGATGCACGTGGCATATCCAGGATTATTAGAACTCCAAGATCTTTTCCAGTTGGTAAACAGTGATCTCTTCCAGCTTGCTGTGAGATATGCCTCTCTTGTTCAGGAATGGGAAGGAAAACAGTGCATTAGCCTAGGAGAGTAAAAATCCAGCTGTGTAAAACTCGTTCTTGGAGAGATTTCTCTGAACAAGGAAGGGTATGTTTTATGAGCAGATCTTCCTCTTCAGTTAAAAGGAAGGCACTCATGTCACATTTGTTGGAGAATATCCTCCTCTGTCTGAAACGCAGTTGCGTGGTACTTGACTCTGCTTGGCATGAGGCACTGGTCTTTATTCTTAGATATAGTGATTGGAAAGGCAAATCATGGAGGGTTTTTATTTGTGTCCGAAGACTTGGTAGGTGAATAATTTAAGCTCTGTAGTTTGTTTTACTCTTTTCACTGTGGACACAATTTAAAAAAATACACACACACACACATACATTGACCTCAGGAGTCATATCAGGCAAAAAGGAGTTTTGGGCTTTGGAGAAGTCTTGATTTTTTGATTCAAACCTAAATTGCCTGAAAAGTGTACATTCCCCTGACTGTTGAAAAGAGCCTAGAGGAGATCTGGGATTCCAGGCGAGGTGAGAGTTCTAATTTCAACATTTTAAATTAAATGCTCCAAGCTTCAAGGAACTGTCCTTTAGTGATGAACAGGTGCTTTCTTCTCCTTCTTCTTACTTGTATGGAGCTGGTGGTTTTCAAGGTGTACTGCATCCTATATCTATTTATTTATTTAAATACCAAAGGATGTGTGTTCAATATTAAAGCCAGTAAAGGAGATTTCAGTGAATTTCAACAGCTTTTGCCAGTGAACATTGGAAAAATGCTTCTGTCTGGAATAATAAAGGCCATGTGTACATGTATAAATAACATGAATATCATGGGGTAGCATAAAGACGTTTTCTACATTTTTCATTTGGAATATTGAAGCATATGGAGGCAAATGACTTGTCCAAAATGCATAAAGGAGTACCAGGACACAACTGGGAATGCCCTTAGTCTCAGAGTCAGAGTAGAACTGCCATATGACAGATGGCCTTGCCAGATTTTA
The DNA here is from genome assembly GCA_033556795.1 of Tapera naevia. Lineage (NCBI taxonomy): Eukaryota > Metazoa > Chordata > Aves > Cuculiformes > Neomorphidae > Tapera > Tapera naevia. Next base: position 8,336,352 of record JAUMJJ010000044.1, read on the forward strand.
TGGAGAGGGTTCAGGAAACTATCTGTCCAGTTTTATGTTGGCTATTTGCTTTAAGTTCATTGTCCTGTGAAAAAGCTAATGTTCTGTGGTTCGAAGAAGAAGATTTTGAATTGGAAGGCTGATGTACTAAGTTTTTTTAAAAAATCATATCACTGAAATCTGAATATTTTTAACACTGTCATTGCAGGGAACCAGGAAAACTGCACTTCTAAAAGAACTGTGGAATTACAAATTATTCGCATCCCCTTTTCTAGAAAAAGGTGGCTTTAAGATGACCTTAGAAGCAAGGATACAAGGATATACCCAGGGGAAACAATATAATTCACCACCACCTCCCCAGCCCCCCTTTATTTTTTAGGTCCTTTACTCAATTTTAAGTGCTTTGATTTTTTTTTATCTTTCTCCACTTTCTCCCTGTCATTTAGTTTTTTCTTTTGTATAAAAATTCTTCCCCCACTCTAAGATGTTACTGTGTTCTCTGCACTTGGCTTCAGGCTTGAATCTTGGCAAAGAAGGCCTCAATTATTAGGCAATTTTTGAAAACAAACACAGTTTCAGCTGTTTTATGCAGAGGAGGGGTGCAAAATGCTAGCTGTTTTCCAAGACACACTTTAATGCCTTGAAGGGTAATGATTGAGAGCAAGGGGCTAAAATGCACAAGCATTTCAAATCTACCAGTTTGATAACATGATTTTTATTCTGATGTGGACCAGTTTTGCTCTGGACAAATGTATACCTGTACAACATGTAACATGTATAACATCAACATCTGGCCTTTAATACAGTTGTATGTGAAATAGTCAAGAGTAAATTTATCCAATTTGTCAATTATAATCTAAGGCCGTGTCCATTGCAAGATTTCATAGCTTATTGCTGCAACAAGAACAGTAACAAACAGGACCACTGTTGCACTATAATCAAGGGCCAATGATTTTCGGTTTTATTTTGAGTGCGAGTGGAATGTTCAATGTACTTCTGATGAAGGAAAACCCTTTTGAAAACTAATTTTTGGCTTCTTTTCTCCTCTGCGGAGGAACAAAGTGAAGCATGCTTGGGAATGGAAAGCAGCTGAGAAAATACCCCTGAAGAAGAAAAAGAGAAGAGGAGTGAGTGGTATAAGTTGCTGTATTTTCTGGGGCTGGCAGGATGAGTCAGGGGGAGCAAAGGCTTACAGGAAGGCTAGTGATGGGTCATCTAGAAGAAATCCAAGGCTGTTATTGCATGAAGCCAGTAGGGGCTGATCAAGGTTTATTAGATGAGGGTTGGTGTGGTGGGCCCGTGGGCTATTCCTCTATAGTGCGTTTGAGACGAAGCTTCCACCCTGACCCTGCTGCATTTCAGCTCTTAGACTTTGCTAAAGAAACAAGGCAGAAAATCAGAACAGCAACATTTTTCAAGGAGAGAGAGATCAAAGGGCATAGCTTTCAAAGTTCAATAATGGAAACTGAAGCCATTTGATTAAATGAAAAATGTCATCTTTAAATAGTGATTGAACATTAAAGATTTTTTAGAATCAATTTCCCATAAAAATACCAACACCACTTAATTTTTAACAAAGATCATTTCATGCAACTCTGTATTTCAAGAAGAAGTACTTTGGTCTACAGTGTGTGTCTGGCTCCTGAGCTCAAGGCTATTATGTCAGAGTCTGTGTTGGACTCCTCATGCTATGGGCTTTAACCACAAAGTAATGGTTGTGGCTGTGGTAGGAATAGGCCTGGTGGGTTTTATTTTTGTCACTGCAGTATCTTGAGAGATATTAAAGTCTACCACTGAGAAAAACAAAAGCTGAGGAGCTGTCATTCCTCTACAGAAAGAAGCCAAAGAACTGCAGCTGTTCAAGTGCATGCACTCAGAAACATGGTCTTCATGTACAAGGAGGAAACAGCTTGTCTTAATGGTTCCATGGCATTTTCCTTTCATCTGGCCCAGTCCCACCAACTTTTTTGGGAAGGAGAGGCCAGGCACACCATATATTAAAAGTGAAAGATAGCATGGAAATGTTGGTGGCCATGGAGACTTTCGCCTGGCCATAGAGACTTTTCTTGTCATGGAGAAATCCAGGCAGAAGGGAACAGATGAGGAAAGCTAGCTTTAGCTGAAGTCTTTTGGGGCTAAAGTTTGCTTTGTGGGATCCAGTCTCTGCTTTACTTCTTGCCACATCTGTTTTCTATTAGAGTGCAAACATTGCAGATATTCTTTTTTTAATGCCAAAAAGGTGAAAGGCCTTTGGGATCACAAGAATAGCTCTATACCCACTGAATGTCCCAAAACAGGAGTCTGTAAAACCCAGAAGGTGAGATATATACAAAAAAGTCTAGGTTCTCTTAATGCCAGGGATGAAATGACTCTTACAGCACTGGAGTCCTTAATTTTAAAAAATAAATAACCATAAAGTTATAGCTATTCTACTATAGGTTCTTTTGTTGTAATATTGGTTCACATTGCTGTGTTGAAGTCAGTTAACTTTCCTGTACTTGTGTATTTCATGCAAACATCCCCAAGAAAGGAAGAAGTGGAAGTATCTGTTCTCTCATCAGCTTTAGAACCTGCATGTGCTGGGGATCCAATTTTTTATTAGAATAACTTTATGTCTTACTGATCTTTCCTATATAATTTTTAAATTGAGGGAGGCAAAACAAAACATGATGAAGATCTACATTTTTACATATTACATGTTTTATGTCTCAGTGCACCAAAAGAAGTGGTATGATTGTCCTGAGATAAATGCAAAATTCACACTACTCAGAAGGAAAGCAAATGCATTGACTTACAGCCACTTTCTCTTGGCTCCAAGGTCAGGGTGGAGCTTGCATTCATTTGTCTGTTAAAATAAAGAATCTGTTGGATTGGCGGAACACAGAGACTCAAATCTTGTGGGCTTTGAATCAGTGTTATAGAAAATGCCTGTTTCCTCAAGAAAAACGCAATTAAAACCCATAATTTCTGGAGATAACAATACTAAAGAACATTAATGCATCTTTCCATCGCTTTCATGGGTACACGTACTGTACCTATGCACTTTTATTTGTATAACTCCATCAGTTCTTATTAGCCTGGTGCAGAATTTTGCAATTAAAAACAAAAATCCTTAAAAATAATGTTTGTCACTCCTTTTCCCTCTGGCACTTACACACAACAATAACAACCACTCAAAAAAGCTTTAAATAAATGAAGTTGTGTTACTAAAGCTCTGAGAAAATTACTGAAGTCAATATAATTGCACTGGATTCGGCATGGAAAGTAAAATATAATTTTGGGTAGGCAAACTGATTTGTTGCTGGACAACTAATGTCATACTATCTTAAAATATAGCTCTGAGTACAACAAAGGAGGAACACTTAAAATAAGAAAAAAAAAATATAGTTCCAAAAATAGAGGGTTAGAAAAGTTTTGACAAAATCAGTCTGTGTGAAATATAGTAAACCAGAGATCCTTCTTAATAAAAGTATAGGTATTACTTTAGGCTGTTTTTGTCATCAATACTGTTTTTTCTAGAGGGTTGTTTAGACCAATTATACCTTATGCAAGACTTTTTTTTAAACAAGGATGCTTGTTGGACCTCTTTAGTATGACACTGAGAAAACTATAGAGATCAAAGCCAGCATGTTAGAGGCTATGTTCAGCTTAAAAAGGTATCTACTTCTCACCCTCAAACTACAAAGATGCCATCCTCAGGGTGCTTGTCCTCAGCTGTTACCCGTGGGAGTTCACGTATTATATGGGGTGAAAACCTTACTCCAGTGTCATAACTAGCAGTTCTGGCATTGTTTTTGATGGGTTCAGCAAGTAGTCATCTATATTTAGAAATTTTAAAAATAAGAAATTAAATTTAAACCTTTGAAATTAAATTTCATCGTTTTATGTTTGCTCTCAGGAAATTCAGTCTAGAGAGGAGGAGTGACTATGATTTTGAAAACAAACATTGCAGTTTTGTGTTAGATTATTTCAGATGTTTTTATTAAAAATGTCTCAAATAAGTGTAATTATGTGGACCAGTAGCTTATTTTTTAAAATTTCAAATAAGGAAAAAGACCCCCAGTCTTGAGACTCCTAAAAACAAGCTGCCTTCTTACAGCATTTTCTTGGGGGCTGCCAGTGGTCCAATTTGCAGGTGTTACACTGTCAGCAGGAGCAACCAGAACTGCAATGACTTCCTCTGCTATCGGCTCTGCTATGACTTGTTTCATAGCTCTGGAAACAAATTTAACACCTTGGCTCTATCATTAGCTGGTGTAAATTGTCATAATGCCATGTAAGCCATTAACGCTGGCAGTGAGGCTCTGCCTCACTGTGCCTTTGGTTTACTCTTGTGATGAAATGAGCAGAACTGGCTGTGCTTGCCAAATGCATTGCACTGAGTAAATAACGAACAGATGTCAAATGGTCTGGGTTTCTCCGATGGGGGAAAATCCAACCACCCACCGACAGAAAGAAGCTGTAGGAATGCCTAGGAGTGGTGTTATATTCAGAAATCTTCACAGAGCTGGCAGGTGAATTATTAGGAAAGTGAGTTGTGGTAAAGACTGGTTACTCTTAATTTGCCATTAAAATATTTGTTTGCAGTTCTTCTGAGCACTTGTTTTGAAGTCATGGTAATCAGTACATTTGACACGTAATGTTTAACTTGAAGTTTTCTATTTGTTCAAGGTTTTGAAAGTGTTATAATATCAAATGTGTGTTGTGGGAGAGAAAAAGTTAAACAACATCTGAATTTCAGTCAGGCTTCAGGAAGACACAAGACTCTTGCTTATCTATTGAAAAGCAAACATTTGCAGCTATATTATGTTTGCTACCAGTAGCTGCCAGCTACCATTATACTACATGATCTGAATTATATGTTTTCCCATAGGAAGCTATCGAGTCTCTGAAAACCAGTATTATGTATAGAAACCTAGCCATACATAATGAGAGTTACTTCTGCAGATGGGATCCTTGAAGTAGAATTTTTGTTGGTTTTTTTTTTTTTTTTGTGTTAATGTGGTAGCGTATGTTTTTTTGGCTGAGCTGAGAAAGAAAATGCTGTACAAGTTTTAATAAAGAGTTGTTATGTAAATGATAACTGAAAAAAAAGACAAAGTAAGTCTGCTTTGACAGTTTCCATGGCTGCTTAGGTGCTTTATCCCTTATACTGCAGCAAATTGAAAATCAGAAGAGACGAACTGGGGAGCATGAGTTCTCCCCAACTCATAGAGAGCTAGGATGTTGCTGTGGTGGAAAGGGAGGGTGAGAGAGGATGAAGGCTCCTGGAGAAAGAGGACAGTCTCAGAGGAAACCTGGGAGGACACCACTGGACCTGAACTCCTGGTGGCTCCAGGGACTGGGGTTTTAAGCCTGGTAACAAAAATACAGCTGTAGGCTTGCAAGCGTTCAATTTTAGTCATCTGTGATAAAATTACCATTAAAAGAACTGTGGTTTTGGGAGGGTGGGGGTGAATCTTCCTATTTCTTAGAAGGGCAGATGTGTTCAGCAGGCAGTGTCTTCCTCTAAGTCGCCCAGCAGCCACAGTAAAAAGCAATTCCTCCATCTGTGGGGTGAACCCACGGAGGAGTTGGAGCTGTTTCATGCTGTCCAAATGAACACCTGCAGCACTGTAACAACATGACAGAAAGGGAACTTCTTCCAAAGTATGAGACAGGGAACCTAACACGCTGTCTTCTGAATGGATGGCAGCTGCCTCTAGCAACTCTTTTTTTTCACCTACGTCCGACATCTTACCTGATCTCTCTTCTGTCTGCAGCGCTGCGTATGCTGCAGGGTGCCCTTAGATCACTGTAAGCTCTGAAAGAGTGTCTTTCTCCTGCACTGAAATCAATTTGCAGGGCTGCAGCTTGTACAAATAATTCATGTGTCTCCTTCCCCTCACTCTTGTTAAACCTAAATTTTGTGAGTCTTTTGTGCCACTCTTTATGAGGATGAGCAATATTGTAATGCTTAGCTGGGACTACTGGAAGGATAAATTTTGTTAAAACTGTCAGAAAAGTCTCCATAGTTCACAGTGGTTAAATATTTTTTAGCTTTTAGCTGCATTATTATTAAATTCTTGTCAAGAATCTTGCGAAAAAAAAAAAAAACACTTTAGGAATAACCATGTTTCCATGCAGCCTGATACATGCTAGATATATATTTTTCTCATAAATCCAAAGCAATATACTTTGCAATCCTGATTTACATCCTCCCCAATATTTAAAAAAAAAACAACTTGCTGGAACATAAGCTTAGAAAAATAGGATAGAGAGAATAAGTTTATTAATTTAATTAAAATATTTTAGAAAGACTTGAATGAAATGAGATTTCAGTTGAAGAGGAAAAGACTAGGTGGTTTGGAAGAGTAGCTGAGGAACTATATATACACACCTCGATGAACTGTACAGGACATATAAAGGGTTTACTGGATAGCAGTACTTCTATAACAAAAGTAGGATTCTAACCCTTGCTCTTGAAGGCTGAATTTCCAAGTACAAACCAAACAAAGTGGGGCTTACAGGTGAAGGATGGTCCTTTTCTGTCTGAAGTTAGCCATAAAACCAATGGTATACTGGAGGAAAGGTGTTTTCCTCACGTAGACAACGTTATCCTTGTTTTATTGGTTTTTTTTATTTACTTCCCAGCCAGAGCCCACGTCCTAAAAGCCTGAGAGGGACCTATGTGGGCTGCAGGAATGCACACCTGGAGAGGGCATAAGTACAATCCTTCTGTGGTGTGGGCACCACGGTTGGGCAAATCTGGTGGTCTGCTGCTGGGGGCAGTGTAAGCCGCAAGCACTCCCTTATCTCCACTAGGTTACTGGGAAAAGCCTTCTCCTTTCCAAGAAACCATTTCACTCAGTTTCCCTCTGGTGTACTGTGTTTACTGCGACATTCTGAAGGACTTGGATCCCTTCCCCACCAGTAGTTTTTGTTCTGTACTGTCATCTCTCAAGTTACTCCAGAAATTGTATCAGGAGTGCAGAGAGATTAGCCTGCAGGGAGGGGAAACTAGTGATTGCTGATCACAGAAATTATGGCAGAGAGACACGATAGATGAGGGGATGCTATGTCCTGCTCCTGTGTCACTGGGACTTTGGCTAAGCCTTATCACCCCTTTATGTCCCTTCTTTGCTGTCCTTTCTACAGGATATGTAGACAGTGAAAGACTTAGGTCAGGGCCTGTCTTTTCTTGACAGTGTGTATATGTACAGTGACTAATGCAACAGACTTGTGATTTTGTCAGGGACTGCTGCTCTGGTTCAAGTAGTACCCAAAATACATGTTTAAGCCCCAAGTAATCTGTCTCTGAGTGGTATCTGCTGGTGGAAGGTGGAAGTCCCCTCTGTTATGCAGAAATCACAGTTTCTACTCTGAGTTAGCACTTCTACATTAAATCAAACATTTAAAGATCATTGAGAAGTTTGGTTTCAAGTACAAAGGTTGTGTGGAGAGGGGCTTGTACTTTCAACATATTGCTATGAACCTACTGTGTTCCAGACTGCAGACCCGCGCATGTATGGCACACTTCCCTGGTACTTGACAAATTCTTATAGTCTCTTGCTAGGGATTTTTTGATAAGATTTTGCATTCTCATAATGTTTGTTGCAATTCCCCTTAACTTTCCAGGAGCATTGGACTGAGCAGAGGTATTTAAAACAGCTTCCAGTAGGTTTTTTTTTCTCTCTCTATGCCATAGCTGCGTCTGGTACTTGTGCACAATCTTGGTGACTGCTCAGGGGATGTATATCCTGTGCGGTTCCTCCATCGTCTCCCCTTGGGATGGATGTTAAAGATGTTTTCTTCATATAGCTGTTAGCAAATTGCAGGCCTTGCTGTGGACAGTTGCACTGTTTCCATTTTGCTGAAATGGAAATGGCTCGATTCTTCAGTCCCTGCAGTTAGTTTATCTCCAGTTTAGTAAGGAAAGACATTACAAATTTTATGCTGAGATTTTGGGGCATTGATTTTATACCAGGACATCCAGAAGGCAGAGAGCAAGAACAGAAAAGCAGCTGCAATGGAGCTTTCCTGCTTGTGCTTTGTGCTGCCCTATGGCACATGTAACACAGTGCCTTCCAGAAACTCTCCTAACCTACCCACCGTGAGGGAAATATTATCTTGATTTTGGCATGGAAAATAAGAGGATAGGAAAGAGAATAAAGATGATAATGAAAGGTAGCTACAGACACACTCATCGACAGAGATACAGTTGTCAGACTCTCCCTGCCAAAGGATACGCTTGGAAGACAAGAGTTTTTACCTGTCTTGGTAGAAGATAAATGTAATTTTCTCCATCCTTCAGTTAAAAGTGGAAAACTGAGGGGAAGAAAAAGGTGTCTTTATGCCAGCATATCTAGCTGCTAATGTAAAGATTCTTTCAAAAATTGTTTTCAATTTTGCATGGAGTGACATAAAATCTGTCTCAGGCAGTAGATCATCGTAGACATGTTAGTGATCACAAATTAATTGTGTGAGATAGTTTTTATACTACAGGCACACTGAGAGATTGAACTGAGAATTAACCATGCATCAGATACCTGACCTGACTTGCCATTACCCCAAAACATTGCAATGTTTAGCTTTCCAGCCAAGCATGCAAAATGAGATTGCTGACATCAAGGTACAGTACGAAGACGGGCGGTCAGACCGGGAGAGCAAGAGGGACGTCTCGCGTTTTTATGGGCTGACATCACATCTGGAAAGCTGCTGCCCTCTGGTGAGTCAGCACACAAAAGGCAATCATACGAGCCTGATCATCCAATCACTTGGATGGAGGAAAACGTGCTATTTCTGCCAGTAGACTCGTTGTAACTAAGCTTTTATCTGGGAATTCTGAGAACACTGCGAAGAGCCCTTCAATAAATTTCCACTTATTTTCCTTGATTGAAACCTCATTTGCCATTTGCAGGTTTCTAACCTACATAGGTATGTGTTGCCCGATGAACCTTTATCAGCTATGCTTTTACTGGATTGGGGCAGGAGTATATTTTTTTTGGCTTTTGACTCTATGTGGTCTTGTTCATGCCTACAGCACTGGAGCTACATGCTCCAGTATGAAACACAATGGAGGAATGATGCACCTAGCATGTCCCTCTCCAGCACAGTCTGGATGTATTTCTCAATTCTTTTGCCAGGTAGGAAAACCCAGAAGTTCAGAGAAAGAGGATAAAAAGTCATTTTTTGTTTCTCCTCTATGGTTTGAAGTCCAGAATACTTTCTTGCATCTCTTCTACTGCTAGCTGTCATAGCTTTTGAGTTGCAAACTAAGATTTATTTTTTTTGAGGATCTGTTCTGTTGTTCACTATGGATTTTACTAGTAGGAAAAAACCCCAGATATTGCTGTGTCATAATAATTGTAAATATTGACCTCTTATTGTTGTTGTCACATCAAAGAGGTAGTATCCTTTTGTCATTATTTCCACCAAGCACCCTCCTTTCTGCTACAAACGTACTTGAGAATTGCTCACTCATCAGTTACTTACCACTATCTTATATTCTATCATACCCCAACACGTTCCTTTCTCTTCCTTTCTATCTTTGCAGATGCAAAAAGAACTCCTGAGGAAAGCCTTAAAGGTAAAGGCAAAGAGACTTTTGTACATCTGGGGAGAAAAGTGGGTAACTACCACCATCTCCAAACAGCACGGACTATCAAATTCACATAGTAATTTCTGTATTGACCTCACAGTTGCACACCAACATGTTGGTGTAATGTTCAGTCTTATTTGTCAAAGATCTTTCACTGACAAAGAACGAGGGTCACCTTATTGGTCAATCCTCCACTTTTTAAAAGTGTATTTCTTTATTATAGGCCTGATTCTGTTCAGTTTTACCTTCCAGTTGTTGTATGACATTATGTCTTTTCACTTGCTTGATTAAAATAAACATATATTACTGGAAATGTCCCCAAATGTAGGTACTAACAGAGTGTGACCAAATCTCTGTTTAAGTTTTTCTTGTATTATTCAGTGAGATTTCTCAAGTACCTCTGATTACAAGGAAAATTTTCAAGACCGAAGCCTTTTTTGTGAGAATCCACTTTGAAGCGTAGACATCAACACTGGACAGGTTTCCACGGTCAATCTGCAACTGCAGTAATATTTGCAAATGCAACATAGAACCTTAACCCTTGCTGACAGATCTCGCTGAATTCTGGTGAGACATAGGCTCTATGGCATTTCAGATACACTTTTATTAGTAAAAGTTTGCATTAATTTTATTTTTAATGATAGCTTTATAAGTCAGATATGTCTAGTTCTTAGGAAGGCCTCAAATACCTCTTTTCAGTCAGGTGAGACTTAGAGATAGGAAATGTCAGTTGCTAGGAACTGGGGAGTGTATTAATCTGATTTAAGGGAAAAATTGGAATCACTCCAAAATCAGTGTTTAAGATAAATAGAATTAGCTACCTCTTGAATTGAGTGTCTCCAGGTGCACAGGGACCCTGAACAGCTGTAGTGGCCTCATTTCCTGATTTTTAAGTGGCTGAGGGTGAGAAAAATCCCACATAACATTACTGTGTTGTGTTATTTGTAGTTTGAATGGGATCATAGCTTTATGCCTAATGGTGGTTGTCATCTGTGAAAAAAGGATTAGCACAAAGCATCTCTCTGCTGTGGAGTACTTTGGGGGACTGACATGCAAGTGAGAGAAATTGAGACTCTTGTGGGAGTGAAGCACTCTGCTGTAAGCAGGGAGCACCCTAATGTTGGTGAAGATACCCAGGCAGCTGCCTTTGCCCAAAGCAGCAAAACTTGCAAAGATATTTCTCAGATAAATCCTTCTCCTCCTTTTCTGCTCCATCCCTCTTCCTGCACAAAAAAACCTTGAAGCCAAAACAAAACGAAAAAAAACTGCCCATATGAAACCTGTCCAGAAAATTGCGGGGAACAGGCTATTTTTATTTCAGCTGCATCCTAGTAGTGTGCAGTGGGAGACACACACGACACTCCTACCAAATGTACAGGAAGGAAAGGAGGTTTGGCACAGGGCATTATCCCAAAGCATATCTGGACTGTGCTGTTAACTCCTTTATGGCTGTTTTATAACAACCATCTCCTCTTCCAGTCTTCTGAGCCTTCTACCTCACTCAGATTTCTCATACTTTCACACAAACCTGGGCTGCCACAAGGTCTGAAAGGCTCTGCTCAGTCATTCTGCAGATAAGTCTGAACGGGCTCTTGGCAGAGATGCATCCCCTGCAGCTTCTCAGGACGGTTATTGCTCAAGGGCAAGGACACACACAGGTGTGCCATAGCCAGCTACATGGGTATCAAAAGGCAAAGCAGGTATGTTGAAATCTCTGGAAATGTGCCTCTGTACTCTCCGTTCTTTGGTGTGTCAGATGTGGCCTATTTGTGAAATTTCTTTCCCTAATGGTTCTTAAGGTGAGTTGTAATGAATGTTGAGCTAACTTACATCCACTGGAGTTTATGGACATGTTCTGCATTAAAAAGCTCAGATAGAAAGTGAAATGTGGAGACAAATCTCTTTGGAAGCTCCCTATAAAGTTCTCATTCCTCTTTAAAAGCCTCTGGAAGCATTCTGTACAAGGCTGTTGGACTTCAATGAAACAAGGACATGTGTGTTTAAATTCTTGCTCAGAAAGTCTCTCAATCCCACCCTGCAATGTAAGAGATGCAGTGATTAGTAAATTAGGTGTGACAGAAGCCTGTGCTTGCTTTTCACATTCAGCAGTGGTATTATTCTTTTCTTTTTTCACAAAGGAAGCAGCAAAGACAGAAGAATATGCAGGCTGTTTTCAAAAGGAGTTTGAAATTCAAGGAAAGTAAATAATACTTTCAGTGCTGTTGGGAAATTCCTTAACTTACTTTTGTCAGGGAATAGCCAAGAAGTAACCTGTTCAGTAGGCAGGATGCATGGGACAGATCTGCAGATCACTCCTTCCTTACAACTACAGGATCATACACCTGATAACTCAGCTGCAAAGGCAGGAGCACTGCTGGGTTTTGGTGCTTCCAGTAGCAGCATGTTGAGGATGCATACAGTGATAACTGCATTAGCCACAGGAGCCCTTCTCCTATATACAGCATATTTATTTCATCACAGAGACCAAAACACAGGTACAAATTCTCAACAGACTAAAAAACTGCTCCAGAATTTGGTATACATGTGTGGACCTACTACACAGAGTAGCTGAGATCTTTGTTTTCTCTTAAAAATTTTTTTTTCCTGTTTTGAAGAGTGCCTATTATTTAATCCCAGTGAATAAATTCTTTGTTTTCTATCAGATCAAAGATATTCCAGGGCATATTTCATTCCATATTGTTTGAGAAATTGTGGTTATAGACTACCAGCATTCACTTGCCATTCACCAGACAGACTTTTATGGCCATTTGCAAAGATACTGCGAAAAATATGTAGAGTTCCTTACTATTGGCAAAATGCAACTTCATCCTAGTAAGTGTGGATAGTCCATGAAAGTAGATGGTGATAAATACAATATGTGGCTGCATTAAAGTTGATATTGAAGGGATCTGAGTGTTTAGAAAAACAAACCAACCCAATCAAAAACTTATCTGAGAATTTTATAGCTTTATCAGGTCTAAAATATTTGAGGCCAGCCAAAATTGTAACTGTACATCTGTTGCTTTTCAGGTGTAAGTGGAAACCCAAACTAGAAATCTACTGAAATTATAAAAAAAAAACCCATAGAAGATGTTTCATATCCTGTAATTTTCTTAATATAGGATCATAAATATTTGCCATCCAGTCTTACACTTCTGTCTGCACGTAAATTATACGTCTCTTTCTGTGCCCTGGAGATGGTGTACAGGAAATCCTGTTGCTCCCAGATATGAATGTTCACTTCTGTTTGTGAAACAAAGGATTCCCCTCATTAAGTACTGAATCTCATTTGAGGATAGGAAGAACAACAGTGTTCCTCCAAGTGAAAAATGCTCAGGGCAGTACTGCTTCAATGTTAGCATGAGCCACTGGAATGTCAGATAACAAACTTCAACCTAGATTCTGTTAGAAACCCAATGTTTTTGAAAGGTCAAAGTAGGAGACCAGGGACAAAAAATACTGTCAATTGGTGCTGTTTAAAGTATAGCTTTGGGATGTTTCAGATAATCTTTGCAATTCGCTGAGTCAGTATCCTGGAGTTAGGAGAGGAAGGCTGACTGCGTCAGTTAAAACCTTAGCTGAATCTTTTACCACAGATGGTCTATGTGGCATGAGACAAGCTGATCTGGCCCCACAGCACCTCTTTACTCACTGCAGGGATCACTACTGCTAGGGTCAGTTTGTCAGTTCTTTTAAAGACCAGTACTCATCATCTGCAGAGGAGGACCTTGGGCTCTTTGTTCACGAGGTTGTGCCTGCCCGGCTGCAGCTAGCAACCAAGAGGATGCTTTTGAGAAAAGGGGTGAGGTTTCAGGCACACCTTTCTGCATAGTGTTTGCCAAGCTACAGACATTTTCCGTTCAGCAGCTGTCTTTATTGCATGGCCTTACTTGGGTGTTCACTCCTCTGGTGCAATGCACTGCTTCTTACAGTTTTTGGCAATTTGGACTTCACTCCAAGGACCAGATACTGAAGCATTAGGTAACTCAGTACGTGATTCAAGGTTATCTTTAATCTCACATCAAATCCAGTCTTGAGTAATTTGTCTGATGTTACTCAGTCCAAATGTCCCATGTTCAGGAGTCTGGGTTTATGCAAGCATGCAATAAGAACAATCTCTTTTCACTCACCAATTTTTCACTGATTTTTTTCAGTAATGCTGAGTAAAAGATGAAAAGAAGAGGACTCCAGTTGACTCACCAGCAGTTGCCTTAGAAAACTCTGATAGTCCCTGCCTCCCCTGTGGCCTTTTCTAATCCAGCAGGATACACAGAAGAATATGGTACTGAAAGAAGGAATTATTTATAATAAGGCAGAGATGTGCCTCAGTGGTATTGGGGGTTCTCTTGAAATACTTTATATATTTTCTAATGCCAGCTTTCTTTGTACTTTTCAGACTCCCATACAGACAACAGAATGTCTTCTGTTTCATGTTGTTCATGTAACAGAGAACTGCTTGGATAAGCACATTAAGTGCAGATGTTTATTTACGTTTCAGGTGAGGATACAAATTTTCCAAGAGAGTAGATAGCTTCTTAACTGAATTTCTTCCATCCTATCACACCCCCACCCTGCTATGAGATGTTAGAATTTGCTAATTTAATAGAAATTGATGATGGGTTTTGCTTAATATTAAATCTTAACTTCATTGTCACTGGACAAACTTTTTACAGGGGACCTAGTATTGGGAGAATGAGCATAGAAATGGCTGCTCTCAAGTGTATGTATAGGGTTTTTTTTATGAGCAGAAGATTGCCTTAATAAGAAGACTACCGAAAAAAATTGAAGTTTAGCATGTCGGTTTGGTGTTATCAAAAGAGATTTTTTTCTCTCCTTCTCCTCTCCTCCCATTCAGGGAGGCTGATTTCATTGCCCATGCAAGCTTGGGAATATGAAAATATCATCTTTAGAGGCAAGGACAGAAGTAAAAATCTTAAAAAATTATTTTGGGACATGTTTTGGAAGGAGATTAGCTAATTTGTTGAAAGTTCTCTCTGTGGCAGGGCTGGGAGAAATTCAATTTTGTAGCAAGTTTTTAGCTCTTACTTAACATAGGACATGAGTCTTTTGGCGGTGAGTAGTCTTAATCCTGGGAACTCCAATTAACTGATCCAGGAATGGTTTTCTTGTTGCTCTTAATAACATACCTGTATGAAACTTGAACTAGCCTGTTACCACTGTTGCCCTGTTTGAAAAAACAGGTGACTGTGGGTGGGGAGCGAAAAAGAAAGTCTAACAGGTTGCTGATACAGCATTTTCAAATCACTTCCTCAAGCCTGTTAATTTTAACTCTTGGACTTTGTAATGTAGCCCACAGAAACCACAAAATTTATCACCCTTGCCTCTTAATATTATTGCATGTGAAAAAAAATATATGAGGAGAAAATTACCTGCAATGTAATACAACTTTTCCAAATAGAATAGGCGATAGTCCTCCATCCAATCGTGGTAAAGTTACATTCACTCAGTGTCCTGGTAACAGTATGTGAAGGGATCAGTTTTTACAAAGTCAAGAATGATGTTCTATGAATAAACAAGTGATCACTTCAGGTGATTCTTCCCTAAACTCTCCTCCCAGCATATGTTTTCTCAGGCCTCCAGCATTTTCGTCTCACTCATCACAGATCTTTTTGAAGTTGCCGTCTCTGCCAGCTGTTCTTTGTTCAGGGAGAAGAAATTAAGCTCTTTACAGGCACGGAGAACCAGAGACTGTGAAAAAGACTGTGCAAAGCAGCTCATCTTATGGCTAGAGATGGGGGGGGGGATGTTCAGATTAGACATTTGTCTTAGTTATTTGTAACAGAGCGGAAGAAGAAATGTTAAGTCTCTTGACATGAAATTTTTTAATGGGAATATTTGGAAATTTCTCATCAAAATGATAAAGAGACATTCATGTCAGATGTTTCTGCTTTCACAGCTTAGGTGTCTCTGTATTTCTGTGTACCTTGGCAGGAGATACTGCAGACAATCATCCAGTGGTTATAGCCACTACTTGAGGCATGAGGAACTTTGGTTGGTCTCCAGGTCAGAGCTGGGATGACCAGAGACTGGGTCCAGAGCCACATACTCTCGGTGAAAGACAGCTGTGGAAACTGGTGCATAGTGATAGCAGATAAACAATTTTTCCTACTCTTACTTCACTCTGATTGAAAATTAAGGGAGAGCAACTATGCTTTAAAAATACTCTGTTTGAATTTTTGGGAAATAAAGCTGGACTTTCAGGATTACAGGTTCTGAAATTATAGCAATCACCCAGAAGATAAATATTTCAGATTTATTGCAGTCAATCAGTATATCTGTTATAAAGTTAAGCACTAGAATTAAAATACCAGTCTGGGTTATTATCTGATAAAACATTTCTTGGTCCAATAAACCGAACTGCAGTTACTTTCTTTTTGTTTGTCAGCTGATTGCAGGCTGAGGAGATAGTGAGCAGCAGGAAGGAGCTTGAACAGTGAACTTTTACTTTATTGCATGGAATAAGCTTTTGTTGACTTTGAAACTTTCCCCTCCGCCTTTACAAGCTGGATGGCAATGGTTTCTGCATGTAAGCATGATGTTTAGGAGTACCTCTTACACTCGAGCATGTAAATAGCAGACGTTCTTCTGCAGGTAATGCTGCTGTTAACTCTGACAGGCTATGTAGGATCAGCCCTTTTGTTTGAGCTCTTCTTCAGAGCCGAGGAAAAATCATCTGCTTATTAATATCCAAACAGTTAGTTGCAACTATCCATGCAGCAAGGAGATATTTATGTTTCAGGACATTAAAAAAGACACTCGTGTTACACCTACAACAAGTTGTTTCATGCATTATTTATTTTGTGTAAAATAAGAAACTTCTCTTAAGAATATTTGCACTCAGCATCTTGTAGAGAGAAAACTATTGTCATCTTCATATGAATGTCAGGGCAGAACTGCTGCAGAAATATTCATGATGTGAACATTAATCTTTATTTTAAATGCCTATAGTGAAAGACGGTGCTTGCTGTGCATTCACGGAGATGCCTCTTTCTTGAGAAGGCACCCACAGGATTCGATGCCATGCATAGGCTTCTGAGGCCATATGGAGGTGTTAAAATGCTCATACCTGGACAAGGTATCAGTTCATGATTATGTCGAACTGCCAAATCATACTTTTTTTTTCTAAAGTCCATTGATTCAAGTTCACCTTGGTGAAGGCGACAAAGAAGACATATCTGCTCTGAATCTTAGTTGTAGATTTCATATTTGAAGAAGTCATTTTAAGAGGGACGGGAGGAGATGGGCAATCTTTGTAGCATCAGAAAGGAGTGACAGGAACTCTAAAGGGTCTCTTTAGAGAGAGAAAAACAAAAGTTCAAGCCACACTGTACAAGCAGAAGCAATAGTTAGAAGGAATGGGTGGGCAACAATAATTTTGAAGACCCTTGGGATGGAAGCCTGTGCCCTGTGTCAGCAGCAAGCAGTATTTTTCTGCATCTGCAGGTCTGCAGCAATCAAATAAAGCTGGGACACAGGTGACCAGGAAGCATCACAGTACTGTTTAATGTGTCTATTGACCACCCAGGTGATGGGATGAAGGTTAGCTTTGGAAAGCTGGTAATGATACCAAACTGAGGGGAGCAATCAATGTGGTAGAAGGAAGGATTGCCATGCAGATGGAGTTGGATAGGTCCAGAGAAGGGTCCTTGTGATGATCAGTGTTGGAGAACAGCGTATAAAAGGGGAGGTGGGGGCCAGTGGGCTCATGCAACCTGGAGCAGAGGAGAGAAAGAAGAGATCTCTCTGCTGTCTGCAACTGTCTGCAATGCAGGATGTGATTGAGAGCAGCCCTGCGATGAAGGACTTAGGGGTGTTTATAGATGAGAAGTTGCACATGAGCCAGCAATGTGTACTTGCAGCCCAGAAGGCCAATCACGTTCTGGCCTGCATCAAAAGAACTGCGACAGCAGGTTGAGGGAGGGGATTTTGCCCCTCTACTCAACAGTTATGAGACCTCATCTGGAGTATTGAGTCCAGCCCTGGAATCCCCGACATGAGAAGATATGAAACTGTTGCAACAGGTCCAGAGAAGGGCTATGAAGATGATCAGAGGGCTAGAGCACCTCTGTTATGAGGACAGGTTGAGAGAGTTGGGGTTGTTCACCCTGGAGAAGCAAAGGCTCTGGGGAGATTTTATAGTGACCTTCCAGTACCTGAAGAGGGCCTTCAAGAAAGCTGAGGAGGGACTTTTTACAAGGGCAAGTAGTGCTAGGATGAGGGGGATGGCTTTAAATTGGAAGGTGTAGGAGTTTGATCAGACATTAGGAAGAAGTTCTTCACGATGAGGGTGGTGAGGCACAGGATGCCCCCTCCCTGGAAGTGATCAAGGCCAGGTTGGATGGGGCCTTGAGCAGCCTGGTCTGGTGGGAGTTGTCCCTGCCCATGGCAGGGGGTTTGGAACTGGATGTTTTTTAAGGTCCCTTCCAACCCAAAACATTCTATGATTCTTTGAAATGCCTAATGTGAAGGAACAGAGAAAATGGAGCCAAACTCTTGCCAGTGGTGAAGAGTAACAGGAAGAGACGCAACAAATATGACCTAGAACATGGGAAATCCCCAACAGATACTAGGAAAAACTATGACAGCGATCAGGCATTGCAACAGTGCGGAGAGAGGATGAGAAATCTCTGTCCTTGGAGAAATTAAAATTTGACTTGACAAATCTCTAGCAGCCTGATCTAGCTGGACCTGCTTCAACCATTGAGCTAGACTAATTCCAGAGGTCCCTTCCAGTTTGAATTATTCTATGATTTCACGAAAGTAATTTGGGGGAAAAAAATAGTTGCATTTTAAAAGTAGATAATTAGCGCGCCTGGGTTTCTGTACACAAATTTGAATGTTTTTTAAAATGAGCTTTAAAAAATTAAAATGTTACCTTCCTATTTTTGGAAGTTTTAAAAATTATGCATACATTTAAAAACCTTGAAAGGCCATTGTTACTATTGTACTGTTGCACATTTTTATTAATATATTTTGATAAGTGCAGTGAAAAAATTCCCTAAGTTGATATACACTAGTAAACTGTAACATTCTCATTGCCATGGCATTTCGCACTAGTAGCCATGTATCAGAAATTGACAATGCAAGGATTAGTTCCAAATTAGACCCAAGAAGACAGTCTATATCACAGGGAAGTGCTGAGCTCCATAGAAAAAATGATTTTATACTCTTAAGAAGGTCTGCAAATGTTTTTTTCTTTGCATTGAAGTTTAGGCCAAATAAGCAAGAGGGAGACCTGCTGTGAAACCACAGAAGGGGAAAAATATGTGAACTCTGTATATTAACACGAAGTCTGTTGTGAGAAACTTTGCTCATTTTGCCTCTCTAGACAGAAAAAAAGTATCTATTTGTGTCAAAAATAAAATAAGTCATGTAAATAAAGAGTTTAGCTGTCCATGTAAGAGTAACTTAAATATATTACATCTCCTAGAAAAGTCAATACAAAAATACTTCCTGTATCCCAAGCTAAGCTACCAATACAGAAGTTTAGCATTCCTGGAGGCAAGTCATAGCAAAATGTTGGGAAGAATGCTTGAGTAAAGTGAGGCTAGAAAGTAATTTTGAAAATTTTCGTATTACATAGATTTATTACACCATGAAACACAACAGAGTGCAAAATAGTGGAAGAAGAACAACTACCATAATTGAAAGCTAACTAAAACCAGACATTATCTACCTAGATGAGCCTTTGGCTTTTCATGAACTGTGTCTTCAACAGATATGAAGCCTTTTCTTAATGTATGTTCCTCCATATTTTCTCTAAAAAGAGGGAAACCATGCTTTGAAGACCCCTTAAAGACCACTTTGTAACTCTCACCAGTCTTGCTTCCATTCACATGGAAGGCACTATGACTTATAAGATTTATTTTTGCCCGTTTTGTGTGTAGTCTGAAGCTGCTTTGGACAATAGCCTGTGCTCCCTCTCTCGGGTGAAGTGATTCAGCTCTCCAGAAAGTGGTTCTTCTTTCAGCAACGGAACTGCCCTGATCATATAGCACCAGGGGAGTGAATATCTGACTCATCTGCTTCTTACAGATACAACTGCAAGGTTCTAAAGAAAATCAGATGCAGAAAATACACCCAAATACTTAACAAACCAAGCTGCTCTTCCCTGAGATCCTTCCTTTGCTCTCTTGCAACAGCTAGCGTGCTTGCAAATTGCACTGTCTCCATGGGAGAGAGATTACCAATAGTGTGACTGAATCAATCTCTGGCTGTGGAAGGTGTGCTTTACATTTGTTGTTGCATGTGCAGCTAACTTGGCTCAGGGGTCCCCAATCCAAATCAGGTCTATGATGATGGACTTTTGTGCATGACTGCTACATCAGAGCTGCTCTGATTACCTAAGTGATAAATTCGAAAGGCTTGGGAAAAAGATGTGTGAGTGGAAAGCAACACATAGCTCTCACACTCCTAACTGGGTGGGTTTGCAGCTAAAAGTAAAGAACATTTTAAAGTTTCTTTTTTTTTTCTTTCTTTTCCTCCAACATTTCTTTGAAAATCAAAGCTTCTATTTTGAAAGATTGCGGTTTGTTCTTCTCCAAAACTTGCGGCTCCTGTTGCAATATTACATATGTGGAATTGTTTAAATATCCCAAATAAATGGTGTTTGCTGTATGTGAACAAGATAGTATTTTCCACTTGCAACTAAACAGCTTAGATCTTGTTAACCTACTTGTCTGCAGTATTCACAATTAAAGGAAAAAGAGATAATAACTATGAGACTAGAGCGTATTTGAAGTTGTGGCTATGTGTGTGGCCATGGCAGATAATTCCCAGAATATTTACAAAGTTGCACTTTTTTTTTATAGGATCTAAGCCAGTTCAATGTCGCTTTATCTACCCGTTAGGATAGATGCCCTTCTTTATCCTTGACAGGGCCATATACACATCTCAGAGCAGCAGTAATAAATGACACATGCAACAGCTGTCACACTAACTTCTCTATTTTTACATGCAAACAGTTACCATGTGTGGAAGGAGCACTTATATTTGTCAGTGGACTTACACTTTGTACACATTTATAATGTCTCATAAGCAGTAACTGCGCTCAGAATATAGCTAATGGTTAGAGAAATTCCAAGACACGCCTCATTGTGGTGTAACGGGTGTTTATGCATATGCGTGTTATTTCTTGAAAATTTCTTCTGTGGTTTACCTCCAACTTTTTTTCTCTCTCCCCCCCCCTTTTTTTTTCAATTCTAGACTAAAGTAAAAAAATACGTCATTTTTTAAAATATTTGCTCAGTGTTTTTATAACCAAAGATATTTATTACTATTCATCTAAAAAGATTTTCCCAGTAATGAAGTTGCTCCACACAAAGTAGATAAGAATTCTACAAAGTACTGAAGGCGGAAGAACAGTATGGACAACTAAGATATAAAGTAAAGGACAACTATCTATCTAGCGTTGCTTTATCACAGTATCACAGTATCACAAGGTTGGAAAGGACCTCTGAGATCATCAAGTCCAACCTATAACCCAACACTAATACCCTTGAATGTATGCATGGGATTTCTGACTTTCATTTGTAGCTGTGCTGGGTACAGTTTTATGACTAGCTATTCAGTGGTAAGGTAGCTAAACTAAAGAGCTCTTTTCAGCACAAAATGCAAGATCTCTTATGGTGATAAAATATTCTTTTCCCTTTACCGAACAGGAAGGTGTTTGGTAAAAAGTTCAGCTGTGCATTCTATGTACCATAAGCCAGGTCCTTCACTGGTTTGCAGCAACCCCCTGTAGCGCTCTGCATTAGTGGATGTCTAGCCATAATTGGATGTTTGTGCAGCTGCCAGGAGGAAGGTATTTTGTGTATTTGAATGAAGTACTGATTTGCATTTCTGTTCCTCTGCATCTGAGGATGTTTGGGAATCACGTTTGACCCAGACAAGCTGTTAGTTAAGTTTGCTATTAGATATCGTTTCTTGAATCAAATACCATACCAATACTGGGAAACATCCATTAAAACACATGCTTTTTAATTCCCCGCTCTCCACCCATTGCTAGATAGTATTGTGTCCCTGTCTAGCCAGATAGAGTGGGTCAGATCATTACCTTTCATGGTAGAATTGCTGGGAGGGACAACATTCCACTGAAAATAATAGGATGCACTGAGTGAGGTGCCATTTGGTCTTTTTCCTTAAAATATGAAGTCTCTTCCTGAATAAATGACCCTTATATGGCAAAACCACAACTTGCCCTTCTTGCCCAGAGATGTTTGAAAGCATCAGTTTTAGGCATGTTTGGTATTAGTAGGTGTCTGCAAGACCAGATTATTTTCTCTTTAATCTCTAGCAAATGATGACTGTGAACACAGTGCATGCCAACTTCCTGCTCATTCCTGAAAGAGGTATGAAAAAAGAGGATTAACCAAACAACTTGCTGGTTTTGCTGCTGCTGCTGTCTATAATACTTCCTTTCCTTATACAGTCACTTGGTAGCTGATGCAAATTTCTATTCCACTCAGAAGGAGCCTTTCAGTTCTTTTCTGTACCTGTTCCATCGAATTCAATAACCAGTTACAGTCCTGCAAATTGGTAGGAGACTTTAAAAAACCCTGACCCTCTACTAAATTGCATTAAATTGAAATTTTTAGGAAGTGTCTAGAATGTGGTTTGGTTTTGTTATATCATATAAGGTGACTCTCCAGAGCCATTAACCCTGAGATGATTTCCATCTCACAAAAAGGAAAGACAGGCAAAAGGACATGATTTCTGACTGGGACATTAAGCAGTACATGCAGGGGCGAGATCTTCTACTGCTCCCTATGTGTGATACTGCTTCTGGCTGGAGGCTACTCCTTCAGTCTTTCTCCCAGTGAAAACAGATTTTGAGAAGTCTGTGTAAGTAGTAACACTAACAATGGGTTTTTCTGAAGACAGAATTCATTCTGCTCCAAGACAAAGGCAAAAGTCCTACGGACTAATTGGAACAGGCAGCAGCACCACTTTCTGGCCAGTGGGGATTTTTCAAGGGAATAACTTTGGAGATCACTCAGCTGGGCTTTGAATGGGAAGCTGGAAGTCTGTTTTTGTCCAGAAATGTGCAGGTGTCTTGCATGAGAGGCAACTTGTGGGTATATGGAGAACATATATAAAAGACATGATTAACGGTGTATTGTCTGAGTGAGCACTGGAGTGACTTGGGAGTGTGTATGGTGTCATACTCCAGTCATCAATACTGTGTGAGGGTAAAGCTGTATGAAAACCAATGTCTTAGGGCTCCCCTGAATCAAAGTATCAAACAGCAATCAAATTCATCACATCAATTGATTTGGATGAAAGTGTGATTAATCTGGTCTGACAAACCAGATTCTTCTTTCTTGTCCTTAGTCACAAAAGTATTTGTTGCTGGTTATTTAGATATGTTGTTTGCTTTAACTCTTTCAGGTCAGGGAAGCCTAGATAACTTCAGTACTGATAAAAGTTAAGTTACAAGGCAGACACTTTCTGACTTGAGGAAAGAGTTTCCCATCCTGTATCAAAATTTTGCAATTTAATTTGCCCCTTCCCCTTTCTGCAATGAAACAGCACCCCCAAATACTGCAGAGATTTTTGTGCAGAAGCAGAAGCAGAAGCCTGACTCAAATCTGAAGAAGTAACTTCTGTTAGAGGTAGTATATGAATTTCAGCAGATTTGTATAACCCAGCCTTCTCCATTTGCCCAAAAACTCCCAATCTACTCTCAACTAGATAACTAGTAGTGAAAACATTTAGAAGTGTATGGACTAGAAGATAAGGCTTTTCAACTGCATTTAGCATCATTCATATTAGCACCAGTAAAATACACAGATAGCTACATCTACATCGTGCACAACTTTTTCTTTGTCTTATACAGGTGCGTAGTTCACTTGAAGTATAATTAAAATAATACATTGTTCTTTCTATGACTGTCCAATTAGAAATCCTATGCCTATAGTATCAAAGATCTTCAGTGGGTTTAGTAATTTGGCTTCTTTGCCCAGAATATTTTGTGCCGTATACTTAGAAATTTGCTTAAAGCCAGAATTCTGCAACTGAGCACAAAAAAAGATGGAAATACATTTTAGATCTATGCAAGTGGAATAACTGCACACATATATTTAAGTGGAAAGTTGAAAGTAAATGCATCTATGAGTGAAAGTGTGAGGCAGCATGAATGCTGCCTTGCTTTCTTAGCTCTTCGTACACTGCCTCTGCAGTCAAACATAGTCTTAACCTTTTAAAATGCACACATACTACAAAACTAAATGGAAATCGATTTGTCTTCAAAACAAAAATCTTCAAGGCAAATCTTTTATTATGCTATGAAATAACCTTGTGATTGAATCTGTTCTACTTTGCTTTGAGACTACAGCAATGTTCTGATCATTGGTACAAGGTCTAAAAAGATCATGATAGGGAATGCAACATAGATTTCTTTGAATCATTCAGTGTCTGCTAAACTGGCACATTTTCAGCACCAGTCCTGCCGCTCTCTTTCCTCAGCCTGCACACACAGAGTTAATAGCACTGCTGGTTTTTTTCCATTTATTCTTAGTGATGAGTGACAAAAAAGAATGGACCCGAAATGGAAAAGCTTATGGGAGGAGCTTGTTCAGACTTACCTTATGGAAGGCAGAGCATTTGAATAGACTGCGCTGTCCTTAACAGATGCTTTGGTCCTGCACAAAGTTCCAGTGTCAAATTCTGTTTCCCCTGAAGGTCAGCATCTGGTTGAAAAGAAAGAGGAAGAAAATGTCTGCATCTCTTTTTTTTTTTTTAATTTACATAATGCAAAAAGAAGGGACAGTGAATGTTAACTGATTGTAGTTTGCTGAATCATCCTTAAACTTATGCTCCTGGATATAATCATACAGTAAAATCATCAAAATATATACCAATATTTTTACACATATGCGTACAATCTGGGTGGTAACGTTTCAGAAAATGGTAAAGAAAAAATGCTGTTTTCCCCTACCAGCACAAAATGAAAAAAGATATAAATATAAGGAAAGTGAAATGATTTGTCTCTAAATCACACATTTGGAACATTATGACTGACAGTTTGTTTACAACATATGTAAAGGGATTACAAGTATGTATGTTCCAAGAATTGTAAAAAAAAAGGGAGAGATAAACAGGATACATCATAGCTGCAATCTATCACTATTTTCTTCTTTTTTATGAATAATCTAATTGCTCCAAATTTATTCAGGCCTCAAATGTGTTTGGTTGTATACCATGACCTAATGAGAATTCACTCACTCATGGACTGAATGCCTCCTTTCGGTATTTCCTGAATTACTCCTGGGCATGTTGTGCCAGAAAGGTACTGGGGAACCTGTCTTTTTGTGTCTTAGGAGTGTAAACATCTGCCTCACTGTCTGCAGTAAAACTGCAAGACAGACTAATTTGTATACCCCAAAGAATAATCTGTTTTAAGCTGTGGAGACTTAAATTTTATCCCCGCTAAAAAAAAATATTTATACATCCTATACTTCAACACGCATAGGCATATTTTCCACATGATTTTGACATAGACTGCAAGACCTCTTCTTTTCCTGTTCTCCATTTTCAGAATATATCTAATATCTGCCTGTCATTATCATTTGACTCTGCTAGGGCTAGTTACGGATGTTGGGCACGTTCCTGGAAGTACGCACCAAGATGACATGCAATTTGAAGAGTCCTTGCTCCTGTTTTCCACCAAGATAAGGGAAAGTCTGGGACCTTTCAATTCTAGCAAATGTCATTGGCCTATTCTTTTTTGGAGACAGAGGCTTATGACTGCACTTTGTTTCAAACAAGGATATCTTCATAGACCTTATGGTGGCTGTTAATATTGGATTCTCCAGGGGTTCATCAATGCCTTGGAAGAGAGAAAGACTTCAGGACAGGAAGCAAAACATCATCTAATGGGAAAGATTAGCTTGACATAAAGCAGTGATCTCCTTATCGGAAAAAGGCAGTGCCTGGAGGCAGTGGCTAAACTTCTAAGTCAGCCAACTTTGAGTTGTTTTGATTTGAGTTGTGACTTACAAACCGCTGAGGATAGTGTACGAGTGTGACGTCTTGTTGCAAGGAGAGAGGAAGCCAAGAACAACTGAGTAAATTATTTCTAATAGACAATCAAACAGTTGGCCATTAAGCAAGGCAAAAGCAGACTTTAACCTGGCTAATGACTGCCAGATATATGTTGGTATAAACAGGCAACTTCTATTCAGCTCATAGACACTGAAGTGTCCATTTACTGTCACGGACAGTCTGGAGACTATGGTAATGAATGGCAATATATATTTAATTATTTGCTGCACTGTAATATATGAAATAGCAGGGAATGCATCACCACTGTAGGGAAGAGCAGTGCAGCTCAGCTTTACAAAGCCCTTTCCCTATCTGTTTGCGTTAAAAAAATGTTTGTCCTGTGACCTCCCAGGATGAGAGCTTCAGGGTCCATGGGGTTCTCATGTAAGGCTGGAAGGGAGAAGAGTAGAAGCATGGCTCTTCTGAAGCCTTTAGGGAAAAAAGCATGTCCATAGAATATGTTGCTTCACTATGTGAGGTTATCTTCCCTTCTGAGATGCATAGGTGCTCTAAGACTCACTGTATCAATTATCAGCTTCTCCAAAGCTAATTGACAGCTGAGACAACGAAGGGCAGTCTCGCAGGCTGACTTTTACTGGCATAACTGCTGCTTAACGTCAACACTGCTGAAGCTGGCTCCAGTCGGTGAGAGCACGAGGAAGCAATGTATGGCTGGGGACTGCACTTATTCCACAGTTACAAGCCCTCTTAATCTCAGACCAGAGATTATAGTGTATTTGTCAATAACAAAGAAAGAATTTCTCTCATTGATCCTCTGAAAATGGGTAGGTGTCCTTTTGTTGTGTAAAATACCTTGTGATTTGATGCTCAATAAAGATGTTGAAGTGCTTGCCAGAGATGTTGTCGCTTAAATGGCCAACAAGTTTTGCACCGCCTTTCTCCAGTTGTTAAATTGAATAACTAAACCAGACTTCCTGCATAGAGATGGATAAAGAAAGGACCTTTCCAATGATCAAGGAGAACTGTGGAGATATATTAAGATGCTAAGGATAGGGAGAGTGACAAAGAGGGAGGCAGCTGGAAACTGAAGCAGTTATTTTCACAATGGAGATATGTGTGGATGTGGGGAGGGAAGATAACTGCCATTCTGAGTGCCAAAAGACAGTAGTCTAATGACGTACGAGACAGAAGGCAATGGTCCACTTCATACTCCCTTTTGACAACTCCATGACTGTTTTGTGGGCAAGAGCTTGCTGGCTCTCACTGTTGCAGACTCTGTCCTGCAATGTGATGATCTTTCAGAACAGCAGCATGTAATGAACTTAAATGTATTAAAATTATTCTCATAATACTTGATGATATGGTAGCTAAAATGTGTTATAAAGAATTGCAATCAGAACACATAAGTAAAAAGAATTTTCAATAGCCAAGACTTCTATGAACATTTCTGAGTTCATAATATGATTTGCAAGCATTCAGATTGATCTATAATAACACAATTATCCTGTACTTCAAGAAGATTGTGAGGTGACTCAGAGCAGAGAATTAGAATCTCCTTGAAAAACAAGCATGAAGGCTATGAAATAATTTTGTCAAGATTAAATAATCATCTTTGGCAGTACGTCTTACGTATTTAATTTTAAATAAGTTTCTTCTCTTTGTTTTCCTGTACGTAGCACTTTCAAAGCTGCAAAGTCACTAGTTAAAGCCAAAGTTTTAAAAGAACAAACCTTTTTTTTCTACCACAGCAATACCTCAAACTCTAGCAAAAAAGTGTTGCAAGTGGCATTGATATTCTTAATGCAGTGTCATGGCAGCTGTTGTGTGTGCATCCCACTGCTTTAGTATCTAATTGGGATTTAAGTTATCTATAGGTCTGACACGCCAAGGGAAACAAGAGTGTTGCGTGAAATAACTCTTTTCATCCCATTTCAAGATGTAATCAACAACTCTTTGTACGCTTCCCATAAAAAATTATTAATGTCACAGGTCCCCTGAAATATTACACAGCTTTGCATAACTGTATTTCTTCTCCATTATTAAAATTACAAACATGTATAATTACACTTTTTATCATAGAGAAAGTAATATGGCTTATTAATTCCGTGTTAATGCAGCATATATGTGATTTAGGCAATAATTCTTTAACATTTTACTCAGAGGCTAAAATTGTTCTTCTTAATTAAAATTAGTTTTTAGAAAAGAGTCTGTTATAAAGCCCCATATTTCCTGTTTTGGCAATTACTTTACAAAGTAAGCTTGACTTTTTAAGGATAATTCTTGCAAAACTGAACCAGGAGATGAGTGAGTCAAGATGGATTCTTTCTTCTGTATGTAGAAACACGTTAAATGCCAGCATTGATTACAGCTATGAATCGAGCTGTCTGCAAGTTTTTTTTTGCAATAAATGCACACATTTGAAGACAGTAAACAACTGAGTAGAAGAAGAAGGGTGGTCCAGTTTATATTAATGAGTAAATTTATACCCTGATGATTTAGGAATTTTTCGCTGTGGTCCTGGTCTAGCTTGCTCTTGTCATTGATTTCACAAGACATATAATGAGGATTGTTGTTAAATGCCCTTGATCCACCACACTATATTTAGTCTGCTTTCACCTTGGAGAGAGAAAGCCATTTGTAGATTTAGTCTATGAGATATGTTAGTGGAGACAACTGCTTTGCCTGGACACATTACATGTGCTAAGGGAACAAGCTTTCTGTCTAAATACATCGTATAATAATTAACTGTGGTTTAAGCTTGATAATTCAAGTAAGTTTTGGATAGAACTGTAAAACTGTAAAACTCTTTGATAAAGGCCAAGCAGAGAGTTGTGGCACAGCAATTCAGTAATTCAGGAGCTTTTTGCTACTGAATCTGCATTGAGTAAACCAGTGCCTCAGATTTGTGAGAGAAAAAATATGATCAGAGAGGTTTATATACAGAATTGTGTTATAAAATGCAGCTATGTCTCACTTTGGCCTAGATAAGCAGTGTTCATATTTGTTTCAAAGTCAACCTCCCTGTTGGAGCATGTCTCCTCTGGTGTATTCTGGGAAGGATAAATTGAAGCACTCTTCTGGGAATTACAAGAGCAGGGCTCAGTTCTGCACTTCAGAGATCCTTGTAAGCTTCATCACTTTACCTCTCATTTGTCACATCCAAAAGGTGGAAATCATACTATATCATCATTTTGATGGATAATCTGAGGATAAACGAGCCAGGTTACATTTGTCTTCTGTAAATGAGAACAGAAATGTACTTATACCTGAGTAGAACTCAGCTGCATATCACAGCAATTTTTATGAAAATGAATCTCCCCTTTTAAAAATTTTTGTATATTTTTGAATTTATTTTACTTTTGATCCATGGAAATTATTCCCCTATTTAGTCACTAAAATTACTGCAAATCTTTCTGGCAGTATTTGATCAGTTTTGTTCACCTTTAAATTAATGGCAATATTTATTTGATAGACTTCTACATTTAGAATTTAGGGTAACTTTTAGATAAATTTAATTAGATCCATTAACTTCCTGATTGATAAGCAATGGCTTTATAAACATTCTTTCCATAGTTTTCAATTGCCCAATAAAACACTGTGGTTAGCAGAGGGAAATTTCAACAATGTATGAAGCATTTGCAAGAAGGATTTTCTGTTTTGTTGGCTGGAATAGCACACCATCAATCCTGTTCATAGCGCATCTTATGCTAAAAATAAAATAATTTTTTTAATATCTCAACCTGATAACACAAAAGAAATCAGAAAGCCACAGAAATTTTCAGAGATAGTTTTTAGCTGATTAAAAGTACGACTCATATGCCTGTTTTATTGATATGTCCTACTACTAAAATACATGTAGTCATATGTGCTTCTGGGACTCATTTGCTTCCAGCACGAATATTTAGGAACAATATGTGCTGAAACATCAAGACTTTGCCTCTGCTATTCTTTCAAACTTCAGTGCTCTAAAATAGAAGACATCTCGACAGGTAGGGATTGCATTACATTATACACAATGTTATTTATCTTTTATGGACTAAATAAGATATCTTTCTACAGACTTTAAAAAACAACTTCAAAAGTTGAACTAATAATTTCTTTCACAGGAACTTGGTAGGTGAAATGGTAAACCCAACAGTGCATACACAGGTCACGTTGCTTCCACCACATTAAGTGACTCCAAGATGTTTTACCTCTGGAACATTCCAGTAAAATCTCTAGTTTGAGAATTCTCCAAATATTCTGGTTCAAGCTAAACTAGAATGAGTTTCTAACTTCTCAGCCAAGCCTCATCTAAGTTACTTCATTTTCTGCGTGGTAACTGCATGTTTTTCAGACAGTGTTTCTCTCTAGAAGTGATAACACACAGGACACTCGTACGCAGAAAGGGCAGTGCTTATACTTATTCCTAGGGAAACCAAAGCCATCTTTGAGCTGGTAGAATGTCCTCAGTGATATGGACAAAAAGGGTTGCACTGTAAGGAGGAGCAGACAGGACAGGTGACACCAAACTGATCAACAGAGTAGTCCATCCCATATATGTCATACTTGCGATAAAACTGAGGGATCATGAGGATCAAGATTCTTCTTTGATGACTGGTATCTAATGAGAATATTGTCTGTCTTTTGCCCTTGATCCTGGATCGGCGTATTCCTGAATCCAGTTCCTGAGTCCAAACTGGAAATTTTTGCCTGTGCCTGCTGTGCAACATCTGTGGTGACATAGTCATCAAGGGGGCAAGACTATATATATATATATACAAACATATACACAAATATATATTTTGTATATTTGTATGTATTTTTTTCACAAAAAAAAAGTATTATTTAATCCACAAGTCTCTTTCCCTCATTTCTCTTTCCTTTTTCTGGGAGGAAGGGATGTAGGCATTAGGAAGCACAACTCCTTGTGTTTAACAGACAATCAAGCTGGGCAGGGCCGAACCTTGACACCAATAAAAAAACCCTTTCTTGTGGACTGACTCTTCAACACAATTCAGTCAGAGGAGCTTGTTTACCAGTTGCTTGGCCATACTGTAACCATTTCAGATTACATATTCCATCCTAGGTTATTTCAATTGGAGGATTAGACTCACTTTTCACTCAAAAGGTTTGCTGTCAGACCACCCAGCCCCTGAACATACTGGCATAGCATATGGAAGTGAAGTATTATAGGTCCATAGGAACTGATGGGATGCATGCAACTCTGTGGAAGGAGCTGGTCCTTCCATCAAATTATTTGTTTTATGGAATCTGATACCTGAGAATCTGCTTTGTGAAACCTCAAAGCCAGACCTCGGAGCAAACTGACACCTGTCAGCAGCTGGCAGATATTGGTGGCAGCAGTTGGCAAAACATACAGATGAGAGGTAAGCATGGTGGAAGTGCAAGATGACACTTGGATATCTTAGTTGATTTAAAGAGAGCATTGGACATTCACATATAATCCTCCTTTTGCTCTCTCTGTCTCTGAGAAATAAAGTGTTCATCAAGTCTGGGATTAGGATTGGATACAGCCACACCCAGGCTCCTATCTGAGAAGAAGTTTAGAACCTCGTGACTTATGGGAGAGTCTTCCTTACTTTTATATATTCCTAGTCCTGTGCAAAACACTTCACATCGTTTCTAATCCAATTCTTCCTCCATGTAGTTCCTCACTACGGAAAGTAATAGCATAACCTTACCATTGAACTCTGTTAAGTTGCACTTTATTTAAACACACATTTTGTCTAAAAAAAGACTCGTTCACAACAAATTGACATCATGGGTGAGATGGCAAGCAGGATCACGAATTATTAGAATTATTACAGAGGCATGGAGTGATTCCAGGCCCCAGATTCTCAGAGGAATGGGCCCATGATAACTGACATAATTGGAAAGCTGTGGAAGAACAACTAAAAGTGACTAGGGGTTATACAAAAGACTGAAAAGAAAGAATGGATTATTTGCAAAATGCTGGACACTTGCTTAGAAGCTGCTTTATTGGGGAAGGAAACCCTGAGTAGAGAAAAGCAAGATTTGAGGGAGGAAATAGAAGGAACAAAATCAGCTGAGCTATTACTGACAGTGAAAATTGAACTATTACAGAAACAAGTGCAAGAACAAAGAGAGCAAACCCAAAAAGAATGAAATTGTTCTGATGTAGGCACCCCCTGACCCTGTGAAAATCAAGAAACTATTTGTATCTCCTGAGGAGAGTGGGATAGAAATATTTGGGGTGGCCCTGATGATAGCGAGAACCAGGGGAGGATGACTCTTTGTTTCACTCAAATCCCTCTGAATATGAAGCTAGACCTATAATTAAAATAGAACAATACCGAGGCCCTCAAAGTGGTGCTCCATGATATATTGTATGAGTCACTCCATGGGATCCTACACAATAGACAAATTTATAAGAAAAACATGGCAGAAATCCAGGTGACAATGAGACAAAATATTTATGGCAGGTTTGTTTAAGTGGTAGTGACCAAATATTTTAAATGGAAGTAAAGCAGTAGTTTCTGGGCTCCGGGTGTTTTCTAAAACTTAGGACCTGATCCTGTGCCGTTCCATAACCATCTGAGTAGTTTACTGGTCTGGAGGAATAGATCACCCACAATTGCTCATGCTGCACTTGCTGAACTTTAACAGACAGTGTCACTCCCCCAGGATGTGAAACTGTACCAATACACAGATGATATTCTGATTGGAGGAAATTCTCATGAGAAGGTGGGGGGAGTGGTAGCAGCAGGATAAAGCAGAAATTGAGATTCCATCTGGGATACGTCAGGGACCAAGCAGAGAAGAAAACTTTTTAGTTACTTGGTGGTTTACAGGGAATTCCACCTGACACTCTAAATAAAGGGTTAAAACAGTTAATGGGATCTGGGATACTGGAGAAAACAAATAACAGTTTATTCCATTAATCCTCATCTGTTATAATCTTTTTTGCGAAAAAGCAGACCCTGGAGATGAGACTCAGAACATGAAGAGGCAGTCAAAATCTTAATAGGGAACAAAACCCAAATCAATTACTGGGGCCAGTACACCCCTGTGACTGTACTAGAGTAGAACAGGGTTTTGCTGAATGTCGTACATATTTCAAACATGTACTGAAAGACCAAACCCACCTTTTCATTCATCTCAGCTGCATCTAAAGAAACAGGACAGAGATAGGCTGGATGGGAAAAAGGGTCTTTTGTCCTTAGAATGAGTAGTGAAACAAGTTGAAAAAATACACCAGGAAGGTCCTGTGCAAATCAGAGGACCATTTAATTTACTAGAAACAATCCTAAAGGGGACTGCTCCCCCAGATGGAATTGTCCAAAACCCTACTGTCCGGGAATGGTATGCTGATCTAACAGAAGTTGCAGAAAATATGCAATTAACTGAAGGACACACTAAGGTTTATAAATCACAGATGCCCACAAACACAGACAGAACCTTTAACATTACAACAACAGTTTAAACCCTCACCAATTAAAATTGCCCTCCCCAAGGCACCTAGGGAATACCAACAGAGGCACTTGGTTTACTTGATTTACTTAAAGGTAAATGGCAATATAAGGCTGCTGCATTACACATTACCACCAGAGAACAAGTAATAGAAGCTGATGGCGGTAGCATGCAAGTAGGAGAATTAAAGGCAGTTATTCTACCAGCAGAAAATGGAGCAAAAGTTATACTCCTATACTGTGTATGCTGGTGCAAACTTGTGGCTCTATTAATGAGAATCACTAAATTGGAAAGTTCATAAGTCCCTAGTATGGAGAAGCAAAGATTGGCAGTTATTGCAACATTCAGGGTGGGATGTATAAAAGGTGGTGCCAAGGACAATAAATCAGCCAAATGGGAAGAAAAACATGGAAGAATATCAGGAGAATAAAAATTGAAACCTCTGTAAATCCTGCGTAGTATCGGTTTGGAGAATGATTATATAAAAAATTAGATCACATAGGTAAAGAAGCACTTAATATTGTTGTATGGACCAGCAAAACCAGGAAAACTTGTGAAACTATTCTTTCAGAATGTCATCAACATAGATTAAAATTACAGACGATGTAGATTAAAATAAATCCTGCTGAGACACAAGGAAAACCTCTGTGATTAACATTGATTATATTGGGTCACCTGTGTCTCCCTTGACTAAGGTTTCACTGTTGATGAAGCGGGGATCAGCTAGGCTTGATCTCTAACCAGCCTTTCGATGGCAATGGGAAAAGATTCCTGACCTTGTCCCTGAGTCAAATCTGAATCTTGGTCTTCCAGTGTGTGGCTGCAACCATTAATATATATTAAATGTTATGCTAGTGAGTAATAATAGATGCGGGGCTGTATTTTCTGCTATACTTGTGTCCTATGAATATGTGTGCTACAGTGAAAAGGCTGAGCCTCTCAGGTTGCTGATACCAAAGGGGTCATAGCTTAAGGACAGTTACTGCGCAATACAGTCACTGAGATTCTCAGCACTGGTTCAATGGCATTGTTGTGCACAGAAGTTGAACCACAGACGTAAAAAGAAGTATACTCAAAAACACACAAATCCAAGTCCTACTTGCAACAAAACTTTTAGATGTGGATCATGTCGCATACTCTTTCTCATTTCCTTTCACATGACATTGCTCCATTATTCTTGTCTTTAAAAGTCATTTATTGGCATAGTGCTGTATATTACTGCATAGTGCCACAGGCACATGGAATTATTTTAGTATAAATACTCTTTTGCAGCAAATCCTTTTTTTGAAGCGAATGTCAGTTAGTCAGACATAACATTGAGAGAACAAGTCCCTAATTCCACTCAGATCCTAGCAACCATCTTCATTATTACAATATTACAATTTCGAAGAGATATTTCATTGCTAGGTTTGTAAGTGAAGATATAATTTTTCATCCTAGTGCATGTTCTCACTTTGATCTGACACAGCAGTTTCAGGTTGTACTTCCTTGGCCTTTGCTGAACTCTCCAGACTGATTTTACGATGATACAATGTCTCCTTGTCCTCTTTATTTTTGTCTTGCCACAGAAAGCTATACCAAAGTGAAACAACTGAAAAAAAACCCCACATCCCCACATTGAAGGAAACTGGTAATCCTAATTGAAACACCTTTTTTTTTTTTTTTTTATGACCAAGCTTTGCCGAGGGGACAATGAAAAACATCTAAATTCTGCAAAAGGATGAACTGCTTCAAGCACAATTAATTTGAGTGTTTGGAAGAACCCTGAATGTAGCGAGTGGTGTGGTAGTCTCACTGCCAGCTCCCTCTGCATGGAGCCTCTCTCCCGTGACTCTCAGGCTGGCAGGTTTTCTCATCTCTGCTGTGCTCAGCAGCTGCTAGGCAAGGGCTCCCCATGCGTTCTCAGGCTTTCACCTGACTCTGGCTGCTGCAGTCCTGACGAGACATGCAGGCAAACTCCATCCCTGTTGCCCAGCTGCACCCTTTTAAAGGAATTTGCTGTTTGCTCCTATGTAACAACAGATTGTACAACCGCTGGTTTTGATGGCTGAATCACAGCAGCCTACGCAAAAGCAAGGGTGCCAATTTCAGTGAAACTCACAAGTCTTTCAACTCCTCAGTGACCTCTACACATTTGAAAACCTACGTGGTTTTCTGCAGCTTTCCTTTTGCAGGCCCCTGTTCCTGATATCACCTGCGCTGAGAGGGGACAGGAATCATGGCACATCACCAGAGGCTTTGCAGCACTGTGGAGCAGCCAAGTGGGTCTAAGAAGAGTGAAGTAAAACTTGTGTGGAGAGGTGTGACAGCACTTGCATGTATTTGCTCTGTATTCGCACTTCGCAAACCCAGAGTGGTTAAGTGGAGGACACACATGTAGTCCAACAAGTCTGAAAGCCATGGATAGCAGGCCAGGTGATGCTGAGATTTAGAAGGGTGATAGAGACACCAGCAGAACCCTAAAGCTCAAACCGTTCTCTGCCACAAACCTGTGGGAGAGGGCAATTCTGTGTTTCTGCTGCACCCCAAGTTGTCATTAATATTATCTATTTTAGCTATATTTCATACGTTGACCATCACGCTTTGGTCTGTTTCTCCTCCTGCTGGCTATCAGTTAAATTGCTGCTAATACTGAGGCATCACAGCACAGGGTTTGAAAGGAATAGAGATTTGGTTGGTTGAAGTACAACCGAGAAATACACCTCTAAAGCAAATTTAAGAACTTCCTCTTTGCCCAGAAGATTAAGGCAGAGAGAAAATGACCCAGAGCTGAGATTTTATAGCTTTTTCAGAAGGACAGAATAATAATAAAAAAAACATTTAAATTTATGCAGACAAAACACTCCTATGCTGTCAGAGAAGTGAAAGACATTTTGCAGAGTAGCCTTTGTTACTGCAGAAAGGAAGGAGCTTGTTGGTCACAACAGTCAGTAGACGCATGTTTTTATTTCCAGCTGAGCTACACGTTTCCTGTGTGACCTTGCAACCCCCCCCCCCGCACCCCCGCTTCCCGTTTGTAATGTTGGATAATAAATATTTTGATGAAGAAAGGCTGATACTCTGCTTGCAGAAACTATTTGCAACTCTTTGTTCAGGCTCTGCCAGAAAATTCTGAAGCTTCCTTTAATGATTTGGGCGGCTCTGGAGCTGAGGAGAAAGGGCAGGGGATCCTCATTTGTGTTGTAAAGGGAGGAGGTCACTCTCTTTTTCAGTGATGTTGGGGAGGCCGCTCTGGGATGAGTGTAGTCTTTCTGGCTCTCTGTGGTTCTCCCAGAAGTGTGAGAACTGTCAAAATTGCCTTCGAGGAGCAGGAGATAAATGAAGGAAGTAATTCTCAAGCCACTGAAATGGAAAAATACTGAGTCCTTCCCAGTACAGGTTTCTTTTTTAGGTTTTGCCTTTCCCTGGAGACAGAGAAGCACACTGCCTCTATGTCTTGTTCAGTTTGCTTCCTCTCAAATGCATTTTAAGGGATGTTGCCTTTGTCCATACACACCTGTGAAAACCAATGAAAAACTCTACCACACCAGAACAACATGCTTTTTGACTTCATTTTGCTCAGGTGAAACCAGCTCACTTCTATGTGAAGGAAATGGAAAGCCATGTTCTCATCTTTTCTGTCTTACCAGATGTTCTCCTAGCTTCTAACCAAGAGCTGTGCATGACTGCACTGGTGCAATGCACCAGACCTGTTGGGATTCCAGGAATTTCCCAGAAAAGCTTTTCCCAGCCTGCACCCACAAATTGTCTGTCTCCTGCAACAAGTTTGGCAATCTGTGGCATATATGCCAAAGACAATCTGTGGCAGATTCCAAGATGGGCTCAGCAGAGAAAACACATGGCTAGCACACAGGTAGAGGAGCCTGGATGTAGGAAAGGCAGTGTCTCGTACTCTCCAGGATTTCTCTCTAGAGGAAAGCAGGTCATGTGAATGTTGCTAAGTACATTCAGCATCCCACTGGGACCATCCCAGCATGGAGCAACCTGTGGAGGTCCTGAGGCTGAGATATGGACACAGACACTGCCTGCTTTAGGGAACGGCAGACTCTGCTTGCCACCTTGGAAACAAAGCGCGATTGGCAGAGACAGTGTTGTCCCAGGAGAACAAAGAGTCATGGCATTATAAATAAAGCCTAACCCAGCATTCATGCCCACCATCATTCTGTTAGGGTCACCATTTGTGTTCATGGGTTTTCAGGAAGGATAGGGTGAAAAACTCAGTGAAGAAGTCCAGCTTATCTCAAGGCAACTCTTAGCTGTTTAAGCAACCTGGCAAGGAAAAGATTTTTTTGCATTAACTTAGGAGTACAGGAAACAGTTTAAGGAAGATGCAACCTATAAGTTCCTGTGTTTCTTCCTGTTAAAAGAGGATCACGTTTAGAAAACAATGAAGCTGAAGTTCTACTTCACCTATTTTAAATCATGTTCTTGCCGAAGGGAACAAATCACTTCTCCTGCTGGAGAAGACATATGTGATACCTGGTATCCTCCTCCTTTGTCATCCATCCCAGTGTTTCACCATGCCTGCTCTCTGCCACTCAGACTGGCATTTGTGGAACCTACATCTTTCTGGTAAAACATGCAGTAAAGCTGAAAGCTGAAGTCTGTGGTGAGACCTCTTCTGCTCCAGGAGACACAGCCTCCCAAGTCCTCACGCTAACTGCGTGGCAAATTGAGGATAAAACTGTTCAGAGGAGCATATGGTGCTTTTAGGAGAATGCTGGGAGGCAGGACTTTTTCCTTGGTTCCATAATGTCCAATCTTTCCTGAAATGTTAACTAAGAACACACTGTGAGTTAAGTGGTATTAAATGGTAGCTGTGGTATAAATACGTATCACTGTCCATTACCTATGTGGCTATTAAAACATGTATGGTGATTTTAAGGATAGGCAGCCCTGAGCAGAGCTGATTGAAAAGATTTTATATGTTTTTGAAAGATTTTGTGCCAGTTGCCACATATAGGACTGAAAAGAAAATGTCTGATTATGGGCTCTAGCCTTCCTGGTGTACTAAGCTTACAAGCCAGTAGAGATAAAGTGTTGAATGTTCAGTGAGCCCAGCTCAGGTTTTTCAATAGATGCGTTATGATCAGTCCTGGCAGATAAACAGCAGGCCTTGGCACATGGTTCACAGAAGGCAATGGCAGAGCAGTCCATGCAGGCATACAATAGCAATACTGTTTCCCATAGACTAAAATAATGAATCATGGCTTCCCCTCGCTACTGTCATTCACATAACCTTTACAATAATTTATAATTAGATTAGTTGCCCTTTGGATAGGTGCACGTGCATTTTTTTTTAAAGTGGTTGCTAAGGTAACTGATGATTTCCTTATTTTATCCTGTGTAAGGGGAAATTTTACTTCCTAGTGAGCTTGAACTTGAGACAGTGAAAACATATCCTTGTTTATCAGGAGTTTCGGTGCCCTCTACAGTTATCAGGCAGAGGACTCTCAACGTGTTTTAATGGTAAAAGAAGAGCTTGTGTAATTTGTGAATTGTTCTACCTCCTAGATAAGAGAGTAGAATTTTTAAATCAGTTTTTTAAAAGGTTTTTGACACTTTCTCTAAATCTTCAACTCAACCTGTTTGCTTTTCTATTTTCTCTTTTTCTCCTAGCTAAAATTGCAGTTACTACTGTGCATACCAAAAAAAAAGACAAAGACGAGAGAAATCTGTGTGGGTGGATAGTAATGTGCCTCCACTTGACCTGACCAGTTTTCTCTTTTGAAGGGCAGAAGTTGAAGTTTTATTAATCAAATAGCTAAGGGGAGAA
The DNA here is from genome assembly GCA_033556795.1 of Tapera naevia. Lineage (NCBI taxonomy): Eukaryota > Metazoa > Chordata > Aves > Cuculiformes > Neomorphidae > Tapera > Tapera naevia. The sequence goes on from JAUMJJ010000044.1 coordinate 8,375,147, forward strand.
TTATTTGTAGATTTCCTCTCTCCTCTTTCACTTACACAAACATGGAGGCCTGAGAACACAGGGAAGATACAGAACAGAATTTGCATGTCTCTCAGCTATGACAAAAATAATATACACCTTCAAAGTAAATGGCAAAATTCCCCAGTTTCTTGCCTTCTACCACTCCATAGCACATGCTAAAAGGAAAGATATTCCCTGGTTTCTCGGAAATAGAAATAAATCAGCATACTAGATTCAGCAGACAGCTGACGTTACAATCCCTCTGATCCTCTGAGGTTTTCAGCAGCAACCCTCTCCACCCACAGCATGCATACTGCAAGCAGCTTGGTCCCAAGCAGCTTGCTTGTGCTGTAAGCAAATGGACCAACAAGGGCGGCAATGCCTGGGGAGGAGGCCAGTGATGAGTAACAGAACATAGTGCCAAAAGGTCTTATACAGGGAATTTCCCTTCTCCCACTGATATTCTCTCAAGCATCTTGCTGTAGCGAATTTGTCCCCAAGTGCTTTGGCATAACCTCAGCAATGGAATGGAGAAAGTCAGCCCCAGACATCTCCCTACTCCCCCTCCAGAACCTGCAGCCATGCAAGGCACCCATGCTGCTGGCAGCAGAGTAAATTTCTCCACTAGCATGTGCTTTGCAGCTGTGTGCAGCCATGTAAAAGAAATTTCTCCAGGAAACCTTGGCTGAAGGTTTTAAAAGTCATCTGTAAGTTCATGAGTTAAAGGGCAAAGATGACTATATTTTGTTACTTAATCTGTCAGAAAGCTGAATGCCTTTCAAGATTAATGTAACAAATAGAAATGTTTATTAAAACCTTCTCCATCTGATTCATCATGAATTGTATGATATGTCCTCAATGACAGAAGTATGTATAACTATAATCAAGAAACAAGCAGATAAGAGCTTTATGGTGTATATCTATGATTTTATATAAAACAGCACATTAAAGATAGGCATGTCCTGAGATACAGGTCTATGTGTATGTTCCATTGTCAGTGTGTTGCTGAGATGACTTTCTACACAACAACCAAACACCCAGAAATTCTTCAAACTGTCATCCTGAGAGCATTTTTTATCTCTATCCCTTTCTCGTTCTTTCAGGGTTTTCTATAATACTTTTAAGTGATACCAATACTGAGAAAAAAATGGTTGATACCATTCTTCCTGTTTGACCATGGCAGAAGACGTTATTTTGAGTCACTATGCAGTAAAAACCCTAGTTCTCCATCAAGAGTAAAGATTTGTGTCAGAAGATGTCTTAAACTGCTGAAAATTTACACTGTACCTGTTCTCAGGTCTAATTTTATCAGTAAATTGATTTTGTTGATGGTTGTTGAGAAAGATAATCCTTAGTCAAAAAAGATTCCATACATTTATAAAAGCCTTTTCATAAAGAAAGGTTATTTATAAGAAAATTTGTCAAGTTAAAGTTATTTAGTTTACTTTTTAGTTGAAATTTTTTTAAAACTTTATTTCTAAAAGAACATTAATTGAAATATGATTCAGAATTAAGTCTGTAGTAGTAAGTAATTTTCTTAATTTTTGATCTTTTGTCTTGATTAAATTTTGGACTTTATATTCTAAGTTGAAAACTTGATTTGGAGCAAGAAATATTTCTCTCTTGAGAGTTCAAGTTGAAAAAGGAAGTATTTACTTGGCCAGAGCACAAGAAGACGCACGCACAGCAGCAGTAAACAACCGGAAGCATAGCTCAAAACATCTTGCAAATCCTGACATCCTCCCAAACCCTGATCCTTTTATTTTGGGGAGCTGTCTTTTTTTACATAACTTAATAGCTAGTCAGGAGAGCCAACCAATTCTTTCTTGGGAAAACTGGCTCTTGTTAAATGCTCAGAGAATTTTAAGCCATCTACGACTGCCTGTCGAAGCAAGCTGCACATTTGGTCTCATTCTGGGTTCTCAAAGAGTAGTGGCAACACCTTTTAACTGGCAGAAGTCGCAACTGGCACCTCTTGAAGCATGGTGGGATTGTGGACTGCAGTGTTCTCTCCAAAGTTAAGACCTTTGTTGGACAAAGGTGGGACTTGAGTTGTGTTCGGAGTGCATGAGAAGCGGAAGCTGCTGCTGGAAGAGGTGCAATATTCCCACTCTGGCCCAAGTTGATGATTTGGTCTGTTAAAATGTGCTATCAGAGGATATTTGAAGCAGTTGTTTCCAGGCCAAAGTGGGAAGACTCACAGGAGGTAGCAGTATGAGTAACAGTGGTTAAGCCCACATCTGCCAGTGGGGAAGTAGAGGTTAATGACATTGCAAACTAAGCATCATTTTTCTATAGATACATCTTTTAATTTAAAAAATGAAATTCAAAAAAACCTTTTAGAAGTAACAGTCCTTTTTCAAAAAGATGGAGCCCACATGGGGTACTTGAAGAAATAAATTTGAAACAATTTGAAATTATGAAAAAAATAAGCTGTAACATGTGGGAATGCCCTGGGATTTGAAGCTGTCTCATAAGAAACAGACTCACTAGATTGCAGAGTCCCAAAGTGAGAAGGCAATTTTTAAATGTATGAATAATAAATAAAAAGATAGAAAATAAAAATAATACTCATTTTGGCATGGCAGAATAACTCCTCATTGCATTTTAAGGAATGCTGAGTGTTTACCAGCTCAGGTGTTTCAACTCTCAGAAATGCTACAAAATTGATTGCATTTAAGCACTGATGTTATTAGGGACTGTCCACAGTCTTTAAAGTGTCTGTTCCCTTCTTTTCTATAAAAACAACACAAAATAATGAAAGCCAGGTCACAGCCATTCACACAGAATTCTCTTGGCAGGTCAATACTGACAAAAGAACCTGAAGAGGTAGGATACTTCAGAAAAACATGACTAAAGCATAGCATTAACTTTGCCACATAGCATATGGAAAAAATGTATAAATAGGATATTACGCATCTGTTTCACAGCAGTCGTTCATTACATGTCATAAAATATACAGAAAACTTTCTGTGTCCAAATGGGTGTAAAATTAAAAGTTCATTAACAATTGACTTGCAAAGAATAATTGACATTACAATAACTCTATTTACAATGCTTTGAAGTGTCCTAGGCACTTAAACACATTCACTGAGTTAAATTACACATAAAATGTAGATTGCAAGCCATCTTAAACCAAATTCACAGTCCTTTACTATGTCTGTGGTGTTTTCACACAGAAAAAAAAAGTTTCTGCCTTTGAGCATTTCCGAATAGCATCTTAAAGATGTTAATAATGCCCTAAGAATTAATCTATATAATTTATTTGAATAAGCACAGTTTGTTGTTGACATATCTTTGTCAACTTGTTCTCGTCCAATAAGGACATGTTAATGGAACCATCGTTTCTTCAAAGCAGGGATTGCTTCTTATAAAAGATATGTAATAGTACCCAGAGAATGTGTAATAACGCTCAGAGCAAAGGTAATCTAATGCCAGTCAGGACTATTACATGTTTTTGTAACACAAATAACATTACAATGTAGACAATGAGTATACTTTCAGCCATGCACAAATGGAGTACTTGCCAGCTCTGTTTCATCCGCATTTTAGAAGCGAGTGCCTGTTCAAATCCTATTGTACTAGCTTTTAAGATCTTCCATGAACCAGACATAGGTTGTTCCTCAGTTCTTCTCAAAGCCAAAACATCTCACTCATTCCAGCAATGTTTGTTGCTCTAGAAAAGATAGTCTTTTCGATATGCTGCTACATTTGCATTTATGCAGTGTACCAGTATCACATGAGCATGTGTTACTGAAGTCTGCCCAGACTTCAGTCTCCTTGATCAAAGACTATTGGTTTTAGGAACACAGCCTCTATGCATTTTCCCCAGCCATTTCTAGATATTTATTTAACTCTTTGTTGGTGTAATTAGTACAAAAGTAATCATTAGTTTTAAGTGGATGGCCCTCTTTTTCAAAGGCACTAAAAGCTTGCTGCTCCTACCTGTGTTTGTGAAACTGAGCACATTTTTTATCCTTCACCTCTACACAAATTTATAAGGTCTTCTGCTGTTAGGTCACACAGGCTAAACAAACTTCTGAGCAATCTGAAGCTGAGATACGCAAGGTTAAACAAGACGGATGTGCATACAGAAAATCTGCAGGCAAAACTGTTTTTTTCCTCTGTTAATTGGTTCTTCCACAACCAACATTGAAACTTGTGACTTTTAGTATCAACTGCAGTTTTTCTCCTGCTTGCAAGTTTCATAATTTCTCCTTAACTAATCTTAGCAGTGCCCCTCTAATGAGACATTACAATTAAATAGGAAATGGGATTATAAAGGCGTCCTAATGTGTAAACATTCATAGAAGACAGGAATGACTCTGAAGGCTGTGGGTGGCTGCATCCGTTTGTATCATTATTGAGAGACAAATATCCGGAGGCTTCAGTGGGGAAAACCAGTCAGGAGCAGAGAGGAAGTTTAAAGTATTTAAAAGATCTGCTAAGTCCTCAAAAATTGTAAAGGAATGATCCTCCAAACAGGTAATAAAAGGGGGAAATGAGAATCATTTGGGGGATTTGTAGTGGTGTCCTGTGATTTAGCTTACAAAACATTTATTTTTATGTAGTTGTTTTGCTATATATTTTTCTTCATGATGTATAAAGAAGTTTTGGCTACCTCTGGCTTCAGAAATTTTGTCCTGCCAGATCCGGATTTTCCTCATTCTGCCTCTGGGTGCATGATCTTTTAGGAATGTCAGAAGATTTAAGACATATTTTCAAATCATGCTTGACACCAGGATCCTGGCGTCTTGAACCTCAAGGAAGCTCCCCATGTGTCTCACTAAGGTGTAAAGTTGTGTAAATGGGCATAAATAGCCAAAGCACCCGTGTTCAGCAATTCAGTTAAAAACATTGTCACATGCCCAATAAATAAACAATGTTTTACCATTGGCCACTAAACATCAGCAAGCAGAATCTGTGGGTCACAGTCCCCAATTGCACACGCTCTTCTAATATGTGAGAATAAAAAAGACTATACAAACCCAAAACTTAAACATTTAATGACAGAGCAACCTAAAAAAAAACCCTCTTTAATGCTGGAGTCATGTACAATTTGCATCACACAAGTCTTCTTATAAAATTAATAGAGTAAAATGACACTTAAGCAAGATGCAAAAGGGTTTGAGTTCAAGAGCTGCTAAGTAATCCAAATTATTTATGCTTGTTTTTTATTACCTGGAATAAAACAGCTCTACACTGATGTGGAATCATGTGCACCTGGCACGCAGAACTGCATGGCAACAAATAGATAACCACAGCCCAAAGCCTTTTAGCGTGTAAATGGATGCTGCTTACCTCTCATAGCTTTATAGATGATTTATTCTCTGGTGCACTCTGGAGAAGTGCGCTCCTGAGGGCCAGGCTGATGAAAGTAATGGGCCGAGTTCTTGTAACCATCACAGTAGGAAACAAATGGAAAATTAAGGCAAAGGGTTCATCAAAAATGATACAAGGTTTTAATGGTATATCCAAAGTTATTGATCATGAGTCATGCATGTAATGCTTTTACTCTCTCAGATCTCACCTTTATGAAAAAGATACATAGGAAAAAATCTTTGAAAGATGCTTGAAAGAGCAAGACAGTTTTGCATCACAGAGAGGGTGGGTACATTGGGTGAGAAATGCCAGAATAAGAGACAGAAGTTTGTAAATAAAAGTGTTTGGAAAACTCTCAGAAGAGGAAGAAAATTTTAGTGTGTTTAGGCTAACAGAACAGACCTGGAGAAAAGTGTAAGCCTGGAATATTATCTTGACTTGACATTTTGAAAGGTCTTGGAGATTTAGAGAAAATCATGTAGGAGGGATCTTCAGTATTCAAATTAAAACTTGAGGCCCCTACAAGGGAGAGGGTGGAGAGCAATGGACTAAATAAAAACAAAACGAAGGAAGCAATGGCTTGTATATTCAAAGCAGAATAAGCTAAAGTTATCACCTATTATATGAGAGGGGTAAAGATACTAACAATTGTTATGAAGAACATTAGGAATAAGATGAAAAAGGAAACAGAACTTCATCTGCCTGGAACAGAGGCTAAGTCAGAGGTGCTTATGTATAGAATTAACAGGATAAGAGAATTGAATGGCTTTTTTCCCAGGGAGAAGCATAGGGAGAATAAACAAGCTCTAAAGGACAAGTGCCAAAAATTGTAGGATTGAAAGGTAAGCCTGTCATGCAAGTCAGGAAGGCGCAACTAGATATACACAAAGAAAGGACTGAGTCATGGGGAGGGAAAAATAATAAAGAAAAGGAAAAAGTAAAAAAAAAAGCCAAAACCTTCAGTAGGTAGTGACTGATAATCAAAGGAAAAAATAATTTGGAAGGCTTTCCATTCTGAAGTACATAAATAGTATTTAATTACTGTGAGTAACAGGAAGAAAAATCCCAGGACTCTCTTTAAATTCAAAAATAGATTGTAAATCCAAAACATAGGCAGAGGAAGAAAGCATGTACTATATTGTTTCCTAAAGCAATAAAAACTAGACCCATGAGATACATTGAGTACGACAAGAATTTTGAACAAATTAAATTTGGATACTGCATATTACACTTTCTATTCGGACTGAAAGCTTGCTAGCTACTGTTTACCTGACCTTCCTCCCTGCTGTACTTGCTGTCTAGTCACACTAGTCTGCCGTCCACAGAAATTCTGTATTTTCCTGTCATGTCTGTACCTGCTCGTGACTGTCTTTGTGTCTGTCTAGGTCTGTATTCAACTCTGAATTTCACCCAAAGAAAGCCAGTTGGCAGCAGGCAGCCAAATTCATCTCAACACACGTCTTTTTTTCCCCAAATGTGGATGTTCAAGGCAACACACCCTTTCTGTTCTGGTACCAATGAACAACTCTTCTGAGAATCCACAGTGGTGAGAAGAGTATTTCATGTATTTCAGCAGCTAGAAACAGGCAAGTGCTTGATAAATCAGCTTTCATCTGTGCTTAGTTGAGGAGCTGTTTATTGTGATTAATAGTTACTATTGTTATTTACTCCAGCATCTTGGACAGGAGCTTCATTTCTGAGAGTTTATTATAGACATAATAACCTTGCAAATTCAACAAAGCTCAGTTTACTAAAGCTCAGGTGCAGTGGAAAGAGCATGCCGAGGGGGAGTGTCTGTGGTTCTTGGCCACGTGGCAGCACGTCCATCATTGCACCAACTACAACATGGGAAACTGCAGTTGGAGGAATAGCTCCCACCACAAATCCTGTAGCTCTCTACGCTGGAAGGAAACATTCCAGCTGCAAAGCAATGATGGAGACTGATGATGGACTCAGTTAGAAGAAGGTGAGGCAACTTCCAACACAGGATGCAAATTTTGAGGGAGGAGAAGAAGAAATTAATGCTATTCAGAAGTCTAGGGATGGTGGAAAGCCTGATGCAGACAACATTGAGCCAGGTATCAGACTGTGTAAAATTTTCTGTGCCAATATGCTTGTTTTTATAAAAAAACTAAGTCCTTTCTCAGTGAACCTATTCACCCTGGGCAACCTATAAGTCTTGATTTTGTGAGGAAAAATTACAGTTGAGGCTGGGTCACAGGCCAGCCATGCTATACCATTGAGCAGAACTGCAACAAACAGGATTCCTGTGGCAAACATTAAGTCAATGGGAACAACTCTGTCTTGGTGAGGTTAGTGGGATTGGCCAAATATGAAAAGAGGAACTTCTGCTACCCCTTATCACCCACACGCTTCCTCATCAGGACTAAACTTTATAATACAGTTTGTAAAAGACAACTGTCTTCCATGGACTCTTGCTGACAACAGCACGTACACTGTACCCAACACTAATCTCTGCAAACTCCGTGAAGATGTGCTTTGCTTCCAGAGTTGTCTTACCAAACCTCCTTCTGCCTCACTTCTCCTTAGCAATATTTTTTTTTGCTGTGAAGACCCAGTGCCTGTCCTGTATGTAGAAAGCAGATGCATAAGCACATCTCCTGACTTAAAAAATCAGTTGAGATGAGGTTTCATTTGAAAAATACTCCAGCCCTTTGGTGGCTGTGTCACCAGAGGTGTTGTGAAAAGGAAAAGGGCCTTCTGAGACTGGAGGGAGCAGTGGGCTGAGGATGTGCTGGGATGAGACACCACATTGGTCATCTGAAAAACACTGTGAAGAGTAGGCAGCCTCTACTTCCAGCACAATCTGTGCCTTTGCTAAACATGGACCTGTAAATATCCATTCATGTTGGCTTTGTCCAGCATACTACACTTACCCTTTGCCACCCGAGGTGGCAACTCTTGCTCTGCACATTTTGCAGGACGTGTATGCACAAATGCAGGTGACTTCAGTCTAAACACCTTGGCCTTTGCTAGGTCTCAACATGAGGCTGTCAGTCAGAAAAACTCAAACAGGCATGTGTAAGGAGCATGAGGTGGAGGAAGGAGCACAGGTATCCTGTTTAGCTGAAGAGGAGAATCTGTGGGAAGACTTAGAGGTGATTGTGATGTCTCGGAGTGTGCAAAGGGAAGCTTTGAAATCAGAAAGGTGAAAAACACACAAAAAGTTGTGTCACCTATGTTGGATCTAACAGAAAGTACACCCAGTGTTGAGAGCAGTTCAGATTTCTCTGTCTAGACTGTCCAGCTTGGATTTCTCACTCTCTCACCCAAAATGCTGGCTGCAGATGCAAAAGACTGGGGCAAGGTTTCTGGTCAGTTTGGTTTGAAAAAAATAGCTTCCAGGTTTTATTTTTGTTCTCTGAGTTAGTTATGGGCTCTCCAGGCAGCCCCAGGCAAGGAAGACTAAGAGGATCCAGTGGGGTCTTCAGAGCACCCTGGTAGTGCTTGATGTTGAGAGAACAGCACTGTGCTACTGACTGGTGTCCCTGTAAAATGCCAGAAAGGCGCTGGAGGGAGATTTAAAGGGAGTGAGGGCACAGGTTTCACAGGGCTGTGCACTGTACGTTCAAAGTGTTTTTCTTCTGTAGGTGCTATTTGCAATTACTATCAGCGGATATGTCCTGTCTGCAATTGGAAGGGGCAGCTGGCTGAGCAAGTTTCTCTGCCCTTGTGAGATGGTGTTTTTGTGCAATCAGGCACGATAAGGCGTGTGAATCATACCATCCCAAACGCTTGGCATCCATGTGAGTCATTGTTTTGCTACCATGTTTTACAATTCCTTCCTGTTTTGCAGCATCTGGGGGTTTGTTATCCTTGTGACCTGCCCACAGCACTTTGAAAACAGACCAAGGTGCAAATGTAAGAGCTGGCTGAGTATAGTATTTTCTGTTTCCTAGGAAGTGTCACAATTAGAGTCTGTTTCAAAGGAGAATGAAATAAAAGAGACCTTTGAAATATTCTTCAGGAACGAACGCTTTGAAAGCGCCTTTGTTTGCCTGTTTCTTTAAATATTTTGAAGCATTTTTTACAGTAAAGTTATTTTTTTCCTGATATTAGTTGTTCTAAGGTTTCTAAACATCTCATAAATAAACATTGAATATTGCCTGATCTGAAAAATCAGAGTTTCCTTTATTAAAGTATAAATAGCATGTTTTGACATTACCAAAACACAACAACTGCTTAAAAAATAGCCTACCAATATGGGCCCTATTTTGAAACATGATTTTGACAAAAAATATTATTTCTGTCAGAAGGATTAATCAAAGTATCTTTGGGTTAACTGTTTGATTACAGAAGCATATACACAGAGATATGCAAACACAAAAACTTGTCAGAAATAGAAGATGAAAATTCAGAAACATAATCATGCAAATTGAAGATTATTGCTGTTTTATAAATTTTGGAGTGGATATTGAAATTCATTTCCCATTTCCGTTCCATTAAGCTTAAGTCTTATACATTTCTGTTACCTACTTAGAAAAAAAAATAAATGAAATGCTAGTATTTATATTTGTTTAAGACAAATATTGGAGAATTTCTGAACTGTGAAGAGACTGCATTATGGATTTAGCAATCTGATTTAAATATACAGATATGTGCAACTGTGTGTGCTAGCTCAGGGTGAGAACACAGGTGACATTGTCTAAATGTGAATCAATGACAAGATATTTACAGATGATATATATGTTCCCCTTGTAATGCCAGTGCCAAAATAGCTTAACAAATCTATTGGGAAGTAGTAAGTAGAAATTAAGTTTTAGTATTTGTTTCATTTGTTGTTTTACTTTTTCTATCTGTGTCACTGACACAACTCTTTCTACAACGCTATTAAAGATGTTAAAGTACAGAGGGTTCATGGAGGAGCTGCAGAGATGAGTAATGGCTAGAAAGGCATGTCCCATAGCAGAAGAATCAAAATAGTTGGTTTACCAAAGACAAAGTTAGGACATGATTTGATTACAGCTTGTCATCACTCACATAGCAAGCAAGCCTTTGATCTTTATCCCTTAAACATGGCAGATGAAAATACCACAGGAACCAGTGAATGACAGCTGAAGCAAGACAAATGAAGATTAGAAATGAAGTGCAGCAAAATTTTCAGCAGCAAGGCTAACTAATCTTTGGAACAACGTTAGAAAACATGGAGGTTCTTCAGCTGAAATACTTAATGTGGAATATTGATACTTAAAAGAAAAAAATCTGTTCTTGTCAGGCAAAAAATAATGCAGAGAAATCTGGTAATCTATGTTATTTAAGAGAATAGCCTGGATGACAGGAGTAATTCTCTTACACTTTGTTCTCTAGAGACATTTCATCCTTCTTTACTGTCATCTTATTTTGGTATGCTTTTCAACATCAAATAGTGGTGGATAGTGTTTGTGTTGCTTCGGTGTTATCAGTGACATATTGTGTTTCATTAAGAACTGAAGAGGTCAGCTTCAACCTTCTGCAAGGAAAATGAGTGTAAGTTGATGTTGCCTAGGCAGAGACCAGATACCCAAGCGTCAGGAAGTTGTAAAAAGAAATTTCCCAGAGAGTACTGGGAAGAAACTATTGTTACTCAAAAAGTCAATGAGTTGGCTGACACCAGGCATGGTTGTAAGGATCTGCCTGAACAGACACAGCGGGCAGGGAAAGAAATGCATATAAAATATTTCTAGACTGTCTGACCTAGTTTCTTAGGGTTTTCTGAATTAAAATATTGAAGTGTTCTAAATTCAGCTCCAGTAAAATGAAGAAGATGCCTAAAGTCGAGCACAAAATAATTAGAAGATATATCAGTGGAGCACAAGCAATTTTTCCCTGGCTCTCTCAAGTTAAACACTTGATCATATGTCCCATACATTGCCTTTATTGCCACAATATAAGACTTTGACTTGTCTGATTTAGAAATTACCTTCCACTAGATGCGCTTCTACAGGGCTGCACACTCCATTTCCCATGTTGCATTTGAAGCATTTGATTGCCATTATTTGTGTAGAATTTTGCGCTTATCATTACTGAAAACCGAACCCAGTGTTTCTGGACTTTAATATCTAAAACCTATTGTGAACTCTAACCTTGCTCTCCATCACATCCAATCTTGAGGCTCAGATCACATTGATGTTGCAATAAACACATTCATTCTTCCATCATCTAAACTGTTAACAAGAATATTGAACACCTGACTGGGATAGACTCAAGTAAAACTTACTTGTTACATATGTCCTGTTTGACATTTGTGTCATCATTTCTCAAAGTGTACTTTCCCAATATACTTAGCAAACACCTTAGAACAGCATAATCTAAACCATGTTCATTTAAGAGAATGTCATATAGGACTGTCTTTCAAAAGTCTTATTTAAATCCACACCTCTAAAAAGCTGAAATGCACACAAGAGTACACTTAGCATTATCTTGCTTTATTTCCAGGACCTATTCTCCTGTTATGTCATGCACGTATCCCCCTTTGCTTTATGCTTCCTTAAAATACACAGAGTGATAGAGATTTTAAACTACCAAATGAGACATAGAAAAAAGGGAACTAACAGCTGGTTCTGCAACCATTGCTTTTCATTATCTACATGAAAAACAGGTTACAAATTTTGTTTCTTAAGAAAAACTCATATAAAAAATGGTTTGGATGGGAGCTTAATACAAATTTGGTAAAGAAACCCAATATTCTAGTAATAATACTGTGCATTTATGAAATCATCTTCTTCGTATATAGTAATTGCACAAAAGTATGCCTATATCTACATGGATAAAGGAGAAACATTATCCCATAATAACTTTGAATGAGGTGTAAAGAATTAAAGGCAGTAACGGTAACAGGAAAAACCCATTAAATCTTTCATGAATGGTGTTCTATATTCACTGACTTTTACATTGATATCTTAGAAGAAGAATAATAAAAAGCAGTTCTATCAGCTGCAAGCCCAACTGATAGAAGGAACGAGCACAGTAATTCTCTGTGGGAGTGGCAAAAGCACAGAATGTTGGATGTACTCATCACTTCAAATAATTTGTTGTCACCTGCTTTCCACACATGGATAATAATGGGGCTGTGAATTAGGTGGATAAAGAAGATGGTTACCAATCTCATAAAGTGTGAAACATCCTGCCTCTTGTCCTCACTGTACCCTTGCAATGTTTTTATTCTATCCATACAGTTTTTCTGTCAGCCAGTCAGAGGTTCCCAACAAATATGCGTCCTCCAACTGCACAACTTTCTTAGGTTCCCTACTGCTCTGTCTTTATTAGGAAATTCTGCCTACGTGAAAGTTGTAGTCTGGCTGCTAAATATGTTCTCAATAACGGAGCTGCAGTCACTAGGGGTTGGTATCTGGGATTTGGGGACTGCAGCATGCACAGATTAGCTTCAAAATACTGAAAGTAGAGAGCTTGCAGCTGCAAAGAATGCAATTCAGTCTGCAAAACTTGAGGTCCTCTCTAAGTACACTGGAGTCTCGCTCTGCACTTCCAGCAGCTCAGAGCATTGCATGACATAAGGAGGGGCATGGAAAACAAGGAGGTGTTTGGTGACAACCAACATGGCTTCACTAAGGGCGAATAGTGCCTGACAAATTTGGTGGACTTCTATTAATGGGGCTACAGCATTGGTGGATAAGGGAAAAGTAACTGACAGCATCCACTCTGGTCTTTTGCAAAGCATTTGTCATTGTCCCACATCTCCTTCTGGTCTCTAAATTGGAGAGATATTGATTAAACAGATGGACCACTCAGTGGATAAGGAATTGACCAAAAGATCACACTCAAAGTGTTACGGTCAGCAACTCAATGTCCAAGTGAAGACTGCTAACATGTGGCAATCCACAGGGGTCACTATTGGGACTGGTGTTGCTTAACATATTTGTTGCAGACATGGACAGTGCAATTGAGGGCACCCTCAGCAAATTTGCCAATGACACCAAGCTGAGTGGCGTGGTCCGCACACCAGAGGGAAGGAATACCATCCAGAGGGAACACAGCAGGCTTAAGAGATGGGTCTGTGCTAACCTCATGAAATTCAACAAGGTGAAGTGCAAGGTCCTGCACCTGGGTTGGGACTATCCCAAGGATTATTAAAGGCTGGGCAGATGGATTGAGAGTAGCCCTGAAGAGAAGGACTTGGGCATGCTGGCAGATGAGAAACTCGACATGAACTTGAAATGTGCACTTGCAACTCAGAAAACCAACCAAATCCTTGCCTGCAGCAAAAGAGCTGTGACCGGCAGGTTGAGGTTTGTTATTCTGCCCCTCTACTCTCATGAGACCTCACCTGGAGCACCGTGTTCAGTTCTGGAGTCCTGAGCACAGGAAGGACATAGATCTGTTAGACCAAGTCCAGAGGAGGCCACAAAGATGACTAGAGGGCTGAAGCATCTCCCCTATGAGGGCAAGCTACAAAAGTTGAAGTTGTTCAGTCTAGACAAGAGAAGGCTCTAGGGAGACTTTATAGCAGCCTTCCAGTACTTTTAGAAACCTGTTTGAGTGGAAGGTGTCCCTGCCCAAAGCAAGGCAGTTGTAACGGTATAATCCCTTCCAACACAAACCATTTTATTATTCTATGACTGTATGATTCTTTGATTCTATTAATTTCTTTCACACTTTTCCCTCAAGACACTCTTGTACAGGTCATCAAATAAATCTGGTTTAAGAATTTGAGGTCTTTTGCTGGCCGCTCGTGTTTGTTTGAATTTGAAGTTTACCATTTTGCAAAACATTCACACTTAGCTGCTTTACTCTACTTAAGCTTCCGCTGACTCACATCAATCAAAGTCCAAGCCATGGCCTGAGAAATGATCTAATTTCAGTGAAACACATGCTTCAGGGATAGTCAACCTTTGATTTGAGAAAGCTGTAGCTGGAATTACTTCATTATTTTCCCTGCAGTGCTAGCTAGGTGTTAAAAAGCTGGTGAGTGTAATGGCACGTCTACAGAGAAGCAATGCAGAAAAGGCCAAATGGCTTTACTGACAAGCAACAGCATCAGACTGTACTTTTACCCCATTCATATTTGGTGTTATCAGACATTTTTTCTTTTAGGTTTCCCCATAAGGCTTCCTATACATTAGTGAGCACTGAGCTCAGTAATCTACATTGGAGAGGAGATGTTCCCACAGCTGTAGGAGCTGTATTTGCAGTTCCAAGAAGTGAGAACTTCACTTTACTTTTTAATATACTTCTGATGTTAGATCACAATCTTGACCATTTAGGACCTTATTGTGATAAAGGTCATATAAACATATAATAATTTACAGGTTATGTCCAAAAAAAACATTCAAAATTTCAGCCCAGTCATCTTTTCTGCTGGCCACCAGTCAAGGGAGATTCAATCCTTCTATCAAAAAGTCAATATTGCACTTCTGTGTGCGAACAATTTTCACAAGTATTTTGCTTTCAGCTTTGACTGTCAAAAAAAAAAGCGTATGGCAAACAGGATGCAATCAGACAGTTCATAAGAGGGGAAGACTGTCTCACCGGAAGGGTTACAGTGAAGTGAATATCTTGCTGTTGCTAAAACTTTGTCCAATGTATTTATGTATGCTTAGTTTAGGGCTTTGGCAGGAAGCTTTAATGCAGAAACAGCATGCCCTTCCGTCCTCCCTGTGTTTGAAAGCTCTTTCAGTGTGAGTCACTGGAATCCTGTGGTTTGTGTATCCTGAGAGGAGAAGGACTCTGATTATCAGACACCATGAAAAAGTAGCAGTTTGAAAATAAAATTATAAGGAAGTTCATCATTTCATAGGAAATACGTGCTGATGGCTTTTTTTCTTCTCCTATAATTTTACTGTTTTGTGTGAAGGTCAAGGTGTATACATGCTCCTCTGTGGTTTTCCACGACAGATATGTGTCATTACCTGCTGAAGTCAGGGACCATTAAAGGTCCTGTCATTTTGTCAGATTGTTGTGAGAGAATACATTAACAAAATGGGAAAACGAGATGCAGGATTTGAACTAAAGTTTTCTAATTTCATGTTATATCAAGAGTGAAGTTATCACTATGTGGGATTTCTAACATTTTACAAAAACTATTTTACAAAAGAGCATTTGGAGAGCACTCTCACCGACAGGTCTGGGGTGTATTTGCCCAAGGGACCACTCATTGACTGAACAGAAGTGGCCTTTGAGAAAACTCTCTTCTTCCTGGCAGTGGAATAAAAGAAAAAAAGAGAAAAAAAAAAGAGGCACAAAATAACTCCATGGAACTAATTATTGCTGACTCGTTCAGCAAGCTTGTAAAGATGAAGAACATCTTGGAGAACTGTGGTATGTGAGTTTATTTAGCAAAATTAAACAGACTTGTAATCGTCCTAATGAGCTTTCATCCCACAGGAGCAGACCTTCTGAAAATGCAGAGAAAATCCAAATTCTAGGAAGAGTCTGGAACACCAAGGCTTGTGTAATAACTGAAGGATGAGTTGCAAAGGCTGAACTTGATGTGATGTTCTCATTATACTTCTCCTGTGCTTAAAAAAAATTCTTTACAGATAGTAACCTATTTGCTGTTTCTCTAGAGAATGTGTACATGCACTCTCTTCTGCCCTACCCAAGCACATAGGCAGGCTAGCATTAACAATAGTTTTGTGAAGGACCTGACAACTGGAGAAGTGTTGCAGTGGTATGTACCACACCACCTCTGTGTCAGGTCTTCCAAGCAAATGCTTTTATGGGTATTTGGAGCAATATAACGAAGTCCAAATCTGGAGGAAAGCTACAATGTGTTGTATTATGCCAGTAAGAATCTTAGCATATGAATAAGACACACAGACCCTGATGCACTCAAAATGTATAGGAGCATCTGGAGCGGCTTAATTGTTCATTGTATTTCCAAAAATATAATGCTTACTTTTGTGACCTTATAAACTACTTGGAAATATTGTGCCATTACTAATCACCTGTGCCATGTACATTGGTCAGGAACTTGACATGAAGTGTTTTGCGATCAATTTTACATTTTGGAGAAATTTGAAATTATAAGCAAATGACAACCCTAGAAAACAAAGGCCTTTGATATATGTGTGAAGGATTACTGTTTATTGCTGTATAATTCCTTGTCAATCACAAAACACATTCTTCCTTCCTATTTTGAACAAGATGTTTTTCTACATTCTCTTTCCAGTATTAAGTGAAATCAGAAGAAAAGCATAATTGATGTTTTCTTCACTAACTGGAACTTGTTTCACTGTAGGAAATTAAAAAACAGAATGTCTCAGAAGAATTAGAAAACCTGTTTGTGTGGTGATTTGATCCAGTAGATTCTTTGATTCAGGTTCAGTAAATATTGGATCAAGTCACAATGGCCTATTGTTCACAGTGTCAAAGATTAGTGAGAACTACTCCACATCCAGTCTCTCCAAATCATCTGATGTAACTTGGTAGGGTTCTTTCTTGTTCCCACCTCTACCAGACTGACATGTTAATGGCAACTTATTTCAGTCAGAAATATTATCCATGGAGAGTATAACTCTGTTCTCTAAATTTTCTCCTACTGGAAATCCTTACAAGTTACAGACCTCAAGAGTTTTGCCAGAATTGGGGAAATTAATTTTGACTTCGAGCTCTTTCCTTCTTTACTAGCAAAATGACATAAAGGTGCCTGTAGCAAGTGATTAGATTGTGCGCATCTTCTGTTGGCTGGTAAGATGTTACAACTCACCATTTAGGATTTTATGGATAGCAATTGAAAAGTGATACCAATTGCCAGGTGAGATAGAGCTTCTGGAGAAGTCTTCTCAGGTGTTTAAAAGGACAATACATTTTTTGGTAGTATGCTCACTTTTATGGTTTTAACATGGCCCTTCACTTCATTGCGTTTGCTGGTAGCTCAGACTTCTATGGAACATGGTTAGTGTTACCTTAGCACGAAGCTGTTTTATTAAGACCACTGCTTTCTTTAATCTGTTAGATTTCCATGTGTGTATTAGCAGTGATACTACACTTCAAATTCAATAGGATATCAAATAAAAAACAATCCATATAGCTTTTAAGAGTAGTAAAAGTAATAGACATCAAGAAGAGAGCTATCTAAGAAGAGACCCATCCTCAGACATATCTGTCCCTCCATATTTCCTAAACCAGGCATGTATGACAGTTAAATTTCTACTTGAAACCTGCTTCTATTTCAGAAATTCAAAGAAGCAACCAGTGGTAAAGTTCCATTTCATTCTTTCAGAGCAACTTTTCTCTGACCTTCCTCACTGCTAGCTTTGGATGTAGAAGATGCATTTTATATCCACATTTCTTACTATCTGGAGAGCATCTCATGTTCCTGTCAATAACCAAAGAAATACTTCAATGGAACACTTTTTTCTTTTTACTTTGATGATCTCTTTCATATAGCAATTCAGCTTCATCCATAGACTGATCTTTAATCTATCTTTGGCCATGGTCCTTTGAGAATCCTTCTTAAGCCCTTCTTGGATCTCTTTCAAATCTAGAAAGTACTACTACAGCCATGGCCATTGATATCTCTGACTTGAATTGGGATAATCTACCGTCCTCGTGACCTTCTAATTTCTGTCTTCATGAGACATACAAAATTTATGAGTTCATGGACTCCTTTTCTTGCCTTTTCTCACACTTCCTCCTAGGTGTCTGACCAGTTCCCACAGCAGGAGATATCCCTCCCTTCCACCACCTGAATTGTTTCTCCAGGCTCTTCTTCAGCCTTCCCAGAGCAGCGGTCCTCAATAAAAAGCCTCTGACCAGTTCCTTTTCGCATCATACAGGACAAAAGCAAAGCCTACAGTTAAGCACCTCATTAGACATGCAATGGCCAGAGAGATAAGCGGACAAAACACCATGTACACTCTGTATGATCATGGAAAGGAAGCAAGGAAATTCAGCAAAGTGGGGACTGATTGTAAGATGAGAACGCAAGTCAACATAGTTACCACGAAGGATGTAAACTGTTAAGTTCCCACTTTTACCCTGGGTGTCTGAGTGAAAGTGTTTGCTTTATGATTAGGAATGTTCTTTTCAGGTGTTTGACAGAGGAATGTGAAATTCAGCAGTAGACAAATGAATCAGAGTCTGTTGATGTTAGCTTATAAATTCCTACTGCATGTTGTAAGATAACAATACCCCATGACTCGAATTCTTCCACACTGAGAAGGCCTAACAACAAGATCAAGGCAAGCATATTTCTGCATATAAGGAGGTATATACCTTAAAATTATGGATCAATTTCCTTGCAGAAAAGGAGTTATAAGGTTTTGTGACATACCACACAGGTCACAGAGAAATCAGTATACTGTCCAGTGGTTATGGAAGTGAATTGCTGTGGGCTGTTTGGTAAATGGCAGTAGACTTTTGTGGATGATAATCATTCTGAATAAGAAATATGAAAGGTAGTTGTGAAAAGGATTTGAGGTGTATAAAGATGATACCATTTAGATCAGTCACTTGGCTTAAAAGTACAGGGCATACATATTTCAATTGTATGAATTTCTAATATTCACAGTAAGTATTTCTATTAATGCTATGTTAATCGGTACAATAGATGACTGAATAAACTTTAGCAGGTTTGAAGTCTTATTACTAACTTGGATGCTAGTGGCCAAAACCCCTAGAAGCTTGGAAAACACAGACTACTTCCCAGACACAGAGACACTTAAGTGAAAAAACACAAAAGAAATAATTAATTGAAGAAATTTTTAGGAGGATATTACAAAAAGTAAAATTACAAAAATCTGGAAATCTAGTAGATTAATAATTGTTGATAGTCTTCTTTTATGGCAATCTAAAGCTGTATAATTTTACCTTTTTTGTTGTGTCCTGAAACACTAAGTTTTGCAGTACAACAGGAGAGCCTGAGTTACATATTCAATAAACATTAAACTTAAATATTTTTGAATGTTTTAGTTTTAAATCTTGCTGTTGATTCTGCATTTACATTCTCCTCATTTTCAGCGACTAACCCCCCTAAGAGAAGAAAGAAGACTTTGTAGCTGGAAGTTGGTGCTAGCTGAAGTGAGAACTAGATGTTGTGTACATACAGCGTCCTGACGTCTAGGACCAAGGCTGCAAGCTTTTTGTATATTTTTACTTGAAAGTTGTTGGCAAACAAGGGCCACACCTCCGAGCAGGCCAAGACCAGCTCTGATGTTAAGAGGGCTGTTTTCCATGTATTTCGTGCCTCATTAAAGTTCAGAAATGGAGCATTTCTACTTTTCTGGGGGATCCTGAATCAGATGCTGCGCTTAAAACACACTTTGAACATATGCCATTGCAAAAAATGCAATGTATGAGGGCAGAGAGAGAAAGTGACACAACGAGTGTGGCCTTCAGGCAGACTAAGAAGACACATAATTCTTTGAAAAATTAGTCTCTGTTTTATTCCAAATCATTTTTATGTAGGATAAGAAAATGATAAGGACTCAGACACAGAGTTATTACCAGCGAGTTATGTACTCTCTATCTTCCCCTGGAACTGTTTTGAAGGAACGTTTTCTTTACAAAGGTGAAGGCACTTAAAAAAATAAGGTTTTCTAATATTCTACTGTTCATGGCCAAAACATTGTGTTATCTGTCTTTGACCTGTGCTTGGTGCTGGTGAAGTTGGGCAAAATACACTGCACTCTTTTTCACTCAATACAATGAGTTTGCTATTGGAAGTATTTATTGGCATAAGTCCTCAAACAGCCACATAACAAACAGTCTTTTGTACAACACCACAATTTGTTTTCTTGTCTGTTCTTGCCTTAATGCCAATTTGTCTGTAACATATAGGTCTTTTTATTGCTCTTATCAGATACTGTCTTCCCAGCAATATTATGAGACAACATCCCCTCTCCTTACCTAGGAACATTTAACCTGCTAAGTAAAGGAAAAGACAGTGTTTGCGTGAAATGTGGATGCATGTGGTGTGGCAGAGGATGCGTGCCACCCCTGTAGGATTTCAGTGGGAACCTGTAGTGCATTCAGATGTCATAGTGCTAAAAGGCAGGGAGACACGGCAAAATCTGTTATCAGCTCTTCAGGACATGGACCTCTGCATTTACATGAGACAAAAAAAAAATCACTTGTAATTAGAAAGGTTATTCCAGATGGGCCTGGGTGATTACTTCATATTCATCATGCTGACTGAATGGGATGAGCTGCTGACTTGAAAAAGAAATAGAAATTAGCTAAAGTCTGACTGAAACAAATACTTTCTGCACAGCAACTCCCGGTTTTATTTGGGTTTTCCATCAAACCAAACATTTTGCCTCATGAACACCTTTTCCTTATACCTAGGTTAAATAATCTAATTTTTTTTTTCTTTTACTTATGTCCGATTTTAAAAAAATATGGTTTCAAAACTAGGAGTAAAGTGTTTTGTTTTTAAAAAGAGGAACAAATACAGACCTTTTCCAGATGGAATACATGTTGGAAAGCAAACTACTGTGAAGCTTTTAAAAATCTTCCTATTTTTTCACATACAATTTGATATATTTGCTATTTGTTAATAGTTTTTCTTCTTATATTACTTCTTCTTTCCAGAGAAGTGACAATGCATTTGAATGTTTTGTCCAGTTCTGTTCTAGCCACTTGCTTGCTGCATGTAAAGCTGGAAGCCATTTAAGTATTATCTGTGGTTTGCTGCTCCTTGGCTGTGGTGCAGATCGATAAGAGAGAAATCATTTTACTTGAAGAGCTATGTGCTAGTTACAACTAATTTCCTGCAAAAGCTTATCCTAAGCACATCTACCAAACCCCTCCTACTCTTATATCCTATTCCCAGCTCAGTTGTCAGTTTCCTGCCACACAGTACTTTAGAAGATGCTCAGACAGTTTGTTGATCTTCAGGGAAACCCCTAGATTTCCTTTCCTATTACTCATGGGGATTTCCCAGTCTGCTGCAGAAAAACAAGGATCAAAGTGTTTTACATGCTGTCAGATGTCTCCAGCTCCTTGATAGCACTTAAAAACTTAAGCAAGTGAGTGACCATAAATAGAATTATTGAAACAATAGAAGTAGGAGGAAGGCAAGCATATTTCACAAACTGTTTTATTAGAACAGCATTCAGAACACCACTTAAGGCCTCAGTTTTTAGCATACAATAGGGAGTACTGAAGAATAAAAGAAGGTGAATCTGTAGTTTTAAAACTGCACTTCTTTTAGCAAGATAGATAAGAGCGAATAAAGCTAGGGAGATGTTTTAAAACAGAATGAATTAGAGATAGGCCTGAATGTACTGTTTGAGATCTATGTCTTTAAAGACCAAGTACTCAACAACATGAACCTTTGAAGCCAAACTGAGAGCATTGTACTAGAGTGTGGTTTGTGCCTGCTGTGTAAGTTAAATACAGCAGGAGAACAGCCCAGTTCTGCAGTTTGCCCTGGGCTTCAGGAATCACAGGTCTCCCATCTATGCACCTGGAGTGCCTAGCCCCGCTTTCTATAGCTCACAGATCTGTTAAAAGAAGTGGCGTATTTATGCACATACACATTTCTCTAAAATGTAGTAGAAAATATTGCCATATCCAGAGAAGATATTTTCACATGTAGTGGATAATTGCTAGTCTGTTTCCTAACAGCAACAATGTTGGAATTGCTGACTTTTAATCATTGCCAAAAGACAGTATATCTGTCCTAGAAACACTAGAGCGGAAAAAGAAATAGACTTTGAACTTTCCTGTGTTCTTGTTCAAAACTGCTTGGGACAGAAACGTCTAAGAAATTAAACTACATTGCATGTTTCTAGGATGAGGGGACATACTGGAACAAACTACCTCAAGGACCTCTCTACCTGGAATTTCCACAGAACAGAGAACTCTCTGCTTTGGTTCATTTTCCTTCCTAACAGACTCATTTTAAACCCTAGATCTCTGTGCTAGTGAAGTAATGATGCTGCAGGGCTGCCTCTCTGCGATGGTACCATTTGAAGGCGCTGCAGTGGACAGCAGTAATATTGCCAGACTTGTTCTGTGCTGTGAATAGGACTGGACCTGGAAAAAGACTTCACTTGTGCTGTAATAGCAGTTGCTCTGTTCACAGAGAACTGAACATGTGAAATACACTGCTCATGTGAGCTGCAAAATATGCATACATCCAATTGTTGTTCTAATGCTTAGTCTTCAGGGATTTTGAAAACAAGTTTCCTCATTTCTTTTCCTCTGAGTAACATAAATAAAGTGAAGACTTATCCTTAAACTAAAGGCTTCATCGAGGCCCTTCTGGACAGTAAGCCCAAGCCCGATTTGCTGAAATGTGAGCCCTAAAATTGTCACAGCATTGTATCTTCCCTCCTGCAAAGATGGGCTCCAGGATCACATAGTGATGGTGGCACAAGGGCTTACTGGGCCCTGTCACACCAGCGTTTTCCGAAGGCTAACGCTAGATGGTGCCCCTAAACCTCGCGAAAAACAACCACTCAGCCCAGTCTCGGCTTCGATATATCAGACAGTTGAAAAAGGGGGGGACTGACGTGATATGATGTGATGGTGTGTGTGTTTTCATCCCCACATGCCATTTAGGTGCTTAGCTAATGACATGCCAAAGAATTTTCTCTGTTAGTCCCTGGTGATAATAATTATGTTAAGCAGACACATACCTTTTCTTTCCTCTTTTCCCTAAACATCCACACAGAACAGGAGGACTGTTGATTTGAGGGCATGTTAATTATATTTCCAGAAGACAGCACAGATGTTAGCAGTTCTGGTCTTAATCAAATAAGCACTCTCCAAGTAAGAGGCAGATGTTCTAATGCAGGTTGCCTCCCTGAATTTCAAGGCAGTGTTTTTGTGCATGTTTCTTGCTAGACTGGGACCTGCATGCTTACAACTATCTCTCTAATACATTGTTTTCTGCACACCGTGCTGAATCTAATTGATTCTGCTCATAAGACTGAGAAAAATACACACAACTTCGTTTGTGAGTGAAAAAGTCACAGGAATGTTTGTGTCTGAAAAATAGAATATGAAGGATTTTTCACCCTGGTTTTATAGTGTTCAAGGTTCTCTGTTTTTTCTTGATGTGGGATTTTTTGTGTGTTTGTATTCATCAAGTGGCATGGAAATTGCAGAAAGATGTGCAGGTTAAAATATGGATAAATGAAGAACAGACACTAAGATTGCATTTGTGTTGAATCTTTCCTGAAGGTGCATCATCTTTTAAAGATGAGCCAGTTCAGTCTTAAATGCTTGCAAAAGTTCATGCTCTGTAACTCAAGGCACCGACCTGGACCAGTTAAATCAACTGGGTGATTTTCTTGTATAGACAATGATCCCAGGGAGACAGCCATCTCCAGCAGGAGATCTCAAGGAGAAGCTTAACTTCTCTGAGTAAAAGCTGGGAGCCCCAGGGAAACAAGTTTCCAATTTAGGTGGCATGAATAATTCAGTGTGTGTGTAAACTGAGATGAAATGACTGCCACTCACCCGATTACTCAGCACAGGATGTATTCGTTAATGATGTTAAGCTTTACCACCGACCAGTACTCTATAACTCTAACTGGTGTTGCCTTGTGGCCAAATTTTTCTGCAAGACACATTGTACTTGGATGTTTCCTTCAAACCTTACTTCCTGCAAAAGGGACAGTGTGACACAATCTCTTTTTTTTCTCTATTTAGTTGATTTCTAGAAATAAAAGGATCATTTCAAATGTTCATGACTGATTGAAGATCTCTTTAATATTTGAAAGATGGTAGCTGTCAGCTGATCTACTATGAGCATTATACTATTTCATATGCAGCTGCAGTCTGCTACAGCACCAAAACCTCACTCCACCTCTATCAAATGGCATCAAGCTCTCCCACAGCACCATGTAAGATCTCATCCCAAGGCTGCCTCAGACCAGGACTGCATTGTGAGTCCAGTTGGTTCATCCAGCAGCTCTCTCTGCCACCTGCACAACCCTGAAGGAACTGATAGGAAAAGATTGACAGATGTTAAAACACATGTAGGTCCTGAGCTGTGGCTCATTATTGCCAGCACAATTGGCTCGCACATCTGCACTCCCTTTAACATTTTCATAGGCTTTTCTGTAGTTCTCTCGTAAACTGCAAGGCATCATATCCTGATCATGCAGTGGTGGGGCTGGATGGCATCTCTGGAGGAGAGGTCAGAGTCGTGCCTCTGCTACCCATAAAACATAGCAGTCAGCAGCTGGGTTGAGTGTGTTTGGTTTTAGTTTTGCCCTCGTACGTGACTTGTGCTGGCTGAACTGCTGAAGGCTACCTCTCTCATTCCCATGCACTTGTCTGTGTATACCTTTTGAACGCCTGCACCAAGCACATCTAATAGTCGCTAACTCCCCAACTGCTTGTTGTCATGGCACATTTCAAAAGGTGAGCTGTACTGAGGCCAGCGCTGGTCAGGTGGTTTCAACCCTTGTGCTGCTTGTACAGCTTTGCACTTGGTTGGCTGAGGTTAAATGCCATCCGTGAGCGCTATTTGAATGAGATAATTGTTCTGGACATTTCTCAAGAGGAAATTAAGTAACTGCTTTAGGGAGAGGGGGCTAAGTAGGCTGTGCAGCTGCTTCCCATGACAGTGTACACTGTTGATGTTAGCAACTACAGTCAGTCTACATCTCTAACATTAAGAATATGGTTAGCATTAGGGTTAGGTTTTTGGAAAAGTAGAAATTGTGAACCTGGGTAATTTATTTTAGTTTCAGAAAGTGTAGTCAGATTAAGGTTGCGAAAACAATGCAAATTGATTATAGCATATTTAGGATTTGAAGGTATTGATGTTACGTTGCAGGAGGTGACTATGCTAAGATGTCCCCACAGAGAGCTGCCCACGGAGAGTTTGCTGTGGAGAGTTGTCCTAGATCCAATTACAGTTGGGTCAAACTCTTACAGCGAGGATCTATTAAAGCAAAAAGCAGAGAACTGGTGCAGGATTGTGTCTTAAATTTTGCCAGTCTGCTTGAGGCTGGTTTGAGGTTTGTTTTTTGACCTGTTACTACCACTCCTTTTGTGGAAATTGTGTGCAAACCTCTTGCTGTTGGAGGGTTTCACTGGGAAACAATCCAGGAGTTCTAGTGCTGCACACAATTTCTCTCTTTTACCTATTACTTTTCTGCTTATTTCATGAGGCTTATAGACATTATGATAGTGGAAATTTAGCACCGTAATTGTAAGCACATGCATTAATCAACTCATTATAAGTGCCACCCTTGAACAATGCATGCAGCTGTGAGTCTGAGTTACTGCACATTGCACTAAGCTTTTAAGAGACCTTCAGAAAAGCATAGTAAGCAAAATAAAATCAGTTATGGTAGAACAAGCAAGAAAATTATCATTAGGAGAACTTCGTTAGACTCCTAGTTGGTTATATCATCATACAATATCGATCACTGAACCTTCCTAATTTTACTTATGTAAGTCACCAGAATACCTGCAGGTGTTATATCTATCTTGTATTTGAATACAGTACTATAATTTGATCATTAGAAATCAATCAACCACAAAAGCATTATTTAAGCATCAATACATTTTTATTATAATTGCTTGAAAAAAGTAGGATTTTTTTAGTGTTTTCATTTTTTTTGTCAGAATTTGAACCACATTTTTGATCGATAAAGTGTCTTAACAAAACTTTAAAAGCATGTTTTACTGAAGACTTGTATATCAGCCATGATTTGAGCAATTCCAAAACAACGTTTTTCTTTATAAAAGATTCAGAATGTGGATGACTCATGCATGAAAAATTAGCAACTTCATTCATAAGAGGAATACTGTTTATACAACTACTTGCAGTACCTTGTTTTGTCAAGGCAGACCAAAATGGAAAATCTGCAACTGAATTTGAGGCTGTAAGACATAACAGCATCATCTGGCTTCTTTGCTGAAAAGCATGGAGACACTATGTCATCCCTGTCTGACATCAAAATTGTAAGCTTCTCACTTCTCATAGTGATGAGACTCAAAGAAATGCTTTAGGTATACTTGCAAAATAGTTCTCTTCTGCTGTGCTGAAAATTTCCCCATATATCCCTCTCACACCCTGCGAAAAGGCAGTTCCCAAGTTACTGAACCTAACTTCATTTCTTGTCATTTGAACTCTCAGGTTGTCCTTGGCAGTTCTGTGCAGGTGCATGGAAAAAGGTTTATCAGCCACGGACAAACTGAGATAATCAGGGAAGTGTTCCTAGTTAAATGACTCCTTCAGAGTCAGAGATAGTCTTTTTTGTTGAGTGAGACAAATGTAAATAGGATTTGCACTAGTTTTCTGTCTCTTAAGTCCACATTTTTGCGGATTTGCCTTATCAATGTGTAGCCTAATAACAGAGGATGCACATGCATTCTAAGAAATCATATAAGCCTGATCAGAAGTTTTGTGTCTCTCTAAATACAACCATGTAAAAGCCAGTGATTCATTTACAGGCTTGAAAGGCCTTACCATCTGTCTTTCTCAAAATTAGATGAATGAAGAAGCGAATAAAAGAGAAATATTAAGCACTCTGAGATAGTTTCAATGGATTCCCAAATAGAAAAAAGCCAACCAGGAAAAGGTAATGTTTCATAAAAAATGTCCCATAACTTGTTTTTTTATTCCTCTGTGTGATTACAAGAAAAACAAATAAAATATTTACAGTTATATCTGGTCAGAAATATAGGAGTTACACTCTGCCCAATAGTTCCCAGTGAAAAGATGAGAGGCAATGGACACGAAGTAAAATGTTGGGGTCATCATTTGTTAAGGACACCATTTGTCGAAGACGGTGTGAGACAACAATATGCATATGGTGTTTGATTAACAAGTCTCAGTCTTTATTAGCAGTAGTTCTACCTAAATAGTTTGGTTAATGAGCTTCATACATATTACAAAACTTTAGCTCTTTATTGGTTACAGACTTTATCACTGCATAAGCGTCACATACATTCCTGTAGTTTTAGAAATCCATCTGGTCCCGTGGGAGATATCCTGTTATCTCCCTTGCCTAAGCTTCACTGCACAAAAAAAGGCCCACTGACCTTGCTGGTCAGTATTTTTTCACTCAGCTCAGTATTTTTCCACTCAGGGCCTAAGCAGCTTGCTTTTGTCAGGCTCATGTCCGCTTTCAATGAGCCAGGTTTCAGTAATACTCTCCACAGTAAAATGCAGGAAATTTTACTTAAACACAATTAATATTTTTTTCTATGTAAGGTGAATTCAGCACTGTACCAAATGCCCCTCTGGGCATTGTGGAGTGTCCATCCATGGAAATATTCAAAAACTGAGTGGAAACAGGCCTGGGAAATCTGCCCTGGTTGACTGTGCTTGAGCAGGGGACTAGATTAGGCAATTTCCAGAGGTGGTCCGAACTTCAGCTCTTCTGTCATTCTGTAAAACACATTTTCTTATAGAGTAACTTTCATAATTTCAGATATTACCACGGTAATAAAAAGGAAGAATACTATATACACTAATAGTAAATTGTCAAGGGAATTAAGAACCTAATTTTTTTTAAAATTTATGATTCAGATTTTAAGACCTAGAGTGTCAAAAGTCTGTTTTGAGAGCTCAAGATGTGCCCCATCTGGTTCCGTATTGATATGAAAATCTGCACTTCGACTCCTTGGTCACTTATCTTGTTTTGAAAAACCGTACTTCAAAAATGATGCCTTATTGGAGCTGCCTGGGAACTGAGCTTTACAAAAGTTCTGCTGTGAACTACAGTGCACATTTTTTCAGGCATGCTGTAGTGGCTTGGTGTGCAGCCCAAAAGCATAAATTGCTACTTGATCCAACTCTAATTCCGGAAAAAGACCGTTTCTCCCAATGCTACTTTATCACCTGATGTTGTGACATTTGAAATGATTAGTTGATTACTTTGGGCTTCATAATTTGTTCAGAAGAGCTTTTACATCCACAAGCTCAGCCAAAGGGGTCAGATTTATTGTATTTCAACATTCTATTGTTATTAAATTTGAAGAAAACCCCTGCTTAAATGCTGTGGGATACATACTCATCAGTAGTGTCAGTACGAGCAACATTTTATTTTAACATGAAAATTTTTGAAATGTTTCATTGTTTAATTCACATTCCCAGATGAAGGATGTTGCCCATGCACAGGCACATGCTCAAGGACTGCCTTTGCCAAACCACACAAGTGTACTTCTGACCCTCACCCCTGGTCAGATGTGGGCAGGCAGCAAGGGACCAGGATAGTGTGGGAACTGCTGCCTTGTCTTCCCTCTCTGGTCTTTCAGACCTTCCATGCTCTCAGCCAGATTCTTGGCCTGTTTTCTGGGGGAGGACCTTACCTACTCCTTTCCCAGGACTGCTCCCCTCAATACTTCAGTTTGTTGAAATTTTGAAGGTACTTTCACATAGTTTGGCTGAACTGGTTTTGACTAAAGCATGAATTAGAGAAAGGGAAAGGCATGTGTGAAATATTATGTGGATTAAAGGAAAACAAATTAAGAATAATTTAGGGGAGTGGCTGAGGTCACTTGGTTTATTCAGCTTGGAGCAGAGAAGGTTGAAGGGTGACTTCATCACTGAGGGGTCACCTCATCACAGTCAATAACTTCCTCAAAGGGTGCAGTGGATGGGAAGGTGCCGATCTCTGGTGACCAATGATAGAGCATGAGAAAATGGAATGAAGCTGCAGCAGAGGAAGTTCAGGTTGGACATTAGGAGAAGGTTCACTGAGAGCGTGGTCGGTCACTGGAACAGGCTCTCCAGGGCACTTGTCATGGCACCAAGCCTGCCAGAGTTCAGGGGCTGTCTGGACAATGATTTTAGTCATATAGTTTAGGTTTAGGTAGTCTTGCAAGATGCAGGGTGTTTGACTCAATGATCCTTATGGGTCCCTTCCAAAAATGGGGGCATACAGGAAGGCTGGGGAGGGGCTCCTTATTGGGGAGTGCAGTGATAGGACGAGGGGCAATGGTTTTAAGCTGAAAGAGGATAGATTTAGATCAGATATCAGGAAGAATCTTTTTTACTGTGAAGGTCGTGAGGCACTGGAAAGGTTGCCCAGGGAAGTCATAGATGTCCCGTCTCTTGAGGTGTTAAAGGTAAGGTTGGATGAGGCTTTGAGCAACCTGATCCAGTGGAATGTGTCCCTGCTCATGGTAAGGGGCTTGGAAGTGGATGATTTTTAAGGTCTCTTCTGACCCAAACCATTCTATGATTCTATGATGATTCTATCAATTTCAGATATTGTAATAAAATAACCATCTTGCTGTAATCTGCAGATTGGAATTAAGAGTTTCCTGTAAAAGTAGGCAATACAAACGGATTTCATTCTTTCATACCACTGTAAGAGGAAAACTGTATCGTGAGACTGAAATATATGTGTGCAAATATCATTGAGTTGAACATAACATGGTAAATTCCACAGTTTAGGGTGTTAATACTAAAACTGAAGGTCTAACATCTTATTGACGTATGACCAGCTTTCTTTCAGTCTCAATTATTTCATAGTTGACTGAAGATGTTTAATCTTGGACAAAAAAAATGCCTTTGACCTTCATATGGAAGTGAGAAATACTTCTGCCAAATTTGAACAATGAAAGAAGTTGATTACGCTGACAGCTGCAATTTTGTTCTTCCAGTTTCTTGTAACAGAAACTAGTTTTTTCTTGCTGTATGCCAAAGCTATGTCCCTGTTGTAAGATATTACACTCTAATTATCCAATTAATGTATTACAGTGTGTCAGAAAATGGAGGAAAAGGAGACATTTTCATAAATTCTGCCATCAAGTTATTATTGATTTAAAAGTATTTGTGAATTAAACACTTAGCAGACAAAAGTTGGATGTCATGCATTTTTATATTGTACACAGGACCATATAAGAAAGCAATATGCTCATCAATAATACAATTGCCAATATTTCTTCCTTTTTTGACTTAGTAGCAATAGGAGACAACTTGATTTTTCTGGAAACATTGGTGTTTGAATAAGCATTGTTGAGCATCACTGAATTGAAACATTTGTCATTCAGTCACTCAAAGATGGATCCAAAGGAGGGTTACGAGGCACAGTTAAGTTTCTACATATAGACAAACTTATTGATATGAAAAGTCTTATTGTGTGAAGCACTGCTCCCCTTCAGAAGGGGGACAGAGCTCTCGCTAACTTCTATAGCAGCAGCTTTTACTCACTGAACCCAACTGGACTACCATGTGAACAACAGTCAGATGCACACAAAACAGTGGCTATACATGACTGTGATGGTTGTGGAACAATACTGTACCTGAAGACTGTTTACTGGCTGAGCATTTACCCTGTCTATGGTGTCTGTAGGAACCAAGTATCCGCATGTATGCAGTGGACTTCAGTATTGGGAGAACTCTTGATCTGCAAGAAACTTAGCCTAAAACGCACTTCAGTCATAAGCAAGACTGTGCAGAAAGGACATCAGACTGAGAGCTGAAAATATGGCAGCCTATATATTAGGCATTTACTTAACAAATTGAGCACCCGTCAAGGCATATGGTTCAGGGTGCTCGTCTTTGCATCTCTTTATCAGTCTGCACAATAAGGGGAGATAAATAACTTCCATGGGCTCGTGTCCTCAGATTGAAAATACCTCACAATTTTTACGCTAATTCAAATACTTATTAAAACAGAAAGAAAGTTGTAACATGGAAATATTACAGGTTGATCCTGCCAATGTACTCTTTCTAAGTGGAAGTTGATAGAAATAGTAATCATTTCTTTTTTTCAGCAGATGTTCCCCAACAAAGACACTGACCAGGATGTAAGTCTTGCTCTGTGAACATATATGTCTTTGAGAAAGAATTGTACAAGATGTTCTCTTTCTAAAGTTTATTACAGCTAACTGCAAGGTTAGCAACATGTCCATCCCACTGTGTTTTTTGAAGCTTGGTTTTGTTGCTCATCTGCAAGTCAGACATTGTACACTTCTGTTTACATTTTTGCTCAGACAGTTAACCTACATGAAAGTCTGACTTGGTTGATCGTAGAATCACAGAATCATTGAATGGTTTGGGTTGGAAGGGACCCCAGAGACCACCCAGTTCCAAACCTCTGCCATGGGCAGGGACACCTCCTACCAGACCAGGCTACTCAAGGCCCCATTAAACCAGGCCTTGAACACTTCCAGGGAGGGGGCAACCTGTGACAGCGCTTCACCATCCTCTGCATGAAGAATTTCTTCCAGTTTAAAGTCATTCCCCCTCATCCTATCACTACAAGCCCTTCCAAAAAGTCCCTCACCAGCTTCTCTGTAGCCCCTTCAGGTACTGGAAGACCACTTTGAAGTATCCCCAGAGCCTTCTCTTTTCCAGGCTGAACAACCCGAACTCTCTCAGCCTGTCCTCATATCAGAGGTTCTCCAGCCCTCTGATCATCTTCTTAGCCCTCATCTGGACCCATTCCAACAGTTCCATAATCTTCTTAGGCTGGGGATTCCAGAAGTGGACACAATACTCCAGGTGGGCTCTCACAAGAGCAGAGCAGAGGAGGAGAATAACCTTCCTTGACCTCCTGGACACACTTCTTTTCATGCAGCCCAGGACACAGTTGGCCTTCTGGGCTGTGAGCACACTTTTCTGGCTCATGTCAAGCTTCTCATTGATCAGCACTCCCAAGTCCTTCTCCACAGGGCTGCTCTCAATCACATCAACCCCCATCTTGCACCGATAGTGTGGATTGCCCTGACCCAGGTTCAGGACTTTTCACTTGGCCTTAATGAACCTCATGAGGTTCATACAAGCCCACTTCCCCAGCTTTTCCAAGTCCCTTTGGCTGACAACCCATCCTTCTAGTGCGACAACTGCCCCACTCAGCTTGGCGTCATCCACAAATTTGCTGAGGGTGCACTTGATCCTGCTCTCTCTGTCACTAATGAAAATATTAAACAGCACTGATCCCAGTCCCAACCCTTGCAGGACACTACTTGTCACAGGTCTCCATCTGGACATTGAGCTGTTGACCACTACTCTCTGGAAGTGACCATCCAACCAATTCCTTATCCACTGAACAGTCCACCCATCAAATCCATATCCCTCCACTACTTGTCATCTTTGTAACTGTGCCATTCCCCAAGGCACACTTATCATATATTAACACCATCCCTCTGGAGAAAGCAAATGAGGTTTAACCATCTGTGAGATGTCACGTTTCTCCCCTTTGTGGCCGTAGGACCATCAGAAAATTTGGGCTAGCAAGGATTATGGGAGGCCTCCAGTCCAACACGCTGTCCAGAGTAGGCCTGGGATCAGACCAGGTTGCTCAAGACTTCACCTGCTCAGAGTTCATAGCCCTCCAAGGTTGGAGATGGCTGCAGCATTGATTTTTGATGTTCCCTGGCTGTCCTTGAAACTCATCTCAATTTAGAATTCATTTCAGTTGCCACTGATATAGCGGGTGCTAAAAACAAAGAAACTGGCTATGAAGTTTACTGGTCAGGAAACACATAATTGAAAAACTAATAATAACTTAAATGGCTACTAAATACATCATCATTACATTTCTACACAATAATAACACTGCAAGTAAAGCTGAGTTTTACTTCTATTGCTTGCTATCACTATTAGTATTGATAAAGGTTTGTATTACTGTGAAGTTAATTTATAAAATCAGCCAGAGAAGCATTGTTTCTACTGGCATCATTTCACTCCTTCAAAAAAAAGCCTTTTTAAAGGCTGTTTGCAGCACATTGCTGAAATGTTCTTAAGCTATTAATTTAATTCACTATAAAGTAATTTGATTTTTGTGGGGAGGAAAATCAATCCAGAGTCACACTCAACTGCTAGGTAAACCTCAAAGCTGTTATGCAAAAATGTCGATTTTGTCACATATGAACTGAAGCAAAATTCAAACTGTGTGCTATAGCAATAGCAGTTAAACATGGTATTCATTGTGACAGACAGCCCTCTTGCTGAAGACCTAGGTCTTCCATAGAGGATGTATGGATCAATACCTTAGTAGATACATGGCAGAGGAAAGAAAAGTAATTGTGGAAAATACTACAAAAATGTGACTGTGGTAGAGTGCAACTACTGTCAAGATGTTTGTTCATTGTTGCACTTTGCACGGTTGTGCAATTAGCTAATTTAATAAAATGTTATTTTAAGGAAGTGAAGAATCTATAGAGTAGGAGTTACAGACGAAAGAGATGCTGTTATTGAAAGTACATTGCTGGCTGGGACTGTCAACCAGAGGAAGACTTTTGGCTGTGTTAAACACAGTGACAAACCAAGTATGTCAGGGTCAGCAAAAGTTTGGTATTCACGTTTTTACTCTAAGAATCTCAACATCTTCACATCCAGCATCAGAGTTGCCACAAAAAAGTTGTGCTTATACCCTGCATAAATTATCTGCTTGTCAGGATTTTTTATCTCTTTGGAAAACGAGTAAAATATACAGCCCTGTTTGAGGGATGGGGTTGGAAAGGGGCTAATTGGTCAATAAGATTGCAAAGGAAAAGATTGAGGGAAGGAGCTGGAAAGAGGAGGCCATCCTTGATGGATGCAGTTTTTTGCTGCTGTTGGCACTGAATGCATTAAACTATACCTGTTAAGTGTTTCAGTTCTGGTTTAAGGGAAAATCTGATGACTTCATAATGAACAAAAAATGCAGTAGTTAGTGGCTGTAAGTGGTGCATGTGACTGAGTCTGATGTTTGTTGTGTAGTTATTTACTCCTTTCTTTAATGGTAAATGAAATTTCTTTTGACGAAGGAAAATTTATGATTATTTTCAGGAGTTCTTTATATTCTTATTATACCTTATAGCTCTTAAACTATTCTTAAGGTCTTTTATAAATCTTATACTTAGTGGTATCAAATGTAATTCTAGGCATTTTTGTGTAAAACATTTTTACGAAAATACAAGTTGGTTTTCATTTTCTCCAGCAGTGTAGAAATAACAGTTCCAGACAAAATATGTCCACATTCTTTTAAGTTTTGACTTAAAGGATTGAAATATGGGGGGAAATCATATTTTACTTTCCACTGAAAGTTACATAAAACATTATTATGACCACCGTAGATAGCATTTGAGTTCAGATGAAAGAAAATTCTGCAGATTAAAGCTGCAAAAAAAAGTCTGCTGAGGTACCTGCAGGTATCAAATTCTGAACTGTAAGCCCTTCATCTATGTGTCTGACAACAAAATTTGGCCTGAAATGCAAGCACTGCTTTGACCTTCCTACCAGTTTTGTGCAGACAATCTTGAGAAGCTTTCAGCCTGGAAATAAAACTCATGGGTTCTGTGCAGAATTGGACATCTGTAGGTTAGTTAAATTCTCAGAGATGGCCATATTTAAGGCTGATGCAAATTTTGGAAGAGTTGTAAATGTCATGTTTAAGATCTGCATAATCTCTAGCAGCTAGAGACCTGGGTGAGTCACAGAGCTGTCTAATATGATGTTCTTGCACCTCTGGGAAAAAGTACTAGATAGTGTTAGAGACAGGATATTTGTGCTAAACCAACTGCATATTTCCCCTTATATAATAACTCTTGAAAATTCTTGGGTCTTTGTTTTGCCTTCTTTTAGACTTGAGGCCTGTGGTTACTTCCTGAATGTTTCTGCATAACTTGTTTCTGGACTTTTTTGCCACCACCATATGCCTTTTTCCCAATACCAGTTGTTCTATGCATTTAAAATGTAAATTCTTTGGAGCAGCATCTGTCTCTTGCCACAAGGTTGTATGGTTTCTGGAGGTGTTGTACAAACAAACAGTAACAGCAAGCCTGATTCTACAATGTATCCATTCATACTATATTAAAGAAAACTAAGATAAAGCATGAGGCTTCCCAGTTGAAATTACATCATCAATTGCATCTACCAAAAACTTTATGCTTTAGAACTTGTAATTCATGTTGATTCATTTAACAAATCATAAGCCAAGGACAGACATGTTAGCAAACCTTCAAACAGGCCCAGCACAGAGAAAAGCTAGTACAGCCTTCCTTCAAAAAACATATTCCTCATCAAGAGGACAAGGGGAGTGACCTGGTTGGTGAGGAGGACTGGGAGCAGATCTGCTCTCGTGGGGGTTATAGACCTCCCTTTCAGATGCCACCTTTCCAGCTGCCCCTGCAAAACAGGTTTGGGGTACTGGAATTTGATGCTCAGGTGGAGGATAGTATTACAGAGAACTTGCCTGAGGAGGCTGTTAACCTCACATTGCCCATCAGACAGGTCAGGACCTCAAGTAAGAAAAAAGAAAAGGAGGGTCATTGTAGTGGGAGACTCCCTTCTGAAAGGGACAGAGGGCCCTATTTGTAGGATGGACCCAACTCATAGGGAAGTCTGCTGCCTTCCCCAAACCCGGGTACACGACATCGCCAAGAGACTCCCGGACCTAATTAAACCCTCTGATTATTACCCGCTTCTGGTGGTACAGGCTGGTAGTGATGAACTAGCAAAAAGAGGGTCAAGGGTAGTTAAAAAGGAACTCCAGGAGCTGGGACGGTCGATAGATAGGGCAGGAGCACAGGTGGTGTTCTGTTCAGTTCCCCCGGTGGCAGGGATGTATACAGATAGGATCAAGAGCATATATGCAGTTAATAAATGGCTTAGGGGCTGGTGTCGGAAGAGGAATTTTGCGTTCTTTGATCATGGGGAAACCTTTATGGCACCTGGCCTGCTTGACCCAGATGGGTCTCGTCTAACTCCGAAGGGTAAGAGGATCCCAGCCCAGGAGCTGGCAGGGCTTGTTCAGAGGGCTTTAAACGAGGCATGAAGGGGGAGGAGGGAGTTACTAGGCTCACCAAAGATGTTCCAGTGGAGGATGAGCCATCTCAAAGGGGGTTGTCAGTAACCCAACTGAAGTGCATGTACACAAACGCATGCAGAATGGGAAACAAACAGGAGGAGCTGGAAGTCCTGGTCCAGCGGGAGAGCTATGATATAGTTGCTATCACGGAAACGTGGTGGAATGACTGTCATAACTGGAGTGCTGCCATGGAAGGCTACAGGCTCTTCAGGAGAGACAGGCGTGAGAAGAGGGGTGGAGGGGTGGCCCTCCACACTAGAGAAAACCTGGATGCTGTTGAAGTCGAGATCGGTGATGACCAGGTTGAGTGTCTATGGGTAAGAGTCAGAGGGGCAGTCAGGTCTGACCTCCTGGTTGGAGTATGTTACAGACCACCCGACCAGGAGGAGGACTTGGATCTTCTATTGTTTAAGCAGCTTGAGGCTGCCTCTAGATCGGCTGCCCTTGTTCTTTTAGGAGACTTTAACCTTCCGAATATCTGCTGGGAATTTAACACTGCTGAGAGGAGGCAGTCCAGGAGGTTCTTAGAGTGTATTGAGGACTGCTTTCTGTCACAGCTGGTGAGTGAGGCCACCAGGGGTGAGGCTCTTCTTGACCTGCTGTTTACGAACAAAGAAGGGCTGGTGGGTGATGTTACTGTCGAAGGCTGTCTGGGGTGTAGTGATCATGAGATAATTGAGTTCTCTCTAAACAATGTAATAAGAAAAGCCAGGAACAGAACATCGATGCTGGACTTTCGGCAGGCAGATTTTGGATTATTTAAGGAACTGGTCAGGAAAGTACCCTGGGAAATAGCTCTTAGTGGCAAGGGGGTCCAGGAAGGCTGGATGCACTTCAAGAATGAAATCTTGCAGGCGCAGGAGCGGGCTGTCCCCGTGTGTTGTAAGAAGAGTCGTAGGGGCAGACGGCCGGCCTGGATGAGTAAGGAGCTTCTGAAGGAACTAAGTAAGAAAAAAGTGGATGTATCATCGATGGAAAGAAGGGGATGTAAGCCAGGTCATGTTCAAACATGTTGTTAAGTCGTGTAGGAGGAAAATCAGGGAAGCAAAACCAAGCTGGAGCTCAAATTGGCCACTTCTGTTAAGGACAATAAGAAGAGTTTTTATAAATATATCAATGGTAGAAAGAAGGGCGGCAGCGACCTCCACTCCTTGTTGGATGTGGAGGGAAATACAGTAACCAAAGATGCAGAGAAGGCTGAGGTACTTAATGCCTTCTTGGCCTCAGTTTTAAACAGCAAGGATGTCAGCTGGCTTGACAGTTGGCCCTCTGAAGTGGTTGATGGGGGCAGGGTGAAATATGGCCCTCCTGCAATCCATGAGGAGGAGGTTAGAGACCTGCTGAGCCGCTTGGACCCTCATAAGTCTATGGGGCCGGATGGGATCCATCCTAGGGTGATGAGAGAGCTGGCGGATGAGCTTGGTAAGCCACTCTCCATCATCTTTCTACAGTCCTGGCTCACTGGAGAGGTCCCAGAAGACTGGAAGTTGGCCAATGTGACGCCCATCCATAAGAAGGGCCGTAAGGATGATCCAGGTAATTACAGACCTGTCAGCCTGACCTTGGTCCCAGATAAAATCATGGAACAGATATTCCTAGGTGAAATCATGCGGCACTTGCAGAACGGTCAAGAGATCTGGCCCAGCCAGCATGGGTTTAGGATGGGGTAGGTCCTGCCTAACCAACCTGATCTCCTTTTATGACCATGTGACTCGCCTGGTGGATGAGAGGAAGGCTGTGGATGTGGTATACCTGGACTTCAGCAAGGCCTTTGACACTGTCTCCCACAGTAGACTCCTAGGGAAGCTGGCAGCCCGTGGCTTAGATGGGAGCACTCTGTGCTGGGTTAGGAATTGGCTGGATGGCCGAGCCCAGAGAGTGGTGGTCAATGGTGTCTCATCCAGTTGGCGGCCACTCACCAGTGGTGTCCCCCAGGGATCAGTGTTGGGTCCCATCCTGTTTAATATCTTTATTGATGATCTGGATGAGGGGCTTGAGTCCATCATCAGCAAGTTTGCAGATGATACCAAGCTGGGAGCAAAGGTTAATCTGTTAGAGGGTAGGATGGCCCTACAGAGGGACCTGGACAGATTGGAGAGCTGGGCTGATTCTAATGGGATGATGTTTAATAAGTCCAAATGTCGGGTACTTCATTTTGGACACAACAATCCCATGCAGAGCTATAGACTGGGGACAGAGTGGCTGGAGAGTTGTCAGGCAGAAAAGGACCTGGGAGTGCTGGTTGACAGGAAGCTCAACATGAGCCAGCAGCAGTGTGCTCAGGTGGCCAAGAATGCCAATGGCATTCTGGCCTGCATCAGGAATAGTGTAGTGAGCAGGACCAGAGAAGTTATCGTCCCCCTGTACTCGGCACTGGTCAGGCCTCACCTTGAATACTGTGTCCAGTTCTGGGCCCCCCAATTTGGGAAGGATGTTAGGATACTGGAATGTGTTCAGAGGAGGGCAACGAAGATGGTGAGGGGGCTGGAGCACAAGCCCTATGAGGAGTGACTGAGGGAGTTGAGGCTGTTTAGTCTAGAGAAGAGGAGGCTCAGGGGAGACCTCATTGCTCTCTACAGCTACCTAAAAGGAGGTTGTAGTCGGGCAGGGTTGTAGTCTCTTCTCTCAGGTGAACAGTGGCAGAACTAGAGGGCATGGACTTAAGCTCGTCAGGGAAAGTTTAGGCTTGATGTGAGGAAAAATTTCTTCACTGAAAGGGTGATCGGCCATTGGAATGGGCTGCCCAGGGAGGTGGTGGAGTCGCCGACCCTGGAGGTGTTTAAGGGGAGACTAGATGAGGCACTTAGTGCCATGGTTTAGATGATGGGTTGGTGTTAGTGTTGGTGTTAGTGTAGGGTTATAGGTTGGACTTGATGATCTCAGAGGTCCTTTCCAACCTTGTGATACTGTGATACTGTGATATCCCATACAAAATTTATCCCATTGTTTCTTCTGCTCTGCATTTTCTGTGGGAAGAGAAGGTGTAGCATTATGCTTTCTAAGGTGTTTTGGCTTTTTTTCTTTTTATAAAACATAGAAATATGCATCATCTTAACAGCAGATCAGTAAGCAAAATAAAACATACCCTGCTGTCTTCTAATATTCAGCTTCTCCTCCCTGTTTGGACGCTTATATGACACCACAACAACAGTGGTTTGCGATGGTGGTGGCTGTGGCTGTGAGCGTGGTGCATGGGCAGTATCTGCCATCATGTAACACTCACACTGAAATAAAAATGTCCCAGAGCTGTGCCCAGTCTGGCCAGTCACATACAATTCCATGTAGACTGTCTCTAGGCAGCACACAGATCTGGACTTAGTAAGTGTGTTGTTTCATATTAACTATTTGGTTCAATGTATAGTCTTCATTGAACCAACCTGCAGCACCTGCTGCCCTGTTTGTTTTAGATCAGAGGTGTAAATATTAAAATCCAAAAGTTTAAAATCTGACAGGATTTGGAGAAGGCAAGGATATCATACTACGCAAAACTGCAGAAACCCAAGCTTCCTTACTCGTCACTGTTTATTTGCCTGGATAATTGAATACCTTACAAAAAAAACCCACACCCTCTTAGTTTATTTCAATGTAATTTCTTTTAGGTAACTTATATACCACTTTTTTCAACATGGTGGTGTCACTTCAGGTACTAAGTTCATTATGAAAGAACCCTCCAGATAAGCCTGATTTGTTTTCTGTTGATCAAACAGTATTTATTTGTGCAGGGTTTCAATGTTTTTTGAAGAAATGTACTCAAAGCATAAGTAACACGATCTTTGGCAGCACAGTTCATTTTATTTTCATGCAGGAGGTGATAAAATTCACTGTGACCTACTCTGCTGAGAAGGTTTGAGTTGGCTTTGCTCAGATACACCAAAATATAACTATACAAACAATTGGGCAACCTGGGGCTACAACAGCTGCTTTTGTGCATGTTGTGCTCTTATCATCACCACAGAACAGATATGATTATTCAAATAAATGTAATCAGAACAAGAAATGACTGAGGATGAAAAAACCCAGACAATCTCCAAACTATTACCATTAGGTGGGATTATTTATATCGCCCTTGTAAAATCCATATGTATTGTGCAGGTGTCTGCTCTGCAGAAGTACTTCTTCAAAATCTTTCACAATTGAAGACAGGTTAAATGAACCTGAAAAGCAGATGGAGTAATTTTATAGACTAGCATGTGTTTAGGTAGTGACCAGTAGACATAGATGCTTGCATTGCCCAATTCCAAATGTAGAATACAAGTTCTATTTAGGAAAAAAAAAAAGCAAACCAAAACATATTAAAGAATAATAATATGTGGTTATGTAGAAGTGTTACAGACATCTTATTTCCTTTCCAGAAACTCCTTCTTTATTCCATGTTGCATATTGCAGTGCACCTTTCTGTAAGCCATTGTGTACCTGTGTAGAATTTACACTTCACTGTTGGTTTTGCCTTTGCTACTATCTAGTGCAAAATAAAATAGGTGGCAATTTATTTACTAGACTTTGGTGGATTTGTACAAAAGTATTGAGGATATAAACAGTTGTGCAAATTGCTTCAGTAGCTAAAGCTACTGCCTTAGCATAGTCCCATGAACTTCATGTGTATATACTTGAACAGAGAAACAATAATACCTAATGAGCATGTCAGAAAAAGATACTTTTGAGAGGAAGAAAGTGAACTATAACATTTTATACCAAGCTTTTTTCCTCCGACTTTTTAGGAGGGAAAAATACTTTGCCACTTCTTTTTCGAAAGATTTTAGCCATGCCTCAGCTCTTTGCAATTTGGGGACCCAGGGAGACAGTCAGGTGCACAATTAACTCTGCTATATAGTGTCATCAGTATCTCACTTTAAAGGAGAACTAAAATGTCTATCTGGACTAGGCAGGGGGCCTCTTGCCAAAGAAAACATCAGGACTTTTGAAATGAATAGATTTTAATCAGAAAATGTATAGAAAAGGATAACG
Organism: Tapera naevia; assembly: GCA_033556795.1. Taxonomy (NCBI): domain Eukaryota; kingdom Metazoa; phylum Chordata; class Aves; order Cuculiformes; family Neomorphidae; genus Tapera; species Tapera naevia. The sequence continues at coordinate 8,416,060 of JAUMJJ010000044.1, forward strand.
GTTCGTAACTACAGATACATATATAATCTATCTCCAAAAAACAGAGCAGAACAACAGCAACACCAACCAAACTTTAAAAAGAAGCCCCTCTCTCCTTCCCCTCAACCATCACGCACCCAGCAAGCTGGAATCCAGAGCTATTGACCACCGCCCCACCCCCCGCCGGATCCATCCCGTCTTCTGAGCTCCCAAACACCCCACCACCACCCCTTCTTCTCATAACAGAGTTGTGCCTGTTGCATGCTTTATTCTTCTCTTTTTTTAAATGCAGCTCTTAAAAATAGCTGGAATCTGCTAGTGTAGTAAGTGTTGAAAAGCAATAAAGGAGAAAATTCGGCTTGGAGTAATTGAAACAGGAAAGATGTTTACAAAAATCTGAATCTGTTTGAGTCTAACTTAGCACCACTTGTTTGGAGAGCCAGATAAAACATGGTAAAATATTGCTTAGTTATAAAGCTTCTGTGTTTTCCTCCGTATCTTGCCCAGAGATGAACAGCCTATAATTCAACTTTTACCAAAGGAAATTACATTAGCATCCCTGTATTCTAGCAGCTCAGGTAAGATACATAGGTATTAATATGAGTATTAAATACAACAAAATTCTAACATTTGGATTTTGGATCGTCTTTTTTTCTTTGAGAATATGTCCAGCTGTTTATTCTTTCAAAGTGTGAGTAGGTACCTGAGGGTACTGATTTATACCTGAAGGTAGCTGCACTTGATAGCAGTTCCAGAAAATTTGCTATTCAGCTTCTGCGTCCAAACTAATTTTACATATGTTCTAATCTGAAACTGAACAAATCGATGGATGCTTCTCCCACTTGGCTAGGTGTGCATATGTTATCTGAAGAAAGTTAGGAAGCATACCTGAATGCCACTGAGTATTCTGTCCATATCAAACTGTTGCAGAGAAAAAGAGGCTCTCATAGTTAAACACGCCACAATTAAAAAGAAAATTAATATGGGAGCTGATCTTTGTATAATCCTTATCTGATGGAGCAGACAGTTACTCGTTACTCAGGAAGATGGACACTTAGAAAATCATGGTGGGAAGAATACTCTGTGAGTTTTGTAGAACTCAGTAGTTAACTCTACACAGTAGGCTGCAATGGTCAAAGCTATTTGGTGTAATAGAGTTGATATTTGTAAAAGGAGGAGAGTATTCAGTAATTTAGAGGTAAATATCTGCTATAATCCTTTCTGCTTATTGCTGTCTCTTCTCCTGCTTACTTGTCCAATCTGACTGACATTATTCTGTGGCAAGAATGGGGAGCAATGACTTCCATGCTTCTTGCCTTGAGCTTTTGTACATATTGTTCAGGGCTTAGGGCTGTCTTGTCATCTGGCTTTTCACTCCTGTCCTTACTCATGGACTGGTAATCAGCAGCACCTTCACCAGCTGACCAATGCCAGTGGGTCCTGTAGCATCTTTGGCTTTAGATCTAGTTTCTGGCCTTCAGGGGAAGCTGAGGACAGATGTGAGCTATACTGTCATATAAATCATAGAATAATAGAATCATTGATGTTGGAAAAGACCTCTAAGATCATCAGCCCAACATTGCTGTGCCTACTAGACCATCTCCCGAAGTGCCATGTATTTAATTTAGACCTATGGGAAATTTTGATCACAAAGGATGAAAAAGCAAAGAAAGAATACAGACACAAAAGTAAGATAAACTTTTCAAATAACACATTGTGTTTGGCAATAAGAGTATATTTTAAAAAACAACAGTTGATTTTCTCTCAGATGTCATCATGCTATTTGAAGTATAAATTGTATCTTGACTCATTATTTTCTCCGTTTAACATTCCCATTTCAGAGCTTGAACACATGTAACTGGAGGAGATATTCTTAAGGTAATCCTGCCCAAAGGCTAAGCTTTTATATCTATTGTTATATATTTGATCTTCTTTACTAAATCATTCTTGACTCACTATCCCTAAGTTACCTCTTTGCTTTATTCTTCATATTTTCCCTTGCCTCATTTTTGTAAATGAATCATGAAAATTTTAAATATAAATATACAAGAGTCCAACACCCATCTCACCACAATCTCCTTTCAGGTAGTTGTAGAGAGTGATAAGGTTTCCCTTCAGCCTCCTCTTTTCCAGAGTAAACAACCCCAGTTCCCTCAGCCACTTCCCACAACACTTCTAATCCAGCCCCTTCCTGAGCTCCATTGCCTTTCTCTTGACATTTTCTAGCCTCTAAATGTCTTTCTTGTAGCGAGGGGCCCAAACTTAACACAGGTTCTGAGATGCAGCCTTACCAGTACTGTGTACAAGGGGACGATCCCTTCTCTACCTCTGCTGGCCATATCACTTCTGATACAAGCCAGGATGCTGTTGACCTTCTTGGCCATGTGGGTGCACCAAATATGAATTCAGCTGGTTGTCGACCAACATATCGAGATCCTTTTCCACAGGGCACCTTTCCAGCCACTCTTCCCCAAGCCAGTAGTGTTGCCTGGGGTTGTTTCAATGCAAGCACAGCACCTGGCACTACGCCTTGTTGAACCCCACCCTGCTGGCCTCAGCCCATCAATCCAGCCAGCCCAGATTTCTCTGCAGAGCCTTCCTATCACCCAGGCAGCCCAACAATTCCACACAACGTGGTGTCTGCTGTCTGCAAACTTACTGACTGAGCACTTGATCCCCTCATTCAGATCAATGACAAAGATATTAAACTGAACTGGTCCCAGCACTGAGCCCTGGAGAACACCACTTTTGACCGGCCACCAACTGTATTTAACTCTGTTCACCACCACAGTCTGGGCTCAGCTATCCAGCCAGTTTTTTTACCCAGCAAAGAGTACATCCCTCCAAGCCATGAGAAGGCACTATTTCCAGGAGAATGCTGTGGAAAAGAGTGTGAAATACTTTACTGAAGTCCAGGTAAACAACACCCGTGGCCTTTCCCCCATCCACTAAGCAATTTACCCTTTTGTGGAATGAGATCACATTAGTCAAGCAGGACCTGCCTTTCATTAATCCATGCTGACTGGATCTGATAACACAGCATATTTGTTGACCATAATGGAGCCATATTAAATCAAGTTTCACTTAGAATGCTTCACATTCACTGAAGGGGCAAAACAACCTAAAGTCCTAGGAGTTCTTACATCATTTCTTTTGGCATTGAGTATTTTGTATGTCTTTCAGCATTGGCGGTAAATAAATTACATCAAGAAATTAATTCAAGAGATGACAAGAGGAGCTAAGCTGTTTTTCCCTTCCATATATTCTCCACAGCCGCGTAGTTGGATTTTTGTGAAGTATAACAAGGGGGTTTTTATGCAGGAAGTAATGCCCTGCTCAAGTGACTGCTCACCAGAGACCCAAGACCAGTGGTACACAAAACAATATCACCAGCACCACTGTTATCATGAATATTTATCTTCTGGGTGCTCTTATCTAACAAACTAAAAAAAATAGCAAATGTTTTGCTGTGGTCTGCAATAAGAAAGCTGCTCAAACTGTTGGAATTCTCTGAGGAATGAGAGGTGCTAAGAAGGTCTGATGTCTTTTTCTGTAGGCAAGGTGCTCCTGTGAGGCTATGGAGTTCCCCTGAGTGTGCTCTCCTTCATCTTTCTAATTTACATTCAGTGGGGAAACTCATGAGCAGGGAATGTGATTCATGTTAACTTCAAAAGAGGCAGAATTTGACCCAAAAGTTCTAGTTTGGGCCAATAAGAACAACTGGTTTCCATTCTACAGAATCAAACCACGAACTTCAATGCTGGATTTCTGAAAGCAACCTCCTCCAAATCTTTGCCTTTAAAGAGCATATAAAGTCATAAAATAAATGTGTATTTTTTGTATTTTTTTATTTTGTTTACCACTTCTTAGTTAAAACAGAAACCACAAAACTATGTCATAGGTAGAACAAGGGAAGAAATTTTAAAACAAATCCCATCCTCCTGCAGAGACTCACACGCCTGTGCATCTGCAAGAAGTTGGAAAGTAGCAGCGAGTGCAGTGGGACTGTGTTTAACAGAGAGCTGTGCAATAGCCAGTCATTCTGCATCAAACTGCAATATCCTTAATACTACTAAGCATGCTCTCCTATTAAAAGTTTCCTTTCAGTAATAGACAGCAGACTCTTCACAAACTGCTGGGAAATTACGGTTATTTTCAACAACCTATTACGCTTATTGACAAATAGAAATTTAAAAATGGAGGCCTACAATTAGCCTAAAGAAAACTTTTTAGATGCACAGGAAATTGTGTGGAAGTATGATTGAGAAGCTTAAAAAAGGTAAATATAGTTTGAAGATGGAAGAGAGGGGAGACAGGAGTGCCCTAGACAAGAAAAATTAAAAGACAAAGAAAATCAACAAGTGATTTAGAGTGCCCTAGACAAGAAAAATTAAAAGACAAAGAAAATCAACAAGTGATTTAACTTAAGCAGATCTAGGTTCATTTACAGTCAGTGGAAGAGTATTGGAAAATGGAGAGACATTTGAGCACACCCAGGATGACAATTTGCTGTGAAGTTTCTCTTTTTGTGCATTTCCCTTACCTCTTTCCTGAGGTCTCAGTGAAATGTTACATCATAACACGAGAACAAAATGTGAACATACCAGAGTGATATGTGTGTTGGAATTTCTAATGCCATGTTGTTTGAATTACCCCTTACAAAAGAAACAGCTGCCTGCGTCCCATTGCCTTGCTCTCTCAGCAGATACACTTACGAGGACAGGGAGGGTCTGGCAGCCTTGGCAGTAACCATGACTGCAGCCTCCGAACGCGGTTCAGAGACACCTGACAAATATCACATCACAAGGAGTGCTGAGGTAAGGGGAGCTTCATGAAAACACTGTGTTCCCTGCTCCCGTGGTGTGTGGAGGATAAAAAATGTCTAATTTTCAGGGCTGCCCAGCAAGGACAGCCTTGGCTGCTCCTGCCTCTGTGCACAGGTGGGTACATGCACAGCCCAGAAGCCTCCACACTACTTTGCCAGTGTTGTCAAGATGTATGATGCTGTCTTGAAGGAAGCAGCTAGATTTCTCAGACCCCTTGTTTGAACAGGACTAAAGGCTAACAAATTGAAACCGAATACCAAAACTACACGGGAATTTCAAAATCTCTGACCTAATAAATACCAGCAAGAAATCAGTAGCTTGGTGTTCACTAGATTTAAAAAAAAAAAAAAAGCCACCAGGACCAGCTGTAGGCAGGTCTAACGCCCCCATAACAAAAGGAGAATGCAGGAATAAAAGAAAAGATTTGTTCAAAATCAGAGTGGCAAATTGAAAGCTCAAATTTGCAGGATATTTCTCTTGGAAAAAGCAGACTGTCATCAAAAAAGCAGACAATAAGGAGAGAATATGGTAAGGATCTATATAATCATGACTAGGATGAAGAAAAAAATGTCCTCGTGTATAGGATCAAGGGAACAGTAGGTGGAACCAAAAGGTGTCAGATTCAAAAGGGAATAAAGCAATTTTTTCACATAACATGTTATCAGTCTGTGGGAGTGATTGCCACAAGACATTGTGGACAATAAATAATTATTCACAGAGCTTTAGACAAGTTCATGAAAGAAAAAGTAAAGACTATAAAACATAAAGATATCACCTCTGGCAAAAAAGTCCAGGTGCAGATGATTAGAAGCCAGGACAGTAATACCTGAGGTAGTATTATTTGGTTACCTTTATCTTACACTTTTGTCAGGCATCTGCAAGTGGCTGCTAAGTTTGAAAGACCTTTTTGTCCAAGCAAATTCTTCTGTGAAAGATCACAAAAGACAGAGGACAACCGAAAATCAGACCATCATCATGTGTTTTGGGAACTGGTGTCCCTAAAGTAGTGGCTTAATAACAACTATGAGATCAAATCAGTTTAACAGAGCTGCGTGGACTGTTTGCACCCTGTAAACAAAGGAGAGGACTTGGAGACAGAGACAAAGCAACTGAACATTGACTCCTAGAGCAATGCTATACTTGAGAAGCAAGTACATCTTCCCTGGATGAATTAGTATTCCAAAGGGATAAGCTCTTTTATTCTCTTGCTTTTATCTGCCTTGCAGGAACATGGAACAGAATGCTCTCCAAGAGAAAGAGTTTCCTCGACAGACTGATTTAGTACCTAATCCAAAGATTCAGCAGTGTTCCTGAAGTTTTCAAATATATAAGACATGGGGAATCCTTAATTCTTAACCAATTAATAAATGCTACTAGGTTTCTGATATTAAGTCAGTGCGTCTTCTTATACTTCAGCAAAGTCCAAGTTCATAGCAATGTGATTTATAGGAAAATGCACAGCAGGATTCCAGGCACTGTCTCCATACAGATATAGAGATTTATAGAGATTCAAAATACAAGAAACCTTTAAAAGGAGGTTATTTCTCTGTGTATGAGTGTATTTGTATTACAACACAACAACAAAAATGTGGCTTGAACATTCACTGCTCAGTAAGAACATAATTTTCTGATAGTGCAACCTTTAAAAGAACTGCTTTTCTCAAACTGCCTCATTCATTGTTCATGTGAATGATCTTCTGCTAGCAGAACACGGAGATGGAGATGGAATTTCTCCCAATCAACAGCATACTTCCATTGTTGGTCAACTGTTTCCTTCCTTAGATTTACAAAACCAGAGGAATGACTGCCCCTGTCAGCTGAAGATTGATGAGGACCCTGGGCATTCTCTGCAGGGGCTGCTGTCAATATCAACACTGAAGTGAACAGGGGCTTCGCTGGAACAAAGCCAGGGCTTTTCTGAGCAGGTATTTTCTTGATGCAAAAAGCTGTAATCCAAATAATGGTGGCACATTTGTGGTGTGAAGAGTAAAACAGTGACAAGTATCTGCAGGCAAGCACTGGGCTTCGGAACATGCAAAATTCCTGTTTCTCACCCCGAAGTTCAAACATTTCAGATGAGTAGTCTTTTGAACAGTAGCACTTTCAAATGCTTAGTTTAATTAAAGTATTAGAAATTAAGAAAGCACAGTTCGTTTCCCCACCAGAAGTCAGCAAGTTTTAGTATGCTTTTTTTATAGATTTTGTCTCAGATCTTTTCTAATTTGTTCCTGTTTTTCCCTTGGTCTTTTTTTCCCTTGGTGCCTTCTGTAGTTGCATGTTGGATTTTTTTTTTTCATTATCTTCACTACTGATAAACAGATATTTTAAGTAGCCGTTCAAGCTAATTTAATTATGAAAAGTTGAATATTTCATCTCTTACGATCCGGTTCTCTTCAAATCATTCATGCAGATCACGATAATTTCTGGGCTAGTTTTCAGAGACTTGCCAGCACTTCCTTAGTTTTATTTAAGCATGTTTGTTCACTAACTAAGTTCACACCAGTCCCTCAAATCCTTGTGTTCATTCAATTTTAATGATAAGCTAAAAGCGTCCATGTATTTCTTAAAATGTTGTCAGTCCAAATAACCACACTGAAAATCTGAGTTTTCAGTGGTGTGCTGTCTTCTGAAAATCTACAGGAATAATCTGAGGGGCTGAGAAGGGAAGACAGGTAGCCTCAGGCATACAGATTTGGAGAAGGCATTAGGAAGGCTGGCTACCATGATTTGGATATCTATTACAAGATTTTTCACAAGGCTGTGAAGATATAGTTTCTGAACATCAGGACTGAGATTCTGTTTCATTTGTCAAATCTGAAGTATTGGAATGATATTTCAAAGTTTCTAATTTAAAAAATGGTATTTTATGTTTCATTTCTGCTGTGGGCTTGTATTATGGTCTCTCTATTAAGACTTCTACCTTTTTCAAATGTATGAGATTACCTGTTATATTTCTAAGTAATTAATTTCTTTATGCCACTTTAAGCACTTTTCACTTAGATAATGCATCCATTCCTTTGTAGATACCATTTCTGAACAGAACTATTTCCTTCATTACTCAAAAACACTTGATTTAGAAATTAATAAATCAAGCAGTGTGGGAAAGACTTGCTGAACCCCTTCTAGTACTGAACTGTGTCTTGGGTTGCAAGTTTTCTTACATACAACTGCAAACTTGTCATATTTTATCTACAAAGGGAAAGCATTACCAACGTTTCTTTCTCATTCGATATTTAATTCTTATTTCCATACTTTATTAAGGCCAGACTTACTGGCCATTTTATTTGCCATAATTGCAACGAGCTTCATCAGGGGTTTTTTGCTATCTATGGTCTTTCTGGGAAAAAAAAACCCCAGCTATTCCGATTTCAGGCCTGATTCTGATGACACTTCAAATGAGGAAAGGCAAGGTACCAAAATATTATGGGGTAGGCCCTTACCTCTGACAAGTTAATTGAATTTTACCAGGGGTATCTGAAGGAAAAAAAGATGTCAGGGAAGTGTTAACCTGGAAAGTGGCTGCTTCAAACAAGTCCCAGGAATTGCTGACTGCAGTAGTTCTGAGCAAGAAAAAAATACAGCAGGTATTCAGCAGAAATCTTTGTTTGTCAAGCACAGCAATACAGCAGGTATTCAGCAGAAATCTTTGTTTGTCAAGCACAGACATCACATTGCGTTTGGTTGGAAGTCGTTCTCTGATGTCTGTTTTAGGCTTTTTTTATCACCTATTAAATAACGTTAGCCAGTACTACATTTTTAAAGCATTTCTCTTCAAAGACTTTGCGTTGTGCACCAGACAGCAGTCAAACCTTGGAAAAACCAGCACAAATTGAGCGCCATCTCCTGCCCATTCCGGTTCACCGCAGCCAAGCGTGTTGTTTAGTTAGGATTATTTTACCTGCAGAGCAGGAGCTGTTTCTTCTACACTGGTACTCGAAATTTATCTTCCATGATTAAGTTACTGAGTTCCCAGTCATGACTGACTGCTTTACCTACAAAAACGTGTACTGAGGAGTATAATTACCAGCAATCAATGTTGATGTAGAGGATTTCTATCTGCTGCCTTTTCCTTCTTCTCCGTAACACTCTATTGAACAGAGGCTTTTGAGCGAGATCCTTGTAATTACCAATTGACATGTCTCATGTGAATATTTTGCTTTGAGCATGGTAAGTTATTCTTTTTGGTGGAAGCATTTGATCGAGCTGATTCAGTAGATGTTTATACTTAATTTTCTGATGGTTTAGGAACCACAAAGATTCATAAATATAATTAAACATGTTCTCAGTGGGCATTTGTGGCCAGGCTAAAGACCATTGTGTACACACACGCTCTGTATGACCCTATGGTAATTGGCCTTAGACACTCAGTCTACCCAGTAAATGTCATTCACCTGATATTCCCTTTCTCCCACTTTCTCCTCTGAAATAAACAACCTGTCCAGGTCATGTTTTCCTCATTTGCTCCCATTCTGTTGATTCAGCACCTTTATTTGCTGACTTCACACACCCATGCTCCGTGACACCTGTAAAACGCCGTTTCCCCCCTTTCAACTTCTTCTCTCACTTGTCACCCCAGGGGTCTGAAACAGACCATTTCCACTATTTTTCTCTGGTAGTTTCTCCTGTCACTGCATTACTACTACAGGGGCAGGCCAGGGTCGGCCAAACCCTTTCTCACTGCCTGTTTGCTGTGCCTGGCAGTTTCTTTCCTTGTGTTCTCATCAGTTTAACTTTGAGGTAAGGGTGGCCATCAGCCTCAAGACCACCTGTGATGCTCTGCTCTCTGCCACATGGACAACTGTTTTGGCGCTCTCCAGCAGGTGATCCTGGGGAAGATCTACAGATGGCAGCATGCAAAAATTTGGACCTGCAAAATATAAAGCTGAGGACCACAACTTCTGCTCTGAAAGTGACAGAAAAATGTGACTCATGGACAACAGTAGCAGCAGCATTCTCCCCATAAGCTGCTGGACTGTACTCTAAAGCAGGATTTGGTGGGTTACCTGGGGTTCCTTCCAAGCATCACAAGAGAATCAAAGGGAAAACCTAACACTTTTCATATTGCCTGCCCTAGAAAGATCTCCCTGAAAACTCTCAGCACCGTGACCTGCAGCAGCATGAGCCATTTATGGAATTTCAAGCACTATGATTAGTTCTTACATGACACAATGCAGCGCCCTCCCAGCCACCACAACCCACTGTTTGCACTGGAGTACCCAGGCACTGAGTACAAGAGCAGCATAAAACAGCCGCCATGGGCATGAGTGTGAGAAGTTCAACAGGCTACAGCACAGTTCACTGCACCACTGCCCTGTAGACATAAAGGCAGACACGAGTCTCAGAGCCTACTCTCACCAGGTACATTTCCCGCCTGGTGGGCATGGTCCCAGCTCTCTGCAGGACGCAGTCTGGAGTCACCCTGCTCAGTAGATGCCATCCCACCTCCTGCAAGCAGGCTTTTTCCTTGTGCCACCTTTGTTTAAGAGCCGCTTCTGTCAATCCACAAGGCTGGAGAAGCAACAGTCAAGGAGTTTGTTTTCCTCTTGCTTTCAGATAAAGTATGAGCCTGGATTTCTGCATAGCAGGGTGTTTTCTATCCAGCTGCAACACTGATTTTTGAGTCCGTGAACACACACTCTCTCTGTTCTGGACAGAGCTTGAGTGCTAAACTCACTAGCCACTGGTAGAGAAAAAGATGTAACCAGTTATGAAGTCAGCTGCTGAGGAGAAATGCTCTCTTCTGTGTCTGTTAATGGCCAGTCTGATAGCTGCATTATGCAGGGTGATCTGGGTGACCAGGCTGAAGGCTGACACTCCAACCCTGTTACAGACCAGGTAATTAAGCCCTAAGAGATCTTCTTACTGCAGCAAACTAGATAATCAAAACCAAAAGTGATCCCTGTGAAGTTAAAGCAGACTGCTTGCTACATAATTAGGCTGTAAATTAAACAACTTCACTTATTTCATAGATGTGCACTGGAGAAGTCAGTATCCTTCCTTTCCATACCAAATAAGGAGCTGGAAGGTATAATATCAAACCAGAATCTCAGACTCATTGCCAGACCAGTTCTCTGATTGGGTGTATGGTTTATTTACCTTGAAGCATTTCTATGTGCTCTTGAGTTGTGGATGTGGCACTTGAGGGTATTCATAGAGCTATGCACAGAGCTAAGGGGCAGGGTGGATTGAGTCTCCACTTGGAAATATTGGCTCTGCAGGTAGTCAAAGAGAGAATAATAATTTAAGGGGCTTTGGAGAAGGTTTGAGTTCTCAGTTATCAAAAATCTGAGCTCCTCTGAGAGGGCACAAGGTGTGATCAAGGGGAAAAGGCTAAACCAGTTATTTTACTCATTTTAGCATTAAACTCACCAACCGTTATTTCTGTTCTTCTGTAATTGAGAGCTGATGTACATTTCTGTGGAAGCTGAGCTCAGGCACAGTGAGGTCCAGGATCTCTTGCTTTGTTTACAGCACAAGGGACACATAGGAGGGATGTCAAAGAATGGAGAGGTGACTGATACTGCCATCTATTCAGTTGTCTTTTTCTTGCCATAGGAGACATCCTCTCCTTGTTTGATATTTCCCCAGCTAGGGATGGATGGCATTCAGTTTAGTGCAACATTTCCTTGATCCATTTCACTGTGTAGGGTTAATACTGAAAGTCCAAATGTAAGTCTTTCCTATCCTAGTGCCCTTTCAGAGGACAATGACCAATGATATTACATCATGGTGGTAGAGAAGATGTTTCAAATGAGACTTCTATAACCCTTTTAGAACTGGGTGAAGTAGACAAAAGAGAAGACTCAAGAGAAACAAAAGAAAATTAAGTACTTGACAGTAAAGACTAGAATAGAGTAGAAATTGTGATGCCAGTAGTAGTGTTTCCTCTGCCTCCATCCTTCAGTGCAAACCCATCGCTCAGTGGCCTTGTGCTACTTTTACTTTACGTCATGGTAAATAGGTAATTAAAGTGACAGATTAAAATGAATTTGGGATCGCTATTGATAAATTCACTTACTGCATTAGATTATAACCAGTTAATAGTGAACAACTGTAACTCAAGCTAGTAATTATTTTCCTGGGGAACATCCAAGAAAGTCAGAGGTGCACAATTCTTACCAAAAAGGCATCCCTTGGTCAAGGGGATGGGGAGGAGGAGAGTGAGAGGAGGAGTAGAAGTAGGGAGAGAGGTCCGGTCCAGTCAACCCATCTATCAGATAGGGTGGTCATCTTCTCTCTCCGAAAGAAAGGGTTTTCAGGAGTCATTTTTATACTTTTAAAAAATTCTTTGTTGCCTCCTGGCATGGTGGGACTGCATCAGTCAATATGTGTTGACTGGCTCTTTGCAAGGCTACTCATGTTGTCAGAAGTGGGGACCTGGTGGTCAGTATGTGCTTTCAGGAGTGATTCAGCTCTTAACTGAAGCAACATCAGACTGTGAGGTTTCTTCCTCACCCCAGATGTCACTCAGCTGATCTGAGAAACCACCACCTGATCCAATCTGTCTTGGAAAATAAGGTTAGTTGTTGTTCAAACAGAACTACTTCTTCTTGTAAACTGCTTTCTTTTGCAGACACACGGGGAGTTCGGTGTTTGCTGTCCACAAGGCCTAGCCAGTCCATTTGATGATGCTTTAGTGAGCAGGTATCTTGTACTGGGCCAGTACTTGTTAGTAAACTATTTGAATATGAGATATACAAAGCTGCAATAGCTGGATGCATTCACTCTATATATTAGAGGGAGGACTGCATATGCAGTTGTCCTGTTTAGCCGCACTCCTGAACTGTGGCTGCTTTCAGCTTTGCAACCTGCTGGTCCCCTTTGTGATTCCTGCCCTTTGGTGTGCAATTCCCTTAACCGGACAGGCAGACTGACCTCCTCATTTTGGCATTCCCAAGCTGTACTAATGATAAGTATCACTAATGCTAGCAGCTGAGCAAGAACCTGCTCAGAGCATGTAGGGGTCTTGCCTTACTGTACAAAATCATTTTTCAGGCCTTGAAAAAGCAGAATAGATCTTGCTATCCCAGTTCAGGGTTTTCTGTGGGTAGAAAGGGAAAGGAGAGTAGAGAGATGCCTTTACTCATAGTGGTACAAAAAATACTGGCAAATAAACTCTTTAAGACTTGTTTTGGAGTTTTAGAAAGCAGAACCCTTTATTTCAGCACTGGGTGCATAAGAAAATAATTTCCATCAGTCAGGTGTAACGAGACAAGAGTTGGGGACAGAATGTATTTCCCACTTACATGCACATGCATAAATTTTCACAGAAATGTGGAAAGTCTCACACATATTCCACTACTTTCCAAAGACTGATTTTATTGTGAACTTCACAACAGCCAAATCTCTTGCTTATTAGCTAGTTGTACGAGCCAGTTGTCCGACCTTGCATTCTTAGATAAGGAAAGAAGTATTGCCTGGCATCAGCACTATTTAAAAACCACACTATCAGAAGAACAGTCTGTGTTTGCCTAACTTTCAAAAAATACTGTTACTCAGCGCTTAACTGAAGTCAGTAGGAAAACCAATTCTACAGAAAACGAATTGTATTTAAATCAAAATAGTCCACTTTTTTGTAACAGTAACTACCACTTGTACTTGCAGCACCTCTCCGCTTTCTACCCGAGCCCCAAGTGCCTGCTCACAGCTTTTCCAGCCCTGTGCATGCAAATGGTTGCTTTTTCTTCCCGTTCCCCTGTTTTCCCGAGGCCAGGGGGGAGGCAACGCTGTTCTGCTTTCAGTTTCTATTCTCTTGCTGGAGCGCGGCGTTTCTTTTCCTCTCTTCACTCCCTGCTCAGGGCGTTGCCATCGCTATGTGCCGGTTCTCCCCGGCCTACGTAGCACTACTTTCGTATGTGGCCATGACGGCGGAGGAGAAGCGGAGCCTGCAGTGCTACAGGCGGTACATCGAGAGCATCCTGAACCCCGTCTACATCCTGAGCAACATGGCAAACTGGCTGTCTGACGGTGAGGGCTCGCCGGGGGGGAGGCTTTTGCACTGCTGACCTCTCCTTCACTCTTCTGCCTGCTGTGTTTTTGTTTAGAGGTGAGGGAGAGGATCCGCAAGGAGGAGGAGAAGGGGGTGACGGCGGCCGCCGCGCTGTTCCTGGATGTCATGCTGCAGCTGGAGGCGGAGGGCTGGCTGCGGGGTTTCCTGGACTCCCTGGTTGCAGCAGGTAGGTTCCCACTCGCAAGCTTGGTCTCCTTTGCTTCTCCGTTTCCCTGCCGGAGCTCACTTTCAGCTGGACAGAGCAGCCCAGGGATGTCAAGCATCGCACGGTTATCCCTAGGCTTCTGTTGTCAGGTCTTGCCACATCAGATGAGATGCTGATGCAAGAAGTAGTTACTGTTACAAAAAGCGGAGTATTTCCCAGTGATGGCTTTAAATTGGAAGGGGGGAGACTTAGATTAGATGTTAGAAAGAAATTCGTCACAATGAAGGTGGTGAGACACTGGCACAGGTTGCCCACAGAAACTGTGGATGCCCCCTCTCTGAAAGTGTTCAAGGCCAGGTGGATGTGACCTGGTCTGGTGGAAAGTACCTCTGCTCATGGCAAGTGGTTGGAACTGGATGATCTTCCAACCCAAACCATTCTGTGATTCTATGATTCTATGATTCTGATTTGAGCTAAAGTAGAATTAGTTTTCTATAGAATTAGTTTTCTATAGAACTAGTTTTCTAACTAGCTTCAGTTAAGTTTCATCTGGATGGCTCTATTTTTGGAAGTTAGACAGATTGTCCCTCTGATAATATGTTCTCCTGATAGCATGCTTTTTCAAATAGTATTTTCCCAGACACTGTTCAAAGAGAAATGATAATATCTCATGTTAAGTATGGTAAGTGCTGAACTAATGTGTCTTCTGTAATCACCTCCATTTGCAGTCCTTCCTTATCTAAAATACAAGGTCAGACAGAGAATTGGCTCCAAAGCTCTAGTTAAAAGAGATTTGGCTGTTGTGAAGTTCATGACAACATTAAAATTAGTCCTTGAAAAGTAATAGGATGTGCAGAAGATTTCTGGGAAAATTTGTACATGTGCGTGTAACTGAGAAATATATTCTGTCCCCATCTCTTGTCTCTTTACACATGATTGATGGAAATCATTCTCTCATGTGCCCAGTGCTGAAATAAAGGATGTTGCTTTCTGAATCTGAGAGAGTTTATTTGCTGGCATTTTCAGTATCAATCTGGTAAGAAAAAGTAGGCTGACAGTGGATGGAAATAAAAACTGCTTGAAAGCACAGAAAACGTGTACCTGAGAAGCAGCTGCAAAAATTTTGATTAAGTAGAAAATCAATGAAAGATTGAAGGGATGCGAAATAAATTCTCATTGACTTGTCCATCTTGGAGCATTTAGAGAAGAAATACGACAGACATTGTTCTCATCAAATATAGTTAAAGGAAGCTAAACCCTCTGAAAGAGAAAGCTAAATAGGTTTCGGGATGTGCGTCGGAGTTAAATGGTAATGTGGCATAACCATTTAAGGACAGAATATTAAACTGGGAACTGATTTTTAAAAATTATTCAGAAGTCTTAAAAGTCTTATGTTTCAAAAAGTAAGTAACCATTGATAGTTTTTAAATTACATGATTGTTCCTCAGCAGCTATGACTTCTTGATGTGTGAGGTCCTAATGCAATTTCCTTTCCAACATGTAACAGAAGAGGTTTGAAGGTGTGAAATTACAAGTATTTCCTCTTTACATGTTGGTTCTATTATATATTTTTGTTGGTAATTTGTTAGCTAGCTCAACCCCCAGAATCTCATGACATAGCCACTTTTCATTTACTATTAACTATGGATAGTTATGGATATCTCAGTGAGCAAGTATTACAAGATTTCTTAACATTTGGATGTAGCCCACTCTCTCTTAAAGCAAATATTAGGTCCAGAGAAACTTTACCAGCCTGTGGTAATCCTGGTTTCTGAATTGCAAAAATACCTTTGACCGTGTTGGAAGTGTTCAATTTGGTATAGCTTCAGCAGAAAACTGGAAAAGTTAGCTTACTGACTCGAGTGCTATCACAAGTACTTACTAATTGGGCTGGAGACTAGAATGTAGCATTACTTTCCTATGTGTAAATGCTGACGTAGGTGAAAATTAAATTAAAAACATTGTGGCAGTAAGTATCCACGCTTCTCTCCAGCTTCTGCAAAAGACAACAGAAAGTTAGGCAAATTCCTTCTGTTTTCCCATAGCTTTTATGGGCTCCTGACTTGCTTTCTTCCAACTCTAGAGCCTACACTACAAACCACACAAGTCCCCCAAATATGATTCCCTGCCACTGTCTGTTCCAGGACAGTATTTTCACCTGTTTGCTGACTGTCTAGGTTGCAGGTATCTGGGTTGCTTTCTGTCAGGGACTGAAATCCAGCATGATAAGGAGTTTTGAAGGAGGGTGGGGCGAAAGACAGGACTGAAAGGTAAGGGGCTGGTAAATAAAACAAGAGGGGAATGGAGGTGTTTGTGATTCTGAGTAGTATCTTGTGATGTGAGAAATGCTGTGGAAGATCATCTGTCTAGACTGCATGGATCAAAAGAAAGATGTTGTTTTGGTTGGGTGATCTGAGCTGTGACATTGTGTAGCTCTTTTTTTGTGTCTTTGCAAGAGTTACTGCTCTGTTAGCGTCGGGGTTTTCATGCTATACGTACAAGTGCTGTAAAGGAAAGCAATCACTTAATCTATAAAAATTGTTTTCTGGTTCACCTAGTTTTTTGTCAGTTACAGGACAAAATAATTTAAATTTCTCCAGTGTAGCTGAGAAAAGTTTTTCTCACCTTGCTCCTAACTAGAGATTGATTTCACAGTAGCAATTGGTCTTTTTTTTTCTGAAAGGTTACACTGGTCTGGCAGAAGCAATTGAAAACTGGGACTTCAGCAAACTGGAAAAACTGGAGTTGCACAGACAGCTATTGAAGCGGATAGAAGCAACAATGCTAGAAGTTGATCCGTTAGCACTTATGCCCTACATAAACACGTGCCTCATAGAAAGGGAGCGTGATGAGATCTTGCAGGTAAGGTTAATGGTAAAATCCCAATATTCGCCTAGTTTTGCTGCGGAGAAGTGCTGTCTGCCTCACTTGCAGGATGGATTGATGCCTGTCTGTCAGGCTGCTGAGAAAGGAGGATGGCCCACAATGGTCCCCTGGGGAGGGATTTTACTTTCTTCTGTTTAGAAAAATGTCTGCAACACCTGCATATCTCGTTCTTCACCCTCCATCTTGGTGGATAGGGTGGCATGTGAAGGGGTTACGGGCACGGAAGCAGGGTGAGGTGTCTTTGGCATTGGCAGTGCTCAGTTGTGTGTCTTGGCAGAATCCAGGATCCCATGAAAAGATCTCAGGGGCTTTGGAGGGTGCCGCATTACAGTGAAAGGGGTCCCTTGCTATGTCTTAGAAATAGACCCCTGGAGTGTTCACTCTGCATCAGTGCTCCTAAAAATACAAATGGAAGGAGGCAGAGTGGCATTTAGATGTTCCCTAAATTGATTACTGGTTGTCATGGGATTGGACGTAGTCTATACTGGGACAACCCTTAGAAACTGTGTGGCTCTTTTGAGTTTTGTCAGCACCCAAAGAGATGGTCCTAGGGTGAAATGAAACTTCTGATCTGAAGTTCTTAGCTAAATGCTGTATCACAGAAGTTGACAACATTTTCATTGCTGTTGGGTGTGAAGATGTTGATCTGTTACCCAGTTCTAGCTCAGTGTCATTATTGATGACTGATAACAAGTGATAATCGCTCATCTTCAATGACTAGTTAATAATAAGTTATTGATGCTGTGTAAAAGAGTCTCTTGGGTGTTCCTGCTCTTTGTTACTCCTGAGGATTGTTTATGTAGATAGATAACATTTGGAAATCTATTGCATCTGACAGAAAATCAGGCCTGCCATAAATTTTGTACTTTCGCATTTTCCTATTCTGGAATGTTTTTAATCAGTTTGACCTCAGAATTCTGTGGCAGACATGGCTTATTATAAGGACCTTGACAGATGAAAATTCATGAAGTAGCACTGCGATGTTTCAGACCTTGTGATTATTTAAGCAAGTAGCCTACATGCTAGTGTAGTCTGACTGAGTTTAGTGTATGCCTAGGCTGGAGGAATCGAAGCAGTAGTAGATAATTTTACTGAAAACCTTTTATTCTGTAAGATGGAAATACAATTTTCAACTTAACATCAAGCAAACCGAAATAAAAACATGAATCAAAGAACAGTGGTTTTGATCACTCAGAATCTACAGCTATTTTTCTTCATTGTGTGTGCAGATTAGTGAATACAGAAGCAAAACAGCGGGGATAACTAAACTCATTGAATGTCTTTGTCGATCGGATAAGGAAAACTGGCCAAAAAGCCTTCAGCTGGCACTAGATTATGCAGGATATTACAATGCAAGTGAATTGTGGGATTTCAGAGAAGGTAAACTGCAAATTGTTTTTATGATTCCCTTTTCCTATTCTTGTATCAGGCACTAATTTTTCTTTCAGAAGAACAGGGCTAATTTAAAAGGATACCATCAAATTGTGTTGCTTATTGCTATTTAAAAAGAAAACTCTTCTTTAAAAAATTAAAATGTCTTTTACGTAGAATGAAATATAGCTGCTGCCCTAAAAACTGTGAGAAATTACTTTCTGAGTGTATTTGCTCCCATATGAATATGAATTATGTCTTATTTTGGTAAACAGAATTGGGCAGCACACAAAGCTCTGAAAGTACAAAACTAACAAAATGTTCTTCTTTCATGCCTCCTACTATAATTCACGTTTTTCCATTTTTTTGGTTGCTTGAGCTGTCACAGATGCAATGTTTTCTGGTAAAATACAATTACTAATTCAGTATTCTAGACAATGATACACTTCAGTGATCCAAAGAGCAGATCATGTATTTTTTCTTTAAAAAAGTCAATAAGCAGCATTTACCAAGTGACTACCTTATTTTTTTTTTTGCAAAAATGCAGAATTTCGATTTTGTTTTTGTCATTTAATTTACCATTTCCATTTGAAAAATACCTATGAGTACTCTGCAGTATGGGAGCATTTAGAGCTGAATACTGAATTTCCCTGCAAAACAAATTAGAAAGACAAATTATTTTAGGAAAACTGGATGCTAGTTCTTTATATCTACATTTGCTTTCTCCCAGCCATAAGTGATTGTTTAAATTGTTTTTAATTAGCAATTGGGACAAGCTACTTTTAATTGGCTTCTTAAACAATATTTCCTATTTTGAAATGGTTTTATTGCTGTGCTCAAATGCACGTGTGTTCTTATCTAGAGATTTAATTACATTATATATAATTGTATCTGTACTTAATAAATCTATAAATATATAAAAGATTAGATAAGAATGACACTTATGTATATAGGGTTTTTATGTAGTTGATGGCTGTATATATGATTTGATTAGCAGCTGTATTTTGTAAAAGTTAAACATATCACTGTCTTTTGGGGCAACATCTGCTAGCATCCAACTTAATAAAGCCAAAGTCAGCCTACTGAAAAGAAGTCCATATTGGAAGCATTTTAGTACTAGCAGTTAAGAAGAGTTACTAGCAGAAGTTAATTGCAGATACTGTGTGCTTTCTGGAGCTGGATTAATGCTCTTTCTCCCTCTCCAAAAGTAGTTCTTTGTGATCGTGTGTTCTGTTTCCAATGAGGCTCTTCATGCAAAGCCCAGTAACAGTTCTTTGGGAAGGTAATAATTATGGGGCCATAATGAAAATTCTAGCAAGCACCTTTGAAACTTACCTGGATTATCATGTAAGATAAATGATAGAAATAGACTTACAATTTCTAGATCCTTCCAAAAGGTGGGGGGACAGTGAGAACAAAGTCTTGAATTTATAAAGCTTCTTTGAACTCCAAAGTATGTCTCATGCTTGTGTTTTATGACCATGTTAAATCTGTGATCTTGTCACTACAGGCAGAGGATATAACTTTCCCCCCAGTCTATTATCTCCCTTGACTTTAAAAGGATACATAAATGTACATTGAGTATGTGAGTCTTCTAAACCCAAGACTCTCAGTGCTATTGATCTTACTTAAAAGGGAGCCTGGCTGCAGCATCATTTTCTGAAGTCTTTCTGTGCTAGCAACCAACTCCTTCACCTTGGCATCCCAGAAAATACAACATTTTAAAATCAAAATTATGAACAATCTGACCTATTTGTGATTGTACAGGTAATGGCAAAGATTTTGATGGTGAAACCACAGATGCCTCTGAGTACAGCTTTGAAACCACGATGACATTTTCTGAAGAAGCAGAATGTGATAATAACCTCAGTGAAAATCTCTGTTCAGCTTCAGGTACGACTTAGCAACTCGAAACAGTTTGTGGTTGGAATTTTCCATTTCGTTAAACTCCTGAAGGATGCAGATGCAGTGTGCCTCAAAGGAAGGTACTGAGGAACTAGTACGAATCTCTGACAATTTAACTGTCCTCTGTTCTATCTCATGCTGGCCATTGCACATGTTAGGATTCTGTCAGAGAATGCTCTGTATAGACTGCGAGGACTGTACCTTTATCATTTTGGATAGCTACTGCATGTGGCACATAAATATATTTTATGCATTTCTGTTGCAATATTCTTCACAAAAACATGGTTCTCTCCTAGAAGGGATCTGTCAGCCTTCACCTGTTTATGAATCAAAGAAGGCTCGGAGCTACCAGACTGAACTTGCGCAGCCTGCTATCAAAGGGAAAAACACATTGATATGTGCTCCCACAGGTAAGAAAACAAACATTTCTTAGGAAAAAAAAAACGTTGGTAGAAAGGGCTATGGAGGACTGGGAAGACAAGGGTTGAGTCAAAATTTTCCAGCTGTTTATTTAAAAGCAGCCTTCCTTGTAGAGATAGATCCACTTCTAACCTAAAATTAATGACCAAAGGCAGCATAAAAACTGAGCAGGACAGATGCGTCTCTTGTCACTTCAATGCTTTTATTCAGATTCACATATTCTGGCCTCTGATTTATCACTCCCCGCTATGGGTTTTTGAGTTAAAATCACTTATTGATCACTCCAGATCTTCCCAACATTTGGCTTGTAAGTTGAAGGAAAAATAGGGCGATTTGCCCTGAGACTCCCCTGTCTGCTATACTGCAATGCATACAACATCAGAACAGCACATAGAACTTTTGCAGTGGTTCAGGACAGAGTTAAGAAACTGAGCAGCATAAGAGAGGTCAATCAGCTCTTTCTCTCCACTTGTTATTTCCATGCTACTAGTCTGGTTTTCCCCTGGACCCTAGAGAGGCAGGCAAAGTAGCAGAGGCAGGGAGACAGAAGAGCTCTGTGCGGGCTGCACAGTGAGCCTGACTACTGAATGAAAAGAAATGTGAGAGGAGAAGAGCTGCATGGGAAAGGATGTAAACTGAAAGTACCTGGTATATGTTCCATAGTCTGATTTGATTTGGAAGCACACTCTAAAAGCAGAGATAGACTCAGTGATTGCGAAGAACTCAAATAAAACTGCAAATGGATTTTCCTTCCCAGTGGCTATCACATGATCTTTACAGACTGAGACTTCAAGAGAGAAAGGGATGATTATGCAACTGAGAAGCAGCAAGTATGTGTTCAAATTTGTCCCCAGAGAGTCTGGAATTGTTATAGCCCCCTTGTCAGTTCTCCATTGTTAAAGGACATCAGATGAAACCAGCTTGTGCTTACAAATATACCCTTTCATACTAGTGCTTTACCTTTCACCTTCTTTTTTTTAAAGGATCTGGAAAAACTTTCGTGGCACTGATGATTTGTGAACACCATTTCAAAAACATGCCTATAGGACGAAAGGCGAAAGTTGTCTTTCTTGCAACTAAACTGCCAGTGTATGAACAACAGCGAAATGTATTTAAGCAGCATTTTGAAAGATGTGGGTAAGTGTGATTCTCCCTACTGGCTTTCTCCAGAGAAAGTAAACTGCCATCTAGCTCAGCTGTAGCTAGGGCAAAATGGTTTTACTGGTGACAAGAGTGTTCGGTGTCAAGCTGAGGGTGATGTTCAGTGGTAAGAATGGCAAATTACCATGGTAGACTTTGGAGAGTCTGAAGTCTGCTTTTGGAGCGTTTAAGCACTGGTTGTGCAGCATCTATGGAAATGGACAAAATACCTCCGTGCTTGCTTCTGGAAAAGAGTGGTTTCTCTCTTGAGATTCCTTTCAGCTCTGCTTCCAAAGACAAAGCAGTTCTAAGGCAGCAGCATTGAGATTCCTCTTGCCATTCTCGAATGGCAGTCTTTCTTTTCCAAATGGAAGGATCAAACTTCTTTGTTTTTTCAATCTCAAGTCAAAAAATGACGGACTGCTTCTCAGGTGGGACTGAAAATTGCTTAGGGGAGTATCCACAACCTGTTGCTTTTGATTTTGAAGGAACTGATTACTGAACATCCACATACGGATCCTTATGGTTATGGGAAAATGAGGCTGCTGGACAGAAAACTATCCTGTACTGCTAGATGTACACAGGAAAGTGATGAAGGGCAGGATCTCAAATACAGCTGACAATATGAACTGAGAGATGCAGCTTAAATGTACACTAACACCACCCTTCAAATCTAATATAGTTTAGTTAGAAGGAGTTCAATATCTAGTTGTTTGCCATCAGCAGTTTTTTTCTCAGTTTCTGTAGGCCAAACTGCCAGCCTCAACAATTTGGCATGTTGAGCTTAGTCGCTACCCTTCAGGCTTTCTGAGAAGTCCATCTTTACAGCTTGTTTTTTCGCCCTGCAAGACATCCTTTTTAATACCCTGTCTTTTGCTTCTTCTTCCTAGACATTCTGTTCAAGGAATTAGTGGTGATACAGTTGCAAATGTCTCTGTAGAGAAGGTTATACAGGACAGTGACATCATTGTGCTGACGCCCCAGATTCTTGTGAATAGCATTGAGGCAGGGAACCTTCAGTCCCTCTCCATCTTCACTCTGATGATATTTGATGAGTGCCACCACACTACGGGCAACCACCCTTACAATGTATTAATGGCCAGATACCTGGAACAAAAATTTGACTCCTTTGCAAACCAGCTGCCTCAGGTAAGGCCCAGTGTTTCAGTGGTGGAAACATTAGAGAAATGTATTTTGCAGTGTAGTCAACAAAGCTTCAAGTCTTGCCTTTTGTGTTAATTCAGTGCAATCTCCCATTTAACAATGTCTGGAAACCAGATCAGTAGCATCTGAACCATTTTTCTCTCTTCTCGGATATCTCAAGGCTTTTTTTCCCATATTACAACTTACTTCCAGCTGCCAAGAAGGAGTGATCAAGCATGACAGAGACTGGAGTATTTGAGAGCAAACAGGATTGCCAGGCTGGAAAGAAAGCAGGTAGCCCAGAACTTAGTAACCTCCTTGTCACCTCTCTGTTGCTGTGTTCTGCAGAAATAATATGGGGCCAGTGCCTCCACTGACAGGAGGTTTTGGTCCAGCTGAGAAGACAACTCCTCTGAATAAATGCAGAGGACCATTCTAGAGGTGGATTTTCTGTTTCTGTGTATGATGAGCACTGGGAAATACATCTGGTTATGGATTTCAGTGGGAAGATTGTTTTTTTCGACTTGAATCTTAAGAAAGATTGGGTGCCTTGGAGAGGGCAAGAGTGGGGACAAGGTTTGGCTCTCAAGATTTAGTCTTCCTTGCACTCATATTTACTTCAGCAGCTTGTTTTTTTCTTTGTTTTTGAAGGCAGTGACAATTTGGTGATTGGTAACAGCAACTCCTGGATATTTTTTGTTTGTTACAAAGGAGCAACCAATGCTATTCCTGTGTGTGCTCAGATTGTAGGTTTAACTGCTTCTGTTGGAGTTGGTAATGCCAAGACCATCCAGGAAACAATAGAGTACATCTGCACCCTCTGCTCCTATCTTGACATACAGGCCATATCCACTGTCAGAGAGAACAAACAGGATCTGCAGAGATTCAGTAACAACCCAGAAACGTGTAAGCACCATTCCTTTTTTGTTTTCCCCTGGGATGCAAGGCACGGTAATTCAGGCAGCTAAGCAATTCCCCTTTGGTCAGATGAAGTTAAAAGCATAAAACTAAGCTGGAGCTTTGCTTCCTACTGCCTTGAAACGAGTTTACGCGTGCACTTCACTGTTGCCTTGCAGTAACGCAGCGCCCATTTGGGCAAATCTTCTCTTTGCTAAGCTCCACAATCTCTGTTTTTGTTTAGCACGGCAGAAAAGCCAGTGCAATTCTGCCAGTGAGGACTAGGGGCTGTTTTTTTCTGTGCAGCTACGGCGTCCATTAACAAAAAACATCATTATGATTGCATAGAGCATCCTGCATAGCACTTTTCTAGTCAAGTTCTGTGCTGCCCAGGGAAATGTTTTACTTATTCAGGCCACTGACTTCCATTTCTTGTGTCTAGATGTCAGATGGGTTAAAATGCGAGTTCAGAACCACTTTTCAGACATTATCTCAGGCCTGATGTCTGAGACAGAGGCATTGATGAGGAAGATTTACTCAGTGGGTAAGACACTCTGATATGCCTGTAACTGGGATCCTCACGGCTGCTTTAACAATCACTCTTTTTCCACTTCCTTTCATTTCCTTCATTTTCACTCCCCTTTAGCCAATATAGCCTAAATAAGACATTACAGGTAGAAGAATTAACTATTTTGCTGTTATATGTGGTAAGTTTGGTATTCATATACATTTTTGCTTGGATTTCAACGTGTTTGCTGTAGCTAACGATGGTGTGCTTTTGACACTATCACATAATTTTGAATGTTTAAAGAACCTAAAATAATACTACCAGAGCTTGGTATCAAAATGCAGTGAGCTGAATTTCATTGATGAAGGAGGCCTGTATGCTCTTATTTAAGCATTTATCAAATGCTGCATACTTAAATCTGTCTCTGTTTAATGAAAACAGGAAGGGTGTCAGTTATGCTGTTAGTCTGAATGTTGTAATTTTTTCTTTTCAGCAAAAGTTTACTTCACTTTTTGCTGCTCTGACACTTCTCGTATTTTCTTTGGCCTCTCTGACTTCATAGAATCATAGAATCATTGAACTGCACGGGTTGGAAGGGATCCAAAAGGATCATCGAGTCCAGCTCCTCTCCCTATGTAGGACACTCCCAACATTCACACCATGTGGCTGAGGGCATTGTCCAAATGCTTCTTGAACACTGGCAGACTCAGTGCGAAGAGTACTTCTCTGGGGAGTTGTTACAGTGCTCCATCACCTGCCGAGAGAACATCTTCTAAATATCCAATCTAAATCTCCCCTGGCTTAAGGACTTGCACTGAGATTTATTTCTAGGAGTGCTCTGGCCACCTTTTCTGGTCAATACTTTGTCCTTTTTATACCTCTGGGTGCCCGTTTCCAGTGTTTACCAGGTCCCCATTGTTTCCTATTGAAAAATATTTAAGGTAATTTTACAGAGGAGGATCTGTGGAACATGAACACCACCAGAGAGAGGATATAGCTGCCTAAGAAAGGAAACACTTGTCCATAGGGCTCCAGACTTACGAGCTGCAGTGGTCTAAAGGTTTGCAGAGAGGGAGATGCGAGGCTGTGAGAAGAGAAAAGGGGTCTCATGGTCACAAGACCTATTTCTGCAGCCCTGCAGAGATCAGTTGATCTTTTCCGCTTTTGCAGGTTTCCTAACTGATGTACAGTAAATGGCTCTTACCAACAAATTTGAGAGCTACAGGGAGTACAAGGCAGAGACCCATGCCTGGCTGTGCTCAGAATCAGCTGTGGTCTATCCAGCTGTAAATTAAAGAAGTTTGTCTGTACATAGAGTGGCTTTTGCAAACTGACGAGGGTGCCTTATGCATGTTTACCTCAGTTCTGTACTTTCTAGATATTCACCACCACCACTCCCCACTTTCCAGATACTAGCGAGTGAACTGTATTCTGAAGGGAGAATCAAAAAAAATGCCACCACAACAGAAAAGAGCCACCTAGAAAAAAAAACAACCCCAATCCCAAGAAGTCCCAATAAAGAACAAAAACAATTACATATCTCAAACTGTGCACTAAAAAAGCAAACACTTCTGAAGTTTATTTCTGGATCATGATTCCTCTTGCATGAATTCCATTGGCTTCCCTTCTGTGGAACCTCTGATTACGAAAGCTTGTGAAGGACTCTGAGAGAGTACGTCTGTCACAAATAGGTACTGGCTAGTTCTGCCTCAAGAACAGGCCCTTGGGTGATATGTCTTTAAGTAACATGGACTGTTTAGCAAATGAATACTTAACTATTGAGTAGCTGGGAATTCAAGGAGCAATGTACATGCAGTGTCTTGAATACTATAGACTTCTTATAGGGTAAGTGAGCTCTAATTTTATTGCAGAACACTCTGCAGGTGTGTAGGTACATAGATCCTCTGTTGAATTGTACTGGGTTAATTTCAGCCTCACAGCTAAACATAGGTTGAAACACAGGGAGTGAAGAAGATAAAGCCCAGCTCATCTCAGGTGGTTCCTAGAGGCAGGACAAGAGGCAGTGGGAACAAAGAGAGATACTTTAACAAGGAGAACTTTGTTGCTGTAAAGGTGGTTAAACACTGGAACAGGTGGCCCAGAGCTGCTGTGGAGTCTCTGTCCTTGAAACTACTCAAAATCCATTTGGATATGATCCTGAGCGACCAGCTCTAGGTGACCCTGGTTTGAGGAGAGGGTTGGACTAAAGACCTCCACAGATCCCTTCCAGCATCAGTGGTTCTGTGCATGTATCATACAACATTCTTCTGCATAAATTTTCTAGACCCAACATTCATGGAAGATACGTTTTCTTCTAGGTAACTTTTCAGGTTATATGTTTCCTCCTTCTTTACTAGATACCATCTCTAAAATCAACACAAATGATTTTGGATCACAGAAGTATGAGCAGTGGATAGTTGCCACTCAGAAGAAATGCAGACTGTTACAACTGGCAGATAAGGAGAAGGAAAGCAGCATTTGTAGAGACCTTTTCGTTTGCACTGAACACCTGCGGGTAAGTGTATGTCCTCTTTCCTTTCATACAGAGGTGGGGCCATCCTGTTCCTTCTGAAACAGGTATGTTCACCTAGAAACAGATCTTGAACTTAATGATTTAATTTGGCACAGGCTAAAGCTTAGCATGCAAGACTTGTGACTTAAGATACTCAGTAAGACCAGTATAGTGCAGAGAAATCTTTATAATGCTTATGTTGTTGTGCAAATGGAAGAAAAACACGAGTTTGTAATACTTAATCTAGCTGAATAAAATTTGTGTTCGTCTCCTGACCCATAGAAAATGAGGATTAAATGTATGTGTTTTTCTCTCCAATCAGAAATTCAACAATGCTCTCATGATCAGTGAAGATGCCCGCATCAAAGATGCTTTAGCCTACTTAAATGGATTTTTCAGCAATGTCAAAAACGGACCATATACAGAGTTAGAAAAGCAACTGACAGCCAAGTTTCAAGGTATTTCACACAGTACCTGTGACAGTTGCAGTGGAGAAGGCGGCTTATAGTAGGAAGACCCAAGTATTTTCTTCAGAGTAAATGCAGTTGTTTTTGCAGAAACTTTGCACTTTTCAGAAGATTGAGTGTCCGTGTAGGTGCAAATATAGTGTTAGGGTGGGCAGGGGGAAACTTACCTTCTGGGACTTCAAGCTTGCAGTGCAGGAGCTAAGGAAGTAGTAGTAATTGTAGCTAGATGCTGTAGTAGGTTCTTAAATGCCTGACTTGGAGGTAAGGCAGTAGTGTTCTTAAAGGGGTGTCCCACAAGTAGGGGGATGGTCTACAATCATGGATGCTGGCGCTGGCAGCATTAAATAAGTCAACATACACTGCACAGTGCACTGCCTGGCATCCCCCTGCTCAGTGCTCCTGAATGAATCCCAAACTCCTGGAAATAAACAGGTGTCCCTTGTACACTTCTTATGAAAAGTTAGAGGTCACACTGTTCTCTGACTTCTGATTTAGTAGCAGTGTCCTGTAAAACAGGCGTGTTGCAGTGTTGAGTGCAAATTGAAATTACTGAGCTGTCTGCCCTCCAGTGTCAGTTGTTTCCTAATAAGAAACAGCACTGCTCTTTGCAAGAACTGAACTTGTTTTACTGCTTTCTTTTGATGTAAAGTATGTCACAGAGGTTCTCCTGTCAGTTTGCTCCAAAATGTGAGAGATTCAGAATTTTTTTTTTTCTGGGGATTTTGTTACATTTAACCAATAGCTTTCTTTGTTTGCATATGAAAGAATGGTATAGAAAATAAACAATGATGCTAAGGAGAATGTGTGTGGCATTTGAAATAGTTTTGGGAGAGAATTCTGTTTTCTGCATTAAAACAGAATGTAATTTAACACGTTAAAGAATTTAAATTATTCAAGACACTTGCTTTTTTCCAGAGAAAGAACCAGAACTTACTGCCCTTTCTAAAGATGACTCCAATGAGAATCCCAAGCTTGAAGAGCTTGCTTCCATCCTGGACGAAGCATACCGCTATAACCCACAGACTCGCACCCTTCTCTTTGCCAAGACAAGAGCCTTAGTAGCTGTAAGACTTTTCTTTTTTAAGCTTCTAAAATGGAAAGTGAAAAATTGTAATGCCTCATTTATTACCTTTGCTGTGTTTTTTCTGCAAATAGAAAAATATGCATGTATACGATCTTCTTAAGAAAATACTTATCTTTCTATGTCTTTTTAAGCATTGTTGCTCTGGGACAGGATTTTTTTTCTTTTTCTAAAAACTAAATGATGGGGTGGTGTCCTTCACTTCTTCCTACATGTTGTAACTGATCATTAAGCCGTCGTATTTTTACTTTAGGTCTGAAGTAAGTTTTAACAAGGTGTGTTACAAGGCTTTTGGCTTTAATGTGGCACTGTAAGAAACTTGCAATTCTGCTCTGTTACTGACTGCATATCAGGCAGTATTTATAGGTTTCCTGGATGATTCCTGTGGGCCGAAAGAACGTCTACTGTGTGCTGCTAATCCTTAGCTTCAGTAGCTCTTAAACATTTGTGGCAAGGTATCATAGTCTCTGGCTACTGTAAACGGATTTATCAGCTGAGAGTCCCAACCACCGTTTGATCTTTGGTTATAGACATGCTGGATGAATTGCAGATCAGAAGAAGATTAGAGGCAGGTTGAAGTCCAAACCAACAATGCCAAGCATCTGCTGGCAATTTTCCCTTATAGATTTAAAAGCCTACAGTATCTTGGCTGAATTTTGTTCTTATGTGTGAGCATTTTGAAGGTGCTACTTTCCATGTGCAGTGATAAACTGCAGTTTGTAAATAGTAGTTAATTTCCTTTGGATCTCAGAGGTATAGTATTCAGTGATCTGCTGGTTTACAAAAGGAAAAGGCATGCCTTTTAGCAGTGGAAGCCTGCTTGCTCTCTAGCCAGCCTTAAGGTTGCAGAGGTAAGAAAACTGGCAGTCAGTTGTGGCGTGGCTGGGTCTAGCATCATGGCTGTGACCCTTGCTTTTTCATCTATTAATAAATAGGTGATGTACAAGTTCCATCTTCTTTTCTGCTTGTCAGAAATAGAATTGTCTAGGCAAGCCTGGGCAGGATCTACTTATCTATGTCAAACTAACATTTCATCTAGAAAGAGATCTAACTCTCTGATTTGCTTTCCAGGCTCTGAAGAAGTGGTTAGAAGCAAACCCTCTATTTAGCAACATAAAGCCAGCTGTGTTGATGGGTCATGGAAGAAGAGATCAAAAAACAGGTACGAAGGTCTGCACTCAGGAATATCAGTTGCTAGATCTATGCTCAAATTGTTCTGCCTTCCTGTGCGGAAATTTTACTCTATTAAACAGAGGAAGGTCAAGCATGTTTGCACTATGCTTTCATCCATATCTAGAAGATATGTCCTAAAAAGGTTTTTCTGTCCATAATCTTTGGTTAAAGCAGCAGTTGCACTGTTAGTGACCCTTTGCTGCAGAATTCTTTTTTTTTTTGGTTCGAAAGAAGTTTAGAAACTGTTTGTTGTCATGGCTTCTTGTAGTGCTATTTTCCCTGTTCCTCTTACAGACCCCTCTCCTATTTTGTGTTTGGTGGCACAAAGTTATTTTAAGGTAGAATCGATGCTGCACTCAGAATGAATCATGTATGGCTTAAGTTAAAAGTTAGCTTAAGAGTTAGCTTGGGCTTAAGAGAACTAAGTCATATGAGTCTTTAATAAAGATCAGGTAGGTCTTTCTCTGAAATGGTGCTTCCCAGGATGACAATTTCTGTGGCACATCAACAGGAATTCCTTTTCAGTGGGGATAGTATGCAACCAGCTGGATATGCAGACTTCAAGTACTTCTCCAGATCAAGAGGACATGCCCATTTCTCAACACTTTAGTAAGAGCAAATGCAGGTATCTTGCTCAAGGAGCTCTTCAATGTTTTCTCCTGACTTGCTTTCTTGGTACTGTAGGTATGACCCTCCCGAAGCAGAAAGGTGTACTGAGTGCATTCAAAACCAATAAAGACAGCAGACTGCTAATTGCTACATCTGTTGCTGACGAAGGCATTGACATTTCTGAGTGCAACCTTGTTATTCTCTATGAATATCCTGTTAATGTCACCAAAATGATTCAAGTCAGAGGTATGGAACTTTAGAGCTATTACTTTGGAAACATGTGTTTGCCTGGAAATGGACTTAAAGCAGTACTGACTGCCACTTTGGAAATACTATAATAGTATATGCATGTCTTGCTATTGTTCCTCTGTGCCCCAGAGTGACATCATATGAATGACAGGACCCGACATGGACATGAGAAATTTATTCACAGAACTGATTCCTTCATGTTGTGTGACTTTTCTTTTGCCATGCAAATTAGCCATGCTGTACAAGGTTATTGAACTCTTGAGGACTGATCCCTCAAGTGGATAATTATACATATAAGCAGAAGCTATGGCTAGAAGAGCTGTAGTCAGAAATCATGCAATTTATTCTGACTGTGACAAATTACAAAGGTCTGCTGCAATGGAGTTTCATGTATTGCCTTGGCTTCTGAAGAACTTGCCCTGCCCAGTTACTTATTACCAACCCGGCTACATACAGGTACCAGAGGCCTTGACATGTACAGACCTCTAACATTCAAGACCAAAAAAGATAAAAGGCTTCTCTAAAGAAGTCTGTCAAGGCTTCAGTCTTGAATCTCAGTGATTTTACAATATGGCCAGTGGAGGGGATTGGAGAGACATACTAAATACTGATTTCTGTTCAACATTCCTAAGTGTTGGAAGACTGCCTACATCTTTCAAGCGTGCATCTGCAATATTTTATCACGTCAGCCAAGTAGTTAACATCATTTGTGAGGCAGTGATATCCGTACTTAGTGCTCTGTTTTTAGGGTTTGTGTCCTGTGATTTTCTTTTTTTTGTCTTATAATGAAATAATCAGTCCAGAATTTGCATTTACGAGTGAAAGGATAGAGTTTATTCTTAACCATCTATTAAAGATGCAAATAAAATAGGTTGTGTCAGTTTTAAACCACATAAAACCATGAGAAAACCACAGAGAAAGTCCTTAATGCTCTTTTATGGCATAGCTGCCACTTTTGCATCTTAGTAAGAGTAACTAAAGAGCATAAATGTGTTGCTGTTCAGGTCGTGGAAGGGCAAAAGATAGCAAGTGTATCCTTGTGACAAGTAAAACAGAATTGGTTGAGGAAGAGAAACACAACCGTCATAAGGAAGAAATGATGAATGAAGCTCTTGAAAATATACAGAATTGGGATGAAACAACATTTGCAAAAAAGGTTTGTACTTCTGTGGAATCTTCAATCTACAAGCATAATCTATATCAGGCTTCATCTGCTAGTGCTCTTTCTATGATCAAGTGATAACGTGGAGTATTCACTGTGTTTGGTTTCAGACCAAGGCTAAAGCAGCAGTTTGTGCGTACTGGTAGCTTGCAGAATGTCATCTGTACTCTAACTGTAAAAAACTTAGAAGTTCTTGTAGAATTTATATAAACTTCTCAGATTAGAAATAGAATATGAACTATTCTGTCCACTTGAAGAAAAATATTGCTTTATCTGTTTGGGATAGTGGACAGGGAGACTATGCAGATGGTGGTAGTATGCCCATCCATATTCATGTTCAGAAGCACTTACTCTTTGCTGCAGGCCAGTACAAGTCCTTTTGTAGGTAGTTTGTTATCACTCCAAATGCTTGTTGATTTCAGAGCAGTGGTTTCTGGAAGATTTGAAGGAACCATGGCCTGGGACATTATTAGGATGGCATTTGGGTTTGTCTTCTGCTGGTGACTTCTTTTGTGATCCCTACAGAACTGTTCATCTTTGCTTCAAGCAACATCTGGCAGACAAGCAAGCCCAGTAGAACACTTCAGCAGACATTCAGTGCTTTGTATTAACCCTGCTTTGTGCTGCGCACTTACCAGATCAGAAAATATCATGATAGTAGAAAGAAGTGTGAAGAACTTCTGGTGCTGAGGTGACATGGGCTAAGCCCAGACACACAAGTCTACGGGGCTGGATGGGATCCACACAAGGCTACTGAGGAGCTGGCAGAAGTGCTCACAGAGCCACTTCCCATCATTTACCAGCAGTCCTGACTAACCAGGAAGGTCCCAGTTGACTGGAGGTTAGCAAATGTGATGCTGATCTACAAGAAGGACTGGAAGGAGGGTCCAGGGAACTACAGGCCTGTCAGCCTGACCTCAGTGCCAGGGAACGTTATGGACCAGATCATTCTGAGTGTCATCACACAGCACATACATGACAACCAGATGATAAGGCCCAATCAGCACAGGTTTAGGAAAGACAGGTCCTGCCTAATTAACCTGAACGCCTTCTATGAAAAGGTGACTTTCTTAGTCGATGAGGGAAAGCCTATGGATGATGTCTACCTAGGCTTTAGTAAAATATTTGACATAGTTTCCCACAGCATTCTCCCAGAGAAACTGGCTGTTCATGGGTTTACTCTTTGCTGGGTAAAAAACTGGCTGGCTGGCCAAGCCAAGAGAGTTGTGGTGAATGGAGTCAAATCCAGTTGGAGGCCAGTCACAAGTGGTGTTCCCCAGGGCTCAGTGCTGGGGCCAGTTCCATTTAATATCTGTATCAATGATCTGAATGAGGGAATCAAGTGCTCCCTAAGTAAGTTTGCAGACAACACCAAGTTGTGTGGCAGTATTGATCTACTTGAGGGCAGAAGGCTCTTCAGAGGGATCTGGACAGGCTGGATCAGTGGGCCAAAGCCAACTGTATGGGATTCAACAAGGCCAAGTGTCAGGTCCTACACTTGGGTCACAACAACCTCAGGCAATGCTAAAGGCTTGGGAAAGAGGCGCTGGAAAGCTGCTTGGTGGAAAGGGACCTGGAGGTGTTGGTCCAGAGCCAGCTGAACATGAGCCAACAGTGTGCCCAGGTGGCCAAGAGGCACAGAAGCATCCTGGCTATGTTCAGTTTTGGGCCCCTTACTACAAGATTTGAGGGGATGGAGCGTGTCCAGAGAAAGGCAACAGAGCTGGAGCACAAGTGTTATGGGGAGCAGCTGAAGGACCTGGGCTGTTTAGTATGTAGAAAAGGAGGCTGAGGGGCAGACCTTATCACTCTCTACAACTACATGAAAGAAGGTTATAGTGAGGTGGGTATTGATCTCTTCTCCCAAGTAACAAGTGACAGGATGAGAGTAAACCACCTGAAGTTGCACAGGGAAGGTTTAGACTGGATATTAGGAAACATTTCTCTACCAAAAGGGTTATCAACACTGGAACAGGCTGCTCAAGGAAGTGGTTGAATCACCATTCCTGGAGGTATTTAAAAGATGTGTAACATGGTGCTTAGGGACATAGTTTAGTGGAACCTGCAGTGTTAGGTTTGCAGTCGGACTTGATGATCTTAAAGGTCAATGATTCTATCTTTCTAGATCTTTGTAACAAATTTGCTAGAGAAGACTGGAATAAGCCAGTAGCAGCCACTACAAATAAAAAGGCTTTACATACAGTTCTGCCTTATCCCTGTGGATTTGCAGATCACCTCGTGTTTCCAGGCAAGCTTTCAGAGACTGAGCTGTGCAACAATGGCCTTTGTGAAGTTTCTTCTCCAACCTCCGAGGCTTGGTTTGCTTGCTCTTGCTTCTTCGCAGAGGATTCTGTTTCTGCATGAGGTGCAGGTTCCCAGCTCCAACCTGTGGCTGTTGCCTGTTTGTCTGCCCATGATTTCTGTTCCTCTGGAGCCTTCTTTTCAAAGCATGACCCTCCCAGAGAAGCAGCGCTACTTCTGCTGTAGGAAGTCTCATATGACTTAGTCTTCACAATGACTTAATAGCATTATGACCAAGGGGCCATAGGAGAGGTACAGGGGAGGAAGGAGCAGACGGCATAAATGCTGTCCATCGTGTAGTCTTATTCTAGCTTTGCATTCTTAACCTGACAAATATACCACATTCTTTCTTTGTTACGAGTTGCTAGAGTAACACATTGTTTTGTTTGCTTTTAAGGTATAGGTTAGATCTTACATGTCCTGAGTCATGTTTAGACAGACATTGAAGCTTCTCTTAATTTCAAAATTATCTTGATTTTTACTTATTTATTAAAGATACATGACCTGCAAATGATGGAAAAGGTATTACGAGATTCCAGGAAGAAAGAAACAAGACCTAAGGGAGTGGAAGGGAAGAAAAATCTTCTGTGTGGAAAATGCAAAGCATATGCCTGCAGTACAGATGACATCAGAATTATAAAGGTACATCTCTGTAGGGAAAACTACATCCATGAGCACCAGAGAATTCTGCATTATTTATCACCATGCAAAGTAGGCTATTTTCTGCAAATGGAGCAGCAAAAAAAACTGAGTAAATTAGTAAAACCCTAGGACCAGTCATAACTACTCTGTAGTGTGTTATGAGGTAGCTGGTGATGTCCAGGGTGTGAAAATATGTGATATGACAAGAATCAGTTCAGTTTTCCTGAAAACCTTTCTGTTAGAAATTGATGAATTCTGTGGAAAACAATGTGATCTTCAATGACACAACCTACTGGTATAACTACTAGATATTTACTTTCCTGATTAGCATAAGATTGGAAGTCTTCCTATAGCTGAGATGATTTCTCCCACCACTTCTGTTGACTGAAAATAATAATAATTATCTGTACAAAGTACTGAGATCAGCTCACTATTTAGCACCTTGGCTTATGGGCCAGTTTTCAGTTTTGAAAGGCAAGGCAAACCATGGTTTTACAAGAGGAGCCCTCTAATTCTCTAGTATTACTTTGGATTCCATTCTTTAAGTAATTCACATTGTGTTCTTTCCAAACTTGACGAATTTCTCTGTAGACCCAAAAAAACAATACTCTGTACATGGGAACTGATGACCATGAAAAAGCCTTTTCAAGGCACTTTGAGCCTTTCTACTTCTGAAATTTGTTCTTTTGAAGCTGCTTATTTTTGTGCTGCTCTGAAAGGCACACTTGTGATAAGGCTTCAGGCCACAGCTGAGCATTACATAGTGCTTGCCTTCAGGCACTACCCTTTCTAATCAAGAATTTTTTTTTTTTTAATTTTAACAGCTGTTTTTGAACTGTAGATAGAATTCACTACTTGTCTACACAGGGAGAGTCCACAGGCAAGCAACTGGGAATAGCTCAGCCTTGTGAAAACCTAGTGATATTTCTCTGACACACAACAAGGGATATCTAACACACACCTCTGACCGTTACTCCATTTTGTGCCTCTGCCTTATCACTTATACATATGCAAATAAATCTGAGAGTTCAGAAGACTCTTCAAAATGAGGAGTTTTTACTTATTACTCTGGCAATAGCACACGATATTTTAAATAATCCCCAGAAACTGAGTTCTGTTATGGTCTAGCCTATATATTTAAACTAAGTTGCCTTTCCAGAGGAACTAGGTTCTTCAGCCTCCAGCTCAGACTGCACATATGCTTTCAAATTAAGTTGTTAATTTTTCAAATCTTTGATTATATATGTTATAAGCAACTGTTACAACTTTACCTTGTTAGGATTACTTTTTATACCACTGCAAAGCTATTACATCAACTGCCATGGAAAGCTGGGGTCATATAGTTAAAATGAGTAGGAAGCTGAAGTCTCTCAAATTGTCTGTTGTCTGAATGACTCTGTTAGTTTTATGCACAAGGCTGAAACACTGCAACCATGATTTTTAGAGAAGCTAAGTAAGCTCAAATATGCATAGGCTGGTGACTGGTGAAATATAGTAATTTTGGATTTGATAAGACCAGGCTTGATATTTAATGAATGGAGAAAAAAAAAAGAGTGATGAGACAAGAGGGGGTTGAAGGTGAGTCTCCCAAATAACAAGAACCACCTTAAAACGGAAATGGTATTTCTGAGAGGAAGGAGAATGTCTGGAAAAAATGAGGAATGGTGTTCCTACTAGTAAGTGCTTCTGGTGTATTTTTTTTCAGGAATCTCATCACACTGTCTTAGGAGATGCATTCAAGAAGCGTTATATAACAAAGCCTCACCAGAATCCAGTCAAGTTTGATTTTTTTGAGAAAAAAAGCAAGATGCATTGCCAAAATACTAATTGCCAGCATGACTGGGGAATCGTAGTGAAGTACAAGACATTTGATAATCTACCAATAATCAAAATCAAAAGCTTTGTAGTAGAAAATGTTGAAACTGGGACACAAGTGGATTTTCAGAAATGGAAGAATATCAATTTTTCTTTGAAGAATTTTGATGCTGAAGAAATGTTCAGCTGAGCTCAAGTGTTTTACTGCATGTACCGCTCTACGATGAAATAGTGGGTGATTTATTTCTACGTATAAAAAAATCATCATTCTTTATAGAGTCTGATATGCTAAGTCCTTATCAGCATGTGGATAGATTAAAAAAAGGCTAGGATGGCCACTAAAATAAATTTGATATCAAATTAGATGTTTCACTAGAAGTTTTAATATAAGCATGGAAAATCCTAATCCTTGCTGCTATGGAGAAGTTGGTCTCAAAAATACAAAATGAAGTTCAATGACTAACTAAGCATTAGTCATTACAAGGAGAAGTGCATTGACATTCATTATTACAACATTTGTCTTCTGGAGCAACTGCTACATGTACCGATGCCCATAGTATAGAAATTGTCTGCTAATGGGAAGTAGAGGATAAATCCTTTGTTTTCCTGTGTTACTCTGTGCAGCCTCTACTTTTGCTTTATTAAACTGCCTATATCATCAAATTGTGTTGCTCATTGCTATTTAAAAAGAATAACTCTTTTTTAAAAAATTGTCTTTTACGTAAAATGAAATATAGCTGCTACCCTACAAACTGTGAGAAATCGGATGAGTAAGGAGCTTCTGAAGGAACTAAGTAAGAAAAAGAGGATGTATCGCTGTTGGAAAGAAGGGGACGTAAGCCAGGTCATGTTCAAAGATGTTGTTAAGTCGTGTAGGAAGAAAATCAGGGAAGCAAAAGCCCAGTTGGAGCTCAAATTGGCCACTTCTGTTAAGAATAATAAGAAGAGTTTTTATAAATATATCAGTGGTAGAAAGAAGGGCGGCAGCGACCTCCACTCCTTGTTGGATGTGGAGGGAAATATAGTAACCAAAGATGCAGAGAAGGCTGAGGTACTTAATGCCTTCTTTGCCTCAGTTTTCAACAGTAAGGAAGTCTGTTCGCTTGACAGTTGGTCCTCTGAAGTGGTTGATGCGGGCAGGGTGAAATATGAAAAAATCAGAAATCAGAAATCAGGCCCAGCCAGCATGGATTTAGGAGGGGTAGGTCCTGCCTGACCAACCTGATCTCCTTTTACGACCATGTGACTCGCCTGGTGGATGAGAGGAAGGCTGTGGGTGTCATATACCTGGACTTCAGCAAGGCCTTTGACACTGTCCCCCACAGTAGACTCCTAGGGAAGCTGGCAGCCCATGGCCTGGATGGGAGCACTCTGTGCTGGGTTAGGAATTGGCTGGATGGCTGAGCCCAAAGAGTGATGGTGAATGGTGTCTCATCCAGTTGGCGGCCGGTCACCAGTGGTGTCCCCCAGGGATCGGTGTTGGGTCCCATCCTGTTTAATATCTTTATTGATGATCTGGATGAGGGGCTTGAGTCCATCATCAGCAAATTTGCTGATGATACCAAGCTGGGAGGAAGGGTTGATCTGTTAGAGGGTAGGATGGCCCTACAGAGGGACCTGGACAGATTGGAGAGCTGGGCTGATTCTAATGGGATGATGTTTAATAAGTCCAAATGTCAGGTACTTCATTTTGGACACAACAATCCTATGCAGAGCTACAGACTGGGGACAGAGTGGCTGGAGAGTAGTCAGGCAGAAAAGGACCTGGGAGTGCTGGTGGACAGGAAGATCAACATGAGCCAGCAGTGTGCTCAGGTGGCCAAGAAGGCCAAATGGGATCCTGGCCTGCATCAGGAATAGTGTAGTGAGCAGGACCAGAGAAGTTATCGTCCCTCTGTACTTGGCACTGGTCAGGCCTCACCTTGAATACTGTGTCCAGTTCTGGGCCCCCCAATTTGGGAAGGATGTTAGGATACTGGAATGTGTTCAGAGGAGGGCAACGAAGATGGTGAAGGGGCTGGAGCACAAGTCCTATGAGGAGCGACTGAGGGAGTTGGGGCTGTTTAGTCTAGAGAAGAGGAGGCTCAGGGGAGACCTCATTGCTCTCTACAACTACCTAAAAGGAGGTTGTAGTCGGGCAGGGGTTGGTCTCTTCTCTCAGGTGACCAGTGACAGAACCAGAGGGCATGGACTTAAGCTTCGTCAGGGAAAGTTTAGGCTTGATATGAGGAAAAAATTCTTCACTGAAAGGGTGATTGGCCATTGGAATGGGCTGCCCAGGGAGGTGGTGGAGTCACCGACCCTGGAGGTGTTTAAAGGGAGACGGGATGAGGCACTGAGTGCCATGGTTTAGATGATGGTTGGTGTTAGTGTTCGTGTTGGTGTTCGGTTATAGGTTGGACTTGATGATCTCAGAGGTCCTTTCCAACCTTGTGATACTGTGATACTGTGATACTGTGAAATATGGCCCTCCAGCAATCCATCAGGAGGAAGTTAGAGACCTGCTGAGCCACTTGGACCCCCATAAGTCTATGGGGCCGGAAGGGATCCATCCTAGGGTGATGAGAGAGCTGGCGGATGAGCTTGGTAAGCCACTCTCCATCATCTTTCTACAGTCCTGGCTCACTGGAGAGGTCCCAGAAGACTGAAAGTTGGCCAATGTGATGCCCATCCACAAGAAGGGCCATAAGGATGTTCCAGGTAATTACAGACCTGTCAGCCTGACCTCGGTCCCAGGTAAAATCATGGAGCAGATAATATTGGGTGCAATCATGTGGCACTTGCAGAACGGTCAAGAGATCATGTGGAGAGACTTACTGAAACCTGGCTCACTGAAAGCAGATATGAGCCTGACAAAAGCAAGCTGCTTAGGCCTTGAGTGGGAAAATACTGAGCTAAGTGAAAAAATACTGACCAGCAAGGTCAGTGGGCCCTTGTTGTGCAGTGAAGCTTAGGCAAGGGAGATAACAGGATGTCTCCCACAGGACCAGATGGATTTCTAAAACTACAGGAATGTATGTGACGCTTATGCAGTGATAAAGTCTGTAACCAATAAGGAGCTAAAGTTTTGCAATATGTATAACCTAATTATCGTACGACCAATAATGAGCCTGAGCTTTGCAATATGTATAACCTAATTATCGTGGCTATAAAAGTGATTGTAACACGACCAATAAACGAGTTCCACTGATGAACCATCTGGTGTCGGTGACTCCCTCTGTCTTCAACAAGATCAGGCCCAGCCAGCATGGGTTTAGGATGGGGTAGGTCCTGCCTGACCAATCTGATCTCCTTTTATGACCATGTGACTCACCTGGTGGATGAGAGGAAGGCTGTGGGTGTCA
Source organism: Tapera naevia (assembly GCA_033556795.1). Lineage (NCBI taxonomy): Eukaryota > Metazoa > Chordata > Aves > Cuculiformes > Neomorphidae > Tapera > Tapera naevia. Next base: position 8,455,645 of record JAUMJJ010000044.1, read on the forward strand.
TATACCTGGACTTCAGCAAGGCCTTTGACACTGTCCCCCACAGTAGACTCCTAGGGAAGCTGGCAGCCCATGGCTTAGACGGGAGCACCCTGTGCTGGGTTAGGAATTGGCTGGATGGCCGAGCCCAAAGAGCGGTGGTGAATGGTGTCTCATCCAGTTGGCGGCCGGTCACCAGTGGTGTCCCCCAGGGATCGGTGTTGGGTCCCATCCTGTTTAATATCTTTATTTATGATCTAGATGAGGGGATTGAGTCCATCATCAGCAAGTTTGCAGATGATACCAAGCTGGGAGGAAGGGTTGATCTGTTAGAGGGTAGGATGGCCCTACAGAGGGACCTGGACAGATTGGAGAGCTGGGCTGATTCTAATGGGATGATGTTTAATAAGTCCAAATGTCAGGTACTTCATTTTGGACACAACAATCTCATGCAGAGCTACAGACTGGAGACAGAGTGGCTGGAGAGCAGTCAGGCAGAAAAGGACCTGGGAGTGCTGGTGGACAGGAAGATCAACATGAGCCAGCAGTGTGCCCAGGTGGCCAAGAAGGCCAATGGCATTCTGGCCTGCATCAGGAATAGTGTAGTGAGCAGGACCAGAGAAGTTATTGTTCCCCTGTACTCGGCACTGGTCAGGCCTCATCTTGAATACTGTGTAGAGTTCTGGACCCCCAGTTTGGGAAAGATGTCAGGATGCTGGAGTGTGTCCAGAGGATGGCAACGAAGATGGTGAGGGGGCTGGAGCACAAGCCCTACGAGGAGCGACTGAGGGAGTTGGGGCTATTTAGTCTGAAGAACAGGAGGCCCAGGGGAGACCTTATTGCTCTCTACAACTACCTAAAAGGAGGTTGTAGTCGGGCAGGGGTTGGTCTCTTCTCTCAGGTGACCAGTGACAGAACTAGAGGGCATGGACTCAAGCTTTGTCAGGGAAAGTTTAGACTTGATGTGAGGAAAAAGTTCTTCACTGAAAGGGTGATTGACCATTGGAATGCGCTGCCCAGGGAGGTGGTGGAGTCGCCGACCCTGGAGATGTTTAAGGGGAGAATGGATGAGGCACTGAGTGCCATGGTTTACATGATGGTGTTAGTGTTGGTGTTAGTGTTGGGTTATAGGTTGGACTCAATGATCTTGGAGGTCCTTTCGAACCTTATGATACTGTGATACTGATAGGAGGTTTTGGTCCAGCTGAGAAGACAACTCCTCTGAATAAATGCAGAGGACCATTCTAGAGGTGGATTTTCTGTTTCTGTGTATGATGAGCACTGGGAAATACATCTGGTTATGGATTTCAGTGGGAAGATTGTTTTTTTCGACTTGAATCTTAAGAAAGATTGGGTGCCTTGGAGAGGGCAAGAGTGGGGACAAGGTTTGGCTCTCAAGATTTAGTCTTCCTTGCACTCATATTTACTTCAGCAGCTTGTTTTTTTCTTTGTTTTTGAAGGCAGTGACAATTTGGTGATTGGTAACAGCAACTCCTGGATATTTTTTGTTTGTTACAAAGGAGCAACCAATGCTATTCCTGTGTGTGCTCAGATTGTAGGTTTAACTGCTTCTGTTGGAGTTGGTAATGCCAAGACCATCCAGGAAACAATAGAGTACATCTGCACCCTCTGCTCCTATCTTGACATACAGGCCATATCCACTGTCAGAGAGAACAAACAGGATCTGCAGAGATTCAGTAACAACCCAGAAACGTGTAAGCACCATTCCTTTTTTGTTTTCCCCTGGGATGCAAGGCACGGTAATTCAGGCAGCTAAGCAATTCCCCTTTGGTCAGATGAAGTTAAAAGCATAAAACTAAGCTGGAGCTTTGCTTCCTACTGCCTTGAAACGAGTTTACGCGTGCACTTCACTGTTGCCTTGCAGTAACGCAGCGCCCATTTGGGCAAATCTTCTCTTTGCTAAGCTCCACAATCTCTGTTTTTGTTTAGCACGGCAGAAAAGCCAGTGCAATTCTGCCAGTGAAGACTAGGGGCTGTTTTTTTCTGTGCAGCTACGGCGTCCATTAACAAAAAACATCATTATGATTGCATAGAGCATCCTGCATAGCATTTTTCTAGTCAAGTTCTGTGCTGCCCAGGGAAATGTTTTACTTATTCAGGCCACTGACTTCCATTTCTTGTGTCTAGATGTCAGATGGGTTAAAATGCGAGTTCAGAACCACTTTTCAGACATTATCTCAGGCCTGATGTCTGAGACAGAGGCATTGATGAGGAAGATTTACTCAGTGGGTAAGACACTCTGATATGCCTGTAACTGGGATCCTCACGGCTGCTTTAACAATCACTCTTTTTCCACTTCCTTTCATTTCCTTCATTTTCACTCCCCTTTAGCCAATATAGCCTAAATAAGACATTACAGGTAGAAGAATTAACTATTTTGCTGTTATATGTGGTAAGTTTGGTATTCATATACATTTTTGCTTGGATTTCAACGTGTTTGCTGTAGCTAACGATGGTGTGCTTTTGACACTATCACATAATTTTGAATGTTTAAAGAACCTAAAATAATACTACCAGAGCTTGGTATCAAAATGCAGTGAGCTGAATTTCATTGATGAAGGAGGCCTGTATGCTCTTATTTAAGCATTTATCAAATGCTGCATACTTAAATCTGTCTCTGTTTAATGAAAACAGGAAGGGTGTCAGTTATGCTGTTAGTCTGAATGTTGTAATTTTTTCTTTTCAGCAAAAGTTTACTTCACTTTTTGCTGCTCTGACACTTCTCGTATTTTCTTTGGCCTCTCTGACTTCATAGAATCATAGAATCATTGAACTGCACGGGTTGGAAGGGATCCAAAAGGATCATCGAGTCCAGCTCCTCTCCCTATGTAGGACACTCCCAACATTCACACCATGTGGCTGAGGGCATTGTCCAAATGCTTCTTGAACACTGGCAGACTCAGTGCGAAGAGTACTTCTCTGGGGAGTTGTTACAGTGCTCCATCACCTGCCGAGAGAACATCTTCTAAATATCCAATCTAAATCTCCCCTGGCTTAAGGACTTGCACTGAGATTTATTTCTAGGAGTGCTCTGGCCACCTTTTCTGGTCAATACTTTGTCCTTTTTATACCTCTGGGTGCCCGTTTCCAGTGTTTACCAGGTCCCCATTGTTTCCTATTGAAAAATATTTAAGGTAATTTTACAGAGGAGGATCTGTGGAACATGAACACCACCAGAGAGAGGATATAGCTGCCTAAGAAAGGAAACACTTGTCCATAGGGCTCCAGACTTACGAGCTGCAGTGGTCTAAAGGTTTGCAGAGAGGGAGATGCGAGGCTGTGAGAAGAGAAAAGGGGTCTCATGGTCACAAGACCTATTTCTGCAGCCCTGCAGAGATCAGTTGATCTTTTCCGCTTTTGCAGGTTTCCTAACTGATGTACAGTAAATGGCTCTTACCAACAAATTTGAGAGCTACAGGGAGTACAAGGCAGAGACCCATGCCTGGCTGTGCTCAGAATCAGCTGTGGTCTATCCAGCTGTAAATTAAAGAAGTTTGTCTGTACATAGAGTGGCTTTTGCAAACTGACGAGGGTGCCTTATGCATGTTTACCTCAGTTCTGTACTTTCTAGATATTCACCACCACCACTCCCCACTTTCCAGATACTAGCGAGTGAACTGTATTCTGAAGCGAGAATCAAAAAAAATGCCACCACAACAGAAAAGAGCCACCTAGAAAAAAAACCAACCCCAATCCCAAGAAGTCCCAATAAAGAACAAAAACAATTACATATCTCAAACTGTGCACTAAAAAAGCAAACACTTCTGAAGTTTATTTCTGGATCATGATTCCTCTTGCATGAATTCCATTGGCTTCCCTTCTGTGGAACCTCTGATTACGAAAGCTTGTGAAGGACTCTGAGAGAGTACGTCTGTCACAAATAGGTACTGGCTAGTTCTGCCTCAAGAACAGGCCCTTGGGTGATATGTCTTTAAGTAACATGGACTGTTTAGCAAATGAATACTTAACTATTGAGTAGCTGGGAATTCAAGGAGCAATGTACATGCAGTGTCTTGAATACTATAGACTTCTTATAGGGTAAGTGAGCTCTAATTTTATTGCAGAACACTCTGCAGGTGTGTAGGTACATAGATCCTCTGTTGAATTGTACTGGGTTAATTTCAGCCTCACAGCTAAACATAGGTTGAAACACAGGGAGTGAAGAAGATAAAGCCCAGCTCATCTCAGGTGGTTCCTAGAGGCAGGACAAGAGGCAGTTGGAACAAAGAGAGATACTTTAACAAGGAAAACTTCTTTGCTGTTTATGTTTAGATAATGCTTCCCCTCCTAAAATACTAGGAACAAAGACTTTGAAAAAAGCACTTTCAAATTAAAAGTACCTGGAAATATCACAGTCCTTGAGTATCAGTTTGCTGTGTAAAAAGGCCATCTCCCATGGGACTCTTGGCATATAAAATAATGTGTCTCAAGTTTCACAGCTTATAGTAATAACTACTGGGAAGTTATGGGAATTGAAGATTTTTAGCCTTTTCCTACTGTAGAACTGCAGACTAAAACAACTCTGCAGTTCAGCCTAAACAAGTGTGACAAAGGCTGATAAAGTAATACATTAATAAGAACTCAACTTCATACAGCAGCAATCCTACCTTCAGTACACAGTGGAGATGGGAGGCTGGGGAAGAACACCAGATCTCTACTTGGCGTATGAGAATAACTGAAATTTTTTTGCATTTAAACCTGAAGTTGCATATTTAGTACCAAATAATGCTCAAGATTATGACCACAGTAACTGCTCTCTGTTAAGATGTTTCAGAGAATCACAGAACAGGTGAGGTTGGGAGGGACCTCTAGAGGTTATCTTGTCACCACAGTTGCTTGCCCAGAACTGTGTCCAGACAGCATCTGAATATCTCTAAGGTTGGAGACACCTCTGGGCAATCTCTTCCAGTCACTGCTTGGTCATCTGCACAGCAAAATGTGTTTCCAGAGGTTTAGAGGGAACCTCCTGTGTTTCAGATGTGTCCATTGCTTTTTGCCCTGTGATCAGGCTCCACTGAAAAGAGTGTGGCTGCATCCTCTTTGTGCTCTCCATTCAGATATTTGTACACAAAGATCAGAGATGTTCCTGAGCGTTCTCTTTACTGGGCTACACAGTCCTGGCTCTCTCAACTTGTCCTCATGTGAGAGATGCTCCAGACCCTGCAACATCTTATTAAGCCACTGTGGATTCACTAGAGGAGCTCCATTTGTAGTGATCAAGCAAGAATAGCCTATTGCAGGTACAGTGCAATCTCTATCCCCTCCTTAAGCCTCTTGACTTCATTCAGAACTATTTTCATTACTTTTTTCCAGATACAGCTGGAGCCAACTGCTCTAAATATACACTAGGACATTACTTTGCAAGAATTTCTCCACTATGTTAACTGTTGTGGCAGTTGCTCTAGATACATTGTACTATAACCTTGTTTATGTCTGAGTAACAGCATAGCTGCTGTCACTGTAAACAGAGTCAAGTGGCACTGTGGACTGGGCAGTCACTGACTTCAGTAAATTCACTGGTGTAATCACTGGTTGCTAACTAACATAAAAATCACTGGCAAGGATCTAGAAATTGTGGTAGATTGTCTTCTTGAGGACACAGAACAGAGAGAAGAACATCACAGCAGTATTCTATTGGGTTACAGAAGACTGACAGTAACTGTATTCATCCTGTCTCATACAGATTATTCAATGAAACAAGAATTAAAATAAAAAGATTTGTATGGCTGCTTCTACAGGGACAATGAGAAGGATTTAAAGTCAAAGCTTTTTTCTGCATCCTTGGTACTGCAAATAAAATGACGCAAAAACACCAAATGTCTTGAAAATAAATTTAATTTTATGCATTAGAAATATCCCCAATAGGTCCACCTTTTCACAAAGGCTTATAACAACGAAGTTCACATTTAAAAAAATTAATAAACAGCTAAATAATTAATTTCAGTATTAGATTCAGATTCTGGTCAACTGAATAGGAAAGCAAGTCAATATCAGGTAATCTGGAAGGAATAAAAATTATTTTTATACTGTCAATTAATTTTTGGACCACTGATATGATCATAGAACTTAACTGCAGAGCCAAACTAAATGAACCAAATATATGAAATCAACACATAGTTGTCAACAGTTCCACAGATTCCAGCAGTATTTTAATGAATTTTGCATAGTATTCTAAAGTAACTCAAGCCAACCACCATACAAAACAGATAATAAATGCTGTTTACTTTAATTGGGCAAACATGTTCAGTTTCCTGATACATGGAATAATTCAGCATTGTAAAAAAGCCTTCTAATACAATCCAAGAGAAAACTCTTCACTTTACGGTTCACACTTTCACATTTATGATTGCCATAGTTCTATCATGCTTACCAGAAGCAGGCTTGTACCTGGACCTTTTTGGTTTAATGTTTTTGATTAGGAAGCCATTTTTCGGATCATGTAGTTCAGAATGCCGCCATTGTGGAAGTAAGTGAGCTCCACATCGGTGTCAAATCTCATGATGGCATAAAAGGTTTTCCCAGTATCCAGCTGTTGGGGTCAAAGAAAGTCATTCAAGCAGCAGAACCTTCCACATTACATGACATCATAGCAAAATAAGGACTATTATGATGGGTTCGCCATCTTCAGAAATTGTGAGAGGAAGCTAAAGCAAACAGGCACTGGACCTAGGTATTTCTTTCTACACTAGAATACACCCAGCTGCTTAAGAGGAAAGTGGTTTAAACCAAACCATAATGAACACGGTATGGAGCCTCCTTGCGTTGCATTGCCTGCCTCATTTGGATTTTTGTTGATATAAGACTAGATGCATGAAAGCCAACCATCCTTTCAAGTGGTTATACAAATCCTTCCATATAGTCATTCTTCTGGTTTAAGTACAACAGCAATACTAATTTAATAAGCTTTCTTTGAGGCACAGTGTTTGGGAATCAGAAAAGCACAAAGACAAGTGCATGAAGTGAATAAAAACAGTGTGGTTTACTGAAGACTCCCCTAGTCAGGTACTTGCAGATGAATGCACAATGTTCACCTGTGACTGATAAGCTAACTGACTCATTGGGATCTACTCTTTCTCCATTTCAGGGCAGTTAATGAGGGGCATGTAAAAAACTATTCTTACAGTTTTTTTATGTTCTTATTCTGCATTAAATGAACAGACAATAAGTAAACTGCTAACTGCAGTAAAAAAACAGACTTGATTAAGTCAGTTTTACAGATGTTCTAATCAAGAATAAACTAAACACTTATCATAGATACTAGTATTTTTCATAAAAGGGCATACATTTGGAGGTAAAGCTAGACAAAAAGCAGTCTCTCAATTACAGGGCCTGAAGTTTAACTAGATTTTATGCTGGGTATGCTTTGACTTAATTTTGAATGCTGCAGCTTACATATTTTGTCATCTGAATTGCCAATTTTAAATTCATTTTAATAAACTCATTGAATTTATTGAATTTAATACTTACAATTCACTTTATATTGTGCTTCAACATTTAAATGAGGCACAAAAATTTATAGTGGACTTTGAAAGACTGGTCCAAAATACGTAACTGTTTTGTGCTAAATAAAACAGTTTGGTCATGCTGCTCTTATATCACAGCAAATCCCTATTACAATGACTGTTTCCATCCCCTTCACCATCTCAGTTCTTCTGCCTTCCTCAAGTGAGAGGAGCTTACTGCACTATGAAAGCACATTGTGTAAAGAGACAATTTTGAGTAAAACTACAGTAATTCAGAAATTTCAGCCCTTTGGTGTCTCATACCTTAATCTGGACATTCATCTGTGGTTTTAGTTTTTCAGGAATGATAATTGTGTAACGCTCCCGTCCAGTGAGTCTTAAAGTCCCTGCATCCTCCCCAGGCAAATATTGCAGAGGAATCACTCCCATCCCTACTAGGTTGCTTCGATGAATTCTCTCATAGCTTTCAGCAAGCACGGCTTTGACACCCTGAAAAACACACAATAGGGATAATTATCTTTACAATTCAGGTTACAATTCTTACAAGTCAGGTCCTTCTGTGCTCACAGGAAGGAAACTGGTAGGTTTGTGGACCCTTCCATTTCATTTACCAGCTACTGGTAGAGTCAGCATGTCTGTCTGACAGCAGGCTGTCCAGGATGACTTTACTACACATTATCTTTCAAACATCTTTAAAAGAAGTCTGATTGTCAAAAAATTACTTGTGCTTTCTCAGGAATCCTGCACATTTCTTTAACGTGTCTTACGTAGAGCACCACTAGTCATTTCCATAACTCTTGCTAGTTCAGTGTTGCCTTCCTACACTACAAGCTCCGGGGTGCAGTTTAATTGATTTCTAAATTTTCACATGTTGATGCAGTTAAGACAAAAAAAATCACCACTGGAAGAAAAACCCCAAAAACTTAAGATGAGCATAATCTTAAACATGAACTCTCCTAAAACAATGTTTAATAATACCCACGCTATTGTCTTCATTAATTCCACACTAAGAAAGCTTGAATCAGAGTTTGGCCTGGTAAATCATGTAGGAGAGGACAAAGAACACAACAGATATTTCACTGTACATGTGTTTCTATTAGGCTCCTATAATAATAATGCTAAGCAACTCTGCAAATCTGCATGGTCAAGCCATGCTAATTTCATTTTCACTACTACTATTTTTCTCTTACATTTTCCGTCTTCCCTGCTAAGTAAGCTGAAGGAGGCACTTAAAAGCAGATGCAAAGTTTACTGGGTTATGCAAACCAAAAAGAAAAGGCCTTTCTGATATAGCCTTGTAGATTTCTTAGACAAAGATCAGTCAAGGCTTCTAGCCTGAACAGAATCTATTAATATTTAAATAGCTTTTGCAACTCTGCTGTGGCTCTTGGAGGCAGCTGAGATTTCAAAACAGCTCTTGCTACCAAAAGTGAGAATAAGTTACCCAGGATGCTGGTCATAACGTGGTCTTCCTGGCAAATGAGTGCACATTTAAGTACTGTCCTCCTTCTAGTTTACTGTAGTCACTCACCAACAGGAATGGTCCTTTTGCTGCCCAGTCTCTGGAACTTCCTGCACCATATTCCTTCCCAGCCAGCACAATCAGAGGATGGCCAGCCTGCTTGTATCTTTCTGCAGCATCAAACACGTCCAGCTGGAATGAAAATGCCAAACACTTAATAGACTTTTTGGGGATGGAAGCACAGTTCCAGTGTCCCCACATAAAGAGCACAAGCCCATGCTTTCCGCCATGCAGTACTTTAAGGATATTAGACATATAGTGCTTTGTGACTTCCAGCTTTATCTCGCTCCGGACACAAACCTACACCTTCCACTACTGCTTCTACAGTGGTTATACTCTGCACTGATATACCTAATAGCCCCACATCATGCAGGTATGCATGAACTGCTTCCCTAAGTCAGTACAGATCCTGTCCCCTCATTACCTCTAATTAAAAGGCTCTTAAGGAAATGACCTAACTGTGAGAAGGAAATCCAATACTAATCCACTCTGCTGTAAATGAGTCTCAGTTTACAGCAGAATGTGTACTTACAGTTTCCCCAGAAGGGAAATGGACAGTCTGAGGTCCTTGCTTATCAATAAATTTGTTCACCAAGCGAATGTTTGCAAATGTTCCTCTGGCCATGACAGCATCATTCCCTCTGCGCGAGCCATAAGAATTGAATTCTCGAGGAGTCAGGCTATTAAGGGAAGAGAAAACAAAAAAAAAAAAAAGGAAATTGTGTTGGTTTTAGATTAAAGCAGTCTGTGCTTTAAAGAAGTAATGAACTGGTCGCTTCTGATGCAGGTACATACATAGTTCTGATCATGAGAGTAGCATCCATTTAGCCGATACTTCTACATTTTAAGATTTTTTTAAGGAAAAACAAAATTTAAAAAAATAGCAGTCTGCCTACAGCTTGGTCACAGAAAGCAGTATTTTCATCCCTTGCCCTAGAAAACAGTATCTGACAGTGTTGCAAGGATATAGTTCATGTTAGGTCAGAAGACTCAATACAATTCTTTTCTTAATAGCTGGCTAATGAAAATCCTCTTTGTTATTTATGTTAACATAGCATCTAGAATAAAGGGAGAGACACCACTGTGCTAACATCTTAAAGGCAGAGAGAGCCCCTGCTGCAACTCAGAACCTCAGAAGAAAAATTTAATTTGCAAACAGAGATATAGGAATGAGGGGACACTCCAGTCTAACGAGTAAACAAGAAGTGTGGTGGTATGTGGCAGAAAATTGGACTGTTTGCATTTGGCTACATCCAAACAGCAGCTATGAAAAACACCATCTGTTTTGTCAGGTGTGTAGGACTGCTTAGATTTCAAAGTGAACGACAGCAGGAAGCCAAAGAGTCCAGTGCAGTTAGTTTCTCAGTAGATCAGACTGTTTTAATCTTCTTGCTCTCCAGAATTATTTGGTCTAGTGAATTTTTTTAATATCATGTCAGTGCTGCTCTTCAAAACAGCACTGAAGCTGAGAGAAGTACTAAAGCAGAGAATAAAGTACTACATTATCTGTGAAGACTTGAATACAGCAACTAAGCAAGTGCTACCTTTGCCTGAAGTTGAACCGAGAGTACTAAACTGACAGGCTAGCCACATAAAAAGACCAACTTTTCAGAGCAGTTTGAACTCCAATTGCGATAGTTCTGCCACGATAGTAGCTGCACTGAAATGTAAACCTCTCGATATTCTGTAGCTCCTGGTAGTCTAGAACTGTGAAATAGCTCCACACGTCAGAAGAAGTGAGCATAAAATGAACTTCTGGGATGGAAGAGCACGATCATTTTGCTTCAATAGGAAGACAAATCCTCATTCCCACATTTATGAGTAGACTTACTGCAAAAACTAGCCCAAAAGTTATCTTCTTTCCCTCTCTCTATATAAAGGTCTCCAGTGTAACCGAGGTGTAAACTCTGTGCAAGTTCTTACATTTGTTGAGAGCTGCTGAAACAGCAGAGAAAGAAATGCTTTTCTTTCTTCTTGTGTACCTTGACAGATGCCTGGAGAATATATAAAATTGTATGTGGACAGACAGCAAAGAGGCATGTCTATAACATGGTATAGTAGTTGTGGCTTATTTCCTCTTCCAAATTAATAACAAGAACAAGAACTAGTGCTTACCCTCTGCTGGTCAAATAACGGGCTGCAGGACTATTTCTTGCTATATTCCCAGCTGGAGATATGTGGTCAGTTGTCACAGAATCCCCAAAATTCAAAAGGACATAAGCGTCTTCTATTGTTTTTGGTTTCTGAAGAGCCAAAGTCTAAACCATCATAAATAAAACCAAAGTCATTAAAATATCACACAGAGGTCCTTTACCTTTCTCAAAGTGCAAATTGCAAAATAAAGTCTGGTTTTTTTTATACTAGCCAGAAGAAAGAAAAAAAACCCAACCCCATAAAAAGTGTTTCTGCTCTTGAACAAAAAAATATGTCCTGGCTCTCTGTCAGCAAGTTCGTGCATGCAGAAAACAGACAGCGCAAAAGAAATTAGCTAAGGTTTCCTGTGACACATGCATGAATGTCGACAAAAATCCAGGATTCCTGGACATCTGCATGCACTGAAATCTGTATTTTCTTCTAAATGGTACCGAAACAGCAATCTGAACACTGAATTATTTGCAGGCAAACAGAATTGTGGGTTTTGTTTCCTGTCCCTTTTCTCTCACTTGTTTTGTGACTATTTAAAAGTATCTCAGCTTAAAAGAAAAAGGAGACTTTGTAAAACCCTGAAGTGCCAGGGAAGCCTTACAATTTTCTGATTCATTCATGCCTTTTCTAAAAAATGAATACAATAGCATAATTCTAACATTTGAGAACCAATGCCTCAACAGGCTACGACAGATGCTCCCAGGCCTTTGAAGGAGATTTGCTTCACCTTTAATATTACTACACACTTTGGCTTGATTCAAAGGGAATGCATGCACGTACCAGACCATCAAAGAAAGGTGGAGACTTGATGTAAGTTGACTTGGGATTCCAAGTATATAGTTTATCTGAAGGAGCATCTAAGGCATTCCAAGATTCATTTACAGTCTGGAAAACACATGAAAACATCCCATTGATTTCTAAGTTTCCAGAATTACTTTAGAATCCAGGTAAAATTACAAATTTTCCTTCAGCAAAAGCCTCGTGTATTTCTTAAGCACTTTGGGAAATTCTTATGACAATATATATTATGCTTGTGTTTTGATGTTTGGGTTTTTTTTACAATTCTATCTATTAAAAGAGTTAGCAAAACCCTCACTTTATTAGAAAAGAAGAGCTGCTCATCCAGTTTTCTGACAATAACCTGTATTATGTACACAGATAACACTTCATCATTCTCGTTTATTTATCACTAATCTTAAAGAGGCTTTCCTAACACGCAAACCTTTTGTTTCAGTTTTTTGTTTCAATATTTAAGAAAGGCTTGCAGGAAGACATTACCAAGTACAAGTTATTTTTTATAATACGAATGCTATTAAATAATGCAATGACTTTTATGTCAGCTGGAAAAAAAACCCAAACATCTGTAAAGCTGGAATATCTCACTTCTTAATATCAGCCTGGGACAAGTTTTTAAAAACATATCACCTATACATTGCACTCAAAAAGCCATTAAAGTGTAATCTTCAGGACACAAGAACTATAAGCTATAAGAATAAATTAATTAACCAGAAGCCATTTTAAAAAAAAATAAATCTCATTTGAATACATGTCAGAACAAAAGCAACAGAAATGGGAGGAAAATGTTTGTTTCATTATCAGGACTAGCTTATTTAACAATTTCAGAAATGCACAGTACATCAATCAAACTACTGCACAGGGAATGTATTCATTCACCTCTATTTTTTGGTAGACCTCCTTGAACATTCCAGGAATAACAAACTGACGTTCAACAGCCTGAATCTCATTTCTGGTTGGCCAGATATCTTTCAGGAAGATCTTCTTCCCTGAAGTATTTACTCCTGTAGAAAATTATATTGTTAAGTTTGTTGCACACCCTTTCCCTTAAGAAAGAAAGAAAAAGATTACTGTGGTGTCCTTCAGCTATGTGTTCCTTCTAATCTTGTCTCACTCATGAGACACTCCATTTCACTTACAAGCATCTGACATAAGAGGGCCTCATAGACTAGAAGATGCCTGTACACAAGCCTTCTTTTATGATTTCCAGAATAATTTAAAGAACAATCTATTTTGGAAAAGATCTTTGAGGGCTGTCTAGTTCAACTAGCTGCTCAAAGAAAGTCTACCAGGTCAGATTGCTCATGATATACTGCCACCCAGATATAACCAAAAAGATGCCCTCATGGAATTAGAACACTTGTTAGGCATGGTTTTCCCCTTTCTCCATCATACTGACTCCTTGTTGCTCTGCTTCTTAACAACTGCATGTTTTGTACCCCCAAGGTACTCAGTCATTTGAAGCATCTCCCTAGGACAAAAGTTTCTGGAGAGTTTAATTACAGACAGTTTAGTTTACAAGCTGTGAAAACAAGCACCTTGACACTGTCTTACCCAAAGGCTCTTTCTCAAAGTCAATCCGGACAGTTCCTGCAATGGCATAGGCTATTACCAGTGGTGGGGAGGCTAGGTAGTTAGCACGGGTGCTGGGATGGACACGTCCTTCAAAATTCCTATTCCCAGACAACACACCCACTGCTACGAGATCTCCCTGCAAAACAGAGTTTGAGACAAAGGTAGCTGAACTCCTTGCAAACTCCACACACCCAGCAGGTCTGCAGAGCTGCACTGTGCTGCAATGTCAATGACTGGACAGTCACAGAACTGTCTCCTTCCAAACAATCCCAAAGCGTTTCCCATAGAAAAAAGGACATTGACTAAATTTACTTTGCACAGAGCTGAGAAGATTTAGCTCACCGTATAACAATGCTTGGAAGAGTACACAAGAAAGAACAGCTTACCTAGAGGAAAAGCTGCATACCTGTGTAATGGCCTCAACAACAGCCTCTGGCAGGGGTCCACTATTGCCAATACATGTCATACAGCCATAACCCACCACATCAAACCTAGACAGAGCACAAAAATCATCAGTGAACAAAAAACTACTTTGGAGGAAGACATTTAATCCCTTAGCAGTTGGCTAGGGCTACTTTCAGAAGATGTACTGTTACAACAAATTAATTGCTCACAAAAATAGCATTATTGAGAATATTCAATTTTTATCATTGCAGTCACTATCTGTGTCCACAGAATGAAAATATAGGATATATGTTATCTAGCACGATGAACAATAATAAAGCATTATTTATACTATTTTAAAACCATTACTCTTGAAAAACAACCCTCATCGGCACAGTCAGCCAAAACTGCAGCAGTGCATTAACTCACATAGGATCATACCAAAGGGTACCTGCCATATAATTTAAGCTGTACAGAGAAACAGTTATTCTATTGCAATCATTGTTGTCGATGCTTTTAGTTAATCAGCAACAGGATAACAGTATGAAAAGCACTCTTACCCTAGTTGGGAAAGATAACTCATAACTCCACTCTCTCTCAGATAGTAAGTGACAACCCCACTTCCTGGGGACAGGCTAGTTTTAATATATGGCTTCACTGTTAAACCAGCTTCAACAGCTTTCTTAGCAAGCAATCCTGAAAAATGCAAAGTACAGTTGTGTTTTTTCCTGGGAGTGGGACAGCTAGATGGATTAACAGGTTAAGCACCATTAAATAAATGGAGAACAGAAAATGCTCCATTTCGAGCAATGCAATGGTATGGTGAGTCAGCAGTGCTAATCCCATAATAACCAAGCTGGAGCTCAAATGCTCTGTTTATCCGTAAATCTAGTCTGCAATTTCTGCTCCACTGGGAAGCTGCTGGAAGTTGCATTCAACAAGATGCACTCCCCCCGGAGCAGCATGTAGACATTCAAAATTCAGATGGTTAAACAAACACTATTTGTAAGAAAGAGAGAGAGCTGTCCCCGGAAAGCTTCACACTTTACACTGAGCACGACATTTATGATACGGAATACTGCTGTTGGTCCATTTGGGTTATCTGTCCCATACCCACTCCTCCCAGCTTTATACACCTACTTATGTGCAAAACATCCTTTGTTTCCCTGAAAACAGCATTCTTCCCATTCCAGAACCCAGACATTGTTGGTCACAAACTAAAACAATACGCATTATCAACTTGAGTCTCACAGAAACTGAAATGCTGCAGCTAATCAGAAATGCATCTTGGTGAAAATAATTAATTCTATCCCAGTCTAAGACATTTCTCACAAGAAATGCAACAAAGAAATGTTAACTTCCTACTTATGGTGGTTTAGTGATCCAGTGCTGAAATAACTGCTGACATACGACATGCTGCCTTCAGAAGGAGATTGCAAGGACAGCACCAAATCTGGCCCTCATCACAAACAAGCTATCTCATGATCTAATGCTTGTTGCAGGAGTGCTCTTTTACCACTCCCGGATTTGTAATATGCATATAGACATTTTAGTGAACAGAAATATATTTATCCTGAATTTCTTCCTATTAAATTAATTGTCCATACATAGATGAATGTTCAGAAAACAAGGCTCCTCCAGCCCTTTCCCAGGATGGACACATCAAACCATGCAAAACTTTGCATTTCACGCCTCACTCTTTCTCTCACACAACCACTTCGATAAGAAACTATGTCAGTTTTGCTTTGATCCAACATGATCTCCAACATGAAGATGGCATCAAACTGTTCTGTTTTAGCCAGCTGTTTGGCAGCTCTTTTAGACACAACCTGGAGACCTCAATTTTTAAATGTTCCATGAGAATCACAGAATCAAAAAATAGTATGATTGAAAGGGACCATGAAGGCCATCTAGTCCAACCCCCCTGCACTGAGCAAGAATATCCTCAACCAGATAAGGTTGCACAGAGCCCCATACAACCTCACCTTGAACGTTTCCAGGGATGGGGCACCTACTGCCTCTCTGGGCAACCTGTTCCACTGTTTCATTACCTCAGTGTGAAAAATTTGTTCCTAATATCTAGTCTAAACTTCTCCTTTTCTAATTTAAAACCAATACCCCTTGTCTCATTGCTACAGGTCCTGCTAAAAAGTTCTCCCCATTTTTCTTATAAGTCCCCTTTAAGTACTTAAACTGCTGAGGCTCCTATATGCCAGAGGAAGGATGGAAAATGGATCTCTTGGATACTTTTGAAAGGTGACCATGAACAAATGATCATCCTAAGACCTGAGAGCCTAACAGCCTGTTTGAAAGTGTTGTATTCTGTTTTTCTACCAACATCAGTTCTGAAAAGAATGCAAAGTCAAACTCTTAAAAACTGGCAAGGAAATGCCAGAACTTAAGTTGCTTTGAGCAAACTTAACCCAACACTTTTGTAAAAGTCAGATGAGGCTGTCAAGGCTCCTACAGCATACCCTCACTATCCCCACAGACACACAGCCCCTGCACATCTTTTAGTGCACAGGATATACTGTCACAGTACGGAACAACTATTCATATTTTGGGAGCTCTTTTAGCTTGGCAACTTAGTGTGGGAGCACTGAAAGTTTTATTTACTTTCATCTCAAACCCTACTCTGAAAGCCAAGTCATTGTGTTTCTTGTGGTCATCTTGGAGGTTCTCAACATTGTAGTGTACAAACAGTTACTGGAGACTGACAGAATTACTTTTTCCCTCCTTGTTGAGGTCAAGGCATAAGCACCATTGCATGGAAAGGCAGCAGAGGTAAAAAGTACCCACTAGATAGGAGTGCATACGCTGAGATCCTTAGGATAACATTCTTCAGGCTGCTGTGCATTGAGTGCTAAGGAACTCATTTAAAGCACCAGCTTTATTTGTATCTGCAAAGCATTCTACAGTTTAAATCCACAGAGTTATTAAGACAAGCAGGCTGAAAGATCAGTATCCCCAGCTGCCACAGAGAGGGTTAAGAATGCATGCCTTTAGCGTGGGAACCAAACACTTGAGGAAACTATACACTAAGCAGGTGGCACAAGGGATACATCCACCTAGAACTAAGGGAATGGGACAGGACAAGGATAGACTGCCTGGAGAAAACCTACTTCTTGATCCTCAGAAGAAAGAAATGCAGCTCTGTTTCTGTGATTGTGATCACGATAGATCCAAGTAAAGCAGTATGCTGACTTAGCTATCCTTTCAAGGGCAAGTGAATTGGGACGCTTTGTTCGATTCTATTCCTCTCAAAGAGGTTAAGAAACAGAGCAGGTCTCTCCTCTACTTCCCTTTCCACCCCATATCCTGGTTTATGATGGACTTTGTCCCTTTTGGTAGGAATTAAAAGACCTTTTCGGCCTAGGAAGGGATTGAGCTGCCAGTATTGTAGAGCATCCAAAGAGATGCTCGCCCAAGAAAACGTGACAAATAAGACTTAGACAAACTAAACAGAAAGTGATTGTTATCAGAAGCTGTCCACAAGCCAAGATCTTCCTAGCACCACACAGGAACAAAGGAGACAAATTACGTGACTTCAACCAGTAAGTAATCCTCTCTGGTCAAAGGGCCTTTGCATTGCCCATTGCACACCTCTTACAACCTTTGTGGAAAATAAACCTTTATTCTACAGTCTGACAGACTATGAAGTCCTAATGCAGTGAGGATCTTACAGGGATAGGTAACATCTATGCATATGTTTGTGAAGGAGAGAAAGAAATATGTGAGCATGCAGACAAGCACCTGAGAAAGAGGGCTGAACTGGGTGAGTATACACTGAACCCTTTGAGCTGACTCTCTTCACTCATATTTTGTTACCACAAACACACACTTCAGAATGCAAAATTTTCTGCCCAGATTGGCTAGGTTAAAAATGAGGAACATCCTGACCTGAAATTTAACATAACCAACTCAGACCACTGTTGTGTTGTATTTGAATGGTGATAAGCAAGAAAGTGTGGGATATCAAGTCCAACTTCTAACAGTACTTGGATGCAATTAAGATGTAAATGGCAAGGCTCTGAAAGGTGACAATCTTAGAGATTTTCTCCCTCTGCTCACTTCCCACATGCCCTTAGCCTCTTGCTGTAACAACCTGATGATACACCTCTAGCTAAGTGTATGTTTATACTCTGCTGCCAGATCAGAGCACCTTCAGACTTAAACCCATGCTGTTCTTCATTGTCCTCTTCTTGTCACTATGACTTTTGAAAGCTTCTTCTCAGGTCTATATATTAGCTTCCGTGCATTTGAACAAGCGTCAAAGATGCTGGTTAATTCAGTTTCAGCTTGCTCTGTAGAGAAGACCATGCAGGAAAAAAACCCACGTTTTCTTTAACACACATTTCTAGCTACCCTTTCCAGAATTCTTTCTGCTACTCTTGGGGACTAAGTTCAGTTTTAGCACTCCAAATGGCAAAACCAGCACTGTGCATGCAGAATTACATCAGTGCCGTGTTAGTCTTGAGAATGCAGTCTTTGGCCAGAGCCAAAGAGAAACAACTGTACATTAAGCAAACAAACTTACCTGCTCCCAACATAACCGAGGGGTTACTGGTGTTTGTACAGCTCGTAATGGCAGCAATCACTACTGAACCGTGAGAAAGCTCGAAGTTACAGTCCTCAAAATTAAATTTGACTATGCTGTTGTGTCGGTCTGGGGCAATTTGGAATCCTTTGAATCCCTGCTGTAAGAGGAGAAAGTAAGAATCAAAAGAATGTGCGTTAGTGGAAATATTTTGTCTGGAAATTAGTATGGGCTGGGAATTTCACGAGTGAGAAGGATGTCAGTCACATGCCTGCACTTCAGCTCTGTTGGTGAAGGCTTGCATCTCCAGTCAGTGAAAGCAGCTGATAAAAAATATTTTTATGGAGTCTATCCTATTTTCTGTTTACTGGCTAAGTGGTACCCTTGGGAGCAAAATGTATTTGTGTTTTCTTCCTGCATGAATATATCCTTCTGGAGACTGCTCAGATGCTTCTTATTCCCATGTGCTCCACATTCCTGAACGCATAGAGTCTTGTTCCACACACTAGTTCTGCGAATTTGGCCGTAACACATTTTTAAAGCTATGAACATCAAACAGCTCAAACATACACAACAACCTAACAAGAGGCAAAAGCCAGACAGCTGAAACAAAACAAAGAGCAATAAGGCTGTGTTCACACCACAAAAAAATTACGCTTAGAGATTTGAAAGCATAATGGAGTTTGGAACACATAACAAAACAAGAATTATTGGGAATTGCTTAAGTTTCTTGATTTACATCACTAGAGTTCTGTACTACCTTTAACAAGGGCAGTGGCCATATCAGGTAAGGATAAAAACTGATTTTGGAAACTAGAGCGTCTGAGTAGATTAATTCAAATTAAAATCTCATGCTTCTTTCAATGATTGTTTTTGACTGGATGATGTAGAGAGGTCCTTTTTTAATGTCTTTACCACCACCACCAAAGAATCATGGAGATACAAGCAGTTCCAAACTACTGAAGTGTACTGAACGCAAAACTACCTTGTGGAGCTCCAGGCATAATCTGCTTGGAAACCTGAAGGGCTGGGTAGTTAGCACAGACCTCAGTGCAGTCGCCACTTGGTCCACTCTACCAACAATACCCGCTATGGCTAGTCCGGAAATCCATAGTGCAAGTAGGAGTCATGCTAGGCCTAAGACTGATGTAATCCTCTTAAGCTGCTATTAAACATCCTCATTTACTTTTCAACAAGCAAACAAACTACACACAAGTTAACCCCAGAATGTAGTTCCTGAACACCAGACAACTTTTAGAAGCATGCCTTAGTCTGTATGCCCAAATGTTCCTAGTCCCTACCTTGGCTCCCAGACAAGTCTCAAAGTCCTTCTTCATTTCTGACACAGCAACCTTGTCCTGAGGTCTTTTTGGTCCACTGCAGCAAGGCACGACAGTATTGAGATCCAGCTCAACAACCTGCAAGTAAGAAGAACAGGAGAATGGTTCAGTACTGTGCTTCAGTCAAAGCCAGTCAAGCCAAAGGTACGGTTACCTCTGCTGCTGAACCAAGGCTAAGTCTGCACATCTTTATGTTTGTTTGCAGAAATTATCACAGACATATGAGAATAGATAAGAAAAGGAACAGTTCTGCTTTTAGACCCTGACAGCTCCAACATGTGGCTCTCAGAAATACCCCAGTTACTGAAAACCCAATGTGTGACTCAAGCATCTAAACAATGTAGATGGTTTTGAGAATTATGCCTTGCTAGCATCAGGCTCCTCTTCAGAAAACAATGATGTGAAGAAATCCTGGTACTGGCATAAACCAGAGCAGGCTATTCATCTGGCCTTGGGGAAAATGTTCAATATCTATTATGAAAAAGAGATTATCATCTTTTGCTATTCCTCACCCATGTTTCAACTTCCATTTTATAGAGTGCTGCATTTTTCCATATTTACTAAGATTTTTTAAGAGTCATGTAAACCTGAACATAAGTTAAAAGATAAATTCTTACAGCAGAGAAAACCAGGACTATTCTGGAGTTTCTTGGACAGAAGAGCACGACCTCAATTTTCTTGCACGGAAAATAGCTTGTGTGGTCTGTGGTTACCACACAAAGATTGTAACTGTTCGGATTCACACAGTAAAATATAGTTGAAGAAGTGTAGAGAAAAATACAGAAGAAGTGTAAAACTGGGACAAAGCTTACACAAAAAACATCCACACTTTCTTCATAGCAGTGTTTGAGTCTGGACTGGACTTCTCAAAACTATGTGGATCACATTGCAGAATCTACACTAGCTAGAGCTCAACTGAGAGCCAAACTATACCTATGCCCAAATCTTCACTCCTGCACAGCCAGCTAACTTATTCTGCTGGGCCCTAAGTTAAGACAGCTCTGTGGATAAAGCAAAAGGATATTGAGTCTCTTGACTCTTTCCTAGTTTCTGTGAAAAAGAGACAACTTTTACACTAAAATAGGGTAGAGCATAAAGCAAGGAGCCAGAAGACAGGGTAGTTTCTAACCTGTGTGAAGTCCGGGTCCTGAGAGGAGTTCTTGAAATCTCTTAGCATACTCACAGCCTCAAGATACTTTTTTATACACATAACTTTCTCTTTATCACGGCCTAAGGTGAAAGCCAGATACAGAAAAAAAAATGGAACAGAACTGAGGAATGTGACAGAAAAAAATGCAAAAGAGTGTATTTCACTGTTCACACTGTACATTGCACTACACGACACTTTCAGCACGAATAATACAGCCTCACTAGAAACACAGCAATTGAGCAGAATTAGTGATTTTTGTGGAACAAAAATTTATGTTCCTGCTTCTGTCATCTAGTCAAGCCAGGTTCAGACAGGGCTAAGCAAGCAGCTAGCTGCAAACACTCTAAGACTCGGCTCTTCCTAAACACAGACCGGACCTAAGAGCACTCAAGCTCAGAATATTCCACCTAATTCAACTCCACTGCCGACTATATCATTCAGATCATGAGCCCTTGCTTTCAATTACACTCTTAACTCCTGGTATTTTTTTACACTCACCAGTTTGTATCAGGTACCCAATGCTAATATCATCCACTGGAAAATAGGCAGCTGTTGCTCCATACTCTGGACACATATTGGCAATAGTGGCTCGGTCAGCAATTGACAGCTGGGCTACACCAGGACCAAAAAACTCCACAAATTTACCCACGACTCCAACTTGACGAAGGTGCTGTTATAAAAACACAGTGCCTGTGTCATTGCTAGATGTCAAACAAGATGAGCATGTACGTGAGGATTTGAACAGGCCATAAAATATCTATTTTGTCTGTCTTCTGGGAAGCAGATTTGCATAGCAGATTTGTAGTTGTCCTTGGGCAGCTGATTCCAACCCACACAGAGCTACAAAGCTTAAAAAAATCCAAAATGACTGCATGGAAGCAGACACAGGGCTCATTAGCATGCAGCACAGTGCCCCATCCTACAGAACATGCATAGTTTCCAGTATTAATGTCAGAACAGTAGACAATATTCATTACCTTGGTAATGGTGAGCACAATGTCAGTGGATGTCACCAGCGGCTGAGGGTTTCCTAGCAGCTTATAGCCAACCACCTGAGGAAGCACCATGCTGATCGGTTGGCCCAACATCACTGCTTCTGCTTCAATGCCACCAACACCTATACGCAACAGAAGTATTAATATCAACTATTCAGAGATAGTAAAGTGTCAATGATAAACCCATGAAGTACAATTGACTGGTGATTACCCAAATTCAGGTGTGAAAGGGGAGAGAAAGCAGAAAGCCAGAGGGTTTAGCATTTTGCTAAGAGGCACTACTCATCTTGCTTCAGTTTCTGCAAGGTTGGGCCTTTTAATTTGTTTCTGTTTCATACTTTCATCCTGTTCCTCAGCAATTTGGTAGGATACTAGGTAAATCTACATAACTTATCCTGAGGATGCTTGGCTTTTACAATAACAGTTGTAAAAGTTTTATTTGATGACTTAAACATGAAATGCATAAAGAACAACTGATACGGCATTGAACATGGTATGCCACGAGTGAAATGTATGCAGACATACACTTCCAATACAGACCAATGTATTGGTCACCAAACAAAAACATAAGATATTTCAGAGGAAGGAAAGATTACTAGAGTAAAGAGAACAGATTGTTCTAAAGAATAGTAACAGAAAATACACTTCTTTAGACAGAAATACCTTCCTCACATCTATTAAGTTTCAACAGGGCTTCGGCATGTGCAGGTAGAAACTTTTTTGTAAGCACATCTTCCATGTTAGAGAAGGAAATTCAAATGACTACTTGAGTAGTTTAATTTTACAAGGTACAGTATCAAGACATCACAGTCATATGCTATCTGGAAGACCCATTATGTTTACTAGCAGTATGGCATTAGGCAGTTTTATGACCTTCTGCATTTAGAAGGTCCCTCTCATGTTCACCTTCCAGTGTCAAACCTCCTACTTTTTGCTTAGCTTAATTAATACTGAGGTAGAAAAAGTTACCTGTAATATTTGTTACACATGCCAAACTTCTATACTTTTCCCCACTTAATGTAATAATGGCTCTGAAAGACAATTTCCTATTTATTTCATACAAAATGATACAGCTATGTTGATTTGAAAAAACAATTCTGTGACAGATCCAATCATGTCTCTCCTTTCACTAGGTGTCGAACCATTTTTAAATAGTCAGGTTAGGCAACATGACTGACGGGTTACCACGGACAGGCATGAAGCAAGTTCAACACGACCAGTCATTAGCATGAAATGCTGAATTCAAGAGTGTGCACTTTGAGAATGTTTGGTACGGACTATGCCCAGACATACTTTTCAAATTCTGGAGAAAAAAACAGGTTAAGTTTACTCTTCCAAGCAGCTGTTGGTGTTGTGATATCATCTAAATGATGGCTCCATGTGTAAGTTGCAAACAAATACAGAATAAGAGAGACATCTCTTATCCCAAAGACGTCATGGTTTTAAATCAAGTGAATTTGTGTATGTTTGCATTCCAAACTAACCGGAATTCCTTCACCCTGACAGGAGGTCTCAATTGACCAATACCGCTTTGGTAGCACAAGTAGGGTAAAAAAACCACAACATACTACTTCTATCACATGTGGTACTTGGAACTTGACAAGCATCTCTGTGAACAACTAGCACACGCTGTTTCAAACCGTGTCCTCTATATTCATATATCTATTTCAATAGGGCTCCTACCATCATATCATAGGAAGATAAAATTCTCAACTGAAATTTTTGCTAGCAAGTGTGAGATGATTGCAAATACTTTAATCCCATACCTACTAATTTAGTCAATAATTCCAACAATGCAGTTTGCCACTACAAGCAAAAAAAAAAAAAAAGGAATTATTTGGATTTATATTTATTACAAGTATTCTGCAAACTACTGGTAATGGAATTACTTCATAGTGTTGCTGCTCACAATGGCCTCTCTGGACTTATTTAACTCATTCAGATACAACTTTCAGCATCTTCACTTTAACAGAGGACTTCCAGCACTTTTTGGTAAAGCAACACTTTGAAAGCAGCTAAGGAATAAATGGGTGTTCCGTGATGCTTCAACCATCTTGCTTTCCCAAATGACAAAGATGCTTCCAGAAGTCTTATTTAATATTTTCCTTGCATCCTTCCTTGTGATTTTAATGAAGAATAGAAAATATATAGAAGAGAGTAAAAAAACCCCAACAACGCATGCACCAAAAGTCATCTGAGGCTGTTATCAGAACAGGGAGCTCAGTTACAAAGTCGTAAGTAACTGTAATAGACCTTACCAGCTTTCTTGAACTTGAGATTAGTCTGTGTTCTGTGTCTGGTGGGCATGGAGATTGTTTTTCTTTACAGCAGACTATGTAGTGTTGTGATTTAGATCTGTGACTAAACCAGTGCCGACAACACGTTTTACCTATTGCTGAGCAGTGCTTAACAGTGTTTTCCACCTCACAGCAAGTAAGCTGGGGTGGGCAAGGCACAGAGAGGGGACGCAGCCAGGACAGCTGACCTGAACTGAACAAAACGATATTCCATTCCATTTAAAGTCATGCTTAGCACTAAGACTGGGAGGTGGGACAGGAGATGTGTAATTTTTCAAAGAAGCCCTTGCCCGCGACTGGCTCAGTTGTGGTGTGCTGGTGGGAGGCAGCAACTGACTGTCTTTGCATCACTTGCTTTTGTCTCCTTCGGGCTCTTCTTTCTCCCCCTCACTTTTTAAACTGTCTGTGTCTCCAGCCATGCGTTTTTTTTCTTGCATTTGCCCTTCCAGTACTCTACCCCATCCTGCTGGCAGAAGAAGCAAGTAAGCAACTGCGTATGGGCTAACCTGCCAGCCTGGATCAACCCATCAGAGACTAAAACACAGCTTAGTCAACCAACAGACTATTCATGACATGTTACTGTACATACCCCAGCCAAGCACTCCTAAGCCATCTATCATGGTGGTATGGGAGTCCGTGCCCACCACACTGTCTGGATAGTAGTAGCCATCCTGATCCATCACCACTCTTGCCAAATACTCCAAGTTCACTTGGTGAATGATGCCAGAGCCTGGTGGAATGATCCTCATGTTCTTAAAAGCCTGAGAGCCCCACTGAAACAGAGGAATTGGAGTAAAAAATTTTCAGTGCACATTGAACACTGGAAGAACTTCTGTTCATTGTACTTTTCTCCATGCAAATGGATTAATTCTTTCAGTACCTTTAAGAATTCAAATCTTTCTTTGTTCCTTTCAAATTCCAGGTCTTGATTTTTTTGCAAGCTGTCTGACCTGCAAGTGAAAATAATTAGCCGTCAGAACCAAAAGTATCTACCTGAAATTTATGTCTGGTCAGACATACCCAAAGGTTGAAAGAAAATAAGAGTTATCAGCTAAAGTCAATGCTGATCAATCTCATCTGACTGCAGCTGTGATCTCCAGGCATCCAACGAAAAGGATTTAAGAAAACTTAAGAGCTAATACTTGACATCTGGTTCAAATGTGAGTGCTGCTCTGCACATTACCTATGTGGCAGGCCTAAATCTTGCAGCTTGGGTAAAGCTACGCTACATGTTAGAGTAATGTGAAGTTTCCAACACCTAAATCGTAAGTCATACAGTAAAGGGAACCAGAACACAATTGCCCTAGATCTTCAGTTAAAAGAGGTTATTACCGGTGCCAGAAGCCCCCGTGTTTTAAAGCAGACAGTGCTACCAAACTTATCACTTGTATTGGCTGCCTAACTTAGGCCTCAATAGTTTGAAAGAACTGAAACACAGGGCTGGCCAATGTTGTCTCCATATATACATGAGCCCTGTAGAAATAAAAGAAGGCTATGACGAAAAATAATTATTAACAAAAAATTAACTAAATTAAGCCCTGGATAGTACTGATAACATGAAATTAATGTTATTAAAATATACAGAAAAAGAATCATAATAGTTGATTTTGGTTTATGGTAAAGATGGAAATCATGTCATGTTCACAAATATATGCTCTGCTTCCCAAAGACCTTAAAAATCATGTCATGCAAATTAAAAAGCAGAACAGTTGGGTTTCCACTTTAGCAGATTAGTGTTGCATACTCATTACCCCGGAGATCACCGCTTAGATTATTTCTAATTTTGTCTTTTTCTAAACTCTTTAGTGATAATATTAAGAATAGATACAGAATGTCTAGAAAAAGAGTTGATTTTCAACAGTTACGTAAGTCACAATTTTTCTGCCCTTTTTCTCCCCTGTCAACTATGCAATAGCATCAAGTGAGAATTGGTATCCTTAGTAGTCTGCAGTTAAAAAAAAAAAAGGTAGGAAAAAAATTCTATTTTAAAACTGATAATATTTTTCTATGAAACAACAGTTGCAATAAATTTCTGCTCAGATCAGTATTTTTATTCCAGAAAAGCCTCTAAATTTCAGCACTGAGAAAGTTCTTTTATGTGGTTTTATTTCCACATAATAGGAATTTTCTTCTTTGCAATGCTATGACTTAAGTGGCTTGCTTCAAAAGTATCTCCTGTAGAGGACAAGAAATACACAGAATATTTTAGCAGGCAAGAGAATCACACTTGTCATTAGTGAATGTACATAGGATCTTGTGTTCATTTTTGGGCCCCTCACTACAAGAACTGAGAGGGCTGGTGCATATCCAGAGAAGGGTAACAGGGCTGGGGAAGGATCTGGAGCATAAGGGTTATGGGGAGTGACTGTGGGATCTGGGGCTGTTTAGCCTGGAGGAGGCTGAGGGGAGACCTCATGGTTTTTGACAACCCTCTGAACGGAGATTGTAGCGAGGTGGGTGCCCCTCTCCTTTCCCAAGTAACAAGTGACAGGACAAGAGCAAATGGCCTCAAGTTGTGCCAGGAGAGATTTAGACTGCATATTAGGAAACATTTCTCCACCAAAAGGGTTATCGAGCACTGGAACAGGCTGCCCAGGGAAGTAGTTGAGTCACCATCCCCAGAGGTATGTAAAAGTTGCGTAGATGAAGTGCTTAGGGACATAGCTTAGTGGTGGACTTGGTAGTGTTAAGTTTATGGTTGGACTTGATCACCTTAAAGGTCTTTTCCAATCAAAATGATTCTATGATTCTATAACTGTGGGCCTACTGAGTGCTCGTCTGTCTGTAGCACGCTGAGGACTGAATAGCATTACATTTCTCTCCTTTACTTCCAGGGGCCACAATTTTCAGCATCTTGTGCTCTTCTGCTAGGAGGCACTAAGCTAGTGAATAGTTCCTCAGAGCTAGGCTAGAGCAGCTCAAGTTCATTCTTATATAAATAAGGAAGAAAGGAGATTTTCTATATTGTCTTTTCCAAAAAGCCCTACAGGGTTAAAAGAGTACACATGGAAAAAAAGCTATTTCTGAGGAACTAATAATAATGCGGTATTATTATGGAAAATTATGATCACTACAGATCTGGTCCCAGCCTGTTTCTACTAACATTTAGTCCAGACTTGTGCTGCTGAGATGTGCCAATAAAGTTCTCCCATTTATTTCACAGCAACTGATACAACAGTCTAACACTTCTTAAAGAGTCTAGGATGTTGTAGGTCAAGTGCTAGGAATATCAGCAATAGAACTACCTTTATTATCAGTAACTGGATCCAGCTTACCTACTACCATTAATAAGTTATTTCATGTCCTTACCGCCTGTTAAAGTCAACTTGGATGGAGTGATCTATCACTAGATCAGCCGGACAGATAGGATTGATTTTTTCAGGGTCTCCACCAAGGTTCTTCACAGCATCACGCATCGCAGCAAAGTCAACCACAGCAGGTACCCCACTAAAACAGAAGAGAAAATGGCAAGATCCAACAATTTGGGGAAAAATAAAATTAAACAAACACAGATGAGGTCCTGAAATGCAGAACAGACACCTACTGTGCCATACAAAGCAAACCACAGCCTCACCCTGAGCCTTGGGATCATTACCGTATGGCACACAGTACCATTGGGAAGAAAAAGACAGAAGAGCAGAAGGGACAGAACCGTATCTACATCCGAGCACCAAAAGAACAAAATGCTAAAATTAAAATTCATCAGTTCAACACGCTGGCTGGGAATCTGGAAACTCAGTCCTAGTCAGCATTCCTTTGGGACCTTGAACTAGTTTCTCTTCTTTTTTTCTGTTCCACTCTCTCCTCCCCAGTCTATTTAAGAAAGGGGGAAGGGGAAAACAACAATGTCCTTTTGTTGATACTTTGGTACCAAAGTTTATTTAGCTAATTTTAAGGCAAAGGTCATCTCTTCCAAGTTTTGCAAAGCACAGAAGGATATTCTCTATAATTAGGGCCATCTTGTAACTTCCACACTTCAAGTGAAACTGGCAGAGCATCAGATTCCATAAATTACAAAACATATGACTGCAAAATGCCTTTGCAGAATAACTGTATTGTCAGAAGTGGATTTAACTGCCCTCGTACATGACTAGACAAACACGAAAGGCAGAAATAAGATATAAAATTCAACTTTACTAACAATTTATTGTACTTACAAAAGACGTGGTATCACAAATGACATTCAAACAGCACATTTTCAGGCTATGGGCCAACATTTCCATTTCAGCCTTCTCACATATCTTGTGACAATCCTGCAAGCTCTTGAACTCCAAGTGACTCAAAAAAATTTATCAGGCCTTTTTCTCTATATTTGTATGTCTTATCAATCAAAACCAGCTTTTATATCCCTAAATTAAGCCTTCCTTCCTAAGTGAGGTAGGTAAACTATACAGAGTCAAAGTAATGCACATGAGAATCTTTTGTCTGTCCTCTACTTTAAACCCAAGTTTAGTCATAAGCGAACAAGTAGTAACAAGAAATTCTGGCACCTGAAAACCTTTCTTACCTAACAGATCATACATGTTTCCCAATTTATTTTAGCAAAGCTTCTGCGCACATTAATTCTGAGCTTCTATAGAAGTATGTACAACCATGACATTTTTCAGTCAGTATAGGAAATGCTTGCATACCAAGCTATCTGACTTTGCTTGCTGTTGAAACAAAAAGAGCTGTCTGATGTGCTTGTAAGGATCTGGCAGCATTCAGTAAAACACTGAGAATTCTATGCTTCTCCAAGAGCAGCCCAAAGCAGCTGGAGTTTATGTTTTCAGCTCTGACTATAAGGAAGCTATTTCTATTTTCAAATATATCAGGAACAATGCAAGAAGAGAAAAATCTTTGTAATTCCCACAGAATTTTTCCTTTTTTTTACAAAAACAGAAAAAAAGGCTCCACAGTATCTAACCTTGACACAATTAGCTGACATTGTTCAACAGTCTGAAGCAGTCTGCTGCTCCAGGATATGCATATTCCAAGGAAAATAGCAAATGCTATTTTATGCTATCTTGGTGGATTTGAGGGAGGGCAGAGTGGGACGAAGAGAGCAGAGTAGTTATTTTGCCAGCTTACAAACATTATACAATTGAAAAGGAACAGAAACAGCATCCATCTACAGTCTTAGAATTACTCAAGGTAATTACAGAACGATCAGGTCTAGGAAATTCAATAATTCTAATCCAGGACATGTTAATGTAATTGTTATATGGCTTTTGGAAAGTTGCCAAAGCTGCCTTTTTCTAAAAGATCCCACTCAGGAGCCATGTTCAAGAGCTTGTTTTTTCACAAATGCAGCTGCCCTGCAGACATACAGGCAAATTTTTAAAACTCAGCAGGAGAGTACAGGGCAAGAAAGAGGTGCAGTAACAAAGGGAACAACATTTTGAAAATTTTGCTTCCTCTGTGCTCCAGCTTTTTAAAATGTTAACACAAGCCAGTGGGTAAAAAATATGTAGGAAATCAGCACTTTTTTTCAATAGGGGCTTTGCCAGATTTCCTAAAGTCTGTGGGAACTGAGGTGTACTAGATCTCTAGCACCTGGCCAACCTTTGGGAAAATGCAAAACAAAAGGTATGACAGCTAAGACACTATGAATTGTAAAGACAGACATTTACTGTTCTGAGATATAAAATCAACTGACAACTCAGCAGCACAAGGCTTACCATGGATGAACTAAACTCCCTTACAAAGGCAGACGACAAAGGTAGGAAAGACCGTGCACTTGCAAGTCAAATGACATATTAAAAGCAGACGATACTGCTCTACCTGAGAATTGACTTTCCACACCTACCATGGACTATCACACGCTGGCACATGCGGAATAATACTGACTTGGAAGACAAAATAATGATGTGGGTTATAAATGACATAAATGAGAACTGAAAAGGGTAGAAAATTGAAAGAAAGAGACTGAAGGGGTGGGGAAAAAAACTACCCACACTACCGCCCAAACACCACCACCACCACCTCCAGACTCTGAATTCTCTTATATGGATGCAATGTAATCATCCTATTTACTTCTCTTTCGTTTTGAAGAGTTTCATACAGATATTTATTTCTGCATCCCAGAAACACTTTATTTATTGCTTTCATCATGAGTGTTTGCCTCTCCAAATGTTGTGTGTATCATGACATCTAGGAAAGCTGGAAAAGGTCTTTCCAAACATGTCCCTGCTATTCTTTCCCTGAGCTCACTCCTCCACCACAAGCTGAGCATTGCTGCACTTTCAAAAGCCACTCTAAATAGATCTGACGAGCATCAGACTCACGTGAAGTCTTGCAAAATAACTCTTGCAGGCTTAAATGGCACTTCAACATTTTTATGTTGCACCACTTTCCAGTTGAGAATATTCTCAACATCTTCCTTCTTCACTAGGAACTCATCACAGTTACGGATTGCTGCTTCCATGAGGACACGAATTGAAAACGGAAGGCGTGCTGCATGGGAAAGAGGCAAGAAATAAATTCAGTTTATACCTTGGCACATCAGCAAGTTCAGAGTTCCATGACTGGGGCAGATGGGTCCTCAAATGCTGTCCCCATATTCTCACAAGGCTTTACTCCAAATAATCAGACACCCTTCTCTAGCCTCCAGCTTTGCCAGGAAGTCAGTGCTAACTGACCTGTTTCACTCAATTACTTGAGTAGATTATCTCAGTCTCTATGAGACACTAGAGATCTTTGATGAAGGGACTCCTTTACACAGCTCTTTCGTCCTCCACAGCAACACTACTCTGAAAAGATGCTGTGCTCACCTTGTTTCTCTGCAGTTTCCTCTCACTCTTGTCACTGAACGCAGTCAGAAAAATGCACTACAAAAATGTAATTTTCTTCCCAATGTGTTGGAAAGCATAGCATTAGTGGTCTAGGCAGTTTTTTCTTCTCCAGAGATGGAGGAGGGAATGGAATGGCAGTAAGATTGTGCTTCTGCTAATCTTTTACTTCAAGATAGAAATACTTACAGAACATGGCACAAAATATTATTAGAGCAGCCCTGATAGCCTTACTACAAGCAATGTGTGCGAAGAGGAAAAAAATGATTCTCTGCCCTTTGTCCCTCTCCTGGTCCAGTGTAATAATAGCTGTTTGATTTCCATTCAGAATGTTTACATTTAAAAAACTCTTGAGAAGTTTGTCACAACTTTCTATGCAGAGCCCCCAGGACACACAAAGTCACTTAATGACAGTGAGACATCATTACTGCTATCATAAAAAAAATACCGTTATTCAGGACACAGCCATTTAAAACGATTTTGTGGTCTTTTGGTTGCTTTTTTCTGTGGTGATGGTGACGGTGCTGTTCTTTTAATCTTCTCCACCCTCCTTCCACTCCCATTCTTCTATTGCTAAGTTATTCTATTTTTCTGCTGGATAGTGACAACTGCATCCTTTTTTTCTTTAAAGAATCTGGAGTTTATCACTCTTGGAATTCTGGAATGGATCAACTGATAAATACATGTATTTATCTATTTCTTAAGACTCACTTCTGCTTTTCACACACCAAGTCCCATTCACAACCATCTGAGACTGTAACGCATACGCACTGCTGATGTTCACAGCAAATGTTCCTCCTCTTTCCTCCTGGATTTTCCTTCATCACCTGCTTCCCTTTTGAAAGAAGAAAAATACCCAATAGCCAGCTCTAAAATAGAGATAATTGCTTGCTAAGGCAGTTGCACAAACTGTAAGGTTTTTACCAGTGCCAAAAGGAAGGTGCCCAAGTACATTCAGGAAATGTCAGAGAAACTGAAGAAAAAGCCTCTTCCAAATGTTTTTTCTAGCTATTACTCTTTTCAAAGTTGAACAATCTTTCTGGATTATTCAGTCCTTCAGTTACATCTTTCCCAGCCTTTCACAGTAGCATAGCAGTATATGAAAAAAACTTGTGCCTTATTTTGCCTAGTCCTCCTCAGCCACTCAAGAAAAATATGACTGCTGTGTGCACAGCACACTAAGAAAATAATACTCCGATGCTGCCAGTATTTCTGTAGTTCTAGATTTCAAGAACTAGGTTTTGCTAAAATTTAGTTTTCAAGAACTATCTTTTGAATTCAAAATTGTCTCCAGAGACCAAGTATCATTCAATGTTGCAACGCCTCTTCAGGTTCTGTTCAACAATGTTAAAAAAATGCTTTCTTGATGTTGTCAACGTACCATATCTTGCATCTTCCAGTTTGTTCAGATTAAAGAACTTTTTCTGAGGCTGTTTAGGGTCCAGTGTCTCCACAATCCGTTCAAAAGGGTTGCTCATGGTTATTCAAGACTCTGATGTCCCTAAAACACAGAAGAGAAATCAAAGCCATTACTATGACATCTGTCCCACATACAAAGTACACAGTCCACAGCAGACCTGTCCCACATACAAAGCCTGTACCAGACAAAAAGGTACTGCATAGTCTGTGCTAGTCATGCCCTTTCCCCTACAAGTCTACCTGTAACAAGCCCTCAGAGATAAAAGTTCTGCAGGAGATAAGAACATTGTGCAAAATACTGATACAAACTACGTGGTTTATAAAGAAAGTTCAACGTCTGCACTATTCTCTTCTTTACACTGATTCTAGACAAGGCTTCTGTGATCCATGAACCATAAGGCCAAGGTTGTCTCACTTCTTAAGTGGCATTTGTCTAAAGTTAGACAGGTATTTACATTCAAAAAGAAAAACAACTCAACTAAACCAGAAAACATAATAGTTTTACTTGAGCCTAAAAGTGTTACAGACTAAGATTACAAACCCTGACCACCAGAGATACAAGGAACCCTCCTTATTTCAGGTTTGTTAGGGTCATCAACAACAGCCAACAAAAATAAGTAGACTCCATTGTAAACATCATTCTAGTTTGAGACCTTTCCCTTTTGTAGCTATCCTAATGGTTTACTGAATAAAGCATTCCACTAAGAGCCAGGTCTTTTAAGGTTTACTTATTAAAAACTACAGTAAGGACCCTGAGATATTCCTAACATCAAGGCCAACTAGCACAGAAGGTCCTAAATTCATGCTAGAAGCATCTCTCAATCTCTAGAGAAGAACTCTAGAACTGCATGCAACCTGCCTAATGGAACAGTTCCTAAGACACTCTTAAGACCTGAACTCTACCCAGGGATTTTTTGGGAGCACTGGTTCAGACCAGAGCATGTCAAGGAGCAAGCCAATGATATAACGGCATCGCTTCCAGTGCCTGCCAACATTCCCAGACATAATTTTTTATTTTTTTTTTTTTTAGGAGAGAGATAATCACAGGCCTGATTTCCAGATCTGTTGCTGTTGTCCCACAGCAACATTCGCGTCTTCATTCAAGTAACATTGTCTTCTCTTCCCCTGGTTTTTGAAACAAAAAAAAACCCCAACAAGCTATAAGATGCACTTCCTTTGGCATGCTCTGGCAACTGTTTGGTGCAAAGGGATGTAAAAGCCCAGTTCATGCAAGGCCAAAGAGTGAATTAATTTATGTCACCTGTCAGTCTTATTGACTGTTCAGGGTATATATTTATGAGGAGTTTTTAGGTATTCCAGCACAAATGGTATTTAAGTTATCTTGAAGACAACAATAAAGTTACAGCTCAGATTGTGACAGAGAGATATCAGGCAAAGGAAGGTCCAGGATCTATATATTCAGTTCATATATTGCCATTGCAGCTGTAACATTTCCCATCCAAGTCACGGTCTTGGCAAACCACAGCAGCAATTCAAGATGCTATGACACGTTATGTACTTATTATCATTTGTTTGGGAGACATCACTCTCTTCCCTGAACATAGCATTTTTAGCTCACAGGACGAGATACTTCAGTACAAACCTGC
This sequence comes from Tapera naevia, assembly GCA_033556795.1. NCBI lineage: Eukaryota > Metazoa > Chordata > Aves > Cuculiformes > Neomorphidae > Tapera > Tapera naevia. Next base: position 8,489,641 of record JAUMJJ010000044.1, read on the forward strand.
TTTCATCCATGAGTTACATAAATTTGCCAAGGTGACCAAGGCCTAAACAATATTCTTTTCACCTGCCTGGTCGTGCCAATATTAATAACTCTATTACAACATTGTAAGCCTTTTAGAAATTCCCACAAAGATATAAAATATCTAGAAAAAATACCAACTGCCAGCATTGCCAATGCGAACTTCACAGAGCCGAGAAGTCTCAGTCACATCAAGTACTGTTTCCAGATGGTAAATTATAAACAGAGTAGCCACAGCAAAGAACTCAAGCTAGTGATCCGCCAAAAAGATGCGAGGGAGCAATATTCTGCAGACTGAGTACACCACAACTTCTTAAATAACCACCGAGATGGATACAGATTAACTCGTGATTGCAGCATAGAATATTTATTCTCATTTTGTAGGCACTGAAATGTAAATATGCAAACAGGCTAGGATGCAGGGGAGCTGATGTCTGTCTGCCTGGGACTGGCACAGTGCGCAGAGTCACATGCATTGACCATGGCCAGTGCCACATGACGACAATAACAGCTGATCACACATACCAAAGAAGGCACTTGATCTTCTAACAACTTCAAAGCTGTTGGCATGGAGGTCGTATCTGAAATGGGATTACAGACAGTGGACTTCAGGAAGACTGAAGTACAGTTTAAGAGGTTTTTAATGGTAACAGCCACCAGCTGCCCACAGAAAACAGTGTTCATCCTGGCCTTGGAAAACAACAGCAACTCTAGTCCAAGCTATACACCCTCTCCTGTTATCAAGACATGTGCTCTTTAGTGTTTGTGCAATTCTGGACACAGCCCTAAGACTCCAGGGTTTCAGCTGACTGAAATATGTAAAAATGGTTCAACTGAGGAGTTAAAATAAATCTTAAAAGAGCAAAATCTTATTACAGGAAGCTTCTTTTGCATGACTTGTATAACTTGTACCAGACAAACAGCTTTATTTCAGCCCTTTCTATGCCTATTAATACAATTCTGTGAACACTGACAATTTGGCTCAGCCTAATGGGGATCACCTTTAAATCTACCCACCCTAACCATCCATATTGTTTTCCACTCGCCTTGTTACATTAAGGTATGCTTAGCACTGTGCCACCTGGCTCTATCTCTTAATCAGAATATGTCTCAAATTCACCAACAAACTGCATATCAGCTCATCATAGAACATCCCATTTACGGCTTTTCTCTCGCCCAGCTCCACCTCTATCTCTTCCAGAGAAGCAAAAATCCAGAAGGATTGTAACCATGAATATCAGGAGATGCAAATTCATTTGGACAAGGTTATAACTTTCCAAATATAAAAAAAGGAAGCTGCTTTTTGTGCATGCAACATTTGCCCTTCAGAGTAGGTAAAGAATCTTTGGCACTAACAGCTGTTCCATAGTGTCTGTATCCCTAGATTTGACACAGAAGGGTTCAAAATTCTCTAGTAACACAAGTTTTGCACTAGGAAAATCTGAGTGCATCAACATTCCTCACTTCATCTGTATTGAGTGGGTCAGTGAACTCAACTTTTGCCGTGAGAGCTCAGCTGTTCAGTAGCAAAAAAATATCAGTGCAAGAATGCCTACCGTTGTACTCTGTGTATGTATCTCTATGGCAGCCTGAAGACCACATCATTTGATGGACACAGGAAGTCTGTTTGATGCATCATAGGAAGTATGCACAAGCCCAACGGGGCAGAAGCATGAAGGCGTCTGCACCTTAATCAATTACACCAAACACACTCAAAGCATATTAAGGTCTTATATGGACCACTAAGAAAAGGATTAAGTACATAACTTAAAATCAGCTTTTAAAAAAAAAAATGATACAATTAAACATAGGTTGCTTGTGTTGATTTCAAATCGTAACTTGATGTAACTTTTTTGAGTATTCAACATAAACACAGTATTAGTCACGTCACAACACCTTGTCTCAGCAAGGATTCAGATGGGTCACTGAGGTATTATTTAAAGCATGTTCTTGATTGACTGTGGGTCCTGAGCTGTATTTCGGAGCTATTAAAAAGCAGCAGTGTGTAGTGAAACAACTCCAACAAGTTGAAATTGTACTGAAAGGAATGAAATTGAGAAATTTTGCTGATATATCCTGTAGTTTTGCACTTGCCAAAATTACCTCATGCAGACTTTACAGAGGAAAAAACTGAGCCATTTAGCCACTTCTTTTTTATACCACTGAAAAAAAATTTTAATAATTGTTTTTAATACCACTAAAAAAACTATTTTTAAAAAACATAATTGCTCATATTTTCATTTGTTGTGCTAAATCAATACCAGCAACAATATTGTTCTGTTTTTTTTCAGGGATCTCAAGGAACTCTGCTCATCTCTCACTTCCAGAATTAGAGAAAACCTCAGCACATGGAAGACTTTTCTGCTAAAATACACAGTGATAGTACATCATGCTCCTTCTGCAGTACATGATATAAGTGGTGGTAAAGGACTCCTGATTAGTAATATCACATTTATTACAGAAGTGCCTGAGGACAAATCAAGGACACAGATTTATTTTGTTTCACTTGTAGGAAAGAGAATAAAAGCCTCCGGATAAGACAACTTCTGCCTAAGCTTCAGGCCATAAAGCAGGAACAGGAGAGCCCCCGTCACCCAGCATTTTAGTACAGACATCTCACTCAGGGAAAGGGAACATGTCTCCACCACTGCCTTTTCTATTCCATTTTTGATTCCTTAGCTGTTGTCTTCCAAATTACATGAGCATGCCTTTATTATCAACAGGAAGAGTTAATTTTTAGCATAAACTAAACACCTAATAGTTTGACTTAGACAGATTTAGTAAAAGCTCTTTTTCCTGGAGACTGGGTAAATTTTTGGTAATCACTGGAAAGCACACACAGCAAGGAAGCAGGTTAATTTGAACACTTCACCAAACGTTAGAATGCTAGAAAAGTTTATACTCAGCTAAAGCAAAGACGGTATTTTTATCAGCCATCATGAAAATGGAGGTCTCAGACTTGCCACTAGTTGCAAGAAATCCGTGAACAAACTTCCAACTGAAAACTGGGAAAAAGAGAGGTGAGCTGGCAAGACTGCTGTGATAAAAGCCCTTGCCTGGTGGTAAGGCAGAGGGCATCAGGAACACTAATGGCCTTGCTTGGAAAATACAGCATTTTCCACTCGGTAATACTGAGTCTGATCTTACCACCTTCCACTGCGATTATAATTTCTCCTCATAGTCCTCCAAGTTATTTCCCTTTGCTTTCTCCACACATTTATTGACATTGTGTGTGTATGGACAGGTCTGCATCTGTGCTTATTTAAGTATGTGACCAGCAACTCTAAAGAGTAAAAACAAGGAACTAAAAAAATGTAAGGGAAGCAAATCCTTCAAGACAACACTGAGCATGTGTTTTCTGACACTACTAAGAATTACAGAAAGCTGAACAGCCCTTCTTAAACTGAGGGCTACTGATGAGCTCCCCAGCAGAAAATGAGCCTATGCAACTTAACTAGCTTTTCTCATGATTTCATGTTCTACTCAGCAATGGGCCTTAATTAAAAATGTTGATGGCTACTTCCAGTTTACCCAAGTTATAGACTGCTTAGACACAAAAAATGGAAAAAAAACCAAGCAAAACCCACAAATGCCCCCAGCATTTGGATAAAGTTCAACACCATTTCTAGAACAGAGTCTTGTTTTATAATGTATTTAGCTATAATTACGTTTGGATAGCACAGAACAAATGAGCTCAACTACTGTTGCAATAAACACAGGCTTTCTCGTTTGATCAGGAGAAGCCTTTACTTTACCTGTGACAGACAAGGCAGCCACATAAGACTTACACAGTGCTGTTGTAAGCAGTCAGCGACTACATTTCAGTTCTAACAGTCAGAGATTTCAGAAAGAATCTGTGTAACAGAGAACTCTGTTCTTACATACAGATCCCTATAGAGAAGTCCACTAACAATATAATGACTGAGCAACAGTTCTGCTAGTATAAACTACACTGTTACTGCATGCTGGAAGAAAATGTAGTCATGAGGAAAGGAGGCTTTTTTAAACACTCCTTAAGCAAAGCTTCAGGGAGCCTCTTTCAACTTTAATCCTCAAGACGAATGCTGTACTGGAACACAAACAGAACTGGATTGCAGACATCACTGCTTTTCTCCTGATGAACAAAGCTTTGACTGCAATGCTAAAATATTTATTTATTCAGAGCCATAATGTGCTACACTTCCAGTGCTCTGGACAGGTTACTAAGAGCATATTTATTTAATCTCTATATTGCACAGGTTGTCGTAATCTTTCTGACCATTCCACCTTTTTAGCAGTACCGTATTGCACATACAGGAACTGAACATTTAGCTCAGATAACAGGACCTTAAAATCTAACGTTTAGATCTTAAAGTAACTCCAGCTCCAAATCAGCTGGAAGTTTAGAAGTATGCCCAGCTCCAAGATGTGGATGTTAAACTCCCTTAAGTCACCGCTCCAGGAAGTCAAATGCTACCTCCTTCCTCACTTCAACATAGTTAGTGCAGTTACTACTTAAAAGGACAGTCAAGACACTTTTCCTGTATGCATCTCACCAGCTTTTGGTGACCCAGGCAAGGACATGTATCTAGTATCCTCAGACAGCCCCTGGAATGCAGTCTAGCCTTACAACTAACAAAATCCAGATCCTAATTAAGCCAGCATAAGTGTTAAGGGAACACCGTGTCAGCAGACTCACCACCGAGCGTCCTAGTTAAAAAGCAGAGAATAGCAGGAAAATGAGCAGTATTACACTGAGAATACAGGAAAGCTTATTTGGAGGCTACAGAACACTGAAAAATGAAGCCTTGATTTTTTTTCACCCTGAAAGAGCAACTGTGAACTTTAACCTACTTACTATCCCTGTACAAACTTGCTGATTTTCCCTATTTTAGCAGTCTCAGACTGCTCATTAACAAATATGCAGCACAGATCTGTTTTAAAAAGGAACCAGCTCTTAGCGTTAGTAAAAAAAATAAAATAAAATCCAATGTAACACACAGGAATGTGTTCCCACTGATAAGTTAACACGGAAGTGCTGCAAGAAGTCTGGAATACAGACAAGAGTGCTGTAAGGCTGTACAAAAGTTCAGCCTGAAATTCAGTTTCAATTTCAGCAGGCAAGATTAAAAGACATACCAGTATTGGTCCATCTGTTTCAAAAGATTTGAGCGAAGGGAAGGAACACTATAGAGGTGCAAAAGGGAAAACAAAATGGGAGTATTGTGAATCAGCATTCTACCCACACCACTACCATTGTACCAGCTCTGCAAACTGCTGTCTCTGCACCCCTAAAAGTCCTTTAGTGCAACTTGCCATCTGAACTGTTTCAGACCTATCAAAGATACGCAGATCAAAGGAGTCCTTTCAGGCTGAAGAAGAAATGTGAGGATTACTCCTGTTGTGAAATAAATCTGGCATTGTGGAGGAAAAGTCCTAACTTTGCATGTCATTTAAAAAAAAAATCTCATACCTGTGCTCTGGAAATAACGAAAGATAATTTTCTCACAACAAAAATTGCTGTCTACAATCTAAGCAGCTATTCAATTGTTCATGTAGATGAATCCAGCTTTCAAACATCCACAGCTTCCATTCGTAAACAGAGCAAGCGCATATCTGTTAAGATTTCACCAAGTTCAACTCGCTATTACCAAAGTTTACTAGTCTGGCTCCCTGGAGAGGCGTTTCCACAAGCATTTTTAATTCAACTGGCTTTTTCAGAATAGTTTTTCACCAAAGGGCTGGGAGGGGAATGACACAAAAAAAAAATAAAAAACACAAAGCAAAACCAAACACACTCTTTCACAAGCTTCTTGAGTCCTCACCCTAGAATTGTGGGATGTCCCCGTTCCTGCAAGGAAGTGCCACACACCTAGAAAAATCTGAATTAATCACTCCCTTAGACAACACTGAACCCTGAAAAATTCTTATCTCCTATTCACATGAACAGAGTGAATTGGAAATTAAGACTACTCTCCACCTTCTTCTGCTACAAAAGACGGAAGGAGACCATTTTTCAATTCATATCCTTCCCGTGATCCTAAGTAGATTATTACTCTGGGGAGGGAGAACATTTCTAACTACTATGTGGTGCAAGCCTACAGTGAGAGTCTATGTTGGAAAACACTAGCAAAAGAGATTCCTTACTATTTTTACTGTTTAAACATCAGTATATCTTTTGTGGTTTTCTGCAATTACTGTTTCAGCTCTTCCACCACTAGTATAAAAACTTCATTGAATACATAGAAGTGGGATTGTATTATCCTCTGGCTAAAGGGAACCAGAGAGAAAGAAAGGTGACAAATTACAGATGTGATAAGACAAAAAAACACAGTTTGAAAGCCCTACAGACTTCACTTTAGCAGTAGTCTGAATTATATATTCTGCAAAGCATCACTAAGTGATCAGACTCCTTTGAACACGGAAAACATCTCTAGGAATTTCCTCTATCTTATGAAGTCCAGACAAGCAAAGTATTGACAATTTTCCAAGTAACTCCTCACACTCACACCACAGATCCTGGAGGGCACAACAGTCCCTTCTACTTCCTACTCTATGCACATCAAATCCCTCTTAGTTTCTTTGAAGAAGTAACAATCCCCAGAAGTTTATTAGGACATTCTGATGCAGCACAATTGCTCTTAATTAAAGCAATACTAAGTAAACATTCCAGTGTTAATATTTCTCTAGGGTGGTCTTCCTTTACTTCAATATTGTGGATTGAAAATAGGCCAGTCTGAACAATAGCAACAGCACCGAATGCTCAGAGATTCAATTCCATTTGTTTGGAGAGAGAATCCTCTGTTTTAGAACGTTTCCTGCTGATACTACAAAATACTGTAGTATACACCTCTCCATCCTCCCCCTCCCTTCCCCTGACACCTACCTTAGCTTTAAGGTTTAAACCAAGTACCAAAGTACAACCTCCAGTTAAAAAATATGAGAGGACTGTGGTGATGTTATGAAACTTGGTAATGTGCTGAACAGATACACAGGTACTAATCTGAATATACATCTAATCCGGATTCTGAAACCAGGCATCTCCACAGTTATAGTCCTCAGCCATCTTAAACTAGAAGGCAAATACCTGCTTTTGTGCCACAACCTCATGACTGTTATTCTTACAGAGCACATGCACCTGCCATGAATGCAAAATAGATGATTTTGACATCCAAAACAAAACAAAACCAAAACTATTAAACCCTGTCACTTTACATTACTATAGGCATCACTTTCTAATGTTTTTTTTTCCCATCCTTTCTCTGTCTTATCTACTCCTGCTGCAGTTTTGTTGGGTTTTCTGCCACACAGCGTGGTTGCTGTGTGCTTGACAGGTGCACTGTGCACCATCCCCCGCTACTGAGGTATTAACAAAACACCAACAGGCAAGGCTGGAGCTGTTCTGTAGGGAAACTGATGAAAAAGCTTTGCCTAGACAAGAACAGGGCAACATAACATCTCCTCTGCTATGAAGACAGGCTGAAAGAGCTGGGGTTGTTCAGCCTGGAGAAGAAAAGTCTCCGGGGGGCGGACTTTATGGTGGGCTTCCAGTATCTGAAGGGGCTACAAGAAAGCTGGGGAGGGACTTCTTAGAAGGGCCTGTAGTGATAGGATGAGGGGGAATGGTTTTAAACTGCAACGGGGTAGATTTAGATTAAACATTAGGACTAAATTCCTCACGATGAGGGTGGTGAGGTACTGGCCAGGGAAGCTGTGCATGCCCCTTCCCTGAGTGTTCAAGGACAGGTTGGATAGGGCCCTGAGCAGCCTGGTCTGGTGGGAGGTCTCCCAGGTTGGAACTGGATGGGCTTTACGGTCCCTTCCAGCCCAAACCATCCATGATCCTGTGATTTCTCCATTCCTGCTCCTTCCCTCCATCTACGCCTGCTCTTCCTCCCCAGCCTGGTCCCAGCGGGGTCGCAGCCGGGTCCCTTCCAGGCTCCAGCCGCCCGCTCCCGCTGCTCCAGGCCCCTGCCCGCTTCCGCCCCAGCAGGGACCCTCGGCCCGCGCTCCTTCGTCCCGATCCCCGCCCAGGAAGGGGAGGAAAGGAGTAGAGGGGCAGGGGGCCGCGCTCACCGAGCAGCTAGGAGAGAAGAATCGACGCCCGCCGCCGTCAGGGCCCCCTGGGCGCTGGCTGGGGAGGGGCGGGGCCTGGCGGGGGACAGGGCCTGGCGGGGGGCGGGGCTTGGCGGGGGCGGGGGCGGGGGCGGGGCGGAGCCTGGCGGGGAGCGGGCAGCGAGGGGAGGAGGCAGCGAGGGGAGGGGCAGCGAGGGGAGGGGCAGCGAGGGGGGGCAGCGAGGGGAGGGGCAGCGAGGGGAGGGGCAGCGAGGGGGGGGCAGCGAGGAGGGCAGCGAGGGGAGGGGCAGCGAGGAGGGCAGCGAGGGGAGGGGCAGCGAGGGGAGGGGCAGCGAGGGGGGGGCAGCGAGGAGGGCAGCGAGGGGAGGGGCAGCGAGGAGGGCAGCGAGGGGAGGAGGCAGCGAGGGGAGGGGCAGCGAGGGGGGCAGCGAGGGGAGGGGCAGCGAGGGGAGGGGCAGCGAGGGGAGGGGCAGCGAGGGGGGCAGCGAGGGGAGGGGCAGCGAGGGGAGGGGCAGCGAGGGGGGGGCAGCGAGGAGGGCAGCGAGGGGAGGGGCAGCGAGGAGGGCAGCGAGGGGAGGGGCAGCGAGGAGGGCAGCGAGGGGAGGGGCAGCGAGGAGGGCAGCAAGAGGGGGCGGATCGGAGGGAGGGGCATTGGGACAGGGCGGGCAGCGAGGATGGGTGGGTGGGAAGCAGGGAGGGGCGATGGGGACTAGCGGTGGGGGGACAGCGTGTGGGGGCAATTGGGGGCAGTGAGGGAGAGCAGCGATGGGGGGCAATGGCGGAACAGGGGTAGTGAGGGGAGGGTGTGAGCAGAGAAGGGCAACAAAGCTGGTGAAAGGGGTGGAGGAGAAGCCAGCAGTGTTCCCAGGTGGCCAAGAAGGCCAGTGTCGTCCTGGCCTGTTACAAACAGCCTGGCCAGTAGGAGCAGGGAATTGTTTGCGTCCCTATACTCGAATTCTGTGTTCAGTTTTGGGCAAGAAAGACCTTGAAGGGCTGGATTATTTCCAGAGATGGGCAACAGAGCTGGTGAAAGCTCTGGAGAACAAGTGTTACCGAGAGCAGCTGAGGGAACTGGGATTGTTTAGCCTGGAGAAGGCTGATAGGAGTCGTTATAACTCTCTAGAGCTCCCTGAAAGAAGGTTGTAGCGAGGTGGGTGTTGGTCTCCCCTGCCAGCTCACAGGCAATAGGATGAAAGGAATGGCCTCAAGTTGCGCCAGGGAAGTTCAGATTAGACATCAGGAAAAATTTCTTCCCCAGAAGAAGGGCACAGTATCAGGCACTGGCAGAGCTGCCCAAGGGATGGCTGAGTCCCCATATGTACAGGTGTTTAAAAGACCCGTGGATGTGGTACTCAGGGGTGGTTTAGTAATGGATAGGTATGGTTGCACTCGATGATCTCAAAGGTCTTCTCCAACCAAGTGATTCTGTGATTCTATGAGGGAGGACAAGCGGCCAGTGAGGTGGGCAGGAGAGCTTCTCTTTGCTGCCCACAGCACCCAGGCTGAGCTCACCGCTCACAGAGCCTTCACCTTTCTGAGGCAATGGCTGCACTCAGGGGGCTGCGGCAAGGGAGCTATGTTTCATGTGAGCAGTGGGTCTGGCCAGGACACTGCTGTGGTGCTGGAATGAGCAGGGGCTGCACATAGCCATGACTACCTTTGGACCTGGAGTCCAGCACAAAGGGCCCTCGCTTGGCCATGACTTGATCCACAGAACTGCTTCCTTACAGATAGCAATCCAAAACCACCAGCAAATAAACTCTCCAAGACTAGTTTTGGAGTTTTAGAAAGCAAGCATCCTTTATTTCAGCGCTGGACGCATGAGAGAATGACTTCCATTAACCATGTGTAACAAGGCAAGAGCTAGAGTCAGAATATATTTCTCAGTTACATGCATATGTATAAATTTTCCCAGAAATCCTCTGCATATTCTTTTACTTCCCAAGGACTAATTTTAATGTTATTATGAACTTTACAATGGCCAAATCTCTGCAAATTGGAGCTTTGGAGCCAGTTCTCTGTCTGACCTTGTATTTTAGATAGGGAAGAATTGCAAACAGAAATGATTATAGAAGAAGACACATCTGTTCAGCACATATCATATTTAACACAAGACATTACTCTCTGAACAGTGTCTGGAAAAACACTATTTAAAAAAAATGCTATAAAGAGAACATGCTATCAGAGGGACATTCTGTCTAACTTCTAAAAAATACAGTCACTTAGATGAAACTTTACCTTAGCTTAAATCAAAATGTTCCACTTTTTGTAATAATAACTACTTATTGTATCAATAGGAGGGAGACATCGGGTTGCCTCTTGGAGATGGGGGAGAGCTCAGTGCTGTGGCTGTCAGCAAAAACAGCCTGTTACTGATAAACTGGCCAAGGTCGGTGTTGTGACGCTGGTGTTGAAGAACAATGTCAGAGTACAGGTCATCCTAGATGACCTTATAAACATCACCCCTGCAGCTGAGTGCCACAAGGTGTTTTCCAGTGACCAGCGTGCCTACAATAGAACTGTATATGGTTTGGACCTGAATGAAGTGAATTAAAAAGCATCTAATTCTAGGAAAATCATTAGATAAATAGGAAAGGGGAAGTTAAAGATACACAGGTATTGCATGGAAAGAGCATCACTGTCTTATAAATCTGGAGAAGGTCTTGGGGATCTGGAGAGTGGCTAGGATACGTGCTAACCTCTGAGTCAGAGGTGGAGGAAGAGAAGACCAGTAGTGTTTTGTTTTTTCCCTGAAGAAAACCGGCTAAGAGCAAACAGGGCAACTTGCTGGCTTTGCTGCAGAGGAGCAGGTCTCAGAGGAGCAGGGTATAGCAAAGACTGAAAATGGAAGTGCTTTGTTCTGCTCGGAAAGAGAGATGAAACCTAGAAAATACCCAAGGTGGGTGACCCTCCTGGTTGTTTGTGGGTTAGACTCCTACACAATAACTTGTGCTGGCAGATCCTCCTGCCTACACACTGTCCAGCTGGAACTTGCAGTGTATGGAAGACCAGTAGTTGGAACTGAGGGTCTAGCAAGGAAGATACATTGTGTAGGGTTTTTTTTTACTAAATACCAAAATCTTGGCTTTGGCATATCTGCTGCTGATTTTACTGGTATGGTTAAGACTTCTAGGACCCCTTTGAAGTCAAACCTACTATTCTCTGACTTGATGCCTCTAAATGTCCTGTCATGTACAAAATACAGTACTTTTCAGTTATCATTCAAAATCTTTTCCAGGTTGGCTTGCTTTCTGTTCAGTCTAAGTATCTCAGAGAGTAATTCACATGCAAGTTTTCTTTTTAGAGCAAATGATTTGCTTTAACAAATGGTTAACTTGGATGTTAAACGGGACATTCATTCATAATATTCCATTCAGCCTTTGGCCAAAGAGGCTCACAAGACTGAGTTTGTCAGAAAAAAAGTTGTAGCTGAGCAGTGGAAGGAGAAGGCCAACGTTCTCTTCAGAATACTACAAAATAGTTGATAACTGCAGTGATATGAGAAGCCAACAAATTTCTAAGACCTCTTTCTGCTTTCCTGTTTCATTAATTGGTAGACATTTTTTACATATATGTTTAGTTAATAGTAATAAAAGCATTTCAGTATGTGAGATAAAGTCCTGCAATAACTCTTTGGGTCACTTCCTTTTAAAAAGAAAGGAATGTGATGTTGTTTTTGTTATTGTTGTTGTTGTTGTTTATAACAGACCAGACGTCCAAAGGCCCATCTGCGTCCCTAAGTTTTGAATCATTAATAAAATCCTTCATACCTAGATACATACCAAAGCAATTACTGCAAAATCTAATTGACCTAAAATCTCTTGAGCAATAAGCAAATACTAGTGAAATAGCAGGTCAGCAACGAAAATAGGAAGTTAATTTGTCAGCTCTGACTTTTCTCCCAGTGAGTAGATGCAAAGTTTGTATTTTCTGTTCTGTGTGGAAAGTGAGGCCGCTTAGGCTGGGACAAGAAGGGAAGATTTCATAGTGTGGAAAAAGAGGCAGTACCAGTGCAGCATCTGCTGGTTATGCATAAGGACATAGATGCCACAATGAGATTGGATGATGGGCTGTTCACTCAAGGGTTTATGGTAATGCCCTCTGAAGGTTATTGCAGGCTGACGCTTGCAGCTAGAGTGTTTGAGGTTGTCGTTCTTCTCAGCAGGGCTGAGTTCACAATAATGTGGCTTAATTAGCAGATAATTAAAAGTTGGTGGGTTTGTCTCTTGATACTGCTGTGAGGTGAGTACTACATTAGAGCTGTTGTTTGTGAGGCAAATGTTTACTGAAATGTGTTTTGGTGTTAATATCAGATTGCAAGGACCTCCAGTAGTTTTTTTGGGCAAACATGTATTGTGCTGAATCAGGGTTAAATGAAATTACTTTCAGTCCTCGCACCAAAGATGTAACAATGCAGGAGTAACAATGCCTTTCATGTTGCAGTCATGAGGGTCCCAGTGCTTGTAACTTCCTGTTTTTTGTATTTTTCATTAAATTAATTCACAGCAGATGAGGAACTGTGTATCAGTCTTGTGTTCTTTCTGCCTTACTTGGGAAATCCAGTTACAAGAGGCTTAGCCTGACCTCAAATTCCTTCTAAGGGTTCTTTGAGCTTATTCACCAGGCAGTGCCCTGGAAGTCCCAGGAGTGTATCATGTCTGTTCAATCCCTAACTGACTTCACTGTCATGCTTCTAAACATGTTTCACTCATTCTGACCCTACCAAGAAGTTACAAATATTTGGGATCCCCAAGGGGCAGCTTTCAGCTCATTTCAGCCAATAAAGCCTTAACCTAGAGCATTTAGTAGAAGTCTGTGTTGTAGTAATCCTCCACAAAGTCTCAGCTCATCACTGAGGTTGCAGAAATCTTGTGTTTGCTGTAATCAGTCTCAAAATAGGCTCAGACTGGCATGAGAGGAAGACAATATATGAGAGCTGTCAGACCAGAGAACCCAAAGCTCTTTGCACTTTGAAGCAGTCACCTCAAAGATGACTCTCACTAACCCACTCTGCATGTGGCCTGCTTTTCCTGGTTATCTGCAGTATACTGAAATCCCTTGATAAGGTTTTCTCTGGAGTGCTCTGTACCCACAAGCAGCACCTAAGTGTGCATCATGTAACATACTATGTTCTGCAGAGTGTGATACAAATTATTTTTTTCAAATGAATTCAGCACTCATTAGAAGTGTTTCACTCTAGGGAGCAATTTTTGAATGAACTTGAGAACTGGAGAGGTGGTAGCTTGCAGATTATGGCTTACAGATTGTCCCGAGTATAAGAAAATAAAGTTGCTTGGCAGATCACAAAGTTCATGATCCAAATCAGTCATATACATCCAACTATTCTAAGCTGTTAGAATTGTCACTGTGCAACAGTAGTACAAGCCTGAAAAGAGAGAAACTAGTGTCTCTCAGAAGACTGGTTAGAAACGCCAAAGTGGATTCCGATTATTTAAGTAAGTGAGGGCCTTCTGGTTCTCTCTCTTTAATTAAATGATTGTGCATTCTCTATAGGAAATTCTGTGGTCAGCATATTTTAATAAATATAACTTCCTTCTGATCTTAGCACTGATTTACCTAAATGTGTTTCTTTAAATGAGTCTTCGATTCATGCAATTGTGGTAGGGCTTCTTGAACTTCGTGGTTTAGCTTCAGTACCAGAACAAAGGTTTACCTTCTGTCATCTACTGGTTAGATGAGGTTTAGCGGAGTCATTCACAACCGGCAAGAGGGCATCGACATAGAAGTTCAAATCCTGATTTTGCAACGGAGTCAAAATTCACACAGGTGTACTGTCAAGGAACCATACTGTTCACTTGCAGAATGAAAGCACTTGTTTGACTCCATCACTTGAAGTGAAGAAAAGGGAGCTGAGAATGGGATTATGTATCCAAAATCAGAGCACAAATTAAGACTGAGACAACTAAAACTGCTGTCACTGGATTGTAAACACTGTGCCTTCAACACCAGACTACATAACAATTTTGCAGAATTTCTCCAGAAGTGAATAATTTCTGATCAGCTTTTAGTCACTGTACTGACCATCAGAAAGAAAAACTGTACCATAGAAGCATGAGGGCAGTTCCTGTCCCTGTTGAGAGTAATGGTATAACTGCATCACTGGAATCATGTAGAGGACTTTAAGCTGGACTGAGTTTTTGGATATGCTCACCCTAGAACAACCCATATTCAAAATACTCTTTAAATTGTTGATTTGTATGCAATGGACAATACCCTTGCATAGTTAGACTGGACTTGTGCTGTTCATAGATTGCATCGCAGTTGCACCTAACACTCCTTTACTGAGCTCTTGACAGAAACCTTTATTAATCTTATACAGTTCAAAAGGGATGAAACGGGGGGTAAACATGTGTAAAGTTGGTAGAAGAAACAAGCTCTGGAACCCAGTCTAAGCTACCCGTTTTTCACTTTGCAGCTGTACCAAACCTCCTCTGGCAGGAGAACAGTGCCTGGGTGATAAATCAGGTGGCAAAGAGCTGTGTTTCCCACTGGCTCTGTGCACTAATGGGGGTCAAACGGCTCAAGACTTTGGTAAGTAGAAAAGTCAGTATTCTTCCTTTATCCGTGGTTGCTAATTTCTGAAGGGAAAAACCATCTAGACATGTCTTATTACCTTAGGTAAGAGTCTGCATTAACACATATCCTCTATCCTCTAGAGTCCCAGTGGGTAATAATTGAACTTAAATTGAATTTTACAGTCTTGCTCTAATAACAAATAAAAGTTACTACATTACTAGTGAAAGATGCAAGAACAGCAGCAGAGAATATTTAAGTTTCCTTAGGTATCATTCAACTATGTGCATGTTTGATGCACCTGCTGACCTTAATTTCAGTGTTTATTTAGGCCCTATTTGCAAAATAACATTTTTACTTTTGGACAACTCATTCAGTCATAGTAGAATGTTATGCCAGAATTTCTTCTACTACTGAGGGGAAAGCAGAGCCAGGTTCAGTGAAAAGCTAAGAGCTGAGGCTCAGTATTCTTTTCTGTGTCCTACTTATATGGAAATGGCGGAGGAGGAGGACAAGAAAACATCTCAAAATAAATATCAGTAATCTCTCTGAAGTATGAGTGAGTGATTGAAAAACTGAAATTCATAATTTTCTGGTCTGTCTTTCTCTCCTGTTATTATTAATTTCTATTTCTTCATGACAGAAGAGCTTCTGATGTAAGTTCTAATAATTTCTCCAATGTGTGAAAATGGGAACATTCTTCTGTCACATTGAAATTAACTATTTCACAGGCATGTCAAAAGCAAACACTTAATCATAGCAGTAAAGAACAGCTGGTGCATTATAGAAAGCAATAGAGAATGTGCTAATTGAAAAGAGGTTCATATTTTATACTGCCCATACATGCTTGTTTTGCTTAAAGATGTAGAAATTCCTTTGCTGCACCCTAATGGTAGGCTACATTTGTCCATAACAATTTCAATTCTCTTTATGCCTGAACATGACTGATTAACTGTTTTTAACTACTTTTTGATGAAAAGCGGGGTATTGACTATTTTTCTCCTGCATGTATGAGTACTTTGCTTTTTGATTTCAGAGTGTTCCTGAAGATCATTAACGTTCTGGATAAAAAAAAAGCAGCCACAATTTAAGAACCTTCTGCTTAGTTTCTTCCAGGGCTTCCTGACCTCACCACACTTAAGATATGGTACAGTCAGGATGGATATTTCTCTAACATAGTTTACTGCCTCTGAAGTCTGAGGAAAACATATTGTGAAGAGTGTACCTTGACTCCAAGCAAAAGTGAGAGCACAGAGCTAAATTACCTCTCACACCAGGCACAGCAATATTATTTCTGTTTAAAAAGTTGGGGGGTTTTGCCATTTTTCTAGCAGTCAAAATTTTTCCATAGAACTAAGCCTTCATTAAGGTCTACTTTAGTGGTTGCACTAACTACCAGGACCCCCAGATAGCAGCTGAGGAGAATATAGTGAAGAAGATAGAGGCTGGTGTTTCTTTTTACCCCATTTCTTAACACGTATTTAGATGATATGAGAGTGGGTAGTCCTCTACCACTGCTCTTTGTACAAATAGTAACTCCATTGTTGATCTCTCTTTCAGTGAACTGACAGTCTCATTCACCACAGACCTCAGTCAAAAGCTGTGGCTGTGCCAAGAGGAATCTACACAATGGGACTAAACTATGAAATGTTAATTTGAATGCTGCCAGGTTCTCAATGCTTCATTTCCATCAGTGAAATCCCATACAATTTTTTTTCTAATGCAGTATCTTAACTGACCACAAGCATTGAAAATCTCTTTACTGATGAGATATTTTGGCCATGTTCCCTATGCAAGCAGCTCCTGAACAGCCAAATTTAATTCTGTGGCACTTTAACATATACCAAGGCTCAGCCTCTTTTTTGAATGTCCACCTCCTAAGAGCATTTTGACTTGGCTTGTTTTAATTCTGCCTTTTAAGAGTTTTTGTAAGTATGTTTTTTGGAGGCTAATGGGCTATTTCACACTAGAGCTGCATCCGGACAATCTTGTTCGACACTAAAAATAGCACTGGCAGTACTTAGTCTATTCCATTTGCAAGGAAAATTTACCTAGGCTACATAATCCTAGTTCTGGAGTAAGCATTCACATGAAAATTAATGGAGGAGTATTAGCTATGTGTCTGCTGTGCTTTAACATTACACCCTGTTATTTCATATTCTCTTTCCTCTGGCAAATGGCAAGCCATCCTAAAATCCCACCCTGAAGTGTGCCTCCTCAAACTGAATATAATGCTTACACACTGGAAGGAAGTATTGAAGATGTTTTGGGGTTTTTTTCTGTATGAAATTAATTCAGGATTAAAATAGCCAAACCTCAGCAACTATTTGATGCGTCTCTGATTTTCAAAACCCTTGGTAATGAATAATTGTGACAATGCATTCAAGTATTTTTGGTAAATTGAACCTCTTAGCTTTCCGAAGCAAGTATAACTGATTTTTTATTCTGGTGTTTTGAGTGTACATCTGGGAGTAGAGGAGCCTTCCAGGCAGGAAGGCAGGCAGGCAGGCAGGAAGGCAGGAACAATTATTTTACTTGTTTAGTGAAGAATGGAGTGTAGCATGAGTGCTTTAGAATAAGATCATTAAAAAAAGGTTAGAAAAAAAACAAGAGGACTTATTTTCAAGAGAAACATCATGTGTGTGGATTAGAACTCTGTAGATATCCTTTGTTTAGATGCAAGTAACTAACATACAGAGTAACCTAGTAGTTACTGGTGTTAGTATGACCTGACTCCCAACAAATCCCAATGGCACTGTCTAGGGATTGAAGTATTTTTGGCATTGAGTCCAACTTACAAAAATATTCATGCTGAACTGGTTCTCTCATCCACAGAGCAGTGCTCATGGAAGGTGAAGAGGCTAACATAAAACCGGGCAGTCTACCACAGCCAGTGCTCTTGCCAAGAGCAATATTTTGGTCCAATGCAGTGGTTCATAAGGAAATTCCTGGGGTGAAATGCATGGGCCCTTGTTTTAGTGGTCTCTGAGAGAAAGCCAAGATGGACTCCACGATACCAGTGATCTGTGGTGGAAAACTGCAGAGTTCATGGCTTTTCTGACCTGTAACTAGCCTTGTGTTAAATGACACCTGCAGGTGGGTCCTTGGGTTGGGGCTGTGTAGACGAGCTCTCAGCTCTTCTCCCAGGGTTTTCTTCCAGGCCCAGTGCAGGTGTGGTTCTGGAGGTGCTGGTGCCTGTCGCCATTCTGTGATGCGCAGGTGCAGGATCCCTGTTAACTAAGCCATGGACTGTGTTTTGATGTTAGTTGCTCATTTCTTCCAGCACCTGGGGAATTTAAGGAAATCTCCCCTCTGTAAGGATAGGTGTCACTGCCACGTTGTCTTCCCTGCCTTATGCTCTGGGATGTCATGGTGTTGCCAGAGCCATCAACTACCCTGCACATCCATGACAACCTGCTGGTCCTGCCCAGTTATGGCACAGAACATACAAGCAAGTTTTAAACTGTTTTACTTGCAGCATGGATTGGAAAATGGATACTCTTCAAATCCCCAAATCGTCAACTGAGTTACACAATGTAAAAAGTTGTCTGCATAACAACGTGATAGAGCAGCTCAGCATCCCTGCTGGGAGAAAACAAGGAATTGCTTTAACACCAAAGCTGGATCTAGCTTTGAAGTTGCCCTGAGCTCCAAAGAGTTCTCCTATCCTGCATTGTTCATTGAAATTAACACCTAAAACACCAGTTCTTGAGGCAATCGTATGTATCTCTCCATGAACCACCCCTGGACTTCAGTGAGCAGAGCCCTTGTACTGAAGAAGTAAATGCCCTGCTATTCAGGAGTAATAAACAGGGACTTTGCACTGAACAGGCTAGTTTTTTGTTGTTCAGAGAGACAGGCTTCAGCTGCTGGTGGTATTTTCCTCATTATAGGGCACAGCAGCTCTGAGGCAGTGGTTTCCTGGTGAGGGAGTGTTTGCTACTATTCAGCTTGGTCAGAGGAGAGCAGCAATGAGGCTGGTGAGGCGGGGCTGGCCTTTAGCGCTGAGGTGCTAATGGAGAAATTGTGGGAGAAGGCCAGCACACCACGTAGGATCAGGCAGGAAGAGGAGAGAAATAGAATCCTTCCAAAGAGATGCTTGTTCAGAGGCAAAAGCTGGAGCCCTGTGCTGTGAGTGCACCTCTTTGACTGAACTCTGATTCAGGCATCACCGACAAGCAAGCCTGACTGACATCAGCCCTACTGTGTAAACCTTGAGAATTCTGCTAGGCCTTTATCTTCTCAGGAAACAAGGAGTCAAGGCCATCTCTTATCAGGAGATAACAGTACCAGCCTGTGCTGGGACTAGACAAAACTAAAATTGCTGTGGCTGCACTCCTGCATATACACCACAGGGGGGCTGACTACGAGTCAATCACTTTACACTGTGGATATCTGTGGTATCCCCTGTGCCCCGAGCCCTTTGAACTCTCCTGCAAAGCAGAAGGTTGCATGGTGGTGATGTCCCCTTGAGTAGAGATGCCTCTCAAGGTTACTCCTCAAGGCTGAGAGACCCATTGGCATCTGGTAATTGTAATGAGTTAAGCAATTTTATGTTAGCCTTACAAGTATATTGTATGTTAGTGACATTTATATATCCAGCTTAATTATTAGAAGCGTAGTAAGTAGTAGAGTGTTTACTGCTGTTTAATCAGTTTAAATCATCGTTCAAATCATTGCCAAATCATTGTCATATCATCTCCAAACCATTGTTTAATTGCCATTCAATTATTGCTTTATCACCATTTGATTACTGTTTAGTTATAATTCTGTCATCATTCATTTTAATTTATCCTCATTTAATCATCAATAAGACTCTTTTAGTGAACTCCACAATGATGACTTCTCTTAATAATTCATCTGCAACAGCTGTATAAGAGGTGGGACAGCTAAAGACTATGCTTGTCTTCGTAGTAGATTGGAACTTCCAAGGATGGAAGGTTGGGAGCTTATGACTTTGGTCAGCAGGAAAATAGCTCCTTCTGCTCATGCAGATGTGAACCAAGGGCACTCAGGTGCAACACCATGAGAACTGGTGAGCAGGAACAAGTTTTGTCAGGAAAGGCATCTAAGCCTGAAGCGCCATGTCCCCTTGTGAGGACAGAGTGAGTAATGGTGGCTGGAGAATACTTTTGCTGAACAGACTTACAGTTTCAGTTTTGCTGCTTGCCAGGGCCTTACATCTGGGATGCTTTTGTCTAGCCCTTGTATCATCACCCCTGTTAGCCACATGAGCACCAGCAACACTGCCAAAGGAGCATGTGATTTGTGACCACATCACTCTGGAGTCCATGATGAAGGGCATGGGAGCACAAGTGGGATTTCTTTATAGTCTTGCTGGTGAAGGACTGGGTGCAGTTTGTGGGCTAACACGTTCAATCAGATGTAAAGAAAAATAAGGTTTTATTAAATGATATTTTATGTACTGGGTTTCTGATACATGATTAGAGTATAGGAACAGAAGCTGCAATGTGGTTTTAACAACTTCAGACTTGTGTTACGTGGAATTTTTTTTTTCAGAGTGCACAATTCTTATCAAACCTAAACAGCAATCTGTTATTCTATATGTGGGTGTTTGTGCATACTTTGCAGTCCTGAATGCCGTGAGTTAGCCACTCCATTCATAAGAATTGCTGATGTGTTCCCTAGGTCTAGAGACCAAACATGATTAAATAAATTAAATTAATAATCCTTTACAATAAAGAAATTAAATCATAGTTGGTGTTTTGTGTTGTTGTTTGGGGTATTTTTCCCAGAGAAATGATTCCTTAACTCTGAGCAAATCCCCTATGTTCTTTGTCAGGAAGTTATTTGTGCTAAAATGTAAAAGCTGGAAATAAGTTATTAAATGTTAAAAATTGGTGTATTTGGAGCATAAATGTCTTGCCTGTCATATCATCATATTTGCTAGCTGATTGGACATAAAGCTTCAGCCTCTTGACCTTGCTATGTTGTTACACAGTTTGTTTGTTTGTTTTTCTCTTTCAGCTCTGATATTGCTTATTATGTGCAAGTCTCATTTTTGTTAGCAGAAACAGAGATGCTCCCAAGATAGCAAGAAGTCTAAACCCTAAAATATGGTTCTGCAGTTATGTCTGCCCATGATAAGTGTTTCTTCCTTTTTAAAACTTGTTAGTGCTGCCTATAATGATTTTGTTAAAATGAAGCTGTATTTTTCACGTTATCGCTGTAGGTTTTTTCCCCACTAGAGATGTATGTATTTAAACTGAAGGACTTTCTTCTGATCTAAGCCTCTGTACCCATGGTGGAGTGGTATATTTTATATATAAACATTAACATCTAATAAAATATATAATTTATTTTCTGGAGTTCAAGAAGATAGGCATTTTAATCTCCCTCTTTTTTTTAAGCCTGTGTAGTCTTTTCTTCATTATAACCTTTATCTGAAGTGGTATAATCTCTTAGTCTAGCTATATAAAAAATTCAAATCAAATATTGAGAGGCATACCAGCTATCTTACTGCATAACAAATGGAGCCAGAACTTTATGTTGGTTTTCTCTACCTGATCTTTTACTTCTATTACTCAGTGGTAGCTGTTGGTGCTTTCAATCGACAAGTCTGCACTTGATTAATTTCTAGGACGATCAGAACAATTGTTTTAAAGATTTTTTTTTCAGTAAGTAAGCTGTAGAGCTACTACGAAGCAAAAAGAAAACTAAATGTTATCTGATTACTAGTATTTTTTGTAGTGCAGGTATGAGAAGTTGCATTTCTCTTTTGCATTGCATTCCAGACTGTAGCGCACACAAACCTGATCTAGTATTTTTGTTGTCTCTTCAGTTGTGAGATTTTTGCAAAAAAACCCAAACCCTATATCCTCTTTAAATGAACATCAGGTTTTGCTTGTAATTCAGACATCACCAACTTAAATTATGGATAGGTGAAAAAACTACAAATCTGAAATTGCTCTTGTGTACGAAGGTGATAATTCATGAGCCATTTCTACCAGATTAGCCCTCAGTTTCCAAGCCAAACCAAACCAACCGCCCCACAGCCCTTCCTTCCTCCTGGCTGGCAATAGCAAGACACATTCAAAGCTCTGCCAGTGTTTTAAATTCTTTATTCTTAGAAGCCACAGATTATTTTAAATTTTCCTTTCTACCTCTATGTATACTTCATATCATGCCTGTCTTTCAACGCCTAGTGGTAAGGAAAGAAATTCAGAAAACAGAAGTCAACAATATAGAAGATCCAGCAAAGCTCAGAAGGGCTTTTGCTCACAAGTCAGTTGTGAGATGGCTTACCATTGGATTTCACACATTGCGAACATGTAAAGAAAACTTCATATAGAAACAGAAATTTAGGAAGCTGCTCTGCATTTGGGAAGATACTGGCTGCTGCTCCTGTTCTGCAAGTGGAGGGAGGTTGTTGGAGCTCTCCAACAAATCAGGAAATTGGAAGGCCGGGAGAGTCCTTCTACCTGGACTCGAAGATCTCAAAGGTCTTTTCCAATCAAGTGATTCTATGATTCTATGGTTCACAAAGACTGGAAGAGCCACTGAGAAATCTGTAACAAAGGCAATCCTCTGATATCTGTCAGCTCTATATTGTATGATTAAAGCATAAAGTTAGAAATTCCTTCTTCACCCATTTGGGGGTACCTGTAGTCTATGCTACAGTGTGTGGAATAAATGGTTCTGAATTGATTCTGTAATTCCACAAAATTTTCTAAACTGGAAATGTTCCAGGATATTTATGCATGAGAATAAAGGTATTTTTTAGCATTGGCCAAGATGTTTTTTCTCCATATTTTGCTTTGACTGTTGATGACATTTGGTTGTCTGAAGTGAGTTCCAAAGCAGATTTGAATTTAAAGTTGACTATTGACTACAGTCTCTGGAGGATGACTCTATTCAGATAGCATGATCCAGACAGCCTAGCACCGCTGCACCGCAATAATCTCCAGCCAAGAACACACCGATGCTTAAAATGGGTGATAATCCTGTACCAGCAGAACTGTCAGAGACAAACAGCACTTGCTCAGCTTGACATAAATATGTTCCAGCTTCATGTTACTAGGACGGAGACTACAACTGTGACTCTTTAGCGGTAGTGGCCATTTCGCATGCTTTGCTGTAATGCAGCCATGTCAAACTGTTTCTTTAGTCAGGCTGGTTTTCTGGTTTGACACCTCTAAAACAGGTAGCTGGTTTTATTCTATTCTTTTTAGATGCACAGGTTCCTGCCATTGTGAGAGGCAGACAGTTACGCTAGCTGCATGTAACTCCATCATGTCTGGTTCGCATAAACTGCTGCTTCTTCAAAAAGACTTTATCTGTCATTTTTTAATAAAGATTGGTATATGCCATCCTTATAAAGAACACCTTGATAGCTGAAAAAAAGAAAAAAAAAAGGGAAAAAAATGAAAAAGAAAGCTGGAATTACTTCCAAAACCTGGAGTTGTTTCCTGCTAACTTATAATTCTTGTGGTTTTGGATGAATATCTTGAGTGAAGTAGAAACCTTGCAGTTAAGATGAGCAGCTCTGAGTCAGGAACTGATATCAGATCCCTCTAGTCAGCTATCATATTTATGAATATGGCAGCTCTGATAATAACTCTTTACCTCACTGTTTTCCATGGTCTAAGACCACATCCCTGCTACACATGTGAGATGGAAAGGATGGCTAGTCTTCAACTGCTGCCATATTCTGTGGCTGCTGGCAGCAGAGAGGTTGGCAGACTCTGCTGAAGACCATCATTTAGGTTGTTTTGACTGGTTAGACTGGTTGCTCAGAGATAAGAAGGGAAGTTAGAGCACAACAAGTATAGGCCACACATTCCTATATGTTACAGCGTATAAACAGGTATCTGATGAGTCAGATATTAAAAAATAGTCAAAATCTCACATGTTCACTTACACCTTAGCAATAAAACCTATCATTCCATGGGTAATTCTAGAAAGGGAAACCCTCACTGGCAGACGATGCAGTAACGTGTCTGAATTACTTGTTAATCAAATGCATTTTCACATTTCTCTGAAAGGATGTATTGATAACTTCCTCAGGTTTTTGAAACAGAGCCAAATTCTGATTCCCTTACAAGACAGTTCCACCTATTTCCCTGATCATAGGAAAGATTTGTTCACAGGAATTTCAATTTTCCAACTCTTGGACCTCTGTCTTTTCAGATGGGAAGGACTCCTAGATACAGACAAAAGAAAGGTAGTTCAAGAAAGTCTATGTTGAAAAACAAAGGTCAGACAGGCCAACAGAACAGGTCAGGCAAAATGCTTTGTAGATGAGTTTTTGAAGAAAAGCAGGAGAAGAGGTCTCTATAGTTAGGTGAGAAAACAAGATGGGCTAAGGACATAGGGATGGGGCTTCCTCTCCTGAACAAGGAGGAATGTCGTAAAGGACAAATCTGTCAAACAGTACTGAACTCCATCTAAAAAAAACACTGGCATTTCTAATCTGATTACTACTTTTGTCATTATATAATCAATCTCATCCTGTTTGAAAGCACTGAAATAGACTACATGGGAGTTGAGGCCAGCAGACAGCCTGGCAAATACACTGCTTTTATTAGTCTGTTTGCCTTTCTCCATGTTCAACAGGAATTTATGTCTCTCTGAATTCAGATGTCCTTTGTAAATGTCCGCGCTCTCAGCTGGCGCATGCAGAGATAAAGCTCAAGGAATTGTGTCAGCTCATACCAATTGAGAACACAGCCAGATGTCTAAAAGACATATTGTAGTATCTGTGTGTGTGTTGAGGTCATCACATTTGAAATAGTTGAGTGTAACATTTTAAATCATAAGATCATAGGATAAATCAGGTTGAAAGGGACCTCAAGAGGTCACCTAGTCTAATTTTCCTGCTCAAAGCTGGGTCATCTGTGAGGTCAGACCAGGTTAGTTATGACTTCTCCAGTTATATCTTGACAGCTTCCAAGGATAAAGATGGCGTAAGGTCTCCAGGTAACCTGCTCCTCTACTTGGCTGCCTTTAAGATGTAAAGGTTTCTCCTTATATCCAGTCCAAACACCTTGTTTGAAGTTCTGCCCTTTCTTTCTTGTCTTCGCAGCATATACCACTCTTAAGAGCCTTGCTTCATCTTCATGAAAATCTCTATGTCTGTACTAGGGTGCTGGTATGAGGTCCTCCTGAAGCTGTCTCTTCTCCAGTCTGAGTAAGCGCTGGTCCCTCAGCCTCTCCTCAAAGGGTCAGTAAGTGCTCCAACCCTCCTCTACCCTGGTGGCTCTCCTCTGAACTTGCTCCGCTTTGCCAGTGTGCTTCCTGTATTGAAGGCCAAAACTGGATGCAGTGCTTTAATGAGGACCCAGTCAGGCAAGTGGACAGCACATGTCTGTATACAAAGCTCAAAGGCATAGCCTCCTTTCCTGTCCCAACCTACTCCAGCCACGATACTTTGCCTAGTGTAACAACAGTCAAAGAAAGAGAGGCATTTCAGAGGCAGAGGAGAAAACAAGTAATATGGAAACATACTGATGAGTAATTGTTTTCAAAACTTGAAACAATGAGGTGAAGTCCACATAAAGGACAAAAAACTTGTTAGAGTAGAGGGTATGCTAGGCAGAACCCTTTATCTTTTCTCATAAAGGCAGAGATGTTGACAGCAGATGGCAAAACCTACAGCATCTTTTCACGATACATCACCTGAAAACTTCTTGAGGTGGAGTTTTGTGCACTCAAAATTGCATGAAGCTGGGGTAGTGAAACTCCCCAGTTCAATATCATAGTAAGAAGCTGGAGGTCTTTACAGGCTTCACAGTTTTAAGTTGCAAACAGAACCCACTGCCTGTTTCTGATGAAACCTTCTCACAAGCAGGACCATCTTCCCTGCCTCAGTGTTCTTCAGTGGCTTTATCCCTGATGGTGATGTCCCAGCAGCATGGCAGAGCATGCCTATCTCTGAAGCGTATTTGCCACCCACACTGCTGCAGAATTGCACGGATTTTCAACATCCTTCCACCTGCTGTTCCAGTGCCCACCCGAACCTACTTGCCCTATGCACAAAATTGGCTGGATGGCTGAGCCCAGAGAGTTGTGGTGAATGGAGTTAAACCCAGTTGATGGTCGGTCACAAGTGGCGCTCCCCAGGGCTGATTCTGTTTAGTGTCTTTATCAATGATCTGGATGAGGGTATTAAGTGCTTCCTCAGTAAGTTTGAAGATGATGCTTAATTGTGTGGCAGTGTTGATCTGCTTGAGGGCAGGAAGGCTCTGGAGAGAGATCTGGACAGGCTGGATCGATGGGCCCAGGTAAATAGTATGAGGTTCAACAACGCCAAGTGCTGGCTCATGTACTTGGGTCACAACAACCCCAGACAACACTGCAGGCCAGGAAAAGAGCAGATGGAAAGCTGCCTGGCAGAAAAGGTCGAGAGCCAGCCTAACATGAGCCAGCAGTGTGCCTAGGTGGCCAAGAAGACCAAAAGCAACCTAGCTTGTGTCAGAAATGGTGTAGCCAGGAGGAATAGGGAAGAGATTGTCCTCCTATACTCAGCTTGAATCCTGTGCTCAGTTTTGAGCCCTTACTGCAAGGAAAACATTGAGGGGCTGGAGAGTGCCCAGAGGAGGACAACGAGGCTGGTGAAGGGGTTGGAGCACAGCGCTATGAGGAGCGGATATTAGGATTGGATATTAGGAAACATTTCTTTGCAGAAAGAGCAGTGAAGCACTGGCACAGCTGCCCAGGGAGGTGGTGGAGTCTCCATCCCCGGAGGCGTCCAGGCAGCCCGTGGCCGTGGCACTCCGGCACACAGCGTGCGGGCAAGGAGGGGTCGGGCTGGCGGCTGCACTGGATGAGCTTAGAGGTCTTTTCCACCCTCAGTGACCTTGTGACTCCAGTCCGCATGTGGCGGGAGTGGGGACAGCCCGGGGCGAGCGGGGGCAGAGCTAGCAAGGGCTGGGACGCCCCGAGAGGGAGCCGGTGCCCGGTGCGGGCTGCGCGGATGCGGACACGGCCGGCAGGTGGCAGCGCGGCGCTGCCCGCGGGGCCGTAACGCGGCGCCGCCCCCGCCCGCCCAGCGCCCCGCGGCGCCTGGGGCGGAAGCGAGCGCGAGCGGCGTCCCCGCTGCGAGGACCGGGCATGGCGGACGGGGCGCGCGCGCGGCACGGCGGCAGCCCGGCCCCCAGCCCGGTGCTGGGCGGCGGCGGCGCCGCGCCGGGGCATGGGTTCCGCAAGGTGACCCTCACCAAGCCCACCTTCTGCCACTACTGCACGGACTTCATCTGGGGGCTCGCCGGCTACCAGTGCGACGGTACGGGCGGCGGCGACGGGGAGCGGGGAGCCGGGAGTCGAGTGGCGGGACCCGCGGGGAGGGCGCCGCATCCGGGGCCGGGAGGGAGTGTTCGTAAAAAGGCTAATAATAACGATTACAATGATAAGGATAAATAGTAATATAACAGCAATGATTCAGTTTTAACGGCAATATTAGAAAGTTAAGAGCAATACGAGAATTTTAACAGCAATAATGCAATTTTAATAGCAATGATAATACAGTTAGCAAAATACGATTTTAATAGCAATAACAATGCAATCATAATAGCAGTAATATTACCATTTTAATAGCAATGCCACAACTTTAATAGCAATAAATTCTACTGATAAAAAATATGTTCTTCTAGAGAAGCCCCTACTAATAAAAAATAGTAATGAGTAAAATTAATGAAAATTCTAGTAGTAATCATAAATTCTAATAACAAAGCCTAGCAACAACAGTAATGCTAAAAATTCCAATAATGTTGGTAAGTTATAAGTCAAAAAATGTTTAAAGACAACATTAATCCTAAAAATCCCACCGTTAATAACAAATCCTGATAATAATAAATTCCAGAACTGTAGCACTAAAAATTCTAATATTAATAACAAAAATTTATAATAAATTTTAATAATGTTCTAGCAAGAGAAATTATAATGAACTGTAATAATAATTATTACAGCAGTAATAAAATCGTAATAATACAGTTATAACAATACTGCTACTATTATTACTACTACTGCTAATAATAATAATAATAAATCAGATGCGTAGCACTGCCCTCTCTTGTATCATTACATGGGTGTTTGCCATGATCTATTGCTGCCCCTGCCCATTCTGGGATGGACACCCTGTGAACCATGGACCACACCGTGATGCTCATTGTGATGGTGGCTTGCAGCAGAGCCATCCCGGGAGTACCCTTACATGCTGGAATGCCTAGTGGTGTGGAGGAGCTGCAACCCGTGTTTGGGCCTTTTAAACTTGCGCTGATGCCAGGACAGGGAGAAGGAATCACTAGGCTGGGGTTCCTGCAGGCAACAGAATTATGGCTTGTTCTGTTGCAGCAGAATAAAACCATTTTGTAGGGAAAAGAGTGTTTCTCCATGTTTAAACGCAAAATCTTGATGTCTTAAGCATATGCAATCCAGCCACATTGTGACACATCTCCAAGAGCACATGTGGAGGACTCAGGTTGTACAAGAGCCTCAATGTTTGGGTGGTATCAAACAAGGCCATGGCTGTAGAGCAGGTACCCTGCAGCACTTGAAATGGCTCCTGCCTTTTAGCGTCGTCGTGTGTGAAGAGTGTGCAGAATTCAGTTGGGTGGAAGTCATGCTGCTGTGTGGTGCAGAAACAGTCTTGCAAGAATGATTTGATGTTTGTTTAAAACTTTGCTGTGAGAGGGATCGTTCTGTCTGCATAGCAGAAAGTTGCTGCCTACCCTAACACCAAAATGCCCAAACTCAAGTGAAAATTTCTTCAGTTGTGAAGATGCACCAAGTTGGTATTTTGTAGTTTTGTATTATATAACTGCCTTTTAAAAAAGTGAATTATTAAAATCACGAAACTGGGTGTTCAGGTGACAGTTTTGTTACTTGAAGAGCTGAGCAGCTTTGGGACCTTAGCGGGTAAGAAAACGTGAATGGCTTTTGTTCAGGATGTCACTTTTTTTTTTTTTATTCAAGTACTATATACATAAAGCTGTAACAAGTTTAGGGTCTTCTATTTTGAAACCTGTGCTCACAGTTTCCGTGGTCTGAAACTGTTTTTACCCCTTTCAGGCTGAGTTTTTGCTAAGGGTCATTATCACCACTGTTAATGACCACGTGCTAGTGAGGCACATCCAAGCCTCGCTGTTCTAAACCTACATCTGAAACCTCCACCCCAACAGTGTCTCTTGTGGGAGAAGAACTGATGTTTTTTGTTTGTTTGTCTGGTTTCAGCCAGCTGTGCTCAGTGTTACGTTTGTCATTTCCATCAACTTGCTGCTAAATAACAAATTTCAGAAACACCCGATGGGTCATTTGCTGAAGATGGCTGCTTTTGACAGCCATGTGTACACCGTTGTACCTTGTTGAATAGCTTGGCAGCTCGTTCCTTCAGAGTTATTTGATAAATGCTAGTATTATTTCTTGAACGGTGTTTTAAGTAAGTTCTGTTTAATAATTACTTCCTTGTCACATTTGCTTTAACTAATGTTTGGTCATTGTTCTTTAGGAAGTAGTAGAATGGTGATCTCTAGGAGCCCCAGGCTAATTAAAAATAAAAAAAATAACCCACACAGGTTTTAGTGAAGGAAGGAAATGTTTGCAGTAGATGGGAAAGACTTGGTAGCTAATGGCTATATTCTTCTCTCCAGAGAGACTAGGACTGTGACTGTCATTGCAGCTGAGCTGATGTTGTCTTTGTTTGTACTCCTTTTGATAAACCATCTACAGGCTTCTACATTCAGCCATGGAGTGGCCTTTTTCTAGGTGAACTTGCAATGTTTTCCATTCCGAATTTGTGGGTTTAAGGTATTCAATCTTCTGATGCTGTTTATGTTGATATTCCTTGAAGCAGATCTTGATTAAAACAGACATCTTCCGAGCTTTGAAGGAAACCAAGCATACTGATGATAAGACTTCATCAGTTAAAGAAAGGAAAGAAAATAAACGCACAGAAGGTCCTGTGTGTCATTATTTTGAGTAGTTCTGTGGCTTTAGTGACCTGGATTTGTATTTTAATTGTGATTGTGCTTGGAAAATGGCATCTTCTGTATGTGAATGATCAGGTCCATGGAGTTTTTCAGTAAACTTATCTACTACTGTGCAGAGTGGCATGTGCCCACGTGGCTTACGTGGCTGTGTAGCAAAAAACACAGGAGAGTATAATGAATTCTGAACACATTCTGGCAGAGCAGGCCCTTCCCTTTTCTTCTCGTGGACTCTGAAAAATGCATGAAAGAGATGCTGTCATGCTGTCCGTGCAAAGCACAAAGTGTTCCGGATCTGATCTCTCTGTTTTAAAGTAAGATGCTGCTTCCCTCTCCAGTTCAGGGACAGTGCTGCCATTGCCAGCACTTTTTATGAGGTGGGAGGTACACCTGGGGAGAACTGCAGCTCTCTTTTTAGGTTGGCAAGGTGTTTTTATAAGTGAAATTTTACAGGGAAGGCAGTATTCTTCCTGCGTGGATTAGGTGTCCAGTTGAGTCTGGATATGTCACTGTATTAAGCTTTTGTGCACGTATTTATTGTAATCTCAGGCTACTAGACTTGCAGCTGTTGTTTATTTTTGATTCCTCCCCTCCTCCCCCCACCCCGCAAATTTGTTTTACATGAACCCTTTCTAAATGGCTCTTTATTTTTCTTAGCACTTCACTGTTTGTAGCTGTGACTTCCTTTGATAAGTGTGTGCGTGAAAGAATGAGCGATGTTTGTATTGTAGCATGAGCAATTACTCTCTTATATTGCTCTGGCTTTCCAAAGCCTGGTCTTTCCAGTTTTGTCAGGGTTTAAATTTCCTCAGGCATGGCAAGGAAAGGCAGTGAAAGTGACTGTGTTTCTGCGAGCCTTAAAACTGAAAGATGTTAAATATCTGAAGTCTGTATAAGAAATAAGAGAGTTGAATTCTCATCTATAGGAAACAGAGGAACCTGTTTTATATACTAAAAAAATTGCTAGCGGGTATTTTAATTTGGAGCTTGGGATTTATTTTAGCCACTGATAAATATATTTCTTTTCACAGGGCTTTTTCTTTTTCCATAAAAGCCTTGAATAAAATAAGTATGGAAGGATTGTGAATCTTTACATTTCGCCGGCTACAAACATTTCCAGTGCTATAAATCTTTTTAATGTGAACTGAATTTTGTTTATTTTAACCAAAGGTAAAATGTAAGGGACTGAAGTGATAAGCATGTTGGTTAGCAAATTTAACAGACTTGTTTAGCCATTTTTAGGTTTTATATGTAAGTATCTTTCATTAGAGCATTTATGGGAAGCTACTTTCAGGGACTTTATGGTGTGTCTATTTTGAGCAGGTAGAATACTTGATGTGAAGTCACTAAGACAAATAATACTTGAGGAAATAGTATTCTTGTTGTCTGGTTTTGTATTTTTTGGTTTTGTTTCTTTTTTAGGCTTTATATTCTACGGAGAACCTCCAGGCTTATTCTAAGATGCAAAAATCCTTGTTTTTTCTAATATGGTTTTGATGTTGGGTGGCAGTGCTGCATCTTTTCCAGAATGAAATGTAAATGGTGAATTGGAGTTCTGTTTATGCCATAGATCCCTGACTTAGAAAGACAGCTGTAAAGCTGCTATGATTCATGGAGGCATATCCCAGGTGTAGGCAGACCATGTTGTGCCTTGTTGGTGCAGGAGAACCCGGAGAAGCTCAGGCAGCACCTTTTTAGTGGGCTAAGGGTGCAAATTCTTTGCACGTTGTAAATGGGGTCAACTCCATTTGAAGACTGTTCTAAGTAATTGGCATCAGATAGGAAAGGTGTCTTTTAGTTCAAAACAGGAAGTTAGACCAACAGGGAATTTGTCTCTGTAGGGATATGGAAATAGTAGCAGGGAATAAAGGGACAAGGAGCAATCTCCTTGAACTCTCATCCTTTCCAGTTACTCCTGTTGTTGGGACAGGCAGCTGGAACATCCTTGACCCTGCTGGTTTTGCACAGCTCTGTTTGGAAGTAAGTGAATAATGTATGAGATTCCCCAGAAAGTCTTAATGCTTGGAGTTCCAAAGGAAAACAAATTCTTCCTTCTTCTGACGAACTTGACTTGCTTTTGGTACATTTTGAACTAGAAGTAAGAGCTGCAAGAATATAATACCACAGTAAAATCTTGATTCTATCCCACAATGAGTTTGCATTTTCAAGACTTGCTCACTGTATTCTTTAGTGGGTTCCTTGTCACTGGCAGGGCATTTCTGTGCGATGAGGAGCTTGATGTTGGGTTGCAGTGTGAGTTTGTGGTTGAGATGTTGTTGAGTGGCGGTGACTTTTCTGCATTTAAAACTTAGATTGAACTGTGTGACTCTGAATCCATCTCCAAACACAAAGACTGTCAAAAAAACGAGAAGAGAACATTAAAAAATACTCCCTAAGAGAAACCCTGACATGGAAAATTAGCTCAGTTCCGGTCAAACTGAAACATATGTTTGGAAAAATGTTTGGAGCACTGACTAAGACACTGAAAGCTGCAACTTAAACTGGTGTGGATTTGAAGGATAAACCATTTTGTACTGAAGAGAATTTAACGCCTTTCTTTTCCCCACCTCTTTCTGACAGTTCTTCGGAGGAAAATGTCAGTGTCACTATCAGTGATGCTGAGGAAAGGACAGGGAGTTTTGTGAGGATGCACTCACAGCATTTGTAGCTGGAAGGGTTTTTTTTTGTGTTGTTAGCATTATCCCAGATTTCAGACCAGAAACTCAGTTAGGTAGGAAATAACTTACCACTGGAATTGCTAAAGCCAGTAATCCAATACCAGTCTTTGCACAGCACTTTCATATATCATCTGTGTTACTGCCTCAGTCTGACTTGGTGATAAATGGCATAAGCAATAAAGAATTGCTTCTCGTTGATCCATCATGGTGTGGAATGGCTGCAGCTGGCACTCTGTGGATTTCTTTTCTAGATGATCTTTCCTGTAATATTGCTTAGACTTAATAT
This sequence comes from Tapera naevia, assembly GCA_033556795.1. Classification (NCBI taxonomy): domain Eukaryota; kingdom Metazoa; phylum Chordata; class Aves; order Cuculiformes; family Neomorphidae; genus Tapera; species Tapera naevia. The sequence goes on from JAUMJJ010000044.1 coordinate 8,522,153, forward strand.
GTTCAGGTGTTCCTTAGCCATCTTCTAGGCTGATAGCCCACCTAATTTGCTCACAGCAAAATTTTTCAGTCTTCCTCTGATAAGTTTTCCATGGACTTTCCATTTCTTGCAATGCTGTGCTAAGGGTCTGAAAAGCCTTTTATTCTTTCTTGTAGTTGTGTGCGAGATAAATGCCTGAATAGTTATTTCTTTCTGGTAAACAAAGGTATTGAACTTTAAGGCTTTCCCCATGAAACATTTTCTAAGCACTGTGCTGAGCAATTTGACAGCATTTTCTTTAAAACTTGAGCAGAGGTTCAATCAGAAGTGACCTTGTACATGCTGGGTACATACATGCTAGGTACAGAAACACTTGCCTGTTCCTATTTCCTGTGATGTTTGCGATCATTATGTGTGTGTCTTCCCCCTGATTTGGATTTGTTTTCTTTTTGGGAACCAGTACATTTTGGTGACATGTCCCCTCTCTCTGGAAATGGTGTACAAGTTTGTGTAAAATGGGAGGTAGCACATCTTACTCGGAAATGGTCTTTTAGTAGTGGTGCTACTTTTACTTCTGTGTTTTCCTGGTAACTTTAGAGAGTGTCTGGGGTTTTCCATGTGAAATAACTGCAGTAAGCAATCATTTTGCGTAGACAATTGTTTTTTAACAGGGGATGTGTTATGTACAGGGGACATTTATTACCTAAGTGTAGATGCTGATTTTGAGGTGGAGTCTCCTGCTTATAGTGCCATGGAGGATGGTATGCAAGGGTTTTATTATAGTTTTCATTCCCCTCTTTGCAATTTGTGATGAATGTTTCTGTTGATTCCCCCTCAGCCCTGTTGTTCTAAATTCCCAGTGGAAGGACAAGGAATTTTGTTGCATTGTTTCCAGGGGTTCCCTCTGGGCAGGGTCCCTGTTGCTTGCCTGTTTTCTCCTGTTTGATTGTGTGCTTTTTATAACTTGCCCATAGTGTGGCTTTTCTGCTAAGTATCCAATAGAAACCGGGTTCTCTTCCTGATTTTGATGCTCTCTTCCCAGGTGGAGGATTTGAATTATCTTTGAATTAGGCTGTCCCTGGATGAACTTTGCTTGTTGTATATGTCCCTGATTTCTTCCAGAGTAGTTTTTCACTCTGCATTTCATCAGCTCAAACTGTCTTCCTTCCAGGTTACTTGTTGCTCATTAAGACCATTCTGAGCTGGCTCTGGAAAATCCCTGCTGCTTTTGCAACACCTATTGAAAACAGGTGACTAAGTGATAATCTGTGTTTAATTTGACTCAGCTCCACTGGGGAAATAACAGGATATATGTATAGTGCTATAGGCCCTACTAAATAATAAAATAATATGTGCTGACCACCTACTGTTCTTTTTTTTTTTTCCTCTGGTGTTTTTGTTTAATAGCACTTTTCAGTTTTGAAAGAAGCCTGCTTGCTTGCGAAACCTGACATTTGTGGATCACAAATGGGATAAGGAACTTGGTGAAAGTGTACTTTTTTCCTAAAGGTGCCACCACACTATTCTTGCTTTTAAACCATATTGTTGACAACTGTTGTCTCACTTGTGGAAGTTTGTTGTTCACTAGAGTACATTCAACCCCTCATTTCACTTCTGCACCTGTTTGCATTTAAATATTTCTATTCTCTTGGCTCTGGAAGAATGTGGGTGTATGTATATTCATACATATATTTACATGTATGTACACATGCAAAGAACACATGTATTTGCACTTCTGTATGCTTAGATGTTTGCTGCTTTTTCCATGTTTAAAATTGAATATGAGTGATTCACTTGTGAGTATGTTTAGGATTATGAATGTAATATGCTCATATTGCTCATCTGCTTGGCATCTTTTTAAATACCACTTATATAAATGTCATGCTGCTAGCTATGTAAAAAATAACGTTGTTTAAGATCTAAAGCCACTGAAAGTGAGAATAAAAATTGGGGAATTTGACCACAATTAAATCCATCCCTAGAGGTTTTACATACAAAAAATTTCTAGAGACTTTCTGAATACTCTGCTAAACAGAGGTGCTGGGGAGAAACAATGATTTAAACTTTGGTTGTTAAAATAGGGGCAGTGTATTGTTCTGTAGGATAGTATTAGATTGCAGTGGCTAGGAATCAGGACTTGTAGCTTAAGTGCAAGAATGTATAGAATAAAAATCTCTGTTCCTCCTTGCATCCTCGGCAGAATGTGTCACATTTTCATGTTTTGGTTTGTTACGATGTAATTCAGGAAATGAGTCTGTCCTTTTTCTGCGGTACTTTCTGTGCAGCATGTGAAGATAAGAACTGGTGCACCTTGTTATCCAGCAAGCGTAGGAGTGTTCCACTAGCCCATTCCTTTAGTATTTCAAACAAAAGTACTTCCTTAGTGCTGAAATCCTTCAAAAGAAGGCAGAAGAATACAAGGGAATTGCTAGGATTCCTCTAAGTGTGAAGAGGACATGACGGAAGTATCTGAATATAAAGTGAAGAGGCTAGTCCTGTTTGCTGCTGTGGGTTCTCTCATGGGGAATAAAAAGCGGCTTTTGTAAGATGAAAGTTTTTCTTCAGAATCTAGTTAGGATGCCAAAGTTAGTGTAAAACATCGCACACACAAACTTCCATGGGAAACTGATTAGTACTAGCAATCCTGGAATATATCTGCTGAAGGTCTTAGACTTGAAACAAAGCTATAGGTGGAGTAGCATGACCTGGGAAGAAACCCTACTTTTTCATCTTAAACCTGTTCTCTAAACAGTGTTTATATGGAGGATTTGAAAAGATGATTTCAAACATGTTGTATTATCCACAAATATTTAGGGAATCTGAAAGTCTCAAGGCACTTTTTGCAAGTTGACACAAAATTTTTGGGTGGCCAAGGAATGGTGTTGGGTAAACTGATGCCGTAGCACTGCAGTGGGACAGTTGTGCCTGGTAGGTGTGGATGTGGGCTGTGAGCAGTGTGTCTGTGCTTGTTGCTGGGCAGTTGTAACTGGTGGTTTATCCTAGAAAGGGTTGAAATGAGGAAAACGGTGCTTGCAGTTACATTTGATACTCCAGCCTCTCTGTGGATGCTGGGGAGACTTAACTCTGGAAACAGCAGACTCTGAGTGAGAAACCAAGTATGTGACCCAGAATGAGAAGGGTGAAAGAGGAGACATAACTTTCAAAACAAAACCAGTGAAAAGACTCCTGTTTTGGTTTCTGTGTCATTTACTTACGTGACTGTAGTTTCTCTTGTGAAGAAGAGACATTAATCAGCACGGCGTTATTTCCAACAACACTTGGGACTATCAGACCTCCCCAGTCTAACGCTTTTACAGAAATAGCCTGAAGTAGGAGGTAAAAATACTATAATGTTAAAAATACTTTTCAGAACAGTGAAGTATTGTCCATGTGCCTTCTGGTTTTGACCTTTATTATTCTGTTCCACTTATCTTCTCTTTGCTCCACATAACTCCTGTCCAGCAAGTGCCTTGAGAATTCTTGAAGCTATTGTATTTTTATTCAAGCACCTCTTCAGGTGAAGCAAGTGGATGATTTGAAAAATAAATCCTCCTCCCATTCCTTTTCTGAACTTTGGAAAGATAATGGAGATATGTTGTACTTATTCAGTACTTTTACTCAGCGTAACTTTTTTCTAAATACAGTCTCCTAGGAAGCCTTAAGAACCTTTCAGAATGTGTTGGTAATTCATGTGTATAGAATAAGAGATGATTATGTTACACAATAAATTAAGAGCAATTGCTACAGGAACTTACTCTGCAAGTCTGATTGTAAAACCCACACTGAAAAACAACAACAAACTGAAATAAACCAAACCTTGAGATCATTTGTTCCCTGTTTAGGAAAGGCTTATTGTTTTGCGGGAGTGGATTTTAAATTTTACTCTTTTATGGACAGAGCTATTCCAGCACATATATTTTGATGTACTTATAAGTGGTGTATATAGTTTGACAGTGAAGGCTTTGTTCTCCAGGTAGATATTAGCGCTCAGCTTCTATGAATTACATATGATCTTACTCATGTAAAAGAGACTGTTCCTTAAATTCAAGACAAAGATAGTCTTGAGTCTCATCAGTGACTCACACCTAAGTGGTGGAATTGAAATAGTCTTTCTAAACAGGAATATTTTCAAAATTCTTTTAATTCACAACAAAATCAAGAATGATGAAAAAAAAGTAGTTCAGAGATTAGCACCTTCAGTTTGTTAGTCTTTCTGGAAGTAGTGCCTTGTGAGTGTTTCATTTTCCTCTGATTCACCACTGCATGAATCATTTGCCTTTAGTTTCCTCACCATGTCAATAACCCTCATAGCAACCACGTTGAAAAAAAACACTGAATGTACTTACCTTACCCATCTGGCACAGGACCCTGTTTCTTTGCTTTTGATGTTTTTCTTCCCTCTCTTCTTTCCAATTCTGTTTTCCATTCAAATCCTATGGGTTTGTACACTTCTGTTTGTGCTGGAACTTGGAAATGAAGCCCTATAGGAATGAGAAGTCAAGGTTGCCATGACAGCTGGGGTATTTTGTTGTTATTTTTCCTTCACTTGTTTTGTTTTGTGGTGAAAGGAAATGTTGAGATGCCCTAGATAATGCTGAGATTACCCATGTTAAAAGAGGAAGTATAGTTATCTTGGGGTTACATATGTTAATAATTCGGTCCATTTTAATTGTACTTGGGGTTTCTTTTAATTAAAAAGTGTAACTGCTGTGGAAGCGGGTGGGTTCTGTGATAGCTAAGATTAGCAGTGGTTTTTATTCTAGTCTCTTTAGGGTTCTTCATTATGTTTTTGTGTTTTGTGTTCAGCTTTTAAGAGGCAAGGTGGAAAGAAGTGCACTTCCAAGGGACTGCAACCCTACTGCTCTTACTTGTTACACCACTGAGCAGAGGACGCTGCTTTTACATATAATGCTGTCTGTCCCTCCTTCCATGGTCCCTTCAAAGGCTTATGTGTGTTTTGGAGGGAATTCCTGGATTCCTTTCACTTGCCTTGAGCACTGATCAGACTCATGCAGGCTCTGTGTGTGTAGAACGCATGTTGTGTGCCCTTGGTGATAATGCCCTATGGGTGCAGGTTTACATTATTGGCTGCTCTGGATGCTGTGCTGCTGAGAATGGCTCTAAACTTTTTAGTATTGTTAGGGATTTCAGGCCACTCTGTCAACATCCCAGGTTTCTGTCAAAATGCCATCATGGGTTATGAAGTCTGACTATGCATTAAATTCCGCTATGATCCATCCTGTTTATTTAGCTGTAACTCAAAATCTCGTTTTTCAAAGCTGAGCATGTGCTACTGTTATTTCCTTTTTCTAAGTGGGGAAGCATTTTTGGCTGGAATACGTCCAAAATTGCAGAAGTGTTCACTTGGACTGTTTTTTTGTAGGAGACATCTGTGTTGTCCACCTGGGTTTTCAGAAACAAGTTATTGACATGTGGCGCTAGCATTGTTGTGGGTGAAATTACAAGTGCTATAGCGGGCAAACCACCCTACTGACAACAAACGCCACACATGTAAGGGCTGGAAACCTCCAGGGTTTATGTAGGTTCCCTGAGTGTAGCTACAAGGACATTTGCAGTAAATGTCAGATTGTTTTACTGGATTTTCCTTAAAATTGAGGGCTGGGTTAAACCATCTTGTGGTTTTTGTTGTGTTATTCTATTCTGAATAGTGTAAGCTGTAGCTCTTTGTTTTGAACAGTAGCTGTGAGTCAGCTGGAGAATGCTGATAAACAATTGACAAAGTTTCTCTTTATAAAGCATCACTCTGAAAGCAGTGAATCTGAGAAGCTGTTGCAGACAAAAGCTGCAGGGAGTTAAGTACTGTTTCTTTAGCATTCATGACACAAGTGTAGCTGTCCAGCTGTAGGTGGTTCTGTGGTCTGGCTGGCTCTTCCGTGTCCCTCCCCCCGATTTTAACCAGTACACATTTCTCTGCCCCTGCTGTCCCACTTAGCTTCCAGATGCTGCAGAGCTGGCACCTCCCTGCTCAAATCTTTGGGGTTTGTCTATGGTTCAGTTGATTGCATGGGAAATCTGCAACAAAAGAGGCTCCAGCTTAAGACAGGGCCAAGGGAAAAGACTGATGTTCAAGTGATCTTCAAGAGGCTTGTCTGTAGGAGTGTCTTGATTCTCTGCCTACCTCTGTGGCATCTTCTGAGTTGTGTGTCATTGGAAGACCTCTCTTCTCCCTTCAAGCATGTTAGGAGCAGGTGCAGTGGGAGTAATCATAGGTTTTTCTGTAGGACTTCAAGACCTGGCAAAAAATCCTGACTGTATTACATAGGCTGGCATCTGTTTTGTGTGTGTAATCTTCATCCTTTAGCCTATACAGAAAAACTTCTAGAGTGCTCAATTGTTAGCCCTCAGATAGATTTTTGTGGTTCAGAGACAATTTCTTTTCAAGATCCCTGTCTTTGGCATTACTGAATACCACTGCCAACCTCCTAAGATTGGGAGCTTGTGATTCCTTCTTGCTGTAAGGAGAGGCACAGCCATCCCAATGGTCTGTAGCTGTTGGCTGGTGGATGTGACTTCCCAGTACTGCATGACCATTCTAGAACCACACAGTGGAAACAAGGATTCAGTGGATAGACAGCAAAAACTGTCCATCCAGGATCCCTGTGAAACTCAGAGTGGAATTCCTCTTCCTCTGGAGGATCTTTTTCAGAGAACTGTTGAGAGATGAGTTGCTGAGCTCTCTCCTGATGTTGTAACCTGCTTGGAGATTTCTAGTTTTTCATCAATGAATCAGTGCCTTGTCCCAGGGCACTGGGCACTGTCCTGTCTTTGGCCTAATCCTCAAGAAAAGGGAAGGTGTTGATGCTTTCTGGATGTGAATGTGAGTTTGCACTAGCCATCTTCCATCTATCTGAAGAATAAAAAGCTCTTAAGGGGGGGGCCTCTTCTATGCTAAAATTGTGTATCTTTGAAATTCTGTGCACACCTTCATTTCACAGATGGAAAGTCTAATCCAGCTGCCTTTCTCCCTCTTGAAAGCAAAATCTGTGCAGAACTTGACTTTCTCTTAGAATTTCGTAGAGTAGAATCATAGAATGGTTTGCATTGGAAAGCACCATCAAGTCAATCCAGTCCAACCCCCCCTTCCAGTCCCCCACATCTTCAATGTGCAGGGACACCTTCAACCAGATCAGGTTGCTTAGAGCCCCATCCAGCCTTGCCTTGAATGTTTCTGGGGATGGGGCATGTGCCACCTCTCTGGGCACCCTGTGCCAATGTTTCACCACCTTCCTCATAAAAGAATTGTTCATGTATCTAGTCTGAATCTCCCCTCTGTTACTTTTAAAACCATTGCCCCGTTGTCCTGTTGCTAAAGGCCCTCCTAAAAAATCAGTTCCCATCTTTCTTGTAGGCCTCTTTGAAATATTCAAACAAGGTCTCCCCGGAGAGTTCTGTTGTCTAGACTCAGCAATCTGAACTCTCTCAGCCTGCTGATCATTTTTGTGGCCCTCCTCTGGACTGCCTTCAACGGGACCATGTCTTTCCTGTGCTGAGGACTCCAGAGTTAGATGCAGTATTCCAGGTGAGATCTCACTGGAGAGACCAGAGGGGCAGAGTTGCCACCCTGGCACTGCTGACCATGCTTCTTGTGATGTAGCCCAGGTTATGATGGGCTTTCGGGGCTGCAAGTGCACATTGCTGGCTCATGTCCAACTTTTTTCCAGTACCCCAAGTCCTTCTCAGCAGGGCTACTCTCAGTCCCTTTATCCCCCAGGCTCTGTTGAAATTGGGGGTTGCCCTGATCCAGGTGCAGGACCTTGCATGTGCCCTTGTTGAACCTTATGGAGTTCAGAGGGACTCACTTCTTGGGCTTGGCCACATCCCTCTGGATTGCATGACTTCCATCCAGTG